>CM063300.1:6441020-7710395 GCA_032173965.1 Sitta carolinensis
AGAGATCAAGTCTATCAGTTTGGTTTTTTATATTGTTGAGGATTTTATTCCCTTTTGTGACACTGTACTTGTACTAGCTGTCCCCATTGCAAAACTGTCTTTTAATTCTCTTAATTCTTCTCATCCTTAAAGTGAAAGGTGGCCATACACATCCACTTTTATTTTAAGTCTGAGAGCAACTAAAATCCTAAACAATTATGAAAACAGGGGAAACAAGGTAAAATCCATTTTACTCCAAATATTACCTAAGAAAACTGAAGACTAAGAGTTGCCCCTTGGCTGAGACTTCACCTGATAGTTTTGTCAGAACACATTTTCTCCAAGATGGTTTTGGGGTCTTGAAAACTTCATAGTCCATGCTGAAGACACCTGTGTTGGATGTGGCACCAAACAAAAACAAAACAAAACAAAACAAAACAAAAAAAAAAAAAAAAAAAAAAAAAAAAAAAAAAAGGGAGCCTGTGGGTGTGGGTTTTTTCATCACCTGGACTCCTACAGGTTTCCCCTGTCTTATTTCCACATGTGCTCTTTTGAGAAGGCAGACTCTTGACTTTCTCAGGACTGAGGATTTTAAAGTGTCCCCATTGTTCAGTCAAGAGGTTTAGACAAGCAAATTTTGTGCATCAGCCCTTGAAAATGTGACCCTTGCAAGCAGCAGTGACAGAGCCATGAGCTGTGCCAGACCAGGCTGAGCAGAGCTGTGTGTATGAGCAGGGACGTGCCCTGGGGCCATGCTCTGCTCTTAGGGAAAATCACTTTTTCAGATATTTTTTCCAGGAAGATCGTTTCAGCCAGCTCAGTAAGCCTCTAATGCAAAACAAAACAGGGGAAAACAGTTCCTGCAAGCGGCAGGTGCTTACTCCAAGGCACAGGGAGCAGGAGTAAATGTGTCTGCCTGTAAACAAATGTTTGCACCCTTCTCCTGGCCTGTGAGAGGAGCAGCCTGAACCCCCCTGACTGTATGGTTTATTTACCTTGCTGAGTGCTAGTGAAAGGCTGGAGTGAGGAGCCAGGAGCCTTCCTGTGCTGAGTGCTGCCCAGGAATGTGGGCTCAGGGCTTTCCCACGCCGAGCCCCCAGGGTGGGCAGGGGATTGCTCCCTGTGCCAGCCAGCTCCAGCACCACTGGGGCTTTGCTGGTGATGGGCTAAACCAGCCTGAAAGGGCAGACTTTTATTGATATATTTTCATTATAAAGTTCAGGGTGGCTTAAAGAGTCAAGCTTCTAACTCCCAGTTCAAGGACAAAATGATTTTTTGCATCATATGGGAAGACAGATCATGAAGAGGGTGACAGGCAGGGCTCAGCAAGTAAAGGTATCTCCAACTGCTGCTCAGTTTTCTATTATAAAGTGCAAGGAAAAGAAAAATTCTTTTTTAAGCTATTCTCTGCAGGTGTGGTAAGGTGTTAATAGCTCAGGTGCATAAGTGAGAAGTTTATGTTGTTTGCCTCTGCTGAGGACCAGCTCCCACCCGTGGGTGAGGGTGGGTGGGTTGCTCAGCCCTCGTGTCTCCTGTCACAGTCCCCTGGGACACGAGGCACAGCAGCAGAAAGTGCCCATGGCAAGGGGTACACCCTCACCCAGGGAGAGACAACCTCTTGGGTGACAGATTTCTGTCTCAGGGCTCCAGGACAAATGCTGTCCTTCAGGCAGTGCTGGTGCTGGTGGTTGGGGCTGGTTTGGTGCCTCTGGTGTTTGTTTGGCAGCAGTGCTGGCAGCCTAGGGTGCCTGGGAGGTTTTTGTTTGGCAGCAGTAAATGGTATTTCTGAAGCCACCTTCTGCTCTCTGTTCAGGTCTCTGTTTGCAGAACAAACACAGGTGATGCAGGTGTACAGGGTACATTCAGCTTTTCATCCTCAACTCCAGCTGTCAGTTGTATCCTGGTTCTTGAGTGAGAACAGGATCCACTGAAGAGCAGAAATGAAGATGTAACAGCCTTTTGGTCAGTAAGTGGTAAAGCAAATGAGCTGTTTTACAGCCAGCTAGAAGGGGAAATCTATTTTCATGCTTCCCTAGCATGAAACAAAATTGATTGTGGAAGAGTTCATTAGCCAAATAGCTAATGCAACGTGTCACACCTATATAAAATATAGAAGATGAGATTAGCAAATTCCATAGCTCATAAAAATTACACAAAACCATATTGCAAAGGTGCTGTGGATTGAAATAAAGATTTTAATTGCCAAGTGACAATGGATATCAGGCGGCTTCAAGTAACATTCAGACTGAAATCTGGTATTCACACATTTGCTCTGAAGGAGTGACTTTTTTCCTCTCTTATTTTTCTAACCAGTGCTGTGTGGCAGGGTTGTTCCATGTCACTATTGCATTTAGAAAATTATTTGTTTCATAAGGAAGAGATCTGAAATATGCAGGTGTCCAGTCTGGGGATGGCACTCACTTTTAGAGTCATGAATCTGGAGAGGAGGTAACAGCTTGCATTAGATTTTTGCCTTTAAAGTGGTAAATTGGTCATGCTGGGAAAGAAATGTTTCTTCAAGGTCCATTTAACTTCTTAATCAATCCTCATGACAGTGGTCAATTACAGCACCAAATCACCAAACACCCTGGGCTTGGTATTAGAAATATATTTTGCTTATTAGCACACATTTTTCTAAGTTTACATTTTCTGACAATTTAGCAGTCCAGTGATGTGCTCAGACTTCTGGTAAAATTATTATTCAATGATAGAAATCGAACATGAAACACAAAGATTATCTTCCAGTTCTGCCTCCAAAAACTTACTGTCTCAACTGGCAGCTGAGGAAACTGCTTGTTGCTGAGGGTGGGGAGAAATCTTTGGAATATAAGAAACTTAGCATTTAGAGAGCTATGTAAAATACAAAGAGAAAATTGTGCCAGCACATTAGCTAACCCAGAAACCCATCAGCTCTGCAGAGGGTGCAGTAACAGCCAGCTTAGAGCATTTCCTGTGGTTGCAAGAGCATGTGCTACCCCTTGATTGCACATTAGGCCTTCTCTTCTCAGCTTGTCATTAATTCCTAGACAATGCCTTGCTCTTCAGTTGTAATTGCTGAAATGACAGCTGGTATGAAACTATGAAGTTGCACAACAGTTAAAACTGTGGCCAAAGACCACTGTGGATGCTGTTGTTGGGCAGGAAAAGATTTGTCTGCTTTTTTTGGGTTTTTTTAATATCCAAATCTATCTACCCACAAAATACTTTTTACATTACAAAGGAAAAATCAGTTATGTAACTGGGATAATTTTCCTTTGCCAAGGAATTGCAGAGCAGTGTTGAGCTTGGGACAGACATAAATTTGGGACCAAGGACCTATGCAGTGAAATTCTTTGCTACTGCTGAACATTTGTTTTCTTTGTAGAGCCCTTCTGATGAGCTGTGAAGTAGTGAATGAATAGAAATTAGCATTTCTTTTGTGCAACACTGATTTAAAATGGATTAATTTTATATATATTGCTTATGTTTGTGGAATGAATTGGTTATGAATTGTTCTCCTGGCTTGAGAACAAGCAAAATCTGAATAATTAATCAATTAAAGTGTTTGCTTATGCTGAAATATTTTGACCCTTGTTGATATCTGGATAATCTAGACAAATTTTTTTTCGAAAAGATGCCAGCATTTCTTGCAATTGTTTGCCAATTTGCGTGTTAAAAATTTACTACGAGGTCATAAGTACCAATTTGGCGTGAACAGTTACCTCTGCCTGCATGAATTTTGCAAAGGAAGTCCATGTTTAGTTTTTAACTTGATTCTTGAAGTACTTCGTGATGAAAATAGTGATGAAATTTCAGTCTACACCTGAGAAATGTGGATCGCGTTTGGCATCCAGATAGTGAATCCACGTGAAGTCCCAAAAATAAAGGAAAAGTGAGAGCATGTCCTCAGCAAACTGTCACTCAGATGCCTCAGACTGGTAAAATTAAAACCTCAGTAGAAAAGGAGCAGCCTCTTTCAAACGCTTCTGCTTCACAGCTGGTCTGCATTAATTGCAGCCTAAACCCGTGGCAGTAAAGTTGTGCTCCACTCCGTGGTGGGTTCAGCAGGGTTCAGCCTCTCTTCAGGAGGGGTCAGACCTCACTTTTTGCAGTGTAAATACAAGGTCCCTCAGAATAACAGCACAGTCTCCCTTTCAAAGATTTTTAAACACCAGGGGCTGACTGTGCTCCATTTACTTTGTTTTCAAAGGAGCTCCCTTGCAGGAGAGGGAAGTCCGTGGGAGAGGCAGAGGTGTTGACAGTGATGCACTGGGGGCTGCAGGGATCTGAGCTACTGCTGCCCAAGGGGGAAGCTCTGCTCTAGCTCTTGCCATTTAATGGAAATTAAATATTAACTGGTGCAGTCAAAACAGGAATCTTCTGTGAGGCGGAGCGCTTATTTAGGAGGTGTCTTGTGTCTCCTTGAGAGTTTCGTGTGACTTTGTCATCAGGCTTGCAGGGGCAGCCCTGGGGAGGTGGGAGCTGTGACAGTCATGAATCAGAGAGAAGCAGTATGGTAGGGGCAATAGTAAAGGGACTGGATAAAAAAAAATACAGAGAAAAATTTGTGTGCTGAGAAAGGGGGAATCTACAAAGAAAGAAGTGCTGCTCGACTGTCTTGGGAGAATTGGTGGAGGTCAGATAGAAATCTCAAAACGTGGGTTAACAAGCAAAATCAGCACAGAAAACAGTCACAGGGATGTTTGAATGTCCCTTTGTGGATTTTATTTTCATTGCTTCTGTAGGATATAAAAAATCCAAAATCATAGGATGGTAACAACTTGGGAAATCATGAACTTGGCCTTGATTATTCGGCTTACAGTGCACTTGGCAAAGAATATGCTAAAATGTTATGGAAGCTTCACTGAATAATTGACTCAGTATACCTAATGATTTTGAAAATGTCTGGAAGGCAATAGAAGAGCTAGTGTAAAATTACATATAAAAATCTGTATCAAGAAACATCATACCTGCATATTCAGGCATTTGAAAGTTAGGAAACATCAGATTCATGATGCTGTGCAGTACTGGTACTGCTTTTGTTGTATCTCATCTCCTAGCACTGTGTGAGGTAATGCTGTGATGGAGAAACAGGATTCAGCCAAAACAGGATTCAGCCCTGGGATGAGCAACTGGGATGATTGTGGACAAGTTCAGGCTGACCCTGCTTCAGTAAGCACAGGCCTTGCAGCTCAGGAATCTCTGATCTGTTCTGCTGGCAGTGGAAAACACTCTTGCATGGGCCTTTTTATGTGTAATTTGGGTGCCCCTGCTGGGTTTGAACACTGGCATTTCTGCACTGCAGCACTGTGACCTCTAGAACTGTGAGAATACCTGCACTGCCTGAGGAGGGCCCATTGAGTTATCACAGATAAAAAGAGGAGGATAAAAATCTGACTTAGAAAGTCTGTAACTGGCAGATTAATTGATGCTGACAAGTCATGACCAGGACAGAGATCACTCTACTGTTGTCAAGTTTCTTAATTTTTCTCTGTTGTGGCTCTTCTCCTGGAGCCCCTGCAGTACTGAAGCAGTGCATGGAGGCTGGAACAGCCCCAAAACAAATGCCTGGATCTGGAATACTCAGTTGAGACTTACAGGGATCCTTAGTAATGGGTCAAAGAGGGGAGATGTGCTGACCAGCTCCCTCTTCTCCACTGGTATTTGGACATTTACTCTGCTCAGGAGGAAATGGCATGACAGTAGATTTGACAAGGCTACTTAGATGTGAATGCTGACCTGGGACTGGAGGTTCATGGCCACTAATTAGCAAATCCAGCTTTCCTTTATCATGTCTTGTTATCCATAAGCAAAGGATTGTGTCCAGAGTGGAACTGCAGCTGGTATCTGTGATGTCTTTGGTATCTATGGAGTCATGCAAAAAAAGTCAGCGTTGCTGGTTGTTTTTTTCAACAAGCTATTGCATCGAAACAGTCTACATCCTTGCTGTAAGGATGTTCACTTTTTGGCCCAAAACATTTCCTTGTGATTTGTTTTTGAAGACAGCCCAGTGTGATTTCCTTCTCTAGCTGGAGCATTGTTAGATAGAAGTGGTTAAAAACACTTTCTCAGAGTACAGTGAAATCTAACTGCTTTCCCGTGGTTCAAATCGTGAGAGTAACCATAAACCATCCCAGCACTTTCAACACCACTGTTGATCTGGATTGAGCTATACAGATGACCAAGCTCAAAAGGATGGTAAAATCCAGGCTCTTAAAGCTGCTCTGGTCATCATTTATTGAAGCTCTCTGAGGCTCTCTGGGTTGAGCACTCCCAGGAGCAGGGGAAGAGCTTTGACTCAGAAAACCTGAACAGTGAAATGTGTTTTATATCACCATTCAGAGTGCCCTCAAACACCTGCTTAGGCTGACAGGACTGCATGGGATTGTGCTGGGAGACAAATGGGCTTATTTTGAATGGTTTTTGTATCTGAGAGTGTCATCTGCAGGAGGTGTTCATACGCTTTTGGGAGCAATGTCATTTACCAGACACTGCTGATGTGAAGTGGTGTAACACTGTGAGAATAATGCTTTTCATCTAGGTTAATGCAGTGTGCTCTGCATTAACCTGCTCTGCTCCTGCACTCTCTGAGCCCTTCCAGACAGAAATACAAGACTTTTTGGGGAAGGGTTCATTACACCTAATGGCAAACAGTTGAGCAATCTGCTGCAAAGTACATATGGGTTGAGTTTTTCTTCTCCTTTAACAGGTCAGATAGTCTTGAAACGCCTCCACAGCTGACAACCATGCAAGGTTTTATGAGTCTTCTTGCCCAGTAAGTGCAGGCAGATGTTGTAGGATTTGGAACCTTACAAGGCACTAGAGTATAGCTGGTGGGAGGTAATTTTGAGGAGTGCTTAACCTCTCACTAAAAATGTAGCAGCTTGGAGAAGGCAGTATTTACTGCAGGAAACATTAGCTTGTCAGAGGGCTAAAGCACTGCAGAGGAGCTCTCTGAATGGCCCTGGAAGTCTTGGGGCAGCTGTTGTTCATAGCACAGAGCAATGCACACTGTGCAGGAGGGCACTGGGGCCTTTGCCTGCATCCCTCACAGTCAGCAGCCTCCTGCAGGAGAGCAGCCTGGTGATGCCAGAGTGCACGAGCCATTGTAGGCAGGCTTGTAAAATACCATGCAATTCAGCTGACCCCTGCAGGCATTTATTTTATTAGTCCTAAATGGTCAAATAATCCTTTGAGAGAACTCTCTGTGGAACCACAGTGCTTTCATCTACAAGTTAGAGGAAATGCTTAGGTCTAAGCTTCATCATTCTGGTTTTGGGGAGTTAAATAGTGACACAAATGCACTCAGAAATGCCCACGGTAGCCACCCTCAGTGTTGCATCTTTTAAGTGTTCCTGAACTCACAGTTGCTGCTGGCTGCCCAGGGAGCTGTGGTAAACCCTGAAACTGTCCACCTGTGTTGAACCTGGCCATCTCCTCCTCTGACTGTTGGGTATTTCATTGAACGTTGAGAGTGCAAACCATCTGTTCTTCTGAATATAGCAGCTTATTCTCTTTTGAGCAGTGCAGGAGGCTTGGAGAACACCTCCCTGTTGTCAGGGCCCCTCTGACCTGTGAGAGACAAGGACACAAACCTAAATTTCAAAGCTTGCTGTGAGTTTGATCTGAACTACAGCAGAGGCCCATCCTGTCTTCATAATCACCGCTCCCTAAGACACCAGCATTCCTGTATCATACTGTGCATTCATAAGCTGAAAAAGACCTTTTTTTTTTTTTTTTTTTAGCAATGCCAGAGCTTTGTTCTGAATACACTGAAAATAACCCTGATTATTCCTTTCTTTTCTTTACTTGCTCATACCTGGCAAGGAGGGAAGAAATGCAGCCTGATACTGCAGTGAGGGAAAGACAGATGTAGAGGGTGAGAATCTGGTATGAAAGTTTTTGCAGGAACACAGGCCAGATCACGCACCATTGAAATTATCATTGACCATGGCATAGGCTTTTTTGGAATGCTTGAATTAAAAAGTGAATGAGGGGAAAATAGCAAATGAAATCCATCTGTTTGAGAACAGGACTAGAACATTAATCAGCTCACAAAGGGTTTTTCTGTACATGTTGCCCTTGGACACTCACATAGAGAAGGGCCACATCTACTTATCAAGGAAAAATCATGGCACTGGCTCTGCCTGGCATGTGGATGCCTTTCATGCAGTGTCTCTCCATGTGAGTGTGTTTGTAATATAAAGACTTTACAGGAACTCTTACAGTACCACACATCTGAAGAGCTGTTCTACTTCAGAGTTCAGATTGTTTTATTACGAGCTAAATGTTCTTTAAGCTACCTGTGAATGAGGGCATTGTGACATTTAGCAACTGGCTTGATTGAACACAGATGTGAGCCATATTCCATATGGAGAAGAACCAAAGGGGGAGATCCTAGGCTTGTTTCTGATTTGCAGGGAGTTTGAGTGCAATTATTTGGCATTGAGCTACCAAGATAGATGGAAACAAATCTCTTGCTCCCACCTCTACACTATTGCAAATGGAAAACCAGCCTCAGTTTGAGAGTGTGTGTTGTCTTCAGAGGTCCGTGGGAAAAAAGCCAATGTATGTGAAAGCAAAAGTTCTGTAGAAATAGGCAGAAATGGGAGGGGGCCAGACATTCATGTACATTTCTTATCAAGGGGCTTCCTAGGAGTGCCCCATTCCACATGGCACCACTTTCAAACTTCATTCCAGTCTTTCTCTGAATATTACAAGAAGCGCTATTACCTGGGAAAGTGTTTGAGGGGAAAAAATGGTTACATGGGAAACAGGGCTGTTTGCAATATCTGTTGATAATTTTCTACTTTCTTGAGTGTAAAATTTACTGATGCACAACTGAAATTGCACCAGGCAGAGCTCATTTTGTTACGGAAGTGTTTCTTTCCTACCAACAACTTAAGGAGGAAAAGCAAACATTTGGGGCTGGTTCTGGTATGTGTTCTGAACTGCTGAACTCTACCAGGCTGCTCACAGCAATTGTGACCAGCAGGCCTCATTCTCTGTTTATGGAGAGAGAGGGTTTATCTTTGCCTCCATTGCCTGTGGCACTTGTTTGTTTTCCTGCCATTTGAACTGGGGGTGCATCATTGAAAACATGCTCTCTCCAATCTGGCCTGTGAAGTGGAACAGGGTCTGAGCTATAATAGTTCCTAAGACAAATATTGCTGAACCTGCATCTTTAAGAACTTTATTTTCCACGTAGATAATAGATTTTTTTTCTCCCAGCTTTTCATCCTTGTTCAGCTGGGAAGAAATCCCAAGTGTTTACTGACTTTGGTTGTCCCCAGTGCCCTTATCTGTAATTATCCTACTGTAACACTGAGCTGCCAAGACATACTGAGCTTAGCAGCTCTCAAGGTGTACTGCAGGAGGGGGTTCAAATCTCTGAATGCACTGCTGGAGGGCAAGGAAAAGGGTTGTGTTTGATCTCAGTTTAGACAAACAGTGCTGAGATGGTGAGATGGTAGTCCTCTGTGGTCAGGATACAGTGACGGGAGCCAGAAGAAGAGAAAAACCTGAGTTGCCAGGGTGAACTTCAGTTTATAGGGAATACCAGTCTTCAGCACTTTTACAAGTATTTAAGTATGCAGGTAAAAAATCTGTCCTTCCTTTGGGAAATCCCCTGGGCAGAGGGAGCCAGCCTGCAGTGGCCTGTGGGGACACCTGAGCTTGGGTAGCTCAGCCAAAGTGGCAAAAGTAAATTTTACAAAGCACCAGTGTAAAATCCTCCCCTGGGTCCAGTGCCAGAGCACTGCTGGGAAGCTGTGGAGCACAGTCATTCCCCATCCTCCCATCCCTGCATTCTTGCCCTCTTCTCCCTGCTCACTTACCTGTGTGTGCAGGACACACTGGCTCTCCTCAGCTGGTACAAAGTTCTGAGTAAGTTTAATCCAACTGTGTGAATCCCTCCTTTTCCTCATTCTCAGACTGGTTGGAAACCAGGAAGCTGCAGGATCTATGTGCAGGTAGCACAGCAATAAACATGTTCTCATCACAATTTACACATAAAGCAGGAGTCCCTCGAGGTAACTCATCCCCCTCTTGACAGCTTTAATAAAGGATGATGGATTGTTTCTAAATGACAGTTTAGGAAAATCAAAAATTCCCCCCTGTATTGTTTCGAGCTCTGGTGTACAAGAGCTGTTTTGTCTTCTGTGAAAGTTGTTTTTGCCTGTAAGCACTGGGGCTCTATTACTCTCCTTCACAGTGGTGAGAAATGCTGTTACCACAGGAATAGACTCATACTGCTGCATACCTGTGACTTTTGGAAAGCCTGCAGAAGCCTGTCACGGGTGGGAAGTGGGGAAATGCCAAGAGCTGGATGTGTTGCTGTCTTTGGGTCTCTGCTCTGGGCAGTGTCCCCACGTGGGTTGTTGGAAGCAGGAGGGATTGGACCCTGATCCACCCAGAGCTGCCTCCAAGGCAGGAATGCCAGGAGGAGGCATCACCCAAGCCCACCTGCACTGGCTCAGCTCCCAGCCAGCACACTCTGGGCTCTGGTGAGACCCAGGTACCTGGCAGTCACCTGCACTCTGTTTTCTTCCTCTCTGCTATTTTCTTTGTAAAGACCACATGTGGCAACAAATTAGTTCTGGAGGGCAGAGTCCTCTCTCTTGTTTCTTTTTGGCTTGAGATTTATTTCTCAGTGCATGTGCTTTGTAGTTGCACTTGGCAGATTGGAGTTTGTTCAGCTGTCAATTCCCCAGCTAATCTGGTGTCCTAAAATAAAAACAAGCAAGTGGAACTTGGGAGAATGGTTCCACATGAAGATGTGCAGAGTGGCATGTGGTTAAAACAGCACTGATCAAAAAAAAAAAGACCAAAGGCCTGATTAGGGCTCAGTCTGATGGTACATTGAGGTGACAGAATGCAGACAAGATGGACTCAGTGCAGCCAGGCAGCACCAAAATCATACCTCTCTCACACTGTGTGAAATGAAAAATACTGAAATCAGAACCAACATAGAGTGAGGTGAAATCAGGGCTAGAACTTGGGAGGGAAGGAGAGCTTATGGGAGGCAAAGACAGACCATTCCTCTAGGGCTGATCTGAACATTTACTTCTCCAAACAAAGTCTTTGTGGTGCTGCTGCCTCCAGCTGAGGGAGCCTGGCTGAACATTGGCTGCTCCCCTTGGCACAGACCCATGCCCATCCTTGCTCTTCCTGATATCCCAGGATGAAGAAGTATCTTTGCTCCTTGCTGTCCCAGACATCTCAACATTATTGTTCTCACATTGGGAACAGCAACACCAGGGAACAGATTTTTCTTCTAAAAACTCCTGGGTACCTGATCCATTAGGAGGGGTGCCAGGATACCCACGTGTGAATCAGTCTGTGTGGGGGGATGTGTATGTAACCTGAGGGGTTTTCCTGCAGGAGGAGAAGAGAAAAAATACTATTCCATTACTTATTGTAAAAAGAAGCAACTGAATTTTAAGTCAGGGCTGAATCCTTGTGTTCCAGCTGTTTCCCAGCCCAATAATCAATGTTTTAGTGTATGTAATGAATGCCTTTCAGTCAGTAAACCCCAGCAACAGCCCAGAGTTTTACAGCCTCAGATTTGTGCCATACTTTTTTGTAGTGGGCTGGTGCTTTACTTCCTGTTGGAAAGGCTTTGAATTAACATGCCCTGTTCCTTTGATTGCTGTTGTATCTTATGTCTGTGACACTCTTTCCCTCAGGCACAACAGGGATTTACCAGGGAGCCAACGGCCTGACAAATTCTGCAGGATTCAGTGCTGTGCATCAGGTATGGTTCAGCATCTCCTGCTGGCAGCCTTGTCACTTATTTTAAACCACTTGGAAGACTCATAGATCAGAGGGATTATTTTAGTGTTCACATCTATTTAAGGAAGATACTGCTTTGTGTTTTGCTGGACACCCCTCTGCTGTACCCCTTGGGTGTTTGCTGGACTTCAAGATCCCTTGATTAATTTTAGGATGTGTCTTGGTGCACACAGAGTGCAGCCCTTGCAGGAGGAGGGTGCCCTGGCAGTCTTGGACTTGCTGCTGTAGCAGTGCCAACAGTTTCCTCATTCTTCTGCCATCTGACAACTTTCAGATATGTTGTGCATCCTGTCTAGAGGGGATGGCTTCTAGAATCCTGTCTTGGCACCATTCAGTAAATGTGAACAATCTGAGAGAGCCCTTGGCAGGCTCTGGGGGATGCTGAGCCCCCTGAGCTGTCTGTGCTCTTCCCTCTTTGAGGACACACCTGTCCCTGGGCTCCATGCCACAGATACCTTGAGATATGTGTGTGGAGAAATAAAACACAAGACAGATGTTTTTCAGTAGCAAATGGCTCTCCTTGTTTGGACCAAACAAATAAGTACACTGTCCCAGAAAATGTGTTGTGGTTGGCCAGTAATTTCAGTTCCTTGTTTGTAGGGCGATTGTTGACTTGTATTTTTAATTGCAGCAGTGGGAAATTTCTTTGTTGCTTCAGTTTGGGCTTAAAACATCAGCATTACTGATAGAAGTGCATTTGATTGAGGTATGGAGGTTACCTAAACAGGGGGGGAAAGTTGGGCTTTTTTCATTATTTTGTAATTTTCTGTAGGAGAAAACAATGAAATTATCTCATTTCTTTTGCAGTCTAATTGTTCTTATGACAATTTGAGTCGTTGTTCTTGAGAGCTCCCTGGTGACTGAAAGTTAATGAAATAGCTGTCACAGACAAAGATGTAAGCTGTTAAAAGGAGGAAAGTGCTTTTAGTCTTTCTAAAGACTATTTATTATTTAATTTTATCTGATAACAGAGACTAATTATAATTTCTGAGGAAATAAAAGCCTTCTGCTCAAAGACAATTCCCAGAGCATGAACACAGTTCTCTATCTGGAAAAGCAAATTCAGTGGACAGGGACAGGAATTGCAATTAAACCAAAAATAAACAAATTAAACCTTTTTTTGCTTTGATTGTTCAGGGATATATTTTATAATGTTTTCCAGTGTCCTGTTTTTCACAATAATCCAAACAGACATGCAAGGATAATGGTTTGGGGTTTCTTTGGGAGCCTTAAAATCAAGACAAAGAGTTCTATGATATCTCAGCTCCCCAAGGTCGTTTGCACCTCGTAGTTTTAACTAATTTTTCTCTAGGTAGGCAAGATCACTCAGGCATTTATTTATCACTGAGATAGTTGGGCAGACTGTCATGAGCATTGCTGCAAAAAAAATTGCTACTTTCTTCTCATTTTTTTAGCCTAGCAGCTGATCAGAAGATGTTGCTGATCTTGGGAGAATGCAGCCTGTTTCACTCCTTCCCTTACCCAGTTATTCATTCTGTTCTTGCAATTTCTTAGGTATTTTGTTGTTTACAAAGATTATGTCCCCCATCATGGCCCTTTTCAGAAAACTGCCCTTCTTCACTCTTACATAAAATTGTTAAACTCTGTAATATAAAATGTGTCAGCGCTGATAACTAAAATCCTATTTAAAAAACCAAGAACTTGCCAGATTCCTGACCTCTTGTTGGTGAGTCTATCATTATAAAATAGGGGTGTGTTTGTGAGAAGCAGAAATGTGATTTCCTAAGTGACTGAAGTGCAGTTCTTCAGCGAAGCTCTCCTGAGCCGTGGCTTGCTGCCTGCACCAGTAACACAGCTTTTGTGGTGGCCTGCTTGTTTGTGGGATAAAACCAGATACGTGTGAGTGAGATGTTTCTTTTTTTTCCTCTCCAAGGAGTATTCCTCGTATCCCAGCTTCCCTCAGAGCCAGTACTCTCAGTATTACAGCTCGTCCTACAGCTCCCCATACGTGTCTGCCAACAGCATCAGCCCCTCGGCCATCCCCACCTCCACCTACTCCCTGCAGGAGTCTGCCCACAGCATCACCAGCCAGAGCACAGAATCACTCCCTGGTAGGTGCCTCTCTTGTGTTCCCAGCCTGGCAGCCTCAGCCCCCATAAACACTGGCAGCTCCTTGTTGGAGTATTTTAAAATATGTACTGATAGCTCAGATTTTCCAGCGCAGATCAGTTCTTGCACAGGGGGTTGGGAAGAGATTGGAATATCCAAGCTCTCCAAAACCATCCTGTGCTGTTTGCATCAGTACACGAGGTTTGAAGCTCCTCTAAGGTAATACAGAAAGATAAGACAATGACATGCCAACCCCAGATCAGTACTGTTCCATGGATAGCAATGAATTCAAAACAAACAGCCATACTCTGAAAAATTCTGTTTCCTCAATGTCTGATGACTTTTTAGCCCATATCTTTCTCAAGGATTGTATTCATGTAATATTGTGCATCCATAAACAGCTACATCAAGAGGAAGTCCCCCTTTAAAAATCTACCAAACTGTGTCTCTAATATGAAAGTTCAAATTGCACACCAAAAAGAAAAGCTTCTAAATTTGTGTCCTCTCTTTGAATGCCTAATTTTTAAAGTTTCAAAGCTTAAGTAGCTTATGGAATTACTGGTGATTATGATCCCCCCAGTGTCCTTTTCAAGAGCAATCTTCAGGTATCACTTCCCTGCTAGTTTTCATTGGCATGCAATAACATTTATATAAAACACCACACAATTTGTGGATGATCACAGTGCACACCCACTGAAGGTCTGCTGACTTACGAAACAAATCTGAACATCTGTGGTTGCTCTGAAAGAAAAATAAACTGGTTTTGTTTTTGAAAAAGAAGTGATCACTGACTGCTCTAAAAGCAGTTGGAGGATTTTCCGTTCCTTAGATCTTATCTCAGCCTTTTTGAGAAAGGATGATTTCCAAAAGGCTTCTTAGGCACAATCCCAGCTTCTCTGAAGAAGAGGATGGTTATTCTAGGAAGTTGCAGAGGCCACAACTTAGCAAGGTGTAAAGAAAAATATGTTTGAAAAGGATTTGCAATGTAAGGTGAGTGAAACCCAGGCAGGTCTGTGAAACTCAAGCCAATCAAAACAGATACTTTATACATGGGAAGTTTACTTTTAACTGTCTCTTCTTAGTTATTTCTAAAATACTGTCCTCTGAGGAATGGGGTAAGGCTCAACAGGTTAGCTCTGTATTTTTAAATAAAAGTTGATGTTGAAAGTATATTTTTAATCATTAGCATTCATCAATTAAGAAAAAAAAACCCCAAACAAAACCAAAGATTTGAAAAAAAAATTCAGACGTTTAATTGGTCTTGGATTACATTTTTATTACCTTTCTAATTTCTAGCTCTGAAAAGAATGGGGGGGGGAGAGTAAAATTCAAAAACTTTTTTCCTTCCAATGAAAATTTTGCTAAAGTTTTTTTGAAGTGGCATGTCCTTTCCAAAACGTTGTATGTGTGGTTTTGGTGATTTTGGAAACTGTTCTAACAAACCTTAGTTCACACTTATTTCTCCAACACTGTTAGCTATTGGTGTGAAAAGAGTAAGATTTTTTCATGGTGTTTTCACAGTGTTTCTGTTGCTTTTCAGTAAAAGGTTTCACGCTCTAATTACAGTGACGCAATGCAGAATTGAAGTTTACAATGGAATTTCTTTCTCCTTATAGGGGAATATTCAACAACACCAGCAAAAGATGCAGAGACAGACAGACATCACAGAGGGTCAGATGGCAAGGTACGAGCCCGGTCCAAAAGAAGCAACGATCCTTCCCCAGCTGCTGACAGTGAGATTGAGGTAATAATTTAATTTATATTCCTTTGGTACATCCAGTAAAGATGAACTGTTGCCTCTGTTAGCAAATCCGAGAGACAGAACAAAATTAGTGATACAACCTGCAGGCACGAGCAGTCAAAACAACTGCTCAGATTCTGTATTATCAACATCTCAAACTATTCTTCATATGTGCCTTTTTTTTTGCCTTTGGGCTTTTTGTAAGTCTGATGTTCTGTTCTCCTGATTTGATAGGTGATGGGGGATTTCTGTGGTTGTTAGGAGAGCAGGCTCTTGGGATGGCCAGCACTCACATGGTTCCAAAACTCCTGATGTTTCATTTTGCCTGCTTTCACAAAACATCCACAGTGCTCCAAATGGCTTGAGATCTTAAAAATCTCTGGTCCAACAGGACATATTTCCTGACTGAACCTGTTCTTGCAGTTGCTTGATATGTAACTATATTTCTTTTTTCCACCCCATCTGTCATCACAGCGTGTGTTTGTATGGGATTTGGATGAGACGATAATTATTTTTCACTCCTTACTCACGGGAACCTTTGCATCCAGATATGGGAAGGTAAAATTTAATTTTTTTAGCATTACTGCTTGTCCAGCCAAATTGCGTGGGGAACTGTGGGGGCAGCTAATGAGGCAGCTTTTCAAACAGATGCTGCCTGGTTTTTTTATTCAGACATATTTGTATAAACGTGTCCTGTGGTATTTCCTCCGAACATGTGAGAATTTAATTTACCTCCCTTTCATGTTGCAAGTAGCCCCTTGTTTTTCCAAAGCTTGTGTTGTTCAGCTGCCACTTGCTGGGATGTTCTTCCAGGGTCTGTCTTCTGCTAGAGAGAGCATCCAGCAGCCAGGCTTCACCAACCCCAGCCTGGATAAGCTAACACTCTTTTTGTTAGATCTGTGTTTTCTTATGAAGCTCAGACAGTTTTTTAGGAGAGATTTTGTGTTCCTCAGTCTAGGTTGCCATGAAGAACTGGCTGTGCTTCCCTCATAGCTGCTGAAGCTCGCATTGCTAAGGGGGTTTCAGGACCATATTTAGCTGACCATACTTTAGATACCCTCTCTGAAATACAGGCAGTTCCATTTTTTTTAGGTAACTGTGGCTGAACAGCCTGAACTTGGCTGCTAAGGAGAAAACACTGGCTTTTGCATTTAGTACCACATGCTTCAATTTCTTCCTAAGGCAGATTTTTATGATAAACACCTAAGTCACTTTGAATTACAGAATGTCAAACACTTTTAAACGGGTAGGAAAAAAGACAATATCATTACCTAATTGAAGGTGGATGACCTAGTTGGCAGCTGTTTCTACACATGGCTTTGAACACTCAGCTTCATCAGGAGACTGGAAAATAACCCAGCTTCTCTCCAGAAAGCAGAAATATGATTTGACATCATTTCATGGCTTTACCAGCTGTACTTTTTTACGATGGTTATAACAAGCTGAATGTGTAATTAGTAAGATAGATTTATTGTTCACTGTTAGATGTGCACAGTTGTAAAGGATATAAAATGGTGTTTGTGGTGTGGAAGTCTACTGCAGCACTTGGAATGCTGCTAACACTTCTAACAGCACCCTCTGAAAACCAAGCACGTGTTTCCAAGCAGGGATTTGCCCAGACCCATGTTGTACAAGGTAATTGAAGTGGTTCCTTTTCCCAGAGAACATAATGAACGAGGTGTATGTGTGTAAGCTCAGACCTACTGCCTACAAGCACCAGAAAGAATTAGGCAGGGTCAGGAAACAAACTTAGGCTGTGCAGATCTGCTCTGTGGTCGAGCTTAGCCTCGGGTAGGGGCTGCTGTACTCATGTGGAGCATTCCCTTCGTGGGCTGACTTTGCCCAGCACAGACCCCTGGAGCAGATCCTTCACCTGCCACACGTTTAGAGGGTGTGGAGTTGGACTCTGCTGTGGGGGGGCTTCTGTTGGCTGTTTCCTTTATACCAACTTAGAGAATGATATGAACAGGAATATTTTTTTGAAAGAATTAATCACCTTTTCTGTTAAGTTACGACGGGTTCCTTGAGAAACTTCTCTAGAAGGACTTTTTTCTTTGCAGTTCTTCAGTTGTTTCATCAGTATTAAATTCCTCAGGACTCCCCTGTAAGGGAAGTGGTTGTGTTATAAAAGAATTACAGGCTGGTGGCTTGATCCAAAGACAACCAGAGGCTTTGGTGGGCTTTGGAACAGACCTTAAACCAAGAGGGAAATACAGCACACTCAGACAGGCTGTCCTGGGAACTGTTAAATAGTAGCACAATTCAAAACTATCAAGCACAAGTGAAGCAGCCAGAGGTTAATAGATTCAGAATCTCTTACTTCAGTAGTGTAGGAAGTGTTAATCTCAAAGTAAATCAAGCATCAAAACCAAAACTCTCCATAAAAAATTCACATGCCTGTAATTAGACATGCTTATAATTAAATCTCACACGTGGAGATCTTGGTTCACTGTGTCTTCCTCCAGAAAAGTTGTCAGTTTATGTGATCCTGACCATTCCCCTGGCCATGTTTATCTCCCAGTATCATCCTGTGTGTGCACTGGGGGAGCTGCAGGTGCTCAAGGCATTAGGCTGTAAAGTCATTCAAGCTTAAGACACAGCTTAAGAGGTGTTAAGAATAACACCTCTTTCTGGGGTGATTTTTCTTGAAAGATGGGAGGAGGAACACCAAGCACAGCTTCAGAGATTTGGGTCTAAGTTCCTGTGTTCTTTAGCTGCTTGATCACAAATGCTTGTGTGTGTTACCCCTTCCTTGGTGATGGCAGCAACAGGGAGCTGTCCAAAAATGTGGGAAAAAAAAAAGAGGAGAAAGAACTCAGAAAAAATCATTAATGGTATTAATGATTAATGCTTCAATACATATTTTCTGACCTGACTTGTGAAAATTCTCCTTGTTTTCTCTGTGGCTCCTAACATAGATATAGCCTCCTCAGGGCATTGAGAATTGATCTCAGGTGTTTAGAAAATACTTTGCCCACAGCATCCATAGCAGTTAAAACCCAAAATTTGCTGAAAGTTGAAACATGAATGAATAGCCCAGCCTAGGCTGCTCCTTTTTTGTCCTCTCTTCCCAAATCCTTTGCTGTAGCCTGTGGATTGCAGAGTCATCAGAAATTTGGTCTTAATGTCTTTACCACAGGGTGACAAGAAAAGGCAAGCCCCCAAGAGTTCCAGAGGCAGGTAACCCTGGATGTTATGTTCAGGAGGGTTTATAAAACCTGTTCTGCAGCTTTCTGATCACTGTAGGGGTGCAGAATATTTACCATATACCTACAGACCACAGCAGATGCAGACCCTTGTGAATTGTGGGGTCCGATGCAGCCTTTTTAACCCCTTAGGGGTGTGTGGTAGAGCTCCTGTTCCGCAGGGAAATGTCTGCAGGCTTTGCCATGGCAGCAAAGATTTGTCCCCCAAATCATTGACTAAACTTGGTAGGGAATAATGGCTCAAAATCCCTAACAGTGCTGCTGGGCTTTCCCAGGAGTGGGGCAGAAGTCAGGGGACTCGTTTGACTCAGCAAGGTGAGCACAGAAAGATTCGTTTGGTGGTAGTAATTCAGAAACAATATGAGGAGATTGCATGCAGTCCTGTGCCAAAAATAATCATGACTCTACTCCTCTTTCCCCAGCTGGGATATTTGCAGGCTTGCTCCATGACCTGTGTCGTCTAAGCTTTAAAATTACTCAGAGTTAAAGATGCAGAACTTTTTGTTCAAATATCATACTGCAGATTCATTCTCATGCTTTTCAAAGGACTGGTATCAAGAAAAAAAGGGAGCAGGGGGTATCTTGTTTTCCCTAACTTGAGGGAGCTCTGAGAAGCCAATGCCTTTTCTTAGTATTTTGTATTGTTCCAAGAATATGTATTCTTGTTCTGTGTTGCATCACTTCTTAGGATTGAAGTGTCCAAATGACTTGTGAGTAATGTAAAAACTGGAGTTAAAATTCATCTTTACATGCAAGATACTCCAAAATCCTGGAATCAAATGACAAGGAGTTTATTTTAGTCTGGATTTAGAGATTTGAACACACAGGACAGTCTAAATTCTTGAATTGTGCTGGATCTTTATCAGCACTTTGACAGCATCTGCTGGTACCTGGGAGTTCAGATCTATAAAATTCCCTGCAAGAGCCATACAATTTCTGAGATCATCCAGCATGTGGAATTAGCTCACATTAGGGAAAAAACATATTGCCAAAATTTGTAGAGCACATTATGTCCCATTTTTAAACCAGAATCATGGCAAGTCCTGCTGTAGCTGTTGGTTGCTTTCAGTGATGTGTGCAGCTCCCTGTGTGCCTCTGTCCCTGGGAGCTTCACATGGAGCAGCCACTCTGCATTCAGAGTGCCTCAGAGCTGCTTGTTTGAAGCAGAGGCTGGTTTTCTGGGACAGTTTTTAATACTTTTGAGTTTCAGAAGTGGCAGGATGAGGTTTGCTTGAGCAGGAAGCAGACAGGTGGGGTGAGGCAGGACCTGCACTCAGCTTTCCAGCCTGTGCAAACACGGGCTTGGCCTCTCTGGTGAGAGACTTGCAGTGACCCAGGAGAGGCTCCACCAGTCACAGCAGGACCTTTTGGTCAGAGTAGCAAAAGCTTCTGCTTGGCCCAGTTGAGGACAGGACATAAATATGATTTTCCAGCGTTGAAACAAATGTTAGAGATGCTGTACTGGCTGTGAACTGGACTGTCTTGTTCTCACCAGAAATTATGTTGTGGATCTAGGAAACCTTATTCCTCAAATGTTTCACTGGCTGTTACATGTTCTTATAAAAAGTTTTCCTTTAAATTAATTATAATTTCCAATTTTAAAAAGTCATTGAAAAGTTCCTCTTTGGCACTACTTGAGATCCTTGTAAAACCCTAGATTTGATTTCTTAATTTCTTTTTTTTTTGTCCCTTCCCTCTTTCACTGAAAGCTTCAAGTAGCTGGTGCTTTTCCCTGCTTTGTTCTCTCACAGGACCCTAAAGCCAGGGCCTGATTGAAACTCCGTGGGGATTTAATCAAATCTGCTGGTGATTCATGCTCCTAATGGCCGAGTCTGTCCTTTACTACTTTACAAACTGAGAAGGAATAAAACCCCATTTTATGGCTCGGCTGTTAAAAACTATTTGTAGAAGTTGCTAAGGTTCAAATCAAAAGCAGCCTCCCTTGAGGACTATTAGTTAATTCTGAGTGCCAGGGCATTGCTTTTTTCCTCTTCTCTCGCTCGAGATGTGGCCTTATATCATGACTGCTGTTCAAACATCTGAGAGTTTTCCATTCCTTTGACAAACATGAGCCAAAGTGCTTAAGGACATCTGTTTATTTTATTTCTTTAATGAGAAAACCTTCCAATTTCTGACTGGCTCAGCTGTGTTTATTTACATTTTGTTAGTCATATGTGGGGGGCACCTTGGGACGTTAAAAACCTGCAGAGGCCTGGGCTGAGGGCTGCTAGCAGGCATCCTGGTCAGAAAGGCAGAATAAGCCCTTCCTAAGGAAAACACAGCCCTTGGAACTCCATAAAATAGATTTTCAAAACAAATAGAGCCTAATTCACTCAGTAGATCATGGATTAAGTCAAGATGAATACAATTTGGAAAGGATTTTCTGAGGAAGTCGGAGATTTTTTTACCCACTGGAGGCTAAACCTTGTGTTTAATGCCTTTTTAAGTTAAATTAAAAAAGCATTCAATCACTGCAGGTAATAAAGAAGTCTGTTACTTTAGACACGCTGCTATATCAATTATTTAGCTCATTATTGGAGAGGAGGGAGTAAATAATTCCAGCCATTTGATTATTTCAAAGGTGTATTTCGGGAGCAAACATCTGTGTTTGTCATCTGTGCTGGGAGATGGGAGGCAGCAGCAGCAGCAGAGGCCAAAGCAGAGCCCAGCAGGTCGGGGGTGGCTCAGGAGATGCTCTGAGCCCCGTGGGTGTCACCCCTGGAGCCTGGAGGGCTCTGAGCAGACTGCACCCGTGGCCTTTGGAACTGGCACAGGATTGTTTTGGACAGAAAACGTGCATCAGAGACAATGCTGAGTTATTAAAGCTCCAGGGGAGGGGACCTGCTCTCCACTGTGGCTGAATTGGGATTGAAGTTTTAACAGGGAAAGTTTAAAAAGCCAGGGGGGCACGACTTGTTTTAGGAAGCTGTGAGTGCAGAATGTGTCATTGTGCTGAGGATTTCACTCCAAGATGTGTTTCCACCAAGCTTTCCAGAAGTTTTGTGTTTTTCACAGGGCTATCAAGGGCTTTCATATAGAAATACAGTGACTTTCCTGTGTTGAGGGGAAGGAAATGAAGATTAATTTGGTTTAAATTCCACTCCCTTTTCTGAAATCCACACCACGCAGAGTAAAAAGAAGTTATTTGTAGGTTTTGGTCATGAACCTTTTGTATTACTAAATTAAAATAATTCCCACTTATCCTCAAGCATCACGGCCCAGCTTTTAACTTGTATTTAAGTACAGTATTCCCACAGGACTGGAATCCACTTGATGGGTTCAGACCCTGCATAAATTGATGTGGTCGTAGCTGCCTGTCCCTAAGCATGGTTCCTGGGAGAGGGAGGAGAGACTTTTCAACCTCTGTGTGCCCATTTGGTTATTGGAATAATTCCCAACCACATGTGAAGAGACACAACAGTAAAAGGAGTTGTTCAGTAAAACAGTAAGAATATTTAGAAGTGCCCCTTAAATCACAGGAAGGGTGAATGTGAAGAGGTGTCTGAAGAAAAGGGATTCAGTTGTATTTGCTCTCCATCCATCATGCACTTCCCACAAGGTGACACTGTGCTGTCTGGTGACACTATTCATTGAAATTCAGTAGATTGTTCAATAAACCTGGTTATATCAATTAACAACATCTGTACTTTGGTGGGAAAAAGTTTGGACCCTGAAAAACTGAAAGGTTCTATTTGAAAAAGGATGATCCTTTTCAAAAAAGCCTGAAGTATAGTCCCTTAAGCAAATCACTTCTGAAAATGGCTTTTAGGTCCTCCACTGCTCTCATTACTTTAAACAACTTTTCTCACAAATACTCTCACTAGGAAAGCTCTGAGAGGCTCACTCTGGCTGTAGCCTGTGTTATTAAAGAGATAAAATTGCAAGCTAGGCTACTTAGATGTAGTTAGTAAAAGAGTGAAATGTGGTTTTTTCCTGAAAAAGACATGAATTTACTTGAACTAGAACTCATGCACATGGTTAATTTCCCATTATTCTAGGAAAGTCTTGTGCATGTCTCAAATTTGGATCAAGGTATAAAATGTTACAAGGAAAGGATGATTATTCTCACAGACTTTTTTTGTTCAAACATGTGGCCCTGGTATTTGTATCTTTGATTTTTTTTTTTAATAATTTTTATTTTTTTTATGCTACAACCAAGCCGGTCCATTTTCCAGGTGTTTCCAAGTAATTAAACCCAATTAAAACTATTAAATTCTTTCTTTTGGTGACAACTTTGTTATTAACAGATAACCACAAGGAGGAGATTTAACTTGGAAGGCCCTTGATTGTGTACTAATCCGTCTCTCACCTCTGGCTGACACCTGTGGCAGATAAACCCTATAGAATAGGAGTCTGATGAATACTCTTAATTAATACTTTCTTCCTTGTAGAAAAGTAATTATTTGCTCACGGCATAAATAGGTATTTGACAGGGATTTGAAAGGACTGATTAGTTTTAAATACTAGGGCTTTATTTTGGTGGGTTTTTAAGGGAGGTGATGGTGTCTGGATCCCAGACCCTGCTCAGAGTGACTCTGTCCTGACATTTCGAATGTCGAGTTAATTGTCACGTTGCTGGGAAGAAGCAGAGTCAGACAACAAGCAGATTTGTTATCTGTCTCAAAGGAGCCAGCTTTGCCCCTTTGCTAATGGCCTGCAAGTCTGAACAGGGAACCTGCAAGGCAGAGGCTTGGAGAGAGCTTTGGATCCAGGATCGGAGGCATGAGAGACTTGCACTTGAGAGATTGCCAGAGATAAGTCTGCTTCCCTCTTCCTTTCAGAGTTACAGTGCACAGGAAGGCAGAGCTGGCTGTGGCCATGCAGCTTGGATTAGGTGCAGGTGTTAACAAACACATGTCTTTTTAGTGCATATTCTAGGGCAAGTAGAAGCAGTGTATGAAAAATCCATCTCCGTGTTCCAGGAGGTCTGTGGGAAGGTGGGGGTGATGCAGAGCCTTTGGGGAGGGTGCTGCTGCTGCAGCTGGAGTGTGACTCAGTGCACAGGGGCTGCTCTGGAGCTCAGCCAGCACCTCTGGCAGAGAAGGCTTCTGTGCAGGTCAGCTCCTGCAGAGGGTCTGGGACCAGCACAGTGCACACTGCAACACCCTGGCAGCAATTTGCACCCACACTGGAGCTGATTTGGGTGGGCATGCACAGTCTGCATTCCCTTTGCTCTGCTGAAATACAGAGCAGTGGGAGTTCCCTGTGGTGTGAGCAGATCCACCTTCCCACTGCTGTCGTAGGGAAATATGCTTTGCTCACCTCCACTTTTCATGGAGAACTGAAGGCTGTTCAACAAGCTCCTTTTAGCAATCTTCTGTCATACTATTACTTGGAATGACAGTTTAAAATGAAAATTGAAACAGAAATTAATTTTAGGCCAGGTGTTAGTAGCTCAGAGGACATAACTGAACTCAAATTTTAACATTTAAAACAGTTCACTTCCAATGTAGAGGACTAGTTCAAGGGTTAGAAACTGCATGCAAGTGGCCAAACTAAGAGCAACACTGGCAACAAGTGTGTGTCACTGGCATATGAAAGAAAATGTGCTCCTTGCTAAATGCTTTTGTCTTCCTGTACAACACGTTCCACAGGCTGCTGTCCTGCCCATGTTTTCCTCTTGTAGGAATATGTGCTGAACAGGCACAGAAGTTCCCCAAAGCAAGTGGCTGTGGGGCTGGGAGCTGGCAGTGCCTCACTCACAGGGGGAATTTCCTCTCTCCCAAGGGGTGGCCAGTGCCAGCTGTGGGCAGTAGCCCATCAGGCCTCAGCTGAAAGTCACAGTGATGACAGAAACAGCAGGGACATGCCCAGGGATGCTCTTTAGGGAAAACATTTCTGATCAAAAATGTTGGAAAAGGGCTTATTCTTTCTGTGTTTTGTTCACTTGTTGTTTATGAAGCAGTAGTAGGGATTGGGAGCTTTTTAACCTCTTGGTTCCCTCAAGGTGTGCCCCAAGGTAAAATGGGCAACTCTGAAACTGTGACTCCTGTTCTTTAGAAGTGGGAGTCAAGGGTGTGTTGAGAAGGGTGTACTGAGGAATGAATAATTCAGAATGATCACTTCCTCCTGATGCTTGTCTCCCCCAGGCTTCCATGGGGGAAGCTGCTCAGGCTCTGCATGGGAGGATCAGGAGTGCTTGGTCTGCCACGGCTGAGCACCAGGGCTTTGCACTAAAAGTAATTTGTGGGGCTGCTTGATTTTGACCCTGAAGGAAACTCCACCAATGGAGCATGGCAGAGATGAGGCGTGTGGGGATACACTGTGCTGCTGGAAGTTTTATTTACAAAAGGAGTTTATTGCCTGTTTTCCACCCCTGCCTCTCATTGTCCCTGTTTGTGAAAGCATGACTCGTAGATTAGCAGAGGGAGGACCTCGCTCTTCTAAAGTTACTAAACAAGCACTGAGGGTTGAGTTTTTAGATTAATCTGTTTTCACTGCAAAAAAGTGGTTCCTGGAGGAGATTTGATTTCAAGCTGTCTGTGGTCCTTGGGCTTCACATGCAGCAGGAACCCTGGCTGGATGTGCTGGTCAGGAAGGTTGTTCCCAGGGCTCCTGGACACACTGTTCCTGCAGAAGGATCACTGGTACCCTCACATTGCTCTGCTGAGCTCACACTGCTCCAGCACACTCACAGTCCTCCAGGGCACCACTGGCAGCACAGAGACATCCTTTGGTGGCACAGGGTTTCTCTGCCTAGGAAGAGCACTCCATCAACACCTTCAAACAAATGTCATAATCCTCCTTCTGATTATTTACTCACTGTACAGAGAATTTGGATATCTCTATCTCATTTTGGTGCTTCTCTGTCAGCCTGATTTTCCTGTTTGTTCCTACCTGAATTGACAGCTGTAGCAACTGTGTCATTCCTTGGGGTGGGCACAACCTCTGGCCCAGTGGGGTTCAAGTCTGGGACTAGTGCTTCTAGATGTACAGGAATGCAAATAAATAACTGCTGGAGGAACCCTGGCCTCGTGCCTCTAGTCACCTCTGTCATACTGGGAGTGCTGGTTGGCCTTAGAACCTCATCAGCCTCTTTAAGAGTTGGAAGTGTGCCTTGCTGTGGAGGAAATGTCCATACTGTGGAAGCAGTGGTGCCAAGTCATTTCTCCAGACAACTTCCCCTCTGGGTGGTAAAGAGCATTTTTCTGTTTTGTTTTCATTCCATCATATTCTGTATCTCAAGAGAAGGATTTTTTTTTCCCACCCTCCTCCTCTCATCTAAGTTTGGTTTCCATATTGTTTAGTTAAAGAGAAGGTAACTTCATACGCTGTGGAAATGTTTCCTACTCCCCATTAGTGATTAATACCAATAAAGCTAAAACGAACCTTAGAGGCTAAATGACAGATAGCAACCAATGAGATTTCCTGAAAGAGTTTTAAAGGCTAATGGTCCTTGAAATGTATAAAAATAAATTGCTTCATTAAAAACCATTTTACAAAACAATTTCTTCCTAGCAGCATATTTTCTTCAAAACAGTTCCCCCGTGTAACTACACCTGGGTAGTAAAATTTGATTCAGTGCTGTTCCTATGGGGCCACAGTCAAATGCCCTGATTAGGCCTGTGACCCAGTGCCTCATCAGGGGAGGGGTTTGGGGCTGGGAATGAGAGACGTGTTCAAGGCAAGTTGAAGTTTTTACTTTTTGCCCAGAGACAGTGCCCTGGTTTCTGGGACAGCAGCAAGTTTAGACATGAGTGACAGAGCTTCTCTGTGATAGGCACAGTGCTTGTGAGTCACACCCATGGCTGAAACCACAGCCATGCTGCTCTAATTAAAGAGAGCTTCACTAAGAATGCATAATAATGAGCTTGGTGTGTAGTGCACCATCCGTGTGAGCCACGAAGGTTGATTGAAATGAGCTCACCCTCCCAGCACTGTGCTCCCTGTTAGAGCTCCCCAGTCAGTTCATTGCTGTCCTGTCAGTCCATAGCAGGACCCCAGAAACCTGCAGACAATCAGAGCAGGGGCTCAGTCTGTGAGTGGGTTTCCTCTGCTGGAGTCACACACCATGCTAAGCAAGGCAGATTTATACATCAAGATGAGGTGCCTGACCTACTGAAGACGAATTCACCACAAATAGAAAATTCTGTTGTGGGAATGTGGGCTTGTTCCAGGTTGTCTGTTCAGTTTGAACAGGCACTGTGCTTTTGTGCTATGACTGTTTATCGAATTAAATACAGATTATTTTTGCCTGTGTTTTTGAAGTATTTAATGAATAAGAAAATGCAGTGCTGGCATGACACTTGTTTGCATCAATGTGTTTCTGTGCTCTTGCTGTGGATTTAGGAACAAGGTTAGTTGTTTGGGGCAGGAGGGGTGGTTGACTTGCTGAATTGGTGAGGCAGTGACGTGACAGCCCTTTCACGGGCTCAGTGCTGTCTCAGCTGGGAGAAAACATTCACTTTCTAGGATGAATGAACCAAACTCACTTAAGTAGAGCTGCAGGTAGCATCATCCTTCTCCAGGAGAATTCCCTAAGGGTTTTGTCTCTGATGTTGGCAGGAGCAGGATCTGGGTGTGAGGAAGTTCGCGTGTGCTGGTGAAGGTGCAGAAGGTATTTCAGAGCTGCCAGCACGTGCATCTTCACATCCAGTCGTTAAAAAAGCATGGCTTAAAAATGCTACAGGCAGCCAGAGCTTCTGCAGCATGTCCCTCCCTTTCAGGAAGCAGTTTGGGACCCTCTTGGGGAAGGGCTGAACCAGACCCACACATGGTTGGGCTGCTGGGACAGGAAACTCACAGTGAGCAGATGGGCACAGTCAGGGGCACTGGGTGCACTGCCATTCCCAGCACCAGCTGGAGTGACAGGTGAACCTGTCCTGAGCTTCAGCTGGAGCTTGTCTTTTTTTCCTTTTTTTTTTTTAATTTTATTTTTAATTATATTTTTATTTTGGGTGTAGCTGCCACTGGGGCTGCAGTTGAGGGTCTGCAAGCCTGCTGTCCTGAGCAGCAATAATTGTACTGGGCAAGGATTTTATCGTGTTATAATTGTGTTCACGTGGTGGGATGGGGCTGTTCTAACTCTGCTGGTGCTGGTAAATAAGTGGGCAGCTTCAGTGGGCATGGAATTGCAGGTTTGAAGGACAAGTCAGGAAAGAACCACCCTCTGCATGTGGTGTTGCTGGGTTACTCCCCAAAGCAGTCACTAATGATGCTATTGGAAATCAGTTTTTTGTCTAACCTACTGAAGCAGTTTCACAGTTTCAGGTGTGTAAAGGATTTTTATATCATCTGAAATGTGTGGGCTGTTAGTGGTCAGGGTGAGTCACAGGCATCCTTCAAAGAACAGAATTTGCTTATCTAGGAGAGCAAAAGAAAGAATGGGGAAATCATGTTAATGTTGAAGTACATTTGGGAAGTAATATGATTTTAATAACTGTATCTTAAGAAATAGGAATGTGTAGATCCTGAGTTTGTTCTAAGATCTCCCACCCCCACACCTATCCCCAAAAAACGAAAATGAAAGTGAATGGGAAGCCCTGCTTTTGCCCTGACAGGACACCACCACGTCTGTGAGGATAGGTCTCATGATGGAAGAAATGATCTTCAACCTTGCAGATACACATCTCTTCTTCAATGACCTGGAGGTATGTAGCTGCTTATTTTATTTAATTTCTTCCTCTATAATCATTTGCACGTGGTCCACAAACTTGGGGGAGGGGGGAGGTTGGCCAAGAAATTTTTATTTTTGACCCCAGAGAAATGGGCCTTAGTTGGCTTATTGGAATTATCCCTTTGACACCTCAGTTCTGTTCAGGAATTTTTTTTCTAAATACTCAGGTAACAATGATGGCTTTTTGCATGTTTAGTAAATGTAATAATGAGGACATTGCTGCTGCTTCTCCTGAAATTTGCTATTTAATAATTTCATTAAGCTAAATTAGCATAGATCCTATGGGGGCAGGCAGCAATTAGCCGTGAGCCAAAGCAGAGTTTTTGTAAATGTTGCTCTGTTCTTGAGGAAGGTTTTGCACAGACAGACAGGGCAGGAGGTCTGCTCAAGCTCAGGAATGCTGCAGGATGAAATTATGGAGTTTCAGTGTAACAGACCAAGAGGAGGAATTTTTCCTGTTGGTGACATGGTTAGACCTGGCTATGTCTCATGCAAAGCAAAACTCCTTTTGAGTGTGTGATGAAGTGCAGGCAAAGTGATGCTGGCAGAATGCTGAGGAGCAGCTGTACAGCAGTGCTGAAAATGTGCAGTGAGAACACTCAGTGTGAGTGGGTCTGTGCAGAGTGATAGGGTGGGCTTTGTGCTCTGGGCACCTTGGGATCAAAACACTGCTGGGAGGCATTTGCAGAGGAAAAAAACCTGGCATCCCTGGGCAGACTGCTATGGTCTTTTCTTGGGGTTTTTTTTTTTTTTTTTTTTTTTTTTGGTTTTTTTTTTTTTTTTTTTTGGTTTTCCTTCACTTGAAAAAGGAAGAATTTGTTTCTGTGCCAGATGAAAGGAGAGAACTTTTTCTGTGCCTGAGGAGTTCAGCGGGAATTTCTGGTTCCCTCCCTGCTTGACTGCACTGTGGTCCCCTGTGTTAGGGGAGGCACAACCTCTCCTGCCACCTGGCTCCTTGCAGTCTTGAGGTTTCACTTGCTGAGAATTTTTATTTCCTTTCAAAGACAAGCACCTGAACTGACAGATTTTTTCCTCTCTCAACTTTTTTCATAGAGGGAGTTTGTGATGAGGGCATGGAAAGCACAAAGTAAAATCTTTCTCTTAGGGAAAAGTAAAAAGAGAGCTCCTCTCTGAGAGCCCAGGACAGTAGTGATAATATTTGGTACAGAATATTTGGTACAGTAGTGATCATATTTGGTACACAACCATCACCTTTCACCCATCAGATCTCAGTATGTGAAGCAACAAAGCTTTGTGTCCTGCACAGTGACCCTTCAAAACCCCTCTGCCTTTCTAGACTTCTGCAAGAATTACCAGTTTTAAAATAAGTTTTCTCCTCTTTTCACTTAAAAATAAGTTTTCTCCTTTTTTCACTTACTGCTCTAAAATTTTAAATGAGGCAGCAAATGGTCTGGCCTTCATCAAATTGTGCACATTTGTCAGTCACTAACAGCTCTGGGCACTGGTGGTTTGGTTTTAGCTGAGCTTTTTCAATGAAAAATTGATGGATGATGGAGAATTAAAGAAAAGTAAATGTGCCTTACAGAATTTTACTTTCCCAAAAAGCCATGTCAGTTTGGAAGAATTTGCAGCAACAGAGTCATCCAGAGTTACCCACACTGCTCCTTCATTTAGGATGATAAATAAAAGTCACCTTTGTGTATTCACAGAGTGGTATTTAAGGATCATACATCACTGAGTACTGGGCTTAAAAAAATGCAGTGAATGACATCCTTAAAAACAGAAAAAAGAATTTGTAAGAACCATCACAGACACAGATTGAGCTGTAGACCCACAAGCATTCCCATATACATTAGCACCATCGTGTGGTGCAGAGCTGGCCTGTGCAAGACAAAATGAGCCAAAACTGCCCAGGGCAGGAACCATTTCTGGCCATCTTCTGTGCTGGGGCAGAGTGTGAGGGGCTGGAGCTGAGAGAGCAGGGCAGAGTTGCCCATTGAAACCAAAGCAGGAGTTCTCTCCAACACAACAAAATGTTCTCAAATCCAAGTTCAGCCATTCTGGGGGGTCCAGCAGACTGGACTAACCAGAGCGTGGCTGCCTCAGTCCTGACAGTGGAATAAGGAGAAAGAGTGGAGAAATTGTCACCCATCCTTTCCAGAGAGGCAGGTTGGACAAGGAAATCAGTTCCCTGCTTTAGCACAGGGGAATGAGTTATTCTGCTGGCTGCAGTTTGCAGTGCTGTGCAGAGGAGAAGGGGCTGCCAGGGTGCAAAGCCATTCTGAAGCATTCCCAGGAAGCCTGATGAGGACAAAACATTTGTCCACAGGTAGAGCGAGGTTTGCACAGCCCTTGATAGCATTTGTGTGATCCTTAGTCTGGTGGGAATGTGATACCACATCCTAGCAAAAAACTGGCTTCAAAATCTGAGGGAGGAGTCTGAACTGGAATGCTGTCCCAAAAAAAAAAAAAACAAAAAACCAGAAAAAGATTCTGAAACTCTGGTCAGCCAGGGCTTTATCTTTTCTTGGGATCTACCCAGAAGGGATTCAGGTAATTGTTTCCTGGATGCATTAGCTGAATGCATTTTGGCTGTGCAGTTCCATTCAGATCCATCCTGCTTCAGCCCATCCTCTCTTAGTGCTGCAGCCCAGTAGACAGGCCAGGTTCCAGCTGATTCACCCAAACCTCAGGGTAGTTGTGTGGAAGGAGACTCATCACTGGTCCCCAGGGCAGGGGGTGACTGGAGAAGTCTTAGACTCCTACTAAAAACTTTCAGTGTTTTAACAAAGAGGGATTGGATTCTCTGTCAGCAAGTTAACTCTTACAGGCAGATGAAATCCCTCCAGTCTGCAAGTGTGAGCCCTGCTAAGTGTTGTGCACAAAGGGCTCTGATCATGCTGCAGAATACATCAGCAAACATCCACCTGACAGGAGATATTCTCCCTCTCTGCTCCCCTTTTTAGGGGAATCAGGGAGAAAAGAACTTACCCATGGTTACAAATCTCAGTGAAACTAATACAAACTCCGGGCTTTCCAGGGTTGTGCTTTTTTTCCTCAAATGCCTTTTGTTCACAGTACAATGCTGGCTAAAGAATAGCACCTTCCACCCCCAATCCTTCTGGAAATATGATTGTCTAGCTCTCTGGAAAACAGGTATTGAGGACAGGAGGACTGACAAGGGGATGAGAAATTAAAAAACAAGGGGATTAGTGTGTTTACAAGTTGCTGCCTTTCCCAGCCATCCCTGGAGGTTTTGTGTTCTGGGAACTGTTAACCCCCACCTAATGAGGGATGCAAGCTCCACTATCAGTGAATCCATGAGTTGTTTAAAACTCTCTAGCACACTCCACAAGCAGACTATGTGTGCCTGTGTACGTTGTTTTCATACACGAGACATACCTTGGGAGTATTCAGAGGGGATGTGAAGGATAACAGGAGGAGCTGCTCAGGAGCCCTGTGTTTCACAAGGAGGCAGCAGAGGCTTTCTCCAAGCCAGCAGTGCTGTTTAAAACAGCTCAGGCTCCTCTAAATGGGGCCGATCCCACCTGGAGGCATGTTGTGCAGTACCCAGAGACATCCCAGGAGTAAAACCAGATCAGTGCCCAGAGCTGCAAGGGCTGACTGAGGTCTTAGACATTTGACTGAGGTATAGGCTGTGTGTGCCACCCGTCATCCACCCTGAGATCCCGGTGTATCAGCTTAAAACCAGCAATATGCAACCTGGGCCACGTCCCCATCGCAGCCTGCCTGCCATTCCAACAACCACCTCCTTTTCAGCAGCCGAGGTATCCTCGCTGTGTTTGATTCCCCCCTCACTGAGATTCCAGGGAGATCCTGCAGGAATGAAAAATGAGTCTTGTAGGCCAGTGGAGGAGGGTGTTGCAGGCTGTGGCTGCAGCAGCTCCCCGAGTTGCCCGTAACACGAGAGGCGCAGCCGGCGCTATGAGGTAGCGTCTCACCCAGTGTCAGGGTGTTTTATTAACTCAGAAACGTGATAGCTACTGTTGTCACACTGCAGTGTACAGAACAATCCATTCACAAATGAGAAAAACAGAGCCCTCCACAAATGCCTTTCCCCTGACTTCAGGCCCTGCGTGTAGCGCTGGGCTGGAGCGGGGGGCACGGCCGTGACCCCGCGGTTCACCGCAGGCTGGGCACGGAGGGGCAGCAAATGCTGGGGCTGGGGCAGAGAGCTGCTGCTCAGCTGCTTGGCTGCAATTGTGCACAGCAACATGCTCTCCAGTGGTGGGTTGATAAGAGGGCTGATGGGACGAGAACATCTCATCATGTGTCTTTTTGAGAATTATCTAAAATGCTGCAGAAGATATCTGTAATATGGACAAGAACTATCTGTCATGTTTTGCTATTGACAACAAGTTTGGTTGCTTGTTTGGGGATTTTTTTTTTTTCGTTTTTTAAAAGGGGATAGTTGAAAGTAATTCATCAAACTCATCATTGTGAAAGGAAGGTAAAACAAATTCTATAGTTTACAGAACACTTAAGTGGTGAAGAATTACTGCACCTTGGTTAGCTGCAGTTTTGACTCCAGAGTCCTGTGGTACCAAGTGTCACAGCTTTTAAACTCTGTTGAAAAATCAATCTAAACAGAAGATAGTATTCATCATCTTGCAGGCTTTCTGTTCTGTTCTCACCTTTAAGGCTCATGGAGAAAGGAGAGTTAAGGTCGTGGGGGAAAATAACCAATTTTTCTCTTTCTAATCTTAATGCTGAGACTGGGAAAGAAACCAAAGGAATAACATTTCTCACATTTTCGAGGCAGGGCCTCCACCATTCGAACAATGAAGAATTTGGGGAGATAAGATCTCGAGCACATACTTCATGCAGGCTGAGCTCCAAGTGTATATTCTGGTTAAATTTCCTGTGCACAGATTTACTCATTACTGACAGGCATTATTCCTCAGCTCAGTCTGTGGCTGGGGCAGTGAAAGAGTGCTGCCTTCAGTGCTTCAGCCCAGCTTCCCCGCACATCAAAGGAAGCTCAGCCCCCTGAGAACAAACTGGGAAAACACCGGCAGGACAGGCGGCTCTGGAAACCTCTGTGGGACAGATCTTCTCCCCTGTAATTATGTGGGCATGCACCTCCTGTCCAAAGCAGTATTCTCACAGGGGGAAAGGCTGCCAAGTCTCTGCCTTATCATGCATACAAAGTAGAGGAAACACAGCTTTCCTGGCTAAAACACAAGCATCTCTCTCCCTCCTGTCTGCATAGGAAGGAGTTCCACTCACTCTGTTATTCAATAGCTGTTGTGCCCTTAGATAACTGCAGATCTCACACACACTCTATGTCTGTCCATATTTTGTACAAGTGCTATGTGATACTTGTTGCTAACAATTAACTGACTAGACTACAATACTAGCAAATTGTAAGATTTTATCTCTTTAATATTACACTTAAAGTAATTTTGCATTATATTATTTCAAATGTTTTTTCCACAACATTTACTCACTACCTTATTTTTTTTCATCTGCCTCTCAGGACTGTGACCAGATCCACATAGATGATGTATCATCAGATGATAATGGTCAAGATCTAAGGTATGGGGTCTCCCAAGCTGGGAGCTGCAGGACAGGCAGTCCCCAGCCATTTGGAAATAGCAAGGGCTGGTCAGTGATTCTCAAACCTGCCCTGTCCCCCCTCCTGGCTCCATGCTGTCTGCATTTATCAAGCACACACAAGTACAGAGTTCCCTTTCTCACATTATTGTGTCAGTGCCTCTGTCAGGCCATGACCGTGCTGAGCTTTGAACCATTCCGGGAAATGCATCTAAATTAGGTTGAACTCCAGTCAGACCACACCAGTTTCTGATATGATTTAACCAGACAGTTGTCACAGCTGTCACCAAAATGCTTCCAAACCAGACTGAAAGGTTTCCCACTGTCCAGTCTGTAGTGAATGGGCTTAGTAGTGAGGAGCTGGACTTGGCTGTGCCAGATCCTTGTTGAAACTTGTACCCAAACTGCACCAAACATTACCATTACCTGTGTAAGCTGGGTCATCATGTTCACAGAAAACTACTTCTGTACAATTCCAGCTGCTTTTCCCAAAGTGTTGCCTGCAGGGCCACGGTAAAAGGAAAATAATGAAATGTGCAGAACTCATATAGAGCTTTGCAATTTGTGGTTTTATGGATGATTAATGTGAGAAATTGATGCAGGAACAGAACATTTTTTAGATCTGTGCTGGTAATTGTGCTGAAGATGAACGTCAGCTCTGTACAGCGTGTCCCGTGTGTGTCCCTGCTGCCACTTGTCTCCACATTTCAGTCGTTTCCCCTCCCTGCTGGCACTGTAACCACACTGACCTCTCCCCTCTCCTCTCCCAGCACGTATAACTTCTCTGCAGATGGCTTCCACAGCTCCACTGCCAGTGCAAACCTGTGCCTGGGCTCGGGGGTTCACGGCGGGGTGGACTGGATGAGGAAACTGGCGTTCCGCTACCGCCGGGTCAAGGAGATGTACAACACCTACAAAAACAATGTGGGGGGTAAGTGCCAGTGGCCAGGCCACCAGCAGGCCTTTCAGCTTCCCAAAAACCAGAGACCCTCTGGGGGCATCTCTGGAGGAGGTGCAGGCAGCCTCTTGGCAGGAGTGCTCCACAGTGAGCGGAGATGTGGTTCTGTGCAGGACTGTGGGAGTCACACTGAAGAACCTGGTTTAGTGGTTTGAGAGAGACTTGGCTCCAAGTGTGGGGCTTTATTTTGTGATTTATTTGTCAGGAAAGCAACCTTCTCCAGTTTTCCAGAACGTTTAGCAGGCAAGCAAACAGTTCAAAACTAATTTTGCCCTTTTTGTTCTACACAGCATGTCTGATTGCTGTCTGAAGGCTTTGTTGTATTAAAACTACTTGTTTTTAACTCCCCCAGATATCAGATTCCCTGGGTTCTTTCATCTCACCTACTTCCAGACAGTTCTTCCAAGAGACTCTCAGCTTCCTTTTCAGTACATCAGTGCAGATTTCCCTCTGACTAGGAAAAAAAAATCAAAACTCAGAGCATTGCCACAACTTTATTTATTGGATGGAGGACAAGCCTACCCTGCATGGACTGGAAATGGGGCATGGCTTTTCAGGAGAAACAAAACCATCCTGGCCTCAGGTGTCTGCCCAGCTCACTGCCCACTTGACACAGCTTTTCATCTTCTTGCTCACTTCCCATGCAAGCTTTGTGCTCAGTCCAGGAGGTGTTCCAGGGAGGGGAAGGCAGCCGAGCTGCAGCAGCAGAGGATTGTGCTGCAGCTGCCCTCACACCTCCAGGCAGAGCCTTGGAGTGGCACGGCAGTGACCAAGGGAGGCAGTGGCAGCAGGGCCAGGAGAGGGGCAGTGGGAGAGTTCAGGACACAGGCAGGTGCCCTTTGGCATTGTGCATGCAAAGCCATGCAATTCCCTGTCTGTGCTTCCTGCCTGCAGGTTTAATAGGAGCTCCAAAGAGGGAGACCTGGCTGCAGCTGAGAGCGGAGCTGGAAGCGCTGACTGATCTCTGGCTACACATGCTCTGAAGGCTCTGAATTTGATACATTCCCGGTAAGAACAGCTCCAGGAATTGCCTGAGGGTTTCTTCCAGGAGCTCCTTTCCTTCCCTTGTTTTCCCCCTCTAAACAAATCGAGACACATTTACAGATTTTGCTGGCCAAGCCTGTGGGAGGCCAGTCTGCACAGGTTTGCCGGGCTGAATTATCAAGGGTTGGGGTGAGCTTGGGATGGTGAACTGAGCAAAACCAGAGCAGTCCTTTTCCTTGCCTTTCCTTGGCTCCCTCATCCAGGACACCATTTTCCTGTGAGCAGGTTTACACAAGAGGAGAGGGAGGGGAGAGCCCTTCTGTCCCTGAGCAGGTTTACTCACAGAACCCAGCGTGGGCATTACTACATTGTGTTTAAATTCCCACCAGAGAGAGCCTGGCAAGCTTGCAGTAAGGCTGCATCACTGCTGCTAGTTTGGTTTATGTTTTTTTCATTCTACTGAGCTGATCAAAAGACGTTTCTGGTACTCACATTATCTTCCTCTGGCTGCAAAATCCCCCGTTGGCTTGGGAACTTCCAGTGGCAGGAAAGGTTTGCTTCCTTCCATCTTCAGTCCAGGGTGAAAGAGAAACACAGATTTCTAAAAAGCTTCTGTTTCCTAGGCCCAACTGTGTGAATGTGTTGGTCACCACAACTCAGCTTATACCAGCTCTGGCTAAAGTGCTTCTCTATGGACTGGGCACTGTCTTCCCCATTGAAAACATTTACAGTGCAACAAAAACAGGTAAGAGCAAACTGACTGAGGCCTCACCTAAGACAGGCTGAAGTTTTGTCCCTAAGTCATGCAATGAGTGAGCTTTATTTTTATATCCAGACTTAGAGATGTCTAATTCACATCCTGACTCCCACACTTAACCTAGAACAGACTGCAGGAAAAAAAAAAAAAAGTCTAAAAAACACTTCTCAATTGTCTCCATGGGGAAGTGAGGCAGATCTATAGAAAAATACCCACCCTGTGGAGCACTGACTGCTTGTGGGATGTCCAGCTGCACCCAGCTGGAAGGAAGGACTGGTTGGACCTCTTACAGAAACACTCTTTGGATCCTCTTACTCTTGCAGAGGGGTCAAGTGTGCTGAATGAGCTTTGTGAGTAATAAATACTGATGGAGTTGGCTTGGGGCTTTTTTTATATTCTGTTTTTTCTGGTGTGTTTGAACCTGTGAGGATTTTATTTTCATGTTTTTACTGCGACCAGAATGAACAGAAGAGGGCTCTAGAAAGCAGATGCCACGAGTGTGACATCAGTCTGCCAGCTGGTGGCCTAAGCAGGGCATCCCAGTCACAGAAAACTGGCAGCACTTGCAAGCCCTTGACAAAACAAGTGCTAGTAACTCATGAGATGGAGAGGATCTGCCTTGGAAGAAGGTCCAGGTTGAAAAGAAAGCAAAGAATGTTGCAGCCAGTTCAGTTAGGGGGTAACTCCAGGTCCTGAATATTAGCTCTGCCTGTGGTGTGTGTCCAGATAAAAACCTGTCTCTTCTCTTGTGTTGCTCAGGGAAGGAGAGCTGTTTTGAAAGAATAATGCAGAGGTTTGGAAGGAAAGCTGTGTACATTGTAATAGGAGATGGTGTTGAAGAGGAGCAGGGAGCAAAAAAGGTACAGTTTGTGGATGCCATGCTGGAGTCTTCCAAGTTTTGTTTGCAATGAACCTTTCTTTATTTAAGCATTTAATGAAGCTCCCTCTATTTGAAACAGCTTAAAATTGGTCTAATTTCTTAATATGTAAAATACTCAACAGTCACCTTGTCAGAAATTCCATACTCTAAATCTCCCCCACTTTGGCAGCTGGTAAAATATTTCAGGTAGTTGCTGTGTGACGTGTTCCAGGAATCATTCTTGCTTAATAAAGGAGGCTATAAAGACATGAAAAGGGAAATTCCAGTGTGTGATCTCAGATGAGCAGGCAGAGTGAATTTCTGATCTACACATGCTGCTTTTGTAAATTCTAAATTGTTAGAATTAATTTTCAGTTACTTACTAGAATATGCCTATATCCATACATGAGTTTGTATTTATGACTCACTGAGATCATGGACTGTAACTTCATTATAGCAAATACCAAAGGGACTTGTACAGAGTTGCTGCCTTTATCAAAGACTTCTGGATCAATGTGATTAATTTCAGAAGCAAAATGGAATTAGAAAATTGTACTGAATACAAAGAACAGAAACTGCAAAAGCAGTGTGATCAGGAATAATGAGAATTGGAACAGCCAAAGTTTTCATTTCTTAAACTTTAGAACAGAAACCTGCCTGGAATTTTCATTTATTTGTCTTTACAGGGCCAGAAATACAATTTGTTAGTGGCAAACATTATTTGCAAGATGTCTTTGTGCATCCTGGGTCCTAATGTGACTGGAGAAACGTGATAGAGCTGCCTTTGCTCCAGGAGCATGGCACAGGAGTTGAGATGCAGGAACTGCCTGAATGAGCTCCACCTTCAGCAAACTTTAAATTTTAACAGATACACGAATGACTGGTGTAGCTCAGGTGATGCTGAAAATATTTTATCACAGTGCTCAGCTACAGAGCTGAACCTTGTGCTGGAGGATCTGGTATCTCATTCTGACTGAAGATCCTGCAAAGACTTTCCGAGCAAATTTGAGCTCTTTGGTTGCACAAGCCCAGGAACAAAGGGATCCCAGCACATGAGGTGAGGGGCACAGGTTCCATCCCCAGAACTGTATCTCAGGTTATCTTCAAAGCAGCAGAAACACAGCGGGGTTTTATGGTGTATTTTTCCTGGCCAGTGGAAGCAGCAATATCTGCACCCACCTTGGAAAATACCTAAAACTGCAGATGGTTTTGTAGCTCATGCAAGGTTAAGGAGCTGTCAGGAAGAGTCCAAAATGCCTGACTGGGGCTGGAGTGACAATGGCCTGCTGCTTGTGGCAGCTCAGTGCCACACTTCAAAGGCAGAGGGTCAGAGACCAGAACTGCATCAAAGGCTGCAGGGGCTGCTGGGCTGCCAGCGAGCTGGGCAGGCTCTGAAATCTCTGCTGGGAGCTCAGGAGCCTCCTGGCCCCTGGCCTAAGCAGCTCAGCCATTAACAGAGCACATTCTTTGCCGGGCTGTTGCCTCCTTTGATTGATGACAATCATTAATCAAACCTTCTGCACACCTGAGCTTTATACAGAAAAACAAAAAAGGGAGGGGACAGGCAGAGTGCCTTTTGCTGTTTTGCTGACAGCACTGATAACATCTCCAGTTTCATGGGTCATTTTTCTTCACCTGTCTGATGAGTGATAAGTCTGTAACTGCTGAACAACAGGAGTGGCTGGGAGGCCAAGTTTTCTGGTTTAAGAAAGAAAAACAGATAATTTAATGGAAGGGGTTTAATAGAAACTGAGGGAGGGGGAAGGAAGTAACTTTTCCCCTTAAAGTGAAATTGCAGAGCAGTGGATTTCAGTCTCTTCAGCTGTCTGGGTTTGCTTGCTGTCTCTACACACACTGATAAACAGCTCAAAGAAAACATTTCTTTACTGGTAGGCAACAGACAACATACCAGAGAGAAGCTTTAGTTGTATTTAAAGGTTAGAGGAGTGTAAATAGACACTCTGTAACCTAAACATCTGGAACCACTGGAGTCCTTTGTACACAGGTAGGTACAATTGGAAAAGGAACATCTCCCTTCATCAGAATCTGTCTGGGAAGGGCATGTTCTCTGAAGCTTTGCTGAAGCTGTTTGTGCAGGAGCAGCGTGGTTACAGGTGAATTCCTGCAGTGATAAAAGACTCTTAGCAGTGTTATGCACATGCTGGAGGTTTAGGCTTTCTGTACATTTATTACTACATCTATACCACTGACTGTGCAGAGACTGACATTCTGGGAGAAGGCAGAGAAAACGAGTCCCAAATGTTACAAAATCACAGTGCAGAAAGGAGCTGTGTCTTTAACTGCTTTAACAGTTCTGGAGAAGAAACAAATCCAGCACAAACTCCAGGCTTACCAGAACACACCAAAAAAAAAAGTTGTATTTAACATCTAAGAGCATGTTCTAATTATTTTGAGGCTGGCTCTGTGCAAGCAGCCACGGGGTCACAGCTATTGCTGAGAACTCTGCTGTTCAGGGGTGCACTCAGGGCACTCTGGTGACAGGCAACATTCCAGTCCCAGAGGAAGGGAACTGCACTTGTTCCACAGCAATTAAACAGTTGACACTTTGTCCTCTTTCAGATGCAAGTCTTGTTTTCCTGCAGTATATTCACAACTTTTAGGAGAATGATCAGGATATTATAAAGAAGTTAGAGCAGGTCACAGGTAGCTGGCCTTCCAGATTTTGTCCAGATGCTCAGATTTCAAGTGGAACAGGCTGGTTAAAATTTGGATGTGTGTGTACAGGGCTTCAGATTTATCACAGCAAATACAAATTCAAAAACAGGAAGGCAGGAGAATAACTTAAGATAATCTCCTATATATGGGAATTAGGAAAGTTTGTTGAGGACAGGCTGTTTTATAACCCTATTGCACCTTCCCCTGAGGTAAGAGGGGAGGTGCAGTAGGGTTATAAAACCTGTAATAATATAAAAATAATATAAAACCTGGATAATATAATAAATGAATAATTGATCCGAGCAATGATACTGGTTCCTACATTTACAGAAAATGCAGTATGACCTACTGTTCCAGTTAAGTGGAAAAGTGAATTGTTAGAAGGCATTTTGATTGTGTGGCATTTTATCCCTTTATTTACATTTTTATAAATTTTAATAACTTCCTTTTCCAATAGAGAGATTTAATTTACTTGTCTGTGAATCACTGGTCACAGCTTTCACTACTGACATTCCCTTAAAACCATTTCTAGTAATACTGCAATTCTAGAAACATTCCTAATTAATTTGTAATTGTAATTAATTATGGGGGGGAAGAAAAATAGGAGCAAAGTTTAGTATCCAGTCCACATCCTCCATCACCTGTGAAGCAGGATGCTCCTAAATTGTGGAGGCTGTGGGATGCAGAGGAGAGACAGATCAACAAGAGACACTTCCCACTTTGGCCCTTCCTCCCTGCTTGCCCTGGCACTGTGACAACCTGGTGGCCAAGTACAAAACCCTGTTCCTGAGGGGACGAGCTAAGAAAGTTGTTTTGATCTCAGTATTATACAAAAACAGAAAAAAAAATTGCACTCTTTTGGTTTCACTCTAGCACAACATGCCCTTCTGGAGAATCTCTTGTCACGCTGACCTGGAAGCTCTTCGGCACGCCTTGGAACTTGAATATTTGTAGCAGACCCCAACATCTTAGCACTGGGAGGGCTTCACTCAGACTCTCACATCGCTTCCACCTATTCCTCAGTGTTCTCTTAGTAACAAAAATCCCACAGCAACTGCAGTTTTTCTTTTTTTTGAAGGAGAACCCTTTCAGTGGAAGCCTTTAAGAACTTGCAGCCAAAGAATATTGTCTCAAGTCCTCCTTCCTTTGGACAGAGGGAAATCCTCCTGCTCAGTCGCTGGATGCTGCAGTTGCTGGCTAAGGAGGAGGCACAGAGCTCTAATGGCCTTTTTGCCACCAGCAAGGCAAATGCTACAAGTCTGGGTCTCCCTGTCAGCGTTCTTGGTTTTGAAAGGGGAAGAGGACACAGCAAGGAGTTTCTGCACAATCCATCACATCACACAGGACCTTCTGAAAATAGGAGTGAAACTGTTGATTTTTTTTTTTTTTGTTTTGTTTCTTTTTCTTTTTTTTTTTTTTTTTTTTTTTTTTTTTTTTTTTTTTTTGTATTTTTTTAATTTATGAACTAATCTCATTACTCTGGTATTAAGCTCTGTACCTGTGTTTTTCATCTGGCTATTTTGGGGGGTGGGGGGGATGGGGAAAGTCTTACTGTTCTAAATTAATAGTTCATTTCTCCAGAACAAACTCTGGGGAGAATCATATTGTGTACATGAGTAGTAAGGACACATGGTACTGCTGGTGAGACTGTAGCTGTGGTTTGAGCATTACCAAGATGGTGCCTGGCCTGTGCCTGTGCTGTCTTGGGGCTGAGGATGGGGAAAAGTACCTTGTGATGGGTGAAAGGCATTAAATAAAAACCTGTTTACATTTTGGGGGACTGCAGTACCTGCCTTCTCTCCCGCCACTCCTGGGGCTAAAGGTAGGATGTGGAATGTGTGCTCCTCGTTTTAAGGCTGGCCTGGTAATCTTGCTGTCAAAATATTGAAATTCTCTGGGCCTGCATGGGTCTCTTAGTTTGAAAATGGCTGATTGTTCCTTGCTCTGGCACCAGGTAAGGTCAGAAGGATCAAAGCCTCTCTGGAAGGAGGGGTTAAGATGCAGCAAGTGCTGCAGCCCTCACCTCTCAAAGGGTTACACAAACCTGAGGGATACTCCTAACCTCTAAAAACATTTAGAGAAAACACTGCTAGAGCTGAGAGGGGATTTTCTGCCAAGCTAAAGCAGAAAATCTGATCTTTAATCCAAGGCAGCAGCCCCACAGCAGCTGTGACATCTGCACAACCAAACCCAGCCTTTCAGTGCACACTGTGGGGGCAAGAGCTGCTCTCAGGATTTAGCACAACTCCAGGCAAAATGTCACTTTTCTAGCACAGGCATTGCTGGGCTCAGGGCTTGCTGAGCAGGTATTTTTCCTCAAGGTTTCTCTGCTGGAAGAATGGTTTCCTTCACTTGTGATACAACTTCCACTCTGTGACAAAGTCAGGGACTTGACTAATGCTCACATGGTAAGCGCTCTGGTAAATAAACTTTTGAAAGAGGAATAAATGCCAGGGATTGCCCATTCCCAGAGAAGCACAACTTCAGCTTTTAATACTGCATCAATCAGCTAATTGATCTTCCTCCAAATTCCAAATTTAACACCTGACTTAACCGAGTTCATTGTCTGAGCACTGATTCTGGGTTTTTTTCTTTAAGATTTCAAGGTTTGAAAGCTCTTGGTTTATTTGCTGACATTCTTAGCAGAGCTTTGGGCAGGACACACCAAGGGTCAGGACCACGTCTGTCACACAGGGGACACCACTTCCTTCCAGTCCATGGCCCATTCATCTCTCAGTGCAGCAGGAGCACCAGGATTGACTGTCCCAGGCAGTTTCTCCCGGCTAGAGGAGGGGATCTACAGCAGCTTTGTACCTAGAACAGCCAGGGAGCCTGGGAACATGCACAGACACGGACACAGGTCTGCTCAGTTCCTTCACCTGTAGTTGTATTTCTACATTTTCTACATACTTGACTAGGATTTGGTCACCTGTTATTTTAGAGGAGGAAACAGAACATCTCTTCTGTAGAAAAGAACAATGCTCATGACTTAAAACCCTCCACAGGCTGGAACGGGTGTCAGAAAGCTCTAGGATTTCCTACAATTTGTACATCACTTTCTTTTCCCTCTAACACAAGGCCTTGTTGCAGCATCCAAATTCCATGGGAAGGCCAAAACGTCATTTCAAGCTTCAAGCTTTGTGCTTTTCTGTAAACAGCAGCACTGGGAACATGACCTGTGGTTGCTTTACAAATGCACAGAACAAGGTAACTGCAGGAGCAGGAACTTCAGACAATATTCACAGTTTTTACAATATTTCATAAGCTCCCTGTTTCTTTTAACTTACAATTAAGACACCCACAGAGAAGTCTTGCCCAATTCATGCCCTCTTGAGGGGCTACAACTGCACTCAGACCCCATTTCTGACCCACTAATCCACCCAGCACTGATGTGCATCCAGCCAGCCCCAGTCCAACAATGAATAAATGTCACACCACATCAAACTGGCCAGGCTTGGAGCCAAAGGTCCCACACTTCTGAGACAGAAGATGCCAACATGGTGAAATTACCTGTGATCTGGAGACTGTGTAGAAATGGACATTCCTCCAGATTGAACCAAAACTGGAAATCCAGGAACACAGAACATTTTTCTAAAACAGTTTAATAAAAAAATTGTGACGTTTCTTGAAAACTTGGAGAAACCCAAAGCATATTGTGTGTGTCACCTGTCTCAGTCACAAAGAAACACAATTGTCAAAAAAGATATTTAAGTTTAATACAAATTTTTTACAAAGAAAATGTGAAAAAATACTTCCATATGCTAAAAGCAATTATGCTTCACAAATAAGGCCAGCTAGGCTAGTTTTGACACAACTGCAATTAATGAATATTCTGTTCTTGCTTTTTTTTCCTCTTCTAATACTTTTTTCCCTCTAATCTGGGTACTAGCTGGAGACTGTACAAACCGCATTCTTATATAAACAATGGGAGAAATCAACATGACTAAAAATGTACAACAGAATGTACTGGAATGATATCATACAATTAATTTTCTCATATACATACATCACCTTTGCTTTGTTCAATGCTTTCGTTTTACACAACATACAAAAAGGGACTACAGCCTCAGCGTAACAGACAGCACCTCTGTGGGACTTCCTCTCATACTGCACTGCTTCATGCTTACAGAAAAACAAATTCCATCAGATAAATAACACATGCTCTGGCCCAGCAGCAAAAGTCCTTTGCCCATGTTTCCCAATCCGTGTTTTTTTCTCCACACCTAGTTCTTGTTCAAAGTCCTTCGGGAGGATTTTTTTAAAAATAAGAAAACTGTGAAGCATAGCAACAAATTTTACTCTCCTCAGTCTTTTGATGTCAGTAATCAGAAATCCTGTGACAACCAGCTGCTATGACACTTTGAAAATTTTCTGATCTTAGACTGAATGAAATTTTAAAATAATTTTAACCTGTAAACGACATTAATATTTGTTGTCAGCCTGGTCATTGTGAAAACAAGTACAAATTTCAGGTCCATATAATTTGCCTAATAGAGTTAACTGAAAAGACAGATCCTTCACCACTTGGTTTGCAGAGAAATTCCACAAGAGTTTCAAAGTGCAGAATTTTTTTTCACTCCAAATGCAAAAAGTTGTTCAGATTTTCTGTATTAGATTGATGCAGTTTCCCAAGACCAGTTTTCAGCATTAGGTTGTGGTAAGGCTGTTTTAAACCTTCCTTTTCCAACTACAAACGCTCTTTATAAGTTAAAGTCAATACAAATATAAAAAGGAGATGGTACTCTAATGACATCCACAAATTGTACATTATTTACAAAAGAAGCATAGTTTTAATATGGATCTTACCTGTCCTCAGCTTTTCTAAGCCAGCACTAATGCTTTACATTAATGTAGTGTAATTAATGCTTTGTACACATTCACAAAGCTAAAGTCTGAACCTCTGAGGTTAATCCAAAGAACTGTGTTTGTCACATTTCTATTAGATCTATTTATTCCAACAATTGTATGAACTTCTTGTTAGCAGTTAGACTCTTCGTACTTGGACTGGCATTGTGGTCTGAACACACTGAGCTCCAGTTCTCACTGCCACTGTCCCAGCAGAAGGACTTACCACTACAGGAATGGTCTGTGGATTAAAACCAAGAGAAACAGATTGTTATGTTAAAGGTCACATAAACATGACCACAGAAATAGAGATTTGTTTTCCAGGGGAAATCCAGAACAAGTTCCAATTCTGTGAAAGAACTAATACCTTTATTACCACAGTATTACCTCATTCCAGGGGAGGAGGAGTGCATTACTTCCCTACAGCCCAGAGTTTCTGTGTTCTCATCACTGCTATAGAATTACAGGGACGGGAGGTGCTATAGGGGCTGCACACACAGCCTGTGCTTGAGGGTGAGGGTTTCAGAGTTACATCCAGTTATGTATTTTCTGCAAACTAATACATGGGAAGAGGAAAAACAGCTAAGAAAATCCTCTGTCACTTGAAAATGTTCTGACAAATCAAACTGGAGTACAAAAATACCCTTGTTTATAAGTATATTCTTGTTACACGTTACTTAAATCTTTTTCCCCAAAAGGAACTTTCCCCCATGCATTCAGTCTACACAGAAGAGAACAAAGAACATCCATTTGAACAAAAAAAAAAAAATACTTAAGTTAACTTCTGCACAAATCAATAGCAAAAACATCAGCATTACTGGGAACTGTCTTACACACCCTGTAAAAATATTAATATAGAATAAACTTTACACTTCCATCATACTGATCATGATTTATACATCTCAACAAATGGAGTTTCAGGACATCTCAATAGGTGGTAATGGATTCTACAGATGCAGAGACAAAGGCACAAGAATGTTAAACAATCTGGTCAAGGTCACATCACTCTGGAGATCTGTAAGAGGATTTATTGAACCTAAAGTCTTTATCTTAACCTTCCTCCAAAAACGTGAGAAAGTCTAGAAATGTCTCTACCATACAAACTGCAAAGTGTGTTCCAATACAATTCCAGTGGTGCACAACTGGTGATCAGACAAACGCATCCATTTCAGTTCACAACATCTTGTGGAAGAAACAGGGAGTGACATTTTGAGGAACCTGAAAGGGATGCACAGATCTTCCCCCAATGGTAGTGTGACATTCCAGAGAGGACATGGAAGAACAAATACAAGTTCACTGAAGCCCAATGTTTCCCCACACTGATTCAAGAAACCACATGAGTGTCTTAATGATATTCCACAAAGACTCTGAGTATCCCTGCTGAGATGGATTACAGCTCCTTTGTGACTTAGTCTGTGCCTTCCAGAAGCCTACTCATTCCATTCCCTGGAATGCAAAGAAGATGGGTTCATATTTTTACGTTATTTTAACTGCAGGAAGAATAAAAAACAAACATGGGACCAATTTGCTAAATAAATTCAAGATTACTGCCATTTTGTAATGATTTCAGATGTGTTTACAAGTTCAGTGGAAATGGTACCCAGAAGATACAATGGAAGTTTTTCAGAGAAAGAAATTCCTAGCTGGACACAAAGTGCAAACTGAATTCTAAAGAAGCCATTATGTGAGTCACTGTCAGTACTAGGGGTGGGGAAATTAAGGTTGCCACAGTTGCCTTTTAAATATACACACTTACACACATGGAAATAATTAAGTTTCAGTTCTTAGCGCGATCGGAATTATGGAATGTGCGAGACTCCTTAAACGTGTTAAGATCATTCCCTGAGAGGTAAATTTTCCACCTCTGCCAGTTTTACACATATGTACATTTTGCATACATATTAAACATGCACTAAGGTTTAAAATTATTTAAATTGCACGTGCAGTTATTAGAATACAGAGGTGTCTGTAGCTGTGCAAGACTAATGCAAATGTGTACAAAGTTATAAACATGCACAAATAAAGTTGGAAACCTTTCACACCTTCCAATTCTGCTTTACATAACTCAATACACTTTGTGTTACAGAAAACCAATGAGGGTAACTGCCATTTTTCTGAATATTACACAAAACCACCACAGGATCTTACAACCTCGCAGCTATTCACAAAAGAAGCCTGATGTCTTATAATTCTGCTATTGGATTTTAAAACACATACAAAACCGTATTGTTAATGGTAGTTCAGTCCAAGCAACTCGGGGCCAATGCTGCAAAGGTGCACAGCGGTCCCAGCTGAGACCAAGTGGAATTGCAGTGCTGTGAGGAGTGTGTGAAGTGTCCATCCCCACCAGGAGCTGTGTTTGTGTGGACTCTGATGGCTGTGAAGCACTGTTTGTGCATGAGCAGGTACCCACCAACACACACAGGTGTGTCCCACAGCTGGGGGTGTGCACAGCAGAAGAGAGAGACACAGAACCTCTACAGCACACACAGGCCTCACAGTCACAGTGTGGCTAAGGTACACTGCTAAGTCAGATCGTTTGTAACAGTGTATTTTAAGTCGGAAATGAAGGTACCCACACGTGGGCTTCCCTGCTGACCCCAGCACAGAGCACCTGCCGTGACCAAGGCAGCATCAGCTCAGGAGCTGGCTCTGACACGAGCACTGCGGAGCACAACCAGCTGGAATAACAGGCTAATATGGTGTATAAAATACAAAAAATCCAACTCACTTTTGTCCCATCTACTGTGACTGACACTAGGGAATTCGGATGTCCTTGGTTAAGCCTTTGATGGAAAAAACCCAGGTCTGATTCCAACGCGATTTCTCGTTTCACAATGCTAATGTGCAAGACTGCATGGGAGAGACACTGCTGACAAACGCATATTCTTTTTCACAGGTACTGAGATGTCACAGGAATATCAAGCATAGCTCAGAAATAATTAAATCTCTAAATCTCTTTAGAATACCATAGACAAAACAATATTTAAAAGGTATTTAAAATGAATTCTATATATTTACATTGATGTTGTAGTCAAATATATACATGAGACGGACCAATAGTGTGAAATGGCCTCTGCCTGTCCTCAGTGCCTTTGCCAGACTTAAAGATTTCTGAATCCTTGCCATCATGAACGGAATGAAAGGGTGGAATGTTGCACAGCAAAATAAAGCATTTTGCACTGCAAGTTGAGACTATACCAGTGAATTCATCTTTTGATACAACAGCAGACAGAGACAACCCCCCAGAGATACTGAGCAGTTTTAATGCCAGGAACAGCTTTGCTGCAGACTTTAAATTATGATGCTGTACTTACAATTGTGGGTTGAGTAGTTGGAATATAGGTGGTGGTCTGCGGTACCTGGACCAGTTTTATAGGCTGGTTGCTTGTCACACCTGTTGCTATCTGCAGAGACAGCACAGGTAACCTCAGTAGAAGCCTCAGCTTTTACATAAATTCCACCTAGTTGTTACATTATTATTATGATACTCAATTTATGTTGGATGTTTTCTTTGTGTTAAAAATTTGCATCTTAATGAATTCACAGGTTACTTCTTTGTTAATAAAACAAAATTCAAATTATGAATGTGATCAATGTATACAGCATGATGTTTCAGGTAGAACATCTATATAAAAGCAATTCCATATCTGTGTAACTGGAATATTCCCTGGCAAGTTTTAAGGTCTCACATTCCCTACTTCCCCAGTAATACAAAGCTTGTGCTGCCATAACAATGCATATGAACATTAAGTGAGTGAGCCAGTGTTTAACCAACTTCATCAAAACATTTAAGTGAAATAGCACCTCCTTTTCCCCTTCTTCAAATCTGTTCCCCAAGTTACTCCCTTAGATGACATTTCAAGCCAGAGATCTAACACCAGACAGTAGCAAAAGTGTCAAGAAATGAACACAGCTCTCTAGATTACTATGCTTCCCAATTCTACAGGACTATTTCGATGAGACATCATGCTGGAATCACAATACTACAAAATTAGTTTGCTTTTAATATTTTAAAATACAACAAGGCTCCTACTGATGTGGAGGATCATGTGTAAGGGTTTGAAGGATCAGCCCCATCCCCCCCGCTAAAATTTTTCATTTAATAAATCTTGCAAGGGCAGAAAAAAAATGATGCCAAAATTGCTAATAGTCAAGCCCTACCTATAAAGCAGAATCTTCTCTATAAACATTTTCTATATATGCAATGTTAAGTCCCTTTTTTTAGAGCATTTGCTCATCCTTGCCTACTGAAAACTATCAGAGTAGATGCTATGGAGGATTTCAAAACTGCTCCGTTAACCGTGGATCCAGGTGAAGTGTTGTATCAGTGTTATGGAACATTGTGGTACCCTAATGGCAGTCTGTGGTGAGAAAGGAACTTGGTTTGAATGCAGGTCTTGAGCTTGGCCTCTGAACCCCCAGGCAAGAAGGGCTTGGAAGTGCTGCAGTCAGTATTGCTTATCAGAAGGCAACTTGTATCGAAAGATCCAGACCAGAAGCTACACTGATGGGTCCTGGAGAGAGAAAGAGAAAGAGGTCCAGTCCCCTTGGCTGGAAGGATGAGTCAAGCCAACACAGGGTGTTACTGGGAGGAAGTGAAGGGGAAAAGGTGTTCCCAAAGGACAGGAGGAGGTTTTTTTACAAGAGGAATGACAAAACCCACAACTCTCAATCATTCCCCAAAACACACTCTTTGAGATACACAAATGGTTATGGATTGCCAGCTTATCCAGGGAAGCCTTTAGGGGTAGGTTTCAGAGAAATCTTACACATTATTTTTGTTTGAAGTGATGATACTTACTGTAACACTCTCTTTGCTTTTATCAGCTGAACCTTCCTTTTCCTTAGGAGTGCTGGCTGTTTCTGTGGGTGTAGACTGCACACTTGAACTGGGCTGGGATGATTTATTTAGTGTTTCTGTGCTGATTTCAGTATCTGTTTCTTGCTGTGTCGCAGTAGCTAAAATCAAGGAAAAAAGAGAATGAGGCCACTCACTACCCATGGGAGCCAATCCACAGCCCCTCCTCAGTCACATCTGCACATGAAAAACTGAGTCACTGTGGAGCCATCCACCCACCCAACTCCCCAGCTGTGTAAGAGGCACCATTACCTGACTGTGTGCAAGACTTCATGTGCTCGGGCCAGTGAGCCTGCTGGCAGGGGTAGTCACAGTAGCTGGTATTCCAACAGCAATAAAAGATGGCTTCTTTCTTGCAGTTGGCACACCATTGCTTCTTCTTGGTCTCATCCACTGCTTGCTGCTTTTCCAGTTCCAGCTGCTTCTTCACCTCAGCAATCAAACGATCCCGTTCCTGTTCCAGGCTCTGACGCATTTCTGCCATTGTCAGTTCTACTCAAAATCCAGAGAAAGATGGGTTTGCATTTTCCAACAGCAAGGAGCAAAACAGTAATATTCCTAAGTTTAAAGACAACATGCAATTGAAACTAGCAGTCAAAGTATTCCCTGAGTTTGGGCATCTGTTTCATACCTACTCAGCAAAGGCAACTCTTCCATCTTCTTTCCTTATTCTGGCACCATGATTTTTGACCATTCCCTTCCATTTGTTTAACACTTTAGTGCTAGATGTCCCACAAAGGACCAGAATACAGCATAAGCACAAAAAGGACATATGCAGCTGCTGCTAATGTGCTTTGTCTTTGCAAACCCAAACTTTTACTTTGCTGCAATATTCAGAAAACACAGAGGGTTCCATCTCTCATCTGTTCATTGTATCTTGGTTTCTTTACAAGGCAGAATGTGTTGGCTCCAAGAGGGACAATGTGCAGCATCATGTGATGAAGGTAACACATACTACAAGCATTTCCATTCCTACGTAGGACAATACCTGACACACTGTTTTGTACTGTCATTTTCATACCTAGATTATGTTTCATTTCTGAAAGTTCCTGTTGATGTAACCATTGAAGTTTTTCTATCTCAATCCTCAAACGCCGAATCTAAATATTAAAAATTTAATAGTTAGTAATAAAAAACAGGGTGTGGTGTGTAATACGTAATTATTATATAAAAAACCATGCCCAAAGCAATGAGCCATCGTTCACATCAAGTCTCCATCATTAACATAAGGACAAGACAACAGTAAACCCCAAACCAAAGTGTGAAGTATTCTAAATATGTTTGCTAGATTGCTCACCATAATGAGCATAGGACTCTTTGAAGACAAACAACTTCTGTTAAACTTACTCTTGATTCCTCTGAAACTGTCAGGTCTCAAATTTCTGACTGGAATCAAGAACCTACTCCTCCTCAGTGCTGTTTGCATTTGTTAGCATGGCATTTCATTTCTTTTATTTTATTTTTAACTAGATGAGGCTTAGAAAAGGAAGATTATCTATTCACTGTGGATCCAGAATACAAATATCTTTGCTCAGAACTTTGACTGCCTTATTTTGGTTAAAGCAGGTAAACAAACATCACACTTGAGCTTTATTTGTTCCCATTCATACTTAGTTTGTACTACATAATCTGCTTTTTCCAAGATTAAAAAAAAAAAACCCAGAAGGTACTAAGAAGTCCTGCTCTTAGGGAACATTAAAAGCAATGTATAGCATTTCATTAAAAATGCAAAATGTTCAAAGTATTTTAAAGTAGTGTTAAAAACAATGGTCATAATCAAGTAACTGGAATAAGCTACTGCACTACACAGTTTACAAAAATTTTATTTTCAGAAAACCTGACTTTATTTCTGATTTAAACAAGGTGGCAAATTCTTGACAGAAGATTGAAGAATCTGGGTTTGATGGCTTAATGCTTTTCTTACAGAGCCCACCTGGTATTTTATCTGTGGTTTTTTCCACCACTCTAATCATTAGTTCTAAAACACACAGGAATTAGTTATCTCTTGAAAATCTCCATATATAATGCTTTGTAGATATGGTCACGTGGCACATTTACATATACAAAAATACTAATTTGCATTTTTCAAACTTAAAATACAAGTTGTATTTTTTTAATCTTACACTAACCTCAGCTATTGTACTTCCAGTAGTATTTTTTGAAAGATCATTATATATTTCAGTCATTGTTCCTTTAATGGCATCCATCATCTGAAAGACAAAAAGAAAAAAAAATAATTCTTTGATATATATTTTTAATAGATTCCCACTTTCATTTTCTTTTAACCCCTCTACTGGGAACCAATATGCTACTGTTCTCTCTCTCTAAATATATGTAATTTACCTGGTTCTACCTATTTAGAAGATACAGCACAACAATTTTGATCAGGACAGATTTTTAAGTGTCCTGAACAGGTGAACTGCTTGACCTTCAACTTTTCTAAGAAATTGCAATGATATAATTTCTAAACAATATATAACCATAAATTTGGGGAAGGAACTCAATGCAAAAATATATAGTAATCATTGATTTTTAAATCTAACTATCAAAGAAAGTATGGAAAGCTCACCTCCCTTCCCTCACTGTCACTATCATGAGCCCAGTACCACCTTACCCTCTCTTTAACAACTTAGCATCTCTTTAATGCCTGAACACACATTTCTAACAAGTTCCCACCTGATGAAACTACAGGGTGTTTTAAAAGAAAAGTACAACTTTGTTAAAACCTTCCTGCAGAGCTTACTTTGCTGGTATATTTAGCAATGTCTGCAGCCACATCAGCTGAAGCTGTTGCAATTGGCAAGTCTGTGCTGAGCGAGGAAGAAAGTGTGCTTGCAGATCCAGAGCTGGTAACCATGGAAATCGGCTGAGTGCTTGTCACCAAGGTTATGGTGGATGTGGAAGTGCTCTGGGTGATCTCTTTTTGCTGCACAGCTAGGAAAAGAGAACATTGAGGGCATCAATCACACGAGGAATTAGGAAAACAATAGGTAAACTTCTGCCTTCGGTGTCTAACTAAACTGTGTGCATGTAACCGTTTCAGATCTGATTTATTTATGCAATGGTGCCATCTAATGATTAATTACACAGTGCCCAGATACTGAACTTGTATATAATTCTAAGGCTTAGAGGTAATGAAGTATATATAACTTTGAAACTTATTATTTTAGACTTGCCAGTGCAAAAGTCGCCCTCAGTTCTAATGACTTATCTGCTGGAGTATTTTTAAAATAGTATTTTTTTTTAAATAAAATTTTTCAAGCTATTTTTACTGATTTGTATTATAAAAGATGCCTTCATTCAATATCCTCAGTAGTGGAATTACTGAAATAAACATTCATCTTTATCTGCTATTTTTGTTTATGTCAATTCAGTATATAAGAAATCTACAGAATTTATAGTTTTCACTAATAGATTTCTAGACCATAATATTCAAGATGGAGCATTGCCCTGATGTGCTCAATAGTAAACAATATTGAGAAATCAAACTCATGGGCTGAACACAAAGTTCAGCCCATACTATTAAGGTATGTATTAAAGTATGATTCTATTAAAAGTCTCACATTTAACTTCTCTAATTTTCATATTTATTTTTCCTCACTGAATGTTTCTGTATCAATCTGTGCAGTCTACAAGCAGAAAGATATCACTTCCTTAACACTGCTTAAATGACAGAAACAAAAACAGTTTGGGACCAGAGAAATGAGCTCTGTAACTGTGTGTGTGTGAACCATCACCCAAACCTCTCTCCTCTACAGAATCACTGGCATGCCAGTGGTGTCAGCAGAGGGGAGAATGTCTCCTCATCAGGCACAGCAGTAAACATTTCAGTTTATTAACTGAAATGATAAATGAAGCTGATTTACAGAAAGTTGTTGTTAAGTGAAGGGAAGCAGCAGCAGCACAGGCTTGTGTTACCCTATGCCAGCTATTGGTGAAGGCTCCAGCAAAGGGATGATGAGAAAACAGTCGTGAAAACATTCTGAAATGCCAGGGCTGTTTGCTCAGTAAACTAGCATCAAAGTCTTGTTAAACAACAGGAGTTTCAAAGACAAATCCTGGAGCCTGGGTAATTTCATTGTTGTCAAATTATTCTCTGAAAAACCCTTCAGATCTGCTGCTTGTCAGATAAAACTGGAAGCAATTTGTAGATACTGAGGTGACACTAGTAAATATGCAAGTGGAATAGTTAATGGTTTTAGCACATGATCCAGAAAATTATTCAGTTTACTCCTCCAAATCTGTTACAGCTATGAAAAGCAAAACTATTTATGCAGACACACAATTTTTTTGTCATTAAAATAAGGAGACATGACTCTAAATACACACAGAAAGAGCAAGTCTAGTGAGTAACTTATAAAGACACTTCGCAGAGCAGAACCACACTTTGAGACTTTGTTTATACAGAAACTCTTGGAGCACAGGGATCACTACTGGGGAATTATGGCACCAGAGGCACATTGAGATAGAAAAGTGTGTACCTTTAACTGCTTGTCTTGTCTGGTATCTTGTCCCCTGAGAGGACTGAGGCTGCTGTGACTGAGACTGCTGGCTCTGCTGCTGCTGCTGCCTCTGCACCTTCTGCATGTGCCATTTCTGAGAAGATGTCTGGAATTTATTGGAAGAATTCCACACCACCCTCTGCACAGCAGGGGCAGTTTCCTTGGGCAGCAGAGGTCTCTGCTTTTTCACAGGGCTGCCTGTGGCAGCAGAGGGGGCACTGAGAGTAGCAGCAGCACTGGTGGTTGCTGTCACACCGGCAGGGGGGGTCTGCGATGCCGAGCGGGTCAGGACTGGAGTTTCTGGCAGAGGCTGGGTGCTTGCACTGGAGGAAGGTGGAGTTTTACCTACGACTAAACGAACATAAAATGTTACACCAGCTTTTCACCAGCATATCTGATTCATAGTTTTCCATCTAGTTTTTGGAACAGCCATATATACCTTCCAGTCTGCTTTGATTTATTTTCCTCAAAAGTAATCAGTATTCTACAAGTAAAGTCATTTCAGTCTAGTTTAAACTGGTGGCAATTCAGATGCATCAGTAACTAAGCAAAACAAAAAGTACAAAACCAAGAAAAACCAGCTTGAGCTCATTAAGAAGATATGTGAGAGGTTAGCACTTCTTAGGGTGTTTCTCCCTTACCACTTTCACCTGTCATTCCAATTTCTCTCAGGACAAAAAAAAAACATTCTAAAGGATGAATGTCTGAGCAGTAACTGAAGGAACACTATAAACTTTCTAAACAACAGTGAACTGACATTGAGGACCAAATGCAGATGACATCACATTGGCCAGGAGTGCTGATCTGCTCCAGGGCAGGAGGGCTCTGCAAAGATCTTACAGATTGAATCAATGGGCTGGGACAACTCCAATCAGGTTCACCAAGGCCAAGTGCTGGGTCCTGCCCTTGGGCCACAACCACCCCTGCAGCACTAGAGGGGCAGAGTGTTCTGACAGCTCTCAGCAAAACTGGACATGGGGTGTGGAGAGGAGCCAGCAGCATGCCCAGGTGACCAAGCAGGCCACGGCACTCAGGCTCGGCAGGATCAGGGAAGGGACTGCTCTGCAATACTGGGCACTGGTCAGGCCACAGCTCAAGTGCTGTGCTCAGGTTGGAGTCCTTCAGAAAGGAGAGCAAAGGGCTGGAGGAAGTCCAAAGAAGGGCAAGGGAACTGGGAAGGGTCTAGAAAACACATGTGCTGAGAAGCATCTGGAAGTGGCAACTGGGGTTTAGGGAAGATTATGGTGGTGCTGGGTGCCTGGTTGGACTAAATGATCTTGAAGGTTTCTTCTGACCCTGATGATTCTGTGAAATATACAGTATATTTAAGATATCTGTATTTAAATCATCCAAAATATATAGCTGACTGTTCCACACATATCAGTTTAGGAACTGGCTGATTCTTTCAAAACTGCAGCCAGGAAAAACCTCTCTGAAAGAGAAGGCTGCTGCACTGACAGGGTTCTGGAAAGGGACAAAGACCTTCAGGTTTGCATGCATCAGATCTCTCTTCTGGACCAAAGCATTTTACTACCTTGTACACAAAGGCAGAGCCTTGGAACCATAGACAGGATACAAATTATGGCTATAATACACACACACAGAGACACACACATATATATGTATGTATATAATGTATATGTATGCATATAATGTATATGTATGTATGTGTATATATAAATATGTGTAAGTGGTAATAATTGCAAAATAAACTCTACATTTGTCACAGAGCAAAAATTATGGATGTTCATAGTTTCACACTGCTGAAAGGAAACAGTAAAACTAATTTTGTTTAAACCAGAAACTACAATGGGCACTGAAAACTTTTTTCATAGTCACAAAGGATGAACAATCACTCCTAGAAATTGTTTTAATACAGATATTTGTATCTTAATGCAAAAATAAAGGTGGCAATTCTACCTTTGGTAACAGCCCTACACAACAGAGGGGGAAAAAAAAGGAAATTATTTCATCCTACCATCTTGTTTAGGAGAAGGTTCTTTAGAGTCTTTCTTGTTTTTCCTTCCTTCACGAGCACAGTGATCATCTCCTAGATCGATGACGAGTTCACTCTCAGAATCAGAGTCCAGTCCTAGATGCACAGTTGGAGAGTCTGTTTCATCTTTACCTTTCAGCTTTTCTTTTGCAGGATGCTGTAAACTCTTTCCCTTTTCAGAATATTCTTTTTCACTGTCTGAGACAACCTTCTCCTTGACTGGTTCTTCTGTTTTCTCTGCTTCTGGACTTGTGCTTTTAAGTTCCTCCTTGTCTTCATTCTGTGCTGGAGGCTTAGGCTTTTTTTTCAAGCTCAGTGATTCTTTGTCACTTCTTGCACCTTCCTTATCCTCACCATCCTCTTGATCATTCTTTGATTTCTGATCTTCATCACTATATTCACTGTCACTGGTATCAGATTTTTCAGAATCTTCAGAGTCACTGTGTTCTACTGCAGTATAAACAGCTTCAGATATTTCATTTATTCCTAATTGTGGGAATAAAAGTACATTCCATGCTGACATCAGACCGACTGACATTACCAAGAAAATACCCTATATACTGGAACAAAGTGTACACATACCATTACCTTAGCTGTCAGTCCTTAAGGTACAAAGCTCAGTGCCCTATCCCAGCACCACGATGTATAAGAATGAACTTCTAAATACACAATGAATATTTTTATTTCAATCAATGGCTCTCCTTTCACTGCTTTTTCCCCACTATCTGCAAGGTTTTTTATTCAACTCAGGACCTAACGCTGGCAAATACAAAAATTAATTATTTTTATCCACAAGAAGCCACCTTAAAAATCAGCAACACTATTCACCTGATTATAGTTAGTTACTTATATTCATTCTACTTTGTGCAGCTGACAGAGTTTAGGCAGAATTCTCCAATTTTCCAACATGCAAAGCAGATAAGACTATAATCTTCTCACACTATCTACATCAGAATGGTACAAAAACAGGTTAAAAGACTAAAGCTTCCTGACAAAAATTTGAAGCATCAGGTCTCACTGTGTTTAAAGCAAACTAGCTCAGTGCATTCTGATGTAGTCTGGGTCTTTCAGGCCATACTACTGAGTTCTAAAGCTCCATTTTTTCCTGATGTTTTGGGTTTCTGAAGCTTGTTCTCACAGCTTGAACATCAACATCAGGATTGTTTCTGTAAGTAAACTCATGTCTGGAATTCTTTCTGTGACTTTCTTTTTATGTCCCTCTGGTTTTTCAAGTGTGGGTGAAGGAGTTGTCTTTCTTTCACCAATCACAGTGATAGATTGTATAAATGTATAAAAGGGAGTGATCCCTGATAACAAGCAGAGTCAGATTCATCTCTCCAAGCTGTTTCCAATTCGTGTCGTGTGTTATTTGTAACAGCGACACATTCTACCTGCCACAAAAACTTGGAATCTTCTCTACTCTTGTTTTAAAACAAAATATTTATGGTTTTACGATTCAAAAACTGATTTAACCTCCAATTTAAGAGCATCCTTCTGCTGCGCCCCGTGCTGAGGACACTCACCCAGCTGTGCTTTACAGCTCTCGATGGTCTTGTCGAGGTTGAGCTGGAACCTGCTGCGGATCTGGCGCTTGGGGGAGATGAGCTGCACGGGCGTGCTCTGCTGCTGCACTGACTCACTCAGCTCCTTCAGGTCCATCTCAGCCTTGCTCCGATCTGCACCAAGAAAACACACACTAGGGAACAGGACTGACACACAGAGCCCAGGGCACCACCCAGGTGAAGCACGTTTCACCAAAAAGCAGTGCGGGCAATCGGGAACATGCTGCGCTTTTTTTTTTTTTTTTTTTAGAAAATGACTTTACTACAAAAAATGGATTCTTCCTCTCTTTACACACAAAAACACATGCATCAATTATGGGGGTATCTTCTCCATCGATGTGAATTTCTCAAGAAATCCCCGTTCAGGTTTGTAAAGCTGTCTGACAGCACCTCTACTGAACTACTGCTGTTATCTACTACTAGGAGTACTGTCTTTACAGAGAAAATTAAATAGAAATGAAATCTTTGTAAGATGATAACACACAAAATCTTTATAGTCGTCATTTGAAATCCAAAAGTTAGGTCATGAGAATACATATAAAAATGTGGATTATTTCAGTGGATAGATTAGTAAATTCAAGATAGAATACATTTTTCAGTATATGTCAGCAAAATCTTAAGTTTTCATCTACATGTATAGAATTTTCACTCAGAAAGGTACACATCTGTCTGCAAAGAATACAGTGCTAAGGCTAAATCAACTAAGCTTAACAACAAGTAAGCAACTAAGCTTCACATTTTTGCTTCAATTTTCCCATTTCAGAGGCTGTATTTGTATAGCACAGTCCTATCCTTTACCCTCTGCCAGGAGTGCTGACATTCCATCAGCACTCAGGGCACTAAACCAGTTGGAATTAGCTGGGGGAAGAGAAAGGACTCATGAAGAAGGGGGAAAAAATGTAGAGAATTATCTTTGGCCAATTTAGCTCCTTCAACTGGCTCATGGTAGGATCAAAAGAGCCAATGCCATAAACTGAGGAAAACCAGAGGCCATGGAGAAGGCAAAAGGTAATACTGGCACAATGTGCATTTGTGCTTTATTTTCAAGTTTCATTCTAGAGCAGTTAAATATGACACAGTATTGCCTTATTTTACTATAGATATGTATTTTCAAAACATCTGTTGAGGTACAACTTAGAGAAAAGTGAAATAAATACAAAAAGCTGAACCAATGATTCCTCTGCCCAGACATTCTTTGTAAGTTTGAATTTCCTATCAAGGTACATTCTTACTGTTTCCTGCCTCTGTTATCCAAGGGCAGGTCCTATACTACCACAGACACGTTTTTTCTTTCCCCCAAATCCCTGTGTATCTTGCCCATTCACACCTCTATTTTTCAAATTAGCAAGTCTGGCAGTAGCAACAGATGGTTCATTTCTGTTAGTTTTCCTTGCTTTTTGCTGGATTGCAGACCACAGAGTCCTCCTAGCACTCTTCTGAAGATACAAAGTGTCTTTGTTTTCTGGACTCTCACTTTTGTTTTTGCAGAGGTAAACCCTGTTCACACCACGTAGGCAATGAGACACAGTGAGTTATGTTGGAAAACTTCTAACATCCACAGAAGAACCCATGTCTGGCACAGCTGACACTATTAAATGAAGATGGGTTGTTATTTTCACTCTCATCACCAAAAAGTGTATTTAGTAAAGGAAATTCCCCTAAACCTGAAAAATCCCAGATATTCTACTTGAGAGCATACAGGCACTTCTTTTATAGTATTTCTCATGGACCATAACATCAGATTTTCCAATCTATGCAATTTATTCAAAGTGTTCCAGCTGATGTCTCCCACCTGTGGCTCAAAGAAGCGCAGCCCTGTGTATTTCTTCATCTTTTTCCAAATACATTGTCACCTCAGATGAGGTGACAAACAGCTGCAGTGAGCAGAAGAAATTAATTCTACAATTATGTCCACACATATGACCCACTGAAAAATGGACTTGTGAGCTTTACCCAGAATCAGAGTATCTGTAAGGCACTGAAGACATGGATTCATTATTTGAACTTAAGCCTTCCTGAAATCCCTGCCTAACACCATGGGGCAAAATCCTGGTTCTCTGTGTGATATCACATGGAGGTAAAGAGCAACTTGAACTGAATCAGAAAGCTCACAGGAACAAAGCATGACTGAGGAAACTGATTCACAGGTTTGGCTTGCAGAACTATTTTACCAGCTTAGTACTTACCTACTCCATCTTTCAAAATTCCATAATCCCAAAATTTACTTCTAGGGAGTTTCAAGACTTCAAGAATTCTGCTAATTCCTTTCATCCATCTATCTCCTAGAGAGGGATGGTCAGTGAGGAGGTGACGTGAAGGCAGCAAGAGAGAAGCCCTAGTAAATCCTAAATCCTAAAGATCACAAGAAAACCTTGCCAGCAATTCACTTGAGAGAGACTGAGTGGTGAAGAGCAGCAATGTTCAGGTAATTACAACCTTTAGAAACTTACCTACTCTTTAGACAGTAACTCAATCTCTACATTCAATTGTAGAGTTCAGCTAAGAAAAAGATTATCCTTTAACTACTTCCTTCCATCAACGAGAAACAATAACAGAAAATTTCTTTTACAAGATAAAAAAACCCAGTAAATATGATGAAACAATAATTATATGTGTGCCTCATTTAAAGACCTTTGTTCATTTAAAGCCACAATCAAGCATGTTTGTTCACATTATGCTGCACTGACACCACCATAATTTGTTCAGCTGTAAGAATATTAAGTTTTCAAATATCAAAACTAACCAAGGTTAAGATTCAGAATGCTTCCTGGAGTGGAGGTTCTTTCTTGCTTAGCAGAAATTGGTGTTGATGCTTGAGGAGAGAAAGGTTTGGGGCTGCCTGACAAGCTGCCTGCTTGACCTGTTCTTGTTGGTGCTGGAGAAGCTGAAAAAGTACAAAATTAATAAAGACAGATTTAAAACCAGAACAACTATTCATGACAATTCTGATTTTTAAAAAAATTTATTTCTACTCTCCATTCACTTTAAGAGTTGCAACTATTTCCTGCTATTTAAATTGAATGGGTTTAGTCACTTTTCAAGTTTATTCATTCCTTTTCAATGCGACAGAAAGAACTGTTCTTTCTTATCTGTGATACTGAAAGTTAAATGCATATCATTTTATTAAAATTTCTTCATAAACCAAGTCAGAATACAGGCTGTCTTTAATAAGTACACAGAATAAAACTAGTCCCATTTCCAAAGTTGTGTACTTCCTTTTTTTTTTACCTGTATTCTTCTCAATGAAGTCCATGGATTCTTCACTGGCACTAAAATGACTGGAAGTTGCTTTTTTCTCTGCATCCTGTTCCACATCAGACCCGGTGTGAACTGAAGAGTTTGTACTCATTGGTGACCGTGGCATGTCTGTCAGTGAAATCCTGCGGCCTGTGCTACTGCCCAGCATGGACTTGCTCATCAGAATCTTGGGTGATGCTGTCATGTCAAAATTCAGTTTGATTTTCTCTGGTTTGTCTGTCTTTGCAGTTCCAGCAGCTGGGTTTGCAGGGTCTAACAACATTTGGTATTGATTGTTGGGAGTATATGGTGTCCGGAAAGGTGCATAATTAAATACTCCAAATTTTCTACGAATGTTATCAACATAAACCTCCATTTCTTGCATTGCACTGTTGAAGATGCTTTTAGTCTTTTTCACAGAAAAAGGAATTTCTTTAGACATGAGGTAGCAATTATTTATTGGAACCCAGGCCCTATATATATAAAACAGAGAAATAAAAGATAAGATAACATAACTACATTTCATACTGCAAATTGACGTTGCCAACTTTTAGGCACGCATTTATTTTAGCCTAATCATAAAGATCTGAATAGCTCAGATAATTTTAAAGAACCATCATTACATTCTTTTAATATTTCAGTGCTTAGTTTTGGGAAGAAAGCAAATCGCATGCCTTGGATTATCACTGGCTTATTTTACTTTACCTAGTAGCAATAAAACATGACTTAACACTGGTTAAATATGACAAAATGTTCCTAATTGGAACAGTCTATGTAATTACAATACAACCATTGCTAAACAGTCTATTTGTCATAGCACAAAAATGTAAAAAAGCAGGCAAGGAAATTAATACTTCACAAACACCTTCTTAGAAACATTTTACACCCCAGGCCAGGCTGGCCAAATTCCTCAGTGCCAGGAAAAGTTCTATCAGCAAGTACTGGACAGATTTTATTTATCATGAAATGAAGCAGAGCCTGAAACTGCCTCCCAAGATCCTAAGATAGCAGGAACTTTGACTTAATGATTCCATGGCCCTGCTGAGTTGGGTTTTTTACAGCACATGTTATTATAGATTTATAGTTCTAATTCATGACGAATCAACTTGTATTCATCATGACTGTGTCCATCTAAGCAGAGGTTTCACAAGTACAGAGAACTCCCTTCAGGCAAAACTGGCATTTTCAACACAGGTTATATTTCTGTACTTTTTAAACCTACAGGTATGTGTATATTCCCACCATGTTTAGGCAACACAAACGACTTCATTTGTTTCTTCCAGCTTTAAGAACTACAGTTCTCCCAGCATGACACCAGGCACAGGAATTAAGCTGCATACTCACCAGATTATGTGTGTATCTTACAAACACAGCTCACGTGCTACAGACATCAGGTAAGGAACTAAAACTGTGTTTGCTACAGCATTACACAGCTTGTTAGGGTCAAGCTTCTAAAGACAGCATCCAAAAACTCGTAAGCACACAAAACTACAACATGAACTTTTCAAGTACAGCCAAAGACATCCTTTTGTTCAACTCCCACCTGTCATGTTGGCCAAAGAAACGGGCATCAACTTGCCCGTCTTTATCCCTCAGTGCTTTAGCAGGCCAGAATGGAAAGCCTTTGAGTTTAGCCCAGACCAAAGGGTGGGGATTGCTCTAGAGGAAGAGACAAAATACACAGTAAGAAAATGTAAGCAGTACGACCTTCAAATCTGTTAATAAACGTGATTTTTTTAAAAATTGTATGTATTACTTAGATTCACTTAAGATCCAACGTGCACAAGGAACTTGCCAAATACAAGATTCCATTTTACTATAAACATAATAAATCCTGAGAGGACAAAATGATAAACTGTATTAAAAAACTTCCCAAAACATAAAACCTTACACATCTTGATTAAACTTAACATAATTGCACTTTTTTATTCATTTATTTTTTATTAGTCTCCTCCAAATATATAGCATAACATAAGCTAGGCTAGAGCCAATCTTTGAAATGCTCTGATTTTCACTTAGGCTTGTGTCTTGGCAGATCATAAGACACTAAAAAGTCCTTAGGGCAAACACTACTTAGCAACAATCAAAACATCAGTGTGTCATCACCATTATTCTCATACTGAATCAAAAACACAGCACTGCTCCAGCTGCTAGGAAGAAAAGGAACTCTCATCCCAGCTGAAACCAGGACAGTCCAAGAAAATACTTGATGGATTACACACTTCTACTTAAGAATCTGAAGGGGTCTTCCCAGACTTGGTTCAGTATCAAACAGGGAACAGAGAGCATATCAACAGGTCATGAAACAAAAATCAAGTCTAAACTGACGCACATCTGCAGAAAGAGACGTTCACATTTCAGAAATCCTCTGAGCTCTGAGGGTACCACAGGTAAGCACTGCTGGCACAAGGCAGTTTCCTTGTATTTGAGGACACAGAACTTGTGAACTGGTTGCTGGCAGCCTTTACAATTATTTCTGACTGGACCAATCCTTTTGTGAAAACCTGCAATCTTACAGCTAATTTGAGACAGTCTGACCCCACGAGGATGACATGCCAGCACAAGCTGCTTGGCAAACTACAGCAGCTTTCTTTGGCTCAGTAACCACCACGTGTTTGAAACAAAGAGGGGATAACAGTCAAATGAGAACTGCTAGTTTGATGTAGTAGTTAGACTACCACGATTCTTAACTTACACAAGGCTCACAAAACCAATTCTCGCGTTTTTGGCAAGCAGCTAAATAACATTCCGGACATACTTCAATTTCATTCATCTGCAAAGAAAAAAGCAAAGTTATTGGAGAGCTTAAACAGACTCCAAAGTGCGGTCATTTGCATTTATTCAGAGGGAAATCATATGGCCACAGTAAAAGAACCACAAAAAGTAGATCTATGTATCAGAAGATGTTGGTTTCTTTTTGCAGCTCCAAATATTCATTAACAAGACAGGTGTCTTTGAGCAGAATCCATGTATCCACTTTCTCCTCTTCACTCCCCTCCCCACAGGTCTTAATAATAAACAGGGAATATCCTAGTGGAAGACACATTAGCAATGCCTTTGCCAAATGCCATTCTGTAGGCCATGGATATACATACCTAAATGTAAGGAAATCTACAACAATTATAAATCAGCAATACACGTCTTGGAAAACATGTATTATGACACTCACAAATACATGACATGAAACACTAAATACACAGAACAATTCATTTAATTGGGGCACTCATACCTCATGCTCACAGATTTTGATGATGACTTTTGCTGTTTGTGTCAATTTGTGATTTCCTGAGGAAACAATACAATGTTTAAACCAAGAAAATTGTTATGGTAGAACTATGATAAAATCAACAGTTTTCAGATATAAAAGTTGTCTATAAAAACAAAAGAGATGATCTAAAAAAAACTATGTAAAAACATATGCATAAACTACATGCTTGCAAAAGCAGAACATCAGCACTTCTCTTCTCAATGTAACATTTAATAATCTTTAAATGCATCTTTTTTGTACCTATTGCAGCCTTCCACCACTGACACACCCTTTCAGTGAGGGATGTGCTGTATGATCTTCTCAGATAGGTCTCAATGAAGTGCTGTGTGATGCAAAACATTAAAGCAATTTGGGGGTTGGAACTAAACATCATGCAGATTGGATCAGGTCATCTAAGGTCCAAACCAATGATCCTATGAACCCAAACCATTCCATGATCCTTATTTGAAATGTCTTCACTAAAGTGGAATGAGCAAGAGACAGCACAGGTTGTATCTGGCCCTATGGTTTTGTTTATGCCAGTTGTTAACAAAAATTTGTTGGTTTTAGGCACTATGGTCATTAACAGGAAGACACTTTCAGTGTAGAAGTCTACAAATTGCTCCATGACTTTAACTATGGCAAAGTTTCATATGTGAGGATGTAAGTACTTATTAATACCTACCCCCATTGTAAATAATGCAGTTGTGCAAAATCCATTTGGCATCAGCCAAAAATGCTTCAGTGCAACCGTACATTTTCTTTTTAACATTCTGCAAAGGAGAAATTAAGAATGCATCAGGAAACAGAAATCAGTAAAAAGTGACAGCTTCTTCCTGAATGCTGTGTCCCATCAGTCATACAATAAATAAAACTGGTGTTCAAGGCCAGGCTGGACAGAGCTCTGAGCAACCTGGGCCTGTGGAAGGTGTCTCTGTCCACAGCAGGGGGCTGGAACGAGGTGAGCTTTAAAAGGGTCTTCCAACCCAAACCAGTCTGTGATTCTATGATATTTATTTACTGCAGACTTAAGATTCTAAATGCTTAAGAATCCCTCAAATTCAAGGTGCCTTTTGACTGCCCTGAAAATGTATGAACTGTCTAAATTAAATCTAAATAGTGAATTATTTACATCAATGTCTCACACATTTCCAAAAAAACATGTTTCCTAATGTTAGGAAATATGTGTTAGGAACATGGTGTTTCTGCAGAAAACAGTCTTTGGCTTCTTCTACTGATGTATTATCACTCCATAGCAGCTTTAATTTTTACTAGACCCAGAAAAAAAATACTGGTCACAGTACATTAGTACTGTGATATTATAGTCTACCTAGTGGGAAAAGTAATTTGATTAAATAAAATCAGTCCTGTGGTTTTGTTACCATACTTTATACCATAAAGATATCAGCCTCCACTGTAAGGATACAAAGAATGAAAATTTGTCTCTTCACCAGGTCCTGACAGAGCAAAGCTCTGCAATGCTTCACTCTTCATTAAGCAATGGAGAACAGAGAATTTCTTTCATTATAAGTACTTTCAAATTACTATTGAACTGAGAATGAAAGTCCCATTATCCACCTCCTGACTGTTTCTTTTTTCTTCAACACCTCGGGTGCAGTGGAGATTACAGTATTTGTTGAATGATCAGTAAAATGAGTCTGGAATGACCCCTGGATATACATCAAATGGTCCCTAATTAATGAACCAATGATCCACAATGAACAAATGAAAATCCTGCTTTAAGAAGTCTCTCCTGGAGATCATTAATGAAATCAGATTAATTCAAGAGGAGGAAGTCAGCAGTGTAAGCTTGTCTTTTTCACACTGTTTTTTCCCAAGCATTTGTTACTGGCCTAGACAAAACAGTGAAGTTCAGTTAACATTTGATTGTTTTTAAGCTGTAAATAAACTAACTTTCATAATAACCAAGAAAACACCCCACCCATCACAATAATTTCAAACAACTTCTCTCCCCCTGCCATCAAACATTTTAGAAATGTTACAGATAGCAATCAAACTCAAGGAACCTTCTTCCCCCATTAGCTTCATACAAACCTTCTCTAATGTACAAAGGTCCATTGGATGAAAGATATATTCTGCATAATCTGGGTGTTGATCCAGTGAAACTGGCTTTTGAAATGGCTCTGTCTGTTAGGGGAAAAAACCCCACACTGGTTACTAACACTGAACAATTCCATCAATGACAACACTCATTTTCTAATACTACTTCCAGCTGTGTTATCAGACAAAATTCTTCAAAGGTAACTACAAAACGTTGTGAGGTAATTAATTATTAGCAGAACAACAGGAACTAAAAGGTCTCATTTAACTGATTTTTCATATGCTGGATGTGATGAATTGCAGAAATTGGGGGATTTCTGCAAAAAAAAACAGTACAGTAAAAGGTACTGTGTGATTTGTAACACACAATAGCAAATGTTTTAGACACACTGATGGAAATTTCCTCAGCATTTTAAAAGTATGTGACAACCAACTTCTGTGATAAGAACACTTGCTAATAACAGATAGAAGCTGCATTTTCAACACATATAATCAATAATGTAACAGTGTCAGTGCCTAGGGTTCCTGTCCATATAAATATATTGGGAAGAGATCATGTCTCCACATTCCCCTTTATGTCTGATACAGCACTGTCCACTTTCAGAGAGCAAGAAACCACCACCTCCCTCTGGAAACCACACTGTACTTTCATTACACCTACTGAAAATACACCCAGAAGTTACATCACAAAACTACATCTTAAACTCACTCCAAAACAGTCTGCCCAACCTAAACTAATCTGTCTGTGCTAGACAGGTGGCAGATAGAACAGAAGCTGTCACAGACAATCTGATAAACTAAACTAAACATTCATCATCCACTAAAGGAAGCAAACCCCAGACTATGACAAACACTTGATCCAAGTATTTAAAAAAGAAAACAACAAAAATTTCCTTACCCCTGGCTGTTTCATTTTCTGTAGTGCAAACTTCAGTAGATATGATAGCTGTTCGATGGTGAGCATTGTCATTGCTTTACTCTGTGTTTCTATGCATTCTGCAACTGTGATTTTCTAAAGTTCAAATTAAAGAAACACTTTGTCAGCAAACATTTCTAGATAAGCCCTTCACCATTCAAACATTCTAGCATTCAAATGAAAGATAATTTTTGTTTTGTAAGAAACAAAAAATTTCCGATAATGCAGTGTAAGTACTTCGGATGCCTGTTTTACCTGGGTTTGTTATCAAAAAAGAAAAAAGGAAAAAACCCCAGAAAATTATCCAACACCTTCAAGATCACACAAAGTGAATGTGTCAATACATAAAATTCCCAAATACAATGTGGGTTCAGAGCAATGTGAGAGAGGGAGAAGGTCACCTGGGCTCTAATAAAATAAAGTGATCAGAGGAAAACATACCATAAACTAATTTGCTTTCATTACAGATACTTGGATGCTAAGTATTTTCTCCCCAGAAATCACTGGAGAGGAATGATTAAATTCTTCCACAGTAACAAAATACCCACTCATTTATGTAGACCCTATATTGCATGTTTTTCTGCACTGTTGAAAAGCTGATCAGCCCAGCAGAAGAAGCACAAGTCAAAGTAGTGAAAACTGCAGAAGGACTGCAGAATTACTGGTGCCTGATGAAGAAATCACTCTTTGAAATGGTGCTCCTCTAGAGCTAGAGGCACAAAGGAAGCTGGAGACTCGTGGTAAGAAGGCAAACACAAACCAGGTAACACACAGAGAAAAAGAGGTGAAGCAGAGCCACGGATGCCTCCTCTTCTGTACAAATTTCTCTGTTACCCTGACTAAGAGGCAATGCAGGAACAAACCAGAAACATTTCGGAACACAGAAAAAGCTGTTTAAATCTCAAACCCAAGAAAGAAATCCACTCCTTATATCAAACTAACCTCACATTCTGGGCAAAACCAATCCCCCTCTGGTTCGGCTGTCAGTTTCAGACACTTAGCATGATAAACCCGAGGACAGAGCTCACAGCAGAGGACTTGGCCTTCCCGATGACAAACCCAGCAATAGAAATCATTCCGTCCATCCTGTGGTACAACATCAACAGGGTCTGTGGTGAGTGGCTGCTTCATATAGTAAAACGGACCATGTCTTAGTTCTGACTGAAATGTAGGCAAGAAAAACAGGTTTGGTTTCAAAACAAATTTGCATTCTTTCAAATCATAATATTCATAATATATAAGCAAACAGTAATTTACAGAGTTTGATTAACATTTATGCAAGCACAGTATCTTAGTCATTGCACAAAATCATTCATAAAGAAGTTTACTGCTTATTCAGATGTCAAATGACAATTTGCACTCAAGACCAGAAATAAATTTTTCATGGCAAGTGAGGGCATTGAGTGCAAGACATGCAATCCAACAAGAGCCAGCAAACACTTTCAGCTTCAAGAAAGAAGTATTGCTATAGAAGCTATTGGGCCCTCTAAACTCAGAATTTCATGGGGCCGTGCAAGCTGAATACTGAGATATTTAGTGGTGGCTAAACCTGGGACAACTGAAGAAGTTAGTCCTGAAACAAGAGTTAACACCATGCAAATCTGTGCTAGTTTGCAGCAGCTTATAGCTTTGTACCACGAAGCAAGCCAATGCTGATTTTGATTAATAAGGCAAACTGTAGAGAAGGATGACAAAGGAGCAAATTCACATCCTGAGCAGCCACCTCCACTACAGGACAGATCTCATTCACCACCTAAATGAGTATCACAAGTTAAAACTCACATCTCTACTGGTTTGCCTGCACTAGAAAACAGTGTTAACCTTGGAACCTGCATGAACTGGTCTTCCCCTTGAGCCTGACAGCTCAGAGATGACACAGCTGATGCCAAAACAAAAGAAGTGAAGAGCCTTGGAAGGTTTAAATGGGTCCAGAGATACCTAAAGTTTGTTATATCACCTTTGAAGAGCTGCTAACTTTTATTGGAAAACTACTTTCTATTTATTAATGATGAGGGAACTCAAATTCTCTGTTTGGTATGCATTGTAGGGGTGGTTTGCTGAGGAGGGAAGCAGCCTTGAGATTCTGGACAGCTCATTTAATGTGACTTTTTTGCTTGATGTAAAACCACTTTCTCGTGACTTCACTTGTAATTATCCAAACACTTGTAGTCTGAAGCACCTTTTTGTTTGATTCTCAGGGCATTTTGCAAGTGTCCTACTCCATTTACAAATCTGCAACTTCTGAGACTCTCAAGCTGTCCACACCCATGTGATTCACAGAACAGGGCAACCAAACATGTTCTCCACCTTTGAGACCTCCTGAACAAAATCAGTCACACGGGGCATAAATAATGTCCCCAGAAAGCACCAGCCACTTCAAACCACGGTATTTCTAGATACCTAAAGTTACAAAGGAGGAGGTCTAATTATTTGCAGGAAAAAGGGAGATCTTCAAGGTAGAAGCAACAACCCACCTGAAGATGTTGTATCTCAAAAAAAACCCCAGATTATCTAACACTATACAGTACTTCAGGTAAAGAAATTATGTTATCCATAAACACTCTGCCACCTAAAATTTCACATGATTTGTGCCAGTTTTGGTGGTTTTCATTTTCTATTCTACTGATGATAAAGCCCAGAGACACTTTGTTCCCACTACAGAAATGGGCAAAGTGTTACTTCTGTACTTCTGTATATACACATTTAATGCATAACATGACAAGAATTTCAGGATGGCTCTATGAAATCTTGTGGAATAAGCGGGACAGCATGAGGGTTTCAGTCCATTTCAAATTAATTACTACAGCAAGCATTCAAACAAAGAAACCAGAGTGAGGAAGGGAAAGTTGTAATTTCCAGTGCAGAAACATGTTTTGTTTGCAGCTGAATGCACCACAGCTGTGAGACCAACATCTCAATCTTGTGTACGTGGAAAGGCAGCCATGGGGCACTTCCTCCACTGCAGATAAAGGAAATTACCAGAGGAATTTAACACATACTCTGATTTTGAAGTGGATGCAAGTAGTAAGATTGCACTTTGTAAGATTCAAAGATTCTGCTTTAAGACAAACATAAAACCCATGAAACTTCCACAGAAATCGTAACATCCAAACTGAAGAGAAATCAATTTTTGCTGGAACATGAGATGGATTGGTTTTCTGTTCAAGGATGCTTTTATCATTTAGACATCTATCACCTTATTTTGCCTAAGCCAAGTTTAAGTAACAAAACTATAAGTAGCTTTAAAAAAAGGGTTTAGAGACTCAAGGGAGACCCAAAGAACAAAACCAGAAGACTGAAAATGAATGATTCAACTGCATCAAGGGACCTTTTCACTTGTCCTAGTCACAGTATTAAGAGCTTTAAGAGTTAAAATTTTAACAAAAATGTTAACAGTTATTAAAGTTCAAGATCAACTAGGTGGTAGCTTGTTTTAAAAGCTTTATTCAAGTTATTAAGACCTGTAGAATGACAAAGCTGAAGAAAACAAACAACAGTATTTGTAGTGCTGTTTTGGAGAGAGAAAGATCACTATTTATATTCAGTTTAATACTGAAACTAGTAGTAAAACAAACTGACAACTTCAATTACATTATAACTGATCAATTTAAGTGTCAGAAGTTCCTGATTTTTGACCTTAGTTAGATTCTACAATTCCTTAATTCTTTGCTTGATTTTCAGCACTTTAAATACTTGATAGCATCATTCTGAAGATCTGTAACTGCACCCACAACACGAAATAAAAAGCTTTGTGCAACTATAATTTTAGTAATGGTATCTTGAAAGGTTCAAGTACTATAAAGCACTTTGTAATGTAGAATATTAAGTTGGGGTTTCCATACCTCAAAACAGATTTATCAGTCTGTTATTATTAACAGTCAATCAGAACCACAGCTATCAGCTACATCAGACTCAAACTCACCTGAGAGCAAAACTAGAACCTGTATGCTCAGCTCACATCTGCATTAAAGAATCTTTAAAAATACTCCCACTACCACAGAGAGCAGAGTTTGAACCTATTTAGACACAACAATCTTCAGGCATGCCCACTTCAAAATTGACATGCAAGACAACATCAAATGAAAAGCAACTTTTAAAGCTAAACAGAACTAAACAGATGGTATTTTCTTGCTAACTTGCAATAAACAGCAAAATAAGCAAGTCTGACAGGTTTTCTTCATTAGATACACAACTTTATTCTATCCTGTACATTTCAGGTCTGAGATACCTGGAAAACAGAAAAGTATTTACCAAGGGGAATTTATCAAGTTCAACAACTGCAACTGCATTTTCACATATATTTTTTAATGCAGGAAGAAAAAGTGGAAATTAATACCCAAGGATTCAGTTCCACTATTTGCAAAATTATCTCTGCACTGCAGAGTTACAAGCTCAGACTTCAGTGGGGCAGTATCTGCCCAGAAAACATCCAAGATGTAAAGGAATAAACCCAGGCTGCAGTGAAGCTCAGCAAATGCCAAACTGACCCCAGTGCACCTCCCCATGATACAGTTACACCTCCTGATTATGCTGAAATAAAATACAATTTACACTGCATTTTAAGGCCTGATTTATTCACAGCTTTTTTTTCCAGGACAACTGCAGTGAGTAGAAATTGAATTTTTTTTCTTCACCAGTACAATTGTACCAGCATAATGCGGATACTCTTATGCCAGGACAAAGTGCTTTGAACACTCAGAACTTAATCCTGTGTTTATAAGACACTGGCAAAAAACCCCAGGACACAAAAAAAGCACTTTGAAAAATACACAGGCATGTAATTTGTACATCAGGTGTGAAGTAATGTCAGTAGGGCTGAAGACTGCTTTCATGTGATCTACTCCAAGATGATGCAGATGCTTTACAACATCTGCTATTCAATACAATTCATATAATTCTTTCATGTGCATCATACAGTGAATAAGAAATTGTCAAAGTCTTGTGGAGCCAAGTTCTTCTAATAAGGACAATAAATGTTCTCAATTCAGCATTCAGAAGACAGTAAAAATAAGGTTACAATCATAAGCACAGAAAAGTCAGCGTGACCCTTTGATTTAACTAGTTTGGTAGGAGTGTACACTGCTGGAAATCTTAAGGAAGGGGAGGAAACATAGAGAGTACAAGGTGGAGCTGACTAACAGGCATTGGGAAAGGACTGCAAGCAGATGAGGAACCTCACTGACATTATGAGACCTTTCTTAAGCTATGTTATCACACTACTGAACATTTCCTGCTAATGGCTTTAATTAAAAAACAGCTATTGTTGGTTTTGTTATTGTTATTATTCATTATGGTAATTAGTCATAATAATTCTGTTCCAAATTGCATTTTTTGGTTATGCATTTTATTACCTTTATGAAATCACTAAGCAGGACACAGGTGGTCTTTTTCAACAGATGTAAGACAATCAAAGAGTATTCAAATTGAAATTATAATACCAACTCCTACCCCCATTGCATTCAAAAATTAATATCCATTTCTTAAGAGTACAAAAATGAGCTTCCTTAAAGAAGACTGAGCTCCTGCTCAGCTATCTCTACATCTACTGTTTCACATTCTAGCATAATAAAACCATGACTTCTCTTACCTGCTCTTTATTATTACTGTTCAATAGACCAGGCTTCTTTTTCTTTTTTATAGGACTTGTTGATGCATCTTGAGGTGAGTGGCCATTGGAGGAATGTGGGGGGCTGGGAAATTTCCGTTTTTGTGCTGTGCGTTCAGCAGAGCCAGGATCTGGAACAGACACAAACAACAAGGTTAAAGACTGAAAACTGAGGAAAACAATGGCATGGTTTGTCATTCACACTCTTCAAAGATTTTTATTTCATTTTTTTAAAATGAGAGCATTTGTAACTTCATTCTCTCAGAACAAAATTTCAGTAATCCCTAATGAATACGAAATGCTCAGCTCAATTGAAAAGAACTTACTGATATTTTTCAAAAAGAAACAAGTAAACAATCAGCTGTAAAGGACAGTCATAGAACAGTGGTGTGATTCTGACAAAATACAAGTGAAATTTCATCAGAGTTGGGTCAACAAGTTCAATTTTTCCTTGAGCTTTTAATGCATTGCAACAAAACAAAATTATACATAGAACTACAGGGATCAGAATTCAACACTATCACAAGAGAAACCACTGAACCATCCCCCTAATATTTAACTGCATGGAAAAAAATAAACTCCAGTAGTTTTGGCTACTTTCTACAGGAATCTATGGAAAATATAGTGCTATATAATGACTTCTGATTGACCAAAAGCTTGGCTAACATGTGTCGATATAATATTTAGGGAAACTATAAATAAATATGAAAAACACAGGAAAATATAGATTGAAGGACATATAACTGAATGAGAGAAAACAAATGTAGGAGTGTTTGCCCATCCTGTGTTCTACTACTCGAGAATAGCTACATCAGGCTAACAACATCTGGAATTTCAGACTTCAACAATTCTAGAAGTGTCTGCCACTAGTTCTGTAGGCACAGCGACTTCAGCAGCACTGCCCAGCAAACACATTAGTGTCAGCTCCCAAAGAAACTCTTCTGTTGACATGTGTTATAAAATGCTGGCAAAATGTAGTAAAGCTGGTTTAAATAAACAAACAAAAACTTGTCATGTTGTGAGCTTTGACACTAAGACCTGTGACTTTTTTCCCCTCCCCTTTTACACATATGGGCAGTGTTTAGCACCAGTTATCTGCTGACATGCCTTGGCTAAAATCAATCAATACAATGTCTCTGAGGCCATTATTGTTATTTCCTGTGTTTGGATTCAAGCAAATCTGCCTCCTGCACCATTTAGCCCAAAATTTAGATTGATTTGACAATACAAAGAGTTGCTATGTCACCTATGTGTGTGAAAAATACAGTGTCTGCTTCCTCCCCTCCTTAAGCAATTATGACAATAAAAATGCCAACACAGCACAAGTGTGCTGACAGGAGACTCAGAGGGTTTGTCACTTTAGCTGATTATGCACAGAAGGTGGCAGAAGAACTCCTTGGGCTGGGATGTGCTTCATATATCCCAAGAGAGCTGTGCTAATCCAGCCATCCTGTAAGAAACTGCAGCATCAGTGTCAGCTAAACCAAAGCCCACAACTAAATCAAAATGATCAAACCTAAAATCAAACAAGCTCTGAATGCTATTTTTTTTCATGAAAGTAGAATGGAGCCTACTCAGCGTGGGAATTCACTCTGTTTGCATTCAGAGTGATCCACAAAAAAACAGCATCATGCCATGTCTTCTCTCATCTTCCCATCATCACATTAAACTGGTTTTTATTATAATGTGCAGTTCTCAACAGAGCTCTTCCACACATTCCTAAAGACAGGCTTAAGGAAACTATTCCTACTGTGAAGTGCTGACCATGCTTTAATCCTCATTTTCCCCAAGCAGGGAGATGAGCAGAATTGTCTCTCTCTACAGCAAACAACATCACAAAGGACTTGTAGTGGTCTCCCTCCCCAAAGTTTCTCGACCAGCAAAAAAAGCCATGCCTGTAACTCCCTGAGAGACTTGGGCTTTTATTTCCAGACTGTACCTGTGCTAACACCTTAAACCAGGAGGGGAAATGGGCAGTAGAGCTTTCTGCCTTTGGCTTTCATTTCCTTCTTCTGGCACAGAACTGCCCCAGTGCAGCACACCAGGTCCCTTTCAGCTCTCCAGCTCCAGACTGTGGGCTTTCCTAAGAAGCTGACTGTGACACTGCACATTGTGTCTCACCTCTAAGCATGAAAATCAGCTGTAAAGTTCCTGCCCCCATAATGCAATGCTTTTCACTTTTAAATGTGGTTTCTTTCCTAAACTAACTAATTCAGGGTCAGGAAAAGTGTTAAACTGTTATTAGCTAGACGAGAACTGAATGACTATTCAGTCACAGCCAAATCCAAGTTACAAATCAGCAGAAAAGGTGCTGATTCAATACCAATCTTAAGAAATGGCCTCACAAACATGTATGTTTGGTTAAGCAATTTCAAAAACTACTTAAAGTGATGTAATTTTCCTCCCTGCTTTCAGAAGCCTGAGTATACTGGGGATTTTCAAATCAAATAGTGGTGACTCATAGACAACCTACAAAAACTGACCTGAAATACACTTTCCTTTTTTTTTTTTTTTTTTTATTCAGCTGGCAAGTTATTCAAATGCACAGAGGTTTTCTTGAGGCAATGTAACTGGAAAAATTAAGGGATAGACAGGAAAACAGCAACACACAGATACATTTTTTCAGATTTAGTTGTGCTAGAGGAATAGGCCAGCAACTTTAACTACCACAGTATGTTGCCAATTTACCAATCTGTGAGAGACCTGATAATATGAACAATCTTATAATTCAGTTCAAGTAACAAAAGAATGGTGGCATCTTCTTAAATTGTCTGAGCTACAGTTTCCAATTCTACTGATGATAAAAAGATTGCATTTTGTGTGAATTTCTTTCAGTGGGAATACCCTGTTAGCACAAACTGCTGCTTCTCCCTCCCTGGCTCTCCAGCTGTGTGAACAGAGTTCCTGGAGCTGAGTTGTGAATCAGATCAAAAAATTCATTCCTGTTAAAACAACCTGTAAGGAGGAAAGTTAAAAATTAATTTTGAATCATTTCCCTAGTGTAGGGTTACTTGAAAAAACTGAAACAAATCTGGGGAGAAGAACAAAAGAAACCAAATTTAATCTGTGCAATAACTTGGTGACTAGAACAGTTGCTTAAGGGGTGGACTCAAGTTTCTGCTCCAAAAGGGAACAGCCAGAACTTCTGTGATCTCTTCTGTGGTAAGTAAATCTTTTTCAAAGACTGTTTAATGAGCAAGAATGGTCTCATCTTAGGAAGGATGTCACCATGCCAGCTGGTCACCACTTGGCATGTGATCCTGCAATCTCCTTGCTTCTACTGAACTCCCATCACACACTGAGCTCATCAACCTGAACCAAACTTCTCATCCATAAACCACCTGTACTAAAAATAGCAATTTTGCCAAGCAACCTTAGCCTACTCATTTCTTGATTTGTTTTGGTGTGATTTTGCTTTCTTAGCACAATTTTTAAAACATGCTTCCAGCTCAAGTGAAAAAACAGACACCTGAAACAACTTTTTAAGAGTTCCCTGGTTTTACATCACTAGGTTAGTATTAATTGGGCTGTGATGCTGTCAAGGTTGACAATAAGCACCTCTGAGTGCTCTTGTCAGTCATTCATTGGGGAGCACCAAGCTACCCTGAGCTTCACCTGAAGGTTAAAGCTTTGTATCTGCATGCCATCGTGTGACTGAAGGATTAGCAGCTACTGCTCCCAGGGGACAGACTGAAGCACAGACTAAAGCAATTTCATTTCACACTTTATGACTGGTTTGTAAGTCCAACTTTATGTGATGGCAACGCACTTTGTAAGTGGAAAACTACTGCTAACCAGTAATGACTTACTATAGTTTAGCTTAAATTACAAAAACAAACCAAAGTGTATTATTTATATCAGAGATCTTATCTTGCTGCAGCATATGGAACACAGACCACAACCAAATATTTTTATACTCTGTGTATTGCAAAGTGCTGCACTGTAAACACTCCATAGCAGGGATTCCTGACAACTGAGAACTCTCACTTTTCTCAATAGAAGCAGGTGCCAACTCAGAAAACCTGTAAAAGTAGGATGTTGTTTTCTTCACTTTTCCTGTGATATTAAAATGTAATTCTTCTTGAAACCAAGCAGCATCAACATGCCTTACTGTAAGAACTGCTCAGCACCACAGACTGCCAGTGACACCCCCTTTTACCCTTTTTCCATAATCCTTCTTTGTTATTTTTTTAATTTAAAAACTTAAGCTAAATGCAATCAAAGTAATTCCAGACTAAAACAATGAAATCATATCTACATATGTACTTCTAGGCATCTCTTACATTTGGATTATTTTCTCTCTCAATAAAGCCTTAATGAGAGCAGAAACCCACACCAAAGTCAAGGCTTCACAGCACCCTTCCACAAATAAAATTTGTCCCATTTTTCTTTCTCTAGCACTGTGGTTTGTTCACCCAGGAAGTGAGACGGTTTGGAAACTGATATGGCCTAAATCAACAACAACCTTAAAATTTAATTTCTATTAAATCAGCAGAGTAACAAGTCCCAAAGTTGAAAGTGCCAGTATAAGGGAAAAGGATGGAAATGTGACAATGAAGGAGAGATGCTGGCAAGGCAAACGAGAAAAGCCTGAGAAAATGAGAATTACAGTTGACCATGATTTTCAAATTCAACTTCACAAACAAGAATATTAAAGAATTAAATTCAATAAAAGGTAACAGAACAAAAATTTTTTGAAAACAGTTGCGTGAAGAATTAATTTGATGGATTTAACAAACAGCTATAAGAAGGCAGTCTGAGAGAAGGTACAAGAAAAGAAAGGGGACTGAAGACTGCTTAAGCTGTCATTACCCCACAGAAATGTGTATCTATGCCTTTAGAAGGAACAAAAAAAAGCACCTTGACTTCCATGTAGACTGTCCCATCTCTTTACTCCTCGAAATCTCTAAATGCCTGTACTTTAAATGGCATGGAATGTAATCAATGAAGAAAGCTGACAGAAAATGTAGCAATACTAACTTGCCCCATTGATAGAACAGGTTTCAATTAATAATTTAGATGAATCCCAGAACTGTGAAGCCTACCAGTTAAATTTATTATCCTGAATAGTTGTTAAAAGATTTCTGATTTTGCAAATCCATTACCTGTAATACTTTAGCAAGGGTAAATATACCAAAAACTTAATAAAATCATGGCTAAATCTGTTAGAACTCACACTCAGCTTTGAGGAATTTTAATTTTCGGCCAGAATTTTGAAACATGATACAGTTGCAACCACTAAAGCCCTGCTTACATTCCAGAAACTTCAACTGATGTAATTAACCCAATCCAGTTGCTTAATGCAATAAATAACAGAGGTCAGCCGTGGTTGTGTAAATTCTGATGAACTCCTGCCACATTACATTTTACACAAGTACAAAAAAACACTGTTAGTTGTTTCTTCACTGCAGGACTTTGGGAGACAAAGAAAAAGAAACCCTTCCCAACAACTTGCAAGGTGAGAGCTGCAAGGCAAGGGTAAGCTGGAGCCTGGCTGTGGGGGGCTTGCTGTCCCAAGCCCCTCCCAAGGTGGGCTGCTGACAGCAAGGGCTCTGCACTAGAGACAAGAGCCCAGGGCTGCACTTCTGTTCCCTGCAGGAGTCTCAGCTTCACCCTGGAGTTAGAGTCTCATCTCTGTGTGATTAAACACTTGGTATCACTACAAAGAAAGATGAGAGAGATGTATTATTATGAAACTGTTCCAAAACGTATCATGCATTCTGGGAATTCCGTTTAATTAGTCATTTTTTGTATTTATATTTGTTGTATCTGAACATTTTACCACTGAGAGGAGCTCCTAAGACCAAAGCCTTTAACACAAACCTGTAAAAATCCCCAAACCTAAATTCTGGAAATGTCAGAATTAAGCAGTAGGGCCTCAGCATATGATTTTATGCCAAGCAAAGACCATCTAATGACCAGCTGTCCCTGCTGGGCCAAGGCTGCTCCCAGCAATGTCCAGCATCTGCTCAACTCCTCAGGAATCCAGTTCAGTGAGAAAAGCAGGTAGAAAACAACCTCTCCCCCCAAGTCCTAAGAGCCAGCAGAGATGCAAAGGCAATGTAAGAGATGTATGACTGGCAAGAAGAGAGTTAAAGAGCTCCTTTGCACTGGGCACCAAATGGTTCCAGTACCAGCTAAAATACACGAAAACCTACATGGAAATCCATCTGCCACCACAGCTTGCTACTGTTGGGAGCTAAGTAAGTTAAACTAGCAGAAAGGATTAAAAAAAAAGAATTCTTCCAGGTTTCTAAGAATAAAACCCACAGTGGAGAGTTCATTCTGTCCAAAGAGAACAAGTACAAGTGAAGACAGAATTTGCTCTGGAACCACAACCTGGAAATGCTTAGACATTTATTCAGAGACCTTGCAAGCCCCCTCTTGAAATATTTAATAAACAAAGTTGAAAAGTAGTCCATAAGGCTGGAACAGAAATATTACAAGATGTTTCTGCTGGACATGTTAATGTATCATATGCCAAGGACAAAATATAATCATCTAATCTGTGGCTCCCTCCTTCAATAAAGAGCAATCCTCTTCCCCATTTTCTGTTTTTGGACTCTTTGCATTCTCTTTAAGCTGTCACTTCCCATTTCCAGTTCTCAGATGCCTTATGCTTTCTTGTTCTCATCAAGACAGCAGTGTATTTTAAAGCCTTGTCTTTAACAAGGCTGCACATGCACAGCTTATAAGCAGATCTAAATTATAACTGCTGAAGTAACTCTACTCCTCTTTCCCACCTTACCAGGTATCTTTCCCCACAACTTTTTGGAGTCAAGCACTTGTGTGTAACAGGTAATCAGTTCATGATTCAGGCAAAATCTGCTACTACAAAAAATGATTAATTTTCTGCTAGATCAGCTGCTTGACACAGCTGACTGTGCAATGGCAGAAGCATTCCAGCCAGCAAAGGAGAAGGGTAGAGAAATGCAGCTGAACATGTAGAACTGCACAGCCCTGGCCCCCGCTACAGACTCGCTTAATCTATCACAATATAAAGGAAGAAGTGTCAGGGATGGCTTTCAGCTCTGGTTTCATTCCAGCCTAGCCCTGTCTGAATGCTTACTAACAAAGCTCCACACTTCCTGCACCCAACTGGTGTATTCTGCCTTCTCTCTTATACCAGTTCTGGCAGTCCACCAAGCTGTTTCAGCACACTGAGCTAGTAGAAAACTGTTCATGGTTTATGGTTCAGTTAGTTTCCTGCCAGCTATGGTATGGAAGGAAGTGGATAAAACTGCTGCACTGAGCAGTCTGACCAGCTTAGGCTGCCTTGAAACCACCACGTTACCTAGACCAATCCAAAGGCTGTGCTCAGACCTGTGCTACAGATTAAACAATGCATGGTTTAGTTTAGCTTAAACTGAACTGCAATTGAATTACAGCAATTAAACTGCTTATACCAAAACAAGAATGTTCACGAAGAAGTCTGCATCAGGCTAATTGGTTCTAAAACAATTAAATTTATCTCCCTACAACTTTCTTTAGACACAGCCTCACGTGAGCTGTACAAACCAGAGCTGGGCAAGCAGGTTACAGACCTGCAGCACTTCTGCTGCTCCAGGTCAAGTCTGAAGTTACACAATGCCATGGATTGATCTCCTGCACGGGCTTCTCACACATCAAAAAACCCAAACAAAGCACAAAGAGCTGTGTGCTCCCTGCCAGGTTTGCCTAGATACGGTCAACTTCCTCATCTGTATCCTTTCCAAAACACACAAACTCTGCACATGCTAATTGCTACAAGTGGAGACATTGCTGCCACCATCTCACCAGCTGAGAACTCTGCTGCACTTTTTCTGCCTTGCACAGACCAGAATAACAGTTTTGAAATTCTGGTTTGTGACTTTTCTGCTGCAGAAATTCTGCACTGAACTATCACAGAAGCTTGTTTCAATCCAAGTAACAGGAGTCCAGAAAGATTCATTACACCAGGCCTGTAATGCAGCCAGCTCTTGGAGATGACATTTATGGTTCTTTTATTTTCTATGAGAAACTGTATTTTCAACTATTAAAAAGTTCTATCACTAATTTACAGATTAGGTTGGGTATACAATAAAGAAAAATGAATTACAGGTAAGTCTAAACAGTTCTTTATATCCCACATTCTTCACTGGAAAAAAATACAAGCCCATAAGGGCTTGAGGTGGGTGGTTGTTATTCTTGTCCTCGGAGTGGTGCTGGCAAGGGCTTTATCGACATACACGTTAAATTTAACAAACCAACTAAAACAAATCAGTATCTAGTTAAATAAATACCAATTCCCTTATTATTAAAGTGATTCAACACTTGCTAAGTTTTATCTCTACTATGGTGATACAGAACTGCCACTTACATCACTCCCACGGGTATTTAAAGCACTAGGAGAACATCTATGCATGGACTAGTGGCTTCCTCACAGTGACAGCTTGGGTCAACCTAAACCAGCACCGTGGTGAGACTGGCTTTGGCATCAGCTGCTTCAGGGAGGTACAACAACAGTGAACAGTATGAAAGCAGGAGTCTCCTCCTGCCAGGTCAAAGCCCTCTGAAGTGAGCAGCTCTAATTGTTAATGTTGCATTGCCACAATGCAAGGGAAGCTGCAAGATCACGCCTGTGAGAAGGCTGGGACATGACAGACTGACCTTTTCAATAACCACAATATTAAACCAGCACACTGATCCTAAGAAACTTCATCTTAACCCTACCAAACAAAAAGCAGAAAGTTTCCTGTGGGTTTAATCCACTGAAACAACGTATCCTAGGGTCAGGGCAGCACTACAAGAACCGCAAGGAAATGGAAACTTTTTGTATGGCACATACATCTGTTTGTGGCTGATTAAAGCACCAGAACCAAAATGTAAACATCTACATAAGCAGATATCAGATTTTTAAGTGTCTTTTAGGCATTAATTACGTCAGAGTGACATAAGCAATGGTTTAGCTCAGTTAAGGCATGCAGAACTCTTATTAGTACTAGAAAGTAGGCCAGAGTTTCTAAGATGAAATAAAGATGAGATTTCATAGGCACCTAGATGTATCTAACAACCCCCATTGTCTGTTATGCCAAGTTCTTATGTTATCAAACTCTTTCACAAACAAACTGGTTACTACAACAGCAGAAAAATGTTTCAGTTTTTAAGTCGGTTAGAAAGTTCTGGGATGTAACAAGCACCACAAAGGAAGTAAGTGGTAGAGAGCAGAGCTGGGAGCTTACCCCAGCAACAAAAACATTTACTTTCTGCTGGCTTAGAAAACTGAAATACAAAGAGAAGTAAATACTGAAAGCAGTCCAGTGGTGGAGACTGACATACAAGATCAGAAGGAGAGAAGGAAGAAAAATCCAGGGAGAAGGGACAAAAGGAGCAAGTGTATCTCTTCTGAGGTGTCAGATCTCATGTACCACCTCACCTAACCATACCATGAGAACTGAAACAAGAAATTTACTGTCTGTCAGTACAAATAAGACCTGAATCCAATTTTATAACCATGTTATCCAGCCAAACTGCCTCATTAAAAAGGCACCGATGATCTGTGCCATGCCTTCCAGACACTCCCACCTGCACACTCAGAGCTAACCAGACTTGTGAGCCCTGCTCTAGGAATGTGAAGAGCAACTGGGTATGTGCCAGAACTTTAAAAGGATGGCAGTAACTACTGCTGCTGGTTCAGAGAAATGGCTTCCAGGTAAACTCAGCTGAAAAGTCAGCTGCAGGTCCAAAAGAAGATGGACAGGCATGAATGTCCATGAAATACATACTGCTCAGGGGACTCATTTCTGTGGAAACAGAAATGCTACTGTGATTCTTAATCCTAAGAAAAAAAGAATTCATTACAGTAGGAAATACTACCTTAAAGGCAGTAGTAGGCAACAGTTTTGCTGCTACTACTGCTTTCTCCTGTCTTGCCAATCTAGAAGTACTGCTTTAAAGGAAGCAATGGTAAGTGATAGAAGAGGTTGCTGGTTTTTGATAATTTAACCTTAATTATTCATAAACCTGAAATAACACTGAAATAATTGTGTGTGTAGATATATAACAAGAACCAAGGAAAAATTAAAACAGTTCCTAACATACAGCAGGAAATATGCTCATTTTTTACAATGACAATACAGCAGCCAATGTAAAAAATACAGTGAATCTTGAGTCTCCACTCAAGAGTAGCCTCATAATGGATGACACAGCTTCACTATCCTGGTTTACAAATAACTGTGTTGTAGAACCTCATTGAAATATTCCTCTTACTCACCTTTGGATCGAGTGGAGATGTCCATCCCCTCCACCACCTCCTGCTCTGCCTTTATTTCCTCTTCAGCCAAGCTGCAGGATTCAAAAAGGTGAATTAGAATACTTTATGGACTGTATTAATCCCATGACTAACTTCCATCCATTATGTTCAACCCAACACTGTCAAACACAAAGACATTAAAATTTCTGATGGAATGAAAGGTTTGCTATTTGTCAGAGCATACATTGATCAAACCACAGTGAGAAACAATCCAGGTACACACATAAACTGCAAGTTACCAAGCACAAAAGTTACATTTCTGTACCAAAGACAGTCTTGTAACATGTACTGAAGATTATGGCAGTGTATGTATGAACTGTATGCATGTGAGAGACAAACAGGAGTTCTGCTCCTTGCAGCTTCTAATCTCAGATAAACCATGTGGATAGATGCCTGCCAACATTTAATTGCTCATGAGCATTTGTGAACAGATTAGCTGAAGTAACAGTCTTAGCAACACAGAGTAACCTGCAAAATTAGAAGGTAAAATGTAATTTTAAAAATCATTAAATAAATAATTTTAAGGATTTTGGAACTAGACTCTATAACAGAAAACTGAATATTTATAATTTATTGGCAATAAAATTCCAGATATTATTAACAATAAAGAGTAAACAGTATAGAGCTGTTACCATTCAATCCTACACAGTCAGTTTTCATTTGCTCCAGGCAGGATTAAATTATTAGAAAATACATCTGACTTTCTGATATTCTACCTGTGATATTCTATAGTGATGCCATTCAAGAAAACAACTCAATCAGTTTGGCTTGTTAAGTCACTTTGGGGAAAGAAGATGAAAGGGAGAGGAAAAAGGAACAAGAATGAACAGAGAGTTACAGAGCAGTTTTGGAGATGTGACTACCCTGAATGAAGGTAAAGGAAAACACAGGATGTTGAAGCAAACCCAAATTCAAAACGATGGACAAATGGGGTTCTGGAGCTTCAGGCAGGTATTGCAGTGTCCAGCAGAGCACACCAGCATGAGGGGTGTAGGTCCCCTCCTCCACAGGGACAATTTACCACTCAGTGTGTCAATGGCAGCTGTTGCCAATACCAGTTTGCACTGATATGGCAGATTATGAATTTCTGCTGCTCTGGAGCAGGCTGAGGTTCCATTCAGCCACCCCAGCTCCAGGGACAGGGCCAGGGCAGCTGGAGACCTTTGCTTTAGCCACTGTGTATAAATCTGCCCCAGATATCTCATCAGAGCTCAGAAAGAACAGTGAGGACTTGGATACATTTATAGCAGAGAAACTCTTCAGCCTGACAAACGGTTTATATTAGCAGGGATTTTGTTACCAGTATAAGTTAAAAGAGATTCCTAAACAAAGTAAAACTTAACAGCAGAAGGATTTTTCAGTTTGCTATTTGACAAAACTACTTTTAATCAGCTATGAGCTACTGGTGGGTTGGGTTGCAATTCCTTTCACAGTTCTAAACAGTACAGTTATGTCAGCAAAAATTTTACATACAAATTAACCAAGCTCAATGGAAAACCATTGAGAAACGGTATGGAAAACCCAAAGCTGAGAAGTTCCATGAATGCCAGCAATCATTATTCTTTGTCATCTGGATATAGAAATAATTTACAAAATAAGCTCTTGAAAGACATACAACACTGAAGGGAAGTTCAAGTCTACCAGCATCTACCTTCCCAGCTCACAGAGGTATTCTGATCTATTCTGATCACTTCAGGAGCAAGGCAAGGCACCCATGTGACCAGAGTTATGGTAAATGTGTAGCACAGTTGACTGTAACACAATGCTTCTCAGATTTATTTTACATGGGCAGATTAAATGCTCAACACAGCCAACCATACTACAATGCTCACACATTTACTATGCATGGGCAGATCAATTATCCTGCACATTTGTTACACCCTTTCCCAGGGGCCTCAGCAAAGAGGAGCTGGCAGTGGCCTGCAGACACCAAAACATTTCATGCACCACTTGCCTTTGCCCGTTCCTCTCCTAAGCAAAGAGAAGGGATGGGCTCATGGGATGGGTTCATTGTTCTCTTCCAATGCTGCACTGGAGTTTTTTTCTTCCCCTCCCTCTTCATAAAATCCTACTTCAATATCATCAAACTGTAACAAACCCCATATTTTTAAAATGTCATGTATATATAATAAATAATGCATACAGGTAAGTATGTATCAATACCCAGTAATTCTCTAAGACTGGAGTAATCTGGCAGTGCAGATTACCTGCTTCTAAAATACAGGTCCAGTTCCAGACACAGTCTAGAACCTACAAGGCTTTACAAGACTCAGGTTGAACACTTTTGTTCATTTTACATAGGCTGCTAATGAAGGGAACAGTTTCCCCAATCCTTAACTTCTGTCCCAGAAATCATGTCCATTTTATGCAAATCAGTTCTGGAATGTAACTCAGTGTGCAGCTGCACATGCAGAAAATGGGAGAGAACCACACAGGGAGAAAAGGGCATCACCCTTTCAGCAGCTCACATTTAAATTACATTAAAGCAATCCTAATATTCCAGACTCATCCAAATCTATCAGGTCATTTGGTTTAAAAAACAACCTGAGGGTAACATGGCACAACATGAAAGACACAGTAGTTGGTACAAATCAGTATCACAGTCCAGAGAGCTGTGCATGAATGCTGGCTAAGAAATGGGAGTGATGGATTAATACAGCAACTCCACAGCAGGAACTGATCCTACTCCCTGACCAAAGCACCAGGAGATGTTTGAGGCTGGCTGAGGATGTTCTGTACCCCTGGGCTAAAAAACCAGCACTGCAGGGGGTTACAGGGCAGGACTCCTGCCTATTAGTTACAGGGATTTTCAGCTCAGAATGTGTACCACTCCTATAACCTGCTCCATTTAGGAAACTGAGTCAGTTACCTCCATCACCCTTTAAAGAGTTCCTGCAGTAGTGCTATAAACAAGAAAAAGATTCTCCAGAAACACTTGCAAGGTGAACAAATCATCTTGCAAAATCTTGATACAAAGAATCATGGAATGATACACTGGCTTGCCTTGGACAGGCCCCCAAGGATGATCCGGTTCCAAACCGCTGCCCTGGGCAGGCACGTGAAGGGTGCCTGAAAAAACCCTTCCCAAATATTTTCAGCAGAAATGAGCAGTCAAAACTGCATTCTCCACTTGATACCAAGGTTCTCCACTTTCCTCAGCAATGGAGGAGCACGTTCCCCATACACACACGTGCACAGTGTGCATCACTCACACAAAATCCAGCAATTACCTGCTGCACTATGAAACCTGAGCCTCAGAGGAACAGAGGCATCTCCGTATTCCCTGCAATTAATTAATCTCTTAAGGGCAGAAACATTAAAGTATATAAAAAAACCACAGAGACTGTTCTGAAAAAAAAGAAAATTCCCAATGTTGGTGGGGAACAGTTAAATAAAAGTGTCTTAGACACAGCTATAAAAGATACTGAACATTCACAGCTCTTCAAAAGCATCTCCCATTGCTTTATTTGCCGAAATGTACAATGACTTCCACAACATGACATTGTTTGAATGTTGGCAATGATTACTGTGGTGGTGATCTTTGAGATTCAAGTTTATAAATACATACCAGCAATTCACAGCAAGTATACAGTAACTTTTCTAAAGCTGACATCTTTTCACTTTTGCACCCTCCACCAATACAAGGAAAATTCTGAAAAGGCTTTATAAAGCACGAACTTCCAAATGCAGATATCAGCAAAAGATTTCCAGTTAAATAATCCAAGAAAAACAGGGTCTTAATCAGTTACCTTATGATTACCCACAACAAAATAAAAGGAAAATTACGACCAGCAGCAAAATAATTAAAAACAAGTATCTTGTTCCATGGAAACAATAACTGTGTGGTCAAATAGACCATTCTAGAGAGTTTTATTTTGAGAATTCATTTTTGTAGGGCTCAGAACAGCTATTTCAGCCAGCATGTATTACTGTCATGCATGTATGAATGGGATGCTCTGAGGCTGCAGACCAGAAATGATACTGAAATATACTCAAGTACCTAAATGAATACAACAAATAGCTTATGTAATTCTGAAAGCTACTCTTATTTCCTCATTAAGATGAATGAACACAGAGGAACACGTTTTAAGAACACAACTGAAATTTAAGCTTTGCCAGTTTCCCTGTCAAATGACCAGAAAACCAATTAATCATTTAAAACTTCCCTACCCATATTGACAAAACTTGCAACAACAACAAAAGAAGTTTGTTTTCTAAAATGTTAAGCTAATTTGTTTCAGACAAACTAGTTTAGCATGTCTGAATGAGGGTAGAAGGGGTGGAGATTATTCCTTTGGGGGGAGTTGGGCACAGAAAGAAAAAAAAAATGATTGCAAACAAGATTTACTGATACTTAGGTAAAAATGGAAAAATAACTTAGCTGCCTAATTTATCAAACTGAAGAGAAGGTGGGTTTTTTGAATATAAAATTCAGGTTTTCAAATCTCACATCCCTAAACTATATACTGACTTTTCTGTTTAGGAAAATCATTCCTTTACTAATAGTAGTACTTACCTGAGAAAATGTACATATACAAGAATATATAAAGCTGTTCTAATCCACAGTAACTACAAAGAGCAATTAAAAGTTGCAGATGAACTACTGCACCTTGACATTTAACCAAGAAAAACTGACAGATATGGAAAACCACTCGAAACAGCTAATGCCCACATACACAATCTAGATCTATATCAGGGAATAACACATGAATTTCAGATCAAGAACTACATATTTCTGGAATGCTTTTAATTAACAGAAAACAAAACAAAACAAAAAAAACTGATTAAACACTATAAGCACTAAAACTGAATTTCACCTTTAAGATAATTCGTGCCTCTCATGCATCACATTTGTGAGCAGCAATTCTAAACAATGGTTCCAAAAAACTGCATTCAATAGAAATTTAAAACCAAAAACCACTATTTGCATGCCATTGCTGAATAAATAGCAGCTTTGTATGAGCACTCACCTATAACAGTCTCTTACTCATCGGTAGCTATGCTATTTATGCAGGGCTCTAAAATGGCGTCTGCCAGCACTGCACTGCCTCACTCCTGCTCTGGAGCTAAAATGGTAGCACTTTGTTCAACACCAGCAGCTCCTGTTTACACAGCAGGGCAAGAGCCAAAGCCAGCATCTAAATATCAGAAATGGTAAAGAAGGACCAAAGGCCACCTGACATCCGAACGTTTAACTAAAAAGGCACAAGGTAGGGAGATTTGTGAAGTCACAGGTTACTAAGGAAATCGCTCAATTTTAGCTTCACCCTCCAGTGTGAGCACCTCAGGTTTTACGTTTCCTTCTGCAGAACTCCCTGCAAAATGCCCCATGTGTATTAAGTAAATAACACTCTGCATTAAGTAATTAATATACACAAAAGGCTCTTTAAGAGATCTATGTACAGCAATGTTTAAGCTGGTTACCTGTGATAACAAGCAAAGTAACTATTTTTCATTTAAAGAACACTTCGGTTCTTTTCAAAACCTTACTCTTATTCAGTGTCCATTCAAAATAGCTGCACAAAAGAGAAAAATCAGGAGAGGGAGGGGGGGGATCCTTGATGTTACACAGTCATCTTTAAGCCTATAAACTATACAGCTGAGGCCCAAGCAAAGCAACCAAATAGCTACAGATTTCAGATGCTAAAAATATAATTTGAGAACAATCATGCTTGAAAGTAAAGGTTTGTAACAGCTGAATTAATAATGTTAGCATCCTGTTACAGCATGGTTTTAATCTCACAGTGTGAAACACAGATGCTCTGACAACAGGCAATAAAGGGTTAACATGAGAATGACAGACAACTACCAAATAAATGAAACTCACTTCCTATGCTATGGCTAAATTAGTCTTTAACCCATGAACACAAGACATGTTTATTAACAAATGTATTTAAATTGCTTCCTAAATGCAATTTAAAGGGCCAAGCCTGATGGCCTACTGTGCTGGTTTCCAGTCTGCAGACCCCTCAAAGCCAGTGTACTACCACAAAGGGGTTTGCAGACAATAACCAAGTAAATCAAACCTATCTAACAGGCTTAAAGTCACTCTAATGGGATTCATGTGCCCATGGGAAAAATACTGGGGATCCACAAATAACAAAATCTGAAAATTGCTGTTTACTCCATTTTACACGGGCAAAGGTTTTGTTCAACTTGCAAGATATTTAGGAAATTCAAATTAATACCTTGAATTTCAGACAGAGGAGAGCTTTTACTGAGATTTGTCTCCCTTTAACCAATTATGCTGGAATGGTACTGGCCCTGGATCCACAGGGCCAGTAGCTGTAAAAGTGATACAATACAATACACTGGAAAACAAGGCAAAACAGGAGAAACAAAACAACAAAACCAGCAACAAAACAAAGCAGTAACAAAAACCTCAATCCAAAGTGATATCACAAAATGGAAGACTGCTCAGGAAGGCAAGCCAGTTGAAGTCTGTGGACATGGTATGAAAGGCTAAATTTGTAATGTAATGTATGTATTTCTGCTTTTTGAGCAGGAAGTTCCCTTTATTACACACTGCCTTAGTAGCAACGTAGGCTTTCTGCTACATTTCAATACTCCTACCTACTGTGGGGGGGTGACTGTTACATTTGGAGTGGTTTATACTCCGCATTTTTTTCATTCCCAATATGTTAAGTAGTGTCATTTGTTTAAAAAAATTACTCAGCTTTTCCCTAGCACTAGCTAGCTTCCAAGTAAAACAGTTTGCCTGCAAAGAATGAAAAAAGCATGTAGCTTTTAAAAAGCTACTGTTTTCACCATGATTTATAATCCAGATCACTCCTTTGTTTTCCCCCCACTCCATTCTTTGTCCAGTTAATTACAAAAGTAACTGGATGTTGGCACTAAATAATAATGGCTAATCATATTCATCCTAGGCAATTCAAATTACTCTCTAGTAGCCAGAAAACTTACAGTGCAATTATACGATTAACTGCTAGTTATAATCAGAATAATGGCCATTCGCTCCAAGCTGAATAAACCTCAGCTGCATTGCTTCATACATGTCCTGTCTAATTGAGATTGTAACAAGATCCAGGCCAGTAAAATCTTGAGGAGAAAGCAGACGTGCTTTTTCCCTGCATCTGTCACTTAAACAAAACCCCACATTCCATCTGCCCTGAACAGAAAAAAAAAAAAAAACAGCTTATTATGCAACCTAGGGAAGTGAGTGATAATACTGTACCTTGACAAAGCACCAAAAAAATACATATCTACATGAATTCGGCTTGGCTGATTTTGCTTTACACAGACGGAACAAAGATGGCAGAAATTTCCAGAAGGCCTTTCTCAGCCTTGCCGCTGCAATTGTCAATCTTTAACCTGCCTGCTGCGGCAATTGGCTCCGGCGCCGGCGGAGCAGCGCCATTGGGCTGAGCCCAGGCACAACGCTGCCGTCTCTACCTTGCCTCAGACATCTTGCTGCAATGCAGACATTTGTTTTTTGTGAACTATAAAAGAATTATGCTCGAGTGATTGAAAATAGTGAACTTTAGCAGACTCACGATGCTCCGTTTCATTACATGCACGAGGGCAGCTCACACAAATGCGCTCCACTGTCAGCAGCGTGTCTGGAGGTGCAGATTTGAAACAGATCCTGGTTTAACAAAACCTGTGGGAGCCATTTTAATACAAGCTTTCTGATTGCAGATCACTTACCCCTGCTTCCTCATATTAAACAAATATTATGTTGTTCGCTCTTAAAGGCTAGAAAGTAAACTGCTTACATGTACAAACTACTACTAGGAAAATTGCGTCCAAAGGTAATTTCTGTTTTTTAGCAACTGAAGAACAAAAACCAGAATAACTTCTTAGCTGTGTCAGCACTTAAGTGTATGCTGAAAAATGCATTAAAATTGCATACAGAAACACTATCACATGAAATTCAGTGGTACCCCGGCAGTATTTCAGGTTTCAAATTGAACTAGACATTCTTATAATCTAATCCTAGGGGATTGGGGGGGGGGGGGGGAAGAACATGAGGGGGGGGGGGCGGAAGGAAAGCTTTTAACCAAAGTGAGATATTCAAAGTAAAATACTCACAGTGGTAAACAAATAACCAGAGGTAAACTGCTATGTTGAAGAACACTACCAAATAAATGGCAAGGGTCTATGAAAGTTTGCATGAACTGTGTCTCTGCACAGTCATTTGCAAAGCCAGACTAGCTTTCAGTTCTTTCCTAATATAATGAACGCGTATGGACTGTTAAAACAAGTGCAAAAATTACATTAAAAGCACAAAAGAGCATCCTTCCTCTGCTTTTGTAACAGCCCTGGTGATCACTGAAAAACAGCTTGTTCAAACAAGCATGCAGGCGCTACAATTAAAATTTTTATAAAGAGCACAAAATGTTACTAAATGAGTTATAAACCAAGCAAGTTTGTCTGAGGTTACACTTTGTATAGTATCAGAAACATATGCTCATTAAGTGTTATTTACTTTACTTCATAAGGTCACTTCATTGCTGAGCACTAGCACTTTCATCACACCGAAAAGCCCAAGGAACAGTGAAAACGCGCTTTACCCTGCAAACGTGGTAATTAATGATCTAAGAACAACCAGCAAGGAGAATATTTTTCGCCGGCCTAAGGTAAACAGGAAGTAAAAGCTTCAAAATTTAGAGACAAATTATCAGAAAAACAGTGCATTCGAATAGAGCAGTTTACATGTACAAGTCCCTTAAAATGGACGCTAAGCAAATCTGATCTTTTATATGACTAGCCACTAGCATCACTTCATCTACTGCACTAACTGACCCAGTAAAAACAAAACGTTTGGAAAACTATTAAAAATGTTCAGAGAGTAGCATGCTGCTTACTTACCAACTGTTCAAGCACCCATCTCATTTTTCCAGTTAAGAAGATACAACAGGCTGGCAGATTTGGGAATTGATCAAAAAGGAATTTCTTGAAATAATTACGTAGCATTAAACCAAAAGTTAAAAAAATAAAAGGGGAAAAAAAAAACCAAGAACGAACAACATGTACTACTGTCATGAACCACACATGATTTTATATCTTCTGGACTCCACAACACAGAACTGTGGCTGATACAACGTAAAACAAAAAGGCACAGATAAAAGTTGCATTAGTTTATTTGAACTATGCAAAACAAGAAAGCTAACAGTTCAAAAACATTTTCCATAAAGCATCATATTTGTAAACAGATGTACTGCTGCGTTTTACTGAGCAGCACTCCATTTCCAAAATCTGCAGCACAAAAACTCCCTTTTAAAGGAACAAAATATTAACCATACATTGTCCCTCAGAAAGAGAAAAGCGTTGTATTAATTACTCCTGCAAGAAAAAAGGTCCAACAATCATTTTCAGTTAAGACAAGCTGCATAAAAAACATGATGCAACAGCACACCAGTACCTAGGCCCAATATCTACAATCTGCCATTAGCACTTTTTGCTGATGCCTAGGTTTTTAAAAAGCCCATATTTTCTCAGAGATAACTTATCTTAGCTGTTCCATTCACTGTTTAGAAAGGTAAACTTGCCTGTTCTTCTGTCTGCCATTATCCCTGCTTGACTCCCTGTAGGGCAGTTAAATGCATCTGCTCCCTAGCTTCCATTTTCTCTCCAGCAGGCATGTGACACAACAGACAATAGTGCTGGCAAACTGCTCAGAGACAGAAACCTCCTTTGGAATACCGGGATCTTGATAAACTCTAAAAACACCATCCTCCTGTGAAGAAGTAGGCATGCCAAGGCTTTGCCAGACTGTAAAATAAAGCTGTGGCTAATGGCTACTAACCATGTGACCCAAGAAAGCAAATTTAAACAGTTCCAACTTAATATAAGTGCTGTGGTGTGAGTTTTGCACGAGAAATCACAGAGAATCACACTCTCAACCCACAACTCATAGGTCTTAGAGAAAAAGCAACGTAAAAAGCAAGGCTTACCTCTGTGGATGCATTGTTAACACAGTGTTATGTCAATACTTATAAAACATGGAGGACAGGCTCTCAGTACTCGGGCAGGGAGGGCTTGGCACTTGGGCTTGATGATCTGTCTTCCCCATGAAAGGCGCCCCCGGATTGGCTGTCCCGGCGAATCCGCATGTAAAGCGCCGGGGGATTGGCCGAGACACTTCCTGAGCGATTATCTTTGTGCGGCTCGGAGCAGGAGCCATCCCGGGCTCGGAGCAGGCCGGCGCTAGGCCCGGCCGCGCCGCCCGCCCCGGCAGCGCCCGCGCCGCCCGCCCCGGCCCCCGGCCCGGCCCGGCCCCAGCGCGCCGCGGGCACCGGGCGCCCGGAAAGCCCGAGGAGGCAGAGCTCGCCCGGGTGGCGAGAGCCGTCCTTTTGTTTGCACGGAAAGCGAAAAGCCGCTTGGCTGCTGCTCTGCCGGCCGAGGGAGCAAAACTTAACCGAGGGGGCACGTGCACGGGAGGGACTGAAATTGGGAACTGGGAATATCCGGAGAGGGGTTCTCCCGCTCCGCAATCCAAATACATGAACATGCAGCAGAGCAGCCATGTACCCACAGTGTGATTTCCTCGGCTAGCACGATATGCTGAGCCTGAACAGCAAAAAGGTGCCTTAAACAGGAACACTCATGCCTCCTTTTCAAAAAAAAAAAAATAGCATTCCAGAAAGGAAATAGCTTTATCACAGAGCGTCGCTACCACTTGGTGCAGGCCCTCCCTGCGTTCGAAACGCTGCAGAGCAAAACTGAAAACATCATGTCACGGCCGAGCTGGGATGCTGGGATGCCCCGGCCCCCACCCTTGGGCCTGCTCGGGGCTCTTACACAAAACCTGACTTCCTCAGGAGCGGCTTGGCTCCCTCCTGCCCGTTAACCCCCGAGCAATGGGTGCCTGTGTGCGATTCAGGCCCTGCAAACACAGATTTCTCTACGTAGCAAGCTAGCAGCCTGCCCCCCCCCCCCTTCAAAAAAAAACCCAACAAACAAACCCAACCAAAAAACATTCACGTAGCTTTTCAGCTGTTTTTGCTTTACCTCCCTATCTCCTGTTAAAATGCTGCAAATGAAACAAAATGAGAAAGCGGAGTGTAAGCAACCGGTTTGGTCTTGGGCCAATTTGCAAGCTTTCGGTTGAAAAATGTGGTTCTGTTCTTTTCCCTAATGCAGTGAAAGTGGGAGGATTTATCGTTCTGCCAAGAAGGAAGTCTTAACTGCAGATGAAGATCTGAAAGGTTAAATTTTTAGAAAGCCTCCAACAAGGCTTTATATCATTGTTCGAAATTTTGCATCTGTGTTATATAGCTCTGAATTATTCTGTAGCCATTAAGATTGAAATGGAAATTGCAGATGAAAGGGTGATTCTGAATCATATTGAATATCAAATAATTATTTATTAAACAAAAGCAAAAAAAGAAAAAAAAAAAAAACAACAAGGGGAGGTGTAGAGGGAGACACTTAACATTGAAACAGTAATTATTAAATAATGAGATAGAATAACCAAAGAAAAATAAACATTGTTCGAGCACAGCATGCAGGATCTCAGATTGTGCAAAACCAACTATAAAAAGCCCTTTTCCATAAATCTACGACAGTTGCAAACAGAATATGCACGTCACGTTTAGTCGAGTGCTAATAATCCCAGAAACAATCACCACAAAAAAACCTAGTGCCCTCCCTTACCTCCATACAGCACCTCTCACGAAATAACTACTTTACCACACAAACCTCTCTGCCTGAGAGCCGACGTGACTCATAACTGTGCCACTCAGTACAATTAGTCATCCTGCTCTGCATTGTCCCATAGTGCACTCAGATTATTCCTTGAGACAGCATTGTCACGGGGAGCTGCCAGAGCCCAGCGCTGTGCTCACACTTCTGTGTCTCTGCTTTTCGGGCTGCAACAGCAGATTAACAGCCCAGAGTATAAATTATCATCTCATGAGGAATGCTGGAGTCCCTGCTGGAAGCATTTTCTGGTTTTAGATTTGGCAACGTTTTCCAGGGCAGGGAGCAGGAAGGCTGGTGGATACACTGACCATTTGTTCCGTTTTAGAAATGTAGCAGAAACTGGGGAGAGTGCTGCTACAAAGGGAATCATACAGCCCACTACATCAAGGGGAACACACTGGAAATTCATGACATTCGGTACTTGCATCAGTTTCTCACCATTCAAGACAGATTTCTTTTTAATTGAACACCTAAAGGCCTGTGTTGCTCAGAGATATCACCCCCAACACACAAACATCCAAATTTTGATTCCTCTAAGCAGTAAATGTGAGGATTGTCAGTCATTAACATTTATGCTCATTGTGTGACTGCTCTACTCTAATATTATTCTCTTTAAAAAAAAAATCCTGATCCCTATGAAGAACAGCATGAGAACGAAACTAAATGCACAGAATTTGTCAATGCTTTGTGCTAACCCAGCCCCGACTCCGAGAATGCTGTAATGCTGATGGTGCCTGGGAACGCTGCCAAGCTGACACACTTGGGCCTATCAGACAGAATGAGCAGGCAGTGGAGAGAGAGGCAACAGCAGCCCTAGGAAAGGCCTCGGGCCCCTCTCCTGAGTCAAGGAAGTGGTGAATTGCAAAAGAAAAATTTATAAACCTGCAGTCATTAGCAGGAACAAAACCGTAGAAAGCGCATCAGACACACATAGCATGTATATTCAGCCACTCTGCTCAAAAAGACAAAAGAATTCTGTCAGGAATCAAAGGGGAAGCTTGAAATGTATTTCTCTTTATTCTCTTGTCCACATGATTATTTTGTAGCAGGAGGTACAAGCCTGCTAAAGCACGCAGGTACATCTGGAAAATAAAGATTTTTTTCTTAAGTCACCATGATTGCGTGCCCTGCTGCAGCATGACCATTTCTTTTACTTAGGAGTAGTGATTTTTTTTTCGTGGGGGGAGGGAAGGAAATGTAAAGAAAACAAAACAAAGAAAGAGCATGAGAGGGGAAGTTAAAAGCTTTGTTAAAGGAGAAAAGAGGGCAGAGATCAGATTAGCTTGTATTTGTCCTTTGGAGATACTAAGTGACAACAGGACTGTGAGGCAGGAGAAAAAGGCTGAACAGAGAAACCAAAGGAAAGATGGAAAGCAAATTCAGCTGAAAGGAAATGAAAAGACAGTAATGTTAGAAGTATAACCCATTATACATCTTTGCAAAGAATTTTGCCCACTGTGTGGCATCTCCAGGAAGTGCACGCACCAGGCACCACAGAGTTATGAGGGACTGTGCTACATAATACATACCAGAGCCTCCAAATTAAACAAATACCAGGAAGGAAAAATCTGCCTGTAAGGCAGAAGCAGGGGTTGATATTTACCCCTCTACAGTGGGTGAATCACCACTGACAGAGATGGAACATTAAGCAATGGACAGAAGATGGAGCATTTTGAACAGATACACAAAAGGGGAAGTGTCATATTTTTCAAGTGTAATAAATAAATATATAAAAACAGGGGAAAGAAAATGCAATGAGAGCTGTAGCCCAATCCAGGATCTCCAAGTCATTGGCTGATAACCATGATTTCTAGAGTGAGAACATAAAACATTGTCATTCAGTGTCTTGGAAAAAAAACCTCTTCAAATTTTTCCCCTTTAACATGAATCTGTCAAACTATCAGTAACTGCTTGAAGACCAGCAGACTGCTGTCCAGCACAGAATCCAACAATAGCTGTCTATTAATACAGGTCCTCAATTTTTAAAAGTAGACTAGATTCTAAAATTAGTGGCCTGTCAGAGCAGGTTAGTAATTTCGTAAATTATTAGAAACAATGAAAGGTATCTATGCACAGCAGCCTCTGGTTTGCCCACGAGCTTAAAAGGCTTTGCATGCATTGGTCCTTCTGAAGAGCAGCTTTCAGTACTTTGGGTTGACATTATTTGTTCTGGATTAAAATGGTCACTCATTGTCTGCAGATTAAAACCTGGTTGAGTTTGTGACACACCCTGAATATCTGGTGCATCAGGAATGTGTCTCTTGATAGCCATTTTTTGAGTGCTGTGCAATTGCATCATGTACTTTTCTTTCCAAAGGAAATCTCCGTTCATGTTCAATCATCTGCCAAAAATACCTGGGGGAAAAAAAAAAAGCATCTTTGAGCCCTTTAACAGCTGTAGCTTTTCAAAAGAAGTGCTACAGCCTATGTTTTCTTAAGGCATAAGCCCTTTTCATCACTTCCACCCCCACTTTGAACCACTCTCTCCACTACTAAACAGCTGGGCTGTTGGATAGTCTTGTATAAAATGGAATTTTCATTATTATGTATTTAAATTTTATGTTCTATATTAAAGGCCTAACAGATACAATTGCTTTCATATTTTATACACAGACAGATACTTTTCTGCTTGCCCAGAGAGCAGCTGTGAGCCACGTGCAGCTGTGGTGCCCATTGGGTCTCAAGCACACCCACCCTGCCTGTGAGCTGTGGGTTTATCAGCCTGCCCTGTGATCAGTCCAGCTCTGCACAGGCGAGCTCTGGGGCCATGGAAATGGAAATACCCTGCAGGAGGCCTGAGTAGACAATCTTAAAATAATTTTTTTTACTTCACCAAATGATTCTAATGGCCAAGTGTGAGACATCTTGTATATAGCACTTACTCTGGCGTGGGGTGCTTCCAAAGGAAACAAAAGGAAGTCACTGCAATTAGGGAGGAATTATTTAGGACTGCATAATGCTGAACTCCAATCCTATTACTATGATTTCTTTCTCTTTTCACATTCAGGGATCAGTTGGTTAGCAATAAACAGATGGCATGACTTCTTTCATGTTTTGGTTTGTTATTAACTGTTGTTTTAATTTGGTGGGTATTTTTAATTAAATCTGATCATGTTCCAGAAGCTAAAGCTTATACCAAAGATGTCAAGTGACAAAACTACAAAGATAAAGTTGTTACGTTATTTTTTCCTGCACAACCCACTGCAGATTCAAACTATATCACTTTCACTTTTAACCTCCTTCATGTTCCTCCACACACTAAATTCAGTTTGGCTTCAGCTTCAAGGCTCTTCATATTCACACCTTTCCCCTCTCAATGTGCTATTCCAATTGCTATTTTATCTCAGTTTTGTGGTTTACCTCTCACCAGCAAAAAGTCCTTTCTTTTTCCACCACAAGTTTCTTTTCTTTTTCAGTCAGACTTGCTTAAGCATCTTGCCCTTCCTTCCAGCCACAGCACTCAGCTTCACTTTTAGCAGAACTGTGTGTGCTGTGGCACTGAGAGCAGTGAATCAAAGGTTTCTTGTGTTGACTTCAACCAGGAAGGCTCCAGTTCACACCAGTTCACAACACTGCTGCAGTAGCTGCTGTCATGGCAGGACTGGGAGCAGGCTGAGCAGCTCCAGGGAATTGAAACACTCTCTACCACCAAGAGAAGTTGCTGTGGAGCTGTGATCAAGCACTACATCCATCTTTTCATCACATTTGTGGTATTAACTGGTTTTCCTTCATGTCTTAATGACACTGTAGATCTGACTTTTTGTCTCTTCAACCTCATGAAAGGACAAGAATGAAAAAAGCCTTTGAAATCGAATCATGTCCCTGTAAAGAAGCAACACATTTTCCAGCTGTGGCTTTGCCTTCTGAAGCCAGGTGAAAGCTTTGCCTGTAATTAGCACACATCGTTCACATTAATTAGCATGTACATAAACTGTTGAAATCATTCTACCACCTTTACAGATAGTTATTTTTCTTGCACTGCTGGACTTACAGACAATATTTACTGAGTTCCCCTTATCAGGTGACAAAAATGAGGACATTCCTGAGATAAAGCCACTGTAGAGCTGTTTTCAACAGTGGCTTCATTTTGCTTACTGTAAAGAAATGCACACCCACATAAAGTAATTCTGAAAGAGCAGAACAAATCTCACTCTATTTAACCTACTTGCCTTTAACAGTCAAATCCAAGCGTGTGTTAATTATGTACATAAAGTAAGTCTTAAGTATGTCACTAGTCTGCAAGTTTTGTTATTAAAGGCCACAATATCCTCATATGACATTAGAGTGGACAGATGTCACAGCTGAGGGGAGTCAAAAGTGAACTGTATGCAACATTTCAAGCACACAAAGCACAGACACTTGGAGCTATTTACACATGTATGCATTTGTTCAGGAAAACTTAGCTCTTGATAGATAGCATAGAATAAATACTACCCACATTTCAAGTAACACCCAAAAAATGACCTTTTTTCTGATGGCCCAAAACCCAGCAAAGGGACTGACAAACAAATGCTGCACTGTCTTAAGAACAGAGCAGCATGTCTAAGGTAGAGCTCTCAGCAGAATCTTCAAATGCAGCTGCCTGTACAATTTAACATATCAAAAACTGCTCCTCTGTAACTCATGTATAAAAATTAAAAATTCTCTTTAATATTGCTTCTATTTGCAAACATTTGTAAAGCAAATGAAATTTCTGTATAGCAATTCTTTGAAAAGTAAGCTCATCATTCCTGCTTGTTCTGAGATCATTCTTTTAATTGAAAAACATTACCTACCTCTGTTTTTAATTTTAAAAGATTATTGTTTTTCATTTTAAAAGATTATGAAAGTTTACCTAATTGTCACAGATCTGAATATTCAGAAAACAATGTGAAGCATTTAAAGGAAAAACAAGTTCTAGTGCAGAATGACCAACTTTGCTCTGTAACAAATTTCAGACCTACAAATTGTTCAGTATTTGTTCTCAAAGGGCAATTTCTACAATTTGAGCCCTGGACTAAAGATCTCTGTAGATTTGTGTATAGTGTATCTTATGTTCTCCACCTACTTCTGCATGCAATTTATTGAACTGAAATCATGGTCTTGACTTATATGTTTCCATACGATAGATATTTTAAAATAAGCCTCTTCATACACACATAAAAAGGACATTTATACCTAATAGGTTAAGGAAAGACTTTTAAAATTATCTATTTCTACTCACTTGAATACTTACCAATAAAATAGCCTTGTTTCATAAAACGACCAAAAGCTTCTTTTCCCCATTTTTTTTGAGTGGAAAGGAATAGTAGTGAGGCCACAAATCTGGTATTTTCCAACCTGCAGATGCGAAATTGTGTAGGAGTGCAGCATCCCCTAGTGCTCATTCCTGGGACATTACAGGACCCTGGAAAGTCACTTTTTTAGTGAGGTCCCTATAGGGCATCACTCTTAGGATTTAGCGGGAAAGTGGATCTTCTAAGGCATGACATTCCTCCATCCACATCAAATACCTCCTGTAATAATTTAATTCTATGGAGACAAGCAAATACAAAGCGTTTGAAATCATTGCTGATTCTCAGTCTGGCTAGGTTTTGGGCCATGTAAGTCACAGTTTAATATCAAGTATTGTAGTAGTTCATAGTCAAGGTGGCAGAAAAGACACGGGCTGGAAGCAAACGGGGTCTTGTCTTGTACAGCAGCACACAGAAAATCCTGAATAAACTGGGCCTCCTGCTAGGATGCACAAGGCAGCCACACGCACATAACTCCAATATGCACTAAAAAAAGCTCAACATATTCATGGTAACACCTCCTAGAGAACGGGCAGACATATGGGCCCTCAAAATTCACCTCTGATTTCATTAGAAATGATGACCAGATATCATCAAAGTTTTGTCAATAGCCAGTGACATTCAGAATGAGTACTCTAGCACAAAGCACACGATTTCTTTGCGCTTTGATCTGTCAGATTGAAATTCAGTTTCCTATGAAGCTCATTAAAAATAAGGAAGATCTATCTGAGCCTTTGGAGTACATTTCATTTACATTCAAGTGAGCTGATGTAATCAGAATAGCATTTTCTGAACTGAATGTATTCCCTTAGTAGAAAATTGAAAAAAGTAATATTTTTCAAGTGGTGTGAGAATGGCAGTTTTAGAGTTTTAGAAGTTAATTTCAAAAGCACATAAGAGCTTAAGTCAGAGTATCTGTGTTTCCTGCACTAACCCAAAGCTGAAAGAGCTAATTTACAATTCTCTTCTCTATTCCCTTCTAAACTTTGTGGTTTATCCACATTTTTGGGAGTGATAAAGGTCAATGAAGGATTAAATTCTTTTCATCCCATTTCAGGAGACTTACTGCATTGACATCCGAGCACTATCAGTGTGATAAGTTGTCACACAGCTACAAACACACTGCCTCTCCCTTCTCCCGGGCAGCAGCTGACAGAGCGGAGGGCACAGTCTGGAGCTGTGCCAAGGGAACTTTAGGTTAGACCTTGAAAAAAAATTCTTCACGGAAAAGGTGGCTGGGTAATGGAATCGTCTGCCCAGGCCGGTGGTGGAGTCACTGTCCATGGACGTGTTTAAAAAAAAGACTGGACATGGCACTCAGCGCCGTGGTTTAATTGATGAGGAGGTGTTAGGTCATAGGTTGGACTTGACGATCTCAAAAGGTCGTTTCCAGCCTAGTTCATTCCGTAATTCCGTAATTCCATGATTCTGTGATTCCGTGATTCTGTGATTCCCTGATTCCGTGATTCCCTGATTCCCGGATTCTCCGATTCCCTGATTCCGCGGTTCCGCCGGGCAGCGCCGGTACCTGCAGTACCGGAATACGGCCGAGAGGCGGCAGCAGCGCAGCGCGGGCGGCCGGGTTTGGATGGGGGAGAGCGCCGAGCCGGGTTTGGGATGGACACAGCCCCAGCCGAGTTTGGGATGGACACAGCCCAGCCGGGTTTGGGATGGACACAGCCCCAGCCGGGTTTGGGATGGACACAGCCCCGAGCAGGGTTTGGGATGGACACAGCCCCGAGCAGGGTTTGGGATGGACACAGCCCCGAGCAGGGTTTGGGATGGACACAGCCCCGAGCCGGGTTTGGGATGGACACAGCCCCAGCCGGGTTTGGGATGGACACAGCCCCAGCCGGGTTTGGGATGGGGGAGAGCGCCGAGCCGGGTTTGGGATGGACACAGCCCCAGCCGAGTTTGGGATGGGGGAGAGCGCCGAGCCGGGTTTGGGATGGACACAGCCCCAGCCGGGTTTGGGATGGACACAGCCCCAGCCGGGTTTGGGATGGACACAGCCCCAGCCGGGTTTGGGATGGACACAGCCCAGCCGGGTTTGGGATGGACACAGCCCCAGCCGGGTTTGGGATGGACACAGCCCCAGCCGGGTTTGGGATGGACACAGCCCCAGCCGGGTTTGGGATGGGGAGAGCGCCGAGCCGGGTTTGGGATGGACACAGCCCCAGCCGGTTTGGGATGGGGGAGAGCGCCGAGCCGGGTTTGGGATGGACACAGCCCCAGCCGAGTTTGGGATGGGGGAGAGCGCCGAGCCGGGTTTGGGATGGACACAGCCCCAGCCGGGTTTGGGATGGACACAGCCCCGAGCCGGGTTTGGGATGGACACAGCCCCAGCCGGGTTTGGGATGGACACAGCCCCAGCCGGGTTTGGGATGGACACAGCCCCAGCCGGGTTTGGGATGGGGGAGAGCGCCGAGCCGGGTTTGGGATGGACACAGCCCCAGCCGAGTTTGGGATGGGGGAGAGCGCGAGCCGGGTTTGGGATGGACACAGCCCCAGCCGGGTTTGGGATGGACACAGCCCCAGCCGGGTTTGGGATGGACACAGCCCCAGCCGGGTTTGGGATGGACACAGCCCCAGCCGGGTTTGGGATGGACACAGCCCCAGCCGGGTTTGGGATGGACACAGCCCCAGCCGAGTTTGGGATGGACACAGCCCAGCCGGGTTTGGGATGGACACAGCCCGAGCCGGGTTTGGGATGGACACAGCCCCGAGCCGGGTTTGGGATGGACACAGCCCCAGCCGGGTTTGGGATGGGGGAGAGCGCCGAGCCGGGTTTGGGATGGACACAGCCCCAGCCGAGTTTGGGATGGGGGAGAGCGCCGAGCCGGGTTTGGGATGGACACAGCCCCAGCCGGGTTTGGATGGGGGAGAGGCGAGCGGGTTTGGGATGGACACAGCCCAGCCGGGTTTGGGATGGACACAGCCCCAGCCGGGTTTGGGATGGACACAGCCCCGAGCCGGGTTTGGGATGGGGGAGAGCGCCGAGCCGGGTTTGGGATGGACACAGCCCCAGCCGGGTTTGGGATGGACACAGCCCCAGCCGGGTTTGGGATGGGGAGAGCGCCGAGCCGGGTTTGGGATGGACACAGCCCCAGCCGGGTTTGGGATGGACACAGCCCCAGCCGGGTTTGGGATGGACACAGCCCCGAGCCGGGTTTGGGATGGACACAGCCCCAGCCGGGTTTGGGATGGACACAGCCCCAGCCGGGTTTGGGATGGACACAGCCCCAGCCGGGTTTGGGATGGACACAGCCCCAGCCGGGTTTGGGATGGACACAGCCCCAGCCGGGTTTGGGATGGACACAGCCCCGAGCCGGGTTTGGGATGGACACAGCCCCAGCCGGGTTTGGGATGGACACAGCCCCAGCCGGGTTTGGGATGGACACAGCCCCAGCCGGGTTTGGGATGGACACAGCCCCAGCCGGGTTTGGGCAGCGTGTGCCAGCAGCCGGGAGCTCTGGAGCAGCGCTGGCTGAGCCTGGGTGCAGGTGGAAGGTTTGAGTTACAGGTTAAAGCTCCCATCCTTTGTGCAGGGATTCGTTCACGCTCTCCTGGGTGCTGCTGCCGAGGGATGGGATTTCTGCAGATACGAGCCCGTAGTTCTTGGTGGCAGTGCAGGGTCATTCCCTGATGTTGTAGGGCTAATCCCTGAAGAGAGCCTACAAGAAAGAAGGAGAGATACTACTTATAAGGACATGTAGTGACAAGGCAAGGGAAGATGGTTTTAAAGTGAAAGAGAATAGGTTTAGATTAGGTATACAGGAAGAAATTCTTTACTGAGAGGATGGTGAGATACTGGCACATGTAGCCCAGTGAAGCTGTGACTCTTCAAGGCCAAGTTCCAGCTCCATTCCAATGTTTCCCAGTAATTTTCCTTGCACTCTGCTGATACTGGCAAAGTTACCTTACACAGCTGTGAAAATTTAAAGTCTAAAATTCCTTAAATTGGAGCTGGGGAGAAGCAATGTTCAGTCGCCTAAAAGGTTTAATCTTTCTTCTAACTATCTGTTTTCCTATTTCCCCAGTTACAATTCCTGGGGTAGCACTAATTGAGCCTTACTGAAATTGATCTCTGAGCTTTATAATTTGGACAGTTCTCCACTTCCTCTTCTGTAGCCCTGGTCACTTGACAACCATCTACCTGGGATAATAACTTGGTGCATTGTAGCTTTTAAAGGATAACACCTCATCACACACAAATATATGTGTTTGTATCATACTTTGTGTTACAGTATACAGACTTGACAGTACATGTTAGTGAGATTCTCTCCTAACCACCAGAATAATTTGGTTTCTCTTGTTTGGATATTAGGACAGCTTTCCATCAGATCTATTTGATTTGATGAATTTAGTTTGATTATATTTGTCTGGTGTCTTCGACCCTAGCCATGATAATCTAAAAACCAAGCATGGCATCTTTCTGGTTTAACAAATGCAGGAAAGATTACAAACAGAACCATCTGAAGCAAAGCCAAGATGGACAACAAGTAACAATAGTGGCAGAGTGCAAGTGGGAGACAGAAATAATGAACAATTATCCTCAGTAGTTATCAGAGTTAAGGAGGTTGGACCACTTCCTTGTGTAGGAAATTCAGCTGATACAGGGCTGTGCTAAACACATCCACAGATCTTTTGTCTATTATCTTTTAACATTTGCTCTCACCAGCTGCATCCCTGTAAAAACAGGTAAGCTTTACATTTCATTTTAACTGAGACGCTGTTAAAGTTATGTATGTGCTTTTTTTTTTCCTTAGCATTGTGGTACGTTTTTTCCTATTTTGTTTTGTTTCCCTTAAAATAAAGGTGCCAATACATCACTCACCATCAAACACTAAAATTTTGGAAACATTAAAAACAGCACCTTTCACTATTAGACAGGTAGGATCATCATCTTTCACTTGCAACACCTTCCATAAAATACTGGTTTTATTCTGTTTCAGTGTTATTCTACCATTGGATATTCTCTCTCAAACCCTCATATAAGCATGCCTAACCCCCAGCACTCAGTCTTTGACTGCCTACAGTGTGGATGATATTTAATGAGCTTCCAGGAACTGTGGGCCATTATTCAACCACAAGCACATCTGTAGCTGAGAGAAGAGCTCAGACAAAGCCACCTGTACCTGAACTCAGCAGCTCCTCTCACAAAAACCCATACAGCATTGTTGTTATTAACACTCCATGGAGCAATAGTATACAAAAGAGCACTCATGTATTTACAGTCATTCCTGAGGGTTCATCTCACTGCCCTCCTTCCAAAAGTCTTCATAGCACTGAGTTTCATGACTAAATGTCTAAAAAACCTCCAAGAAACCCCAAGTACCATTCATGCTCTAGCCAGTGAGTGTTTACACTGGTGGACTTCCATTGGGAATGAGTGCTGCTCTGTCAGAATCACCAGCACAGAAATCCCCCCAGGTGTAACTTCATTGCAAGAGGTACAGCCAGGATCCTCTATAGCTTGTCACCAGTTTGAGACTCTGTTCTTCCCTCGTCTAGAAATAAAGCTGAAAACAGACTTTCCACAGAACAGGAGACAAAAGGACAGGCAGCCAGTCAATAACACTGCTCAATGACTCACAAACTTGGGTCCCTGAAGGGTACAAAAGGCAATTCCAAAGTCAGCATGTGGTCACCCAGAAAAAAGAACCCAGGAAACCTGATGACTCCCAAACTGGCATTCTTTGTCCTCAGCTGCACCACAAGTAATCCCGGTTGGACTAGCCAGACATACACATCTTAGTCCCTGTTAAAATGTAGGTATGAAAAACAGGTATGAAAGACTGACTGACTCAAATCTGCAGGAGAATAAGTGTGACAGACTGACATCAGATTTGTTTAAAATAAAATCACTTTCCCTTCTATACAGCCTCACATTTAGCTTTGCTATGTTCTGTTCACAGCTGATTGTTTAAAAACATCAAGAAAACGTAAAAGTTTGTGCTTACAGAAGAATTTCAAAGGAGAGAGAACTATTTAAGGAAGTGAGGACATGTCAGGCTTGAAATGGCTTGTCTTTTTGAGGCAATACTTTTTTCCCCTTTTCCCCAAAGGAAGGGACTTGGCACCCTTACAATTTCTGCTGTTACACCAGTAACTTCTCATTTCACAGTTCACAAAGGAGAAATAACTGTTAAAACAAGTTGGTTTCTCAAAACTAGCCCTGAGTATGAAATTACAGGAAATGTCCTAAACATTTGTGTACAGTGACACATGCACTCTCTACTAATATGAGCAACCTGAACAGAGAGCCAGGAAAATGAGTATTTCTGTTTACCTGTACATGTGAGGCTTAGAAACCCGATTTCAAATACAGAACAGAAACTGCAAGGCTTAAAGCCCTGAAGATTACAAGGCTTCTCAGAAAGTATTTTACATTTAATGGAAAGAAAAAAGCCAGAATCAATTGCAATAGTCAATTTTGTTATTGTTATTACCAACAGCAGCAGTTTAAAAATGATGAGGTATCTGGTACCAGTGACTGTTTTTTTCTGTGTGTAGCCACTGGGTCATGCCAATGGTTATACTGCTAAATACAAAGGATAAACTACTGCAGTATCATTTATGAAGTTATTTTCTAAACAAAATTCCAAAGGGAAACATTTTATAGGACAAAAGGTCTGACAGTAATGTAATGGGATGGGACTGACACACTACTTACAGTGCCAAATCATGGCACCTATCTTGCCAGTTTGCCCAGCTGTAAAAATTAATTCTACTCATTACAGATACTAAGTTTCAGGGGTAAATAAAAGTTTAAAAAAAGAGTTCAAAGAAAGCTGATAGTGTTATGGGTATTCTTGCAATGAAATCATTATGTTTTCAGGGACACAAAATGGATAGTATCAAAGGCATAAGGTGTGACCTACCTATTTCCCTCCCTTCCCCTCTTTCAGAGTTACAAGTGGTTCCAGACTTTCAAAAGTCCTGTCCAAAATAGTAAACTTCTGCAGTTGAACCTGTCTCACAGTTCTGAGAGAGCTGCCACCATTCCCTTACAATGGGAAGGACTTGCCTTCTTGTAAGAAGAATTTCATTTGCCCAAAAGAAACAAACAGGCAACAAGACTCACTTAACTCTCTAAAATGAGAATATAGGCTGATCTCTTGCCATGGCAACAATCCTCAGGAATTGCCTTTGTTGTGTTTCCAATCCCTCCCCAAATCTTTTTCACTCTTACTCCAGACTAATAGATTGAGTCTAGTGTGGGACCCAGGCTGAGTCTAGTGTGGGACTCTGTTTTAGCCAGTCATGCATTCCACACTGACCAAATGCTTTCTTCCTGGAGGAACTCAAAGCAAGCACAGGATGTGCTCATAGCTAAGTAAGAAGCCAGGTCACTGGTGGCCAGAAATGTCTTCAGTCTGATTTGAAACTGAGCAAAGTTGTGTGGCTGTGAGTAAAGATGGGAAGCTCCAATGTACAGTGCTGGGCTCTGCAGAACAGGTTTGGGTAGTCCAAGTTAATTCTATGCCAGTGGCTGGGGAGAAAACCTCCCCCAAACCATGACACAGTGTTTGTAGCCCAGTATACTGCGGGCAGGACCTGTTTCTTGGCACTCATATATTTCAAAGAATTCTTTTTCAGAGTCAGCATTAGGCACAATTATCCACTATGGGACTACACAGTGACCTCCTAACAATGTCATTACAGCCCTTCTAAATCTCTAAGTGCCTGTCTGATTGCCCCTGCTATCAGACAGAATAAGGAAAGGGATGGAAGTGCACAATAGAGCTGCAGGAAGTGCCCAGGAGAAAAGGGACCACCAGAGCTGTGGATGGCAACCACTGCTTGGGGGAGAGGTATTCCTATCTATAGCTACTGCTGCACTCCTGGCAGGGTGTGCCCTGCCTGGCAGCAGGAACAGCCGTTGGGATTTTCCAACGCTCTGACGCAAAAAAACCCCGATGGCATCCTGCTGACTCCCCAGCAGCCTCTGTCCTTGGCAGTTTCCTGCTTTGCAGACTGCTAGAGTCTCAGCAGTCCACTGCCAAGGGAGCTGGAGAACAGTGGAACCTTTCCTAAACTTCCTAGTTGTGCACAGCCTCAGCAGGTAGTGCTACCTGATTTCCTGCTGAAAGAAGAGAATGCCTCGCCTTGAGTCACAGGCTCTGTTGACAGAGATGCAAGCACTTGGTCCCAGGTGAAGTCTTGCTTTAAACTCTCAGCACAGATTTCAGTGTTGCCAAAATTCCACAGCTATTCTAGCAGCGCTGTTGCTGTGTCCAAGGTCACACAACAAACAAGATTTAAAGGCTGAAATAGTCATTTTTTACACCAGCAGACACAACTGGAAAACATGGAAAAGCTATGGGAATGTTGTGATTTCTTACACAGGTTTGCTAACTATTTTAGAGAGCACCTTGACTTTCAGTGAAGTCACTGCAACACAGTGTTTATATATATGCTGATTCTGTACTCCATTACTCACTATCCCTTCCCTTTTCTTCCTTGATTTGGTCCTTAATTCTCTTAAAGCTTCCATTTCCTTTATGCCAGAGCCTTTTTCTCTCTCTCATAGTCATACCCCTCCCCACCACCCCCAGGCTAGGTATTCCCCCAACACCTCCTTCTGATGGCATTTCCTCAGCCTTCATTTTCCTCTTCCTCAGTTTTGCTCTTCTTCCACTCTAATAAATACCAAACCATCATTCTAGTTCCGTTTTCTCCAACTTTAACTCACCTTTAGTTTCCTTCATTACTTTAATTTTCTCCTCTTGTAGGAGAATATTTTTTCCATGAATAAGATACCAGAATGTCTGGTTTTCTTCTTCCCCACAGCCTAACTTTCTCTCTTTATTTTCTTTATTTGTCTTTTATATCAAATGTATCAACTTTTCATCTTCCTCTCCACTTCCGGCTGTGTTCCATCCCAATTCCTGATCTCCTTAATTCTGTTCCTTAGTCAAACAAATTGTTTGGCTTCTCTCTAATTAAAATGTTCTCTTCCATGTCAAACAATTGTTTCCTTTGCCTTTCCAGCTATTGCAGCATTTTCCTCGTGGTTTTCCAGCTCCCTGAGTACCCTATTTACAAATCCTGTGCCAGTTCATTTGATACACTCCAGTCCTCTCCTTAAACATTATGGAATTCCCACATCAGCTTGTTGTGCAACCTCTCTTCACACAATTTTCAATACACCCATTTTATCCATCCACACAGCTAAACATCTTGTCCAGGCTTGTTATTTTATATATTCTTATATCATAATTCCTTTGTACAGGATGAACAAACACTGTCTTGTGGGCTAAGCTGAGCAAATGCTGAACTAACAAATAAAAATGGCATTAATAGAAAATGGATCAGGAAATACTAAAAATCATTGTCACCAATTGACTTGTAGTGTATTTTCCCTACAGGATGATGGGAACTCTTCCAATTCTTTTTCATTTATATCATGAAAACATTCAGAGAAACTGAATAAGTTTCAGAAATGCACAACCTATTCAAACTATGATATCGACATGAAAAGAGACTGGAAAGTCTGATATTATGTAATTTGAAGGCAAATAATAACATAATACATGATATTATAGAGAAATACAAAGCGCTGAACAATAAAGTGAAGCAAAGCCTTGAGTACCTTTTAATCCTGACAATATAAAAACCAGTGAATCTTAAATGAAGAAAGGGAATGTTTAGAACATTATTTACACAACTCATAATTAGCATGTGAAACCCATTGCTCTAAGGTATGAAAATGCAGTGAACTCTAATGGATTCTAAAAAGGAGGTGGCATTTCTCTGCACACACGAAAAAGGTGGCTATGTTCAGGTCAGATCTGTAACTTCCCTCCTTTGGGAACAAGTGGCCAAATGACAGAAGGTGGGATGGACTTTTCCTTCACAAGATAATGGAGAAAGATTGCAGTGGGGCTCCCAGGTGATGCTTGGAACTGGCTTGCATGGCAGATGCAATACTGGACAGACACAGTGCTAACCTCCCTCTTTCTATGCAAAATATTTTATTTCTCCTTTGAAATGAGCAGTTCTTAGGAAGAATGTGACACATTCTCTGCAGCTTCTCTGTCACAGTAGTTGGGGAATTGGTGACCCCAGGACACAGGGTGAGGTGTATTCACTGTGGGCGAGTCAGCCCCAGCAGCAGAGCAGAACCAAGGCAGAGGGGCAGAACCAGCCCTGGGTTCCAGAAAGTTCCTCCCCCTGCCGAGGGGCTCTCCATCCCCTGCAGTTCAGCATCAGGTGCCTACGACAAACAATGGGAGCAAAAGTGCCACTGTCACAGCTTTGACATCAAAATCAATGCCCCGAGGGCAGCTCAAGACACACGTATGTTATCCCTGACAAATCTGCATTCAGGCTATTCTTAATCCCATGACAAAAAACAAAACATTTTGACAGCCTACACAGAGGGTCTAGCTAAACACTTTTCTTCACTGCCAGCTTTTTTATGTTTCAGTACAGTGTCTTCAGTCAAAGACTGAAGTTTTTAAGACTATGACTTCTCAGTTGGTCTCCTCTTTCTATAACCACTTTTTTTCTTTTTCAAAAATAATCATATCTCTGCAGTTCTCTCTGGTTTACACTGATCCAGCTTGATCCTTCTAGTTTTTTAAGCTCTCCATTCTCTGTAGTCTTGACATTATCCAGCTGAGAATAGCCCTGGGCTAGCATAATGCTTCAGCTGAACAACATTAACAACAGAAAAGAGCATATTTAAAATGTCAATGCTCCAAGGCAGCTTTTAATGGCACTTCAGCCACTGTGCCCTTCCAGTTTGATGGTGATCCATTGAAGCAATGCAGCATTTGTTTTTTTTAACAACAAGTTATGCAGTTAACTAAAAGAAATCTTGTGTAATCAGTGTTTCCAAAGCTACTTATGAAAATACCCTGTGGGATCTTGTTGCAAATCCAAGTCAGCATGTGGTGATAGATGACACTTCTTTCTTCCCCTCTGATGGGCTCAGCTGACATCTTGGCATGTCTTAGCTGGCTGTTATTCATCTAGATGCTAAGAAGTTCATCTCTCTCAATGTTTTCCAGGAATTTGAATCAAACTAGTTGATGTCAACTGTAATTTCTCAGCTCTTTTTCATGCCTCTTGTCCTATTTTATACAAAGATACCATGCTTGCCCTTTTCTGATCTTATGAAATTTCCACCCTTCAAGTTCTTCAAGGTAAGCACTAACATTCCTGAGATTGCTTCAGTCTCTTTTCATCATTGTAGATAAGCAAGATGAAGTAATAATGAAGCGACAAAATACTTTGTTCAAGTCTGTGTAAGTGTAAGGAAACAGAAGTTCCTGCATGTGGAGGGCAGAGGAGAGAAAGAGACATCTGTGACCAATTTCCTAGCACTGATATGGAAAATGAAGGATTAGCCTGAAACAAAAAGAAATATTATGAGGCCATTCTGACAAATCAATTTTCTTTGTACCTATAGAATTTCCTGTATGTGCCAATGAAGATATTTTAACATTTATTGTTCTCTCTCTAGAGGCAGAAACCAGATGAGTAACCACCACCGAAACACAAATTGAAGTCATAATTTGTACTTGCTCCGAAATGAGTGTTTTATTTTATGGGATGAAGTTTCTCTCCATGCAGGGAGAGTTACTGCTCGAGATCCACTCATCAAAGCCATTCAATGCTCAGTGGTTTGTCAAGTTACTACTAGCTTACACTACATTTACAGCATTCATGCCTTTAGTGTAATTCACAGAGACTCGAAGGAGGGGCTGACACGAAAGCATTACTGTGGTGATCCAAAAAAAGGACTGATGAGGCAAATGAAAAGTTCTGGGGTTTTTTTTCCAGACTTATGAGTACACTCATAGGGAGGGGACCATATGAATTTGATTATGAATGTATACTTTTATTGCATGAATACTCAACTTTGGATCATACTGGGAAGAGATATTAATTTATACTGACTCAAAAAACATCCCTTGCCGAGTGATGCATCATTGCATGTGAAATTCTGGATTCCAGGTATGCAATTAAATGCTCTGCTTTTCTAAGCATCTCATCAACCTTCTGGATAAATGGCCTGAATTGCACAAGTCCAATGTCTTAAAACCCATGAGCTAATATAGGGTTACTAGGAAGTTTACATGACCACTGGTATGACTTACCTGCCTCACTCACCTAATGTGAATTATAATTGGTTTGAACATAAGGAGAGGCCTAAAGTTTTCCCTATAAATGCTGCAACACAGCCAGAGCTTGAAGTCTTATCATATAGGTCTACAGTTGCTCACAGCAATACTAAGTCCAAGGCACAGAGGAGCAAAGGAGCATGGCTGGTAAGTTAAAAAAATAAAAAGTCTCTTTGTTCATATGGAATGGGAAAGTGAATAATGTACCATGTGTTAGCTTTCTCTGTGGGGTTGTTTTGTAAAGGGCTCTGAACTGTTGAAGTACAAAACATTTTGAGAATTGTGCATATGTTGTTTCAGTGTTTTTCTTTCCTGAATTTTAGAAAAGACACAATCAAAAGAAGATAATCCATCCATTGCTATAATGAAGTTAAATGTTAAAAATATTATAAAATTGCAAATAGAGTAGAAGAAATTACGGCAAATTGCAAACTTTATTTTAACATGAAATTTAATAAATCAAAGAGTAGGTCACATATGAATTAATCTTGTGTTAATGGAAATACTTATGCAAAGGATACACTATGGACTGAATTTCTTCCTGCAGATCCAGAGCCAGTAATGACATTTTAACTATTTTTTAAAATTAGTGTGAAAGGCAGAAGCACTTTAAAATGCAAACAAAGCAAGCAGAAGTCCAGCAGTGAAGTCTTAGGAGGAAGGAAATTAAATCAATACCTTTTAGTAAGATTGGCCATGTACTCACTTAGGCCTGACTTGCTGGCACCTGTATAAAAACGTGTGGGATCACAGAATAGTGTGAGTGGGAAGGGACATTTAAAGGCCATCTGCTGCAGCTCCCCTGCCATGAGCAGGGACACCTGTGACTAGATCAGGCTGCTCAGGGCCCCTCCACCCTGACCTTGCATTTTTCCAGGAATGGGGTATCTGCCACCTCCCTGGGCAGCCTGTGCCAGTGCCTCACCACCCTCTGTGCTAAAAACTTCTGTCTTGTATCTGATCTAAATTGAGTCCTTCAGTTTAAAACCATTACCCCATGTCCTGTTGCCAAAGGACCTGCTAAAAGTTTGTTCCCAACTTTCTTCTAGGTCCCCTTCATAAATACATAAAACGAGTCCTGAGTTTAAGATGGTGCTACTCAACCAATTCTAGGCAGAGCACATGCTGTGCTTGCTTTTTGTGACTTAGGCTTGAAAAGCTCCAGAAATTAATAAAAACCAACCATCCACAGATTAGGGGCTCAACTGCAGAAATGACATGCATTGTTTTCCCCTCATGCAGTTTAAGAGAGGCACAGTTACCCCATTCTCACAGTTTTAGCAGAAGTGATTGCACAAACCTTTAGAACACGTGTTTCTCCATATATCTATTATTTGAAATAATTCCTGTTATTGTTTTGACATTTTGCCAGCATCCCTCACAGCATCTGCTGTTTGCCTGGCCTGATGGTGGTTAATTAATGACTATCCCAGTGCAGCTGCTAAGTGTGATACCATCTCTATGTTTACTTGTTTAAGAGCAGAACTGAGGCTAGGAGGGAATTGGGTCCATGCAATTGGCATAGGGTTGTAGATTCCTTCATAAATCCCCTACTCTGAGCAGAGCTTAAATAAATGGCACAACACAATTTAATAGGTGAAGCTGAAATATTGGACTGAGTAGAAAAATCCTTTTTAATAGAAGAATTATACAGTAAGGTGGACAGTTAAAACCTCCAGGTACAGCAATGGGGGAAAATCCCACAAACCAATTGTTTCTGCATTGTAACACTTCCTTTTAAGCAATGATTTGCCAATAACTGAGAACATTTTAGCAGGACTGTCTCTCAAAACTTCCTCTTGAAATTTCAGACAGCTGTCTATCCTTCTCAACGAAATTTTCTTATTGCATGAAACTCAAGAAGCATTTAATGCAGCATTAACAAACAAACAAACAGGTATTTGCTGATCATGATCAGCACTTGCTTGTGAAATACCCAGGGTAGAAGAAATACCCAAGCCCAGGCTCAGCTGGAGGTGTCAGAACTGCTTGAAGATGCTCCTCATGGTACCATGAACAATTTTTTATGTAAAAAACTGTGAGGGTTTGCGTGCAGGTGTGTGTGCACTGAGCTGTTTTCACTCCTTCTCTTCCTCTCCCCCTACTCCTCCCATCCCCTGACACACATCCTGCAGACAGACACACCTTTTTTCCCAGAAAAACTTTATGCATTTGTGCGTCAGTCCCTAATGGACCTCCTTTAACAGAATCCAGAAGGTGCTGCATAAAGAAAAGGGAAAAACACCTAAAAGGTCCCTCCAAGGCTGCCTGATTTTTAAAGGGTTTTGATAGTCTGCAGCAGCACTACTGATACTAAGGATTTAACAACTTGTTTCGTAGCCTCACACTGAAAATAATTATCTCAGCTTCTTCCTGTCACTTTTAAGCTTCAGTGTCACTACAATTAAGGCGTGAGTTACACCTGCAAGCATCTTGTTTGTGCATTAGCATTGGGAGCGTCTGCCTGCAGAGTGGGACAACTCTGGCTGGGCTCTCCCAGAAAGGAGCAGAGCAGGGCACTGCTGGGAGCCTGCACAGGGCTGTTCTTGGATGAGGAGTGTGCAGAAGTAGCTGGAACTTCCAAAGAAGGTCTTTCTTCCATTCTGGTTGAAGACATGCGTGCAGCAGTGGGAGCGGTAGGGAAATACATTTAAATATCACAGGCTGTAGGTCACAGGTGCTGGGTGACTGTGGGAGCTGCCAGGAGAGTCCAGCAGAGGTTCACCCCAGCCTGTGCACAGCCACTTTGGCTCTTTCCTGTGTCCTGGTCCAGTGGGACTTTTTGAAGGACACCTCTCAGTGCATGTCACTGTTGTGTCCCTGTCAGCCCCCCTTCTGAACCAGCCATCTCATCTGGCATGAGCTGAGATCCCAGGAGGTGATCTGAGCTCAGCTAACAGGATACCCTTCTCACACAGACAATATGGAAAGTCATTGTGCCAAGGTCTGCTGTCTTCAAAGGAAGGACTTTGGCAAACTCCAGAACAGTCAGGATCTTCAGGAAGGCCCAGGCTGCAGCAGGCTGCAAGTTTCCATTCCAAATGTCCCTGATATTAAGGCATGTGAGTGGAAGAGGGAGACAGAAAATGAGAAGCATGTCTTGGACAGTATGTAAGGCTTGGAAGAGATCTTGGTCAAATATTTTTCCGTATGGACCTGACCATTCTCTGTCAGGCGGTTCTAGTCCTGAAAAGTGCTGATGTGAGCCAGTCCACATCAATGTCCCAGGGACCGGGTCTCTCCCTAGTGGGGATCACAGATAAAGCACAGCTGTAGAAAACCACTTGAATTTCTGTATCTAGGACAGCAGGAGTGGGGGTTGCTGATGGAATTTCTTGCTTAATTATTCAAAAACGGGATGTGATAAGATAGAATTGCCCAGACTTCTCAGGATACTGAATCACAGAATCAGAATCATTTAGGTTGAGAAAGATCTGTAAGATCATCAAGTCCACTGAGGCAGTCCCAGTGAGTCATGGCCATGTTGCAGCATGATGCTTTAGGGATATGTCAAAGAAGAGCTGTGCTCAGAGACAGTATAGGAGCAGATGGACTATTATAGGTACTAATTTCCCATCCTGAACAAAAGCACAAGTAATAATAGGTGACATTTCATAAAATTTAAGTATCACTGCGGACTCACATAGACTTGGTGTGAAGGAAAACATTGGAAAGAAGGAGGGAAAGGAGTTTACTGAGAGGAGTTTGTCTGTTAACAAATGTCCTTCACTGTTCAGTGTTGAAACTCTTAGTCCTATATATTAATTTCTTTAACAGTCACTGAGGTGAGGGAATAATCTGAGAATTACTGGAAAAGGATGTTATGAATTATATGACTGGACCAGTCTGCAAAAGATGATTCTGATATACCTTATTCTGGGTACATTAAAAAAAATACTAAGGTGATACATAGCTTCAATTTTCTGAGCTCCAAGAGTCTTCTCTTGCTATCCACAGAGTTTCAAGCACCTGCCTGTGCAGTCCCTACATTTACAGCCATTTCAAGCTCTGCAAACACTGCTTGGTGAGAAAGCTGCCTGGGTCAGGTACATTGTGCTTGACTGACTGCATGTTCTGACTGGTGTTAATATTTCTCATTAATTTCACCCTCATTCTCAACCTTTCCCCATAATCTTTAATCCAAAGGTCCAGCATGTATCATTCATCTGTTTTACAAACAAAGCACACCAGAGGCCTGCAAGGCAACTTAGGCAGAGCTGGGAATAAACACCAGAAGCTGACACAACAGCCACAACTTGTTCTTCCTGACATACTGTCTGCCAGCATAAATGAACTGTTGTTCTTTTTCTTTTAACAGTAACTAACCTTCCTAGCAAAGAGAAACGGTTTGCTGTGTATCCAGGGATAGGATGAAATCTTAAATTTTTCTGAAAATTGTTTGTGTGACATTTAACAGTATTTAAAAGTATGGATAGGAGAGTAAGACTTAACATCAAAAAACTCTAATCAAATTCTAAGATGTTTTATTTTAAGAATTAGACTCATCACTTTAAAATCACAGTTGGGTTTTGCAAGTTATAAAACTATGGTCCCTGTTAAAATTAATATAACTAATGAACAGAGAGTCAAAGTAGCAGTCTGAATTATGGCCAGTTAAAAACTGTTTCCTCTAACTACACCATTTACAAGAAACATGAATAAAACATGTCTGTATATGAAATGGGTTGAAGTACCAATTCTAGATTTTCCAAACATGATCCAAACCAGAAAACAGAACAATTTGGCTACTGAATACTGAGCCCAGCCAACTAAAATGATGAATTTGGGAACGTGTACAGCTGTGGCCAGTACAGCATGATGGGTGTCATGAGAGGCATCTGTAAGATGTGCATCGAGTTCATCAAATTTTACAGGTAGTTTTATAAAAGTATCAGAATTAGTCTATCTCTTTCTTAACACAAAATGGAGCCCCTGCAAAGCAAAAGCAAAATTCACTCTCCTTGAAGTTAAGTGGAAGATTTTGGGGCATAAATTGGCTTTGCCAGTAGCATGGTCAGAGACATCTTATGAAAAAATAGTAGGGCACCAGCCGAAAACAATAACAGATATTTTATCACAAGCCACAAATATACTTACCTGTTGTCACTGTAGTGTGTCCTGCAAATATGACATGGAGTGCTTGTCTATTGAACAGGGTTAAAGAGCAATTATGTGATAAATGAAAAATTGGTTCTTTAAATTTGGCCCTGATTGGACGTGGGGCAGAGACAGCAGCTTGATCGTTGTTTTGCAATTACTACAATGCAGAGGGGACAAAAAGAAGCTCCCAAACAACTGATTTAGGGAATTAATTTAAATAAAAAGTCCCTGTAAATATTGCTCATAGTATTTAAAATTAAAAAGAGTGTTTTGCAAGAAGGAGTTATGCTATTCCTAGAACTTTAACACTACGACAAAAAGAAAAGCAGCTAAATGCTGAAGTTCTTATAACTTTAAATACATTAAGAAACTCTTAACAAGTGACCATACTGTTAGAAATAAATATTGTCCAAGCTTCCAATGTTGAGTTGCAAGGAAACAAGATGAGAAAGTGAAGACTGAGAAAAGAAAAAAATGAATGAAAACTGAATCCTCAAGCCCCAGTGGTCAGTTCCAGGCTGGGGGCAAAGACAGCTACTCAAGCTCCACCCCCAGAGGAAATATTGCAAACAGACTTTAAAGAATTGAGAGGCACCAGTCACTCCTTGAGGCAGCAGAAGTGCAGGAGGGATTCAGAGGGAGCTTCAGACGCTGCACACAGGGGACACGCTGATCAGATATGGGCCAAGGTGAGCAAAGGAAAGCCCATCCTGTGATGCTCTTGCTTATTTCTTGCATCCATACTTCATGTTCAGCTCTGTAATGCACACTGAGAGGTCGCTGCTTCTCTAAGGAGTTTTGATCCAAGAAAAAAAAAAAAAAGTAACAGAAAGTTCTTCCATTGAAAGTCAGAAGGATTTTCACAGGAATTGCATTTTTTCACCTATTGTGTGCATGGGAAAAGCAAGCTTATCAGAATGAGATTTGGCAGTACAGGTATATTAACTGATTTAAAAGTGGTTTATTTTGCAAATTGAAAGGGAAGGTCTGCAGCTCTTTGGAGCTGTCAGAAAAGTGCAAGTGACAGACTGACAGACCTGACACGAGAGAAAGAAGGAAAGCAGAACTTTGGGAATGTATCATTGCAAAGGCTGAGGAGGGCTACAGTGAGAAGGCAGAAACCTGAAGTTAAGGCAGAGAGGATACAAAAACTGGGGAGTTGGGGCTTTTTTTGGCAGTTTCTTTGTTGCTGTGGTGGGTTTTTTGCTCATATGCTAATATTTATAGATATGCAAACAGACCAATTTAATAATGATTATAAAGTGTCTCATGTTGCTTTTCCAACTCCTGCCTTTCTAAAGACAAAACTCCCTGAGTCCTCAGCTTGTTCTACAATAATGTGCTTCACTGCTATATTTCTGAGGATCTTTTTAATAATAGGTGTGTTCCTGAAAAAAAAAAATTCGTGCTTGTCACCTCAATACTGTAAAAAACTATGTTCCTCTACATTTGGACTGTGACTGCATTGCTAAAACTACCAACATAGTAATTTCAAGGCTTGTCTGAACCTGATAAATTCAAAATCATGCTGTAAAAAAATCTTTACATTAAGAAATCTGGTTGAACATAGGATGATGATTTTTTTTTTTACTTGGTGATGGCACAGGGTAACAATTTTCCAGTCCTAAGCACCACACTCTTGCTCCTTCCTCTTCTCCTCTTCGCAGGGGAAGAAAAAATCTTTTTCTTTTGTACTTCTGTACTTCATTTAAACCATGAAGCCATCTCCTACTAGAACTCTCTCCAGAGGCTCCCATGAGGTCAGATCCAAGCCAGTCTTGGGTGTTTGTTCTCTGGCCTCTGACTGCAGCTGTGGTTCTCATGTGGGAGCATTGTCCAGCACATTTCAGGAGTGTTCTCTCTCCAATTCTGCCATCCCTCCCACTCCAAAGGACAGCCCAGTGCCCATCAGTGTGTTCCTGTCAGGTGCTTCCAGCAGGGGCAGCTGGGAGACAGGATGGGGCTGGAGACCACACCATGCCTTCAAATGCACAAGTGTTTCTCAGCTCAGCCAGGTCTCCTTATTCCTCACTCAGAGGCAGCAAGGCTGTGCCTCTGTTAGAGTGACTCCATCTCAGAATGGTAGAATTAATCGAGTTCAGCCAGACTTTTATCCAAGTAACTCACAAATATTCAATTATCTCAGGTTTCTCTCCTCTTAGATGCCTTTCTGACTTTTCTTTAGTACAGGATATACTACTGCTTCTCTGTTTAATTATGCAGATAACCTCAGCCTATGCAAGATGGAGTCTCTTCAAAGAAAAATAAAAAAGCTTACATATAAATTATTTCTAATTTTGGTGGAAGCCTCACATGGGTACCTGCTACCTGTAGAAAGTAATAAGCAATTCTTCAGAGTGTGTTTGTGCTCCTTCCTCTTTGGATGTGCCCTCAAGCTTTTTGCTCTTCTCATTTTTCATAGCTGCAACGCAGCCAAGTACCAACTGGCATCTGAAAGAAAATGCAAGAGAACACCACACAAGTAAATTTTCTAGTGATGAACTGGTTGTGAGGAGAGGACAGGCCTTCACTATCACCTTCAATGGAGCAGAACGGCCTGAGCAAAACTTAATATTCATTGCAGAAACAGGTATGGCCCCCAGCTTCTTCCACAGAGAGGGTAATGCTGCCCCAGGACATTCTTCTGGCCCAATATGCACTACAGAGCAGCAGGAGAATACCTCAGAGCCAACGTGCTCATTCACATAGCCATGGGACTGTGTTTGTTGTGTTACTGCCACCTCAGCCAGCAGCCACAGCCTCCTTCAGGGGCTGATACATGGCACGAATTCACCTCAGGGGAGGGGTGGGAGGGCTACATCCCTGATGAGTTTGCTGATGACTACATCTCTATTTCAGTCTGGCACGGAAAAAAAAAAAGTTATTTGTTTTTCTTGAAAGGTCCAAAGCCCTCCAAGGCGACCAAGACCCTGGCCACGTTTGATATCTCCAGCTCAGTGAGCAAGGAGGGCTGGAGTGCAGTTCTAAAGTCCTCCAGTTCCAGCTCTGTCAGCATCTCCATTTCCAGCCCACAGAACGCTGTCGTTGGACGTTACAGGCTGAGTGTTCAAAGTGGCAGCTCCTCTCCAGCAAGTCTTGGCACTTTTGTTCTGCTTTTTAACCCTTGGTCTTCAGGTATGAATACATTGAATTTCCTCTAAAGACCTACGTTGCTTTTAGCTTCATTAATATTTACAGCTTCTCCACTTGATCTATACTTTGATATAGCAGCTGAAAATTGGCAACGTATTGTATCAGTGACCAAAAAAAAGGTGTCTAACAGTTTCTTAGGACCTTCTGGTACATAAAATCAGCTCTGTAGCATATACATACTGGAGAGCTCATTGCTCTAAAAGAAAGTTCTGCTTTTGACAGAGCTTCCCTACTTCTACACAAGTTTAGAAGAGTGTGTCTGGCCTCTGTAGAATCAAGAAGAGAGTCATATTTACCATTTTCTCACAGATTTGGCAGTGTCATACCTCCATCTTCACTCAGACACCTCCCACCCCTTTCTCTAATTGTAGAAGATCCTGAGTTTCACAATCTGTTTATAGCAGCAAGAACAGCAAAGGGTGGATATCTGCAAGCACCCTTATAGATGGAGAGCATGACTCCTGAGGTTTTGGTTTATTTTGCCTGCCCTGTTTGTACATCTCTCTGTTTGGTTTTTCAGGTGATGATGTGTTCATGCCTAACAAGGCTGAGTGCGAGGAATATGTGCTAGAAGAGTTTGGCATCATTTTTGCAGGCAATAAAAATCATATCAGCAGCTTTGGATGGAACTTTGGCCAGGTAAATGTAGCACTGAAACACCAGACATTGTTTTTGCATGAACTGGGTCATTTGGTTTTTCCAGTTCCTTGCATACACCTCTGAAGAGCAGGACTCTGGTGTTGCAATCAGCACTTGTGCCAAGCCCTGTTTCACTGATCAATATGAGGATTTGTAATTCACTAGTCCCTGCTCTGCCTTGGAAGGCAACTAGCAGAAACATTAATATCTTTTACTATGTAGCCTTACCTTAGTAAAGTACTGTAGCAATGCTGAGAAGCCTCAAGTCCACAGATTCCATCCTTTGAAAAGCTCTGAGAGTTCTGACCTTCAGAGTTTGTTGTGGCCACATTTTTATACAGTAATGCCTGGCTGAGCTCTGCAGCAACTTCAACTGGTGATTTAAAAACCCCATTCAACACTATATAGCTGTCTGCAACCTGATTTTTAGTAATCTGTGTTTTCAAAACACCGATTTATTCCTGTACCACAGTTTCAAGAAGATATCCTCGATATTTGCCTGTCCATCATGGATCGAAGCCTGTACTACCGGCAGGATCCTGTCACTGACGTGTCTCGCCGGCACGACCCCAGGTATCTGGGCCGTGTTCTCAGTGCAATGGTAAGCAAATTCAAAAAGGGCAAACTACCAAGTGTCCTTTAAAAGTAGTCAGTGAAAGTAAATATGAAGACATTTCATAGAGAATTTGAGGCCACTGTCTGTTTGCTCCACCGTACGGGTGGGGAAGTATGACCTGCATGGTCATCTGCTCTGAGCCACATCTGTCTCCTCTGGGATGGTTCTGGTCCTGGCCACCTCAATATCCAGCAGTCAAACTGACAGTGTGAGACAGGGGTGGTTGAGGGAGCAGTTCCTTGGAGGTCTTTAGTCCAGCCACCCATTGGAAGTGGAACTACAGGGTGCTAGGTCAGCTCAGCCATGGGCTGCCAGGCTGCTCTGAAACTCTCCAGGGAAGGAGATTTTGTGTCCTCTGTGGGTGACCAGCCCAGAGCTGCCCTACCCTCCTAATGGGGAATTTGTCTCTTATGTCAAACATGCTTTTCCCAAGCTACAGCTTTCTGCTGTTGCCTCTTGGTCTATAAAAGAGAAAGGTTAGTTAGAACACCCATTCAAGTGGTTGTAAGCTGGTTTTACATTCCCCCCACCCTCCTTAGCCAGACAGAACCAGGCCAGTGCTCTGTCTTCTCCCTGTAGATTGTGTGCTGCAGGACCCCTGACCATCTTGCAGCCCTCCCTCCTGGGTCCTCTTCAGTGTCTCAACAACCCCTTGAACTGAGAGACCCAGAACTAGAGACAGGACTCCTGGCACAGCCTTGCTAGGGATAATTAAGGGGATTAACGCCCTCCCTGCACCTCCTGGTCACACTTTCCCCAGTGCAGCTTTCCCTTTTTGATGAGGGAGCACTGTTGGCTCAAATTCAATGTGGCACTTGCTGTAACTCCCAGGCCCCTTTCAGACAGGTTGTAAACCCCTAATTTACCTCATCATAAATTTAGTGAATATCTTCCCAGGTCAACGGCAACGATGACCAAGGGGTGGTGCTAGGAAACTGGAGTGGAAAATATGAGGGTGGTAAAAATCCCAGCAGCTGGACGGGAAGTGGTGAAATCCTGCAAAGCTGGAAGAAATCAGGATTCAAACCTGTTAAATATGGACAATGTTGGGTTTTTGCAGCAGTATTGACTACAGGTATGTTGTATGTCATGCACATGATGGACATTGCACAGATTCTATTAAGAGAAGCACTAATAATGCTTCCTGTATGGAAGCCTTTGAAGACATTGCTATGCTATATGAAACCTGCAGAAATACTGCTTTCTGACTGGGGTTTTCTCTTCACTCTGTAGTGCTGAGATGTCTGGGGATTCCCACTCGTACAATTACAAACTTCAGTTCTGCCCATGATGCAGATGGAAATCTGCGTGTGGATGAGTTTTATGATGCAGAGGGAAATCATTTGGAGAGGGGAGCTGACAGTGTGTGGTAAGGCTCAATATTTAATAGCAGAGCTTACAATGCCTACAGTGTCTCCATGTGCAGAGCATAGATTCCAATGGCAAGTGCTTTATCTTAAAAATTGCCTTAAAAATTACTACACCCACACAGAGGATTGATAAAAAATACTACAAAATAATGCTACAAGTCTTGGTGTTTTCACTGTTTCTCAGTTCAACAAAGAACTATGACACTAATTACAAAAGCTAATCGAAGCCAGGGTAGGCAAAATTACAATTATGATGCTAAAGATGACTGAAAATTTGCAATATTGCATTGGATGTATCAAACAGTGGGGACTTAACCAGTTTTGAAACTACCCCTCAATACCAGTTCATGTTAAACTGTAAAAGTTCAACAGAACAAGCTTCCTTGTAGTGGCATCTTTTGCAGTGAAAGTAATTTAACTACTGCCTCTATTGAGCATCAAATGCAGTTCAAACAAACCTGCATTCAGCAAAGAGCAGAAGTCCCTCAGTTTTTGTCTTGTTTACTCCCCTTCTCGTTCTGGACCCTTTCTATCTACAAGTGACATGTATAACTGCAACATTGCATCAGAAGGAAACCTAAAGCTAAAACTAAGGAAGTGCCTGAGCTCAAAGCTTTTGGAGAAGAATAGGCTCGAGGCATTTTGTATAACTTCACAAATTTGTTTTCTGCCCTTGAACATTTTTATTTATTCCACAATGCAATTTTCAGCACCTTTCTAATTAATGTAGTGAGGGTCAGGGTAGAGGTGGTGAGTCTCAGATAAAAACTGAGCAAATAAAGGCATTTAATCCACATAATTAAGATGGCTGATTAAAGGAGGGGGTACAGGAATCCATAAGTACATACTGGTAGCTTACTTTGTTCATTCTGGCACACAGGAATTTCCATGTCTGGAATGAAAGCTGGTTTACACGCAACGACTTGGGCCCCTCATACAGTGGATGGCAAGTGCTGGATGCAACTCCCCAAGAACAAAGTGGAGGTACAGAAGTTTTATTTCAGGAACAGTGTTGAAAATTTATAAAATCAGTCACTTTTAGAGTGAAGGAAAAAAAAGTAAAGTAATTGTAAAAGCAATTTGTCAACCGGCTTAGAAATAGTTGCAGTAGAAAATAATTCATTGGTTGCATTAGAAAAACTTCAGCTCATCTGTGGATGCCAAGAAAGAAACCAGAATTCCAGGAGCAGTTTTTACAGCAATTCCTACATATCAAATGCTATTGAAAATTAAGGGATAATATAAAATGAACCAAGTGTACTTTCAGAATAAGCACAAGATACACTGCTGACTGGCCTTGTATGAGGGTTTATGTGGATGAAAGGGCTTGAATGAGACAGCAGCACTGGGCAATTCAGGAGTCAGTGATAAATATCTGTCTAACAATCTGCTCACTGTCAAAGGTTATGCCTGAATTCCTTTTCCTTGATGCTGTAGGGATTTATCAGTGTGGTCCTGCCTCACGGCACGCCGTCAAAGAAGGAGAAGTGGATCTGGACTACGACGTCCCATTCGTGTTTGCAGAAGTGAATGCAGACTGTATGTACTGGAATTATGACTCTGCAACTGGAAAAAAAACTTTGATATTCTCTAAGTCTACAGAAATTGGTGACTCCATCAGCACAAAGGCAGTTGGTAGAGATGATCGTGTAGATGTCACCAGTGATTACAAATATGAGGAAGGTAAGAAAATCCACTGGTTCTTCTGATGACATAGCTTCATTCCCAAAAGTATATAAATTTTCAGTTAAGAGTCTCTTAGTGCATTTATAAAGTAGGAGCAGAATTTATACTTGATTTATTCAATTCCTACAGAAAAGGGGAGAAAAGGTACAGAGTAAAAAAAAAAACAACTGCCTTGCCCTTTCTGATATGGAGTTTCTTTGTGGGACCTAAATAAATCAAGTCCAAGTATCTCCAAATAAAGCATTCACTGCCTATTGCTGACATGCACTGTCTGCCTCTGCTCAGTGAGAATTAGGCCACAGCCCAGTCATTTGTCTGCAGCATAAAATGCCTACTGCTGAAACCTGAGCTAAATCAGCACTTCGGCCCAGGAGAAGCAGCTCTTTCAAAGGGCACAAGAGCACAGCACCTTCTCAGTCCTCTGGGTCTGGTCATCCCCATGTCATGTTTCTGTTTTTCCTTTGCTCATGAGCAGCTTCTGCTTCTCCTGTTAGACTGCCATTCCCTCAATCCACGAGCATTCTCCTCTCCCATGGGAAAGGGGAGTCAGGTGCTGGGTGGATGGTTGGCTGCCAGCCAGACTCAACCCACCACACAGTGCCATCAGCCTTCCCCAACATCTGGGGCTTTCTCTGTGCTAGCAAATAAGAATTCACATTTCTAAACGTTATAGCCATAAAATGGGATAGAAATGGGAGAAGAAAAACTTAAGATTTTATATTTAAAAAAATTGTCAGAAGGACAGTGATGTTACTGACTCCAGACCCAGAAAATGCGGTATGGCTGTGGAAAACAGAGGGCCTGTTTATCTCAGCACAGACACTACATCCTGGCCAGCTTGTCTCTAGCAGCCATGTAAAATAAGAGATGCATCTTAACTGTTGAGGATAATTTTCATGGTTCTCTCTGACAGGCTCTGCAAAAGAAAGAGATGTTTTTAAAAAAGCCCGTAAGAAGCTAGGACTTGGGGATAAATTTGATCCTACAGCACCAAAAGAAGAGGAAATTGTACAGAAGCCTGACATCTCTGGAAAATTCAAGGTGGCTAGCTCTTTAGAAGTCGGCAAAGATCTCAGCCTACTTCTGGTTCTTGAAAATTTACAATCTGATGCTAAGACTGTAAAGGTAAATATGACTGCCTGGAGTACTCTGTATACTAGAAGACGAGTTAATGAGATCTGGAAGGACTCCATATCTGTCACTCTGGCACCAAAGGAAGGTAATTTTTCAAATTCCTTTTGATCATAATTGTTTTATCAGTAAATGGGCATTGGAGGCTGGTCAGCTTGGGGAAAAAGCTCTAACAAACTGCAATCCTAAATCCCTACATAGAAAAGGCTGAGAAAAACATTACACATACATTAACAAGGCATGTTTCACACCATCATGTCCCCAGGTGCTTTCCACATTTTGGAAAATGTTACCATTAGGAGCCTGGGATAAGAGATATGTCAGCATCTCCAATGTGAGGCAAAAGATCATTGAATCAAAACTGGTACCATCTTGTGTTAATCTTAGGCTTCAAGTCACTAGCAAGAAGCAGAAATAATAATTCATTTCTTTAACATGTAATTTAACTTCTGGAGTTACTCCAGAAGTAAACTCCTTAAACTCCAGCTGTTGCACCTTTCAGAGCAATAGGGGAAACAAGCCAGGCAATACAGTAGCAGTGAATGGTGAAGGGATAACATTGAAGAAATCACTCTCTATCTAAAGCAAACTGATAGATTTGCATGAATTATTTTTGGCAGTGATGTCTGAAGGCCTTCCTAGTCCTAGTCAGAGTAAAAAAGGAAAATACTAACGTTAGATATGAAGCTCTGTGGGCTTATAAAAGTGTGCACCAATTCCTTTTTTTTTTTTTTTCCTTCCAGAAAAACAATTTCCCATTAAGATAAAGTATCCTGAATACCAGCAGCAGTTAACTACAGACAAAACAATCCAGGTCACAGCTTTATGTCATGTAGAAGATGGGATTCAAGTGCTTGTGCAAAGGAACATCGCCCTGGACAATCCTGGCATTGACATACAGGTAAATTCCCTTTGCTGTAACTGCAGTGGCAGAGAAAAGGGAGTTCTCTGTGAGCACTTTATTCCCTGGAAAAATATTCTGCTCACATTCTGCCACGCTCCATCACAGCCTCTCACAGTATCTCCTCTTCTGGTGCCTGAAAAGGCTCAGATGGAAAAGAGCACTGAGACCTGGCCTCACAAGCCTTTTCTTTGCACAGGTACTTGGTGAAGCCAAAGTGAACAAAGAGGTGGTTGTGGAGGTGGCATTCACCAACCCCATCGATGTGGAGGTGAGGGAGTGTGTGCTGCAGGTGCAGGGCAGCGACCTGCTCCGAGGAGTGCTGGAGCTGCGGTGAGTACAGGAGTGCCTGCCCCCTGCTACCAAAGACACGAGCCAGAATGTGGGCATGGATGAGCTGGAACTGAGCTGGGGATGAGGCATCAGCTTCTTCTTGCTGTAACCTGGGAGGCCACTCAGTGTAACACCTCATAACAAAGCACACCGTGATGAACCAGCTCTTCCTCTAGGCTGGGCTTTGGCTCCATGGTTTGCAGGTCAAATAATTGCTCTCATAATTGGACAGAACTTGTTTTCCTGCCTATCTAGCAGGACCACACACTTCCAGAAAAAAAAAAAAAAAATCATGTTTACCCAAGCTATAAATGTTGCTGAGGCTGCCTATCCTGCTATAGGACAGACAGGTTGCTCCTTCTTGTTCTGATCAAAGGCCAACAATAGAATACCTGACTATTTCTGTCCATACTTACCCAAATTACAACATATCTCAACCAGGATACTTTTTTCACTTTATTGAATTGACTGCAGAGGCCAGTCTGGGTGGACAGCATTGTAAACAAATTGTATTTATATCAGAGAGGTAGAAATACTTGTAAAAAGCAGATACAGCTGTTGTCCCTGAAAATAAACCTTCTGATTTGTTTTAGTATAATGGAGTCAGTTCTCATGAATTGTAAGATAAACAAGAATCATGTTTGCATTCCTTTGTAAAAGATATCACCTGATGGACTTCTCAAGTGACCAGTGGAGATGGAGAGGTGGGAACTTCTCTGTCCAATCTCTGGTCACTGTCCAGAAACTGAGAGATACAAGGTCAACAATAAACAAAAGAGTTCCTTTCTTCTTCTCTACCTAAACACCTGCTGTGTGTGTTACTGTGTGTTACATCACAGTAACATACAGCAGTTCCTCACCTTTGGGAACAAAAATTGATTCTGCTTAGACACAGGCTGTAATCTCAAAGGGTGGGACTTCTGAAAAGCACAAGCCCAGGTCTGCTCCATGCTCAACTTTTCCAGACACAGCAGATCACAGTTTGAGGAGGATAGTTTTTGCAGAACAGACTAAACCATGATAAGCAGCTTTTTCCAAAATGAGAGCTACAGGCACACTAATTTTCAAGCTCTGCTTTCAGAAGTCTACAAATTATTTTAGGAGATTAATAAACAGAGTCAAGAAGCTATTTGATGATGTTGAGATAGTGATTGAGAAGACTGGAATAAAATACCTTTTCTTTTACTATAGATCCCAGTTTCCTATTTTCTGCTTTAGTCATTTTGCATCTTTTTCTGCCCTTTTTCCTTCAGTATTTCATAATTGAAACAGAAAGATTACATTTTCAGACTGTCCCTCATTTTGTACAAACAAGAAATTGCGCAAAAATTTCAGCATATCCTCACAAATGCTGTTATTTCTGGAAAATACCTGGGATATAAGATCATGTTCTTTAGCTGAATACACAGACAAACACAAACAAACACACACAGCAGCTTAACATTTGCACTTGGGCAATTATGAATGGTTCATCCCATCATTTATAAGCTCTCCTGAGGGAATTTACCAACCTCGTGTTGTCTATCCCATACAATTTTATCCTCAGGCAAAACAAGACAATATTCAGGGTAAGAGAAAAACATTAACAAGTTTCCAAGAGTTACAAAACACACTGGTGTCAAACATTTTAACTTCCATTCAGAATGTCCTGCTCTGTAAACTCTGAGGGTTTCTTGGTGCTAAAACCCATTCTAATTTAAGAGTTGGTATTAATATTCTTCATAGTCTCAGATTATTCTTTTGCAATGATTCAGTGATGTGCCTTACACCCTCTTCTCTGCATGAAATCTTATCTCACATATTATTATGTCCCCCTTTGTGGGCTTATCTGGGTTACTGCATAATGAATTTCTGAGAGCCTTTAATATATGGATTTGAGTCTCTAAATATTTATCAGATAGCCAAGCCATGTGTGGTCCTCATGGACATCTTACTTTGAAGTGATAAGAGTTCTTACTCCAGGTGGAAGATGATTAGTGAAGAAACTGAAATATGATGCATAAGCCTGGTTTCAACTTACATTTTCCTTCTGTTTCCTCTTTTTTTTAGCATACCACCACTGAAAGCCAGTGAGAAATCCAGTACCAAGTTTAAAATTATCCCTTCTGAGGCGGGTCCCAAGCATCTAGTTGTTAATTTCTCCTGTGATAAATTTGCAGATATCAAGACCTTTAAGATGGTAAATGTGATTAACTAACATGAAGATACACAAGGAGTGGTCAGTGTATGTATAAACTGAATAAAATGTGATAAGAAATCTTGTATAGAAAACAGTAAGATAATCAGCAAAACAAATCTCTTCCTTTGATAAAGGGTCACCAACATCATGTCATTGCAATTTTACATTGCAATTTAAAATAAACTGATTAATGGTTGATTGTTAATTCACTGTTGTGAGTGTCCATGTTATTAAAAAGAACATTTTACCTTCTACTTAGAGGCTCCTTGACTTATGTCTGGCTTTCTTTGAAATTAATCTCCTGGCTCCAGATGCTTCTGCACACACATGCATAAACTCATTGTTACTTATTGAAAGCTTTATCCAGTGGACTTCTGAAGTGTTTCTCCTTACTGGAACTATGATACAACAACATAGTGAGGATGACTTGCACAATTTACATCATTTAGCTTTGCCTTTTTTGCTAAAAACTCTGACCTGAATTTTTTGTTGGTTTTTTTTTTTTTTTTTGGCGGGGGGGGGAGGTTGTTGGGGGGTTTTCTTAGGGGGAGGTTGGTCTTGTTTTTTGGGTTTTTGTAAATCACTGTGGTCAAATGAAGCATAGGAAATGTTCAACAGGAATTTGGGTGGTGTCCAATTTGAGAGCCATTCAACAAACACACTGGGGCAATTGCCCAGCTCAGCAGACATAGTTTAGCATGTTGATATTTTGCATTTGATGAAAGTCTTCTTTGGGAATAAAAGGCAGGGTAATCTTAAATCTGAGGGTATCTTGACTTGAGAAAAGTTAGGAGTTCTTCACTATGGATTATGTGCCAGGAAGTCATCTCTTAGATTCAAGTTTAGTAAAGCAAACTTCAACCCTTCATGGGAGGACTGGCACTGGCTAAATGATGAGTTCCAGTGAAGTAGGTGTAGCCCAGTGAGTGACTTGGTTTATGGGCAATAACTGTAAAAGTCAAGCTCTGACTGACAAGGACTGTGTAGGTAAAGTGGATGGAAAGCCAAGCTGCTGCTCTGGCACTGTTGGGCCAGGAAGCAATAAAATCTTAACTCTGTGCCCCAGCTTCCACCACACTAAACAGGGTACTGTGACCTGTCACAGGGAATTTTCACTGTTGATGAGCCCAGGCTCAGACTTGTTAAAAAGTTCTTTTGTCCTTGTAGCCAGCAGAATTGCTTTAGAAGGGGGCACCTGCAGCCACCCTGGTTTCCTGCTGAGCTACAGAGAGGCTGTGCAAGCACAGTAGCACCTTCTCTTTTTTCCTGGTTTTCCTCAAGGCTTGAAAGAGCCAAGCCTTGTGTAAATCACAGATCCACAGCATGGCTTGGGTTGGAAGGGACCTCAAAGATAATCTAGTTCAAATCCCCTGTTGTGGGCAGGGACACTTTTCACTGGACCAGGTGGTTCAGAGCCCCATTCAAGCTGGCTTTGGACACTTCCAGGGATGGGACAGCCACAGCTCCTCTGGGCAGCCTGTGCCAGGGCCTCAGCACCCTCACAGAGAAGAATTTTTTCCTAATATGCAACCTAAACCTACTTTGCATCAGTTTGAAGCCATTTCCCTTTGTCCTGTCACTCCACACCCTTGTAAATAGTCTCTCTCCATCTCTCTGGTTGGCTGCCTTCAGGTCCTGGCAGGACACAATCAGATCACCCAAAAGCCTCCTCTTTTCCAGGCTGGAGAAACCCAATTCCCTTGGATTTCCTCACAGGAGAGGAGCTCTATCCCTCTGATCATCTTGGTGGCCTCCTCTGGGCTACAGTAAACCACAGCAGTTCAAGCTCAAGCACAGCCTTGAGTGTAGAATGTAGATAAACTTAATGACTCCTTTTTACATCTCTTGTGCCTGTGAAACACCCAGACTGTGCTAAAGTCAAATGAATTGCATGAGCAGAAATGAGAGAAACCTTTACATCAGACCTTTCCCAGTAACGCTCCCTGAACATGAAGTTAAAGGGTCTAAGTAAAAGACAACTCCAGTACAGACTTACAGAAGAGGTTCTGCAATGGTTTGGGGTTTTTTTGTGGAATTTATACTGCTTTCCTCTTTCTAGCAAAAAGTAGTAACCAGACAATTGTAAAGTGGATTTAGTTCTCTGGGGACATGAACAGTAGATAAAATTGTTAAGGAGATAAATGAAATCTAAAAGCTTTTCTCTGAAAGCTAGCAAATTAAACTGCAATTCCAAGACTCCAATAGAAGGGAAAAGGAGGGACAAAGTATTTTGAACCATTTTGGATGATGGGTGGGTGGAATTGAGCTAGGAAAAACACCTGCGACAGCGTTCAGTCATTACTCACTTAGGAACCATGACTGCTGCATTCCAGAGGCATTGCAACAGCAGCTGCTGGCGCTTTGCTGTGGTGAAGGTGAGACTGGCAGGTGCCCCTCTGGGATGCAGGCCAGCCTGAGAGAGGTCCTGGTGGCTCGGTGAGCACCACTGTGGGCGTGCGCACAGAGGCAAAGGAGGTGCTGGCAGCCAAGACAGAAAAAGTGTTCCGAGAATTAATTACGTATGTGAGCGGCAAGGAAGAAGAAAGGAACCAGTCAAATGCCAGTGGGAGCAATGTGTAAGAGCTGAGGCAATCACTGTAAGTACTGAACGCCTGAACTCCAGAACTGGTCGATGCGGTTTGTCACTAGGGCTGTGTGTGAGAGCCGGGGAACATCAGAGGCTTGTGGCTCTTATGGTTTCCAAGGAATATGAATTAAGGAAAAGAGAAAAAGACCAACTGAAGTAGGTCTGGACAGCAATCAAAGTCGTTTGAGGTGATTCCCGGAACAAGCCTTGACAGCCTGAACATCCTGGAGACTTCCAAGGGAAGGAAGAACCGCTGAATTATACTGTAAGTGGAGATGGACTGTGCCAGCTGTGCTGCTGCCTGGTGGGAAAGGCTTTAGTGTTTTCCTTTGGGATAGGGCTAGCATGACTGTCATATTAGTAAGTACTCTTACTCTTTGTAATAGGAACACAAAGTTTCTCAAAAAGGTACAAAGAAGCCTGTCTTGTAAAACAAACCTTAGAAACAGCTGCTGGAGCTTAACTTTCACTATTTCACTTGTTTTTTTCTTTCTCTGTAACTTAAAATTCAGACTAATTTATTTTTGAGTCTTTACTGAGTGCTAAAACCCATGACTGGTGGGGCTGCAGAATCTTAAGCAGATAATCCTCTTCAAAACTACATCATTTTATGACTTGTACTCTTTTACAAAGTCATGGTACAAAACCAAAAATAAATATATTCATAAACCCAAAAAGAAATCTAGTAATGGTTGTTAAAATAGACATGTTTAAAGCTTGTGCTGACAAAAAGTACTCAAGGTTATTAGTTTGTGAGTTCTTTTTGAAATAAAACTTTTGTGAAATATTAATATATGGGGCTAACTTAACAGGTAAACGGATACTTGTTTCTAGTGGGAGCTTATAATTTTGTCAGAGGGTATTGGAGATAATATTAGACCAAAAAAACCCTCAGAAACCAACCCACAGCTATTGGACAAACCCAGAAGTGATATTAACCAACATGGAAGTTAAGTCATCAGGAAATGCTCCTTTTTCCTTCAGACAGCTTTTATGTCCCACCACGCTCCCCATTTCCTCATCCTTAAAGATAACCTATTCATGGCACACCTATTATCTTTGTAGGAAGTTCTTCTTGTCTTGGGATTCAAGAGCATGCATTTCCTCTGAGTAAATAATCTTGGTATCTCCTCCCATAATTACACCCACGTTGAGTAGGAACTCTGGTATTAGACAGACATATATTATAGGAACCAGTTAAATCGTTTGACAACTTTACAGGTATTAATAACAACTGCTAAGTACCTCTCCCTTCTCTCAAATTTCAGCTGACAGCACGAAAAATTGCTGGGTTTTTTCTTTTTATGATTGATGTGACTTGGACATCCTTGAAGAACAAAGTAGAAGTTGTATGCAATTCTGATAAGCTGAGGGAATGGCAGGTGAGTTCTGCAAGTCATTTGCTTCCCTTCAGCAGGTGTTTGTTTACTCAGGGCTGTTTCCTCAGGATTCATGCCCTGTAGGTATCTGCTCAGATTTCTTATCTGAAGGTAATTTTATACTGCAGTTTATTCTTGCACTTCATTTTCAAAATTTTAAAGTTGTTATTATTAACGTTTGTCTGAGAATAATTTTTGAGCTAAACAGAGGGTATTGGGACAGGGAGGAGAAAAGAGATTTTCATTGCTTCAAAAGGCACCAATTTTTAAATGCTTTGTCAGATATGTGTTATGCTTGGTATTAACAAAATTTGTGTAATCTGTTCTAATGGAGCTGTCACCATGGAACCTACAGATGGGAATTCAAAGATACATTAAAACCTTACCAAAGGAAAACAGTAATGAATATCTCTGCTTTTTCAAGTTTAAAATGAAGATGATTACTGAGACAGGCAATTGAAAAGTAGGGTTCTTTCTCATTTAATGCTGGAAATAACATTTACAAATCAGCTCTGCAAGGAAAGCAGCAGCTAACTGCAGTTTGCTGCTGCCCCATATATTCACGCTAAAAATTCTCCTTTCCAGCCCATCAATACTTTCTCACTTTACCTCTTTGTGATCTTAAACTACCAGAAAAAAAAAGTTCTTCCTTGAATTTAAGGGGTTTTTTTGCATAAATTAGTTTTACCTCTTCTTCCAGGATTAGATGTAAATTGTGGTTTAATATGCAGCTATATTGTTTCAGATCTGACTATTTCACTGATAAGCTCTATGGTATAGACCTAGAAGCTTATTGGAAGATTCCTACAATAATATTGCACAGGCATTAATCCATCATTTCCATCCTATTCTTTTTGTTGTTATTACTGTTCTCTTTTGATTTCCCTTTAAAATGGTGGTGGTGATGTGCCCCCATCCTGTCCCCACTCCCCCCACCCCCAAAATCATTGCTTTTATTACACTGACATTAATAAAAATGACTTAGAAGAGCCTTCACCAAGGTACTTGCCCTGAGCATTTGCCAGAACTTGAAACACAACGCTCCAGGTGTATTTTGTGGAGTGTCCCAGGGCAGATATAAACACAGAAGGTGCTTCTCAGCATTCCCAAAAACAGCATAACTGCTCAGGTTTGAGCATGGCAACAAAACAGGGAAGGGAAAACAATCTTCCAAGGAATATCATATACATATTTGCTTGCCAACAAGGCAGTTTAGCATTTGAGGTGTCAGGAGCCACTTTGTGAGGTTTAAACCACAGACCATAATGACAGCATATGTGCAGGAAGATTCAATATCAGAGAACTCCAAGCACCCTGCAAGAATTCTTCCATGACATGAAGCTACTGCCTACTAGAGCAGGAACTCCAGTGGTCCAGTTGTCACTTTGAACAGAGCTAGACTCAGACAGATGGATTGATTTGTCAAAAGCTTCAGCATGTCCTCAAATACCTCTTTTCATCCATATAAAACAGATGATCTCTCACTATGCATTTTTCCTTGCATCTAGGCCAAATGGCATCAGGATCTAAGCAGGAAAAGTAAGATGTCTTAATTGCCATTCCTGTGATCCTAAAAATATGTATGGTGAAAAAGTAGAGGGGCTACAGGACACTTTCTTTGGGGCTGATTATGAAATTACACCAATTGGCCCCTGTAAATTCCTTTTTAAGTCCAGTGGTAAAAGAGCATCCAACCCTGTATAGGAAGTACATAAGTACTCTGTACGAAGGCTCTTTGACAAAAACCAAGGAAAGATTTCTATTATTGACCAATAGACTTAATTTAATGGGGCATTTGCTTTTTAGTTGTACTTCCTCCCACAAAAGGTAATTGCTCTTAGTAACCTCATCATGCCACTAAACAGCAAATGACCTCATGCCAGGTGCCTCTTCATGACTTTTCTTGTGTTTTACAGACCTGACCCCAACGCACATCAGCTGGCAGCCCTCAGTGAATGCAGCCAACCACCACACTGACAGATATGCCAACACTGAGCTGACTGTGAGGCGAGGACAAGCCTTCAACATCACCCTGTACTTCAACAGGCCGAGGCAGAACGGGGAGAGCCTAGGATTTGTCACTGAAATAGGTAACATTCCCATCGCTTGAACCATGCTCTCAGAGAACTGCAATCTTTATTCCTTGTAGTTCTCTCCTTATTCTATTTCGAGAGGTGATTTCTGTGCCTGTATTTTTAGTGCTTCCCGCACCCCAATGTGCTCAATTTCAAGTGTGAGGTTAGTGTGGAAAACACACTCTGGAATGGTGTGAAGGAGCCAGTGACTCCTTCTCTCTGGCAGGACCATCCCCCTCGGAATCCCACCGCACTAGGGCAGCCTTCCCCCTCTCTGAGGCGCTGGGCAGTGGCTGGAGTGCTGCCCAAGGATCCAGCGACGCTGGAGCCGTGAACTTCACAATATCCAGCCCGGCCAACGCTGTCATTGGGAGGTACAACCTCACCCTCCGGGTCACCACAGGCAACAAGATCTTCTCCAGATACCTGGGCCAGTTTGTGCTACTCTTCAACCCTTGGTGCCCAGGTAGGTGCCAAAGCTTTTGCTCTCAAACACAGCCTTGCTGCTTTCCCACCTGCACATAGCTCTCCCTCAAGCTGTCTCTCTTTGGGTTGCCAGAGGCTGCAATCTCAGCTCTGTGCTCAGAGATCCGGTTTCACTACATTAAAAAGCTGCAGCCATTCCCCCAACACACCCCCTTTGTACCCTGACAGAATGTGCTGTATGGGGTTATGTCACAGACCCGTCAGAACTGAGCAGATCGCTCTTTCTGCAGACAAAGGCTTCTCTGGGCAAACTCTTCCAGTGCATCACTGCCCTCTGGTAAAGAATTTCTTCCTAACAGCTAATCTGAGTCTCTCCTTTTTTAGGTTATAACAGCTCCCCCTCATCCTATCACTCTCAGCCCATGTAAAGTGTTGCTCTCCCTCCTTTTTACAAACCCCTTTAGGCACTGGAAGGCCACAGTGAGGTCTCCCTGGAGCCTTCCCTTCCCCAGGCTGAAGACCCTCAGCTCTCCCAGCCTGGCTCCAGACCTTGGAGCAGCTCTGTGGCCTCCTCTGGAGGCTCTAACAGGTCCACATCTTCCTTGTGCTGAGAACCCCAGAAGTGGATGCAGTGCTCTGGGTGGTGTCTCACAAAGGCAGAGTCAAGGGGGAGAATCCCCTTCCTCCACCTGCTGCCCACCCCTCTGCTGGTGCAGCCCAGGACGTGGTTGGTGTTCAGGGCTACAAGCACACACTGCTGGCTCCTGTCCTATTCCCATGTTCTTCATTTTGGGTCGAAAACAGATATCTCTTGTTGCTCCAGCTTTTCATTTCTGCCTTTCTTCTGCAACACGCTGAGGCTGCAAATTTCTAACCTCGTATTTTGCAACTATGCAATAGTCTAGAAACCTAGATTAGCCTGAAAACATGACACTCTAGTGTTAAGAGAACCCTTAGTTGTCCCTGTGACTAAACAGCTTATAAAAGAAAAGTAGCCACAATCATCCACTATTTTTTTTCCATGACCATATGTTAGTCAGGAGCCACTGAGAAATGCGTCAATAGCCAAGATGAAAAAAGCTGCTAATTAGCTCAGCAAGTCCTGGAAGACAGAAATAATTATACAAATATGTTCAGGAAACTCGGACCATCTCTGCACAGTCCTGAGGGAAAAAGCCTCCTCAGAAACCCCTTAAAAATAATTAGTGTGTAACTTGTAATTGATGGAAACCGCACTGCATGGCCAACAAAATCTGACAGCTCCTGAACTGGAACAGCAGCATGGGAATGGTACTCAAGAGACCAAGCTCTTCTCAGATGAAAACAGAGAAATTAAGCTGTGCCCATTACAATTTTAAACTGATGATTTTGCAGAAGAGTCCTGCAGACTTACCAGATGCAATTGCTACTGACAGATAAAAGGGAGTATCCTTAATGCTGAATGAAGGATGCTGCTGAATAAGTTCTTGGAGAGTGCAACAGCTCCCTGATCCTGAAAACCAGGAGGTTTGAGGGTATGTTACTACTATTGTAAGTGTCATAGCAGAAGAGAAATGGGAAATTTAATTTCTTGGCAAAGAATAAATGGAAAATCTGGTCTGTAGATATGGTTCCAGGTGGGAGATTAGTCCTTAAGCTGAGGAATACAGAAATTAATTCATTAACTGCAATATCAGTAAAGAACTTATAAAAAAACAGTCAGAAATAGAGATGAAAGAAAAATTACTGGATTGGAGAAAAGCTACTAGAGAGTGGATCCTTAAGTGTCATCTGAAAAAACACTCAGATCAAACAGTTCATCCCTGACTTTGGCACACTGGCATTAAACAGCATTGTCCATGTCCAGATGGGCTGGGACAACACACAGAAATAACTGGCTGACCTTAGAGAGTGGAGAAGGTGAGAAGAAAGAAGATATAACAATAGGAAATAAAAGACCACACCTCTAGGGAGAAATAACAATGATTTCAGTGACAGACTTACCACCTGGAAATCATGAAGAATGTGAAAGCCCTTGTTAATCAAAGAACAAGAACCAAAGTGAAATGGCCCTGAAAAAGGAAAATGTAATTTTAAGCTGTATAAGGAAAAACAGTTAGTCAGATTTAAATGTTAATGTCATTGGATATGATGACAAAAATTAAACCATGTTTAGTGAAGGGTTACTAGGATAAAGGAACATGTGAAAAATCTTCGGGACAAAGAAAAGAATCTAGTTTAGCAAGTCATAAAGGTTTATTGAGAGCATATAAACTTTAGGAAAAAAAGAGATGTTCTTCAAGTGATTATACAAGGACATTTAGATTGCTCAGAATAATAAACTCACAGGGTTAGAAGGATCTTAGAAAGTCATCTAGTCCCACTCCAGGACTCTAAGGCAGGTTCAGTTCAGCACTTAGGTCATTCCTGAGAGGTCTTGAATTCCTTCTTAATGAAGAGCCATTAGGGAAGCTCCAGCACTTCCCCTGGCAATTCCCTCCAATATAACACAAGCCTTCCTATTAGATCTTTATCCTATTAACTAACCAAATCTTTCTTGCTTTGATTTCAGCATGTAATTTCTCATCCTACATATGATAGACACCAAGAATAGATTTTATTTCCCCCAGCCCCATCCTCTTCACAAGAATTTCTGGAATTCATTACAATGTTTGCCCCATTCCTCACCCCCATTTTCTTCCTACCTTAAATAATTCTGAGTTAATTCTTACTTCAGATTTTCAGGAATGCTGAGCATTCTTAGTGCTCCTCCCACTTTTTCCAACTGGTCCACACCTTGAAGTGCAGCACATGAAACTGCACACAGGTCTCCATGTCCATGCAACCCCAAAACCTCAGGAATCAATAGTTAGGATATTATTTTTAAAAAGTGTGGGAAACAACCACAAAAATAGATTTATGTTACATGATACAATTTTTAAAATAAACCACAATCTTTTTATTTGCAGGAAGGGAAGGATGGGAAGTTCCTATAGGAAGGTAAAGAAGTTGATTCAATAAAATAGAAAAGCTGATCTTTTTGTATGTATTTCCTGAAATCCTGAACCTTTCAGAAAATATCTTGAAACATTATGGAATTAAAAGCAGAGCTAAGCAGATATTGCTACCTAAAGAGTGACCAAACCCCTGTGGGAACCAATACTTTCATAGCAGCTAAATACTGTGCCATAAACTTGGAAAAATAATGAGGAACAATGAACTCCAAGTGAATGGCTGAGCAGCTTATCCTAATAACATTCCTGACAGGACTTTGGATCAGGCAAGCCAAGGTATTCATTTAGGAATCTTAAAAGAAGACAAACAAATCTGGAAAAGAGAGGAAAATGTTATCTATGTGGTTCTTTTAAAATATCTGTTCCACTTCTAACTACCCTGAGAAGACAGAAAAATGTGGTGAGCTAGCCTGGACCTTTGTCTGTCTCCCTCAAAAAGACACAGTGTGCAGTCAGGGGACATTTAGATAATACACAAGGCTACACTAAAAGTAGGGGTAAGAAGTAATACAATATAGATCCTTCTTTCACCTCCCTGCACCTTGCCTGGCCATATATAATAACAGACATTATCACTGAACTGCACCTGTTCACAGAGCTGTAACAATTCTATTTGGCAAATAGAAGCTTTCTCTTTGCTAAATCAGGACAAAAATGTTTCTGAAAGGTTGCTGGTGTTCTCAGCTTTAAGCCTGCCCAACTTGGTTTTCAGGTGATGATGTCTACATGTCCAATGAAAACGAGAGACAAGAATATGTTCTAAATGAGAATGGAATAATCTTTGTGGGCAATGTAAGGTACATTGAAGCAAGAGGGTGGTATTATGGACAGGTAAGTCACAAAGGAATTTGTCTGGACTCTTATTTATCTTATCATTATTTGCTGTTTATATAATAACTGCACAAACCCGGGTAGCCTTACCTGTGCTTTGCTCACAGTGTGCCCCACTGTCCCTTTGGGCTGGGATACCTCAGAAAGGAGGAACTGCAGTAAAATCTCCTTTAATTCTGTTTGTGAAACCAGCCATTTTTTTAAAAAATGTATCTTACATGTGATCACAGTTCCAAGACCTTCTAAACATCTGTCTCACCATGCTGGATCTGAGCCTGTACTACCGCCAGGACCCAGCCATGGATGTGTCCCGGAGAGGGGATCCTAAATACGTGGGCCGAGTCATCAGCTCTATGGTAAGAAATGGAGAACTCAACCCCAACGCCCCGTGAGGGAGCAGAAAGCACCACTGAGGCTCAGCCTCACCCTAAGCAATGGACACAGTGCATTACAGACAATTCATTTCGTGCATTCTGTCCACTGGCCTCTTCTTAGATCAATGGGAACGACAACGACAATGGAGTTCTCCTGGGAAAGTGGCAAGGGAGCTTCCACTCGCATGAGAACCCCTCCAGGTGGGATGGCAGCGTGGTGATCCTCAAGAAATGGCGTCAGGACAACTACAGGCCTGTCCAGTACGGCCAGTGCTGGGTTTTTGCAGGTGTGATGTGCACAGGTAAGCTGCCAGGACAGAGGGCTGGGGTGAGATGGAGGCATCTGGGACCTCTGGTTTATCAAAACTACAAAGCAGTAATTTCTGCAAAAGGAACAGCACTGGGGAGGCCACTAATGCTGAAGAATCACAAAATGTTTAGACACTTTGTTTCTCAGATATTTGTAACCATTGAACCATCGCTGTGTGTGTTCTGTTGCATTTCTTGCTCGTTTGTTTTTTTATGAAATATATTTCAGTTTTGAGGTGCTTGGGGATTCCAACTCGTTTGGTTTCAAATTTTAACTCTGCCCATGACGTGGATAGAAACCTGAGTATCGATAAGTACTATGACAGCTCTGGAAGGAGTCTTAATATCAGCAAGGATTCCACATGGTAAATATAATTTCTTCCATCTCACCAACAACAATAGACAGGATCTAGGAGTCTTAAAAACATGAACACTAGTAGTACAAAAGCAACCGAGTGGGCAAAATTAAAATCAACCATCTAAATTAATAGTGCAGACATCCATTTGGAAAACAAACAAACAACATACTTCATGATTTTCTCCCTCCCTGCCCTGAGGTCTATCCCTCAAAAGCAGGCAATAAATCTGTCCTTTGAAAGAGGTACAGTAACTTGACAGTTTGTGTCTCAGTTTAGAGTTGAGAAATGTTTTTATAAAAATTCACTGCACTTTTCCAATTGGAAGTTTGCATGACTCTATACTATTGTGCTTTTTAGACACTGTTCTTTGTCTCCAGGGATTATCATGTCTGGAACGAAAGCTGGTTCATTCGCCCAGACCTGGGAAGATCATACAATGGGTGGCAGGTTTTAGATGCAACTCCACAAGAACAGAGCAGAGGTAACAGCCTAAGTTCTCAGCCTGACTTAAGAGTCCTTCCCCAAACTGAGCACAACTAATCAAGTTTAATTTTTTTTTTTTTTTTTTCACACTTTAGGAATTTTTCAGTGTGGCCCTGCATCTGTCTTAGCCATCAAAGAAGGTGAAGTAGACCTGGATTACGACACCTTGTTTGTGTACTCAGAGGTGAACGCCGACTGCAACAGATGGATTGTTTACAATGATGGAACTAAGAAAAGAATTTATTGTGATACTGAGATCATTGGCAGGTCTATCAGCACCAAAGCTGTGGGCAGCAATGGCCGTGTGGATATCACTGCTAACTACAAATACCCAGAAGGTAGGGGAATTAGCACAAACGATCTCCTGTTATTGCTACTGAATCCTTGGTGCTGGGAATTGACAATGGGTAACCTGCTTAGTCTAAACATCTCCCCCCTGCCTTCAGGAAATATTTCTGCCAGTGTGCTCAGATTACTTAATACAATGGGTGTTACATTTCTGGGTTTGCGCATTCAGTAACTTCCTTATTAAGGGACAATACAAAATATACTTTAGTCCCTTCCACATTTTAGTAAAATCTAACACACACACAAAACAGGGCTATAAAATACACTTTACTAGCCAAGGCAGATGAACTCCTCAGTGTTTCAGTGCAACCATATTTAATACAGAGGCTGGCTGTCATCAGATCAGCAGAGTATCACTTAGCACACTACTGCATGTTCTGAACAAAGAAAAAGAAATCTCACTTCTAAACAAATACACATGCATTATATTTCATTTTAGTGATTTATTCACCTTGGAATGGTATATCTCTTGTGGAAAACCTGAATGGAGGCTTAATGAAGATACAGGCAGCTTTTAGGTATTGCATGTTTCTGAGTGATGCTGATACCCTGTATTGGTCTGAAAGCCTTTACACAGAGGAAGTGCACCGGCAACAAAAGTAGAATTTTACTTGCTTCTCTGCTTCCACCAGGTTCTTCTGAGGAAAGACAAGTCTACAGAAAGGCCTTGGCTAAGATCTTGGGGACGAGTGTCACGGAAGGACACACAGACTCTGCCGGGGGAAGACCCTCAGAGACAATGAGAAACCCTGGGATCGCTGGGAAATTCAAGCTGGCTGAACCCCCGGTGTTTGGCAAGGACATCAACCTCATCCTGGTCCTCACCAACCTCTCCTCTGACCGCAAGAGCGTGAGGGTGGACATGAGTGCCTCCACCATCCTGTACACCAGGAGGGCAGTGGCAGAGATCCTGAGTGCAGCCACTTCTGTGGAGCTTGGTCCCAAACAAGGTAACAGTGTCCCCGAGGAGCCAGTGTAGCTCTGTCCTAGCCACAGGAAGGCAACTGGAAGGAAGGAGCTTCAGTATCACACCAATATCAGCTTTGTAGTGCATCTACTCATTCCACCTCTTCATAGCATTGTAAATGATTTTTACATTATTCTTTTCCCTCTGGAAATTTTCACTAGTTGAGGCATTAATTGGATGTCTCTATGATGTTGCATAGAAGGTTACACTTACCTTATAGCTCCAGAGCAGGACTAGGTGTGTGTCCCATGGTTTCTATATGTATATATGTATATATGTGCATGTGTGTGTGGTGATTATTGCCTAGGAACACATCTTACTCTTAACAGGTAAAGAAAGTCTGGTGTGTGCCTTCTGGCACTCAACAGGCCACACATGAAAAGAAATCAACTAGGAAAAAGTTTAAAAGTTACAGTGAAACACTGTCTCTCTTTTGAAGAGTCAAGACTATTGAAATTATTATAGAGATCTTTTTCATCCCCAGGGCCTACAAAGATAAACATTTTTCCCATATACAGCAGAAAAGTTGTAGGACTACAATGAGCAGCTGACCAGGTCACTTGAAAAGGATCTCTGTGAAACTTGACCCAAACTTTCTTCTCAATTGAGGTAAAATAAAGAGGGAATAGATTAAAATGGTTATACATATAATCATAAGAAATACAAAGAGTCAGGATTCCAGTGAAATGCAGATGAGCAGACTCCCTCAGTTTCAGGCCAAAATCCTCTATTCAAAACTGTAAGGGTCAAATGAATTAAAATAGGCAAGGATCCCCAGAAGAGGGAGATTACAGAGTCTCACAAAAAGGAAATATAAACAAACCCCACTGCCATCTTTTTTCTCTTCAGTAATTAATAAAACTATACCACTTTTTTTCTTTAGCTTGCTTTGAAATGTAATGGCTCCTAAATACATGTCTGAATTCTAGGGAAGCATATCCGGGTAAAGATCCCTTATACTCATTATGGAAAATATCTGACTACTGACAAAAGGATCCAAGTTACTGCCCTGTGTGAAGTCCTGCGCTCACAGGGGCTGAAGCTGCTGGTGGAGAAGACAATCATTTTAGAGGACACGAACATCATAATTAAGGTGAACAATTTTGTCCCTGATGGTCTGAACAGATGCTGAAAGGTCTTTCTGGAGCTCATATCTTAAGATGAGAATTTGGGGATAAATGCATTACTTTTAGGCAGCCATTTCAGATGTTGTTCCAAAATTCTGCCTGCTTGAATTGACAAAGTGAGAAGCCAGGATGGGAGAGGCCAGTTCTGAACCTTGGCCTGAATCTGACCCATTTTTCAGAACAGCTCCGTTGCCTTCTTTTTTTCCCAGTCACAAGCCACTGCCTCATGTTCCACAGTACTTGTTTTCATTCCACATATTGGCAAGTGCTTGTGTTGTCCTTAAAGAACCCTGCCAAAATACAGATCTAAACCCTTAATTCTAACCAGTGCTACAGCCAGTTCAGACTGATTCAGCACTTTAATCCTAATGAACGATGTGCCAAAAAAGAAAAAAAAGCCACTCAGCAACCAAAAGATCAGCCAGGTTTCATGGGACACATCAGCGCAGCCAGGGCTCTGTTTCACTGAAATTCTGCACAGAATATTGCAGACAGCTGGACAGCCCTACCGAGCTAAGCCCCAGCCAGCTGCAAACATCAGGAAAGCTCAGGCGTGCCAGCTAAATGCCCCTTGCAGCTCCACTGAGTTGTGACTGCAGGGCAAAGCAGCGAGTGATCAGAAGGGTGTTCTGTCCCTCAGCTGCCGCGGAGGGTGGTGGTGAACAGAGCCGTGTCCCTGGAGATCTCCTACGCCAACCCCCTGCCCGAGCCCGTGAGCCGCTGCGTGCTGCTGGTGACCCTGATGAACCAACAGGTCAAGATCAAGTAAGTGCAAGCTGCACCCTGCACTCCCTGCTCCCCACCCGACCACCAGCACGGCTAATTTCTCACACAGAAAGGAAAAAAACCCACCCACACTCGATTCGTCCTTTTTATATTTTCTATTTCTGAAAAGAAAAATGCCGCCGAATATATAGAGGTGTATGATTCCTTAATCATGCGGTGGTTTTTTCCACATAGAACTTCTTTAACTCAAACCTGCTAACATTCCTTCTTCCTGGGAAAGGAAATGCACATGTCAAATTCTTTTGTCTCTCTGCAGCTTATTCTACAGTTTGGCTTTCTGTTTTTATTTTCATATGCAATACTCTGATACTACAAAGATAATTAGGGTAAAGAAAACAAGTCAGACACTGCCCTTGGTTCAGCCCAAACAAGAAGTTGCTCTGTCCTCCTTTAAAGCAGGAAAAGACTTGCCTTTTCAAAACATAAAAGCAAATTGTTCTTTTTTTTTAAATTTTCTTTCCCTCCAGACTCTGCTACTTTATGGATCACCTCGGTGTTGAGCAATAGTTTGTATTTCCTAAAGCTTCTTCTATTGTAAAACAGCCTAACTTGCTTTGGCTGAGGGACTATTTGGACTTAATAATCCATAAAAACAAGGAAAACATTATTCCAGAAAACACTAAGCAAATTTAGTCCAAAAGGAGATATAAACTAAAGCACAATGGCCATTAGAAAAATCATTATTGCCAAAATGGATAAGAACCAAGCAGGCACTGGACAGAGCACTGACCTTTGACAAACAGAGTTTTTCTAGCCTGAGTTTGTTCTGACCACCCAAATTTGCATCCAGCCCTAAGATGGAGCTGTGACACTGCACCTCTCTTTTCCATAATTCCATTTGAGAATGGTACTGTTCTTTTTTATTTCTTAGTATACACAAAGCCTCAAACCCTAAGTCATTCTCAAAACCCAAGTCTGGGTCTCAAGTAGCTACAGTTCTGTTTCTTGGGAATCTCATAAAAGACATTGCAAGCCTGAACTAAATTCTTTTTTGTCTTTTTCTATTTTTTTTTTCAGTTTGGCAAGACTGGCACCAAGAGAGAGATCAAAAATTTATTTCGAGTTCACACCTCGGAGGGCTGGGCCCTTACAGCTGCAAGTAGACTTCTCTTGTGACAAATTTTCACACGTTAAGGGATTTGTAACAATTGCAGTAGCGCCTAAGTAACGTGATGGAATCAACCTTCCATTTCAGCCTAAGCACAGCAAGACACTTTCCTTTGTATAGGGACAGTGGTGACAGAAAGGAACTTTGCACAAAAATTGGTGACCTCTTACATTGCAATTGAATCAAGTCTGCTTTCATGGTGCTTAATTATTTACTCTCTAATTGTATTTCTCTTCCCTCCCACCCCCTGACAAAAGGAAAAAATGAAGACCCTTCTTTGTAGAAATAGTTTCACTGTTTTCAAATCTCATTCTGTTAAGTTCCCAGTTTTGACTTTTCCCTCAGATCATTAATACAATCTCTTTTCAACCACATTCTAATTGTCAGCAATAAATAAAAATCATTCTCAACTGTATTGTTTTGTAATGATTTATACATTCCATGGGGGTATTACAATAAATCACAAGACTGAGGAAAAGGTGTTTTTTCTTCATTTCACAAGCCACTAACCTAGAAGAGTGCAGTATTTCTTCTACTGTTCACCTAATTTCTGTATTGTGACACCTGTAGTTCCATGAATGGGGAGGACAAAAGCCTAGGAAGGCTGGGAAAAGTGATGCTTGGGGTATATCCATGGCAGTGTTTGTGTAGCCTGTGGGCACAGACCTGTCACAGAGCAGAGAACACATGTACATATTCAAAACTTAATTCTTATGCAGCCTGAGAGACTCCCACAAGGCAGGGCCAGGGTTTTGCAGTGGTGTGGCAGCCCAGGAACTCGGGGGAAATGACTCCTCCTGCCCTCCAGAGCAAGGTCCCTGAGGACAGAGAGCACCTTTGGCTCCAAAGCTGCCCCGTGGGTCACTCAGGGCACACTGACCCCACAGCTGCCAGTGCTGCAGCCCCTGCTGGGGCTCCCTGAAACCCAGCTTGAAGCAGCTGTAGGGATTCCCTGCTCCTGCAGCCTCTCCAGGGCTGCTGTGACAGGAATGACGGACCAGGAGCTGCCAGGGCACCCTCGGAGCAGGATGTGGGGCAATCGTGGTGTGCAAACAACTCTGACAAGCCTGAAGAGTTGTATTTGCTGCAGGACTTACAAAAAGTTTAAAGCAGAATTAATAAGCCAAAAGAGAGCTGTCAGGAGTTATGGACATGGGCATTTTTGTCTGACAGTTGATCGCATTCCAAAGTCTAAAGGATCCAGATATAATGACAGATTTTTACAGGAAAAAACACACAAGAAACCATAAAAAAAAAAAAAAACAAAAAAAACCTTTAGATTACCTTCTTTAAAAATATATTTAAACTTCAGGCAATTAATTCACCTTTTTGGTTCCTGGCTATGAAAGTGGAAACAAAACAGAAAACAGAACTGAAAAAAAAGACACAAGGCAGAATGTAGAGGTGAGGAAAATAAGAGATCATTCCTTCTCCTGACACCCATTACTGCTCATTACAGTCCACTGGAAGTCCAGAGCAGTCTGCAACCCACTCGTGGGACAAATTGGCGGGATGTGTTTTTAGATAAGCTGTTACCCAGGATGAGAGAGGAGAGGGCAGGAGGCAGCTGCAGGAGCAGAGTGCCTGTAATTACAGTGGGCAGGGCTCACACCAGAAGAGCAGCTCTGCAGCTTCCTCCAGGGCCCAACCAACCTTGCCATGCCAAACAGCTACAGAGAAACTGTGTGCATGTATGATGAGCAGCAAACTACAAAGAAAAATTATTAGAAGCAGAGGCAGCCATTAAACACTTCTCTTTACTTAACACAAGTCCCAGATCACAGCTGACTGCACAACAATGCTCCCTCCCTGGCCAGTGCTGCTCCTTACAGAAGAAATGCAGATTATAGTTAATCATGCCAGAAACAGGTAATGAGAAGGCAGCATTATTACAATAATGTTGTGGCAAAGACAGAACGAATTATATGCAGTTATGTGGAAGAACTTCAGACAGATGTCTTTAAAAAAAAAAAGAAAGAGTGGGGAAAAAAGGCTACTGGCAGTAATACTAATTATTATAAATCTACTTAGGTCATTCTGTGTCCCACACAGCTGTGCTGCACCATAGCTATATTAGTCTACACTTGCCCTCTATACATACAGTCCCCAAAAATCTAAACTGACACAAACCAAACCATCTAAAATTAAGTTGCTTCTGTCTACTTAAGTTAGTATTTCCTTCATTAGACCCAATTTCGGATGCTTTCCGCTCTAAAATGCCAGAATACTGATTATCATCTTTCCTCAGTCATTCACCAGTTTTTACATAAGGATAATTGGATTCAAGATTGTGCAATTAAAGCAGTCATCAGTGGATGCTCACGTAGGATATCACTACAAAAACAGTAGCTACCAACCACAGGTCACACCCAGCTTGTATAAACTCCAGCCAGGTCCAGTCCTGAGCCTTTCTTTACTGGTGCTGCTGGAAGAGGATTCAGAATGTTCTTGCACACTTTTGTAACAGTAACCTGAGCTACGCACAAGTGTGGAAAAGAAGAAAGAATCCTGATGGCAGGTAAGTTCATCCAGCCTGATGGCTCCACACATCCCTCTTCCAATCCAGATGAGCAATATTTGCTGAGGAAACAAGATAAATTACACCTAGCTGCTCTCTCAGGAACGTTGGTTTTTTAGGTTTACTGTATTTATTGGTTTTTCTATTAGAACTGATTTTCTTTTTTCTTTTATTATCATGGGTCTTGAACCTTTTTTTTTTTTTTTTTTCCAGTAACACAGAAAAGTAGAGTAAGAAAATATTTTTCTGTCATCTCAATTAACTGCTCTATTCAGTGCTTTTGCATCCACCAAATGAACTCTTGGCTAGTGATTTGGGACATCAAACTGCTACACAGAAATCCCAGGCTCTGAGATCAGAGGAAGCCTGACCCCAGCCAGGTCACCTGGTGGCCTCTGGGCTCCCAAGAGGGGCTCTGCCAGCCAGGGGCTGCTCGGCTGGGATTGCACTCACTGTGCTCACTCTCATGCTGACTGTAAAGATCTCGAGGTAGACACATGTGCCATGGAATACTCACACACAGACTCGACAGTTTAGCCTCAATGTGTTTTCCTGTTAGAGCTTCAGCTTTCAGTCAAGGCAAGGAGAACCCTGTGTGCACCATGGTCAGCATCTTCAGCAGTGACCACCAGGCTTTTCCTGCTGAATGCTCCCAATATCTGTCCATTACAGCATGGACACCCAAACAAATTTTTGGCCAATTGTACACTGACAGAATTCTAGAAAATAAGTTTTCCTCACAGGCATTGAAAGAAGAAAAAGAAATTATAAGATTGAAATGTGAAGATCAAAACAAGGATAAATTTCAGATTCACATGGACAAAAGACTGGCATCAAGTTTTACCATGCTCTTGCCCCATATACTGAACTTTTCTTTCTGATCTCCTGCACGTATTCTCTAGAAATGTGTAGCCATGAACTTCACAAGGCAAATCAAATTATTGATGCAGTAAATTGCTAGAGCAAACCAATGCTAGCCATTGCCTTCTTTATCTTTCCTACTTCTGCACCTTTCCCCTTTTCCTCTGTTGGACATCTTGTCAGTGCCTGTGGCATTCCACTCTGACAGCAGCACTGTTTATGTCCTTTTACAGCAGAGCCTCACTAATATCAAGCCCATGGCTGGGTTGCCATTAAATCCTCTGTGCATGACATTTTTGTTTACAAATGTGCAAAATGCTCTCAATTTCCTGCATCCCTGCACAGCTCACAACACGTGGTGCTCCCACAGAGCCTGGATTCAGGATACACATGGATAAAGTGCAGCAAGGCAAACTGACTCCTTTCCAAAGCCTGCCTCCAAGTGCCCTTCAGAAACACCTTCTAAGTCACTCTTAAATTAGAGGACTTGATATTAGGAATGATGCTTTCCATAGGTCCCTTTCAATTAAACAAATTTAAGCCAGGAAAATGAAGTGATGATGCAAGCAACATGCTTTCCAGGCATTTCACATCAGGTGACTCAAACATCACACTTCTGCCAGTGGAATTTTTGTCTCCAGGTGACACACCTGAAGCAAGACCCTTAACTGAAAACACTCACACATGCTTATGCACAGACTACAGGAAAGCCACTTGCTCCAGGCCTTTACTGCCTGGAGTATGCCTCGGAAATGCACAATTCTTCCAAAAAGCTGAAAACTGAGTGCAATTACACTTTCATCAAGCCTTCACAGAATATAACTGTGCTGCAAACCCAGCAGAAAACTGAAATCTCGCCCTCTCTATTATTAAAGTAGAACCCTATGGATTCTCTCAGGCATGAGCCCCTTTCTTGGTTCAGTGAAATGATGGAAATGTTGCTTACAGTGCCATTATTCTGCACAGGGTTAACAAGCTCTAGTCAGAGCAGGAGGTTTTCTTCACCTCAAATTCCTCTGGAATATCATTCTGGGAAGGGGCACTTTCCAAACACCTGTTTTCATAGGGGAATCTGCATTTTTCTGCTTTGTTTTTGTTTGTTGTTGTGGGAATTTTTTAATTTATCAAGGAAAGAGAAAGCTTGAAGCTTTTGTAATCTGAGCTTCAGTGCCCCATTTTCAACATTGGGCAACCTATCATGATACAATAGAACAATCCATAGCACTGCCTCGAGATATGCCACTCCTCTGCTTGTAATCTTTTTCCAACAGTGTGAAATAACACCCAGCTCCAAGCTACACGACTGTAAATTAATTTAGATACAAGATAGGTGAGAAGATAACGAGCAGGTTCCACACTGAGGACACCAACCTCCTAGCCATCATCTCTCAGGCAGTGCTTCCAGAATCAGCTTTGCATCTCCTGATGAGAGTTTTAATGCTTCTTTCTGTAAATATGTAAAGCATTGTGGGAACTAAATATCACCACAGAAAAAAAGCACAGGAACACAAGGAACAGAACACTCTCTTCAGACTTTAATAAGATCTTACATAAACACAGAAGATTTTGATTTTTTTTGTTTAAATTAAAGAAGAATTCTCTGAATTTTGAATTTTTGAATGTGTTTTTCTCTTTCTGAAAGAACCCTACAGGAAAGGGTTCATCTTTTAGCTGTTTGTCTAACTCCCTGGCCTTTTTTCAATTATTAATAACAACTGATTTTTCTTTTTTTCTATAGCACATAATGCCAGCTATATATAAGGATAATAAAATTAAGACATTAGACACAATGAAAAGGTGTGCAAGTCTGAAGGAAAACATTTTCAATTAACATGTCTTGTGTCTCTCTAGCCATAAAAATAGGAAAAGTCAACTGGCAATCCAAACAAAATAAAGCTGCACACCACACCTCTGACTACAGCAGCACAGAAGTAATCTTGAGGAGAGGGCAGCCCTTCAACATCTCTCTGAACCTCAAAACAACAGCGCAATCTTGGGACAGCTTCACCTTTATTGCAAGCACAGGTAATCTCCCCCTGGCAGTCATCTCATATCCAGGTTACTCCAGCTCCAATATACTTGTGCCTTACAGGTCTGCATGGCCCTTTCTTGAAACATTTATCTTGGTCCTGTTTCACTCAGAATTCATTGTCCTTTTAGGCTTAGGAGTCCCCTTTTTAAAGTTTGATCTATACCTTAAGGCCAGAGCCAGTCAGTAAATGGAAGGCAGGAGCCATCCTCATTCCAAACCCAAGGCTGTGCCCGTACTCCTAAGGACATCCCTGCAAGGCTGCACGTTATCCTCATTGTGGTCCCCAGACAAAATTCACCTCTCACAAACCACCAACCCCAGCTCATCCATTCCCTCTGGCAGGACCAGCTCCAGCAGAATCCCAGCAGACCAAGGCCATATTTACCCTTTCTGAGGAGGGTGCCAGTGGCTGGAGTGCAGCCCAAGAGCCCAGTGAGCCTCGCTGCCTGAACCTCTCCATCCTCAGCCCCGCCGACGCCATCATCGGACGATACAAACTCCAGCTCCAGCTCCTTGCTGGGAACAAGGTCTCTTCCAAGGACCTGGGCCAGTTTGTGCTGCTCTTCAATCCCTGGTGTCCAGGTATGCAATAATGTATCGCCTCCTTCAAATAACTCGTTGTCTCAGGCAGGAAATCTGGGCGTCACAGTAAAGTCTGTACCTGACAGTCACAGCTGCACAAAGTTGGTTTTTTGCTCATCCTCAAGGATCAAGTTTTTGTCCCTTCTTCAGTGTGGCAAGACCCAGACTTCTGCTTGTAGGATAAGAAATCAAAGGCAGTAAATATTCCAAATATTCATTCTAGATTTTTTTTCCCTCTGATTCTTGCATTTGGTTGTAAAACAAGTAATAAGTAAGACACACACTGTGCTTACTGAAGGGACAGGAACACAGTCAGCTCCCCTGAAAAGAATTTCATGCTTATTTTACTCACTCTCTAAGTGGTTACAGAGGTGTAGTAGAGAGTCCTAAGCCTGAATGCATGGGCAGTCTCACCTGTCCCTATGACGCTGTGCATCACGCAGAGACATAACAGAGATGACAAAGTTGGAGTGAGAGGAGAAAGAGAGTTTGTTTTTTTTTTTTACTTTATATACTTTTTACAGAAAGGGACTACATTTGGAAGATAGAGGTTTAACTTCCTTAATTCTACTGGTTTTAGAAGACGTTTATTAATTGTTTTTCTTAACTGGAAGGAGTGTTAACAATAATATTGTTTATAAAAAATTCATGAGAAACTGACTCCCAAATATGTAAACAATCGGAAGGCTAGAACGAACAGCAAAAGAACAAGGTGACACCCCTAGATCTGCCCTCTATTTGAGACTTTCAGTTACAGCAGAACAATTTCCTTGCAGCCATCATGTCTCATTCTGCTTGTAGATGATGATGTGTACCTGGCTGATGAAAAGGAGAGGGAGGAGTATGTTCTGAATGACAGTGGAATCATATTTCAGGGAGTGGAGAAAGACATTCAAGAAGAAGCTTGGAACTATGGACAGGTAAACAGCACCACCTCTTTCAGGACTTTCAAAAGAAGAATAGTGGGTAAATAGGCTCTAGAGGAGAAAAAATCATTCTCTCAATAGATCAATATTCCTCACTCACTTCAGATTTCCTTGCAGATATGTACCTCATTTATCATTACATTACAGACAGCAGCATCATTTCCCCTGTGTGGCATGTGCTCATACAGAAATAAAAGAAATATAGCATCATTTTAGTGTTCTTTTGCCTGTTACACAAACTGGTAAAACTGTACTTGTTTTTTTGACCCTTGTAGAGAGCAAAGAAAGCTGCTGGGTATTGCATAGGCAGTGCAGGGTGCAATGTGCAGTGTGGGTTTCTCTCAGTTCAGATCACCTGATAGGAGGTGGAGGCAGCCCACGAGAGAAAAGCTTTCACAACACCCAGGTGCCTGAAGGGGCACGGCAGGATGTGGGAGGGTGTGACCCCTGCTCAGCCCAAGCCACAGTGGTCTTGTCTGTGCCACCAGGACACCTAATGTCCTCGTGAATGCCACTGGCCCCACACTGTGCTCACAGACATCTTCAAAATACTATGGAGAGTTGGCAGCTTAATGGTTACGTTCTCTTTTTGGCCCCATTTTCTTTAACAGTGCAGAAAACGCCTCTATTGCCAAAATCTTCCTCCCGTGCTCAAAGGAAACTAGGTAGGGAGTTTATCCTTGGGTTTTCTTATGAAACTAGCCTTACTATATTGCTTGTTTTGATTCCAGTTTGAAGAGGACATCCTTGATATCTCCCTGGCTATTCTGGATCGGAGCCTGAACCACCGTGAGGACCCAGCTGTGGATGTGTCCAAGAGGAACAGCCCTGTCTATGTGAGCAGGGTTATCAGTGCCATGGTAAAGTGACCCAGCCCCTACAGCTGCAAATGCACCTGCCAGCAAAACCCCAACCCACACTCACACTTCAGCGCGGATTCCTCAGTGTTTTATAGGTGTAGGCAAGCAAAAAATAGCTACAGAATAGGTAAAATGGAGATTTAGTCTTCTTCCCAAAAGTTTGCTCACTACTGAAGGAACATTTCCAAGGACTTTTGAGGAACATCGAACCTCAGATGTATTTTCCTAACAGATTTTCAGTCCATTAGATCTTTTCGCTAATTTGGAAAGCCTTTGTCCATTCTGAAATTACTTGCTAAGTTTTTCAACCACCAAGAGTTTTAATTTAATGTCAGCATTTAGCATTCTTTACTTAAGGGATATTTGTTCAGTGAGGTTTTATCATTTCCTGCAACAAATAGTTACAACTTCTCAGCACACACCCACCCTCACAAACACACAAATGCACAACTAGGTAGCTGAAAAATTTTCCATTTTATATATAATACATGCTTCATCACATTCCTTAGCTGTGATTCCCCCTTTATAGCTGAGATATTTTTCAGCACTCACTTTAGGCATTCTCAGCTTCAACGTAAAGTAAATAACTCTACTCAGACGTACGAAATTACTGTGATTACAAATAATGAAGAAAAAAAATTTAAATAATTTACTGTATCCTGTACCACCACACTTGATACTCAAACAGGGCTCTACAATGGATGTGCACAAATATATGCAACCACCTCTAACAAGTGCGGGCATGCTGTAAGTGCTATCTGCACAATTGCAACAAATGCACATTCAGAAAAAGATGGATTTCTCAAGGCTTCCATAAATCACTTGAGAATGTGAAGCAGCATGAATGCACAGTTGTTACTGTGACGCAGATAGAAACACACAGTAACACACACAACAGGTGTTCAGGCAGAGAAGAAGAAAGGAAGAAGAAGATTCTAGTTTATTGTTGACTTCGTATATATAAGTTTCTGGACAGTGATCAGAGTTTGGACAGAGAGGTTCCCACCTCTCCATCTCCACTGGTCACTTGAGAAGTCCATCAGGTGATATCTTTTACAAAGGAATGCAAACATGATTCTTGTTTATCTTACAATTCATGAGAACTGACTCCACTATACTAAAACAAATCAGAAGGCTGATTTTCAGGGACAACACACAGTCTAGCAGAGTAATGACATACAAGGAGGTGAGATTAACAGATGAAACAGAGAAAATGTAAACAGCCATCAGTCAGTACATTTGGGCCCACTCGTACTGCAAACAAGGCAGTTTTGAATCACCAGATTCTACAATCTGGTCCAGACTTGGTCCAGTTGTGGCCTTTGAACAGACAAAATTCCACCTAAGATTCAAATATTCTGTCCCACCACCCAGTTGATAAGAACAGTGCTACCCACTCAGGATCACTTCTAACCATTTCCCTCTCTTTCTCCCTGTAAATATTTTAATTCTCTCATGAGAAGGACTCTTTCAGGTCAACAGCAACGATGAGAAAGGAGTAGTGGAGGGGAAGTGGAGCGGGAAGTTCCGTGCAGGCACCAACCCGCTGCGCTGGAGCGGCAGCGTGGCCATCCTCCGCCAGTGGCACACCGCGCCCGGGGCAGACCCGTGCGCTACGGCCAGTGCTGGGTCTTTGCAGGAGTCACCTGCACAGGTACACTGGGAGAGGGAAATGACTCCACAGAGGCAGCTCGTGCAGTTCTGCACCCTGAGCTTTGTGACAACAACGTTGGAGCTGTTTCAGCTCCGGCAAGGAGAGGGAAGAACCTCTGCCCGCGTGACGGGTTAATCCTTCAGTTTACAGGTTGTAGTAATGCATGCCAGCTGAGTTATCAATCAAAATAGTGAGTAATCAAATGAAATAGTGAGTCATCAAACAAAAAACAAAGGGGTTTTCCAGGTTGGGCTGGTGAAAAAAGCCAGGGCTCCTGTTTCAAAGCTGTACTGTACTGCTTTTAGTCCATCTCCTCACGGTGCCATTCTAGTGCTGTATCTTACCTGCTGGTGACACAAGAGCAAGTCACCATTCTGAGGACCTGTAAAGGGAGCTGCTAGTCAGGAAAACCATCTAATCCTAGAGTATCCAGTATCTCAGAGCTGCTCTGAGACACGAGAACTTCTTTGGGGAAAATACAAAGGAAAATTGAGAGGTGTAGTTCAAGTGGAAAAAAAAAAAAACAAGGAACAAACAGAGGGAAAATGGATGATGAATCAAAGATTAAAATAAATGGCTGAACCAAACTTATTAAAAAGGACATGACACTAGGTCATTAAAAAGGTCATGTCAGTAGAAGTGTCTTTTAAGCAATTTTGCACAATGACTGTGACTTGCATCATAGCTGGAGGGAAATTTCTGAGGGTTTGTTTCACCACTGAAAACATATGCTGAACTGTTTAACCAAGAAAAACACTTTCGAAAAGTCTGCAAAATAGGTTTACAGAGCTTTTATGGTATTCTGTATTGCAGTACTGAGATGCTTGGGAATACCTACTCGTGTTATTACAAACTTCAACTCTGCCCATGACAAGGACCTAAACCTGAGTATTGATAAGTACATTGATGTGTCTGGAAACAAACTGCACTTGAGTGAAGACAGTGTGTGGTAAATATACATATTTCTTTAATATTACTTCCATTATATTCCCCACTAATTAAAATACCTAGAATCATGCTCCTGAAAACCACCCTGACCTCATACTCCCAGTGATACAAAACTCTACACTTTGGCTTTTTGTTCAGGAATGTCCAATATTGTTATTGACTCTGAAATTAAGTCTTTTCCTTTTAATATTTCTTTTTCATAACTTCCCAACATTTCTCAGAGGTAGAACATGAAAAGGTGGCAAAAAGGAGGAAGGAGGTATTCATGTAAGGAGTACAGCAGCTGCTCTCTCCACAGAGGAGCTTTCATTCACTCAATTAGGATTATTTCTTGCATTGTACAAATCAGATATTCTGTATTCTTCCTCCCTTACAAGGAATTTCCATGTCTGGAATGAAAGCTGGTTCATTAGAAGAGACCTTGGCTCTTTTTATGATGGATGGCAGGTTCTGGATGCAACGCCCCAGGAAAAAAGCAAAGGTAACACTGTTGTGAATATAAAAAAACCCCTGTAGATAGTGATACTCTAAAGATTGTCAGGGAAATTTCAGGACAGTTCTCTTCTATATATTCCCTCTAGATGTACCATTAATTTGGGTGCACAAGAAAAACAATACCCACATCAATCTCCAGTAGGGAGCTCTTCTGTCAGCCTCTGGATTGCTGACCAGCATAGCAATTCTTCCTTTTTTCATTTCAATTCTCTGCCTCCACAAAAGCCAGCACATCTTGAGTTCACTTTTCTCACCCTTGTTTGTCTTAGCTCTCCACATCAGAGAGTCCCATTCCTCACTATCAGGTTTAACAAATTCACTTTCTGGTTCTTCCCAATGCATGCCCAGCACTGTTGATTCCCATCTCTTAAGTCTGACTGTACTTCTGACTCGGCTCACATCCTCTCCCCTCCTTTCACCTGACAGTTTTGCATGCAGCCTTGCAGCCTTTGGTGGGGAGAACATTCCTCATGGCACACACCATCAGAAGCTTTAGCTGTCCCTCCCAGCCTCCTCTGCAGCCCCACCTTCTGATAGAAAGTGCATGCATCTCTGGACATGCTGTTACCACACAATGCACTTGACCCAAATGTGTCTTTGGAGTGGCTGCCTCTCCCTCTTGCTTTCAGTATGAGGATTTATGTTGTTTTACTTCTCCCAAATGTGTCTCTGCAGTGAGTGCCTCTCCCTCCTGCTGTCAGCAGGAGGATTTATGTTGCTCGACTTCTCCCTCTCTAATACAGGCATCTATCAGTGTGGTCCTGCCTCCACCAGAGCCATCAAAGAGGGGGATGTGGACCTGGATTACGACAGCCCATTCGTGTTTGCAGCAGTGAATGCTGATTGCGTCACTTGGATTCGCTACAGCAAGAAAAGAAAAGAGAGAATTTATTCTGATACCAGGAAGATTGGAAAATTTATCAGCACCAAAGCAGTGGGCACCAACTCCCGTGTAGATGTCACTGCTAATTACAAATATCCAGAAGGTAAATTCTTTATTACAGTAGTTCTGTCACTGATGATCAGATGTGAAAAGAATTAAGGCCTTTGTTGGACTGAACACTGACTTAATTTCTGTACTTCTAGAGCCAAGTAATTGTGAATTTTTTGGGTCCTTATCTGCTCATATTGATTCAATTTAAACAATAGCCATTCTGGAGAGCTGTCTGGGGAGAATTTCTGCAAAAGGATTTTTTCCCCCCTTCTCAGTTTCAGAGGAGATGGCAACTGCCCCACCTTAGGCAGAACTGAGCTCTTCCAAAATTACCTTTCTACTGCCCACAGCTTCTAAGAGGTGCCCATGAGCAGCCACCTGGGGCTGATGGGCAGGTTTTACTTTCCAGCCTTCATGGCTATGTAAGTTCATTTGCTTTTGTGCCAAAATTCACATTAAGGTTAGACCTCACTTTCTCCTCTTGAGTATCTTTTTCCTTCTCAGCTTCCCTGAATTTCTGAGATCAGCCATGGCTCTCTGACCATGGTATCTTTCAATGCAGGATCCTTGAAAGAAAGGCAGGTGTACAAGAAAGCACTGAAGCTGCTGGGTGTGAGAAGACCTGGGAAAAGAAGCAGAATTCCAAGACCCAGAGGGAGATTTTCAAGGGCACAGCCTGCACAACCCCCCAGCATCTCAGGGAAGCTGCTCCTTGATGCATCTCCTGTGATTGGCCAGGACATCCTCCTTACCTTGACACTCAAAAACTTGACCTCAGATTTTAAGAATATAAAGGTTAAACTGAAGGCTTCAGCCATTCTCTACACCAGAAAACCCAAGGCAGAGATTTTGCAGTTGCATAGGTCTGTTAAACTTGAATCTGAAGAAGGTAATTTTAATTTTATTACAGCTTTTATTACTGGACAAGACATAGTTTTGGGTTGTGGTCAGATCACATGGAAATAAAGAATGGCTCAAGAATTATGTGACCTGCAAACAGTTAGAGGTCAAGGCTACTTGGGGAAAGAACCCACACATATTGCCCTGTCTTAAGCATTTACTTTGGGGCACTGACAAAAGGGAGACTGAGCAGGGTCTGACCCAGCACAGCCACTGTTGGGGATACATTATGACTTTTTTTGCTAAGAGAGAGTGACTAACAGACATAGACTGGTGAGCTCACACAGTGAGCTGCTAGCTCCCCACAAGCAAAGCATAAAGACAGATTAAAGGGGCAAAGCCAAGCCTACACTTTCACAGCAGCACAACAGCAACCCCCACCTGCAGGAAGAGCTGTGCCACCTGCAGAGTGGTCTCTGCCCTGCTTTTACAGGGACAGTGCTGAAAAATGAGACTCAGCACAGGTGAACAGAACGACCTTCTCAAGCTAATACAGAACATGCTAGAACTCATTCCACAGTTCCAGCAGTAGAACTCTTTTTCTCATGAGTTCCATTGCTTTCCTCAATGGAACTGGCACAGAGATTCTGATTGTGCAAGGCAGAGCTGAACAGCTGCATCTGCCAGGGCATTTAAACCATTTGACCTCTGCCCTCTCTGCAAGGAAGGAGCAATAAATCCCAGGTTCAGATAAACGAAAAAAAATCCAGCAGGTATTGCACATACACCATCCTCAGATCTGTCCAGGTACCAAACTGTACCTGATCATTTAGTGGTTTATGGGAATGTAAGTAGAAGTCACCCATGAGCATCATTCCTGTCTGGTCGTGTCAACACCCACAAATGTGCAGCCCCAGGGTGATAAGAGTATTGCTCCTTAAAACACAGGTAACTTACAGATAGCTGGTACTCAGAAAAAAAGAAGAGAGGAAATTTTTCTTTCTGTTTCCATTCCAGTGAAAGAGATTTCTTTCAAGATCTCCTATTCCCAGTACAAAAACTCTCTGATGGATGACAGGAAGATCCTAGTGACTGCTGTGTGCCAAATCAAACGGGGGGCCTCACTTCTAGTTGAGAAGGATATTGTACTCCAGGATCCTTTTCTCACCATCAAGGTAAAAGCTAGTCCCTTCTGTGACCCTTGAGAGATGTGCTGGGAAGCAGCAACTAGAATTCCTACTCTACCTATTCCTATTCCTACTCCACCTATTCCTCATGGGAAGGAGTATGGGAAGTGAAATCGTGTCTGAGGGTGACTGGATCTTGCTGCTGTAGTAATAGGCCATATGATACAAAAGAAATTAAATACACTAAAAAACCCAAATCTTTCCACGGCATAGCTGTGCTGGGATATTCTTGCTAGTGCTTGTTAATGTGGCACTGATAAAGTTTTCACTGTTACAACAGTTACAAGGTAAATTTACCTAAGGAAGGACAGGCAGAATACAGACAGACAAAGAAATCTCACCCATATTTAGACCTTCCCTTTTGTTAGAAAAGTCTGATCAACATCTTCCAGTTTATTTAGGAAGACTGATTTTTACCAAAGACACCTTCAGTGACCAGCTGATAACTCCTGGGGCTGTGACTCTCTCTATTAGCAATATTCAAAGAAAGTTCTTTAATAGTATCACTATAAGTGTCACTCTTCACCTTCTGCAACACTTCCCAAGTGACTAATTAGAACTGGAGGCTTTCTCTTTTTTTCCACTTTTAACTGACTTGTGACAAATGTTGTACAATGAATAAAAAGCAGTTCTCAGTCTACAGGAAGGATCCTGCACTATGTTTGCCCAGGGACAATCCTGGCTTTTCATGGCCCACATAATCCACATAAACGAGCTGAACTGGTTTTAGACAGAAGATTTAAATGCTGGATAACACATGGGATCAAATGTTATCTGCTCATCTTACTGTAAATAACAAAGAGGGAATATGGTAATGTGCAGAGTCCTCCAGGGCCTCCAGACTAGATTAGCTGTCCCAAACCACTGTCAGTAGCATACAAGAAAAGCAAGGTCACACACAGGAGTAAAAAGTGTGTTTTTGCAGGTCTGGCAATTTCTGAATACCAGGTTCTAGTGAGACTTCATAAAAAGTCTCTGTGCTGTGCCATGCAAATAACAGAGTCAGTTTATGTAGGGCAGGCACTTGGATTAAATTACTTCAATTCAGAGATTAAGTTTTAAGAAGCATTTATGTTTTTGTTGTTTGTAACTTCCTTATAAACATGGAGACAGTAATAGAGAAATGCAATTGGGCTGATGGACCTCTCGATTATGTTAACTAATATTACATTATTTGCAAATATATACCAGATATACCAATTCCACATTATCTCAACCAAAATAAGGTAATGAATATGTTTATTTGCTAATTTGCATTCTTTTCCCTGAGACACTACAATTCACTTCTGTCTCACACGTCCCATGTTCTCCAATCCCAAACCTTTCATTTACCCTAGTTAAAGCTAATTAAAGGTACCTCCAGTCGTTAACCATATGTGCCAATACTTGTATTCTCACTCTGTTCTCACCCTGATGAGTACCATACCCTGGGTTAAACAGGAAACTGTGCACTGACCTGGTTAAAAAAAGCACTAAAGGGAGATTCTACAGCAGTTTGCTGATTCTTAGCCACACTGGATGGCTCATTCAAGGCTGAACTCTGTTGCCCAAAAACTATGTACACGAACTAATTCCTGGCTCCTTGCTGCCCAGGTGACCCTGGCAGGATGGTCAGAGGTCTGCAATGGAATGGGAGGAGAAAAGCATTAGGAGGACACGGGAGCCCTGCTGGGGCTGAGCAGGGTGTTCTCTCTCTGTAGGTCCTTGGTCCAGCTGTGGTACACGAGCCTGTCAATGTGGAGGTGACATTCACCAACCCCCTGTCCGAGGAGCTGACAGACTGTGTCCTGAGAGCTGAGGGCAGTGGCCTGCTCAAGGAGCAACTCCGAATCCAGTACGAAAATGCTTCTGGCTGGTAACCTGTTCACTCTGGGGGGAAATCTGGAGTACCAGTGGGTTTTTTGAGAAGATTCTGTCAACCTCATAACTTTAATTTGCACCAGCCTTGGACAAAATGCCACCATGTCAGGACTCTCCCTACAGCAGATGGAGTTTTTTGCACCTTTTTGTCAAGATTTCAATTACTGAATGCACAGGGAGTGGAGAGATGGCATATAGTCTAAAATTTTGGTACCCAGAAGAATACATAGCAAGAATTTTTCAGCTGCTTTAACTTAAAAATGCATTCTCTCTTTTAGTGTGGAAAGAATGGCCCCCATGGAGACTTCAACAGTGGAATTTGAAATCATTCCCTACAGGAGTGGCACCAGGCAGCTTCAGGTGGACTTGGTTTGCACCCACTTTTCAGACATTAAGGGATTTGTGATGCTTCATGTGGCTCCTGCTCAGTGATATAACCTATACAACAGTTCTGTTTTGCCTGTTTATGAGGCTGTTGCAGTGTTCATGCATTCTTATGACTAGAAGTAGAGAAATGCAGATTACTCAACCAAAATAAAGTGATGTAATACGAACGGAAACTAATAAAAAGGTACCACAGACTGTACTGTAAAACAGTGTCACCTTTCTCATTCTCTAGACTGTTTTATGGGCCTTCACACATACAATTACTAGTGGGAATCATTATATAATTTAACTTGAAGGAGAGGATCAAGCGTGATGGTTTGCAGCATTAGAGCCTGTAGCAATAATAGCAGCTGGATTTCTAAGGAACATAATTCAGAATCTCTGGTTTTATGAGCTTCATGGAATGCAATTTAATTATCACAGAATAATGAAATGGTTTGAGCTGCAAAGAGTCTTAGAGCTCATCTTGTTTCAGCAGCCTGCCATGGCATGACCTTCCACTACCCCAGGTTGCTCAGAGCCCCATCCAGCCTGGCCTTGGACACTCCCAGGGATGGGGCAGCCACAGCTGCTCTGGGCACCCTGTGCAGGGCCCCACCTCCCTCACAGGGAAGAATTTCTTCCCAATATCCAATCTAAACCTACCCTGCTCCAGCTTATGCCAGTCCCTCGTGTCCAATCTCCCCAGACCCTTGTGAAAAGTCCCTCTCCAGCCTCCTTGACAGCCCCTTTTAGGCACTGGATTCTCTTCTCCAGACTTATATCCACTAAACATGTTTTATTCAGTAACAGCCAAAGTACTATCCAAGTAGTTGACATGATTAAATTCTAGAATTAAATTTATCATTTAATGTTATTGCTAGAAGAAAAATACAGCAATAAGATATGGCAGTGTTACAACAGAACTCTCTTCTTATGACTGGAAAAATGAGAAGCTACAAAAAGTTGCAAAGCAGAAAAAGAAGGACAACACAAAGATGTATGAAAATTCACAATTAACAGTCACTCATCCTCATCCCACAAAGCTGCTTAAAGCAGATCATCATTCATGAGGGAGGCATTGTGTCACCCATATCTAAATCCCTAATGTGCCCATTCACTCCTTGCAAAGTTAACAAGCCAATATAGCAAAGATCTGAATGTTCCTAAGAGGCAATTTGACTTTTTCCTCCTGACAGTCAGTATTGTCCAGCAATGCAGGACCAGCTTCCTCCAGAAAGAATGTCCCATGCACACAAACTGACCCTTGTCACAGATTAAACTGAGGACTCATTTAAATATTTCTTTGATTTAAAGCCAACGAAATCTTCAAAACATGTAAAGTCCTATTTTATTACATGAATTACAATATTTTGCCACCCACACATATACTTACAGTGGATGTGGAAGCTTGGTAAAACTAGTCAGCCCAGAGAGACTGGAATGAAGGTTGAAAAGGACACACACACACACACACACACACACAGAGAGGAATTCGGATTTCTCCAGGCAAAGGAGAGGAGAATAGGTAGCTTTGCACCTATCAATTAAGTCTTGCAGGATCTTGGAGAGTCAGGGTATACAAACCTCCACTAGCCTCAGAAAAGGCCTTGAGGTAGTGATGGTATTTCAGAAAATCTCATTAAATCTTGCAAGAATGCAACCTGACATTGCATTTAACACACGGTACAGCCAAAACATTCAAATCCCTTCAGTTTCCCTTCTTAAATACAACGCAGACAATTATTTGGGACTGTGTTTGTCACACAGCTTGGAGTGACCTCATCCTAATTAACTCCCTGTAAAGGAAGCCTGCAGTTCAAAGGGAAACCAGCACTGCAGAGCCCGTGCCAAGCTCCAAGCTTTGCAACACTCGCTGGGTTTTCACAGCGTCAGCGTTTTCATCTGCCCTCAGCAACCACACCCAGCTCCGTTTGAGTGTGAAAATGCAGATCTGGCCAGTGTCATGCAGGAGAAACACATTCCTCCTGCATGAGGCGTGAGACAACTGTTCAATTATGCTAATGAGTATTACAGAGAAAAACATGGAAGTGCCCGAGGAAGGATTTAAATTGCTTTTGTCAAACCTGCAATCTTTACACAGCCTTTGGTCAGAAGTCAGTGGGAGTCAGTGGAGTAAAACATGGCTAATTGTCAGTATTTTTCTTTATAAATATGCAGTTTAAATAAGAGCATGCCCAAGAGGCTGACCCAGCCAGCTTTCATTCCAGTCTGATCACTCCAAAAAAAAAAAAATCCAGTGGGCACTCGCTGATATGACACATTCATACCACGACTTGGTCTTGAAACACACTGAAATCAGCCTCCAGGGTAGTGAATGTTTCTCCCCATCATTCTGTTCTTCTAAGTTTCTCGGTTCAGATAAAAAAAAAAAAAAAAGTCAACCAGAAATAGCCAAAATTGCTGGTTTCTAATCACATTGTTCTGCCACCAAATCCTCACTGCTTTACCTCTTGGTGTGTCACTCTCCTGTTCTGAACTGCTCCCTGTGAAAGACAAAACCAAAGGCACAGTGTAAGCATTTCCGTCGCTCTAAAGCAACAGGAAATTTATCTCAAAATGAAAATTGCCATCTAAGTCATGGGTATGCCACATCAAAGCTCGAAATGTAGACACAATAAAAGGGTGTATTAAGTTTTGATCGCTGCATTCAGAGAGAGACCCAGTCATTAAAGATGCTCACAGAACAGTTTAAGCTTCTGTTTTTAAAGGTAATAAAGTTTTTATGGATTTATGTTTGGACCTGTAAAACAAGCATCCCTACACACTATAAGATAATAAAGTAATATCCAGGCAGGATGGACACTTTCCAGGATCTTACGGAAAACTTTTCCTCAAGGTTTCTATGAGGGATGCAGTGGGTAGAGAAGAGACAAAACCAATTAAGTTTAACAAAGGCAAGTGCTGGATTCTGCACCTGGGCCGGGGCAGCCCTGGATGTGGGGACAGCCTGGGGACAGGGGCCCATTCTCACCAGATGGAATGCCAGTACAAACACTTGAGTACTACGTGCAGAAGTCTCTTTTGTGTGTTAATCTTCCCCAGGGGCTTTTTTAGCCCATTTCAGTGTCAGGAAAGACACAAAGGGAAGATAAGTAGGTCTCTTTTCAGAGCTGAAGTGCATACTATGCAGGAATTCCTACTTGCAGTTGCCAGTTTGACCAAGAGATGGTACTGTGTGATGAATAATAACACAGTCATTACAAGGCAGTGATGATGGGATAAATACCTCCTTGTATCTAAACCACGCTGATTTAGAGGTTCAAAACTCATACTGCAAAGGGGCATTTAAGAACATTGATCTTGCAAGGAAAGTCAGAAGTTTGAGCACCATCAGTTGGTTTGCAATTTGCTTAGACTGAAAGACCACGAATCAGCTGTCATATACTGTATTTATCTTGTTATGTAAGAAACAAGTTCAAGACACGTGCAAAAATCACATATAATTGACACTGAAAAATGTAAGCTGATAATAAATACAGAATCTTCTGGAAGATTTCCCCCATGTTCTTATACTTAGTGTTCCAAATTTCTGCAAATCTGATGACCTCCAGGCTTTGTAATAAAAGTCAGAGCAAAGCTCACATAAGGCAGGAGTATGCCCTTGCCACAAAGAGAGGAATGATATCCTGGGGTGCCTCAGGTAAAGAATTGCCAGCAGAATTGCCAAGGGAGGTGATTCCTGCCTTAATGCAGCACTGGAGAGGCCACACCTGGAGAGCTGTGCCCAGGGCTGGGCTCATCACTACACGAGATGAGCAGCAGCTCTTGGTGACCCTGCTTGAGCAGGAGCTTGGACAAGGTGACCCCTGAGGTTCCTTCCAACCTCAGCCACTCTGCAATTATCCTGTGAAAGTGAATCTATACAATTAAGGCTGTGCTGTATAAAACTAAAACTCAAGAGAGTTTGTTTTCAGTTTAAATGATGCATATAAGCAAACGATTGTGAAGTTTAATATAGAAATACTAAGAAAATCACCAAAGTTACTGGACTATATTATGTAGTCAAATTCTCAAATTATTCTTGAGTTTGTTGGAGATCATAGGTTTCTGCAAAACTATTAATGACTCACTCCACAGTGAAAGCTCTTCATTTCGGATATCTTATTTCCTGTCTTTTGACCAAGTATTACAAATCCAGTGATGTTCCTTTTATATTACAACAACTTTAGGAATGTATTTAGTCAAACTCTCCAGCACAATATTTTTAAATTATCTGCATTAAGTACACAAATTTAGTTGTTTCTTTTAACACATTTTCTCATTTTTAAGTGGTTTCACTTTTCTGAATTAGGCACAAGAGCAATGGATGTAGTGACTGTATTTTTTAACACCTTGAAGGGTTTGGCATCTAATTAACTTGGGGTCAATGTTGGAGACCAGCTCTCCAACACTTACATTGGAATTACACTCTGGGCATTGTTTAAAGACATATTAAGATTTGTATTTCCTACTCTGGGGTCCTCAGTGCACAGTTCCTTGAAGGAATTGTCCCTGGCTGTCTCTAAGTGCTTCACATCCCACTGTGGAACTTGACCTCTTCTGTAGCCTGCCTTCAGTGTGGTCTGGGAGATAAAAGAGTCCTCAACATCTGCACACCAGATAAGCTGGAAAGGAAGCAGCACCACGTCCCACCCTGTACAAAGAAATCAAGCAAACAACTTTGCAAGAGGACAGTTTTTAAGACAGCTGGGGGAAGGAGCCACTACCCACCAGAGCAAGCAGAAGCTGTATTATTTTCATGGTACCCAGAACCAGCCATGGGCCAAGGTAAGCAAAAATCACTTTTGTTAGTTCCAAGCTGTGTGTCAGGAAGAGAAAACTGCTCTTGCTCCAAGACAGTGTTCATGAGGCTTGTGGAAGAGCTGAGCAGGGCAGGAGCCAAGTGCTCTTAAGGCTTGGGGAGCTCAGTTTGCATGGCAGACTGCACAAAAAGGCACAGCAATCAAAAACTGGTATTGATGCCTGAGAGGAGTCTGAGAAGCAGCAAGAAGCAGCTGAGGCAGACAGGTGAGAGTTTGGAAGCAGAGGTAAGTGAATCCTCAGCATAGAGAATGGCAGGGTGAGAGGAATTAAGGTGACTACACAACGGAAAGAGAGAGATGACCAAGTGTTTGAGCCCCTGGAGCAGGGAAACAGTCCAGGTTCCAGGCAACCCTGAAGGAAGTGACAGTAAGATCCATGAAAAGTCATAGGATGGAGAGGGAGCCAGACTCCACTCACTATTCTACAAGACAGACAGAACAGGCATCTTCATCACAGAGAAGAAAATAGATGAGGTCAGAGGCTCCATAAGGCCTGAACTGGTGCAATGCTTTGAGCTGGGACACCCACGATGGGATTTGAAAGCCAGACCAGAATCCCTCACTGAAAACAGCACATGGAAAAAAATGTATATGGGGAAAAGAGAAACAAAGCACACAATCCAGTAAGAGTCCCCAACAAACACAGAAGGGACAACCACAATGGCAGAAGGTATCAATGCAGATGACAAGACAGGACAACAGGAGAGAGCAGACCAGTGAAATCTGCAAAGAGAGCAGTTATGGCTTTAGCACAGGAGCAATCAATTTAGACAGCAGAGAAATGCTCTGTGGATTTTAATTTTTTAGCTGCAACAGAGGGAGGAGCATGGATCAGCAAGGGGAGGTAGGAGACAGCATGTGTCATATAAGTTACAGCCCACAGGGCCAAGGACCTCAGTTATGAGCTACAAGCCAAAGAGATAAATAAGGTCAGGATGATCCCAAGGCTGAAATACAACAGGGAGTAACTGGGTGCTTGAAATTGTGACAACTTTTTTCTGTCTTCTGGTGCTGGACAGAAGCATGCATGATGAGACACGTAGGAGACAGGAGGAGAAGGAGGAGGATCTTTACTGCCTCCTGCATCTCTGGGTATGGCATTGTCAACTAACATGGTACAAAGTAAGAAAAATGGTGTTTGATCCAGCTGTGCACTTGAACCAGCAGAGAAGATTGCATCAGTGCACTGAATGATGTCAGGCATAAGCAAAGGCAGCTCAACAAGCACTCAACACCAGAACAACCAAGCTCAGAGTGAAGGTCCCTACCATTACTGGATAGAAAGTCTCAAAGGCAGGAGGAGAATATCTGAGCTGATTAACACACTTAATCAGCTGTTTGTGTGTCCCAGAATGTGGCTCAGGGCCTGACTGCAGGCAGCTCACAGCCCCAAACTCATTATGTATCTTCTCACACTACAGGTCTGAGCATCCAAAAATGCGATTTCATGATCCCAGAGAATAACAAAAACCACCACACGGAAGAAATCAGCACTGAGAGGCTCATAGTGAGGCGGGGACAGCCATTCACCATCACTGTGAGCTTCTCAGCTCCAATACACAACTACCTGCAGCAGCTGAAGAGGACCTTCCTCATTGTACAGACAGGTAATGCCACTACAAACCCACCAGAGCTCTGCTGCTCCACCCACCTGAAGAACAGAGCTGGGGGAAAGAGCCATCTCCAGAGCTGGGCAGGGGTGCCAAAATTTAGATATGAGGCCAGTGAACTGTTCATGCAAGGCAAAGCAGGGTCTCCTGCTGCTGCAGGGTCACAACCAGATCCCTTCCAGAAGAGACACTGCAGCACAATAACCAATATGGGTTCACTGATCCATAATTTCAAAACACTTATGGGATCTCTTCTGGCTTTTGGGGTTAAGAATGTTCAAACCTAGCTGGCCTAGATCACAGAAAAATCACAGATTTTTCTGTTAAGAGAAATCAGTGAGACCCCTGAGACGGGCAGCAGCTTTTAGCCCCAGCTTGTTTTACCATATTGTGAGCACTGGGCTGTGACTTTTGTCACAAGACACTAAATTCCAGGAACAGCAGGTCTGCATCATTCTGGCCAGTCCTGGTTTCTACTGATCTATGGAAAGCTCATCTCCCTTTCAATCATGGAAGCCTGTGTGCAATACTGACTTCAGCATTGCTCAGCAGGCATTAAGCTGCTAAAGGGTCATGACCCTCTCACAAGGAGAGCTACAGCTCCAGAGACAATGTCCCTGCAGTCTGCACAGGTGAGTAATAAACACAATGTTTGAATAAACACAACCACATTTCTTTGTCTGCAGGACCACATTCTTCCAAAGCAGATGAAATTCAGGTTGAATTTCCCATCTCCAGCCTGGGAGACCAGAAGCAGTGGAGTGCAGCAGTGGAGGAACAGGACCCAAACTTCTGGACCCTGTGTGTGAACACACCTGCCAATGCCCCCATTGGCCAGTACACTCTGCTTTTACTTGCCTCCAAATCCCCTCAAGTCCTGGGCAACTTCACCCTCCTCTTTAATCCCTGGTGCCGAGGTAGGTGGCCAGAAAGAGAAAGGCAGGCTGGGATCAGCCCCTTCACCCAAACCACTTTGGAGCTGTGGCACTGTCTCCATGGAGGGAGGCTGGGGCTGACTCACCCAGTGCTCCTTCCTCTCCTGCCCTGCTCCCCACAGCACCTCAGGAGAGAGCATGGGGCTCATAAAGCCCAAAGTTTCCTGCCTCAGCATTTCTGTCTCTTCCTTGGAATACTCTGCTGCAAGAGCCCTGCCCTTCTGCTAAGGGAAAAATGTTTGATTAAGTGTTTCCTACAATAAAGATTTTAGGATGAGTCAAGATTGTAATTGGTCTGGTTAAGGCCACTGTATCTTTCTTAGTATTAGAACTTATCAGCCAGGAGAGCAGAAGAGCCAGCAAGTGCAACAGCCTGGGTCCAGAGGGACTTTTTGGACAAGGAAACAGAGATGACAATGAAGTTTTTCTTTCCTGTCTGATTCACAGTCTGTGGTATTTTCCAGGGCAGAATTCCAGGGACTGCCAAAGCACAGTGGAATCAGCTAATGCATGAGAGATGCAAGTGCATCTGAGACCAGGAATGCTTTCTTCCTGATGCTTTTTTCCTCTTATCTAGACGATGAGGTGTTCTTGCCTAATGAGGCACAGCGGCAGGAGTACATTTTAAACCAAGATGGCATCATCTACCAGGGGACTGAAAATGCAATCCTAGCCCAACCCTGGGACTTCAGTCAGGTAAGCAAGAGACCCAGTACATCTGTGCTCTCTTCCACCCACCAGCAGAGGCAAGGTGCATACATCTGGTGTGTACAGGAGGCTGTGATGAAAGAGTTCTATCCATCTCCAGGTTCTCTGCACCCACTACCTCCTGTGCAGGAGAACAGGGAGCTGTGTATGAAGTCCTATAACCCAGTATATGTAATTTAACTTCCTTCTCATAAAGGAGCTTTGTGTGCCTTCCTTTCATCAATGGGTACAAAAGCATTTAACAGAGCTCAATAATACTGTCTCTATATAACAGGTAAAGTTAGGACAAGAAGATCTTTCTGTTTGTCCAAGGCCATCTGACACAGCCAGTGATTAGAATGGGATTCTATTTCACTTTAGTGCCAGCAGATGATAAAAGTACCTCTGTGCCAACCTAGAGAGTGTTCCAGAAAAGCATCAATTTCCCTCAGTCAGGGGACACAGTATCATGCTGATTCATATCCCACCTTCAATAAAGCTGGAGGTCTGCCCTCAGCTCTCCCTGCAAATCGCTGCCTGGAGCCCTCCTTCACAGCCCACTTACCTAAAACCATCAGCAGAAAGGGAGAAACAACCACAACACAAACCCTTGTAGGACTCAAGAGAACAGAAGTTCACAAAGGATATCTTGAAATGATGTGTTCTTGTTTCAGTTTGAGGAGGATATGGTTGACATCTGCTTCATACTGCTGGCTCTAGGGGAGCACTTCCAAAGAGAAAAGGATCCTGCCCAGCGCAAAAACCCCATCCATGTCTGCAGAGCAGTGGCTGCCATGGTAAGGAGGGCAGAGAGCAGCCCTGACCCAAGCAGGGGGCACTTCTCAACCCCAGGTCAGGCCAAAACACTGACCAAAGAGGGAGCCTGTTCCAAACAACACCTCCTGCCCATCTCCAGCCTGTCCTGATATTCCCTCAGCAGAGAAGAAGTGCTGCAGGAGGTTCTTAGCAGTGACAGTGCACTTACTGATAAATCTCAGAGGAGACTGCTGCACCTGTTCTGCTCAGCCATGACCTTCATGCTTTGCACAAAAAAAAGTCCTCTTGGCTTCATCTGCTTTGGGAGTAGTTTCCACAAGCAGGATCAGGTGGACCTGCCAAAGAGAGGCAATTCTTTAATACACCTTTCTCTCCTCCTTCTCTGCAGCTGAACTGCAATGAGTTTAGAACCCTGATAGAATATGAGCCTGGGCAACACCATAATGGGACACCTCCTTCCAAGTGGCTGGGAAGCAGCCCCATCCTCCAGCAGTGGATTGCAACGAAATTCCAGCCCGTCCGCTATGGGAGGTGCTGGGTGTTTGCTGCAGTCCTGTGTTCAGGTACAGTGCTGCTATAACCTTTAATCTTTAGGTGAGAGGCAGATCTTTACTTTCCTCATCAACATTCAGCATCACTGCCTTTGAGACAGGAGTATCAATACATTCATTCACTGAATGCACCTATGAAATCTTATTTCCTCTTGCAAAGTCCAAACAGCAGACCTGGTGCCATTCCTAACAGGCCTAGCACCAGAAGAAGCTCCATATCTATCAGCAGAGGCACAGATGCACAACTGATTCACAGCTCTCTCTTCTGCACAGTTCTGAGGTGCCTGGGAATTCCTACCAGGGTGGTCACTGGCTTTACGTGGGCTCACAACACCAAGAGCAGCCTGAGTGTGGATGAGTACTATGATGAAGGTGGGGCACTGCTTACACAGGACAAGAGTGCTCATGTCTGGTAAGAAGACATGGCAGGGCCCAAGCAAGAATTTGAGACAATACTTGGAGGTGGGAAATGAAACCTGGGGGAAAGAGGTAAAACAGCTGCAAGGAGGTGGTAGGAGACAGCCCAGCTGAGATCCTGTCTATAAGACCTGTTCTTGATAAACTGCTGCAACCCAAACTCAAGAGTGCCCTATTTCTAGGGCACAACAAAGAAGAATGATAGCCCAGTCCAGCTGGAGAAACTCCACTTGTTTCTCCACACAGAACTCTGTTCTTCTCAGTATAAATTGAACTCTTTCAAGGGAGCATTAACTGGCTGTGGTTTGGCAAAAGCTTTACTGTACCTCAGGGCTCAGTCCCTTGATAAAAGCTCATGCTGTTGTCTCCTGCAGGACCTTCCACGTTTGGAATGAATGCTGGATGGCTCGGACCCACCTGCCACCAGAGTACAGTGGGTGGCAGGCACTGGATGCCACCTGCCAGGAAAAAAGCAAAGGTAAAGTATCAGAGATGGGGGAAGTGAAGCAGGGGGCAAATAAAGCCACTCAATATTCCTCCTTTCCCATCTTCATTTATCTGTTTGGTTTGTGCAGCTCATGTATTTCTAAGAGCTCCATCAGTGCTTCCTAAAGGCCTCCTGAACTAGATACTTCACCAGTATAGGTCTAAACTAGGATGGGTTTAGCTGGGAAAGCATCTGAATCTTACCTGGACCACATTTTCTCTTCAGGTCTATCCTTCTGTGGGCCAGCCCCTGTTCATGCCATCAAGGAAGGGGACACACAAGCTGATTATGATGTCTGCTACTTCTTTGCTGCCATCAATGCCAAGTGTCATGTCTGGATACACAAAGCAGATGACACCCTCAAGCCAGCTTTTGGAGGCACAAAATACACTGGTAACAACATCAGCACCAAGAGCGTTGGCAGTGAACGCTGTGAGGACATCACACAAAACTACAAGTATCCTGAAGGTATGGGCAGGCATGGGGCTGAGCATGCTCCTTGTCACTATTACAAAGGAGTAAAACACTAGAGCAGAGCCAAACCAGAGCACCAGGGTCATCCACTTCTCACTACCTCCCCTTCCTCAGTGGCCCTAGAACACCTAATTCTCCCCGTCTACAGAGCCAAAGCAGAGGTCATCACCCAAACTTCACCCTGCTTAATGGCATTAAGGTCTCTGGAAGACCAGGTGTTTGTTCACTAAGCACCTTCATGTCTGGAATACCTTTTCTGATTTCTGTTATATCTACACTCTGTACATCCACCTCCCATTACCTCTGTAATATAAATATGGATACATATATTTCAGACTCCAGCTTTCTGAAAAGGACTGTTGTGCTCTCAGATACTGTTTAAATCTCTCCCTCAACAAGTAGCTCCCCCTTCAGAATATGAGTGCTGCTTTCCTGGCCCAACCCTACCATCCCATCTTAACCTGTGGCTTCTTGACTCCGTGACTGCAGGAGACAAGCACAGCTTCTCTACACATAAGAACTGTGTCTTAGCTGCAGCAACAAAAATGCAGCTGCCTCTCCTACTCTGAGAGATGTTAGCACCAAGGTGTTTTAAAAACTGTGATAACTATTTCCAAGTAGAATTTGTCAGGCACATCCAATGAATATCCTGACAGCTGAAGCTGTCAAACTGATCCAGAAGCACAAAAAGGATACCTCTCTATGCCCTTAGAAAGAGTTATCTACAGTACTACCAGGAGAAATCAATGCCATTCTCCTGCTGCTTCTCACTAGTAAACAGGAAAGAGTACCAAAGTATGCACTTCTCTTCTTTTTGTGACAGGTTCTCTCCAGGAAAAAAAAGTACTTGACAAAGCCTACAGAAATATGAAGGAACTTGAGACAAGCAGCAGCAGCACACAGTTTATCTCCATTCCTACTGCTCTGGAAGAGCCAGTCAACCTCTTCATCTACCTCCAGTCAAATAGTTCTCTGCAGCTGGGACAAGATATTACACTTTCCATTGAAGTGTTTCATCACAGTGGTAGAGAAAAGGCAGCTCATCTGGTAGTTGGGATCCAGGCTCTGCATTATAATGGTGTGCCCATTGCACAACTTTGGAAGGAAGAGTTTCATTTTAACCTCCAAAGCAATTCAGGTAAGGACTCTCCTAGGTACATGCCTAGAAAAGTCCTCTAGTGCTCTCATTTCAAAAAAATCCTCCTAGCCCTAGGTTTACAAAAGGTTGGCTGAATACTTGATTCTAGGTGATTTCCCAGAGAGACTGTGGAGTCTCCCTAATCAGAGATATTCCAGAATCTACTGGACACAATCCTGTGCCATGTGCCCTGGGATGACCCTGCTTGGGCAGGGAGGTTGGACCAGATGATCCACTATTGTCCATTCCAACCTTGCCCATTCTGTGAAATAAAACACTTTGGCAACATCACCTTAGAGATTTTCAATCTGCAAATCCACTTGGGATCACTTAAGCATTTAAATGCTGCAGCTTTTAGTACAGTGTTGGGCACTGAACACTTGTAGGTGTCATGCAGGAAAAGACCAGACTGAACTCATCACCTGTCATTTCACCACTCTGTTCCAGTCAATAAACTGCAGGTCTCTGTGCCTTACACTTGGTTTGGAAAAGAGCTGGGAGAGAACCACCTGCTCAGGCTGACTGCTGTGCTGAGAGACGAGGACTCCTCCTACATGTACCTGGCACAGGAAGAAATCAGCATTTGTGATTCCCCTCTCACCATTGAGGTAAGACTGGGCTGTCATTCTGCCACTGCAGTAGGGAAAAAACAGCTTTCATAGTCATAAGCAGCAAAACAACACTACTGGGTTCAGGGGCTCTCTGAGAAACTAGAGCAGAGGAAATTAAACTGGACTTTGCCTCTTCTGGCAAATGGCAGCTCAGGCATCAAAAATTACACATCTCTCTTTAATCATAGAAGAGTATCTTTTCTTCTCTCAATTTCAGCTCATTTGCTTCTTTCAACAGTTCCCAGAAAATATAGTCCAGTATGAGCCAAGCACAGCAAAGCTCAGCCTCCAGAACCCCCTCATGGAACCCCTGGAGCAGTGTGTGATAGCAGTCGCAGGGCGAGGGCTCATTTACAGAAAAAGGAATTACAGGTAAGTGCAAACTGACTGATCCAAGAACAGCAAATGGAAAAAGAGACACAATACAAGCTAGAGAAACCCCTGCACAGGAAAGGCTGTCCCCAAAAATAACCAGGCAACAACATGGCAGAAGATATCACTACAGCATGAAAGCCCCAAGCATCCCATTCTTTATTTACAGATAATGCAGATGATTTTCACACTGAAAAGAAGAAAAGCCACCTAAGAGAACTTTCATCAGATGTGTAATACATAAGTTGAAGCCAATATGGCATCTACGAAAGCTTCAACAACAAAGACATAGACAGCAAAAGGAAAACCTCCTGCCAACAAACAGGATCACCAGAGAAACACCACAAGACTTAGTCAGAAACACACATTAAATGAGACAATAGTTAGAGGTCACTGAAATGAGCTACAAAATTTAGAAATTATTTGCTGTTGAGAAATCAATCACATTTTAGTGAGCAACTTGAACATTCTTAAGTGGAGTAAAAATGTACTGTTTATGACACCTTCCCATCCATTACCCACTGTAAACAACAGACAGTGGTGCATTCCCCTTCTCTACTGAAGAACCAGGCAAATGTGACTTAGCCAAGAGTGACCAAAGGGGCACACTCCCCTTCACATGACAAATACCCCATATTTGTCTCAAGAAGCTGCATTAGGACAAAGTCTCCTGAGATGTCCCCATGGAGAGTTTCAACTCTCCTATCCCATCTCCCTCCCAAACTCCTGATGACAATTTCACTGTGGTAGTTCAAGTAACTGCCACCTTTCTTCTACTTCTTTTTTTGCTTTCCTTCTTTTTGGCACCACATTCCCTGTCTAGCAAATGTGTACCCTAGACCCAGGAAACTAAAAACACAAAGAGGGATGATTCCTGTATAATCCCTTCTCTCCTTTCAGGCTGGGCTCTGTGCAAGCTAAAAGCACTCAAGAGCTGCAAATCCCATTCACCCCCACCCGAGCAGGGCCCAGAAGACTCACTGCACGTCTGACCTGCCTCCAGCTCCAGAACCTGAAGAGCTACAGAACTACCAACATTGCAGCTGCCTGAGGCCCAACTCAGCACAGGCCCTGCTGTCCTGCTTACAAAAGAGCGGCCGTGATCTGTGCCCTGGTCATAGGCAAGCACAGTTTAATAAAAGCTGTATTTAAAACCATGTCCAATTCTGATTATTCGCACAAACTCAATTCTCTCCCATCTGCCACTATGTCCACTCTCCAGTTTTAGAAGCTGAAACTCACTGTGACAAAGATGGGCTGAACGCTCAAGCAGATGTTGCAGTTCTCACCACACATGTGCTGAGCCCACAAGTGCTTAAGTCTTTTGCCCTACCTACTTTGTGACATAGTAAAGGGTATCCTGGAACTTGAAAGTGATGATAGATGTAGCATGTCTCCAGGGATTTATATAGGGGGACATCTCTCCCTATAGATCCTTGACATTGGTAAGGTAGTAAACAGTATTTTCCGCTGCTTTCTGAGAAAAAAAAGAGAAAGTTCGTTCACTGCTCTGTAAGGTTAGGCAAGAAATAAATAGCAGCATTGCAGCACATTTTATAATTATTCACTGGGCTCCTTGCAAAAGAAGCAAGACCCTTTTCATTCTGTATACATCCTTAGCCCTCAGAAGACAGATAAAGCAACTAATGTAAATCTGGCAATATTTTATTCTTCCCTGGACCCCACAGTCGTTGTAAAGTCTGAAGAATGGGGCACATTAAGATGCAGCACTGCATCATCCCAAGAATCCAAGCAAAATGACACCTTCTGCAATGGCAAAGGGCAACTTCCTGGAGAAGTTCTGCCAAGTAGCAGCAAAGTTCTCTCCTGCATTGTTCTCATCATTTTCCAAGCTGAAAACCAGCAAAGTCCACTGGAAATGCAGATGCCAGAGCCAGTAGCAGCAACACACGTAGGCACAGAAGAGTTAAAGTTGATCCTGTGTGAAGTTCTTGACTTTGTTCATGTTGTGATCTACTGCACCACTTAGAAACTGCACCCAGCCTTCCTCTGATGGTGGACATACATGGCTTGTCCTGCAAAAGTGGAGGAAATTCATTAGGGAAGCCTCCTGGGTGTGTTATACCTCTACATCCAGGCAACATGGGGGTTTTGTAAAGCTCTGAATAACCACAGCAGCAAAACAGGGCTGCTCTAGCCCCAGAGGGCTTTGAGAAGAACCCACACTCATGTCTGTAGTCCCAAACCCAAAACAAGGAACCACTGTCATCCCTAGCATCATTTTCTTACTCCCATCCCTTTGTGAGTAGATAACATCATCATAGTTCTGAAATGCCAACATCTACTGTCTAGAAATGAGTCATGTTTGACATGAGGCAGAAGGGTATCAACCTTCACAGCAGGGAACACACACTTATAAAACTGTAGCTCATACTCACTTTGCAATCTCTAAGACTTTCTTCAATACTGAGGCCAACTTAGCAGCCTAGAAAGGAACAAAAGGGAAATAAGGTGAGCCAAATGTGAGGAAAAGTAGGGTCTGAACAGTACTGGAAAATAAAGAGGACTATGGGGATGCACAAGAGGCAAGAATGAATAAAATTGCCATGGATCCTGATGCAAGAATGAAGTTAACACTTACTGCTATGCTGGCAGTTTCTCCCAACCTTCTCCTGGCTGTGACAGGTAAAAAAGAACTGACTGTTTTTTAAAGCATACATTAAAATGCTTTCTTTTTAAAAAAGATAGGCCTATTAGAAATCAGTAATTGATATTAAAGTACAAAGTTGCAAGTGACTAATTTTAAAGCAATTTGATATTAGGTAACTTTTTTAATTAAAAAGAAATCAAGCCACTGGCAAAAGGCATGAAACCAGGATTAAGAATAAAAGAAATCCCAGATATGAGGATATTTTTACTTAATTTACAATGCAAGGGGTGTTTCAAAGTTCAGGCAGGTTGCCAGAGCGTTGCCCAGTCAACCTTTGAGTGTTGCCAAAGATGTAGACTCCACTGCTTCTCCAAGCAGCTTGTTTCAGTGCTTAAATACACTGACTGTAAGAGTTTTTCATTTCATAGATAACTTTATTTCAGCAAAACTTCACTACCCAAGGAAGCAAGTACATCTGCAGTACATAGGCAGCCTCAGACAACACTTTCCTGAGGTTCTGTCTCTGGAAATCTCATGGATTATAATTCAGAGCTAAAGTTTCAAGTGGCCACACTCTTCCCTGAAGAGGTACAGATGAAGAATGTGTTTCCACCTGAAGGAGGTGTGCAAGAACAAAGGGCACTCTTCATCCCTAAGAAATGATTACTGAGGCAGTCACTAACACCCATCTCTCCCTGAAGTTACATAGCCCCTCCAATCTGATTTCTTCCCATTCCCTACAGCCAGGCCACTGTTCCATGTGCAGATACTCAGATACTGAGATATCTCTACTGCAGACACTCACGTTAAGTCGCACGGCCAGTGGGTTCACAGGGGGGTACATGCTCAGTGCCAGCTCATCAACACTAGAATAGAAAAGAGGGGAGCAAGGAAGAAATGTTCTGATAGCACAACACACAGACCCTGGTCAAAGCCTGCACCCATCCTGAATGCAGGTCAGGAACAACAGTGAGATGTCAGTTGTACCTATGGGCACAACTTTCTCAGTCACCTGTGTGTTCCTCTCACTGTGCAGTGAGATGTGGTCACAGCTCCATCCCCTAGGTTCCTCTCCTGACCTACACAACTCTCAACAGCTTAACACAGCCTTCCCACCACAGCTGTGTCCACCACCTGCTCACAGCTCCAGTATCACAAAGGCTGCTCCTACTCCTCACTGAAGACCTCAAAGACTGGGACAGCTCTAGAGGGAAGAGCAGCACGGGGAGAACCCTGCTTACCTTGGGCTGATCTCATTAGCAATGTCTGCCAGGTCATCCAGCTGCGCAATCTGCTCTGGGGAATCAGCCTTGCCATGGGCCTTCACTGCAGCCAAGAGCTTCTTCAGGCAAGCTTTAGAAGCCTTCATCAAGCCCATGCAGGAGCCGAGCAGCTGCCGGTCAGCCTCTGACCAATACGTGTCTCGGTTGCCCCGAAAGCCCAGCTCCTCATCTTCCATGATGTCCCCATAGGGATCCTGCCCTTCCACCAGTGCCTGAGAACACAGAGGCACTGAAAACCCAGAGCCTAACATCAATTCCAGCAATACCCAGGAGGAAAGGGAAAGCATCATCTAGACATCATATAAATAAGTAATGGAGGAATCTCAATTGGTTGATCCTAAAAAAACTGGATTAAGAAAAACTAATCCACTACTCTAACAGTGCAAGCAGTGACAACCTGGTGAATCCTTACACGATCCTAAATTGCCTCCCCCATCCCCATGGCTTTATGGAAATCTTATACAAAGTGAACCAGGCTTGAGAATAAAAACTCATTAAAATCCATGCATAAAACAATTATCTATGTCATGTCAGAACAAATTTATATTAAAGCCTCTATGTAAAATAATTCCTGTGTTCCATCACTGACCCACCACAGAGGGTGGTTGGGCACTGGAACAGGCTCCCCAGAGAAGTGGTCACAGCTCCAAACCTGCCAGAGTTCAAGGAGCATTTGGACAAATCTCAGGCACATGGTGGGATTGTTGGGATTGTCCTGTGCAGGGCCAGGAGCTGGACTCGATGATCCTTTTGTATCCCTTCCAATTCAGAATAGTCTGAGTCTATGAATCCAACACTGCAGGTTCCTCTAAGGCTTAGTGGCTTCCTTACATGTTCCATCTCCTCCACAGCATCCTTGACCACACCTAGACACACAGCCAGAGCTGACACAACTGCTGCCTGGTTATCTGCAAAAGCAAAAGGATGAAAACTGTGGCACCCCTCTGTTTCCAATCAGTTTCCAACAACCTTCATCTAAGCTTCCAATCATTTTAGGATCCAACTTCTTGCAGAGCTCAGAACTGCACTGTTGTCAGGCAAAGAATCTGACCTGGTTTCCAAGCTTATACATTTCAAAACCAGTCAAGTTTTTAAGTCATTCTCCATTCAGCCTTCATTGTGCCAGCTGGAATGCCCTTACAAAAGCTACTGATATTCCAAGACAACATGTCCTAGTTCTGTTGCTCTGCATTTACAACACTCACCTCGAGGCAGGTTAGACACTTGCTCGCAGGCCTCCCACACACCTCCAGTGGATATCAGCTGTTCCTGAGACAAGCTGAAACAAAAGAAACCCCTCAAGGTTACAGTCAATAACAGCCCTGTGCTAGACTGTGATCTAATTCTCTGCACCCAAGATGATGCACACCAGCAAAAGTTCTGCTGCAAAGATGTCACCAGCCAGCTGGTCACTAGTATGCTGTGTCTGTGTAAAGCCTTTGCTGCCTCCTAACAAGTATACTTCTAACTTTTTCTTGCCTTTTCCCCCCAAAATTATCATAAAATCATAGAATCATGCAATTGAAAATTACAACCTCTCCACTGGGGCATTGAGAATTGTGTCTGTGAGTTGGATCATTCCTTCCACTACTTCAGTGGTAGCATCTCGAACCATCTTCCGAAGAGTTGTACCTGGTTGAGGTTGAGAAAGAGCAAGAAAAGTTGGCACAAAGTCAGCACTGACAGAAAGCAAGTGCTGAAGATGGAACACAAAGACTGCTCTGTCAGTGTGGATGCACTGTATAAATGAAGTTACAAGTATTTTGAAGAAAGCAAAATGCTTCCCAGTTCCATAAGAAGTCTGGACAAGGATTTCAACACTTCATCAATTTCAATGCTCAATCAACTACACAACTTCCCACAGATGGAAAACTGCAGCAGCAGACAGACACGTACTTCACTCATAAACACGTTCAAAGTCCACAGAATAGCTGATAATGGGATACCATACTAATGAATACTTGCTGATACCAGACCTCATTAGGCTCTGAAACGCTGGGTCTCTCTATACAGTGGTGGTGAAGGAACCACCATCCTATACAGTGGTGACTGCCTTGCTGCCATTATCTCACCTTGGCCCTTGGGGAGCCAGTAGTACACTGTGGCAACTGCAAGAATAGCCTTTTGGACATCCTCACTCAGCTTCTGGCAATCCTGAAAATGAAGAGGCAAAAGGATCACTCATGAGTAACACACAGCTGCACCACATTCAGAAATCCTCATAAACAATTGCTGCATTTCAGACTGCTCTGAGAAAAGGAAAGAATGGCAATGACCAGTCTGCTTGAGAAACAAATACAGCACAAGAAGAAGGCACCATAAGCAAGCTGTATGCATCTCAACCTGCCTCATGATCTAGTAACAAAACACTCCCTGGTGTGGTGGTCATGCATCAGAGAGGAAAAAGTAACCTAGATCATTATTCTGAAGGCCTTTTTTTTTCTTTCCTCCAAACACCTCTATGATAAACTTCTCTCAACTGATAGCAAAAACACTGCATATTCTTTGTTAAACCTAAGGCCTGTATTCTCCAATATTCTGTCACTATCAGCAACTAGCTGTAGCTGTTTAAAAATATAAGAATATTTTTATTTAGGATGTCTCCCTACCTTACAGAAATTAGTTCTCTGGCCAGTTCTTGGGTTATATTAATACACTCTACAGTACACAGCCCATTTAGTCAAATGAACCAAGAAATACCTGAAGCTTGCAAACACACTGCAATTTCACAGTCTGTTGAGGCTTTCTCTCACCTCTGCAGAAGGTAGTGGAGGCCTTGAGAATGCCAGACTCAGCTTTGTAGCTTCCTGTGATGTTACCTGGAATGTCTGACCTAAAAAAGCCCAAAATAACGGGAGCAAAAGAAGAGAAAGTAATTCAGGTAAAAGAACAGAGCAGCTTGATGAGCAGCAGCTCTGATCCTACTACTTCCTTACCATTACACCCAAGCCTTACAAACACATAAACTAAACCCCATTAAGAAGAAAAAATCCCTAGTGCATTTGTGTCATGCATGTTGCTTGTGTCCCATGTCTGCTTGTTCTCTATTTTCTTCTTTTCACTTGGCTAGTAGTGATAGTCAGAAGCCCAGTCTGCATCCTGGTTCACAACCTGTTCACCAGGATGTGGCAGGAGGCTTTAACAGAGACCTTTATAAATCTGGTACGAACAGTTCAATACCGGCCCACCTTGGCCACACCTTGGGCTGTTTGGTGAACAGTTTGGGTGCTCAGGCACTGGAACAGGTTGGTCTAGGAGGTGGTGGGGTCACTAACCCTGGGGATGTTTAGGAGGCTGGATCTGGCACTGATGTGGTTTAGGGTTTACAAAGGCAGCGCTGGGTTAACGGTTGGATTTGATCTTAAAAGATCTCTCTTTCAACCTTGCCGATTCCGTGACTCCATGAGTGGAGGGCACGCCCCTGAGCTGGAGACCCGCCGGGGGAGCAGCCCTGCCCGGATCGCCCCGCGGTACCCGGCCCCGAACCCCGGCCCGGCCGCTCCCCGCCCGTACCTAGCGCGGCCCAGAAGCGCGGCAGCTCGAACGGCTCTCGGCCCTCGCCCGGCTCTCCCTCTGCAACGGCACAGACAGAGCTCAGCCCGCGGGCAGCCGGCCCGCCCCGGCCCGACCCCCGCCCGGCCCAGCCCCGGCCCCGGCCCGACCCCCGCCCGGCCCAGCCCCGGCCCCGGCCCGACCCCCGCCCGGCCCCGGTCCGACCCCCGCCCGGCCCCCGCCCGACCCCCGCCCGGCCCCGGCCCGACCCCCGCCCGGCCCCCGCCCGACCCCCGCCCGGCCCCGGCCCGGCCCCGGCCCGACCCCCGCCCGGCCCCGGTCCGACCCCCGACCCGGCCCCGGCCCGGCCCCCGCCCGGCCCCGGCCCGACCCCCGCCCGGCCCCGGCCCGACCCCGGCCCGGCCCCGGCCCGACCCCCGCCCGGCCCAGCCCCGGCCCCGGCCCGGCCCCCGCCCGGCCCCGGCCCGACCCCCGCCCGGCCCAGCCCCGGCCCCGGCCCGGCCCCCGCCCGGCCCCGGCCCGACCCCCGCCCGGCCCAGCCCCGGCCCCGGCCCGGCCCCCGCCCGGCCCCGGCCCGGCCCCCGCCCGGCCCCCGCCCGGCCCAGCCCCGGCCCCGGCCCGACCCCCGCCCGGCCCAGCCCCGGCCCCCGCCCGGCCCGCACCTCGCAGCCGCGCCAGCACCGCCCGCAGCGCCCCGCGCACGTCCCGCAGCGGCTCCCGCGCCTCCATCGCTGCGGGCCGGCCCCGGAGCGACCCGCGCGTCACGTCCGCTCCGGCGGCGGCTGGAACGGCCCCGATCCGCCCTACGGAGACAGGACCGCCCTACAGAGACACCGCCCCGGAGAGACAGGACCGCCCTACAGAGACAGCGCCCCGGAGAGACAGGACCGCCCTACAGAGACAGGACCGCCCTACAGAGACAGGACCGCCCTACAGAGACGACCCCACAGTCCCACAGAGACATGCCCCTAGAGACAGCCCCACAGTCACATAGAGACAGGACCGCCCTATAGAGACAGTCCCATAGTCACATAGAGACAGGACCCGCCCTATAGAGACAGCCCCAGTCACATAGAGACATCCCCATAGAGACAGCCCCACAGAGAGCCCCACAGAGACTGCGGAGCCCGGTTCGCAGCGATATGCGCTTTATTAGCGAGCAAGCACACGGGTGAAGCAGCGGGGCCGTGCTCTGTGTGCGCCTCTGCGGTGGAGGCGCGGCTCACACCGCACTACACCAGCCGCAGCAGGTCCTCGAAGTTGAGCATGTTGTTGGCTACGTCGGACCAGGCCGCGTGGGTTGCCCCGTCCATCTCCGGGGCCAGGCTGTTGCTGCTCTCCAGAGTGTGGTTCGTGCCGCCGATGACTTCATGGCATTCTGGGCACGTACTCTTCTGCATTGCGCCCCCACACTCCCCGATCACATAGATATGCCCGTTTTTGCACTTGAACCAGTGGCCACGGGGACAGCCAATAGCACTGACAATCTGTACCCGCTCAGCTTCAGAAATCCCCAGCCCTGACACGGGCAAGCCAGCATCGATCTTCTTCAGGTGAGCGTTCACTGCAGCCTCATCCTCCTCTGTGAATTTCTTTGTCCCTTCCAGGATCTCACGTGCACTGCTAATCTCTGCTGCTATGTCTGTGGATATCATCCTACTTGCTTTGCACCTTGCCAAGAGGCTCAGCAAGTAAGTCAGTCTCTGGATCTCAGACTGCAGGTCAGTGAGCTCCTGTCCTGTAAAACTGATGCGTTTCTTATCCAACCACTCCTGCACTTCACCCAGCCTCTTTTTCAGCCCCTCCTTTTCATTCTCATCAATTTTGTTCATAGAACGAGTTAGGTCTGCTACACGTTTATAGAAATTAAGCAGGTTCTCAATTAGTCCAATACTCTTTGTGGAGAGAGCAGAAGCTTTTAGTTTATCTTCCAGCATGGCATACTTAAAGGGTAGATCTCTCCTCAAAACAAAACTCCTTGCCAGTACAGCCTGTAGTCTCTTTCTGTTAGACTCAATTTCCTGTGCTGGGCCTTGGATTTTCTGTTTCACCCGTTCTATCTCCTCCACCTGCCTTTTCACACTGGTGCCATATCTCAGATTCTTTCTGATGGGTATCTGACACAAAGGGCATACCTTCAACTTGACGACATCATCATCTTCATCCATATAGTGGTCAAGGCCTTGTGACTCAAAGATGTGGCCACAGTCTTCAAGCTGTACAAATCGAGCATCTGGGTCATCCTCAAAGCCAAAAAAGATCTGCGTGAGTTCCTCGTGGTCACAAACAAGGCACTTCTTTGGGCAGGGCTCTCCACAAAATCCAACACAGGGATGACCACAGGGCAGCACCTTAGCACAGGGAACATTGCAGCGAGGCCTGTTGCATGGCTCAGAGCAAAGGTTGGTACACTGGTAGTGCTGGCACTGCCACTCACATGGCTCAGCACAAGGAGCACAGCTTTCCCAACATTTCTTTTTGCACTTACTGTGAATACAATAGTTCTGACATTTCTTCTGACAAGGAGGACATTCTGTAGTACAAGGTTCTTGACACTTGTGGGAGCAGATCAAGACACGCTTGCATGGTCTATCACATGCCTTATGAAATCTTCCTCCAAAGCAAGTATGACAGGAACCTGAACATACATGGCCACATGCCAGTGTGACAGAACACTTAATGTCACATTTCACAGCCTCCTCACGTCCCATCCTAGTGACCCAGCAAAAAACTTCCTGCTCATGGCCACATTTCAGTGTGCCTGTAACCAGTTCAGGACACTCCACTGTGCATTGCTGCCCACAGGAATTTCTGCATGTGTGTCCACATTTTAACTTCTTGTTGCAAGGTTCTAGGCAACTAAATTCCCACTGTGGCATATGGCATGGCACCATCTGCCTGTGGCCACACCAAGGAATAGTTTTCTCAACCTTTACCATACATTTTCCACAGGGCTTATAACATGACTGTGGGCAGCGGTGCCCAGCTGCACAAAGCACCTTTTGACAAGGCTTCAGGCACTGGTAGGCTTTGTGCTCTGGGTCATATGGGTGACATGCCCTTGTGCAAACATGTCCACAACTCAGCCTAAACTCACAGGGACGAGTACAGCCTCCCTCTGGGACTCTGTTGAAGTCTTCACCTGTAGATACCTGTGTCTTGGTGTCGGGGTGGTTTTGACAGCAAAGCTCCAATGACTGGCCAATGTGACCGTTCTCCTGAAGTGTTTCAATTATATTGTTCCAGAGAGGAACTTTGCCAAGCATTCTCATGTTTCCAATACAATAGAGGCCTTTCTTAGCTCTGGATAAAGCCACGCATATGCGATTAGGGATCTTCAAGAACCCAGCTCTCTCCTCTTGGTTGCTCCGCACCAGTGACAGCAGAACAATATCATTCTCCTCTCCCTGGTACTTATCTACTACATGAACCTTCACACCTTCAAAGATCTTTGCTGGCATGAGCTTTTGCAGACAGAAGAGCTGTCCAGTGTAAGTAGTGAGAATGGTGATCTGAGAAGGTTCATAGCCCTGACACAAGAAGTATTTGCACAGTTCCACTATGAAGTGGGCCTCGTGTGGGTTCTGGTGGCTTTTCCCTTCCTGGATCTCTTGTTCAGGAACCTCGTGTTCCACAAAGAAGACGTTAGTTGAGACACCCTGAAACAAGAAGAAGGATGTCAGAGAGAGAATTCTAGTTTTTGTTGCCCCAGAAATTCTGGCCGTTTAATTGTGCTTATTAGATGATAAGTGATTACTTCATATTTGTAAGCTGCATAGATTTTCTTGGAAGTTGTTTATTGGTAAAATGTCCAAACAGAGAAACCAAGGAAGAAGTGTTCCAGTAATCCTGTCACCTATTTTATGTTGGAGTTTCACATATTATGCTTTAAGTGCTTCATTAAAGATTTCTTCCTAGCTTTCAAACTCCTACAATTCGTTTGTTCTCCCTTCCATTTTTTACTGTTGTTTTGAAGTCATTGGATCCATTTCCACTGTCCACCATCACTAATGCCAGAAGAACTAGAAATTACTTACATAATTCTATATTGCCCAATTCCGTGATTCAGGTATAAATTTCAATAACTGAATTTGACCTAAGAGTCTGAAATCCTTGAACACTGTATTTTACAGAAACTCATTTAGTCAGTAACAGGGGACAAAAGCAACCACTTGGATTGCTGAAAACTCACTTTTATATTCTCATATTCCAGGACAGAGGGATGGTTCTCCAGCTTCTGGTATATATGAGGACTGATAAGCTGGGCAATTTCAGGGCGCATGCGGTGCTGAAACACAAAACAGTTTTATCAGTCTTGAGGAAGGAACCTCGTATTTCCCATATTCTTTTGCTCCACTGTACAGACGGTGGCTGAATGCAAGACAAGGATGACTTTTCAATATGAGATAAGAAGGGAGCACTTCCCAATCCCTGCTCTCCCTCACCCCATTGCTGACACCACCAACAAATTCAGGAGTGATAGTAGCAGAGTATCTTCAAGAAAATCTCTTGGTAAGGTTGTTGTACAACAATGCTGGTTTCAGTGCAAATATAAGCACACTTACAGATAACAAAAGCCAGCACTTCACCCTAACTACTAAATGAGCTCTTCCAGGTGCTTTTAATACAGGGCTGCTGATGGTAGAATTAACTTCCCTGGGCACCAAGATAGACAATTATAGCAAAACTCTGCAGGAAGCAGCCTGAGAAGAATCATGCTGTCTCACTCTGCAAGGTTATGAAAGTTTCAGTTGCCACAATAAACCATGTTCTTCACACAAAAACATGAGAACCACAGTGCTGTGGACAATATCACTAAATAACTGAAAATATGCTGGAACTCATCAGTTTGACAGCTCCTACCACTCTTTTCAGAAGTTAGACAGTACATTTTTTAATTTTATGCTGCTCTTACAGTAGAAATATAAACTAAGTGTATTACAAACTTAAAACAACCTAAATACAAGAAGTTTTTTATGGCTCTTTCTTACTTGGTACTTCAGACAGACAAAGGGGAAATCCACTTTGATCAGACGTTCAAAGAGAGAGACTTCGAGGTTGAAGTTCTTGGCCAGGTCATATACATTTGCACTAGGCTGCAACTGAAAGATAAAGGATAGGAGGTCCATGTTTTGGAACTTTTCCTGTGTGGAAGTTGGACTTTTCACTCCCATTTTCTGTGACAGGTTGCCCACTGAAAGGCCAGAGACTGGATTTTTGCAGAAGTGCTAAATATCGAAGCTTGATACAGTCACAATCAGAGCATATGTAAAATTGTGTCAGTTAAACTAAAACACCAGTCTCACAGGAGCTCTACTCTAAAACTTCAGGAGACAGGACCTGTGGCATCTGTGGAAGCTGGGGAGCAACAAGCCCTGGCAATTTTCCCACACGGTGTTTGCTTAGATGGTTCTTGTTCATTAACACAGCAGATAGAGATGTTAGTCATGAAAGTTACCTGCTGGTGATCTCCAATGAGGATGAGGTGCTGGCAGTCTTTACTCAGAGTAGTAATGGTGTGAGCCTCAAGCACCTCTGCTGCCTCTTCTACAATGACAATTCGTGGCCTTATGTACTGCAAGATCCGTCGGTATTTTGCAGCACCTGAGCAAGGATGGAAGATAAACTTTAGGATATAACTACATTGAAGCAGTAAAGCAAGACTTTTCACAGAAAGGAGTAGGCTCTCTCTCAGAAAAGACTGGGGTTCTTCTCAAGATTCCCCATTTCAACACTCAGCTTTTTGAATTTTAAAACAGCAACACACCAGGGATGGCTTCTATATGAAGAGTTATTAAGGAAGGCAGGTGGGAATTAGTCCTGTGCCTGCCTTGGTCCTTTTTCCAATGCTCTCTTCAGACAGAAGATACACTCAATATGTTGTTCTACACATATAAGCCTAAATTGTCTTTCCAAAAGCATGTACTACAATGACCCTGACACTACCACCTCCAGAAGGTGCTGTGGAAATAGCAATACAGGTATTAGCTGTGCCTTACTAAGGCACAAGTGGTGCAGTTCCATTAGAAAAATGCTACTTGAGACAGGGGGAGTGCAAAAGGGCCCAGAAGCTGCTCATGCCACTAATTAACAACTCTCACAACAGCCCCAGTTGCAAAGGGAGTCAGAGATTAAAAAGGCTCCAGACTCATGCAGAGCCTGACTCAGGCTGCGAAGCAGCATATGATACTAATCTTTCAGCAAAAAGGTTCTTTAAACATGACTGGAAGCTATACAATACTGGTTTGCTTCCCAACTGCTCTTCACCTGTAGTTGTCATCCCCACAATTCTGGCATTATTGAGAATGCAGAGATCTTGCTCCAGCTTCAGTTCTTCCAGTCTTTTTGCTGCACACCCATACTGGTATTCATACTCCAGAATGTCCTCTCGAATTAAACTCTGGTAACCCTTCAGCCAAAACCTGGGAAAAAAGTGCAATTATCACACACTACAAGGAAAACAGGATGGTGATCCACAAGTTCTGAGTGGATCCAGTTCAAAACTTCCCACAGGTCTCTTGGAAAACAGATTATTGCCGTGTGTACTTAGTCCTGAGCATGTAAAAATGCATGGCATGACATTGCTTCCCATGCAGTACAAGGTTAAGAACAAGTATGTTCAAACAAGGAGTGGAACAGATACAGACAGAAACATCATGGCTTGACAAGTGTTTGCACACTGGAATGATCCTAGAAAACCCCTGCCTGACAAGCCCTGCTAAACAGCTTTGTCACCTGTAAAGCCTCCAGCGGGAGCTCATGTCAAGTTGCCACACATCCTGAATAGCACTGGCCTCTTCCTCTGTCATTGTGCTCAGCTTACGGAGCTCAGCCTTCATCTTCTGCTTCATTTTTCTCCTCTGGGCAGGAGTTACCTGTAAAGAAAAAAAGCAAAACACCCCAATAAGCAGTTACAGCACAAAGATTCTTTTCTGTTAGCATCCCCATGTTAATCTTTACATAGTCATGCTAATGCATGCAGTTACCTCCCACTGCATGGCCTCCTGTCGTGGTTGAGCTGCTCCTTCTTCCTGGTCCGGCTTCATGGCCGACATGGCACTGGCTAGTTCATGAACAGCTCTGTCATCGTCCTTCTCCCTCCTCCAAGGGTTTGCTATATTTTCATCCTCAATCATTCTCTCAGCTTCAATCAGGTCAGCCATCTCTGGGATCTCCAAAAGCTCCTCTTCTGCTTCATCTTCCCCCTCCTCCTCTCTTTCCTGCTGACCACCTGTGAGAGTTACCAGTCACATGAAGTAAGTCACAGCCACTCTATCAATGCAGCAGTCAGATCACTACATGGAAGTTAGGGTTAATCTTCTTTCCACTCCCTCACAGTATCACACATCATTCTATGCCTGTTAAGTAGCAGTCTCTCTTTTCTGGCACACAAACACTGCTTAAAGGTGTACACTTGTAAAGGATGTGTGTGGGGTGGGTGTCTTTTTGGTGTTTGGGGTTTTTTAATTTTGTTTGTTTTACCTGGATTTTCAGCCCACATATTCTCTGCAGCATTCTGTTTGAAGGCAGAGTCACCAAGTCCGAGCCACTCCAGAATCAAGGAGCGTTGTGAACCAATGTAGTAAAACTCTCTGTCCTCCTAATACAGGAAAAGTCAAATCAGCCAGCCCTATTACACTTCAGAGTGTTAGGATGATGCCAAAGCAGCACCTTACAGCAGTGGCAACTAGGACAAGTCCCCCTGAGACACATTTCAGAGCTAGAAAGTCCAAGCAGCACCAGAACTTCAGAAAGGGTATCCCTTCTCCCCTTCACTTTAAGAGGCTTTTCTTTGGGTACTTGCATTTTTATGCTGCTAAAGATCACTTAGAACCTCTTCAGTTTAAAGGAGCAAAATTCAAAGCCCCTGTTTGCCTCTACTGTCATTTGGCACAGCTTGCTGTTCATTCTCTTACTTTCCCAGTAACCAAACGATGCTAAAAAGATGTATGCTGGGGGAACCTCAGGCTCACTAGCAGAAAGGATGGTAAGCATGCACTGGACTGCTTGACTCAGAAGAAAGGGACCTCTCTTACCAGAGCCATTGTCAGGCTGGCCCGGTGCTGGGGTGCCATGTACTGTTCCAAGCATCTCATAGGCAGCACTTCGCAGGTCGTGTACTCCAAACGCCTGGCTCCTTCAAGGACCTCCTGCTCAGCCTCTTTCATCTCACTCATTATCTACTCAAAACAAAGAGAAGGGAGACAGTGTCACACTCAGAGAAACAAAGCTCACTAACAGCAGGACAAAAAATTGACAGAAGAATTAAGAAGCCAAATTCAGCATAAAACGAAGTGAAAGGCCAGGTGTGGGGGAGGTTTATTATCTCCTCTAATGCACATGCAACCCAGTCCCAGCATCTCCCAGGAGGTCTGCACATACATTTTGATAGTCTTCAGAGAGGTTCTCTAGAAAGTCAAATCTGTAGTTAAGCCTCCTCAGCTCCTTCAAGGTGAATCTGAGCAGGGCATCACTGTTACTCCTGCCCCCAATACGCACTATCCCATGACTTTGAAATGAGAGTATTCCTGTGAATGAAAGAGAAATATTAGGACTAAAGGGCCAAGCTCAATTTTCAGCAGTAGGACAAGAAGCAGGAAAACCACCCTTTGACTGCAAATCATACAATGGTTTGCTCTGAGTGAAGTTTTTTTATTCTATATCAATTGGCATAGAGTCACTAAAAATAATCAAACTAAAATTCAGGTTATCATGCCATACAATGAGCAGAGTAAGAGTTATAGTATTGTTTCTAATTACAGGCCCTAACAACAGGTTGACCAGAGAATTTGTGGATGCATTATCACTTGAAGTGTTCAAGGCCAGGCTGGGCAGAGCTTGGAGCAACCTGATCTAGTGGAAGGTACCCTTGTCCATAGCAGGTGGGTTGGAATTAGATGATCTTTAAGGTCTTTCCAACCCAAACCATTCTATGATTCTACCTCCATCCTGCTAGCAGGAACTCTTACCTTCTAAAAACTGATCCAGTGCATGATTAGTGTAGCAGACTATAAGGATGGGAGGCCGCAGGTAAGTGCCTTGCCACGCGTGCTCATTAGCCAAGAGAGCCTGAACAATCTTCAAACCCACGTAAGTCTTCCCTGCAAGACAAGCTCAGAATCAGAAAACTCACCCTCTATGAGTGCCTTGAAACACAGAAATCATCAAAAACACATCCAAGACTTCTTTCTAGGCTGCCAATCTGGTCTGTACCAAGGGAACTGACCCCAGGGGTAACTAGCTTACAAAATAGAGACAAAGTAGCATAACACTGACTTTCTGGCCTGTAGTTGGGCAAGGCCACAGCCTGCAAGAATGCTATTTTTTTAGATAATACACCAGACCTAGACACAGGGTTTTCTCTCCCAGTGCATCCCCCAGCCCACTCTGATACTGGCATCACACATGACATTTGGCTGCACATGAAACATCCACACGCTACTGCAATACAAACACTGGTGCTTGTTAAATTCACCTACCATTTAAAACAATTACAGTTCACCTTGTAATACTTTATTCACACAATGGTTCATGGCTGAATGCTCCCAAAGCTCTAACATGCCATGAAGACAAGTAGGAGAGTGCTGCACAGAAAGAGGCAATTGAAAACTTCTTCACCCCAATATACATGCACAGCCCACAGTGCAGTTGGTGTCTACTTGCATCTAGGTGGGCAAAGATCAGACGTGGGTATTTGAAGATATTATCTGTCCCCACAGCTCACACTAACTGGGTGACTCAAGCATCAATTAGCCACAGGACTAAAGTTTTGGAGACAGTACAGCTGGCTTTCTCTGAAGTTAATCTCCCTAGATGGGGGAACCAATGAGAACTTCTTAAATTATAGAGCCTTTAAGCAAATATTTCTCACCAGTGCCAGGAGGTCCTTGGATAATAGCCAGCTCCTTGGTGAGTGCAAGATTCAATGCCTGCATCTGAGACTCATCTAATTTCAAAGCTTCCATTGAAAGCCATTGATTTGGATCTAGAATGCGGACACTTTTCAAGCTATCAGGGCACTTCTCTTCACGTGAAGTCTTCATCAAGCGTGCAAGGTTGTAGACAGTATCCTCTTTCAGATAGTCTGGCTCCTTCACCTGTGCATCACATTCCACAATGTACTTCTGGAATGGGATATCTTCTTCCTGCATCTTCTGCAGCCCTTCTAACACATGCCTGTAGGCCTCAAAGTAGGCAGTTGTCTCTACCATGAGGAAAGAGTCTGAGGGTTCAATCCCTGCCAGCAGTGGCTGGCTCTCAGCATCAAAACACAGCTCCACAATCCCATGGACAAGGTCTTTAGCATTACGTCTGGAAACAGTGGCAAAAAGGAATGTTTCAAAGTGATCTTGGGACATGCAGACTAGGGATCCATATAGCAGTCGTTTAGAATTCTGCCACTGGACAAACCTCAGTGGTGTTGCATCAAACTGGACCTTGTAAGCAATACCCGTTGAGGTACAACATGGGGCAATAATCCGTGCATCAAAGTAGATCCTGATATCATCAAATTTTTTCTTTCTTAAATTTCTGTCCTGGAAATTCTGCAAAACCTCCATGATACCTTCCCTTAAAGGCCTTACAAAGTCTTCTCTCAAAAGCCGGAAGTGGGTGTCGAGATAAACACTGGTGCTTTCATATCTTCCAAAAACAAAATTGGGACGTAGAAAAGGTTTCTCACTACCGTGTATTTCATCATATGTTGGATAAATGCTCATGCTACGATAGCTTTCTCCTTGCCCATCTCGAGGCTGCATAAATGTACAATTATCAGCCCTCAGTGTGCCTTCACGTCTCTTCTCCTGCAGATGCTGCATGAGCATCTGGACTTCACTGAGATTTTTCTCTGTCTCTTCTGTGATGTCCACACCAGAAGCTCTCAGGTCATTTACGGATGCTGTCAAGACTGTCAAGAGAACGGAGACTTTCTGCACAGAGCTGGCTGGAAAAGTACTTATCAGGTGCTGAAGAAGTAAAACAATGTTGCTGATATGCTCAGGATACTTGTGGCGTATGGCAGGAACTCCTGTTGTCATGTCAGACACGTACTGTGGCAGACAGATCTTGAGAAAGTTGGACTCCTTCACAACCCCAAGAATGTGCTGGAGATTCTGTCTATCTGTTTGGGAACTGCATGCTTTTCGAAGCACCTGGCAAATGAGCTGAACGAAATTGCAGTTCATACTTGTTTGGGACAGAAGTTCCTTCAACCCCGAATTGGAAGCAAGTCTGACGACAACTTCTGAGGGGTCTTTCTCAAGGAGACTTTCAAGGAATTTATAGCCAATCCTTCTGGCTTGATGAGGCTGCTCGCCTTGGTGGGCACCACCTGGGGTAGCATTCTGGTAGAAATGAGGATTCTCCCGAGGTTGCATCCTCCATGTGCTACTCTCACTTCCCAAACCACTCCTCGGCCCTCTTCCTCTAGCTCCTCCCTGAGCTTGTCCACCTTGATACCTCCTTCCCCTGCCTCCATTTCCTTGTTCATTCCAGGATCCTCTGGTCTTCTCATAGGCTTGTCCAAGCTGACACCTTTTTCCTCTAAATGCATTTTCTTGCTCATTCCAGGGTCCTCTGCCCCTTTCATGTGTTTGCCCACCCTGATACCTCATTCTCCTTCTCTCGTTCTCCTGTTTAGTCCAGAATCCTGTGGCTTCACTGTTGGCCTGTTCATCCCGGATTCCTGGTTTATTCTTACTTGACTGAGAAACCTTTGAAATCCAGCCACCAATCCTCTCTTCTCTTTGCCCAAGTAGAACAGTATAATTACTGTCTTGGAGGTTTTCCCCTAACCGAGGTGTCTGGCTTGGTACATTATTTGTTCTGTTTCTGTCTCTTCCTATAAAGCCAGTGTCCAAATGAAGTGCATGCCCTTAAAAAAAGAAGAAAAATTACACTCCTTAATTATAAATCAACCAAATTAACATGCCTCCTAACAAAGATGAATGACCATGATCAGCATATTTTGAGCATTTGACATCAAGTTAAAAATTATTATATTTGCACACGGACTTTCAAATTGGTATCTCAGTTGTACCTCTTCTTCTAACTGCTAAAGAGAGTGCCATGCTTAGAGTTCGCTTGAGCTATGAAGACACCGAAAAACAAAACCTCTTTCCACCGAACTGAAAGCAGAAGTAAGAAGGTGTCCTGCTGCACAGGACAGCATTTCCTCGGGAGTTAGTCATCGGTGACATCATGACTGGGGATGCCCCAGCTGACTTGGCCGTACATCGCCGGCGCAGAACACGGGGCCTGTGTCTAAGTCCAGCCCCTCGGAGCAGCAGGAAGCACAGCCCATGGAGCTTCTGTCACACTCCCCACAGGACTCTTAGGAAAGAATTGACTGCTAGCAGGAACAAATAGAAAGAGGCTGCTGCAACACATCACCGCATCATGGCCCTAAACAGACTCCAAGGGCAAATAAGAAAGTGTTGAAACTGAGCCTTGAGAGAAAATTTTGCTGTACCCAGGCAGGGGAGTAGCGGATCCCCCTGTACCAGCACCACACCCAGCCCTCCTGCCCTGCATTCCCCGGGGGACCCTCACCTCTCGCTCCACCTCGGGGGTGTCCGGCATGAGGCTCCTTCTCAGGACCCGCCATCGCCCAGCCGGGGGCTGCTCCGGGGCTGTTCCAGCTCTCCGGGCCGAGGGCAGCGCTGGGCACCGCTGCGCTCCTGCGGCCGAACACGGGCGACGCTGGGGCTGCACTGCCCGCACAGCCCGAGAGCCGCCGCGTCTGCCCCGGCACCCACCAGCGCCTCCCCTTCCAGCCCCCGCCAAGCTCCAGTTCCCAGTTCCCCGCAAGTCCCGCCCGCCGGGCAGAGCACCCCCCCGTCACCGGCGGGCAGCGACCCCGAAACGGAGCTTCTCCTTCTCTCTCCGGCTCCCGCGGCAAGGGGAAGCGAAGAGAAGGGGAAGCGAAGAGAAAAAGGGGAAGCGAAGAGAAAAAGGGGAAGCGCAAAGGATGGGAAACACCCCGCACCACCCGCTGTCCGGCCCCGGCACGGTCGCTTTCGGTTTCCTTTCCCGGCACTGCGGGGCGGAGGCAGCGGCGGCTCTGCCCACCCGGCGGGCCCGGCCCCCGGCCCGGCCCAGCGCACGCGTGCCCCGCGGGGTTCCGGCTCCGAGCCATGGCCACGCTGGAGAGCCTGGGCCTGGTGGGCACCATCGCCGAGGGGGACGTGGTGCCCGTGGACTCCGAATCTGGCGACTCCGAGGAGGAGGAGGTGGGTCCGGGCAGGCGCGGCAGCCGCGGGCCGGGGCGGTGCGGCGGGGCCGGGCCGCGGGCCTTGCTCACGGCTGTTCCCGCAGGAGCTGCGGCGGGCGCCGGGCCCCAGGCGGCGCGGACCCTCCCGCGGGGACTTCAGCGCCGATTTCGTGTTCGAGGAGACGGAGGCCGGCGGGGAGGATGCCTGGACGGCGGCGCTGCGGCAGCTCCGCGGCAAGGTGAGGCCTGAGGCCGGGATGGAGCTGCGGGGACAGAGGCCGCTGCGCCCACCGCTCTCCTGGGCTCCTCTTACATCTCTCCTGTTGTGATTTTCTGCCTAGAAAGCAGCTACGACGCTGGACGAGAAGATTGAGAAAGTGAGACAGGAAAGGAAGCTCCAGGTCAGGGTTTTTTCTCATTGCTGAAAAGACTGGTATGTGTTTGGCCATTCCCTCAGCCATGGTGCTCTGGCTGCAGCTCATCACTTCGGCTCGGTTTGCTGCCACATGAGACGTGTTGCAGAAAGGATGAGGTTGCAGAATCATTAGTGGTTAAAGTTATGCAAAACCATGCATTTGTGAATGGGCTCTTAATAATAAATACAGACTCACAAAGGATTGAAGTTTCTTTTTCATCCTTTCTTTTTAAAACATTTTCGTGTTTTTATTTTTTTTTTTTAAGGAAAGGGAAGCTAAACAAGCAAAATTGAAAGAGGAAGATACAGAGGCTGAAGGTGATCAAACCAAAAAGAAGGAGAGTGAGGATTGCAATAGGGATGAAGAAGATGTGGAGTCTGAGTATTCACTGGATGATGAAAGTATCTTCACAAAAGCAGGTATCAGCAGGATACACTGAGATGGACAAGAATCTGACACAGAGTTGGCTCCCTGAAGAAAAGTCTGAAGTGAATCCTTGCTGGGAGAGGGCAAGAACCTTTTATATTTTGTTTGCCTTCTGCAGCATTCCTTCTGATTTTAATCAAGCTTATTTTGAGCGGTAGCCATAATTGAACTCATCCCTGAACAAGGATATTTACTTGATAATTTTACTCCAATACATGCCTCTACTTGTTTCTGAGGCTTCTCCCTCAATACCTGAATTGAAAGCAAAAAGTATGAGGTTACAAGGTTAAGATAGTTCACAATATCTTGTTATGGGTTTAGCTGTGACTACTGATTCCTGTCACGTTTCTCTTTCTCTGCAGATAAGGTCAAAGTGAAGGAAAAGAAGCGATCAAAAAAGGGAGAAGTGGTAAGTGTTAAAAATTAGTAAAATTCCTTCAGCATTTCTTATTGAGGAATTTGCTTTAGTTAACAAATTGTAAAAATGAGCCCAGATCACTTTGATAGCATGTTGTTTTGCTGCATGTGTTGTTCAAGTTTTGTTGTTGTTCCTGTTTCTAGGAAGCAGAGAGTCTTTTTGAAGATGCCTCTCAATATGATGATAACTTGTCATTCCAGGACATGAATCTTTCACGACCTTTGCTAAAGGTATTTACCTAGTTGATTTATTACATGTTTCTCTGAAGAATGTTGTGCAGCCTCCCTGCCACCGCTTAGAACTGTCAAATTCTCATTGCTTTGCAACCTCTCTGACAAGGAAATCATTTGGGAGCTAATGTGATAGTCCTTTAGGAGCTGTTCTTTGATTGTGTCAATCAAAGATTGAATGTGTTAGCACCATCTTAGCAAGAGTTGTCACAGCGTGGTTGGAAGGGACCTTGGAGGTCACCCTGTCCAACTCCTGCTCAAGGAGAGCCATGTAGAGCTGCTGCCCAGGAACATGTCCAGATGGCTTTGAATATCTCCAGGGCTGGAGACTGCAACCTCTCTGGGCCCCTTGTGCTGGTGCTTGGTCTCCCTTGAGGTGAAAAAGTGGTTCCTGGTGTTTAGTGGCAACTAAATTACCCTGTTTCAGTTTGCGCCCATTGTGTCTGTCTCTGGGCACCACTGAACGGAGCCTGGCTCCATCCTCTTTCCACCCTCACATCAGGTATTTCCACCCTCCCATTTATTGACATTGACAAGTTTCCTCCTGAGCCTTCTCCAGGCTGAGCAGTCCCAGCTCTGTCAGCCTTTCCCCAGATGTGAGTGAGCTGCTCCCAAGCCCTTCATAATCTTTGTAGCCCATTGCTTGTCTCTCTCCAATATGTCCATGTGTATTGTAGTGATGAGGCCAGCTCTGGGCACAGGACTCCAGGTGTGGCCATACCAGAGACAAAGTTTAATTGCTCTTCCTCCTTTGTAGGCAGTCACAGCTCTTGGCTTCAAGCAACCAACCCCGATTCAGAAGGCTTGTATCCCAGTGGGTCTTCTGGGAAAGGATATTTGTGCTTGTGCTGCCACTGGGACAGGTAGGGGGTTGAGCAGGGCACTAGAAACAGAGATTTAGCTATTCACAATAATTGGTAACCCTTCTTAATTTATTTTTTTTTTTTCAGGTAAAACAGCTGCCTTCATCTTGCCTGTCCTTGAGCGTCTGATTTACAAACCTCGTCAGGCTCCAATAACACGGGTACTGGTTCTGGTGCCAACACGAGAACTGGGTATTCAGGTGCACTCTGTCACAAAACAGCTGGCACAGTTCAGCAATGTCACGACTTGCCTGGCAGTAGGTGAGTGTTAAGTCATTTATGTGAACTGTACAGCTCATTGTAAACCACTATACAGATCTGGGAATTCTGTGTTGTGAAACTGGAGGCTGTGTGGTTATTATGCTTCTACTAAATACATTGTGGTTTAAAATCTTGCTTTCCAATATTGTGCTGTACTTGTTTACTGGTTTCTGAGAAAGAAAATATGGGGTCATTTCTGGGTTTGAATGTGGTTTATCTGAGGTGCTCCCCATTCCTCAGGCAGTTTGCATCCCTGTACTGTGCTGCAGTGTGCTCGGGGGGTCAGCAGTCTGTATTCCCTCTCTTTCAGGTGGCCTGGATGTGAAGACTCAAGAAGCTGCTCTGCGCTCGGGGCCGGACATTCTTATTGCCACTCCTGGGCGACTGATTGATCATCTCCACAACTGCCCTTCTTTCCACCTGAGCAGTGTTGAGGTGCTGATTCTGGATGAAGCAGACAGGTAGGGTAAGCAGGACAGCATGGCAGTTTTCTGCTTTCCTTTCTCCAGGCTATCAGGCTGTCCTTGTTATCCTGCTTTATGTAATGTTTCTTGGCCAGGCCCAAGTGAAGCTGCCTTACCTTGCTGCTCTTCTCCTCTGTAGGATGCTGGATGAATACTTTGAGGAACAGATGAAGGAAATAATCAGGTTGTGTTCCCACCACCGTCAGACAATGCTTTTCTCTGCCACAATGACTGAGGAGGTAAGACAAGCTGCTGAGAAACGTACTGAGGCCGGAAGTTGAATGAGAGTTTGTCAGGTATTTTACCAGAAATCACGTGGACAATTTTTTCTTAACCTGTTTTTGTAGGTGAAAGATTTGGCTTCCGTTTCCCTGAAAAATCCCGTCCGAATTTTTGTGAACAGCAACACGGATGTTGCCCCTTTCCTGCGGCAGGAATTTATCCGGATCAGACCCAACCGGGAGGGGGACCGGGAGGCCATTGTCACAGGTTAGTGATGAGCCAAGGCAAGCTGGAATCAGCGAGTGACTATGGAGCAGGCTTCTGAGAGCACTTTTCTTTTAGCTCTGCTGACACGAACGTTCCAAGATCACGTGATGCTTTTCACCCAGACCAAGAAGCAAGCTCACCGCATGCACATCCTGCTGGGGCTGATGGGCCTGCGGGTCGGGGAGCTGCATGGGAACCTCTCGCAGACACAGCGGCTGGAATCACTCAGGTATTAGCAGGCCTAGTTAGCAAGCCTAGGCTGAAAAGTAAGTTCCAAGTTGGAAGTTTAAGGGTGGAAATAGATGGCTACATTCATTGCTAATGTGTTTGCTTTCTCTGCTCAGGCGCTTTAAGGATGAGCAGATTGATATCCTGGTGGCTACAGATGTGGCTGCACGTGGACTTGATATTGAAGGTGTTAAAACAGTGAGTACTTAAATTGCTGAGCTTTTAAATGAGGCCTTTCATGTTGTTTCCCTACTAACACTGTTCCTGTTACAGGTAATCAATTTTACCATGCCTAACACCATCAAACACTATGTCCACCGTGTGGGTCGGACAGCCAGGGCAGGCAAGGCTGGTCGTTCAGTTTCACTCGTGGGTGAGGAAGAGCGAAAGATGCTGAAGGAAATTGTCAAGACTGCTAAAACAGCAGTGAAAGCCAGAATCCTCCCCCAAGGTATGTGGTACCTTTACTGAGGTAAAGAGCTGGAGAGAGCATACAGGGAATATCGTGGGATAGAGGGACACTAAAGGAGGTGCTGAAAAACAAGGTGGACTTCACATGAATTGCCTCTGGTGTTCATATGGTAACGTTTCCAGATGTCATATTGAAATTTCGGGAGAAGATTGAGAATCTAGAGAAAGATATCTATGCAGTTCTCTGCTTGGAGCGTGAGGAACGTGAGATGCAGCAGTCAGAGGCTCAGGTAAGCAATTTTTTTAGTATCTGGTGTGATATAGTCCATTACGAGGTTACCCTAAGTGTACTTAAGCTGCCTACTTTAGAAAGGGAAGAGAGGAGTATTTTTTTGCTATCATGAGCTCACGTCTTGCCTGAATTATCACAGATCAACAAGGCAAAGAAGCAGCTGGAGACAGGAAAAAAAGAGTCTGGGAGTGAGAGTTTGGAGCGGAGCTGGTTCCAGACCCGTGAGGAGAGGAAGAAAGAGAAATGTGAGTCATGATGCTGTTGCCATGTTAAATTGTATAGCTGCAGCTGGCCTCTGCTCTGTGCTTTCAGAGGTTCTTTATTCTGTTTTTCTTTCTTTTTCCAGTTCTTAGTTCTTTTATTCTGTTTTTTTTTTTTTTTTTTTTTTTTTTTTTTTTTTGGCAGTGGCTAAAGCCCTGCAGGAATTTGACCTAGCATTACGAGGGAAAAAGAAAAGGAAGAAATTTTTACAGGACACACAAAAAAAAGCCCAAATGACAGTGAGTTCACTGGTGGACAAGTGGGACCCTGGGCAGATTATCATTGTCTTCCCTTAGCAAAGCTTCACATCACCAAAACTTGTATTTTAACACTTTTCAGCCAGAGGAACGGTCACAGTTTGAGATCTTGAAATCTCAAATGTATGCTGAGCGGCTGGCAAAGAGGAATCGCCGTGCAAAGAGAGCCAGAGCCTTGCCAGAAGAGGAACCAGCAGCAGCACCAGCAGGTAGAAACTTTTGTTTTACAGCTAACTCACTTTATGTCACTTACTTTGCTACAAACAGGTAAATTAATCTAGTTTGTGTAGAGGGAGGCACTGACCTTCAAAAGAACAGCCACAGTGCTAGCCCAGGGTCCATGTTTGCAGTCATTTGCTTCATGCTTAGGCTAATTCTTTTGTTCAAGAGTACTGTGATGATGCTGTGGCCTTCTGTTTACAACCACTGTTCTGATTATTATTTGTTAGGTCCCAAGAAGAAGAAAAAATTGTCTGTGTTTGATGAAGAGCTGACCAACACGAGCAGGAAGGCTCTGAAGCAGTACCGTGCCGGGTAAGGGCTTAGCAGGTCTCCATTAGTGCAGTAAATGAGAATTTGTTTGTTATCTCTATACTTCTTCAGGGATACTTTGATACTGGGGGAGAAGGTTCTGAAATTGGGGCAGGGTTCTTTTGAGAAGGACCTGTCCTACTGATATAATTCTGTGCTATGTCTGACCTCTCTCTCCCCTCTCCCAAAAGCCCGTCATTTGAAGATCGAAAACGCTTGGGTATTGCCCAGCGCAGGAAAGGAGGAAACTTCAAATCCAAGTCCAGGTAGAGTTCCCTTTACTTTATTGTTCAAGTTTTGGGGCTTTTTCTCTGCGTTCTTCCTCTTGTAATTGGTTAAAGGCTATTGCTAAAAGGTGTGTTGGTTCTGCAGTACCATTTTATTGCAGGTTTGATGCTGAGATAATCAAGGATAAGGCCTTTAATAACATATTCCTAGGATTCTACTTGGGAGACCATTTTGCATAGAAAATGCCCAGTGCTGCTTCTCATCTGTCATTGAGAGCTGGGCTGATGGAATAATAATTACAATTATCTTCTCTTTCAGGTATAAGAGAAAGTAAAGTAAGAACTGTTACCAAAGGGTAATTTCACACACTGTGATTTTGGAGTACTGCAAGGAGACAACCTCAGTAAAATTGAAGTTTTTCTTCAAGTTATGGAGTAACTCTGGGATGTTTGTCAATTACCTTGTTGAAGACTGAAAACGTCTGTAGCAACCCATGAAATAAATAATTATTTTTCTTTTAAGATGTTGACTGTTTTATGGATAGCTAGAACAACTGAGAGCTGGAACATGTTAGATCTTTCTAGTTCATGTAAGTAATCTTTTAAGGCAAAAACCAAACCAAGTTTTGCTCACATACTTCTGTGTTCTTAAATAATTAATAGAGCTGAAAAAAGATTCTTGTGGTTTAGAATCCATTTCTTATAGTATCAAACTACTTGTCACAAAGATGGTTTCTCTAATTTTTTACCATCTCCACTCTCCCAATCTCTTGGGGTTTTTTCCATCATCCTTGTTAAATTTCATTGCTATGCTTTAATTCCTGTGAGGAACACAGACAAACTGGTGATTTCTGTCTATACAAATTAAGCTTTTTTTCCTTCAAGCCTGCTCTGGGATGACCAGAGTGGAGCAGTATAAAGTAATGACTGTATTCCTGACACAAACAGACCAGCACAACAGTGACACTGAGTACCAGGTTTTCCAGCTTTATTAAAAAGGGCAAACATAACCAGCAGTAGATATAAAATATACATAGTAAAGGTCTGTCAGGTGGTACTGCTCAGTGTATCCCCTTCCTTGGTCTTCTCCCAGTTCAGAGGTACATTACAGAATTCTCATGGCCTTGGGGGGCGCATGCCAGGTGGAGGGGGACCTGGGAATAAAGGAAAGAGTTGAAGAGAAAAGGAGCAGCAACACTAAACAAAAAAGACACCTTCCCCATGCTCAAAGTAGCCACAGGACCCCTTTTTGGTACCAAAGCATTTATGACAACTAGCAGAGCTAAGGAGACACTGGAATGCATCACCCTTCAATCAAGCATGTTACAGCTTTCTGGAGCTCCCAGGCAGCTGGGATAACCTCTGCTCACCTCTCATTCCTGGGGGTGGTGGTCTCATGCCCGGGGGGGGCATTCCCATGGGAGCCCCTCTGCCAGGTGGCATTCCCATGGGTGGGCCCATTGGTGGTCTCATGCCTGGAGGAGGTCCCATCATCCCTTAAACCAGAGAAAAAGCAAGCAGTAAATCCAGCTGAATATTCCAGGCACTAGCTGGGTTTCAGGCTATCTCCCATAATACCAGATTTTCATTGGAAAAATGTTACCACCAATTTTGCAACAAAACACGAGCTCTACAGAGTGATTCCTACCTGGAGGAGGGGCTCCTCTGCTCATGGGTGGGGGAGGACCCCCTCGCCCTGGTGTGTACTGAGTTGGGGCTCCTGCTATGCTGGCAGTGGCTGCTGCTGCAGCAGCTGCAACTGTCCCACGACCCTGGGGTGTCATCACCTGCAGACAAAACAAACAGACTCAGAAAAAATAGCACCTGCTTTATCATAATAACTAAAAAATAACATTGAAATTCCCCTTCAGAAAATTCCACCATTCTTCTCTCAACTTAGTAAATAACACTACAACCTGTAATATGATCCAATGGATACCACCTGAATTATGTGTGAAAAGCTGCACTTTTCAACCCTCTTCTACTGTCATATAGGACAATACCTAGGGAGATCTAGTACCAAAGAAAGCCTTGCTAGGCTCAAACTCTGTGGTAAGAGAAACTAATGTTACAGTTCTTTCACTACACCAATTTCCTGCATCACACTGGTACCAAAAAATAAAAGCCATATGGGTCATAGTATCTCACCTGTTGGGATGGTCCTCCCACTCCTCTGACAGGGCCAGCTAATCCTGCTGGAGCTTGTGGCATGGGAGCACCAGCTGGTACTCCCCTCCCTGCTGCTCTCCCAACGCCAGGTCCTCCAGCAGCTCCAGCAAGGGGTACCCGGGCAATTCCAGTCTGAAAACACAGCCCCCAAAAACATTTATCAGTCCTCAGATCCTACAGATTCCCACAGCCTTCCTATGTCTAATTAAATGTCCAAGCCACAAAGTAATTAGAGCTTCCTGCAGTGAAGTTTGTTGGACCTAGTCACAACAGCATCTGTAAGTCTACAATACAATAGCAGTGTTCCCCTGCAAAGAAGAAAATTCATCAGATTTCCCTTCTTTTTTTCTTTAGCTCTCTGCTCATTCTTACATCTTTTGGAGGTGGTCCTTCAACCGTCATGGAAACCAGGTTTTCCCCTCGCAGCAACACAAGTCCAAGGACTCGTTTCTCTTCACGCTCCGGCTGTTTTGAATTTTTAGGTCTGGTGAGGAAAAAAATTGCAAAACAGAAGGAAAAACAGAATGAATGAATGAATGAATGAATGCTGCTCTTTGAGTTTACAACAGAATATTTAACTAGGCTGCTTCTCCAAAGAGTAGCACGTTTTTATATGCCTCAAACTAAGTACAGAGAGAAGCCTAAACTGCTAAAACTGGCATAATCTCATATTTTGGTTATTAGGAAAGAACTGAAACAAAGTGTTTGGGGATTTGACAAAGGAGACTAAACCCAGGACTGTTTTCGCAGGGGCCGGCAGCACACCCTGCCCCCCCGCCGGGCTGGGGGCACCCCCGCACCGCTCACTTGATCTTGCGGAACTCGTCGCAGTCGCAGAGGATGAGGTTCATGTGCTTATCGAAGGCCTTGAACGTGCCGATGAAGACGCGCCCATCCTGCAGGATGCACCGCATGCGGTAGTCGATGTGCTGCAGCATCTTGCTGCTCTTTCCGACCGTCTGCAAGAGAGCGCCGCGTTACCGCAGCCCGGCCCGGAGCGGAGCGGAGCGGAGCTCGCTGCTCCGCCGGCCCCCCGCCCGGCTCACCATGGTTGCGGCTGTCCGTGCTGTCCGTGCTGTCCGTGCTCCCGCCGCCGCTCCCGCCGCGCTCCCTCGCTGCGCGCTCGCCGCCCGCCCCGGCGGAAGCTGCTACGCGCGGCCGCCGCGACTTCCGCCCGCGCTGCGCGGCCCCGCCCGTTCCGGCGCGCCGCGGCCGCGCTTCCCGGGGCGGGGCGGGCCCGGGGCGGGGGCTGCGCGCAGCTCCGCGGCCCCGCGAGCGCTGTCGGCGCGGAGGGAGCCGGGCGCGGCCGCGGCGCCGCTGCAGAGCCCCGCGCCAGCCCGAGCGGCTGCCCTGCATGAGCTCCTGCACAGCCGGCCCCTGGCGCTCGCAGCCGCTCCCGGAGGCGGGGCGCCGTGGGCACGGGGAACTGACGTGAGCCCCGCCGCGGCGGCCCCGGAGGCGAGGAGGGGCGCAGGGACGAGGGACGCTCGGTTAGCGGCGTTGACTCGGCTGCCGAGGGGGTGCGCTGGGGCGGCGGGGCGGGCGGGTCGGGTCTCCATGGTCCCCGCGGTCTCCATGGCAGCGCGGCGGGCGCATGACGCGCCCAGGGGCGGTGCCAGCGCCGGCAGCGCCTCGGCGGGAGCGCGGGGCGGCCGCGGCGGGGCCGGGGGAGCGTGGGCAGGGAGAGGCAGGGGGAGAGGGAGAGGCAGGGGGAGAGGGAGAGGCGGAGGGTAAGGAGAGGCAGAGGGAGAAGGAGAGGCGGAGGGTAAGGAGAGGCAGAGGGAGCGCAGCCATCAGCGCAGCGCCTCGGCTCCGCTCCCTCCCCGGGCGCGCCGCGCCCACCGCCCTCGGTGTCGGCGGCCCCGGCTCCGGCCCGGCCGCTCCGCCCGCCCGCCGCCGCCGGGCGCTGCCGTGTGCTGCCGTGTGCCGCGCTGCCGGCGCGCCGTGCCCGCTGCCCGCCCCGAGAGCGCCGGCAGGGGACCGAGGTGCAGCGCGGACGGTGCTGAGCAGGAAGATTACTGTTTAATGCCTTTAGCTGGGTTTTGGGCTGAGCTTCAGGGGTTGCCGTCTAGCTGTGGGCTTTGAGGTCACTTGACTGATTGAAGATAATAAAGCAGTTCTCTTTTTGCTTGTTGCTATCAGTTTCTGTCTTTGCCAAGAGATGTTCTCTGCCGTACTGTGTTGAAGCGGGCACGGCCAGAGCCCATAGGCGTAGTGCTTTACAGCTAAAGTGCAGCCATGGAAGGCCTTTGGAGGAATGTAGGATTCCAGACGCAGGGAATATGAGCCATTTGCTTCCCTGGTTTATCTAGAGAGGGATGTTTCTCATTGCTTGTTCTGTGAGGTAACACAGAAAACTGCACAGCCTTCAGGTTGGACTATCCCCTACCCTCTCATGCTGCTTGGCCAAGGAATGTGTCTTCTCTGCCCACCTGTCCCATTAGTCCCTCTGCCAACGTCACTTCCAACTTTAGCTTGGCCAGTTGGTACCATCTGGGGACCTGCTGAGGGTGTTTTGTCACATCTACAGGTTTCAGAAGCTGCAGCTATTCACTTGTTGACTGGGGGATTCTACCAGGCAGCTTTTCTTTTTCAGGGAGTGTTCTTTCATCCTCCTCATTTTCATTCTGTGTGCAGCACACTTTGTTCTCTATCTGTAATGAAAAGAAGATTGAGTTTGTGAATAGGGAAATTCTACTTAAAATACTCTAGTTGTTTTAGCTTGCAGATCCTCAGAAGTCTTTTGAATAGTGTGTATTTAGTGGCTCTGCTGATTTTTCCTTGCCCTGCAGCTACCCCTGCACCAGTGCTTTACATGACAGATCTCACTCTGCAGAAGCAGACTGGATTAATTTTTGATGGATTTTCGCTTGGCTTCTGTCTCTCTCTGCAAACTGTGAGAAATTGTTTACATGCCCTTGAGAAGTATGTGCTGTAAGAGCATGCACATAAGTGATAAACACAATTACGCAACATTGTGGTCTGTACTTCTTCACAAGAGCTTCTCAACGATTTTATCAGCTCTATTACTGTTGCACTGCAAAGTATCCATTGTAAAATCAGACATCTTGACACCCCTCTTGTCTGCAGGTGCACAGTGAAATCTTTTCAAAGCATGCTTTTGGCAAACAACCTCATGTTAAGAGGCTGACCTGAAGTGCCCTTTGTATTCACAGTCCAGTCCTCCTTGTCCTCTTCTGAAGCTGCCTCTGCTGAACCGTTGATCTGTGTTGGTCCTTCAAAGCATTGTTTGACCATCACTGTTTTAAAAAGTTTCCTGCGTTTTAAATTCCTGCTTCTCTGGGTTCTTCTTAGCCAAGTGACTTTGTGTTCATATTTCTGCCTCGGTCAAGGTACCTGTGGTGTCTGTTCTGTGGTACTGCTGTGCAGAAAAAAAGCTTGAAGATATTTTTCAGAGTCTTGATGCTCTTTCACTGTGTATTTGCTGTGCCTTGAATACTGATTGGAATAGGAAGCATGGTTGCCAGTCATGAGTGGGTGCTCATTTGTGGAAGAAATTTGGGGCAGAAATAAGTGTTAAATATCATGGTGTGTTGCTTTGAATTTGTATGCAGTTGGGAGCCTTTTTTTTTTGAAATACCAAGGTAGTGCAATACAACTTGGTTGGTCCCTGGTTTTGGTGGTGGGGATATGAGAGGAGCTGCAGGTAGAGTGTGACCCCTAGATGCTGTGTGCCTCTGCAGTGCTTTTTTTGGGGATGAAACAGCACATTTATATGGTTATTAAGGATGTGATTTAGTGGTGGACTTGGCAGTGTTATGTTTATATTTGGACTTCATGACCTAAAGGGTGTTTTCCAACCTAAAAGTTCTATAATTTCTGCGGGATTTCCCCTCATAGCAGCATTTCTGTTTTAATTGGCACTTCCCCTCTCTGAATGAGGCATGTTCTTTGAGTGGGAAAAGACAAGTTATAGATTTGTAAAGGCTTCTACCTCTAGTAATCTGGACATCTTTGTTCTGGCATATAAAGTGCTGTGTTTCCTTGTACGTTTCAGTAGCTACTTGCCATTGCAATACAAACAAAAGACTATGACTGTACTGCAAGAGGCTGAAGGGAAAAGTGGTAATTAGATGCTAATTACTCATGCATAATTACTCATGGGTAAATTAGTTTAAAAAGTTACAAATTCAGTACTTAATACTCAGGGACTAATCTTTGAGCCTTGTCTCTTCTCTATGTATTTGTTGTGTCGTGAACATTGAATAGATTTAGATGTTTTCTGGTTGTGACTTGGCTCGCTCGTGGGAGAGGTAATTACCTGTTCAGTCATTACAGGCTGGTTACTGGGGATGTTGTGTGTGTGCTTCTGCACAGCACTGACGTTTCTCAGGCTTTCATCGTAGCCTTTAATTGCTGGAGAACAGTGAGTGGAAGTCACCCACCATTTGGGAACTGCCTGTCTCTTTCTAGATTTAATGCACGGAAACCTGAATACCCTGCAGGTCTGGGGGTGTCATACAAATTGGGCTCTTTGGGGAGTACTGGTTGTACACTGGCAATTGCCCTGATTTGGTGTCCTGAGTCTGCTGCTTTTCCAAGGCCAGCTAACGTGTGCTGTTTATCTGAAAGGCTGGAGATGTTATTTTGAGTCTAACTTGACTGGCACTTTTCTGCATGAGATGTGTTTAGTCTTACAGTCATTTAATGAGTTTTAAGAAAATACAAACCACTCTTGGGATCAGTGCTCAAACAGAAAGAGAAGACCAGCAGTACTGACTTGTAGCCATCTCTGTGAATTGGGGTAGGCTTTCCAGAATATCATGAAATTCTGAATCTGGCTTGCCAGATACTTCCCAGGGGTGGGGGGTGGTAGGGTGGATCAAGTCTGGCTGTCATAGGAGTGCAGGAGGTCACATCCAATTTTTTGGGCACAAACCACTGTGACAACTGACTGTGACCAAACCCTGAACACAAGCTCATGCTCTGAAAGGCAGATAAAGGAGTGATTGGTAGACTTCCAGAGCAAATGCTGAGTTACCTTATTTTCTGTGATGGATGCTCACATTTTGGATTTAGGATGTTACAGGAAGGGAATAGGATAAAGCTAGCTGCTGCTGCTTTGCCTAAGAGCCTGTTTGGGTATCCCAAGTGCATTAAGTTATCTAAGAAATTTGGATGGGGCCTGAGTAAACACCAGCCCATGGGAGGGAGGCTGCCTGGGCAGTGTTCCTGCTCTCACCTACAGACAGCAGCTGAGCCTAGGGAGCTGCTGCTTTAGTAGTCCTGCAGACTGAGCTTCCAGTACAGATGGGGCTGTGCTGATCAGTGACCCTCCTTGTGAGTCCCCAACAAGCTCTCAGAAGTACTTCTCAGGTGATGAAGCTGGGCATGCAATTTCACAACATGCTGTTTGTGTGAGGCCTTGATCTCTGCTAACACTGGGTGTTTTGTTCCTGTCAGGCCCAGGAAACGTAAGGCTGAGCTTAGGTGCTTTGTAGTGTTTTGGTGTTAGATCCAGTGTAGCAAGTGAAATAGTTTTCAGAGAAGAGGCTCACTATCTTTTCTCTTAACAGGTGTGGAGGTGTATGCTGTTGTAAAGGCACCTGAAAGAGTCTGGAGCAATGCCACCACCTTCAGACATTGTGAAAGTGGCTGTTGAGTGGCCAGGTGCCAATGCCCAGCTGCTGGAAATAGATCAGGTGAGACCTGGTAACCAGATGGGGGAGGAAAGGCACCCCAGCGTTGATACTGGAATGTGGGAAGCATAGAAATGGGCAGTATTCCTTTCTGGTTGAGAGGAACACGGCTACTGAGGACTCTCTTTCTGTTCTAGAAAAGGCCTCTTGCATCCATCATCAAGGAGGTCTGTGATGGGTGAGTAGTTCTCTGGGAATCCTTGTGAAGACAGTCTGTCCTGCTGACAAATCTTGCTGGGTTACTGTGGCAGTCTGCTGCTTGTTAATGTTCTGCTAGCACAGTCCATGCTGCCTGCTGCTGGTTTTGGCCATCAAATGGGCTGGGGCTTAAATTGTGAAGAAAAGGATCTTTTGGAAAATGGGGGCCTTCTATTTTTTTTCCAATTCGAAGTGTGTGCATTTGTATGCCCTAGGGTCAGTTTCTCTGAGGATTGGCCCATCCTGCTGTTCTTGTAGTGTGGGCCTGTTCAGGTGTTCCACAGAGCTGATTTAGAGTAGGCTGAAGTCCCACATTGTCCTCGAGGAGTTTTCTTTCCTCTTCGATAGACCTAATTTCCCCTGCTAAAGCTTTGCTTGAAAGTTCTTTTGCAAATTCCTGGGATCGATCTCCATTTCCTAATTGACAGCCAGATGAAAGAGGACAAAGACACTTAATGTATCCTTCTTCTTCCTCTGCCAGGTGGTCGTTGACAAACCCTGAGTACTACACGCTGCGTTACGCTGATGGTCCTCAGCTGTACATCACAGAGCAGGTCAGTGTGAGAGGCAGCAGTTTGCTGATATCCTGGGTGAGTCCAGAATGTCTTGGATTACAGTCATGGAACAATACTGGCACTAATCCTTGAGGAGCAGCATCTCTTCTCTCAGAGGGAGTCAGACTCAAATGGTGCCATTCAACAGAGGAGCTTTGCAGTGCTCCCTTTGCGTGCCTCTAGGTGTGGGGACTCAGGCACTCAAGCTGAGCACCCTCAGTAGGGTTGTGTGGCACAGGAGCCCCTTTACTTGTGCATACAGATGTGCACTGTAGGTCCAGCTGGGTTCTTTCCTCCCCACTTTTCCACAGTTTAAGTTTGGGTTTTCTTTCAGACTCGCTGTGACATCAAGAATGGAACTATCCTACAGCTGGCAGTCTCCCCGGTAAATGCTTCCTCACCTTCCTCTTTCTCAGTAACTCTCCATGGGTGGCAGGCAGTTTCTTACCTCTTGGCTTTTCTTTCTCCTCCTCCCCAAGTTGCAGGGGGGTTATCTTTGTTGTGGGCCCTTCCACTCAGTGAGGCATGCACTTTTTGTTTTGCATCCTGCCTGTGGTGTGTGTCTTTCCTTTGGATACTCTGCCCTTTTATAGGACTTCCTGTCAATAAATCCAGTCTACAGTTTTAATGCATTTAATGCATCCTAGATTAGGATGCTGTGAAACACCTAACAAATGCATTCTCAATGTGAGTGCACTTAGCATGGTCAGGTAGAAAGCAACAGTTCCAGCGACTGAATGCAAAAAATCAAAATAAAGACAAAATTGATGAAGTATTGCTATCGTGCCCCCAAAAGTCATCTTTTGCAGCTTTCTTCTTGTTTAAATTATTAAACCATTTCTTGTGCAAATGTCTTGGCTGTAGAGCTGTGGGTGAGTAGGACTGGGAAAAGGTACTTGGGCAAAAGGGAGTTAAGAGGATATCAATGATCTGTGTCTGAGATATCTTACAGAATGTCTTGTGGGCATACAAAATGAGATCACGCTTCTCTTTGAATCTGTGAGACTTTTTATCAGTGTTGTATTTCTTTAATGGTGTTGCTCCATATTTCTAAACCCACCACCACTCACCTCGGCGAGGAGAAAAACAGGCATTTGCTCTAACATGCAAACCAGCATTTTACTCACCTCCTGCTTGGCTGTAACTGTTGCTGAGAGAAGCCTTTTTTTAGTCTGTCTTAGACTTGCTGACTGCAGCTACTGCAAGTGACTTTGCTGGTATCTCTACCGTGGCTCTGCTCTCCCTGCCCACCCGTGGGTTTCTGACAGAATGCTGATGCTGGCAGACTCAGCCTGTGGGTGACTGCTCTGTAACTGGCACCATCCCTCTCTCCTGCCAGTCCAGGGCAGCTCGCCAGCTGATGGAGAGGATCCAGTCACACAGCATGGAAGCCCGGCTGGACGCCATGAAGGAACTGGCGAAACTTTCAGCAGATGTCACCTTTGCCACAGAGTTCATCAACATGGAAGGGATTACAGTGCTGACACGCCTTGTGGAGAGTGGGACCAAGCTGCTGTCCCAGTAAGTTTCCTTTGTTCCAGGACTCTGGGAGAGGGCCTTGAATGAGAGGCTAATTTTGCTTGCTGAAGTGGCATTAGGCAACAAACCTTACAGCAAATGCTCATCTGTGGAGACAAAGCCTTTTCAGTCTTTGGTAAACCTCACGAGGCAGAAGAGGAGACAGTCATGATTTGCTCTGGAAGTTTCCTTAAGCGTATTCACAGTGAACTATGGTGCAAATAATTCACTTGGATTTTCTGTTGCAGTTGTTATACTTCATTGAAAGTACTTTTAAAGTCTTGATAACTTACTGTAATAACATTTATAGCTCTTCTTATATATTAGCAACTAATCAGTTTTTGGCATTCTTTGCAATCTTTCCTTCAGTCTCTTTATTCTTTCTGCCTTGTGGTTATGTATTAAATTTTCCACAATTCATGCTGTGCCTTCATTTTATTTCAAGTCAGGTCCCAGTATTTAGAGGACAATTAACTTCCCTTATGTTTTTTTTTTCTGATGTGAAAGCATGTTTGTTCCTTCAATTAGCCAAGTACTGATCCAGGTGGTTGTGAGTCTCTGGTGGCAGGACTAGGGACTTACTGCTGCTAATTTTAATTTGTGCTTGTAACCAGGAAAAATAAAATATGTATCTACAAAACAGTAAAATTATCTGCATAAATGCATACACTTTATCGCTCCCCCAGGTGCCAAACTGTTATTAGGAGAACGTGGTGACATTTTTCTTTTATCCAGCTTGAGCAGGCTTTTTTCGTTGCCAGCAGGCCTCTTGTAACTGAATTCTTCAATTTCTCAGTTATAGTGAGATGTTGGCTTTCACCCTGACTGCCTTCTTGGAGCTCATGGACCACGGTATTGTCTCCTGGGACATGGTCTCCATAACCTTCATCAAACAGGTGAGTTTGGCTGGAGGGGGGTGAGTGGATATTATATCTTCTCATGCTTTGATGCATCTTCCAGGAAGAGCAGAAGACCTGAGAAGCTGAGTACTGTGTGAGAGCACAGTGCCTCTCCTCTCTGAGCCCTGTCTCCCTCAGCACCAGGTGTGCAGGGCAGCAGCAGCTGAGCTGCTGGTTGCTGTGTGCTCAGATTGCAGGGTACGTGAGCCAGCCCATGGTGGACGTGTCCATCCTGCAGCGCTCCCTGGCCATCCTGGAGAGCATGGTGCTCAACAGCCAGACCCTCTACCAGAAGATTGCAGAGGAGATCACCGTGGGGCAGCTCATTTCCCACCTGCAAGTGTGAGTGTCCACCCAGCAATGGTGGGATTTATACCAATTTTATGATTACTTGTTTATTTAAAAATATGTCCTCTTACATTTGGAGCACTTAAAGAGTATACTTTTTTTAAGTATTACCAATATGACAACTTACTTGGACTTTTAAGATTTCTAATGGATTTTTTAAAAAAAGAGAGATCTTAGAAAAATATGTGTTCTGGAAGCACTTGGGCACATGAGTGTTGAACAAAGATATTTAGCTTAAAATAACTGCCCAAGTGCATTCAGTGCTAGGCCCAAACCTGCATTTCACTAGAACAACTTCCCAAAGGTTTTGCATCCAGCTCTCTGTCACTTTTACCCCTCTTTAAATGGTCTCCACTGGATTCAAAGAGCTCATCATCTTCTGGGTTCTGTCCTGCATGCTAAGGAAGAAAACAATTGCTTTTCCTGCTTGAAGGATTAAAATTCCCTTCATCTCCTTCCTCTCTTTCCAAACAAACTGGAAAATTAATATCTGTCTCTTAGGGCTGTTTGTCTAGGTCAGCTCTGCTCTTCATTATAAAAAAGCAGCATGTAGTTGTTAGAGCTTTGAGTAGGTTGAGTTTTTTCTTAAGCCTTTTAATTCTGAACATGTGGAAAAGCACTATTTGTGAATGTGATTGATACTCTTTAATCAGTGAACAGTAGTTTAACCAAATTACAGTGCAAACAAAGTATTGCATCAATGTCACTGTGTGCTTGGAATCTTTATACATTTGAATTTGGTTAACAAAAAAGCTGAACAAGTTCTCCTGAACACTCCAGCAGGTTTGTTCTGCAAACAGTACATGTTCTTTCAGCTTTATGATTTCTGGTTTAGTCAAACACAGATTTGGTCCTAACAATGAACACATTTGTGCTGTTTTTTTAAGCAATTTATCTTTGTTCAAGACATAAACTTGTGTGCTTAAGTGCTTCCAGAACACAAATGGTCACTTAAGAAAGCATCCATGCAGGGGATATTTTGGAAAGGGAGGTGGAGGGTGAGTCAGGATTTGCTGGTGGTTTTCTTGGCAAGACCATCAGGAGGGAACAGTTCATAACAGATATGTTCTAGAAGAACATGACCATGGAAACAAGTCCAAAAGAGATGAGTTAGAAGAGGAGAAACTAACCTGAAAAATTGTTCTGCTTCGTCAAAAAGCAAGCAGAGTGGTGAAAAGAGCAATAAACCTTGAAAAGGAGAGCAAAAGTGAATGACAGACTGCAGAGACCTGTGCAGCTCAGAGACCCAAGGAGAACCTAGGATAGTGCCTGGAGATTTGCATGAGAAGTACAGCAGATTGATCAAAGGAAAGATTCGGAAGGGAGCAATAGAAGAAAGAACATGATTGTTATCCAGAGATAGGTCAATGTGAGGAAAATAGGTATTTAAGCTAAAAGAAGTGTTTGCTTTAGATATTTTATAAAAAATCGGTTTTTTCTACATGTATAGTTAAATAAAATATTTTTTAAAAAGGTATATTCACGCATATATATTCATTTAGGTGATGCACTGGACTTCTGTTCATCAGAAGAGCTTGATGCAAGAGTGCACTGGGTCAGGCTGAGATGGAGTTCACTTCCCCAGGGCTGCCCTCACAGTGCTGTGCACTGAAAAGGTGTTGATAAAGAACCCAGTGTTTTGGCTGCTGCTGAGCCCTGCTCCAGCATCAGAACTGTCTCCAATGTTTCCTCCACTCCTCCGTTACCCCTGGGGCTGGGCAAGGTCTTCAGAGGGGACACAGCCAGGACAGCTGACCCGGACTGACATATGACATCTGCTCAGCAGTAAAAGCTAAGAGAAAGGAGGGATGAGGGTCATTTGCTACTATGACATTTATCTTCCAAAGCAACTGCTATCTGTGCTGAAGCCCTGCTTCCCAGAAAGTGGCTGGACCTCACCTGCTAATGGGAATAAATATTTTGTTTTCCTTTGCTTCCATGCACAGCCTTTTCTTATGCTTTATTAAGCTGCCTTTATATGGAGTTTTTCCCATCCTGTTTTCTCCCCTGCCTTGCCCTGCTGAGGAGGGGAGGGATAGAGTGGCTTGGCAGCCAAGGTGTACTCCCCAGGAAGAGTTAAGAGTATTGCAGGAAACAAACTTTCATTTGATAGAATATCAGGAGGAGGACAGAAGAATTATCATTGGCATTTAGAAGCTTTGTTTTGTGCTGTCTTGAACGTTTCAAGTACAACCATGTGATGTGTGTGACCTAGGAATGGGCTAAGCACCCTTTACCTGAAGAAGTTCTTCAGTGAAGCATTCTTCCCCCTTAGTTCCATTTGGTTTTGGTGGCTTTCATTGGCATAGGGGAGAAAAATAACTTGCTCCATACAAGTTTCAAGCTGTATCCATGTAGCAGACTGTACCATAACCAGGTTTTACAAGGTTGGTTTCAGCATTGGAAACAAGCTGTGGTGGTGCTGGGCTGCAGTCTGCTCTGTCTCCTGGGTAATGGAACTATCAGTCAGAAATCTCTGTCAGGTTTTTGCAAGCCTTTTGAAGAGTTGGACATCACAAGTGTAGGTTACACGAGTCCTGCTGGTCTGTTGACAATTCAAGACAGCTGTAATCAATGTTCTCATGGTGCAGGTAAAGCAACAAGCTGTAATGTTCTGAACTGCCCTACAAGCCTCCCTTTTTTGTTTCTGCAGCTCAAACCAAGAGATTCAGACATATGCCATTGCCTTGATCAATGCCCTCTTCCTGAAGGCACCTGAGGACAAGAGACAGGTTTGTTCTTGCCTTTTTACTTTAACCCTGAGTGATGGTTGCTGCCTGGCTGTTTATGCCTCAGAAATCATATTGTCTGGGCAAGGTAGACCTCAGACCTTGCCAAGAACTTAAGTGGCTGCTTCAGTATGGCAACAGAGGAGAAAAAGTACCATCCCATTAATAATGTGTCCTGGAGCACACATCTATATTTAGGACATGCTCAGAAAGGATTCTGAAAGGCCTTCAGAGACAGAAAGTAATCCTCCAGACAGCATGGGAAGTTTTTTTAAGTAATTGTGTATGGGAGAGGTAGGCTGGGTAGACTCCTTGGGGCTGTATGTACTTAATAAAAAAAATCTCCCTCTCCCCCAAAAAGGGACCTTTCTTAAGTCATAGAGGGATATTCCTGATGGCAAACGTGAGAAATGAAACAGTGCCCTGCTGTGAGGAAACTCCCAAGATCTCAGCTACCTGCAAGACGTGCATATGTGTGTATTGTGTAGCTTTGCTGTGTTAAGCCTTTCTTCTCTAGTGCCCTGTTTGTGCCTTACTCCTGGACTCCAAGCTAAATCCTGTCTGCTTCTCTTTGTGCCTTTTTTTGCTTTCTGCCAGCAGGACAAGCTGCTTAACCCACTAGACCTGCCCATCACTGTAAGTAACTCAAGCCTGGGGGCTGGTCATGTAGGGGACCTGTAGGCATGTTAGCTTTTCTCTAGCTGTGCCTCCTTGTATCCCAGGGATGATGCTCACAGCCTCAGAGAGTGGATGAACCTAGGGAGAAGGGTGGGAGGACTCCTGGGGATGCACTCACACTGTGGAGGGGAGAAGAATCAGTAGCAGGAGAAACCCTGAATGGCTTACTGTGCACACAAGGTCATACAGATGGTCATGAAAGGAAACTGATGCTGCAAGACTGACCAGGTGAACCAATTGTAAAACTGGAGCAAGTCCTTTAGCAATCTGAATCTTCTCAAATTTATTGCAGCATGAGTTTATACCCCAAACCTCACTTGCGTTAATGACAGTTTCATATCCAGCTGCATCCTTCTAAAGATAGAGCTGATTGTCTCTGAAGAGCAGTCACGAAACTTGATGCTGACTGGGGGCTAGAGCATAAATACTGCCTAATTTGTGACTTCTCCCTTATGATAATTGTAGTGTAAGAGTGTTTTTCGCCCTGTGCTAACTCCAGGGAAATCAGCATTCTTGTTAATAGGTTGATTTGGCGCCTTCTGTATTGAGGTACTGGTATGTTTTTTTGTTTTCTGCTGGGCACAGAGAATGTTGCATTTTTTCAAGGATGCAGCACCTTCAGAGTGGAAACTGCCATCTCAATAAATGTTGCATAATTTCTAAAATTAATGGATACACTTAATACATGAAATACATGAAAATAAGAAAAATCACAACAATTCAGCAACAATAGTAGGCTTCATAGCAACAAAATTCCAAGGGATTTTTCACTTTTTGCCCCTCACTTGGATATAACCCAAATGACCAAAAAGGGCCATTAAATTGAGTAAGGGACTTGGAGTAACTTCCATATGAATAGAGCCTGAGAGATTTGGGATTGTTCAGCCTTAAGAAGAGAAGACTCAGGGAGGTCTTATGTATTTAAATGTCTGATGAAAGGGAATAAAGAAGAGGGAGCCTGACTCCTCTCAGTCATGCCTACTGACAGGACAAGAGGCAGTGGGCACAGCTTAAAACCCAGGAAATTCCACATGAACACGTGCACACCCACACAACATAGATATGAGAGTGGTGAATCACTGGAACAGGTGTCCCAGAGAGATTATGGAGTCTCCATCTATGGAGATGTTAAAAATCTGACTGGACACAGTCCTGGGCAACCAGATCTGTCTGATGTTGAACCAGCAGAGTTGGACTACGTGGTCTCAAGACATCCCTGATTTCAGCATAAATCATTCTGTGTTTCTATGACCATCAAGCAGCAGAGTGGTTCTTACAGGACTCTCAACAGACATAGATCCCTTAGCAGTGGTTAGACTGTGTGTGTGTGCTCATGCTTCTTTCTATGCTGTTTAGAACTGTTTAATTGTCTTTGTCCTTCCCACTCTTTATCTGCTTCAGTCACCTGTTAACTCCATCCCATGTACAAACGAATTCCTTCAGAGAAAGGATTCTTTGTGTCGCATGCATGAGCAAATCCTATCAACAGAGCCTTGTCCTATTCTCAGTACTACATCTCACAAATAGTAGTAGAAAATAATGACTCAGAGGGCAGTGTGTTCTCTCTGAAAGCACCTCCTACTTCATCTAGATGCTCCTTAGATACCTTCCACTCAGGCACTGACTCACTTTGGTTGTAACATGAGTGCTGCTGAACTTGCAGCCATTGCCGCTCGGCTGTCAGTCACTGTCTTGGTTCAGGAGGTTTCTGTCTGGATCAAAAGTGATAATAGGGACTCTGAACAAGGTTAATGCACATATTTTACCAGATTTCTTACTCTGTCAAGAGTGATGTGGATATGAGCAGTTGGAAAGCTTTGGATTGCTCAGAATGTGCAGCTGATTGAGTGCAATTGTCTGAGACTCCACATCTGCTCCCGGTTCTCAATCTGCACTGCACAGGAATGTGAAAAGATCTCAGACTGTCAGTTCTTTTGGACTTCTTCCAGATGATAAAATGCCCAACAGATTTTTCTTACCCAAAAGATTTTGCTTGTAGCAGCAAACTCATGATATCCATCCTGACATTAGCATTTGTGCCATTCTCCTAGCAGGGGTAATGAGGTCACTGCTGTGTTAGAAAGTGCATCTTCACAATTTACAAGGAAAGCATAGGTTAGGTTTTTGCAGGTGCATGTGTAATTGTTGCTGGAACTGAAGGCATCTTGCATCTGCTGTGACTGTTTGTCATCATGACTTAATGTTTGGGAAACCCTCCTCATCTAGAAAAGGAAGCCATGCAGTCAAGAGGGAAACTGGAAGCTTTCCTCTAAGCATGAATATTATTAGCCTGTATTTTTTGTAAATTAAAATATTTCTGTAAATTGTCCTCAACCTGATTTCTGAACATCTCTTTAGAAACTGGACAAAGGAAATAAATTCCAGAGAGGGAGTTTTTGAGAGGGAGGAGACCTGAAACCTGCATCCCATAGCTCTTTTTATCTTGGGTGTTTACCTTGGTATAAGAAGCTGTGAAATGCTAATTGGAGGAAGCTCTTGTAAGTGGCAGATTTTTCCTGGGCAATACACAATATGCTCCCTGCTGCTGTATCTCCTAATAGTGAAGTACCATTTGACATCCAACATTAAACAGAATTTGCTTCTGTGCTTTGACTCTGCTAGTGGCTTTCTCCACACTAGTGATATCCTGTAGGGGAGCCATCTATTAGTTGTGGTGAGTTGCTATGCTAAATTGACAGTCTGTAGAAAAGCACTTTGTTGTGTGCCAGTGCTATCTCCAATTCATAGGCTTCTTCCATTTTCTCCTTTCTGCACAGTGTGGGCTTTTTGTTTATATTTCACTCATGTTATTTCACTTTTAAATTCCTCAACAGGAAATGGCTAATGCATTTGCCCAGAAGCACCTGAGGTCTATAATCCTAAATGTAAGTATGTCTGGAATGACAAAGTGCTTCCTAATGTCCTCTCTGTGGAGGTTTCACTTAGTGTAAATTCTGCTGCCCTTAGGGCACTTTCAGTAAAGTGACTCTTTCAAAGGTAAAACTTGTTCAAAAGGTTGTTACCAGGATGCTTTCTGCTTTACAGAGCATTATAATTATGTTTCTGGTGGAATACAGAGGTTAAACATCTGAATCTTCATACAGAGAGATGCACATGAGGTCTGGCATATGCCTAGGGCTAATACCTCAGCTTTTATTTGCATTCTCATAATTTCTACCCTCTCCTTTATTTTGCAGCATGTGATCAGAGGAAACCGCCCCATTAAAACAGAAATGGCACATCAGCTCTATGTCCTGCAGGTCCTGACCTTTAATCTCCTGGAAGAGAGAATGATGACCAAGATGGATCCCAACGATCAGGTCACTATTAGAGCTCAGTAAGATCTGGTAGAATAAGAGGTGCAAGGGGCCTTATTGCTGAGCTCCCTAGTACTATAGAATTTGCAGTGGATGGCACATAAAGTTTCAAACTCACCCTTCAAATTGTAAACCTTGAGATTAGACCATCCTACTGATTCTGTGGAACTCTGAGATGTAGGTGGGCACTGCAGGTCATATACTCCTTTCTTGACCAGTGTGATGCCAGCTGTCAAACTGGTTACTTCACCTCTGTGGACGGTACATCATTTTATCCATTTTCTTGCAGTATAGGAGGAAAACTGGGTATTTTTAAGGTGTCTGATACTCAGCTGTATTGCAGTTTTTAAGGAGAAATGCCATAGCATTACCCTTCTGAATGCCTAGAAATTGCCTGTAACTAAACTTACAGTTAAAGAAAAATGAAAACAAATATTTTGCACTACCCACTGTAGTTCGCCTTGCCGTTTTGAAACTGATTGCCTCTTTCTGCATAGTGTTAATGACCTTTGGCATCTCTCTTCGTTCATTGTGTGAGCTCTGAAGAGAGATGCAGGACTGTGCATTATGTGAAAACACTGCTGTCGTGATCCTATTACCATTTTCCTGCCTTCTGTCCTTCAGGCACAGAGAGACATCATATTTGAGTTGAGAAGGATTGCATTTGATGCAGAGTCTGACAGCAACACTGTCCCTGGGAGTGGAACAGAGAAACGCAAAGCCATGTACACCAAGGACTACAAGATGCTGGGATTCACTGTATGCATCTGGACTGTAAACCTTGTGAAGGCAATCTAAGCAATCTCCATAGGAGTTGTGGGGAAATAAGGAACAGAAATAGCTGTTTCCCTTTCCTTACTTCGATATCTGAGTTTAGAGATTCAGTTACACTCCTGGGGAAGATCGTTATGATGGGTTAAATGCAAGGGTTCATTAGGCATTCTCGGGAGGTATTTCCTTACCATATGCACCTGTGCTATGAAGAGCTTGGAATCAGCCTCTCCTCTAGAAAGTTCAGATAGCATTGTCAGCAGGTGTTCAGGGTTACTTCTTGCATAGATGTGAGGGAGTGCTTAGTGGACAGGTGGATTAATATTCATTCAGAAAAGGTTCTCACACAATTCCTTTGGGCTAATTTGTTTGGATTCTTTGTACACGCTCTTTTCACAGAATCACATCAATCCAGCCATGGATTTTACACAGACTCCTCCTGGGATGCTAGCATTGGACAACATGCTTTACTTGGCCAAATTTCACCAGGACACCTATATCAGGGTATGTGAAGCTGCTGATTTTTACAGATGCCAACACCTCAGCAGCTCTTCTTAGTGTGTGTGGCATCCTGTCCTTGTAGATTGTTCTGGAGAACAGCAGTCGAGAAGATAAACACGAGTGTCCCTTCGGGCGCAGTGCCATTGAGCTCACCAGGATGCTCTGTGAGATCCTGCAGGTTGGGGAACTCCGTAAGTACCATTTATTACCCAGCTTTACAGGCTCCTGGGCTGATGCTTCTAGAAACTCACATTCACAAGCATTTGTACCTTGCTCTGCCATGTAAGGACAGGGCAAGCTTGGAGTTAGCACTCCTGATGTCTGGGTGATAATACCACTATCAAAGTATGAAATTTTGGGGGTTGCACTATGGTTCTCCTGAAAAACTGATAAAAGCAGAAAGCTTCAACTTCCCAGAGCTTCAGGAGGCTGCTGTATTAAAAAAAATAGTCTTGAAACCATCATGAACTTAGGAAAAGTTTATCAGCTCTCACAGTTTCAAAACAGCATTCTGAGAAAATTAACCACTGTAAGAAATTCCACCAGACGAAGGTGGGAATCACTGCAAGCAGTTATTTTGGAGGACCATGATGAAAAGGGCATGAGTCAGAGAGGTTTGCATGGCGAAGTGTGGGGAGAATTGGTGTTACCAATAAACTGTCTGTGGAGTGACAAAGTATTGAACTGTCTTAATCTCTTGGAGTAAGTGCTGTTGCACACCATCAGTTGTCTGTCACTGTGGTGGACTTTAGCTACTCCTAAAGTAGTACCTTTTGTCCAGTATGCTCACGTGGTTGTGGTTTTTTTCTTTCTGAAGCCAATGAAGGCCGGAATGACTATCACCCCATGTTTTTCACCCATGACCGTGCATTTGAGGAACTGTTTGCCATCTGTATCCAGCTGTTGAACAAGACCTGGAAAGAAATGAGGGCGACAGCAGAAGATTTTAATAAGGTCAGGGTGGATAAGAATTATTTTTGTAAAATCTTTTGCAGATCAGCACACGTTCGCTCAGCCTCTACATTTGGTTAAAGAATAGGGTGTAGAAGATGTGACAGGGCATTGGTATGGGCTGTAAGGGAGGATGACTCAGCTTTTATTTGGAATGCCCTGAGGGCCTTCTTGGGTCTTCTGGATCTTCAGAGTCACTAGTATGCTGATACTCCTGGCCCTGGTTATGCCATGACAGTTCTTTGCTGCCACTGAGCTGTGCCCTGATACTCTGCTTCCAACAAGAATGTGACTCGTGTTTTTCCTGTCCCACCTCTTCAGGTTATGCAGGTTGTTAGGGAACAGATCACAAGGGCTCTCCCCTCTAAACCAAACTCCTTGGACCAGTTCAAGAGCAAACTTCGCAGCCTGAGCTATTCTGAGATTCTGCGGCTACGCCAGTCTGAGAGAATGAGCCAAGATGACTTCCAGTCTCCACCTATTGTGTACGTGCCTAACAAAAACAGTTGCCTTCTATTCTTGGCATTATCTCCATTTTCTGCTTACTCTTCCATATTTGATTGCCAGGGAGCTGAGAGAGAAAATCCAACCTGAGATCTTGGAGCTGATAAAGCAACAGCGCCTGAACAGGCTTTGTGAGGGAAGTAGCTTTAGAAAAATTGGAAATCGCAGAAGACAAGGTAAGGTGACAGTGTCTACTGTATTCTTTCATATGAAGAACTATAAGCAAATAAGATCTAAATAATTAATCTGTCAGCAGGCATGTTGCCAGAAAGAAAAGCTGGTTCCTTGGGCTGTCTGTATCAGCCAGTAGTTTGGGATGGCACAGATGTGCATTTCTAAAAATACAGCCATCCCCTCATGAAGAAGAAGCTGTGCTGAGGAACAGGGCAAGCAGATGGATTGGGTGGAGAGGCTGTAATAAAATGGCTTTGAGACCTTTTGTGAATGCTCTTGCTCAGCTTCCTCTTCTTGGTGTGTGTTCCAGAAAGATTCTGGTATTGTCGCCTGGCTCTGAATCACAAGGTGCTACACTATGGAGATCTGGAAGATAATGCCCAGGGGGAAGTGACCTTTGAATCTTTACAAGAAAAAAGTAAGTCCTGATTACAGGCCGTGCACTCTTCCGTGCTCTGCTGTCTAGAGGCTGAATATAAGCTTAGATAAAGATGAAAGACCTAAGGCTGAAGCCCTGACTAAGGGGATACCAACTTTTGGTCCGTGCCCAAATTCTTCAAATATTGGAATTGCTTGACGGTTCTTTTTTTAAAAGCCAGCTGCAGGGATGTCTTACTGGTAATGTGTTTTGGAAAACTGCACTAACGAGCTAAAAAACCAAACAGTGTTCAGTTGCAAAGACAAAACAAAGTTCTGTCTTTTCCTGGTTAGGATTGCTTGTTTGGGAGTTTTACTTTTTCACTGTCAGTTCCAGTTGCAGACATCAAAGCCATTGTCACAGGGAAGGATTGTCCACACATGAAGGAGAAAAGTGCTCTGAAACAGAATAAGGCAAGTGCTCCCTTTTCACTGTCATTAATACCTAACACTGTAGTGTATAAGACTGAAAGTGAGCAACGGGAGTGAATGATCTCCCCCACTGCAGGTGTGTTGTGTACAGACCCCATCTCCTGTCGGGGCCCTTTCCTAGTGTTCCTTTGTGGCTGCAAGGAGCTGTAAGCATGATTGTGCTGTTGTCCCTTCGGAATTGCTCACAATACAAAGTGAAAGTGTACTGAGCTGCAGCAAGACAGCTCTCTCGGGGTGGCAGGCAGAAGGTGCTGTAATGTTTTGTTCAGTTGGTGAGTGAAAAATTCTTTTCCATTTAGGAGGTGTTAGAATTGGCCTTCTCCATATTATATGATCCCGACGAGACCTTGAACTTCATTGCACCTAATAAATACGAGGTAAGAACCATAGTGGTCAAGCAGTAGAATATATAGCAATTAATTCAGATATTAAGAAGGATCTAATGCTTCTCATTAGAGACTTGAGCAGGCTGTCTCTAGCGAGGTTTATTTCTAGAATATGCTGGTGATGTTTAGTATAAACCATCTTTTTCATTTAAAAAGAAAAAAAAAAAAATCCCACACTAATGTCCCCTAGTCTGGACTGCTACTTTTTTTCTGCTTATGATGCCTAGAATAGGTTTACTTTTCATTTGTTGTGCCATAGTAGAAACTCTTTCTACTGCATCCACAGGCTTGCACTTTCCTCTGGGTTTGTAAATTCCATTGGAAATCTCTGGAGGCACTGTTTTAGGGTTGTGGGTGGGATTTTCTCCCTACATATTAACTCCCTCCAGTGTTTCCTGTCTTGAAGTTCTCTAATTTTTGCACGGACGGACAGATTCGACAAAAGGTATAATTTATGCCCGGAGTCGTGAATTTCCCCTTCTTTCCCACAGTACTGTATCTGGATTGATGGGCTTAATGCTCTCTTGGGGAAGGACATGTCCAGTGAGCTGACCAAGAGCGACCTGGACACGCTGCTGAGCATGGAAATGAAGCTGAGGCTCCTGGACTTGGAGAACATCCAGATCCCCGAAGCGCCGCCGCCGATCCCCAAGGAGCCGAGCAGCTACGATTTCGTGTACCACTACGGCTGAGGGCCGTGCGCCCGGGGCCGCCGCTCGCTGCCGCGCCGCGGGCCCGGGGCGGGGTCCGGGCGCCGCCCGCCTTTTGTATCGGTTCCAATAATAACCAGTAGCGCTCCTGGCCGCCGCCGCCTCCGCCTCTTTCCGCCCTGCGCGGAGCGTCACCGCTGCGCGCCCGCCCCGCTCCGCTCCGTGCCCCCGCCCCGCCGGCAGCGTCAGCGCCGCGGCCCCGGCGGCACGGCCCGCTCAGCGGCGCTGCCCCCGGCCCGGCCCGGCCCCGCCATCCGCCCGTGCCCGCCATCCGCCCGTGCCCGGCCGCGGTGCCCCCGCTCCTCGCCGCCCCGCGCGGGGCCGGGCGCATGGCGGCGGGCGGCGCGGCCCTGGGGCGGGCGGCGCTGGCGGCGCCGCTGGTGCTGCTCTACTACGGCTTCTCCATCGGCATCACCTTCTACAACAAGTGGCTCATGAAGGTGCGGGGTGGCGGGGCGGTGCGGGGTGGCGGCGGCGGGAAGGGCGGCGGCGGTGACAGCGGCTGTCGGTCCCGCAGAGCTTCCCGTTCCCGCTGCTGGTCACGCTGCTGCACCTGCTGCTCATCTTCGCCCTGGCGGCGCTCGCCCGCGCCCTGGCGCGCTGCCGCTCCGGGCGGCCGCGGGCAGCGCTGTCCTGGGCCGACTGCCTCCGCCGCGCCGCCCCCGCAGGTACGGCCGGGCACGGGGCGGGAGCGGGCCGCAGGTTTGGGGCACAGCAATGTAAGGAGGACGTTAAGGTGTTGGAGAGCATCCAGAGGAGAGCCACGAGGATGGAGATGGGAGTGGAGGGGAAGCCTTAAGGGGAGCGGCTGAGGTCACTTGGCGCGTTCAGCCTGGAGAAGTGGAGACCGTTGTGGTGTTCAACATCCTCACGAGAGAAAGCAGAAGGGCAGGCACTGTTCTCTTTACTCTCATAACCAGTGGCAGGATCCAAGAAAACATTTAAGCTGAGTCAGGGGAGGTTTAGGTTGGATATTACGATACGGTTTTCATCCAGAGGCTGGTTGAGCACTGGACAGGCACCCCAGAGCAGTGGTCACAGCACCAAGACTGACAGTTCAAGAAGTACTTGGACAACACTCTCAGGCACAGGGTGGGATTCTTGGAGTGGCCTGTGCAAGGCCAGGAGTTGGACTCAGTGATCGTGGTGGTGGGTCCCTTCTAGCTCAGCATATTCTGTGGCTCTGTGAGGCTGCTCAGGGATGCCCGTGGCACTCTGGCCTCTTTCAGAGCCATTTGGGTGCCTGGGGTGGTCCCAATCCCCTGGGACAGGGTGAGCTGTGGGTGCAGCCATGGCTCTGGCCCCTCTGTTTCCCTACCAGGTGTAAGGCAGGTGTAGATGCTACTTAAAGCTTCAGCCTGAGGTATGCTACCTTCATGGCTCATAACAAAGATGTGTGAGAACAGGGAGAGGCCACACAATGAGCCTTTCTGAAGGAGCCACTGGCACAGGAGAACAAAGGATGAGAACCTTCTGCAATGCCTCGACAAGTTGTCTCTGCAAGAAACATTTTCTCTTTTAACACTGGTATCAAGCCATGCATTGCATCTTTCTCAGGGTGGAGCTTGGTAGAATTCATCATTCATGGCACACTGAGCTGTACCTGAGACCAAGGAGTGAAGCTCCTACTCGGAGCACAGAACTGTAACTATTTCTCCAGATCCAAAGTAACTGTAACTATTTCTCCAGTTCCAAAGATTGGCTGTGTGTTGTATTGGCTCCCACAGAACAGCATCTGGACTATGATCTCTGGCAAGGTTTGCAGTACCTTACATAACATGCCCCATGGTTTCTTGAAAAAAGCTTTCTCCACATCTGCAGCAATTTTACCTCTCAGCATGGCCTGCCCTTGGGTCAGTAACACTGTTTCCTGGAAACTTACATAGAAGGAAGAATAGACTGTACCAGAAAATGCACTGAGGTTAAGGCCGCGTGTGGATAATTGTTGCTTCTTCAGGCTCCTTGCAGTGGCCCTCAGACATACAAATTATCAAGCTCTGATACATTCAGGAAAGACTTTATGCAAATCGGCAGTCGCTTTCAGTCCCAGGGAGGGCAAGAGTTATTTCTGGCTTTCTTGTAATGCATGTTGAGTGAGTGCAAGGCTGAGCCCAGCTTGAGTCACAGGGAACAGGACAGAAACATGAAGAGCTGAGAATATCTGAGTTATGTTGGTTCTGAAGAACTAACTTGAGGAAAGCTCATTTTTTCCTCTGGGTCTGCTCTGCTATCTGTTTGTGGCCATGAAGCAGGGGTTTGTGGTAGATTTGTTTAATGTCATGGAAGACAGTTAACTTCAGGACTTTCTCATTGATTCTTTAGCTCTGTCAACTTCCTTGGATATTGGGCTGAGTAACTGGAGCTTCCTGTATGTCACTGTCTCCCTGTGAGTACAAACACCACGTTCCCTGGGAGCCTCTGATGGGGTTTGGAGAGTGCTTTGCCAGGGTCTGTTTCTTGACCAGGTGTTTGGTTAGTGGGGTCAGCATGCAGGGTCTGTGATGGCTTGCTGGTAGCAATGTAGAAATGGGTGATGGTTCCTAATAGTACTTTGATGGGAAGAACTACATTGAAGGAGTCTGACAGTGTATTTTGGTTCTTACAGCTACACGATGACCAAATCCTCTGCCATTCTATTCATCCTGCTTTTTTCGCTGCTCTTCAAGCTGGAGGAAATGGTGAGGGTCCTAGACAATGCTTTAGGGAGGGAGGTCAGACCTGAGGAAATAGGCAGTGCATGTACAAGAAACATGTAAGCAGAGGAATGATGCAATTATGTCGGTGAATCTGAAAGGAAGGAGGTGCCTGTCTCTGTTGTATTTGCTCTCCTGCAGAGGGTGATGCTGCTGCTGGTGGTTCTGCTCATTGCTGGGGGACTCTTCATGTTCACCTACAAGTCCACACAGTTCAATGCACAGGGCTTTGTGCTGGTGCTCTGTGCCTCTTTCCTGGGGGGCATTCGCTGGACTCTCACGCAGATACTGATGCAGAAGGCTGAACTGGGTATGTGGGGTGTTAGGAGGGGGTGGTGGTGCTGGTAACAGGGCAGGGAATAAGGAGAGGTGATAGCCCTTGCTGCAGAAACAACATCTCATGGAGGGTGTTAGAAACCTTGGGCAGGGGGTATCTGTTGGTGGGTAATGAAGGTGGCTTGGTGTCTGCAGCAGCACAGGTGTGGGTGTCACAGATAAGGTGTATGTCTAGGAATGGTGCTAATAAAGGCTCTGGGACCTGTGTTATTCCCTGGCTTGTTGCTGCCTGGTCTGTTATTGATTCTCCTCTTTCAGGGCTCCAGAATCCCATTGATATCATGTTTCACCTGCAGCCGCTCATGTTCCTGGGGCTCTTCCCACTCTTTGCGGTGTTTGAGGGTGCGTGAGTTAATTAGAGAAAGCAGGGGTAGCTTTATGGAGTGGTTGGGAGATTGCTTAGGAGCTTGTTCAAGATAATTCATTTAGATAAGTGAACAGCTATGACCTCTGCAAAGTAGTTAGAGACCTGGATTTATCTTATGCTGGCAGGACATTAAAGAGTGCATAGATGTAGTAGCCTGCCACACTTGTGGAAGTAAGGGCTGTGAAGAACTGGCCCCACATTCTCCTCATACTGGAATGTGAGCAGCCCACCCCATTGATCTTGTTAAGACGAATCCTGGGAGCTGGGAATGGTATTCTGCTACTCATTGTCTTGTTCCTAGGCCTGCCTTTGTCCATATCAGAGAAGCTCTTCCGTTTCCATGAAGCAGGAATGGTGTTCTCTCTGGTAGGGAAGCTGCTCTTGGGTGGAATTCTTGCCTTTGGTCTAGGCTTTTCTGAATTCCTCTTGGTTTCCAGGACATCTAGCCTCACCCTTTCCATTGCTGGCATTTTTAAGGTAAGGCATGGTTCCTGTGCTAATACTAGAAGGCAAGTACTGAGTCATCCCTATTGGGCTTTACGTGGTGGGAGCTTGCTTAGATCCTTAGAAATTATTGCTTGTTATATTTGCTCTCCTGGTACAGGAGCTTGATGCTTTGCCTTGCTCTTGCAGTGACGTCTCTTGGTCCCTGACAGCAAAGGGCCAGAGACTAGTGGCTGTTCTGTAAACAATGCCATTAATGATCAGGGTTTGTTGGAATGTGGGATAGACTAAAACACATTGCCCTCCTGAGTAGCAGATGGCTGGAAGAGAGGAGGGCTAAGAAGGGCAGGCTCTTGCATCAGCCCTGCATATGACCAAACCACTGATTTGAGCTCTCTCTGTAACCTAGTTTGGCACATCCTCCCCTCCTCAGAGGAGTCCACCACACATACTTTTGAGCTGAGCTGGGATGTGAAATCTTTCTGATCCAGAAGTTGCAAGATTCCTCTGTAACTGAGCTATGCAGTCAGATGACTTAAAATCCCACATCCCGCTTTGACAGGTTGTTTGTTTCTAGAAACTGTTTTTAGAACTCTGTGCGCATGAAAGAATGTGCTGATAGAAATTTAGCAGCCTGACATCTTGATCTTGGTTTCAGCTGTAAAATGTCTCATGCATATCTCCTCAGGTCCTGCCCTGCCACTTGTCATGTTTTTTGTTTCCACAGGAAATCTGCATTTTATTCCTCGCCACACATTTACTGGGAGACCGCCTCAGTCTCTTGAACTGGCTGGGCTTTGCTGTCTGCCTGTTAGGAATCTCCCTTCACGTTGTTCTCAAAGCCATGAATTCCAAAGGTGATTGTTTTAAATCACTTTCTCTTTCTTTGTAGGCTTTCTCATTGCTTCACTAGGAGCTGTGTCTGGTTCCAGCTCCTTGACAGCGCCAGGTTTGGTGGGGACTCCAGCAAGTTTGTCACTAAATGGGCTGTCTGCACACAGGTGACAAAGCACTAGAGCCACACAAAGAGGCCAGCTCTGACCCTGACCTGGAGCTGCTGCTGCACCGTCCTGAACATGGTGAGGAAGAGGAAGAGGTTGTAGAAACCCCACAACAGCACTGATTGGAAATGAAGCACAAAGCCACCTGCTCTGTTCTTACCAAACCTGCCTGACAGCTATCCAGGAGGAAGGGCCAAAAGTCTCTGTGACCACCCAAAGCCAGGGTCTGGTGAGAGAGTTCTGCTGTTTTGCTACAGTGTGGATCTGTAGATGCTGCACAAGACACAGGCAATATCCCCTTCACAGGAGCCTGCAGGACAAGCCCTGGTTCAGTGGATGCAGAATGGAGAGGTGAGACAGGGAAAAGCTGTACAAAGTCCCTTAGGGGATCCTGGAGGCTCTTTACTGAGAGTGTAGACCAGGAGGTGTAGAGTGAACATGGACATGTCTGGACTTCAGGCTGGGTGGTTCAGGGATGATTTTACTGCTGTTCAGGTTTTGACTTCAAAGGAGAAGGTAGATACATCTTCCCTTTTTTTTAAATGTTTCTGCGAATTAGGAACTCCCATCCTGGTGGTATCACGACTGAATAAATCCCTAGAGTTGTCCAGTGAGAAGGACCCTTTGTGCCTGGGAACTTCCATGTTCTGTGTGCATAGTAAGGAGAGAATTAAATGCTGGTATTTGGGACCAATTGAAAATTATGAACATTTCCAGATGATGTTGGTTGGAGGGAAGACAGGGATGCAAGAGCACCTCTGGTGCTGCAGGCCAAGAGCAGAATGAGCAGTGTCACAGGAGATCTAACTTGAGCAATAAGCTTATCAGAAAGTATGTGGGGTTTTGAGGGAGGGGATTTTTTGGTTTTTAAATAAACTCTTTTTTCTGATTTGCTTTTGTCTGTACATTCTGTACTTATGCTTCATCAAGTAGAGGTCATTTGTCTTCTCAACTCCTTTCCTTTTAGTCCTCCACTGACCTTGCTCCTGCATGCCCATAAGCCCTGGCACACAAAACACTTGCCCAGCTGTCATTGATCTCTGGAATTAGGGAGATGTTCTGCAGCCTCTCATATTTATGCCAGCCAAGAGAACTTACTGACTGCTCTGCCTTAATGCACCATATCCTACGAAGACTTCTAGTATTGTGGCTTTTTGTAAGAATCTTACCTCTTTGCCCCATTTGATTGGAACAGGTAGTGCTGCAGGCCAGGAAGGGGGAATAGCAGGATTTAAGATGTCATTTTTGTTGCTGCTATGCTTCAAGTGGTGTTGGGCAGGTGGCTGGTTTTTTGCATGGCAGAATTTCCACATCTTTCAGAGTTTTGTTCAGTGCTAGCTTTTGTAGTTTTTGGAGTAGAAATGATTTGGCAGAGTTTACCAAAGGGATAACAGTACAGTCTTTCTTCTGACAGGAGCTGGGTATTAAAGTGAACTTCTCATATTCTGTTTGAGAGGCTGAGCCATTTTGACTAAACGCTTCCTCCGTTGATCTAGCTTCTTAGTTTTCAATTATGAAGTCTTTCTTGATGACTTTAATCAAGAGCATGTCCTGTAAAGCAACTGGTTCTGAAAAAAACTTCTGTTATTAGTGATCATCTTTGATCACGTTCTGGTAACTGGCTCCACAGCAGACAGCAGGTGGTGCAGCTTCCTCATGTACAGCCACTGAACCAGCACATCCATGCCAGGCTGGCAGACCAAGGGGTTTTGTGCATCAAGTAGAATGAGCTGAGAATGACTTGGTCTGGCCCTAGCTGTATTTTCCAATAACTGGGACTTGAGATGCTTCCAGCAGGATTCACCCTGTTTACCCTGCCAATAGCTGTGAGCTCCAAGCCCCACATCCTCTCTGCCTGATGTGGGGCAGTGGCACTTTCTGCACATGAACTCTGTTCAGCAGTATCACAGCTGCTCCTTCATTTCACTTTCTACTCTCCTACAACTGAACCTTGGGAATCCTTCTGCTGTGTAGCTCCCAGACTGAGATTTCATGTCCCCATAAATCCAAGGTAAAGGCAGTTTTATTCTCAGGCCAGAATTTGCACCAAATATGGTGCTTGAAGATGAAATCCAATTGTGCTTGTGACCTGTAGAACCACGTAGTCTGTTGCTTCCAGCTTTCTTTCCTTTTTAAGACAGAGGTGATGCCCTTGATCTCCAGCTTGGTCTTGGAGCTCCTGAAACCTGGCAGAGTTGTGGGCAAGCTTGGGAGGGGTGAGGTGGGACTGTGCTGGTATAGGGCTGTTGTTATGGTAAATAACATACAACACAAAATTTTTTTAAATAGTTGGGAGAGATGATTTGATTTTGTTTATTTTAAATAATGGGGGGGGGCTTATATTTTTTTGATAGATGTTTGTGATTGATGAATGAGTGATAGAATTTTTAATTTATATTGGTTAAATTAGAGGGATATTAAAAGAGTTTGTTTTATAGTAATAATTTTAAATATGAGTATTGTTATAGGCATAATTTTGATGTTTTGTTTAGGAAAGTAGTTTCGGTAACTTAAAACATTAGGAGAAACAGAGTTTTAGAAATTCAGACACTCCAGGCCTGGAAAACCAGACTACATAGGGCAGGCAGCAGATTGTTAAAGCAGCAGCACAGCTCATCTGTTGAACACTGTCCATCTTGCTTGAATGGACACTAATATTTAATGAAAAGAGAAAGAACCTTTGCCCACCCTCTCACATAAGGAAAAAATCCTACTGTATGTTGAAAATGCTAGAAATGGAAAAAGACACAAAGATGAAGGACTTGGAGGAGGGAGACAGGAGTGTTGCAGCAATGGCACGAAATAAAGAGAATGTACAATCCTGTAGTGAGTGTTGAAGTACAGACTGTAGGCATGAAGAAGTAACATTGGAGATTGGAGTCTGCTGAGGAGGGAGGATGGAAGTATGGACAGGATGGTAGTGGAAGCTGGGAGTACCAGTAAATCCTGTTTGCCTCTGGAAATAGCCCTGGGTGGCTTTGCTTGGCCAGAGGCAGTCGAGGCCTCTTGGTGTTGCTGAAGCTGTTTGAGGCTTGGATTGATGCTGTGGGCTGGGGATGGGAGCCCTGGGAGCCCCAGGTGTGTGTGCAGGCACAGGGGCTCGTCCTGCCTTTAAGAGGGCTCTTGGTGCCACAGTGTGGTCCCTGTGGCTGTCTGAGAGGAGTGGTGCAACTCTGCTTGTGCAGACCATTTTCTGACAAGCCCCGAGCCAGGGGCCGCTTTAGGGGACAGGGGAAGTAGTTTTCAGTACAGACAAACATCGTGTGGCACGGTTTGGTTCTGTGCCCTTCCTCTAAGGAAATGTGTGCAGGCTGAATGTGCTGGAAGCTCTGGAGCAGTGCAGTGCCAGGACACACGTGTGTTACAGAGCACAGGAGGCTGAGCCCTTTGGTTGGGGGGTACCTGTGCTGCCCAGGCCCCCCCTGCCTGTGCCAGCCCCACACCAGCACAGCCAGCCTGGCAGGGGAGGGCTGCCATTGAATATTGATGGTGTTTGAAGTCATTAAGCAGCGGAAGCAAAGCTGAACGAGTCTCAGAAGTGCTGCACTCCTTCCACAAACTCTGTTCCTGCCTGTAAGACCAGGTGTTTACATGTGTGATGAGTCTGCCTCCCTGCACGTCCCCCTGGGAGACCTCTTTATTTGAAGAACAGATGCTTGGCTTCCTGCTAAAATTTCAATACTGTAAACATCCTGAGGGCAAGGAGAAAATGTCCCCACAGCCCCCCTGCACTCCTCTGGTCCTCTGCCCAGCAAAAAAGGTATGTAACACCAGTGGGCTCACTGTGGGGAAACAAGCCTGTCTCCAGAACACACAGGAGTAGCAAGGCAGAGCAGCAACATGGGGCCTGGTGCCAGCAGTAGGGCTGCCTCAAGATGTGCTTCGTTCCTCATTTCAGCTGAACATCTCTGTAGTATTAATTACATGGTTTGTGGTTGGTGCCTTGTGAGGTGGGGAAGGGGGAGCTCAGGGTGTAGATGGGAGGAATGCTGGTTACTGCCAGCCTGGGGCTTTAAAGGGCTCACATTCATCTGCAGTCTCTGCAGTGGTAAATAATTGCCTCTGACTCTGATACCCCTGCTGCTGCACTGAGGCTCTCTTAGTTTTTCTCATTGCTGGGGTATGCAGATTTTGATGTTCACAGCCTTGGATCTCTGCAGGATTTTTCTGGGAATTGCACTTTCTATTGTCCTCTTGCCATTGTTTCCACAGTACACCTGCATCAGCCCCCTTTCTCACTGCCACATCACCCCAGGAAGGCAAAGAGTGGGGGAGGCTTTGAGCAGAGAGGAGGGAGAAAGGCAACTGGGCAAGAGAAGTTTAGAAATGGCAGAAAATAAGGAATATGAATGGTTGGAGATCACCATCACAGCATAGTTCAGGTTGGAAGGGATATTGGAGGTCATCTTGCCTGAGCCCTTGCTCAAGCAGAGCCACCTAGAGCTGCTGCCCAGGAATGTGTCCTGATGGCCATCTCCAAGGATGGAGGCTCCACAACCTTTCTGAGCAGTCTGTGCCAGTGGTCAGTCACCCTCAGGGGAAAAAGTGGTTCCTGGTGTTCAGGGGGAACCTCCTGTTTCAGTTTGTGCCCATTGTGTCTGTCTCTGGGCACCACTGAACGGAGCCTGGCTCCCTCCCATCAGGTGTTTATTGACATTGACAAGTTTCCTCCTGAGCCTTCTCCAGGCTGAGCAGTCCCAGCTCTGTCAGCCTTTCCCCAGATGTGAGTGAGCTGCTCCCAAGCCCTTCATAATCTTTGTAGCCCATTGCTTGTCTCTCTCCAATATGTCCATGTGTCTTGTAGTGATGAGGCCAGCTCTGGGCACTGCACTCCAGGCTTGGCCATACCAGTGCTGCATAAAGGCAGGAATCACCTCAGGCAATTCTTTACCTGAGGCACCACAGGACATCGTTCCCTTCTTTGTGGCAAGAGCGCTCTCTTCACTCAGGTGAAGATGCAGGTGTGCAGCTAGAGGGCAAGAACCTGCCCAGCCTAATTCTGCAAGAGGCTTGCTGGGGCAGAGAGCTGTCCTACAACACCTACAGTGGCATAAGTAGCCCTTCCATCTCATTTTGTGTTCTCCAGCCTTGCAGAGCTGTGTAATTGCTGTATCTATCAGTGCTCCTCACATTAACAGGCAGTAATTGGCACCTGTGTTAAAGAGCCTGGTTTCAATTACTGCTGAATGCAGTTCAAACTCCAGAGCTGGGAGATTACATGGGGAGGAGCTGTAGTGCTCACGTTTACGCTCTGTTTTTCCACCAGGTGCTCCTCTTTCCCCAGGGATGAAGCTTTTTTCCGTTTCTCACTTGTGCCTTGAATCTGCAAAGGCTGCCTGCCTGGGCGGTGTGAGGCTGTGCTTCTCAGGAGCACAGAGCTCAACTCTCTTCATCCTCACATGGATGTTGTTTACAGAAGCCTCTAACACAAATCCTGCACTGAGTGGTGGGGTGGCAAGGTGTGGGAGGAAATTAGTCTTTGTAGATGGTTGTGTTCCCCAGCCCCATACAGCAGCAATCCTGCAGGCTTTCCCATTCCCTGCCCTCAGCTACACATTGGAATTTGGTTTCCAATGCATCAGCACTCCCCTGTGTGCTGGGCCCTGCCCCCTCCTGCTGCCATTCATCATTCCTGATCCAATAAATTACAGCGCCGTAAAAATGCACAGGGAATTGTTTGCTGTGTTATAGAGCCATGAGCCCTTAAATTTCCATTTGTTTAGTGGTTGATGAATGGATAGTTGTGGCTGATGCTGGAGCTGTGTGGAGTGGTGGGAGAGCTCTAACTACAGTCAGGGCTCCCCCCTGCAGGCTCAGCACCAGGGGCCTCATCCAACACCTGTCTGGGGCTCCCCTTCCCAGCAGAACTCTTCAGTTCATAACTGGGGTCAAGGGAGGGCTTTGGAGAGGCTAAGCCAGAACACTCAGGCTTTGTTCCTACCCTGTGGTGGGAGTTTTATCATGTCTGGGAGGGAGCTGCTGGGTGGGATGCCAGGGTAAAAAGTTGTGCTGTAGAAGCAGCACTGTGAGTCCCAGGCCCATCGGCTCCCTCAAGGACTGGTTCAGATAGTGGGTTAGGAGCCTTGATGTCAGGGAATGGGGAAAAATGGAGAAACTTGGCACAGAGTGAGTGCTATGGAACAAGAGGACTGGGATGGCTGATACAAATGCAGAGGTCTGGCTACAGGCATGTGGGAAAGACTGTGCTGGCATCCAAGGAATGCTGTGGCTTAGTGGCTTCCCAGTGGCAGAAGTTCTGCTTGATGCTGGAAGTCAGCATCTGTGCTGCTCTTGTCTTTCTACTCTCCAGTAACCTGGAGGCTGCACCTGGACCACAATGCTTAAACTGTGAAGATGGGGGGCACATGAGGGCCATGTCCACCACTGCATAGTTTGCTTTCCTTTTTCTCTAGGTGGCCGTTTTCCTCCAAATGTGGTTTTAAGTCGGTCTTGCAGCATTTTGGACCTGTCTAGTGGTTTTGACACTGGATGTAAACTTAGCCGCATGACTCGTGCAGTTGAGTCTGAGTCCTGCCTTAAGCAATGATAAATTCCTGATCTAAGCTGCTCTGCCTGCACTGCCCATGCATGTCATGTTCTTCCTCTCTTCCCTGTCTCTTCAGACTGCAGGCCACTGGGAAGAGCCTGGGAGAGGCCTCCAGCTCTGTGCTCCTGCTCCAGGGGTACAGCACAGCAGTCATTCCACTGCCCTGTGATCCAGCGCTTGCATAAGTGGGCAGGAGAAAGCACAGAAGGAGTTAAAGAGTGCTGGGAAAATTGGTATTTAATCCATTGCTGTCCCTTCTAGCAAACCTAGATGGGAAAATGCCTCCCTGTTGGAAACAGCGCCTCTCAAAAATGGAAATGCAGGATGGCTGGGGATTAGGGTGCCTATCACTGGAAATGGGTTTCTTATCATCTCTCTGAGCTGAATTGGTGGGACAGCCTCTGAAAATTGAATTGCCTTCCCTCTTTTGGTCTCTGCCATTGCATCCCTCCAGCTTTGCACCCACCTTCCCAGGCTCTGGCCTGCCTTGTCCCCATGCTCAGCAGAGCTGGGGCTGCCTCTGAGGGGTCTGTGCCTGTGGAGAGGGGCTGTCCCAGCTGCAAGGTGGGCAGGACTGGCCACCTCTGGGGAGATCCATCCTTCAGATTCTCCAGGCCAGGAGAGTAGAGTCCCTCTTTCCAAGCTTCCCTCTGGCCTTGCAAGGGCGGTGGTGGCCTGGCAGAGCCTGGTTTAGTTCAGCATGAGGAAAGGTGTGAAATGATCAGAAGACATCAAGCACTGCTGGAAATAAGAGCTGGTGATGAGGAGCTGTGTCCAGGATGGATGAGAGGCAGAGAGGGAGCTGTAAGAGATCAAAGAGGGACCACACTGAACACATCAGAGCAGGAATGAGTGTGATTTTAAGACTGGGGGCAGCCTGAGCCCTGGTCTGTGCTGTGCCAGGAGGAGGCATCTCTCCTGCCAGCACTCAGGCTCTGTTCTGGGCTGGCCAAGGAGGCACTTTCAGCTCCTCAGGGTCTCTGCACACCACAAGCACCAGCCAGCCTGTCCCCAGCTCTGTCCCCACAAAACCCCAGGGGCTCACTGTTCCTCTGGCCTATAATGGCCAGGGAAAGCTGATCAAACCCTTTCCTCATGGTGCAAACGACAGGCCCCAGCCCAGGTGTGTCCTGCTGTGCCAGTGATGACATCCAGGCACAGTGCAGGGACTCCTTAAGAGGTCTTTTTTCCAGTGTTTAGTTTAGGAATAATTATCTTTTACTGAGCTGTATTTTATCATAGGTTGCCAGTGCCTAATTTCATCCTTGTCTCTGTCACAGTATGGGGTTTTTTTGAGGTATTTCCCATCCTCTGTTAGAATTAAATGTGAGCCATAGGCACAAGAGCTGCTGAGTGTCCACCTGTCTATGGCTTTTCAATTCACCAACCTGCAATCATGCTGCTCCAACACACAGTTGATGCCCTTGATTCTTTGTCTGCCAGAACACATTGAGTTTGAAAGTAAAAATTATTTAGAACTAATTGGGGAATTTTTTTATCCTCTAACAGAGCTACAGTCCATAGTTAATGGAATCTGAAGCAGATCTCTCTCAGAACAGCCCCTCTGCACTGAGCTGGAACACATAAAGCAATGCTGGCTGTCAGGGCAAAGCACTAACCAAGGGTCTGGCTCCTTTAGGAAGAAAAGCCTGTACTCAGGCTGCAGAGTCGTGTCTTGCTGTCTGCCCTGAGAAAGAGGAGAAGTCCTCTCTTCTTGCTAGGGTGCTGTTCTCGCCCTCTGCTGAAGGACTGACTCAAATTGCTGACAAATAATGGGAAAAAGGTTACCTTTAATCATATCAGTGCCTCCTTCTGTGCTGAGGGACAGCTCTGGTCAGGTCTAGCAGCACGAGAGGGGTGGGGAGCCTTTATCTCTGCAGCAGAGGAAATTATGGTCAAAGGCTTTAAAGTTTGAGGGCCCTGTTAGAGAGCCCATTCCTGGGGTGGGATGCAAGTTTGCTTGTTGATGCCTAGCAGCATCCACACCTGCTTGGGAGAGAACACTGCTTTGTTATGTGTGACACAGGCTCAGCCTGCAGTGGTGGCCTGGAAAGGAGGGACAGGGATGGGGCCAGACCAGTGGCAGCCCCAGGACAATCCTTCCTGCAGTTTTGGAAGGTTTCCTTGTTGCCAGCCCCACATGCACTGGAATGGGCTGCCCAGGGAAGTGATGGAGTCACCATCCCTGGAAGTGGCTCAATGTGGCATTTAGAGTATGGTTTAGTTGATGGAGCGGTTTTTGATCAAAGGTTGGATTTGATGATGTTGGAGGGTTTTTCCAACCTTAGTGATTCTATGATTCTATACTTCACAGGCTTTTCCCTGCCCCAGGGCCCAGTGCCTGGGGAATGGGCCTATGGAGTTATCCCAGGTGTATTTTGCAAGGGTTTTTTTTCCCCAGCTCTTGGTCCAGGTCTACCTCCACCCAGTGGGGGCCAGCACAGAGTCACCTGTCACTGTGAAGGGTCAGCAGCTGGGCACAAGGGCCCTGTGGGGCCATCACAGACTCATGGTCATGGGTCATGTGTGGTCATGCATGGTCATGTTTTCAACAGTTTGTCCAAAGAAACTCACTATTTCATTTTGGGTTAAAACTGATAAATCAAGGTGACTTTGGGGAGAGAAATAATTCCTTTTGCTGGATTTGCATAATCCTGGCTGGTGATATGATAATGGTGTTTGTTAAAGACAGAACACAATGAATTAATACTGTTAAGTTGCTGCTGCAAAATGCAGAGCAGGTAATTTAGAGTGGGTGCAAGCAGGAGTGTGAGTACAGCAGGCTTGGCCATGGAAGCATCAAGCCCAGAAGCCTCCTTGCCACAGGTCCTGCCAGGATCTGGCACAGAGTCAGCAACAGGTCCCCCCTACACTCTGCTTGGCCCTGGCTGAAGGCTGTTCTTGGTTTCCCCAGGGGAGAATTTCCTCTTTCAGTCTCTTTTCCCACTGTCTCTGTGGGACTGGAACCTGCTTTGTCCCCCAGATCATTCTGGAGAGCCAGCCATGCAGAACCATCCCTGCTGGAGGAGGGACAAGGGAGCTGGGGGTGACGGGTGTCCTGCTGGTTCTGAAGGGCTCCCTGGGCACAGAGGTGCCCTGGTAAGGAGATGGGCCCTGGCACTGGCCTTGATGCCATCTTGGCCACCCCCAGGAGGCTCTGGAGGCCACTCACTCCTCCCACAGCAAAGATGAAGTCCCTGGGGTGGGTACAGCAGCCTGGGCACCTGCCAGCTCTGGCCTCAGCCCTCAGCTCCCACCTTGCTCAGCTAGGCTCAGCTGAAGGAAAGGTGCTGCAGGCTGAGTGAGGGTGAGGAGCTGGCATGAGGCAGAGGGAGGTGTTTGGGAAAGGTACATGGGTGTCTCACTCATTCCCTGGGCTGGCGCTGCTCTTCCAAAGCCATCCTTCCTGCCAGACCCCACTGGAATCCTAATGCACTGTTTATCTCTGCAGCTCCACAGCTCTGTGAGAGGGAGATGCTGTGCAGGAGCCAGAGCAGGATTTCAGGCTAATTGGATTCTGTGTCTCTGTGGCTTCCCGTGTAGGCAGGCGACTAGGATTAGTGCAGTGTTTCTGAGGAATGGAGGGGAGCAAGGATGACCTGCATAGGGATTTCCTCCTGCACAGCTTCTGCTGCTGCCTTCAGGAGAGCAGGAAAGGTTTTGAGCAGGCCATCTAGGTGGCAGGGCCCAAAGCAGCGTGTCCCCACCATCCAAATCGCTTCTGTTCTTCCTGAATCAAGGTGCAATTCCCTTCCCAGGGAAGAAAACAGCTTGAATACCTCCTGAGCCTGAGCCAGCCTGACATGGGATTGGTTTCTCTTGCTGACTCCTTGTCAGGAAACCAGAAAGGGAAATCAAAGCACCAGCGGCTCCTGTGCTCCACCACCCACCTGCCTGCCTTTGCTTCCCTTTCCCTCCCCACTTCCCTCCCCGGGGCTGGCTGCTGGCTGGGAGCAGCGCACATTGGAGCCTTCCCCCCTTCTCCCGTGTTCCTTGCTGTGTTTCAGAGCCTGCCAGGGCAGGCGCAGGATCCAGCTCATTAACACAGATTTATTCCTGTATAAACATTTCATTCCTGTAATTGCACGGCAGTCACGGCGCCGGCAGCGCTGATGGCTGCGATTGCTCCAGTGTGTTGCAACGGTGCCCGCAGCAGGGACACGTGGCTGAGCACTCACACCCTGGTGACACTCACCGAGGTGCCCAGGGGTGGAAATCCGAGCTGTGCAACGCAGGATTGGCCGGTCTGGGTGAGTGTGTGGCCCCAAGCACTGCCTTATGGGATGACAGCAGGTCTGTGGGGTCATGGAATCACAGCATCCTAAAATGGCTTGAGTTGGAAGGGATCTTAAAGATGATCTCGTTCCAACGCCCTCCCATGGGCAGGGACACCTTCCACTATCCCAGGCTGCTCCAAGCCCTGTCCACCCTGGCTTTGAACACTCCCAGGGATGGGACAGTCACAGCTTCTCTGGGCAAACTGTGCCAGGGCCTCGACTCCCTCACAGAGAAAAAATTCTTCCTAATATCCAATCTAAGCCTGCCCTCTGTCACTGGGAAGCCATTCCCCTTTATTCTGTCACTTCATACCCTTGTACAAACTTCTTTTCATCTCTCTTAGAGCCCCTTTAGGCACTGGAAAGGGCTCTAAGTCTTCCTTAAAAACTTCTCTTGTCCAGCCTGAACAACCTCAGCTGTCAGCCTGTTTCCAGAGCAGAGGTGCTCCAACATCTCCCTGGCCACAGTTCTGTGGTAGGACTGGAGTATTTTCCTTGCTGTGCAGAGGAAGGGCAGGGGCCCAGAGGTGCCCAGCCCCTGGCTTTACAGGCAATGTGGCAGAACAGAGAATGAACCCCTGTGTGAGCAGCTGTGCACCCCAAAAGCTGCTGGGATGCTGGGTGTGCAGTGTCTGCTGTGCCAAGAGACAGCCCTTGGCACCTGGGCAGTGCCACGGAGCCTTGGCAGGGAGCTGAGGGTGGAGAGACACCTGAGCCACTGTGAGTGCCAGGGAGGGTCCCCCAAGGAGATCTAGGATGAGGCTGGTTCCTGCCCTTTGCTCCCCATGGCATTATCAAAATGCTGCTATCTCCCAAAAGCTCCCTGGCAATCCCTTTCTGGCAATTCTGGAGCCCCTCTGGGGCCCCACTGGGTCAGGCACTGGTGCAGGGGGTGCACCCAGTCAGCAGTGCCTGCTGGGCTCTGACTGCAGGGGTGGCAGGTGCTTGCAGATCTGCTGCTGCAGCTCACGGTCTCTTCCCCCACATCCTCATTCAAATGTTAATTTTATGGACACCTTTATAAATCTTGTGGCTTTCCCTTGTCCACAGGCTACGTAGATTTCATCTTGTTGAGAGGTGACACTTCTGGCCTTTGGTACCAGGCGATCAATTTAATATTCTGAGAGTAGTGAAAAACATGGGACCATATTAACACACGATTACTCTGCTGCTCCTTCCTGTAACCCTTTCTGTGCCATCTGAAATGCCAGGATGATGAATAGATGCCTCAGCTGCTGGCAGAGCCACAGGCATGGGACAGCACTACCCAGAGCCAGCTCCTAGCTGGAACAGCTGTGTGGTGTCCAAATTGTGAGCTGCTATTCTTCTGCTTGCCAAGAAGACAGAGGTTTGTGCCCACCTCTTTGTTAGACCTGGCAGCCTGGAGAAATGCTTGTACCTTACCTTTGAGGCCCTTCCATGTGTTCTGAGCAGGGGACACCTGAAAGTCTGCCAGCTACCCAGCACATTGATTTGCCAGGCTGAAAGGAAAAGGCATCCCTCTGCTTTGTGAGGCAGCCTTGCTGCTGACCAGCCTGGAAAAACATGTTGGGTCATTCTATCAATGTAAAGGTTAAATGTTTAACTGCAGCTATTGAAAACAAAGCAACAGCAGAGGAACTGGATGCCTTATCAGTGTCTGGAATTAAAATCTGCCTCTAAGCACCTGCCAGGTGCAGTGCACTGAGGTCCTGCCTGAGCCCTGCCCTGTGTTGAGAGCATTGCCTCTCAGCACTTTGCAGAGCTGCCCATAGGTGACAACGGCTCAGCCCCACTTCACCCCAGCTGACAGCTTTGCAAAATGGATTTTCAGACTCTTATTTTTGACTGGGAATTTTGAAGAAGCACCTGACATCCTCTCTCTGCTGGTAAAGAGGGCTTCCTTATGGTGTATCTTTACTTTCAGCCACTCAGCCTCTGTGAGTATGCCAGTGAATTATTTGAATACAGGTCCTTTGTTAAGTAAATATGGACCTGGAGGTGTCATTGTTTTCCTACCCTGCACATCTCCTATTTCAGTAAATCAGTAGATTTCTCATATATTTAACTGTTGTTGTTTTGCAAAAAAAACCCACTTTATACTTTAGCATCATAGAGCAGGTTGTCATTTGGAAAATGTGGCTCACAGCTTTCATGGCTCCATTACAAGTTGCAATATGCATATTAGTAAAGGAAAAACTAAAACCTCATCATAATGCAATATATCTAAGAGTCCTATAATGCCAGAATTCCCTTTTCCTCTCACATTTGTGGGCATGTCACAGCAACTGTCCTGCTGCCAGGCTGTTGTCTCTGGAGTCTGGGCTCACCCTTTGTAGTCATGTGCCTGGTAAAGCTGCAGAGTCCAAGGCAGACACCAGGAGACACGGGCAGAGGTCCTGCTCCATGTGTGCTCCTCCCTGTGCTCTCTCTCTCTCTCTCTCTGTGCCTGTTCTTGTCACCCTGCCTCCCCAGGACTGATGTTCCTCCAGGCTCTTGCTGGTGTGATGGGGCCCTTTGGGCTTGAGCTGTGATCCACTGCAACGCACAGCCAGCTGGCCCTGCTGACCTGACTGATCCTCTGGGGGACTTTATCAAAGGCTGGGTGGGAGCAGCTCTGTGACTCTGCTGGCTCCTGAATGAGCTCTGGCCCCACATGCTGCTGCTGGGCATCAGCCCAGCCACAGGCTGTGGCCAAATGAGGCTGCTCTGGGGTGTGGGGGCCCAGTGAGCACCCAGATCTTTGCTGGGCTGTCACCTGTGGAACAGCAGAAGATGGATGTGGAAAGCCTTTAAATTCAGCACATGATCAATACTAAACTGATCTTCTGGAGTCTCTTATAAGATTACCCCAGCCTCATGCATCCAATTGCAAAAAAAATCACTCAGCACACTAGGGAGATGTGAGAAACACTGCAGCCCCCATTTAGGATGCATAGAGCCAGAGTAAGTGACTTCACAATTGTTTATTGCAGTAAATAATTCATCCACTTTACATTTGGTTTTGTTGCTACCCCCATGCCCCTGCCTCAGCCTCTTTTCTCTCAATCCTAAAATTCCCATGCTGGGTCATTTCTGTGGTCATGTTTCCCAAACACACACAAGCAAACACAAATCTGTCTCAGTCCAACTTTTCCTGACTGCCATACCAGGGAGAGCAGTGCTGAGGGAGGGACAATGCTGGTTCACTGCTCAGCTCAGCCCATGCCCAGGCCTGGCTTTGCTGCCTTGGTCTCTGCCCCAGTTCCGCTTTCACACAGTGCCAGTGAGCAGAACTCTTTGGAATACATTAACATTGCTAATAGTGTTTCTGTACTAATTAATGATGACATTTGAACAAACTAACACAAATTATCAGCTGGCCGGGTGTGCAGTGAGGGTTGTAGCTGAGACAGAGCAGTGGTGAAGGGGTTGGGGCTGCTCTGGAGTGAGACCTGGCTGGGGCAGGTGCACCTCACCTGGCACCTGTCTGGAAGCCCTGGGCTCGCCCACGCAGCCAGAGCCAGGAGGGACAAGGCAGCTGGATGGGACCAGAGGGGGGTGATGCATCCTCTGGGCTGGGGTGCCTGCAGAGCTCTGCCCATCCTGATCACACACACTTGCCAGGCTGGACTCTGGTGGGCTTGCTGAGCCTGACAGCTCCTATGTCAGTGAAGGTTGTTTCAGCTGCTAAAAACAGATTGATGAGAGTCCCTGCCACGGAATGAGGCTTTTCGAGTCCTGTCAACTGAGACAAGACTCTTATATACATCTCTGAAGCCCTTGGCAGCATGCTAGCTCCTGCTTCTGGATAGTTTTGTCAAAAAGACCAAGTACAAATTGGCAGGTGTCTCTTTGAATTGAAAATTGTTGGAGTCTGGAAGAGTGCTGGGAAGAGCATCACACCGGTGTGCTCAAGGCAGTTGTTCCAGGCCACTCTGGACCACACAGGCTAGGAGAACTCTTGGCACAGATTTTTCTCCTCCCTGTGGAAAGCATCTTGACTGTCTGTGCCTTGGAGCCCTGCAGACACTGTCCTGGGAGTGCTCTCATTTGCACAGGTGGGTGCTGAGGCTCTGATCCCACCTCTGGTTCTGTCCACCCTGGACACTGTGAAGGGCTGGAGAGTTGAGATCGTGGTGGCAGTGGTCCGACCTGAACTGCATCTTCAGGGATGGATCCTCCTTTACAGGCATTGCCCAGCCATCTCCACTGGCCCTTTTAACACTTCATCCAGCAAGGCAGCAGGTGACCTTTTGGAGCAAAATGATCCCAGCATCCATATGGTATTTTGCCTGCTGTCCCCTTGAGATCTGTAAGTAGAGGCCAAGTCAGTTTTATTCTCATCCACTGCTTTCAGAGGTGCCAGTGAGATTTTGCCATCTGGGATACAGTCACTGCTCTGGGTGATTTTTTTCTGCAGGACAGAATCCCTGAAACACCTCAGGGTCATTCTCGATGTGGCCCCTTGGAGCCCTTCCTGGGGCCTGGTTTTTGTGGGGTTGGAGCACCTCAGGCATGACTGCTTTGCCAGTGTGTGATTCCTGCTGCTCCTTTTTCGGAATCTGGCTGCAAAGGGGTGGCTACCCCTCCTCAAGGCACCAGTCCAAGGCCCCCAGTGCCTTGGGCATGCAGAGAATTACATTACAGGCAGGCACCTGCACATCATGGGTAATGTCCCCAGAAGTGACCTCTGACCTGTGCAGAGTTCTCCACCTGACCTTGGCCTGAGGTTTTCCATTATGTCACATCAGGAAAGTCTGATTCCTAACCTGGACTTCTAACCAGGGTGGGTGTTTAAGGAGGTGTGTGCACAGCCCTGCCAGACCCTCACCTCTTTGCAGGCTGACAGCAAGTGAAGGGGGATGGAGGAGCACCAGGTGAGTGCCCAGCATCTCTGCTGTCCTTGGGCCAGCCCCTGGAGCAGAGCACTCTGCCGATGGCAGCTGGTGGCACTCAGCACCTCTGGAGCCATTCTTAAGGCTCTGCGCTTGTTTCCATTAAAGGTGTGTGCCTTGGCTCAACCCACATGCTTCCCATGGGTTTTGGCAGGCTGTGCCCGTGGGGCTGGCTGCTGACAGCCCTCCCATGCCAGCAGACAGCAGCTGGGCCTGGGGCTGCACTCGGCCGCGTCAGGCTGAGCTGACAGGCCTGGTGTGAAACAAGATGAATGGGCTGAAGTTGGTGAAAATTATTCTAATTTATAATCTGCTGCTTTGTGGAGCTCCCCAATTAATTCTTTCTAGATACATAAGTAGGCCACATGTTTGCTTTGCTTCAAATGTAATAAACATTACACTCTGTCCCCTGCTTTTGGTGCTGGTTCCTGTCAGAGCATTAGTCCCTGTAGCTAATTCCTCACACCTGTCTCCAAGGCTCCTGGGACCCAGGCTGAGCACGGGGCGGAAACGCCAGGCTCCAGGAAACTTGTGGCATGGAGAGATAAATTGCTGATCAAAGGGCTAGTGCACAGTGCCTCTGAATATTTAGTCGTAGGCAAGGCAGCCCAGCCCGCTCGGGAGAGGGCTTTGTTCCTGGCAGCACAGCGAGCAACCAGGGCAGGATGGGGTGCTGGAATCTGTGCAACCCCAGGCCACAAAGAACTGGGGAAGAGGGGCCCATGGGGTCTGTGTCTGCAGGAAGCTGCTCTTCACAGCTCTGCTGGAGTCTGGAGGTCAGCACGGGGCTGCTGCAGCACCGAGGCACCAGCCCTGGGCAGCAACATCAGGAGTGACCCCTGCACCCATCCTCGGGGAAGGGCACTGCTGCTCCTGCCCTCCACGGTGCTGCAGAGCAGGAGCTGAGCACAGCCATGGCTGTGGAGTCACACCAGCAGCTGCAGCCTTGTTGCCCAGAAATCCTGGAAAAGCCAGGAAGAGGTGGGGAGGTTCCGGCGAGCAGGAACCCGTGGTTCCAGAACATCCTTGGGATATTCACAGCCCTAAAGTGCAAGGATACCCAAGGAAAGGCCTGTACTGCCTCTGCAGCCAAGGGCACTGTAAACCAAGGGTTTGGGCACTGCTGCCCAGACAGTGCTAGTCCTGCTGTCGGGTGGAAACAGAGGTGATGGGCAATTCCTTGTTCCTTCTGTGCTCATAAAAATAGAACCAATTTTACAATGCCTTGCTGATCCCTGTCAACCCCTTCCCTACATGCAGGGGATGGAGGCTGATTCTGGATCTGCTGATAACAAGGGTGCAGAGAGATTTGCAGGAGCAAAAGCCAAGTGCTGGGTGTTGGGCTTTATTTGCTGTTTTGATTGTTATGTGACTGATCACAGACGTCACCCTCTGCCTTGATTTCTGCCTCCTCTCCTGGTACCATCATCGTGGTCTCTCCACCTACCTAACAAGTCAAGCCCATCTCACAGGCCCCAAGTGTGAAGATGGGTTGAAAAGCCCAGGTTTTACCATTGCCATCACATCCATCCTCCACATGAATTCCAAGAATTTCCAGCACTGAGGCAGCAAGCTGTGAGGCAGACGCATGCACAAACTTTTGCTGAACTAGAAGTGACCCTGCTGTTTGTCCTGTTGCCAGTGGTTTCCGTGGTCCCAGGGAATCTGGAGACTTTTCCCAAGCCTTCCTCTCCCTTCCACACACAGAAAACATCCTCCATCCTTGCCCACCTTCCCCCAGCCTGCTCAGCACCCTGGCCTTGCTGTGTTTCCACGGGTGAAGCAGGGCAGAGCTGCTCAGCTTGCTGAGATGCCTTTGGTGCAGGGTGAATGAGTTGGGGCTGGTGCCTGCTGGTGAAGGTGCCCACTTCCACCTGGTTTGATACAGTGATAGCTTCTTGTTTGCTGTGCAGAAAAGTGGGGGCAGATTGCTTGGCACTTAGTTTGCACCATCTGCAGAGGAAAGAGAATTTTAAAAATAAGTTTAGAGCGTAGTTTAATAACTCCTGCCACAAGCACTGCCTTCTTCTTCTCTCTTGCCTGGCTTTACCCCTCACATCCACAGATTCTCTGCTGGCATCCAAGTGTAAGAAAGCAGCTGCCTGGCCTTTAGCTCCTGTCCTGCCCTGAGTGGTCCAGAGCCAGCAACTCCATGCCCTTGAGTGAGTCAAAGGACAAGTTCCTCGAGTCCTGCTAGGGAAGAGGTGCTGGCTGTGCCCTCTGAGCCCCAGCACCTGGCTCAGCCCCTGCCCAGTGTCCGAGCACACCAAGGGGCTGCACTTCCCACCTGCCCTTCACCAGGGGGGTGGGCATTCACTCTGCACTCCCTGGGGAGGTTCTAGCAGGAGAAGCTGTGTTGGGGGCTCTTAAGGGCAGAGGTGCCAGCCTGGCCTCGAGGCATGTGGGCCCCCCAGTTTCCTGGAGTGCCAGACACAGGCACTGTGTGCCCCGTGCAGGCCTGCCAGGGAGGGAAGCCAAGCAGCTTATCAGACTCACACAGACCTTTCCCATCTGGCTGCTCTTCTGAGGAGTGATCCATGCTCCCTGCAGGTGTGGCAGCCATCACCATCACGGGAGGCGCAGCCAAGGCAGGAGGTGCAGCTGATCTGCTTGCAGGGTCTCAGGCTGCCTCCTCCAGACCAGGCTGGAGCAGCCCCTGCAGCACCTGCAGCCCCTTTTCTCACCTCAGCTACCCAAGTGAAGCTGACAGGGAGTCCTGAGATTTGGGTCAGCCCAGGCAGCTCGAGCTGTGTTGCAAAAGGCTGGAGATACAAAGCTCAGTCTGGGTCTGGATTTGGGTCTGCATCTGAGTCCAGAGCACAAAGGATGGAGAGCTGGTGTGCTGTGACAAGAGGATGCACAAGATCCTTGAGACTCTAAAGCCACCAGCTGTGTAACTGCTGTGAGGGCCAGTCCTGTCTGAGTCCTTGCTCCAGCCCTGCTGAGGGCACTGAACACCCAGGGGCAGAGATCTCCTGGCACACATGGTCTGTGTCAGCACTGATGCTCTGTCCTCCCCACAGCCATTTGCAATGTGCCACTGGCAGCACATGGAGGGGAAGGCAGAGCTGCCCACCAGCCTGGATGGGGCTCAGAACAAACCCCTTCCCCAGGCTCTGTGTCTGCAGAGCCACTGAGGCTGAGCCAGGACATTGGCATCTGCCCTGTGTCTCCCAAAGCCACCCCCTCAACTTCTGGGAAGGGCTGAGCTAGGTGGGTGCCCACCACCCTTCTGTCAGACCCTCTTGCAGAGGTGTGGGGCTTGGACTGGCTGTGCTGGGGAGGCTGAGCTGGGCTGCAGCTGTGCCACTGCCTGCAGCCACTCCTGCATGGCACAGGGGAGCAGCAACCCCTCGAGTGTCTGCAGCTTGCTCAGTCCCTGGCAGGTGGGGAAGGGTGCTGGCTCCGGGGGAGCTGTGCCAGGACACGTTCCAGGCCTGAGATGAGAGTGCTTCTCCCTGATGGATGCAGTCTGTTTCTGAGGTGATGGAGCACTTGCTGCAGGAGCAGACCAAAGCTGGTGGGCAAAGGGGCAGCCAAGCTGGTGAAGCGAAACATTTTAAATGCTTTTCATTCCAGCTCTCTGCAGCCCATGCCTTGCCAGGGGCTGCTCTCTGTTTTCAGTTAACATGGTAACTGCATCAGGACTAAGTAAACAAGCTTTCCAAGTATGCTGCAGGAGCCAAGGCAGCTCTGGGCATCTTGGTCTTGTCCCTGGGGACAGTGCTGCTGAGTGTTGCTGATGCTGTGACACAGCTGCTCCCACACCTTGACTTTGGGGATCCTCAGCACCTTCTCTCAGGAGGCTGAGCCAGGGCTCTGGCTGTGGAGAGTGACAGGGCATCCCCCAAATGCATCCTTGGAGAGCAGGGCTGGACACTCCAGCAGTGTTCTACATGTGTTTCCTGCTCTTTTCTCCTTCCATCTTCACCACAGACACAAGGCAAAGCATCATGAGGAGTTAGAAGAGGTAACAGATCTGAGCACTCAAAACCATCAAGCCCTGTCTTTCATGGCACCCCACTACTCAGAGAACTGTGAGTGTCAGACCCTCAGCTTCCCTATCCTGGTCTGGCTCCTGTCCTGAATATATTTTTACATTTTGTGACTCTCAGAGGTTTTTAAATTTAATGGGTTCCTCTTTTTTCTTTCCTCCTTATCACCTGAGTTGGATCCTCTCTGAGCTGCTGCCAGCTCCAGGGATTACAAGTGAATAATTTACGTCTGATGGCACGTTTGAAGTTTAAGAAAAGGAAATGGCAAGTGTAGCCTGCTCCTCATCCCTGCCCCAGAGCCATGGTGCAGGCTGCTGCCGTTTCTCCAAAGGCAACTCCAGGGATTCCCTAAGGAGCCATATGCTGCACATGGCATGGCCCTGCTCGGGCATGGCCATCAGGTCCTGGCAGCCCGGAGCTGAGGGATGCCAGGGCAGCACAGGGGCAAAGGGCTCATTTTCACCCAGCTGCCCTTCAGGCTCCTGCTCTGCCAGGAGGCAGCTCCAGCACCAGCACAGCGTCCCCGTGTGTGCCAGGGGCCGCTCCCTGCCGGGCGAGCGGCGCGGGGCCAGGAGGGGCTCCTGCCAAACCGGGACGTGTCCTGGCAGCCCTGCAGCACGGACAGGGAGGCAAGGGGCAATCGTGCCCTGCTGAGAGCTGGCCGCTGGGCTGGCGTGCCCAGGTCACCAGCCTGTTGTGTCCAGGAGCTGGGAGGAGGGAGAAACTGTGTCCCTCAGCTTTGCTGGGCACAGCACACACCTGGGCTCGACCACCCGCGCAGGGCTGGGGCAGAGAGTCCCTCCCACACCCCGGGGCTGTGCTGCCACCGGTGGGCTCAGAGCTGGGCTTTCAGAATGCCAAGCTCGTCGTTAATTCCCAGAACTGGGGCCACAGGAAGATACTCCGGGAAATTATTTTTAACTCCCTGCGATTCACTCTTCAGAGCTAAGTCACTTTTATCAGCACTGGTTCAGCCCCAATGAAGGCAATCTTTCCTCATACATACACTTCTCTCTGCAAGGTGGCTCTGACAAAATTTAAATATGAACTTTAGTGGTTTCCAGGAGCTCTTGGAAGAACTAACAAGCGTATCACAGGGTCCAGCATTAAATCCTTCCCTGCTGGGATGCAGTAGAGAACGGAAACTGTCAGGCAGTTTGAGATCCACTTAGCAATTAGTGCAGATGAAAGAAGCACTAACGCGAAAGCCCTGGTCTCTGTGCTGCTGGTGGGAGGAGGAAAGGAACGTGTAAGAGAAACATAACAAAATGCGACTGTGTATCCCACAAAACAATGAATCATTTTAACGTTTCCAATCCTTTTCAAGCAAGCAGAAACAGTCGATCAATATGTGACAGAATTAAAGACCTGCAGTAAAACCTCGGAGCTGAGGATCTGGGAGAATTGTGAACACAGACTAATCTGTGAAATTCTGCATATGGCAACAGCACACCAGGAAAGACCAACATATGTACAAGAGCCAGAAGCTGCAACAGTACAAGACTGCTGGGCAAGAAGGCTCCTCTGCCCACCTAGAGGAACACCCACTGCAGAGGAGAAATCATCACTGGCAGCAGATATGCAGCAGCTACAGAAAGCAGGAGTATTTCCCAGAAAACTCAAAGTTACAACAAACGTGGCCCTAAGCCATATCCTTGTAAAAGCCTGCGAAAATGTGATTCAGAATGTGTATTCATAAAAGCTGCAGCCATAGCCATGGCTCTGGAGGATTTGGGGCCAGTAAGAACATCTCACAGCCTTCACACTCTGAAGTGGTGAAAACAGCTGAGAGATATATTTCCATGAGTGTGCCACAGCTAACCCCAAGAAAATGACAGTTCCAAGGTGGGTTAGTAGGACGGTATGCCTGGGAAAAGGAAAGGCAGGCATACAACAGTTAACAGGTGACTACTTAGTTATGTGGCCAAGGGATGTGATGGACTGTGTTTGAATCTATTCTAAAAATATCTACACTGGACCATTTGAAATGTAGTAGGGAAGACACAAGTACACAGTTTGGAAATAATAATATTTTTTAGAAATTTTGTGACTGAGATTTGAGTGAGCATAGGAGCCCTGCATGATGCACTTACAACATGTCTTTGGCAGGTTCAGGTTCCTGCAGTTGCACTTTGGAAAAGCTGTAGAACCCTGTCATATACTCATAGAAGCCTGCTAGTCACAACAGCAGGACAATAAAGGGCACAGGAAAGGGTAACATTAAATCCAGTGCAGTGGGACTGCCACGGGATGAGGGAAGCCAGGGAACTGACTGCATGTGCACATTTACTGCCAGTTAATTTAACAGTGGTGGTGGCTGAGCAGGATCTGAGTTGGAGGGAACAGGGCATGATGAAAGATAAGCAGAGCTGGGGCTGATGCTGCACCTCCTAGATGCAGGCACTGAACCAATGCCCTTGGGTACAGCAGGGCTTTGCTAGTCCTTCCCAGGCACATTCTGGTGGTCTTCCCAGCCCAGACTGCATATCCTTCCCAGTGCTGGGCTCAGCACTCATGTACTCCAGCAGTGCCCACATCACTCTTCCTTTCTGGGATGTGAGTCCAAAGACCATCCCAGTAACAGAAATAAACAACTGTTTTCCAGCTTACAGCCTCCCACTGCTTTTTGCAGCCAGACCGTGGCTTTCACTGCACCACAGTTCTCCTGTCATTATTACAGGAAGATTGTAATTGCTTTGAACCCCATTTTTCTCTGCCCTTGGGTGACCTTGGGGCTATAGAAGAGTGTGTGTGACAGAGAGTGTGTGTGCCTGCATGTGTGTGGACTAGGGAGAGAGGGACAAAGGGAGGCTGTATCATGGTACTCCTGCCAGTTAGCCCTGGTCCTAAGCTTTCCATCTAGCTGGGACCCTTGGGTGCAGCCCAGATTGATGGCCCCAACCTCTGCCTTTCCTCATTTTCTTTGCCCTGTCGTTTTTATCCTGCATATCTAGGGCACAGCCTCAGTTATCCACTCTCTTGCAATGCCTAGGCAGCGAGCTGTGCATCTAGATTTAAGTCTTGGGAGCAAAGACTTGGAAGAAGTCCCTGTGCCCCTGAAGGGAGGGCACTTTGTGAATACATCCCACAGCAGGGGCAATTCATCTGCCTGCCCATTAGCAGAGCCAAGTACTTGTCATTGGGCTTTCTTCAGTCTGGGCCTGGACCAGTAAAGCAAATGTTAAATGACTGCTGCAAATAACTGCCCCAACCACCAACTTTTATAGGCAGAGTGGCAGCATTTCACGCTGGGCACAACAAGCAGTGGAGATGAAAGCTCAAAGCCAAATAGACATCACAGAGCCAGTACAGATGTGATTTATTAAAGAAATGTCTGGATTGCAGGGGAAGCAGAAAGGTGTATCTTGAAAGGAACCTTTAACGCCTATGAGTGAAAAGTAACAAGGGCTGGGAAGCAAGGGAAGCTGCCAGGGGCAAAAGCTAATGGGCCTGGTCCAGGGGTGTGCTGTCAGCAGGGGACATGTGGCTGGGAGCCAAAGGGTAAGCTGTGCTGCTTCATCTGTAGCCATAAAAGCAAGAGCTGAGTAAAAGGGCTGCCCAAGCTGAGATGAGAGGCAAGAAAGTGCTGCTGGGGAAGGGAATAACCCCAGGCTCCCACAGGGGACTGACATTCTTCACCATGGTTTGTGCAATAACCACACACCCGTGTCAGCAGGGCACACTGCATTCTGCACCTTCACAGGGACTCCAGCTCCCACCTGTTTGTTCAGATCCAGCACCTGAGCTGCCAAGTTCTGACCAGACTCCCCATCCATCCATTCCTCCTTTCCCAGTGTGCCAGCACAGCTGCTCCAGGCTGGTTCCGAGCCTTGGGTCCCCCATCACTGCAAACAGGCTGTCCTGTGCGAGGACAAGTGTCCAGCCTCCAGCAGCTGACCAGGCCCTTCCAGCTGGACATGCCCAGGCCAGGCTGAGGTACTTGTGGGGGGAGCCTCAGGCTTTCCCTTTCCTGTGCTGTAGCCCCCACAGCCCAGCCTGTCCTCCTGTGCCAGCACATGCTGTCCCCAGCCCTGGAGCCACTCTGAGCAGCAGAATCTGCTGCATTAGGTCGATTTCAAGAGCCCCTCCAGGTCAGTTAGCAATTACCTGCACCAGATGCATGCTTGGAAAGGAGCTTCTGATCTCTTCAATGCACTCGTTTTCCTCTTTCAATTTCAAATTCGCCTCACTGGAAATAGGCACTTCAGCCTCTTTTACAGACCATGGTAAATTAGGATTTCGTCCAGTTCTGTTGGTTTTGCTGATATAGATGTTTTCCTGTGCAGAGGCGATGCCATGGCCAATCTGAGGTGTGTCCAGTCCCTTCCTGTTCAGCCACTTCCAGCTGAGCCCGTGGGTGATGTCATGGTACTGAGTGTTCCTGCACAGACCACTGGCCCTTGCATGTGCTGAGCAGCCTCTCCGGGATGGGCACCCTGTTCCAAAGCTCCTGTTATCAATTCAGGCTGGTGCCCCATGCTGTTGAGACAAGGCCAGTGAGGAATACCCTCCCTTGAGGAGTCAGCTGAAGTGCAGGTATACACCTGCACGCTCCAGTCTTGTCCTGGAAGGGAAAGGACTGGAAAAAAGAAAATCCAGGATCTTTGCATCTATCCTTATCTTTGTGCTGAATCCTGTCTGCCATCCTCTTGTCACAAAGACATTTTTCACAGTGACATCCCTCATGCTGAGCTCTTCCAGCGCTGCACAGGTCACACTGTGGGAATGCTCCAGCTGCCTCATTCTGCTGCTCAGCTGAGGGAGGCACGTCTCCTGCCTGTGCCCGAGGACACCATCCCGAGGGAAGGGAGGCTCACTGCCATCCTGCAGCTGCTGCATCTGCAGCAGTCCCTGGGGCCAGTGTGCAGCCCGCCCCCCGTGGCCCCCTCACAGCTCAGCTGAGGCACCAGGGCCAGCTGGTTGCAGGCAGGCACAGGCTGCTGGGAGGGGGTCTGGCAGTTTTCTGCTTGCCTCGTCACAGGGCACCCAGAGCCCGCTGGGGTCATGCAGCACCCTCTCCCAAAACTGGGGTTCAGTGCTCAGAGGCAGAAGCAATTTTACATAAAGTTCAATTAAATATTTGCTTTATAATTGCGCAACAAATTATTCATAAAGGCATTGGAATCTAATCACAAGGCTGACACCGTGGAGTCTGCAAATGACACAGTACTCAGAGAGAATAAAGATGGGGGGGAGCTGCCAGGCTGTGGTGACAGGCAATGCCTGAATCTGTGGGGCAGTGGGAACATTCCCAGAAAAAGACCCACGGCAGCACAGAACCTCAGCAAGGCAGGGTCGTTTGGCTGACTGAGTAAGTAGGGTGGCAAGTGAGAAATGGCTCTGGGCAAGAGTTTGGGGCATTTGGCTCAGGTGTGCCCAGCAAACAGGGCAGTGCTAGGCTGTGTCTCTCCCAGCCGTGTTTTCTCACCTCCATCTTCGTGTGGACATGCTCTGTGTTGTGTTACAGAGTGTCCCCAGTTCTGCAGGACTTGTGTGAGCACAGGACTGCTGCCTTCAGCTCATGCCCCCATCTCCAGCAGGAAACATGGTGCTGGACCTTTCAAGGGGTGCAGAACCTCTCCCACCGCCGTGGGCTATGAAGAAAGTCATGTGGTACAACCTGCCTGTGGGGCCCATCCTAAACCATCCAAAACCAGAGCAGCACTCAGGTAAAGGCAGGAGGCAACCTGGGTTTGTAACAGGCATCCCTCACTGCAGCCCTCCAGAGACAGGCAGTGTGAGACAAGGACGAGCAGCTGGCAAGAGGGAGCTGAAAAGCACAATGGGAGCAAATGTGACCTCCAGGGACCCTTTGCAGGGAGTGTCAGGGGACTTGATCCCGTGCATCTTCATGGCATCCTGAGCTGCAGCTCTGCGAGCAAAGCCCTCTCTGCCAGTCCTGGCACCCAGTGTTCAGATCCCTTCAGGGTAAATTTTGGAGGGCAATTTGTTGGGAGTGAGCTGTGTGCATCTCTGTTGTTCTGCTGAGATGAGGTGGGGGTGGTCAGGGAGTGAACACAGCTCTGTCAGAGGGGTGCTGAGCCCAGCAGCACTGCAGCCAGGGATCACTTTGCCTAACAAATGCCCATCCATCCCAGATTCTGTCCCCTGCTGTCATTTGGGCAGTGGGCTGCAGGCTGCCCTTGTCCTGCCAGCGAGAAGCCCTGCAGGGTGCCCAGTGCTAGGAAAGCTTTGAGTGACAGGGGAGCTGGATCCTGGACAGAGCTGGACTGGAGATGGATTGCCTGCCTGCCAAATGTGGACATTAGACAGGGAGTTAGATTAATGGGAGATGGCTCTGCCAACAGAGAGGTGAGTCACAAAGCTTGTCCTGTGCTGAATCTGTTTCTCCAATAGGGAAGGAGTAGGAGGATTTAGCAAGATTAATCTCTCACAGAGTTGTGAGAATAGCCAAGATTCATGGGCTTCTCAGCAGCAAATTTCCAAGGAAGCAGACAGCACTTGGGCTTGCTCCATGTGACACAGCACAGGTCTGTACTGGTAAGGCTGGAGTTTCCTGGTCACAGGTAAGATTGACCATACCCCTGTGCTCACACACCAGCCCTGCAAAGCACAGGCTGCACAGAAGCACCAAGCAAAGTGGCTCGAATTCCCTGAATTTCCCTGAAGTGTTCTGCAGCTGCTATACCCATAACAATGTTGGACCTTGCACAGAACATGAGAAGCAGTTAAGAAAGAACTCCTTTTGGCAGCTGAGAGGAGCTGGTGACACATCAGCTGGGAGGGTTTGCCAGGTCTCTGCCATCTTTGCATGACGGAAGAGTAGGAGCAGGGTTGGACAAGAGCCAGAGCACCTTTCCTGGTGTGACCAGCACTTCCCTCTGGATAGCAGTTTGTGATACAGCACTGACACACCTGGCAGGACCTAGGGAAGATGGGGAAGGGAGAGCAGGCTGATCACAGTTACTTTATGGCAGATGATGGGGAGCTCTCAGGCACCCCTGTGTCTAACCCCTCCAGAACTGAAGCCTCCAGGAAGGAGGACGAGGCCAGGAAAATTAAATCTTGGTAAATGAGTTTTATGTTGCGGTAAATGGGTTTTATGCTGTGTTTTAAGGAGCTGTGGAGAAAAAAAATCTCAGTGCTAGTGAAACAGAGAGTTTGGGGTTTTTTTCTAAAAGGAAGATTTCCATTCCATGTTGGGAGTCCTGTTTCTTTCTGATATTTCTTCAGTTGTTCATGTCATGGCTCTTCAGTCTGAGCAGTTTTACAAATGTGTTGTGGAGATGAAAGCACCAGGGAAAGCTGCTCAGGATCAAGTTGGAAAAGCTTTTAACTTTCAACTCCTTACAGACAAAGGCACAGAGAGGAAGGGGGGAAGTGCAAAGACTGGGAAAAGGAAGAGGAAGAAGCAAAAAGAGATGAGGAGAATAGATGAGTGAAAGGGACAGAGCAGAGAAGACAAATCACAACAAGAAAAGGAACAAGGCACCAGCAGAAAGAAAGGGGGAGATAGGGAGAGAACAAAGCAAAGGGGCCTGGAGCTCAATGAGATGGGGAGAGTGTAACAGGGTAAGGGAACAGTGCTGCAGGTAGAGGAGAGCTAAAAAAATACAAAAGACCTATTTAAACACTGGGGTAAAGCAGTGATAAGAATTAGAGGAAAAGAGAAGCCTGATGAGTACTAAATTCTCATGGAGATAAAGGGGATGGCAGCAAAGTCAAAGGATAACCTGTCCATCCTTCTGTCACTGCAAATACAAGACATGACATGGAAGTGTCATGTCAGCTTCTCAGAGGGGCTGAGACACAGCTCTGGAGGCTGCATTCAGTGCTCCTGGGAGCCACAGGAGAGATCATGTCACGAGTGGTGCTTAGCTCTCCGACTTTGCATCCTCCATCACTCCTGCCCCACGGTGGCTCCTGGCCCTGTGACCTGGGCATACTCTGAAGCACCACTGGTTCCAGGTGCCATGGAAGGACTGTCATAAAGTGCCTTGTTATGGTGCTCTCCAGGGCTCATCTGGGAGCTGGGTGGGACAGGCTGCCTGGCCTTATCAGCACCTGCATTGCAGCAGCAAGAGGGCACGGAATCATGGAGTCATGGAATGGTTTGGGTTGGAAGGTACCTTTAAATGTCATCTAGTCCCACCCACGTGTGATAAGCAGGGACTTCTTAACTAGATCAGGCATGGAGCTGCTGTACCACAGGAGAGGGGGCAATGGTAGGAGAGACAAATCCTCTGTGTCTGTAGAACAAAGGGGTCCTAGCAAAAACAGGCTGGAAAAGGGGACCATGACTACAGACAAGTGCTGGGGCCATCCCCTCCCAGTATCACACCAGCTCACTGGATGCTTTCAGCCAGGTGGGCTCAACTCCACCTGCACTGTGTGAGGTGGCCTCTGGGCTGTGCCAGGGAAAGGATCTGGGTGTTCCCAGTGCCAGTGTCATAGCTGGCACAAGAGCCTTGCAGCTGTCCCAGGGCTAGATTGGCAATGAGCACACAGTCTCTGTTTGCAGACTGTGTTAGCAGTGCAGCAGCTGTGCTCCAGGCTTTGCTCCTTTCCCTACAAGAGCATCAGGCTCAAGTGGGATCTACTTTGGCAGCAGTGCTTGCAGCTGGGAGGTCTCTCAATCTCACATGGGGATTGAGGACATTTCTAGATGCTTCTGTGTGTGAAGGGGTTGATATGGAGCAATTCCTAAGATGTCTTCAGGGCCCCCTTGGCCTTTGAGGGTGGGAGTCACACAGCAGTAGGATGGTGGGAAGCCTTGTGCCAGCCAGTGCACAGGTGGGAAATGAAGCTGCCAGAGCCTGCTGCTGGATCTGCATCCTGCTCATCTTTTGGTCCTGGAAAAGAAGAGCTACTACTCCTGGATCCATGCTGTGGTTATAATCCTCTCTTTCGCTTTCCACCCACCTCTCCCTCATCTTCAGGGCACCTGCCTAAACAGGAAGCACCAGACCCAGGTAGTTTGTGGATAGCCTGCTACTGGGTGCTACTTTTTCTTGACTAAATTGGTCAAGCAGAGGATTTGTTTGCCTTGTACACAAGGTGCTGTACAAATGGAGCAACACAGCATTCCCTCCTCTGGTGTTCTCTCATGTTCCTTTCAGGGCCAAACTCCAAGGCCAAATAACAGAGAATGCTGTGGACACAGGAGAGTATTTTCTCCAGGTAAGATGTGAGTCTCTGGGCAGTAGAGACTGGAAAATGTCCCATTGGAGTCTGTTTGCCTGAGCTGTGACTAAAACCTGACTTGCAAGAGCAGATTTATCTGTCCCCAAATACAGTATTGCAGTCTCACCAGCCTTGAGCTTCTTCCCTGCTTCCATCTTCCACTGCTCCTGATCATGCCCAGAGTGGTCTGTACACCCAGCATCCTGCTGCTGGAGTGTGGCTCTACTGCAGGCAACAAGCTGCGTTGCCACTTCTGCCCCTGCCCCCTCAAAATGCTGCAGTGCCCACCATGCTCTGGAGAAGGCACCAAGGAGCTGAGGTGGGTGCTGAGGATGCCAACAGCCATGAGCACCCTGGTGCACAGCGAGAGGGGGTCTGACAGCCCCAGCCTCAGCCCCAGAGGTGCCCAGAGCCCCTGAGAGAGCTCCTGCCACGGTGCCTCTGGACCACCAATGTCTGACACCATTCAGATGCAGTGGAAGCGTGGGCTGGGGTCTCTGTCCCCGACCTTCCTGATGTCCTGGCACCCCGGCTCAGTCCTGTGCTCCAGGCACCGAATTCGTTCTCGGCACCGGGCACAGAAGGGTCGGCCCTGACCCGGGGGTGGCCAGGTCTGCCCCTGCCCCTGTCCGCGCCCAGCTCCCGCCCCCGGGGCGGCCGGCAAGGCACGGGGGTGGCGGAGACGATGCGGGCGCCCGGGGCGGGGGCACCGCGGGGTGGGGAGCGGACCCGAGCCGCGGGCAGAGCCTCCCGCCCGGCCGGCGCCGCGCCAGCCCGCGGGGCTGCGGAGCCGCTGCCCCGGCGCCGGGCGGGACCCCCGGGGCGGGTCCCGAGGGGGGGGCCCCCGGGCCAGCCCGGGGCGCGGACCCGGCGCTGCATTCTCAGAGTCTCCAGCAGAGGCTGGGCCGGGCAGGGCTGGGCAGGGCTGGGCTGGGCTGGGCTGGGCTGGGCTGGCGGGGAAGGAGGGGAGGCAGGCAGGGAGCGAGGGGAGCGAGGGGGAGGAAGGCGGCTCTCGCCGCACATGCAGCCCCGCCGCCGCACCCGCCGCCCGCGCCCCGCCCGCCCGGTGCCAGCAGCCGGCTCCGCTCGCCGCCGCCGCCGCCGCTCGGGGCTCCGCGCCGCTGCCGGGGCTGCGATCCGCTCCGTGCCGGGGCGCAGGGGCTGCGCTCCGCTCCGTGCCCGGCTGCCCGGGCTGCCATCCGCTCCGTGCCCGGCTGCCGAGGCTGCGATCCGCTCCGTGCCCGGCTGCCGGGGCTGCGCTCCGCTCCGTGCCGGGGCGCAGGGGCTGCGCTCCGCTCGGCGCCCGGCTGCGGGGGCTGCGCTCCGCTCGGCGCCGGGGCCGCGCAGGATGCCGCGGGAGGCCGAGCGCCCGGCGCGGGGGGGCCGCCGCGGCCGCCGCCCCAGGTAAGAGCCGCGGGCGGGGGCTCGGGGGCGGCGGGGCGGGGCGCCGGGCGAGCCCAACTTCTGCGTCCCTCGCCGCGCCGCAAACTTTGCCGCCGCTCGGCGGGGCTGCGGCGGGCGCTCCCCGCGGGTGAGCGCGGCCCCGGGGTCGCCGCCGCCTCGGGCCGTGCGGCTCCCGCGCCCCGCGGTGCCCCGGGATGCCCCGGTCTCCTCGGTGTCGACGGGCGAAGCCAGAGGTTTGATGCCTCCGGCGCGGCCTCTCCAGCGGTGGGTCCGAACACACCCTCCCATTAAAACCGTCCGGTGCTTGAAGAGCTACCGCTCCTTTTTTGACCGGTGGTATCTTAAAACATCCTCTTCGGGCTCCTTCCTACCCAAGAGCCATCTCCCCATTTCTCTTGCTGAGACCAGAGCCTTCGTGCCCATTCCGTGCCCATTCCGCCCGGAATTTCCTTTGGGCGCGTGTGGATGTGTGGCTGCTGCGTCTGAAGAACCCAGCGAGAGCCCTTTAGAGCCGGCCGGGTAACATCTCTCTTCACAGAGCCACGTTTTTTTTCTAACAACAAACTAAAAATAACTGTTCTAAAACTAGCACTTTCCTCATTTAAAACGTGGTTCCCAACTGGCTGTGCACAGGCCTTCTGGGAGCGAGAGCTGCAGCCGCATCTGCTCCCCGGCGTGCCCTGGCCCAGCGCTGCCACGCCAGGTGCCGCTCGCCGGGCAGCCCACCCTATGGCATCTGGGCTCCTGCGGGCACCGGGTCTGGCCAAGGAGGGATGCAGCTGATGCCTCTTCATTTTTGTTTGATTTCTGACAGTTTTAACGTCCTGCACAGTCTGGGGAAATTTGCCCTGTCTTCTCTTCTAACCTCGTTTCATGTACGAACAAGACCAGTTAGAGGGGTGATGGGTGTAGGCAGCGGCAAAGAGGGGCAGGCTCAGGAGTTCAGCCGTAACTTCATAAGACAGCGCAGTGCACCTCAGGGAAGCCTTTGGACCTGAGAGGGCTCCGAAGGATGGGTGGCTCCGCCAGAGCTCTGGTTCTCCGGAGCTTGCTTGCGTGGCCTGAGGAAATAAACGGGGGGATGTGCCTCTGTCCCTGCTCCTGGGTTGGTACTTGCGCTGTTAAAATGCTGTCTTTAAAACACAGTCTTGCATACCACTGAGGAAATCTCAGCTCCTGTCTGTTTCTTTGGGACCTGTTTCTGTCTCCTCAGAGAACCCAATGCACAGAGCATGGCTGAAGCCTGCAGTCTCTGTACTCATAGATTGCATGCCCAGCTCAGAACCTGGGCTTTGCCAGATTTTCCCTGTGAGGCTGATGGATGCTCTCCTCTTCTTTCAAGAGCACTGGGTGAGGAGTATTTGCAGCAAACAATTATCAGGGTTGGAGATTATTGTCCTAGTACATCGGTTTTCAAATGCTGAAAATAAATAGTTTCTCTGGCTTTGAGTCTGAAACGGTTTCTCTGTGCTGGTGCTGTGTTTGTTTGTGTTCAAGGCCAAAAGGTGGTTCTGCTGCTCATTGATGAATTCCCTGAAATGTTGACAGTACCCTGAGAGTAGCACAGGGTAGAGCCCACTGAAATCTGAATAAGCTGGCCCAGATTCTGTGCTGACTTTTGTCTCACGTATGTCTCTGCTCCAGTGAGGTGAGGGTCAGATCAAGTGAGGTTTGGTCTCTGTATGAGATGCCGACTGCTGAATAATACAGCTCTGAAATTGATGGGCTTATGAAAGAAAAAGTATGTGCTGTTTCATAGGTAAAAAAGCCAGTTTTGTTCCTGCCAAAAAAAAAAAAAAAGCCTTTTCTTTTTGGTGCATTGACACTTTACAATATGATATGGTGATTTTATACCCATGACAGAGAAGTGGCTACTGGAACAAGGTCAGTTTTAAAACTCTTTTTCAAAGAAAGATAGTGGGCCTCCAGAAAAAAAAAAAAAAAAAAAAAAAAAAAAAAAAAAAAAGGTTCTTTGGGTTAAAAATAACAGTTAAAATCCTATTCTGTCTAGCTCCTTACCAAAAAATATTATATTTTCATGATTTATATGCAATGTCATGTTCTGTCTCATGTGTTAGAATTATGAGAAAAGGGTCACAATTTATTGTTTGTTGTTTATATTGTCTGATGAGCATTTGGGTTTTTTTTCTGTACATTAAAAATAATATCGAGCTAGGAAGGCTTTTTTTTGTAGCAAATTTTACTTTTGTGCTCATAGTCACCATCCCATAGCAGTAAAACTTGGCTGAAAATATTGCAGAGGGAATGTTTGTTTATTTGAAGGCCCTTTTTCAACCCACGGACTTCATTTCATTAGAAGGATTAGATTGTTCATGAAAGCTTTGAAACAAAACTGGACTTCAGGTGGGGTTTAATCTGCTGCTATTCCTTTAAAGTACAATTACGTATTTTTTTAAATAATGAGGCTTTATGTTTTAAAAGCCCACATTTTAAAAGTAAAGGAAAACAATCTGAAAAATGAACGGTGTGGTGACACTTGGGTTCATCTGACATCATGTCACTAAAGAGTACTCGTGCATAAGGATACAGCTATGTATGAATTTGTTATCTTTTAACCATGTGGTTATGCAACTGTGTTTGGGTTTACAAGCAATGACACTTCTCTGCAGATAAGTCCATGCATATCCGAGGCACAGACCATTTTGAGTGATCTGCTTTCTTGAAAAATTACATGTAAAGATGAGGTGGGTGTGAATCCCAACTAGATTCCTTGCCCAAGGTTGTAGGTGGACACGGTGTACAGCTCCTTGCTCTTGTTGGGATCTCTTTTGTCTCTCCACCAGTTTATCCCGTGGTGTTTCTTTGTGGAAGGGGTGCCTGCTGGGGAGGGATGCCAGCAGCTCAGCCTCGGACTGTCAGTTGCTCTGGGAGTGTCCTGCCCGTGCCCTCAGCCGCCGTGTGCTCTTTGCTCCGTGCAGAGCAGGGTCCCTGCCCGGTGTCACCTTGCTCTGTGTGTGGCTGCCCTGGCTGCAGGGCGGGCACAGGGCTCTGTCCTTCGGCTCGCCTGCCCCAGCGGTCACAGGGCTCGTGCCTGCGGGTCCCTGTGAGCTGGGCTGCTTGTGAAGTGCCCGCTCTACCCCAGCTGAAAAGCCAAGTCTTTTGTGGCTGGATTTGGACAGCAAATTGCTGCAGACTTGGAGTATGGGGTTGGACTTGGACTCAGCTGTTCACTCACCATGAGCTGGGTGTCCACTCCCTGCTCAGCTCTGTGGGGCATCTGTCTCTGCAGTGGTGTCCAGTTTGTGGGTTAGTTTCTGCTCTGGAGAGCTGTGGAGTGCTCAGGCTTGGGGCTCTCTGCTCCTGCTGTCAGCCACTGCAGAGACCCATCCTCCCAGTTAGTTCACAGTTTCTTTTTCATTTAGTCATCACTTTCTATTATTTGCAAAGTCCATAAAAGGAATACAGCACATTACAGTAATTTTCAATTTTATTCTATGCACCAACTCTGCTTTCAGAGACTAGTCCAGACTTTACTTTAGCCTAGCTCTGTACCTCTTGCATTTTTTTTTCTTTTTACTGTCCTTTGTGCTGTAGCAGGAAGAAGGGAGTTCTGTTTTATCCTGTTGGGGAATGGTTGTTGGATGGCATTTTTGTACTGGTTCTGCAGGACAATGTCTGGGTAGCAAAAGTGGATCTTTCTCCAGCAGTGCCTGCCTTTTGTTATCCCACAGGGCTGCCTGGGAAGCCTGCAGAGGGTCTAGGTCTAGCCATGGGTCTTCTTGGTGATGCTGTTCCTCAGATCCTCTTGCAGCGTGGGTGGAATTCTTCTTGCCAATGGATGTCTCAGCTCTTTGACAGCATTACAGCACCTTCCTTTGAGGGCCTGTAGGTCTCTGTGTGCCTGAGCAAGTGGTAGCTGGCAGCGGGTGTGGGGCCCATGGCAGCCTCAGAGCTCCCTTGGCTATTGATGTTTCCTGGTGCACGTACAGCAAACGGGGATGCAGGACTCTGCTGGGAGGTGGGAGCACAAGGAGAGACTGTTCTCAGCATGTGGCTTGTCTGGGGGTGCCTGGGCATGGCTTTTGTCTTCAGACGGGTTCCCAAGTGCTGTCTCAGCTGCTTCCACACTGTGCTGACCCAGCCTCGGTGGTGGTGAGGGTGCACACCAGGGCCAGCTGGCAGTAGCTCTCCCCAGACGTCCTAGAAGGCATCTTTGAGTAAAAGGTGGGAGACAGACCCTGCTAAGCTGAGGCCCCTGCATTTTGCTCCTTGAAAGCAGGTGTAGTTGTGCACTTGGGCATAGGAGAGCAGCCAGCCCAGAGCTGGCCCATCTGCTCCAGCCCAGGGGCTGGGTTTGACTGGATCTTTCATTGCTGCTACACCTACAAGCTGAAAATCAAGGTGCTTTTCAGAAAGTATCTCCTTTCTGCTGGGTGTCCCATCTCAGGATAGCTCACTAAACACAAGGCAAGCTTGCAGTATTCATTTTAGGAAGGGCAGCATTTCTGTGTTCCCAGTCTTGCCCTTCTGCTCTTATCTGGGAAATCTGCACTTGCCTCCTCTCTGCCTGATGTGCCCTGTTCTGCTCTCCTGCTTTTACTCACTGCCCTTCCCCTCTGGCAGTGCCATCCATGAGCTTGGAGGAAAAAAACCCAACAGAAATTCATTTTTCACTATTCAGTGCTGCACTTCCTGATTTTGGATCTCTTATGGGAGAGCCATGCCTTAGCTAACACTCTTCAGGGCTGAGGCTCTGGGCTAAGTGCCTGTTAACACTGCTGTCACACTGTTGTGGGCAGGGTCTGCTCTCCAGACAGAGCCACCTTGCTTGTCTCTCACTGTCACTGCTGTCATGTGTGCTGAATTTGGCCCTGCCTGGCTCACGATGGAAGCTGTGGCTGTGATGGAGGTGATGCTGGGCCTGGTGCTTCTCAGAAGTACCCATGGATTTGTGGCTGCCCTGTAGGAGCATTTAGTGAGGTGCCCCAAAGGAGCAGAGCTGGGAGTATCCCGACTGGCTAGGGCAGAGTGGTGTGTCAGGGCTGGTCACTGCGTGGGCTGAAGTGGCCCTGTGCTTTGGTTGTGGCAGTTCTGTGAGCTTTGCTGGTTGGGAAGTGCTGCAGGGAATCATGAAAGCAGAATGTTTGTCCAGTACCCTTTTGCAGACACCCCCTGCCCCTCTTTGTTGCTCCTCCCTGCTGCAGTATTCGAGAGAACACCAAGGGGAAGGAGACACCGGCTCACTCCTCTTTGACACTGCCTTGCCCACCATTGCCTCTTCAGGTGGGGTTTTGTTAATCTCTTCCCAACTGGCTGTAGCCAGTGGCATTAACAACTACCGGTGACTTGAAGCTTGAGGCCCTCAACTCACCTGAAGCTGCTGATGGCCAGAAGCTTTCTGCAGCCAATGATGGGAGGTGAAGGTAGTCGCCATAGAAACATCTTGGGCAATAAATGGAGCCTTGAAAGCTCTGATTGCCTTTTGGCAGGAGCCCACGTGTGAATGTGGGTACAGGTAGTGGTGTTCACCCTGCAGACTGAGGCTGTGAGTGAGACATTTGGGAACAGCAGCTGTAGGAGCAAGCACAGGATCTGAACCCTGCTTTGGTAAGCAGGCACTTCCCTGAGGTTTTGATGGCAAAATGGAGTCAGATCAGGAGGTGTGATGTGGGCACCGTACTGGCCTGGCAGGAGGGAGCTCGTTCCCACAGATGAGCTGTCCAGTTCTGTGCAGCAAACAGCCCCTCCTGGGTGCTGCAGCCACAGGCTGGGGGCAGCTTCATCCCCAGTGCCTGGGGGCTCAGCACAGCCTCTGCAGGTCACACCCATCTGTCTGGAATCTGCTCGAGCACTGCTGCCCTGCCCTATGCTCTGGCACTTGAGAGCTGAGTGCAGGCAGACCCAGCCTAGGAAGGGCCCCACCTGAGAGGTGTTGGAGCTGGGTACCCTGGGCTGTGTGTCCCCCTGGCACTGGCCCAGGTCTGCCCCTCTGCAGAGCCTGGATGCCCCTGGCTGTTTGCTCGCAGGTCACAGGCAGGACAGGGAGTCTGGATCATCTCAGTGGGAGCCTGTGGGGCAGATGGAACCTCTGGCTCTGAGGCTGGTCCAGAGAAACCATACTGGTCTGACCATCCCAGGAGGAAGAGAGCTGGAAGCTGTGGGCCAGACCCTTTTTCTGGCAGTCTCCTCCTCTGGAATGGATGTTCCCTTGTGCCAGAGAGTGACTTCTGTGTGCCTGGGAATGCTGCACTCCCTTCTCCAGTCCTGCTTCCTTGCGTCTCTGTCTGTCACACTGGGATTATCTCCCTCTGCTCCTACTGCAGCTTCTTTCCAGAATCCCAAATCCCCAAAATGCTGTTTCTCCAATAATCCTTGTCATTAAAAGTGGCTCCTAAGCTCTGAGCACCTCCTCCTGTCCTCATCACCCTCTCTAGAGAGAATCAGTTTGAGTTGTGCACATACAAACAGTGAGCAAATCATCTTGTTCACCTGGGACAGGACACTTTTTTGTCAGCCCCCCTGCCACTACCAAACTCAAGTTACCCTTGGATCTCTCTGTATTTTCACTATTTGGTGTTTCTAGCTATGTGAAAATGTGGGCTTTTTGCTATTGTTATGGCCCCAAGTAGGCATGTGGCTGTTGCTGACAGCGTTGTGCCTGTGTGGGAGAGGGAATTGTTTCCCCTGCCATTGGAGTCTGGAAGGTCGAGGACAGACAGGTGAGGGAGGAGATTGCTTTGAGAGCTGGACTTCACCAGCTTTCTGAGCTTGGCTGCCTTCCCACTTATGAAATACAGCTAAACCTTTTGATGGCAGGTAGGAATAGCTGAGCATCAGCAGAGTCCTTAAGAAATTACATCCCTGCTTACACTTTTAAAAGTCAGCTGAACACCCGTTTGCTACAGCCCTCCCGGGCTGTTTCCTAGTGGCACGGTATTTTTTTCCAAAATAACTCCTGCTGCAGTAATCGTGTCCCAAGGCAGGGCACCCCTTCCTAGGGCATCCTCAGATGTTGCGCAGGAGGTGGGAGACTGCCTTCTGCGGGTAGACTGATGTCCAGGAGTTCCTGAGCTAAGGGTGGCAAACCCCCCCAAGACCCCTCCTCTCCCTTTTTATTGCTGAGCGTGCTGTTAGATGGGGCAGGGTAGCTGTGTGGTTGATCTGGGTAATCCGCTCCCAAACTCTTGTGCACCCCCAGTGTGTTTGCTGGGGGACAAGGCGAGAGGCAGAGGAGGCAGCTCTGGGGTCTGTGGCCGTGCCGGGGCCGGGGGTCTCCTGCTCGGGCCGGTGCCGGCAGAGGGAGCCAGCCTTCCTCCTTTCCCGAGCACAGCCCGCCGCGCCAATTAACCAATTAACCGGGAAGGTGCTGGGGGAGCTGAGCTGAGCACCAGGCTCCTCCAGTGGGCAATGGCTCTGCTCGGCTCGCTGAGGCTGAGAAGTGACTGTTCTTCCCAAATCCCTCTTTTCTGCTTTGTTGCGCAGGTTCATCTCTCAGGTGAACCCTTGGGTGGGTTTGACCCGGCCCAGCTGCTCGTGGCCATGCAGGACAGGAGCAGCCTCCGTGGCCGGTGTGGCAGAGGCTGATGGCAGCGCCTGGGCCGGCTGGGTGTGTGGGCAGGGGACAAGCCCCAGGTGTGCACAGGACTGGGGCTGCCCTACGAGTCCCCCTGAGTGACCAGGGGCTGACCCTGCAGGTGAAGACATGGCTTTGCCTTGCCTTGCCCGGGAGTTGGCAATGGATTAGTGAAGGCAGACAAGGGCTTTTGAGCTGGAGCTGTGAAGTCCTGCCTAGAGGACTGACTGTTGTGCTGACAGAGGATGCTGCTCCTGTCCTTGGTACCACAAAGTGATGGACATATGGAGTGAATGCAGGCACTGAACCCTCCCCAGCTGGAGTAGCCACCACAGGTGAGCATTTATGGATTTTTCTCTGAAAAAGCTGTTTACGTTTTTGTGTAATGGGAGACTCGTGTCTGGCTGAGAAGGATGCTGGAACCATCAGTTGAGAATTTAATTGGTTTTGCACCTAGAGTGCTAATGTATTTTAATGGATTAGATGAGAAGTGGGCTGGTGCTTGCCTGCTCCAAAACTGGAGATGTGAGCTCACAACACAGGACCGAGAGGCTCAAAGCATTGTGCAAGGAGAATGGCAGCTTCTCACTCTGCCACAGCTGCTGCTTTCTGGTTAATGCATTTGGAAGGGTTCAGTCTGATTTCCTCTGCTCTGGCTGTGAACATGGCCTGTACTGGTGCTGCCAAGTGTTTTGGACTTGTTGTGGGATAGCCTTGGTAAGCTGCTAAGCCCCACACAGCCAATTACTCACTCCCTCATTCCCAAGTGGGTCATGGGAAAAGGAAAGGAAGAGTAAAAGCAAAAAATGTGTGGGTTGAGATAAAAACAGTTTAATAAGTGGAAGAGGAAAGAAAACAAGGGATGCAAAGGCAAACACTCACTGCTTTCTGTGTGTAGACTGATGTCCAGGAGTTCCTGAGCAACCCCCCCCCCACCAAGATCCCTCCTTTCCCTTTTTTATTGCTGAGCATGATGTTAGATGGGACAGGGTAGCTTTGTTGTTGATCTGGGTAATCTGCTCCCAAACTCTTGTGCACTCCCAGTCTGTTTGCTGGGGGACAAGGTGAGAAGTAGAGAGGGCTTTGACCTGCAAACACCATTTGGCAGTAGCTGAAATATCAGTGTGTTACCAGTGTTGTTTTGGTCACAAACCCAAAACTCAACACCAAGCAAAGCTAATTAACTCCCTCCCAGCCTTACCCAGTCCAGGACAGTTAAACAGGTTGTAGTGCTCAAACTGAGGGAGATGCCTTAGCAAGGAGTCCTTGTCAGACCTGGGCAGCAGGAGATGTGGCCTCTGTCCTGTGGAGCTGATGGCCAAGGCACACTCAGACTGACCAGGACAGAAGCAGGGCACTGTCTGGGTTGCTGCCAGGCATGGTGTGAGTTGGGAGAAGCTGGAGAAACAATGGAGTGCTGGAAAGCAAGCCTTGATAAAAATGAGTGTGTGAGTGGTGAGCTGCTCACTCAGCTGGTGTAAATTCTCCTCAGTCCTTCTGAATGCTGGAGCCAGCAGGCTCTGACCTGTGACTGCTCAGGGCTGCTGCTCAGTATCTCCCTTCAGTTCCTGGCCATGGGCTCCCGTCAAGTTTGGTGCTTCTAGGGAGGCATTTTCCAAAGCTTAGGCTGTCCCTGAAGGAGAAAATCCTGCAGCTGAGCTTCTATTGCTTATAGTAAGCACTGTCAGGGTTGTGAAAAGCTGCTGTGAAATAGAAACGAGAGGGAGGGACTGTGAAGCACCAGGCTGGAAGGCCTTTTCTTTAAACTGCAGCTGAGCTGGGCTTAGGCAGAGGTAGGACACAATGCCTGGTCCTGGTTTCCAGGAGGCAGCACATGCATTTCCCTTGTGAGCAATCAAAGGCTGGGACTGAGACTCATCTCTGTCTTTTTTATATCTAGTCCATCAGTGTGCTATCTGGTGCTTCCCAAGTATATCTAGAAATAGCTTTTTTTTTTTTTTTTTCCCTTTGTCCTCTTCAAGACAATGCCTGGAGTTTTCGATAACTTTTTATGTTTCATATGTTTTTGTGTGTGAGGTCTGTCTGTGCTTCTGTGTACCAAGATATGGAAAGCTGTTTCTTGGGGGAATGCCCTCCACTGTGGGGGCACAAGGACTGCCCAGATGTAGTGCTTGTGTCTGGCTTGGTCCTGAACCTCTCACAGGTTTGTAATCAGCCCTGCTCAGGGCAGCTCTGTCTTGTTTTTATGTTTGGAATCACGATGACTCTGTTCGAGGTGTGAGTTTTGGTGTCACATCACTGTGAGGTGTGATGGGGAAGACATGTACAACTCAGAGGCCCAGGAGGGCTAGAACAGCTTCTTGGCTGGACACTGCTTAGCTTTGGATGCCCAAACTCCTCCTGAGGTTGCTGCCAGCCCAGAAGCCTGGGATAGGTGGTGGTTTGGAGAGGAGGACACAAAGGAACACGTTTTTTCTGCACTGCAGTCCTGGTTCACACAGTCCAGTGTCCATCTGGAGCAGTGTGGGATCGGTGTGGCAGCACACAGGGGGTGCATGTGCAGTTTGGGATTTCAGCACTTTTGCAAGTGACTGCTTGGATTGGGCGTGGTGTGGGCTCTGGACTGGGGACTTGGGGCTGTGTGAATGAGTTTTGATGTAACTGTCATCAAAGGAACTAGAAAGGAGTGTGGAGGGTGAAGTGAAGCAGCCCAGAGGACAAAGGGAGTGCGGGCAAGGGTCTGCAGTGTAGTGACAGAGCAGGATGCAAAGGGTCAACGTGTGTGAGGGTGACAAAGCTGGAGAAAACCATACAGGAAGGTGGCTGTGTCTGGACACGTGTCCTGCCAGTTCTCCCTCTTTCAAGCATGGAACAGCTTTGGGAAGGGGATGCTCAGAGTCAGCATCCATCAGTTTCTTTGGTTGTGAGATCTTTCACTGTCAGAGTGGCTGCTGAGTGGCGAGGGTTGGGTCAGGGGAGTCCTGCATGTGCCCTGGGTGCTCTCAGGAGCATCCCTTGCTGAAGCTGTGCGAGGCTGCCAGCCTGGGGTGTGGCAGGAGGACTCAGAGCTGCAGATGCTGCACCTCCCTGTGTGAGTGTCTGTGCCCTCCCCTGCACACTCACACTCTCCCATGTTCCAGCACAATCCTGCTTGCTCACGTGTATGTGTATCTCCTTGGCTCTATTCTTTCACATGCACTTTGTCCATTTGCTTTTCTGTCCTCCCTGTTGCTACTGTAATCTCTCGCTTTCTTTCTCCCTTTGTTGCCTGGGCTGCTTTGCTACCTCTTACTTCACCATGTCCCTCTTTATTCCTTTTGATAATAATAACATTAGAACCTATGTACAAGGCCCCAAGGTCCCTGCTTTGTGCAGATGCATGAGGAAAGACCCTTCAAAGCCTGTGTGCTGGGTTGAGAAGGTTCTCACAGTCTCACTATTTCCAGGAGTGTTGGAGGCAAAGGGCTGGACTGTGAAGTAAGGCCTGTGCAAAGCCTCATGCTGTGTCCTCTGTCCGTCCAGGAATGTCAGGAGTGAAGACGCTGGTCTTGTTTGATGGAGTTTAACACCAAAGCCTGAACCCCTGATGGACGAGCTGAATGACTGATCTCCCTTTATCAGTTGTGCTGAGCAGAGTGGTTGTTCCCCGGGCTCCCAGTCTGTCCCTTCCTCATTGTGCTGTTGGTTTGGTAGTGACATTAAAGTGAAGCTGCTTGCAGATTCTGTTCCAGTCTGCTGTGTTCACGTGCTTCGAGCTTTCAGAAATACTCTCCCTTTCAACTGCAATTTGCACATTTGGCCTCTGCTGAGAGGTGATGCTTCAATGGGATGCTGAAGTCTGGTGGTTGGAAAGCAGTGTTTCTAGTAATGCCCTGAGCTGTCTTGCTTTGCATATGTGATACCCACTATGTTTCCTGTGCTTGAAGGCCCTGTGTGGCTGCTGGATGCTGGTTCACAGTCTGCAAATACAGCACTCTGGGGGTGGTGGAGGAGGAATCAAATCTTTTTCTTCACTCAACAAAGTGGTCAGAGTTTCTTGCAGAGGGAAGGCTGGTGCTGTATCTGGCTTGCAGAATCATATCCAGAGACCCACTTACTTGTCTTAAGGATGTGTCTCTGCTGTGCTAGTCCATCATGATTCAGATCATAGATAACAAAGGGCTCTGAAATCAGGAGGCACATTTAACACTTTTTGTCCCTCTTTAGGTCCTCCAAGGAATGTACATCCTGTGTGTAGTGGTCTCTTTCAGCCTTTTTCAGCCACATTCCAGTTTTCTGATGCTTCTGCTTTGGCTCTCTCAAAGGTGGGCCTTCTGTTATTTATGCCTGTGTCCGAATCTCCTTGCTGAGAGCTGGATTTGGGAAAAGAGCAAGCAGTAAAATCAAAAGCCATCACCTGTTCCTGTGGTTTGCTGCTCTTTGCAGCCCTTTGAGTTTACAGTACAGCAAATGTCTGTTGCAAAGTCTGTCCCTGCAAACAGCAACAGGCTGTTTCAGGGTATTTGTTCCCCTGTGATTCTCTTTGGGCAGCATGACCTGTAGGCAGGGTCATGACTCAAGAAGAGTAGAAGGAGATGGGGGTGGGCTGTAGCAGCAGGACCCTCTGTTCTTGTCCCTGCAGTCAAGAGCAGAGGGGCTGTAACAGCCAGGCAGCCTTTTCCTGGGCACTGTGGAGCCTTTTTCCCAGTGCTTACACTGGTCACTTGGTTGGAGCTGGCTGTCAACAGGATCATCTCCTTCTTTCTTTGGGCAAAGTGCCTCAAGAGAGCCTGAGCATGCTTTCCAAGGAGAAACTTGGCCTCTCTTCTGAGCCACAGACCTGGGGAAGATGTCATTTGCAGGGTTGGCAGCTCTGGGTCCTGCACATGAAGATTTTGGGAATTCCACCTGGGAGCACCTCTGTGTCAGTGCTGGCAGCAGAAAGCAAAGCCAGGAGCTCCCAGAGCAGGTGGCCAAGGTCCCTCTTGATGAGATGTCTAGTCCTGTCCCAGGCTCACCTCCCTGTGAGAGGGAAGTGGGTGGTGTTAGCTCTTGGTGCCCTTAGGGCTGCTCCTTGTTGCTGTGCACCTTCCTGCAGCACGCAGGAGAGTCCCTGATAGCTGAGGGTGGAGGAGGAGAGTGATTTCTCCCTGGGCAAGTTATACTGGAGAAAAATAAACTGGATCTGGCCAGATGAGATTTTTGAAGAGTGCCTGTAAGTTCTGTTGGGACTTCTCTATGGTGGCTGCTTCCCCAAGGGTGTGTATTCCTTTGGACTCATCCTGAAGCATTTGGAGTGTGGAGAGTGGCATCATTCTGCTTACAGGGGACTTGTGAGAGGTGTAATATTGCTGGCAGAGCAGCAAAAATTGGTGTCTGTCCAGTACAAGACGTTTCAGACAGGCCAGAAATGGAACAGGACCTTGTCACCTGTTGTAGCATTTACTGGTGTGTGTTGGAAGACCCAGGATCTGCCCTTCCTCGAGGGAAGGAGGAATGAGCAGCCCTGGAAAAGGCAGTGGGACTGGTTTGCCTCTCTCTAAACTGTCCCATCACTCCTGGCCTGCAAACTCTCCTCCTGTTGCTAGTTAATATTAGTATTCCGTTTGTGGAACGGGCGATGCAATTAACACAAAGGTGCAGTCATTCATTCTGACTGGAGGACTCGTGGGATCAGATGTACTGGGGATAGGAAGCGGAGGCTTTCTGCTGGGAAGGAATGTCACAGCACAGCGGACACAGAAATGAAAAGCTATTAATAATGATCCCGGAACTTCACTTCCATCAGCTGTTTATTTAAAGGTGCTCCATATTCAAAGCCTCCTGATTTATGTGGGCAATAACACTCACAGTCCTGGGATCACTTTTTTAAGCAAGGCTAATGGGGTGAAACCATCATACTGCGACAGTAGAGATCAAGCTGGGAAAATGATACTGGAGAGAAAAATAAACTATTGCCTAGATAATCCCTGAGCTACGCTGGGCTGGGAGCTGGTGTGAGCTCCCTGCTCTTCCACCATTTATTAAGGCTTTTACTTCCTTCTTTTTTTCTCAGTCTTTGTGACCAGAATTTAGTGGGCATGGAAGGATATAAAGATTTGATTCTACCAGACTGAATGCTAAAATGCTTCTTCATTTGCATGCAGGTGACCTGGGACATGTGGTGTTTCCATCCCTGTCTCCAGAGCTCCCATCCGGATTTGGTCCATTCCCAAAGGACTGGTTCCTTTGGGAAAAGGTGTCTGTGCCCTCTGCTGAGTGGGTTTTGCCTGCAAAGTGGTAGCACAGGGGTGCCTGGGAGGACAGAATTGGGATGTTCTGGGTGATGGCACAGAGGGGACAAAGGGCTGCTCTGCTCTGGGAGTGTCTGGTTTCCATGTGGTTTCTCTTTATGGGGCTGTTCACCCCTGCAGGGAGGGATTCTTGGTGGGCCATTGAAGTGAATTTGGCAGAAACTCCTAGTGGTTACCTTGTTCTGTGGTTAAACCACAGCAGGAGGCTGGGCTCAAGGTGCAAGAAGGGCTCAGGGCAGGAGAAGTGCAAGTGTGGTGCCAGCTTCTTCTGCCTGCAGGAGAGCCCTTGGTGGGCAGGAGCTGCTTTCAGCAGCTCCCTCTGATGTGGGGCAGTGTGCAGGAGTGCCAGGTGCTGGCCATCAGAGGGTACGTGGCTTGTGGTGTCTGCAGGGCAGCGAGCAGCTTTTAGCAAAGGCTGGATGTTTTCCTGGGGAGGTGAAACAGCCCTGAGGCCGCCGAGCTGTGGTTTGAGTTGCTCTGGGCAGCAAGTGACTCCTGGGACATGACTCTAAGCACTGCTCATTGTCAGGAGCTGGTAGTGGTGATGTGATTAGTAGAATGAAGCAAATGATTCCAAATAAATAATGCATCAATCATTAATGGTTGAATGCAAAATTTAGCCCGTTGGTGTTGTCTGCAAGTTTCTTACAAGGAGGTCAGTCCTTTATTTTGCAGAAGGCTGTTATCTGCAGCTCGCTGTGCTCTGAAGATTCCCAGCACATCTCCTCCAGTGTGCAGGTCCCTGGCCCAGCAAGAGGCTCTGGTCTCTCCTGGTTGTTCTTTGTGGGGGGAATGGGCTTTGCTTTGAATGAGTGACCATCCAGAGCTCCTGTGGGGCGCGATGCTCTGGTGCTTTTCTCCAGAACGCTGCTCCCTGCTGACCTGTTTGTGCTCAACGTGCAGCCTCAGGGAGCCGGGAGGGGACATAGGAGAGCTCTGACCCTCTGGGCAGCCCCTCTCCTTGCTGTGCTCCTCTTGGGGATGTTGACTTTCAAACCGACTTGGCCAAAGTGTACTACCTGGCCTCCCTTGGCCAGAGATTTCTGCCAGCTGTGGTGGGGTTTTCTGCACAGTGCTGCATCTTAGCAAAGCATGTTTGCTTTCTCTTTGAGGGATGAGGCTGTGCATCATTCTGCTCCAGGTTCCTAAATTCCCAGATTCCTTCTTTTCTTCCTGGTGCTTAGGAATTCCTGGAGAACAGGAAGGCTTGGAGCATCTTCTTCCAAATCAGAAAAGCCTGTCTGTAGTCAGGGCAGTGTTGGGTTTTAGCAGGATGTTGCAGAAACAATTTTGTTACCCATTATACTATCTTGTTTCTAATTTTTATTTAATGAGCTCCTCTGAAAAAAAGAAAATCGTTGTAACAGTTTTCTTAAGTGCGAGTGATCAGGCTGAAATTGGCATTAAGGAGACTAATTACACTCATTCTTCCACCTTTTTAACATCTGTTTATTGCTGCAGGCTTGTCCTGAGGTGCTGAGGAAGCCACTTAGCTTGGGCCAAAGGTACCTAAAGAGGTCTCTGCAGTAGAAAGTTGGTGTACAGACTTCTATTCTGGGCTGTACTTAACCAGATGATCTTGTTACACTGCAGAAAAGTACTGCAGGTGCAGCCCCCAGGTCTTGTCCTGGTTTTTTGCTGCTCTCCTGTCTCCCTCACAACCTCTCAGCTTCATTGTGGAGGATCCTGTGGGGGCCTGGTCTTAGTCTCAAAATGACAGTGTGCTTCAGGGGAAGGGAATTCCTCTGTCTCATGTGTTCTGTAAAGAGGGGTTGCAGCTCTCCTGTCATGAAGACTGAGGAATTTCCAAGGACAAAATTGCTAAGAGGATTAAGATGTATAGGAAGGAGGAGTGAGCAGCAGCAAGAGACCTTCCTGAAAGTGATGTGTGCCTGCCATAGTATTTATTTCACCAGAGGACTGAGTCTGAACGTGACCTTGAACCCTGAAAGCAAATTGAAGGAGGTTTCTTTGAACCTTTCTGACTCAGTATAATACCCACTTGTTATTCTGTGTAGGAATTTGGGGAGTCTTTCACAAGAGGTAGAAAGTTGCAGACAGAGCTATGAACATCTTCAATTTTCCATTTAATCACACAATATTGAATGATAAATAATTCATGCATCTGCCAAACATTGGCTTAAAAGAACCCAATTCCCTCCACATTTGTCAAAGTGGAAGAATTCCATTTTGTGCTTTTTTATTTTACTTTGTCCTTTAATTCCTATCCAAATGGCCCGTTGTCTGAGCCATCAGCTTTGATTCCACCTGTCCTGTTTTGGGCGCCTGCTTTTCCTTTCCTGTCACTTTTGCTGGTGTTCACAAAGAAGTGGCAGCAGGAGGGGAGTGATGGTGGCCCCTGTGTGTCCTTGGGCTGTGCCACAGCTGCAGCTCTGGCAGTGGAGGCTGTGAGAGTTCTCTGCCCCACTGCACCAGAGCACTTCTGGCTCCTCAGGACATTGCTGGGGCATAAAAGATGTGGCTCTTTCAGGAATGCAGCTTCTGACTTTAAACAGGGTGTTTGTAAGGGAGTGACTTTCGGGTACAGCTCTCTGTCCAGATCCTAAAATTAAAGACTTGGTCTGAGCACTGGAGCTCTCTCACCACAGCAGGAGGAGCTCTGTCCATCTCAGAACTTGTGACAGAGATGCTGTGATGGCTGCTTCCACCTCCTCTCTGAGCCCGTTTTTAAAGACAAATTAAAAGTATTGTATTCATGTAGACAAGGCATGAAAATTCCATATTTGGAAAAGAATTGCTGCAGAGCGAGACCGTTATGGCTGTAAAAACCTCTTCCCTAGGGCAAATGTTGAGATTTTCTTTGCAATTAAAATTTCTTTGAAACTTGGACTAGAGAAGATTTGGAGGAAAAAAAAAACCTCCTAAACTTTGAAAATACTTCTTTCCAAACAATGCTTATGAGAGCTTTAATAAATACTGTTCCTCACAGTGTGTCTGATAGCAGAAAGTGACTGAACATGAGAAGTCAAAAGGTTGTGAATAGCTCCTGCTCTGGCAGTTGCCTCATTTTTCTATTATAATTTCTCAAGGCAGCATCAAAGGGGACAATAATTAAACTTAAAGCAACTTAAAAAGAAGGGAGAAAGATGCATGTTTAGTCATACAGACCTGAGCATTGTGTAGGTACACATTCCTCTGCAAAAAACAACTTTTCTCAACTGTGTGCAAGTTTATCTGAGAAGAAAGGCAGATGAAGCAGTTCCTTGCTGGGAGAATAGTTCCCAGGAAGCAGAAAGAGGAAATCCAGAGATTTACTTTGAGAATAAGCATGAATAAACTTTTACTGCAGATAATGGGTTTTCTGCCCTGTTGTCAAAGCTGAGGCTAGGTGACATCAGAGAGAGAACTTGATTTTATCATTGTCTGTCTGTCTTCTGTGCTCTGTATCAGGGCTGAAGACTTGCTGAAAGGCAGATTGCTGCCAAATGTTGCCTTGCACAGTCTGGACCTGCATTTGGGATATGCTTATCCAATAAGTGGTTACGTGACCCTTTTAGTGTGTAAGAAAAGATAAAAGTAATTTAAATATCTTAATTCAAAAGCCTCTACAGTTTTGAATCCTTTTGCCACTGATCTCTGGCATTTGTATAGAGTGTGATTGCTATGTGCTATCCAGGTTAATATCTCTTGCCATCTCTTGCTTGATTGCAAAATTTGGAGGTATCATGGAAAGGACACCGGGCTAGAGCCTGCCTTCTGCAGGATCCATTTCAGCAGAGGGTGCAATGTGGGCTCCAGAGCTTGCAGTGGCAAGAGCCTGTCTAGCTTCCAGATGCTCTCAGTGGCACCAGTGTTCTGGTACTTCATCCAGCTTTATCTGAACATTGAGACTTAAGTGCCACTGGTGGGATCTGCTGTGCAGTGGGAACTTGCAGTGCAGTGGCTGTGATCTTCATCTGTCTTCACGTGAGTGGGCATCCCACACCTTTTCTCTCAGCAGTGCTGCCATCCCTTACAGAATTAGTGATGTGTGTTCATGTTTTCCAGTCAAGGGCACTGGTTTGTGGGGGCTGCAGCCAGGTTGTGTTGTTGGTCCCTGGTGTTCTAAAACTGCAGAGTATTCCCTGTGGGGCAGAGGGCTCAATGCCCTGAGCATTCCATTGTCCAGCCTGCAGGGATAATCCTGGGGAGCCTCTTGAATGCTGGAGAGGAGCTGTGGGAGGTTGTGGGTTGCAGTGGTCCAGGCTTGGTGTGGTCTGACACGTCTTGTCAAGAGACAGCTTGTGGGATGTTGGAATCTTTATTGTGATACACCTGCCTGGCCTGGAGTTGACAGTTTTTTATGTCTGGCAAGATTGCCTCATCTCTCGTCTCTGTATTTCGAGGAGAAGTTTATAAAAGGAAAAAAAAAAGTATCTTTGCCTCATCTTGTCTTACAATATCCAGTAGAGAAAGTGAGCTCCAGAGAGCCTGAGTTCATGTCTTAGCCCTAGGCCTGGAGATTATGAACCATCTTAAAACTTTGCAGCAGCCTTGCCATGCTTGTATTACCTCCATACAACAGATCTGGGGAGTGTGCTCCAGCCAGCCTGCTCCTTTTCCCAGGAAGGGGAGCATTAAGTGGATTTGAATCCTGTTTAGCAGGAGGAGACGTGGTCACAGCCCCTGTGCTGCATGGTAGGCAGGGCTGGGGAATTGCTGTTGGAGTAATTGCAGGCTTTTTCCTGCCCCATCTCCCAGCAGGGGCTGCCTGAGGCTGGGTTGTTGTGCTGCCCACGCTCTCGGATGTGAGGCAGGTGGGCTCCCCGTGGATGCAGACTGAGCTGGCACTAATTTGACCCCCAGAGCTGCTCTTGTGCTTGCACTTTGAGGTGACACAGCTGACAGGTGTGGATGGTGCTGGATCCAGTGCACACCTCTGAACTCTCAGGTAAAGGCACGGTGGGGTCAGGAAGAGCTGGGCAGAGATTGGAGGGGGCTGGATAGTGCTGGAGGTTAGCCCCGCTCTTTAGAGAGGACCACCAGATAGGTTTGCACGTTCTGGGAATGAGCTGGTGTGAAACTTGTGCTGTTTTTGCTGCTCTGACAGTGGGGCACTTATGGCTGCTTGCTGGGAATCAAGTAGGAGCTTTTGTCCACCTGACTTTCTGTCCTGGGTTGTCTCCAAAGGTGCTGTAGTTGTGCCTGTTGGAAGCAGAGCTGCAAACCACTGACAAAGCTGTGAGTGTGCTCTGTCTGCATCTCCAGCCTGCCTCTTGTATCTCCTTGCTCTTCTCTGCAGCCTCCCTGTGAGGTAGCTGTGGTCAGTGTCAAAGCTGGCAGAACAGTGCTGGACCTGTGTGGCTGCCTTGTGTCTGACCAGAGATATCTGCTCTGGACTTTGGGGATGCAGGCACACCAACAGCTCTTCTCATGCCCCTTTGTCCCTGTGTGATCTGCCCTTGGGAGAGCTCATTGTAAGGAGCAGCTCTCTGGCAGCATGAGAGTCCACAAGCTCCCAGTTTTCAGCCATGGGGTTGGGAATCTGCATGCAGGTGCTGGCAGCCCCTGCTGTTCCCACCCTGAGGACTGTCCCTGCTGTGCTGATCTCTGCTCCCTCCTTAGCTTTGCTGGGTAGTGGGGCTGGAGCCACCCTAAGGGGTGCTCCAGTTTGAACTCATTCTGCAGGCAGCTAATCCAGCAGCAAGGGGACCATGGGTGTCAGGACTGAGGTATTGTCTCTGACTACTGCAGCCTTCATTTCCCTGTGTCCTCTGGGGTGTGCAAGGGCTGTGGTAAAGCAGAAGAAAACCTAGGCTTTAAGGAGCTCCTCTCCTGTGCTTGGTATTCATGCTGTGGCTCTGCATTCTAGAGGGTGGCACAAGCAGTGCCTTGTTCTTGCCTTGCTCCTCAGCAGCCTTTGTAGCATCCTCATGGCTGTTCTGAGCAGCTGGAGCAGTCCTGATGCTGGTGCCACTCTGCTGGGAGGACTCAGGAGCCAAAGCAGGATGTCCAAGCTTATGTTTGCTGAGACTGCAGACTGGGGTTGAGAGAGAGCTCTCTTTCCCTGCCTTTGCATCTTCTGGTACCTGGTGGGCAGTTCTGCGTTTTCTGCTAATTATTAGGGCTTGTCAGAGGAGCAGTACTGGTGTGCCAACCCTTCCAGTAGAGCTCTGTGCATGGGAGCACTGTGTGAGGTCTGGGGATGCTCCCTGGCCTCTGGGTGGGACAATCCTCCCTGGGCTCCTTGGCCCTGCACTGTTGGGCAGTAATGTAGCACTGTGGTGTACTGGACACTGCTATCCTGGTGTGCTATTGTCTGCCCATGTCTTCCCCCTCCCCCTGCCTACTTTCTCCTGCATCAGCCTGCATTTGTAAAATGAAATAAATATTGACATGGACGGGATGCTATTCAATTTGTCCTGATCACTGGGCTGCGGTGAGTTCTGACAGAGCACAGTGTAAAACATAAGCTCAGGATGTAATTTCTACTGTCAACATGATGTACAGTATAGCTGTGCCAAATGCACACCAACAAACTGCACGAGCTTTTGTGGGGAGGGGAGGGGGGAGTTGTGCTGGTAATTGGAAGTGGGATGGCAGAGCAGCAGGAGAGGGGGCATCACCCAGGGCCTGGGGTGGTGTGAGGGTCTGGGGCTCACACTGTGCATGGGAACCTGCTTGGTGTGGTGAGTGCTGGGCATGCTGCCATGTGGGTGCACGTGTGCTGTGCTGGCTGCAGCAGCAGCTCCCACTGGTTATTTACAGCCCAGCTGCTCACGTGTGGCAGGGAGAAGGGGCACTCCCAGCTTTCAATAACACAGGGAGGTAAATATTGTGCTAGTCCTGGTTCCTATGTGTGGGACCTTCTGGGAGTCTTGATTCCTGCTGCTGCAAGGGCATGAGTAGGACTTGGGGCTTTTGGCTTGGCAGCCTCTGGAAGAGGTCTGTGATGTGACAGCTGGAAAGAAGGTTCTGCACATTGAGAAGAGACATGACCCTGAAGCTGTCACAGAAGAGACACAGGCTGAGAATTTGTCACTGGAGAAGAAGGATCTGGTTTGAGGCAATGGGTCTGGCTGCAGATGTGTCTCTGGGCCCTCATTTTGTGGTGCAGGGGGCTGGAGGTCACCACAGGTTCTGTAGCTGGGCTTTGATGTCTGGACCTGGATGAGGCAACTCAGGTTACAGCACCTGCATTGCTGCCCACAGGAAGAGCATGCAGACAGCTCAGCTGAGAGTAGCTGAACTTTGAACACGTGAGACAGTCACCAGCAAACCACATTAGCTCAGATGAGAAATCTGTTAAGTATAAAAACCAGCACAATAGCTGAGACTATACATAAGGTTGTGTTTCCCACAGCAACGCAGCCCAACCCCAAGGGTGCTCAGCAGGACTCTCCTCTCCATGGCAGAATCTGCTCTGTGGAGTGCTCAGATGCAACAGGGCTGAACAAGTTGCCTTGGGAACTGTGGGCCAGCTTGTCTGCCAGCCAGGGAGCAGCTCTGCTCAAGAGGAGCTCACCCACTGCAGCATCTTCTGCCCTCACTTCCTCCTCCCTGCCTTGCCTTAGACTGTGCATTTAAACTGTTGCTGTTGCTGGTTTGTTGATACTGTTTGGGATTGTGCTGCTTCCATTGGTGTGCTGTAACTCTGGCCAGGCTGACAGAGAAGGAGCTGTGTCCCTTTCTGAACAAGGAGCAGTGCCCTTTCTGTGTGCACAGGGCTGTCTGCAGGGTGTGCCTGGGGGAGCTGTGTTATGGAGAAAATCAGATGCCACTAAGGTGTGAAATGGTGTGATGAGGGGAATGAGGGTGGCTCCTTCTGCTGTCACAGAGCCAGTGTTGGTGCTTTCTGCCAGCTGTGTGCCCGAGTGGAGGCACTGGAGGCAGTGGGAATGTGCTGCCTTCATGTGCCAGCTCGGTTGGAGACCCTGGATGCTGATGTTAGTTGTGCTGCCAGGATTTGCTCCATTGGACTGGCTTTCTTGCAGCCTCCCCATGTGTTCAGAAGGCCTTCGGTGCTGCAGAACTGCACCCTGGCACTGGCATTGCTGCCGTGTCAGGCTTCTGGCAGGGGTCTATAAATCAGTGTGGATGGAGCCCTGGGTGGGCAGGATGGGAGAGTTCAGCAGGTGGTGGCTGCTTCTCCCCAAGGCTCTGCTGACACAGTTGTCCTGAGAATACATGCAGATGGATTCTTTTTTAAATTCCCTTTCTGGCAGTTGAGTTTACTAGCTACAACTCATTTGTACTCAGATTCTGGAGGTGTTGCCTGCAAAAGTGCTGCAGAGTGGAAGGTAGAGATGCTGGGTAGAGTGTTCTTCCCACACTTACTGTTTGCCCTTGGTGATAACCTCAAACTCTTGCTCTGGCACAGCTTATGCTGCTCAGTTTAGTGACATGTCTCACTGTCTGGGTTACCTACTCCAAAACAACCAGAGATCCCCTAGGTGTGACAATTTGGAGAGGTGCTGCCTGTGACAGCAATGTACTTTGTCTTGTCTTTATCTTCTGTATACCCAGGTAAGTGTGATAAAGAGCATTTGCAGCACTTGTGCTGTTCTTGTGAGTGTTTTGCTCTGGAGTCTGCTGTGGGTTGGGCAGTCTTGGCTCCATTGCTCCAGAGCAGGAACCCCAGTCTCTGCATTTGATCTGTGAAGTTACTTGACCCTATGTGTGGGAAGAGGTGGCTCATTCTGTCCCCCACCTACAGGTCATCTTGCTCCCCTCAGTATACTGTTAAATTCTCTGGTGTTTGATAGGGATCCTCAGCAGCAGAGCAGCTGCCCTCTGGGAGCAGGGACAGGAAGCACTTCTCCATGGGAGGCCTGGCTGCAAGGCACAGTCCTGATGGCATTGCCAACAGCCTCACCTGGCTGGTGGGGAAATATCTTCATAATAAATGGGCTGGCAAGGAGGAGGGGTGGGGAGCAATGTTAATGCTTCTGTACCATGATTGTTAACAGAGAAATACACTGGAGACCCTGTCTTCCTTGGACCATGAAGTGCACAGGGCTGGCACGTGTGACTGCTGATGTGCATGTGTGAGTGGAATATAATGTGTGTACATGGGGAGGAAATGTGTGTGCACACAAATAGACAAAATAAGCCAGTGTGTATGAGTGATCTTAGCTGTGGATGGGGTGGGATGTATGTGAGCCCTTTTGGTGAATAGATTTGTGCACCTTGTGTGATACAGAACTTGTGAACCATGAACAGGCAGTGTAGGATGATGCTTTGTGGTTCTCAGGGAAGTGTTTGTCCAGACAAGTGAATGCAGACAGGAAAGAGTGCAGCGTTTGGGAAACAGCCCCATTGGTGGAGTCACTTGAGGAAAAGAGCTGGAGAATTATGTGGGAGCTGTCCCTCCTCTGAGCAGCTGGAACTGTTCAGATTCATGCAGGGTCTGTGCAAAGCACAGTCCAGTTCCCTTTCTATGGGGAGCAGATGGACATCTAGTCCTGGATCATTTGCCTTTCCATTCACCCTTTTTCTGCCTCCCATTTCAAGTAACAGCTGACAGGAGATGAATTCTGCAGACTGGTGCATGTTTCATGAGTAGGTCAGGCTGAGGTTGGTATTGCAGAGCCCTGGTGGAAGCTCAGGGTGTTGGTGCAGGGAGAGATGGATGCTGCATCCCCATCTCCTGATGAGGCTTCTTCTCCCCCTGTGCTCAATGGGTGCAATGCGCCCTTGGCTAAAGGTCTCATGTCTCAGCCCTTAGTGCCTTGAGAGTGGCTTGAAGCTTACACCAGAGCCCTTTTTCAGACTGTTACCTTTAGAGTCAGCCAGGTGGCAAATTCTTGAACAGATGCTTTTCTCCTGCCCATGGTTACAGAGGTGAGATGACAGGTTCTGCAGGGAGGGCTTGCAGAAGTGTCTGGTCAGGCTGTACCTCCTATGCTCAGGGTCTGCTGTCCCCTCAGCATGAGCCTTGTCTGCCTGTGCAGGGCTGCTGTGGTTGGTCCTGTGCAGGCACCAGCAGCTGTGCTGTGCCAGGAGTGCTGCTCCACATCTCCCACTGTGTGGGCACCAATGACTCCCTCAGGCACAGATCTCACTCTTCTCAGCAGCCAGAACCATGTGGTGAGGGGATGCCCTTCTCAGCAGGGTCCTTGGTGTCTGAGTCCCTGCTGGAGCAGATGTCTGCAGTGCTGAGAGCTCTGCAGCCCTCCCTGTTGTGTTCTGCTCTGGCAGGACCTGCGGGTTTTGGCTCCCAGGGGAGCACCTGGGGCAGGGTGGGGTGGGAGATACTGACCAAGGCTGCAGGAGCAGCACAGGGGGACGTTGGGCCGTGTTTTCACACCAACTCTGACACTTTGGCTTTTTCCAGGCTCCTGGAGATGCTGCTGACTGCCCTGCACCTCCCTGTGTGAGCCAGCAGAGAATGGAATCGACCAGAATCATCTGGGCAAAGGACCTTTCACCAGGCACTGGGATGTTGTCCCCCTGAAGATGGGAGTTACAAATGGCCTTGTGATCTGCACGTGTGGCACAGACACCTGCAGTGCCACACCCCTTGCACAGTAGTCCTAGGCTGCCACAGGACAGGCAGACGTTGGCCACAGCAGCTCGTCCTGTTAACTCCTCTGTGAAAACATTTGTGGAAGAGCTTTCCTTCTCCTCCTGTGAATGCCAGCAGTGGGTGTCTGTGCCCCGTGTGCCCGCCGGCAGGGTGGGCAGCAGGCTGTGCAGCCCCCTCCTTCCCAGCGAGCCCGGCAGCAGCCGAGCACGGATCCCTGCAGCTCTGTCCCTGGGGACAAATGCCAGCTGCCAGACTCTTCTCTGGAGACCCAGGAGCAGCCTGCGAGGCACCAGCACTGACTGCTCCCACGCCAGCAGCGGGCAGCCCGGGACACCTCTTGTCACAGATGTGATTGAGGCTGGATAGGAGTGCTCCAGCTGCAGGGCACGGCATGCAGCAGGGACGGGGATGCTCTGCACTGACCGGGCAGCCTCACGCTGCTAGTGTGGACTTTGCTCCTACTCTTCCCTGAAGGATGCTGGTTGCCCGTCCAGAGGCTCCTGCTCATGCAGCCTCCTAGAGTGCCATGGCGAAGGGTCTGCAGGGCTGCTTGTGGGCCATGCTGCTGCTGTTCTGCGCCATCCAGGAGCTGGGGTCCTGGGCCATGCACACGGCGGTGGAGGGCCCTGGCCTGGGCCAGCCCGGGGATCCTGCACTGCTGGCCAGCGGGCGAGTGAAGCGCGGCTGGGTCTGGAATCAGTTCTTCGTGGTGGAGGAGTACACGGGCACGGAGCCGCTGTATGTGGGGAAGGTAAGCTGCCCTGGTGTCTCCATGGGGCTGACAGAGCCAGGGGCAGGGTGGGCTGGCAGTGCTGAGCAGAGAGAGGGCCCAGGTGAAGGTTGTTCACAGGGACCTGGCTTCTCTGTGGACTGCAATGGCAGGAGCCTGGTCCCTGCTGGGGGTGGTGAGGTTCATGTTCTCCCAGAGATGAGAACGGGGCGCACTAAGATTTACATCTGTGTTCCTACAGTTGTATACTGTGTTCTTGTGATGTCTGGGGATGGGTGCAAGAAGCCCTCTCTCTGTGGGAGCTGCTGGCAGGTGACAGTGCCTTGCTGGGCTGGATTGGGTCTGTCAGTGGGAGCTCCTGATGCTTCCCTGGTGTGTGACCTCCTGGGAAGGCAGGACATGGACCTGTGCTCCCTCCACTCCTGGTGTCCTGAGGCTGAAGGAGCATTTCACCTTGGGATTGCTGGGCTTTATCCTTTTCTGGGAGCTTTGGAGAAGCAGCTGCCCCATGTGTTGGGCAGATGTGTTGTTTGTGTATTGGGTGAAGGCAGTGCTAGCTATTGGGACCAGTCAGAGGAACACACTACAAACCAGCTAGAGCTGGAGGCATGGGCTTACCCTGAAGGAAGGTGCCCAAGAGCTTGTACAGCAGGACCCTCTGATGGCCTCAGCCGTCTGGGCATGAGTCTGGAGGAGCTTGAAAATGGGTTTCTTGGCTGGGGGCCAGCGGGGATTTCAGTGGTGATTTGTGTCCGTTTCAGCAGACACTCAAAGCCGTGCTCCTCCGCCGCCCTCGGAGCAGGCACAGCTAATTCATGGCTCCCCTGGGAGCAGCAGAGGCACCAGGCCCTGTCACGGGCTTGGCAATGCCTCGGCTCCAACTGAACCCAAACCTACACCTCACCCATTTTACTGCCCCTTTCCACAGCACGGGCCTGGCTCAGGACAGCAGCCAGCTGCACTGAGATCACTGCCTGTGGATCCCCAGGGCTGAAAGCCACCAGGGCCAGGCTTCTCCTGGTGCTGGAGAGGATGGAGTGCTCACCTGGACACTGCTTGTCCCCAGCAGTGTGCCAGCTCTGCTAGCACAGCCCCTGGGTCCGGAGCCTCCCTGCACTGGGGGACCCTGCAGAGCAGCTGGGGCTTGCCCTCTGTGGATGCCTCTCACACACCTACATGTGCTTTCTGAAGGGCCGATACCATTTCCATAAAATCTGGGTTCTCTAGCTAATCCTTCTTCTGAACTGTAATTTCCCCTGAGGCTGCTGTCAGTTTGATGTGGATTTCTTTGGGTTTTTTAAATAGAATTATGGGGTCAGCACTAGTTACAAACTTCTGCATGTGGACAGATCTATTTTAGATAGAGGAGAGGATTAAAGGGAAAAAAGCAGATTTAATTAAGTTGCTAATATTTAAAGAAAATTGATGAACTCGGGCTTTATGAGTTGGAGCAAACAGAGTGCGCCTTTATTATGGGCTAGTTTTTATTTGATTTCCTTTCTTTTCTAGCCCCAGAGTCATTTTTTATTTGTGTATCTGTGCTTTCTGTTTAATTGCTTTTAATAAGGAATGTGCACCTCTGTTCATATTTAATTTTGATTTAATTATTAGCATGTAATTAATGGCTTTGTAAGAATTCTGGTTGTAGTCTTTTAGGACAAGGAAACAATTTTCCTGTTTAACAAATGGGGCAGATCAGGCTATTGTCCACCCTCTGGATGTCCCAGTTCTGCAGACGCTGCTGTCCTTGCTTGGGGCTGAGCTGCAGGCAGAGCTGCGTGGTCCCTCCGCTCTTGGGGCCCAGTGTGTGCCAGGGCTCTGTTCTTCATTCTCCTGCCATGCCCAGGGGTGGAGGGAGCCCTGAGGCTGCGTGGCAGCACGGTGCTCCTCAAGCCTGCCTGCTCTAACAGGGAGGAGATCCCTGGGATGTGGTCCAGGTCTGTGGCATCTCCCCTGGCGTTTCTGTAGTCTGCGATCCGGCCCTCCCCCATTAGTTGTTGTTTAGCCAAGCAGCACAGATTTAGCTCTTTTAATCTTCCCCTGTAAATCAATCTCTGCAGCCCCTTGAGCCCAGGCTCCATTTTTCTTCCTAGCACTCCGGTTTGCAGGGCTGCTGGTGTCTGCTCTGAGCAGTCAGCAATGAGCAAACATGTGAAGAGGATGTGCTGAGAGCTCAATGTGGTGCTGGATGCTTTATCTGTAGCCTAATTATTAATCATGATCCCAGTGTTCAGCAGAAAAATGCAGGTTTCTGCTACCTGTGCTGTACAACCTGGTGCTCCTTCTTCGTTCTGAAAAGCTCATGGAGCAGCAGTGAGAACTGGGGAGAGGATGATGAAGTGAAGAGGGCAGCAAGCTCCACCAGCCAGCAGGAAGGCTGGGACTGGATAGCCAGGCTGGGATGACCATCCCCACAGACCAGGGCAGGATGCTGCAGGTGGCCAGGGCAGGGTGACCACTCCGTGGGCACATTTGCAGCCAAAGCCATCACAGTGGTCCCAGACTCTGCTGAGCTCACAGCCCTATTTGTGAGCTGAGTGAAGGTCTCCTTCCAGACAAGCCTTGAGAGATATGTCACCATGGGCAGTAATTTGTGAATGTTTTGCAAAATGCTTTGAATTGCCTAACGTGTGGGTCCCTCACTTGTGAAATAAATATATAAACTGTATCTAACAAGACAAATATAATGAAGGCATCGTAAAAAAAGAGGCAGCTCTGGTATAAATTCTTGCTGGTAGAGCTGTATGTCTGAAAGGTGGATTATAGAACTGCAGTTTGGAAGATTGAATGGCCCATAAACATTTTCATATTTCATTAGCCGATTAATGGACGGCTTTTTTCTTTTTTTGGTGGGGGGGACATGACTTTGCTGATTCTAAGCAGAAATTGTAGGAAACAAATGAAAGCAGCTGATGAAACCTTTCCGGGGGCCTGTCCCATTATGGATTGTCCCAATTAATGCCCACGCTGCTCTCTGTCAAGATGCATTCTGCCTGTCCAGTTACTGTTAATAGATTTCTCATAAGTGGCTGGATTGTAAAAACCTCATAACTCAGTTTAATGCCACCAATAAAATTATCTCTGGACGTCTGGCCTGGATTCCAGTCAGCTCTGGGTCCATGGGGAACTGCTGTTTACCCTTTCTTTTCCTAATTCCAAACATTGTCTTAATTAAAAGATGAAGTAGCAGAGACTGCCTGCAAAGGCATCTTCCTCAGGGTCTGTTTTTAGTCCTGAACATGAGCTGATTTGTCTCACTCTTTTGCAGATTTTGTCCAGTTGGGGCTCTGGGCATGATGATGGGATGTTGTGACCCCTGTTACTCTGTAAAGTAAACCCAGCACAGGGATGCAGAGAGTGTGTGAGTTCTTCAGCTGGGAGATTTGTCAGCACCAGCTGCCCAGATCATGGAGGCTGGCTGTTGCTGAGGGAAGGTGGGTGGGTGAGGATGGACTTTGAGCAGCTGGTGTGTAGAAGCAGAGGGATGCTGATGGTGAGGTACCTGTGCAGCTTGGGAGAGGTGATCCCTGCTGCCAGAGTCCTGGGTCCTTGCCCATAGGGAAGCCTCTTTCTTTGGAGTGCAGTTGAGTTGTCCTTGGCTTTTACATCATTTCGTATCCCCTAATTAAAGGGGTTTGTCCCTTGGTTTGTTGTGGGGGTGGGCACTGGCAGAATCTGTAATCTGCAGAGCTGTAAAGGCAGGCCTGAAATTCCACTGTGTTGGGCCTTCCTTCATGCACAGGAGTTGTCTGGTGGTGCTCTCTGTCCCTGTCTAGTGCAACAAGAGCAGAGAAGCATCACACAGGGACCACGGGCATCTGGTGCAGGTGGCTAGGGCTGGGTACAAGCACGGCCCCAGCCTGCTCCCACCCTCTCCCTCTTTCCCTGGCAGATCCACTCGGACTCGGATGAGGGAGACGGCTCCATCAAGTACACCATCTCCGGGGAGGGCGCGGGGACCATCTTCCTCATCGACGAGATCACGGGCGACATCCACGCCACCGAGCGCCTGGACCGGGAGCAGAAAACCTTCTACACGCTGCGGGCGCAGGCCCGGGACCGGCAGACAGACCAGCTGCTGGAGCCCGAGTCGGAGTTCATCATCAAGGTGCAGGACATCAACGACAGCGAGCCGCGCTTCCTGGAGGGGCCCTACATCGGCAGCGTGGCCGAGCTGTCCCCCATCGGTACGTCTGCCACAGCGCCTCTCTGACAAACCCTGAGCCTGCTGTACCCCGCAAAAACCACTCGCAAATCCCAGGGATTCCAGAGCTAGGGAGCCAAAAGGGAAAAAATAAATAAGGTGGCTTAAGGAAAACAAGTGGATAAATCCTCTGAGCTGATTGCCAGCCTTTGGCTGAGCGCTCAGTCTCAGCCCTAAGCTCTGGGGACGGGTCGTGGTGGTGCCAGCTGCCTGCTGTGCGTTGACTCTGGCTTTGCACAGCCCCCTCCCTCCTAAATGCTGGGGGGTTGGACTAAGCCCTCACAAACCAAGGGGCTCACGTCTGCCTGTGGTTCAGATTGGTCTGGGTGGTGCTTCTCCTCCAGCTCAGGCCATCCTCTGTGTGCTGCTTTGCTGCTCTTCTGAGCCCCAGGGCTGCTCAGACATCATCCCTTTGTGTGTTCCCATGCAGAACTGCCAGGCCCTACTCAGCTGGATCTGTCCTCTGAGGGGCCAGGCCTTGTTGGCCGAGATTGGGGAAATCACGTTCCTGTCACGGAAGTGTGGCTTCCCTGTGTCAGCCTTAACTTGGCACCAGGCCCCTCTGGAGTGTGTTGGTTATCAACCTCACTGAAGCTCTGAGGGCCAGGCTGGGATGATGAGGCTGCACGAGTCCATCCCCTGGGATGGCAGAGCAGGACAGTCGGCTTTGTGCTCACCCGAGCGTCGGGAGGGGTGCAGGGAGGTGATGTGTGAGCTGCAGCACTGCTGCCCTCGCTTCTGCTGGGTTCCCCTGCTGCTGAGCACAGCTGGAGTCCAGGAGAATGACTGGTGCTGCACTTCCCAGAGCCACACCAGTCCCTGTCCGTGCCATTCCCTGTCCATGCTGGGCTCTCTGCTACCCCTAGAGCAGGCTGCGTGTGTCCGCATGTGCTGCAGGCAGGAGCTGTAAATCACTGTTCCCAAAGGCTGTACCCAGGTAGGAGACAGCTTGTGAAAGGCTGAAATCAAAGATCAGGCAGGACCCCAACACTGTCAGCAAGGGGTGAGTTGGCACAGGGGGCAGTAACAGTTCCAGGACTGCAGAGACCCCAGGGAAGGGGAGCAGCTGAGCTGCACTGGGGGCTTGAGAGGCCAGGCCAGGTGAAGCACCAGGTCCTGCTGTGCTGCTGCAGGAAGGTCTGGCTGCAGAGGCATCCTGGCAGCAGAGCTCAGGGAATGGTGCTCAGGTCTGCACTGCCTCAGGACAGAGCTCCAGCTCTGCATGGTTCATGTGCAGCACATTGCAAGGCGGCTGCGTGGCCTCCAGCAGGTTCAGATGTACAGGAATTGCCTGCACCAGAGGAGCTGCTGCTGCCTGGATTCTGTTAATGTATGGAGAACAAGTTCTTCTGAGGCATCCCAAGCTCTCCTCCTGCTTCCAGTTACCTGTGCAAATCCTTCCCTCAGTCAGAGAGTGACCCCTTGAACTATAGCTGGATGCTCCTGGAGAAATGAAAGACAGCATGTGGGCACCAAAGCAAGAGGCATCCTGTTCCCAAGGGGAAGAAAGAAATTAAATTAATCTAATTTGCTTGAACAACATTTTAAAAAGCAAGGAATTCTCAACTCTGGGTATTAGACAAGGATCCCAGTTCTTTGAAAATCACTAACAATTATGGAGCTGCCTGATCAGACTGATGTGAACAAGACATATCAAAGGAGACAGTTTCTATGCGAAATTGGAGATCAGAGGGAGAAAGAAACACGGTTTCACAACATGAAAGAAGGCGATTCCTGCAAATTAAAATACTCGGAAGTTAAAAGTAAAGAGAAGTGCTGTGGACGGCGTGGGCTGCATTTCCCAGTTGTGTGCTTAGAGAGGGGAGCCTGAGCCAAGAGCCTGTTCTGCTTTCCAAGCTACCTGCCTGCCACAGCCTCGGAGCCTTCTGCAGTCTGGCCATCGTGGGGAGTGCACGGGCTCCTGCAGAGCAGCCTCCCCTGGAGACGGCCAGGGAGGGCCTCACACATCATCTTACCGTGGTGCTGCTGCCCGGGCCCCAGCAGTGGGAGTGCAGAGCTGGAGGGACCCACGTGCTGCTGCTGCAAGTGCCCAGCTCCCTCCCACTTCTGCTTCGGCTTACCAGTGCTTTGCACAGGAACAGGCAGCACAAAGGACCAGATGGACACATCCTGTGAAAGCATAAACAGGCAAGGCTGGCAAGGAGCTGTCTGCTCAACCCTCCAAGGTCCAGCAGCGGGGAGGTAGATGGGGCAGGTCATGGACCTGGTGTGAGAAGTTCAGCTCCAGATGCTGTAGGAAGAGCAGAGTGTGCAGGATATGGGAAGTTGCTGGGCCAGGGAGGTGAAATTCAGGATATTCTTGTGGGAAGTGACCTGCCAGGCCCTTTTTGTGGGGGAGTGCTCCTTTTGTGGCATCAAGGCTGGTGCAGCTGTGATCATGGCTTTGTTGTGGTTGGTATTGATAGTGAAGTTTGCTGTCTCTGGGGTGGACAGAGCATCTCCCCTAGACCTGTGGGGTATTTCCATGAGAGTGAATGGGGTGTATGCCTTGCTGCCTTCCTGACTGTCGATGGAGAGGAGCCCAGCTTAGCGTTGGCCAAGCAGGAGAACAAAGGCTGGAGAAAGGTTGGCTACTAGTGTATCAAGATCAAAGCCTGGAGACCTGCTGGTGGCCACTCCTGCTCTCAGCACCGTTTGGATTCAGCTGTGCTCTGCTGGGATGGGGCCAGTCCAAGGGCAGGGCTGCTCTCCAGCCTGGGGCTGTAGGGAGCTGCTCATTCCCTGTCTCTGCTGCTCTGAAGCCTTTTCTCTGCATCCCAACCTGAAAAGTTAAAGGTGACCCCTTCCTCCTCCTCTCATGGTCTTGCCTTCCCAGACCTGGCTGGGGCTTGTGCTTGGGTGGTTTTTGTTCTCACTCAAGACAGCTCTCAGCTGCACTCTATTCCCTGCCAGAAGCAGAGTCCCAGCTCCCAGAGGTGGGTGCCTTCCTGGGGCGTGAAGAGGAATAAACCAAATACAGTCAGATCCGCTCTGTGACAGCAGGAGCAGATCAAAGGACATTATTTGCATAATGAAGGAGTACTAATTGGGAGGGAAAGTCATTTGATTTCCTAGTGTCTAAGAGGGAATAACAAATGAGAGAACTGCTCAAACTCTCAGAGTAACTGAGAGTGCTTTGCAGCACAGCAGCCTCTTGCTCTGCAGGGCCAGGGCAGTGTGTTTGGGTACGTGCTGCCTGAGACTGAGAGACTCAGGGTGGACCAAAGGCCTCTTTGTTCCAGGATCTTGCCTTGGCAGTGGTCAGAGTGCATTCTTAGTGAGGAGGAACAGCACACACAGGACATGTGATGTTCCTCTTAATATTCTCCCAGCCAGCATCTGTTTTCAGCTTGGAAATTTCTTTGGCTTGTGGGTGGTTTCTGGGGGTTTAGTCAGTTTTAGTATCTGTCTTCCATGAACTCATCCAGACTCATTGTAAACCTCTGAAAAGGGAGAAGAAAAGGGATTGCTGTTGTTACCTGATGGATCAAAAGTGGCAGATGCAGGATGGTCAGGAGGATAAGGCTGGAGTGTGGGATTTTTAAAGGGCAGAGGTGGAGCCTGGAGCTAACCCAGCCTATGAGCCAGGCTGGAGAAGTCTGTTTTCTACACAGGGATACCCTGCACTTGGAAGAAGCACATCCAAAATGTAAGCTGACCCAACAGCTTTATCTTGCCTCCCTTGGCACAGCAGAACCAGCTGCAAAACCAGCAGTTGGCTTTTCTGGAGAAACCTGATCTGGCCTGGGGCAGCAGGAGCAGTAGTGCAGCTGCTGTGTGAGTTTGCTGCCTGGCAGGGAGGGCAGCTGGGGCTGCAGAGGCGTGGAAGAGGTCCCTGCTCAGCCCCTGAGGGAGCAGGGCTGGAGGCAATGCCCTGGAGTCACCCAGGCTGAGGAAGGCAGGGGCTCCTGGGGAAGATTTTCATTGACTCCCCTGTGCCCACAGCTGTGCATACCGAGGAGCAGTCTGTGTGCAGGATGGGGTCTGAGCTGCAAATCCTGTTTACAGCTTCACTACTGTCCTGTCACCTCAGGGAGAGGCTGCTGGTCAAGAGCTTGCAGGCTCCTCTGTGCTGGCACCCGAGGCTCAACCTCTATGGATACCCCAGTGTGGATCTCTCCAGAACATCAGAGTTCAGCAGAATCCAGTTCCAAAGGGAGAGACCTGCAGCTGCAGAAGAATGTAGGATGGGACCCAGCCAACTGCCTTGGAACTGCAGGAGCTTCACCTTGTTACAGGAGGTGCTAAAATTAGCTGTATTTTGGGCTCCTTTCCTGATCTCCCTGGGGTCTGCTTAACAGCTGTCTGCTGCACTCAGGCGTGAACCCAAATCCAGCACACAGTGCCTCCTGTCAGGCAACTCTGTTGGCTGCACAGGGTGGGTGCTGCAGCCCAGAGCTCACTTGTGGGGTCCTTGGGGAGCAGGCAGGGCCTGCAGTGAGGAGCATGCCAGGAAAGGCATATGCTTCCATCAGAACATCACTTCCCCTTTGGTGCATTTGCTCTCATTTCTCTGTGTAGCACCATGTCCAGATTAGAGGAGATTTGGCTGTACAGACAGAAACTTGGGGTCAAGCCTTGACTCCAGCACAAAGCTGGCTGAATGCAGAAGTGATTATTGTGAAGGGAAATTGTTTAATCTCCATGCTGGAAGCAGAGAAAAACACTTTGTTTACCATGCAGCCAGAACACTTGCAGGCAATCTGATTTCTTTCCCCCCCTTGCTAGAAAGTGCTTAAGTCACTTGTGTGTATCTGGAAGCTGCTGGGACAGCAAGTGGCTGGGAGCTGGGGCTTGCCCTATCTGTTTATGCTTAGTGAGATGAGTCCTTCCCCTTCTGCACTGCACTCTGGGTCGTGGGACAGGCTCCAAACAATGCCCTGCCCAAGTGAAGACCTCATCCAGGCTGCCTTTGGCAGCCCCTCAGGGAACCTGAGCTTCTCCATGGAATGCTTTGGTTTGCTCCCCACAACACCACGTTTACCTGCTTCATGCCAGGGTCTGGGGTTCTTTGTGCAGGGGCTTTCTCTGGCCAGACACCCCAAAAGGAGTTTTACAGTAGCACATTTGGGCAATTACACCCTTCCAGGTTACTGCCCTTGGGCTTGTCCTGCAGGGTGAGAGAGCTGTGCAGTGAATCTCTGCTGGGTCTGGCTTCCTACCAAGTCAGGATGTTCACAAGCTTGCAAGAAACTCACTTCTGCTCCAGTAATTTTTAAGCTTCTCTAGTTCATTTTTTCCTCTCATGTCCTGCCTGAATGTGTCTGGGGTGCATCAGCCACTGCAGGTATTTGGGGCCAGACAAAAGCTGTAAATTGCATAGTTTGTAAAATCCCACCTGCCTCCTGCCCCATGGCACCTAGGCACCTGGGATGGGAGTGCTGCACGCTGGCATCAGGCCAGGGAACGTGGCTTTGCATGACACAGCACTCCTTGCAAGGCCCCTGATGTTCTGCAGGGCTGAAGTGCCCAAGTGCTGTCCTGGAGCTGGCCAGATCACACAGAAAGGGCTTTCAGTGTGGCCAGGAAGTGTCTCTGGTCTCTGCCTGAGCTGAAGGTGGCAACTGAGCCCCAGAGCTCTTCTGGAGAGCATCTGGAGGTGTTCCTGGTTTTCACCACACAAGGGTCACTGCTGCCGTGAGGAGGGACAGTCAAATTTAGCAAGTGTTGGTTTTGCCTGCTGCTCATTTGGGTCTTTGCCTGCCCAGAACCTGGCTGCACTTCTGTCCCTGGGGAAGTGACAGGTCCCAGCCACTTGCTTGTGGATTCAGTGCAGAGCCTCTCTGCTTGTGGATGTGTTTGGAGTTCGCCTGTCAACATTTCTTTTAGCTAAACGTGCTTGGAGTGAGTGGCATAGCAAGTGGTCTGGAGCTATCAGCCGTCTTCAGGCAGGGTTGCTGGGGCTGGCCCAGAGGCTCTGGCTGCTGTGGGAAGGCAAGCAGGGATGCCAGCACAGGCCTGCACTGGTGTTCCACAGGTGCCCTGCAGAGCCCCATGCAGGGCACTGGGCTGAGCTGCTGTGCCCTGGCAGCCCTGGGGACACTCAGGGTGGCAGGGGGACTATGGGGCTGAGCTCTGCCCCCATGGGAGGGGAGGGGACCCTGCAGAGACACAGCTCCTGCATCCACAGCTCCTGGGGCACCTCTGGGTGCAGGCAGCCCCCTGCCCTGCTGCCCCTGCTCACAGCACAGAAGGGATGCTGCTGGTGGAGCTGAGGGCTGGCTGCTGTCCCTGGCAGGTCTCCAGGATGGCTCAGGGTGTGTGTGGGGACAGCCCAAGCAGGGCCCCTGGGGACAGGGGATGGCTGGCAGCCAGAGGCAGCTAGGCTGAGGGAAGTATTGCTCTGGAAGTGAGGGTCTTGCTCCCTGGGTTTTTTTCTGGAGGAAATCAGGGTTTGTTTGATCTGCTGGGCCAGATCTCACCTTTGCAGAGGGAGAATAAGAGATGGATTCTGACCTGTTAATTTTTATGTGAAATTGTGGGTTTCTTCTGATCTGTGGAGTGAGCTTGTTGGGGGAGGGACCAAGGTCTTATCTCATTTTACATGGCTAATTATCTCTCTGGATACAGACTCAGGCTTCTTGGTTATGGGAGGCGGGTGATAGAGTACATGATGGATGTTTGGATTTTATTTAGTGTATCTTTTATGGCTAAGGCATGCGCCAGAAAACTAAATAAAAGCTGTACATGCTGTACTTGCTGTGGGCAGTGCTGTGCTTGGAGAGCAGGGACTAATATTGGAGCAGGGTGGGAGCCAGGGAAAGCTTGTCTCTGCAGGAAGGAGGGAACCAGGTTAAGCTGAAATTGAATACCATTGCTCTTCACATGGAAGGAGAGTGGGAGGGAGGGGTGGGAAAGGGATAAGTGGAGGCTAGGGGAGGATGCTGGAAAGTTGAACTAGTAAATTCCTGATACCCTTTAGGTGACCTTGAGCAGGTGCCTTCACAGACAAGAAGTCAAGGCACAAAGTGGGGTGAGTGTTCCCTCCCTGGCTGATGTTGCTCTTTCGTTAATGAGATGCTGCGAGGGGAGGCTGGGAAGGGCAGAGCCTTCATCGCCTCTGGCATTGCTGGCTGCAGCCCAAGGGCACTGTGCCCCATCTCTGCCTCTGAGTGAAGGTGTCTTGCTGCCATGCTCCTCCTGCTTCTTGGTTTCCCTTGTCCTAGAGCAGAAAATTCTGGTCCCAAGCATGGGGATCACCCCTGGGACGTGGAGCTGGAGCTGCTGCCTTGTTGTTCCAGTTCTTGGGAGTGCCCAGCAGCTGTGGGCCAGGAGCTTTCAGTGCTGGCACAGGAATCCTGAGAGCAGCAGCCTACCTCACCTGTCCAAGGCATGGCTTAGAATGGTGACACAAACATGCTCAGGGTGGGCACAGGTCCTGTCTCCTCTTCAGGCTCTGCAGTTTTGCAGCATTCAGGTAAATACTGGAACACGGGGAGTACAGCTGTGTCTGACAGGGATGGATTAGGAGGTGAGTTATGCAATTGAGTGAGTGCATGTTGGGGGAAGCAGCATGAGATGCAGAGTCTGGTGCAAGTGTTTAGTGGCCAGCCTGCCTCTAATGATCCCTGGGGTAGGATGACTGCACAAAGAAAGCTGGAACAGGAGGCTGTGCTGTGGTCCTTGGGGCACCTGCTCTGTCTGCAAATGTGCAGTCCTGGCACAGGGTGTACAGGGCAAGAGCAGGGAAATAACTGAGGGGTTTGGGCACCTGTGGGTGAGTTTTGAATCTCCTAACCCTCGGCAGGAACAAGTGGTTCTTGGAGAGTGGGATGTTTGTGCAAAGTCAGCAGGCTCTGCCTGTGCTGCAGGTGCAGGAGTGGGTGCTGCTGTGGACACTGAGCTCTCAGCTGGTTGCTGCCAGGCTGTGCAGAGGGAGCCCTCTCTTGTTGTCAGGGGCAGGTACTGCTTTCTGTGCTACTCAGACTCTGGCACCTCTAGCATCTCTAGCAGGCTTCTCTGCTAAGCTGGGAGAAGGATGCTTGGAGACCCTGGTGTCATTTCCCTTCTCTGGTCCCTTTTTTTGCTTCCTGATCAGAAGCTTCCCAAGGGAGCAAGCCAGGCTGCCCAAGGGAATGTGCAGTGCTGGTGTGGGGGTGGTCTGCCTTGGCTCATACCTGCTTGAAGGAGTTGTGTTATGGCAGGGAGAGGAGGAAGAAATGCAGCAATAGTATTTCTTAAACAGTTGTTTGCCAGGCAGAGAGCCAGTGTTGCCGTGGTGTAAAATCTGGACGTGCCTGGCAGGAATGCACCATAACTTCACTGGAGACAGCAAAGCATAAATAAGTTCACTCAAACTAGCTTGTTGCTGAAGACTGATGAGGGGGATTCTCCTGTTATCAGCAGAGCTGCAGCTCTGAGAAGGGTGCCAGGGAGAATGAAAAGCAACCATGGTAACTGCTCGTTTCCCTCAGTGAACACCCTTTCCAGGAGATCAGAGTGATCTGGACTGGGGGCAGTGTGTGCATCCCAGCTGCTCACAGCAGCACTGCTGTCTGTGTTGCCTCGTCTCATGCCTGAGTCCAGGCAGGGCTGGTGTAGGAGTTCCCTGAATTTCCTGCAGGCTCTGGGCTTGTGGTCTCCTGACAAAGGAGGAGGAAGGCACCAAGGACTGAAGCTCCTCATCCCCCTCTGGATGGTTCCAACTCTATATTTGCCTCCTATGACACAGGGACAGAGGCTGCTTCTGACTGACTGGTGCCAGTGCTTGGCCTCTGGGCAGGGAAGTACTGAGTCTGGTGCTAGAGATGAAACAGGGTGGCTGTCCTCAGAGCTTTGGTCACACCACTCCTTTCTCAAGGTGTCTGTAGATAAGGGTAGGCTTCCCTTCCTTCCTCCCTTCTTTTGTCTCTGTAGGTCTCAGCCCCTCTGTAGGTCTCAGGTGCCTCTCCTGTCCCCACCTTCATGTCCTGGGTCCTGCTTTTGTTAAATTGAACATGATGTCAAATTAAAGCCATCACAGGGACAAGTTGGAGTGAAGTACCCAGTTTAATGAGGCAGCCTTGAAAATCAATAACTTAATTGCAGACATTTGATGGACTTTTATCCAATTTATAGTCCTCCTGCCCTGCTACGTGTAGAGCATGAGGACCTGGTGCTATGTCTGACTCTGGGCAGTGAAAGCCTTTCCTCCCCTCGGGCTGCTGTCCCTGTGCAGGTCTGCCTGCTGCAGTGGTGCTGCAGTGTGGATCACGCCCCAGCTGGGTGGTCCCTCTGTGATCTAGAGGTGGCCATGTCACTCTGTGCTAACAGGAAGGGCAGGTGTGAGTATGACATCCCCAGCTCCTTCCCAGATGGTCCAGCAGAAGGCTACTGGGAGAAAAGCTCCCAACTGTTGAGACCAGTGATCTCCTGGGAGAGCAGGTCCTGCCCCAGGATGACCCAGGATTCTGTCCCTGCTGCCACTCTGCACACCAGAGGCATTTGCAGCACACCAGAGGCATTTGCAGCAGTTTTTGGAGTGCTGGCTTTCAGGTGTTTGGTGGGGAGGTGAGGCTGCATTTGCACCCAGCTGTTCTTTTCCCTCATCATTTGCGAGCAATCAGCGTTGGGCCCTGCTCTAAGGTCTGTGTTGCTCTTCTAAATTCCTGCCTGACTTTCTGTTTTCCTCCTTGTCCCTGCTGCAGGCACCTCTGTGATGCAGGTGATGGCCTCTGATGCTGACGATCCCACCTATGGGAGCAGTGCCCGGGTGGTCTACAGTGTGCTGGAGGGGGAGCAGCACTTCACTGTGGACAGCAAAACAGGTGAGCAGCAGCCAGCTGGGCTGGACCAGGCACCCAACAGTGGCTGAGTGTCCTGGGCATGGCTGTGAGCCAGCAGGTGTGTGCCTCCCTGCTGGCCACGGATGCTGGGTACTCCTGGCAGGGGTGTTGGAGAGGAAGCTCAGCAGCCCTGCTCAGGCTGCTGCCCAGCTCCATGCCCAGCCTGCAGCAGGCAGAGTCTGCAGCTGCCAGCCCAGAGTGCCTGGTCTGCACCTGCACTGGCCAGAACTTCTCTCTGCCTGGAGCAGGAATGCCCCCACAGGCACATAAAACTTCAGTGTAGAAGGTTTAAATACTACCTAAGGGGCCTTACCAAAGGCTGCATCATTATCACCAAGGCTTTGATTAAAGGTAACACTTTAAATTAAGGATAGGTTTATAAATGTTCTATTAATATTTAATGAAAGAACAGTAGAAGCTGCTTCATTCCTTAATAACTTATAATAGATCCTGTTGTAAAATGCCTCCGTAATAAATCCCTGGCAGATGATGCTCTGACATACTGGTTAGAGTAGACCATAACCAGGAGATGTTGGGGTATATATTCTCCTTGCCTCCCAGGAGCTTGACTCTCATTACCCTTAATGGGAGCCTCACAAGCTTGCTAAGGAGGGAAGACACTCAAATGTTAATAAGGGATATTTAAGGCACAAAGCATGCAGTAAAGTGCCCATAGTTTAATGAAAATTTGTCAAAGGACAAGCAGGCTGAGGAGCTGCAGCTCGTGTGAGAAAACTGGACAGCAAAGTCCTCTCCACCCTATTGCTGAACCACAGTGGCCTGGACTGAGATCCACCCCTGGGCTGAAGTAACAATTCTGTCAGGCTGATCTGTGTCTGTGCTGATAGATATTTTCTGAGGCTGTTTCTGTGTAAGTCAGAGTGAAATTTTTTGGGAGATGCTGTTGCAAGGAGAGTGTAAAGAAGGTCTGTGTGCCTGAGCCTCCTGACAGTGCTCTGGGGCACATGGGGAAGCTGGTGCCAGCCCTGGCTCTGCCACCAGCCTGGCTGCTGCTGGAGGAACGCTCAGATTTGGGAGTTTGGGAGCTCCTGCATGCACCTGACATCAGCACTGTGGCATGTGGTGGGAAATGCCTTTGTCTGGACTGAGGCTGGTGCAGTAGGAGCAGGCACAAGCAGCAGGATGGGGCTGTACCCCCCCCCTTGCTCAGGAGCTGTTGCACCTGGGCTCTCTTCTCTCCCAGATTTGTTTTGGTTTATATTGTGTGTGTAGGAACAATAGGCTAAACACTAAAAATTCAGGTGCATGTGAGATCCTGTTAATCTGAGACAGCTTTGTGTGAGTGGAAGTCTGGCTGCTAGAATGGAGAGGGACCACTGGGAGCAAACTGCACAAGCCAGGACGTGCAGAGGCTCAGCTTCCTGCCACATTAATGCTCTATATTAAGGCATAAACTAAAATGTGCCCTGTGGGACTGGTGAGAATTAATGTCACTCTGGGAATCCAAGCTTCTTGATTCCTTGACTTTTTGTGTCTTAATTCTCAAGCTGGCTGTTTTGTACACTGGGGGGTTGATTTACTGTTTTACTTGCTTGTGTTTCATAAAGGCAAAATTGCTGACAGTCTGCAGAAGACTCTGGCCCCTCTTGAGCACGTCTGTTTCCAGGATATCTGGCTGCTAGCACAGGTGTTGGGGCTGGTTCTGGCAGTGTCTGAGCTGCAAATGGTCTGTGGCAGCTGCCTCACCAGCACTTCAGGAACTGCAGGGCTGCAGCTCTGCCCATCAGCCATTCCAGTTGTGGCTGCAGCCTGTCCTGTGCCCCTCTGTCAGTGCTGGCCCACGTGGATGCAGCAGTGCTAGGGGGCACAAGGTGCCATCATACCCGTGCAAGCACACACCAACCTGCTCCCACTCTTATTCTGTTAGAATTTATGCTGCACAGGGGAATCCAGATCTGATTGCCCAGGGTGGCCCAGCTTCTGCCCTGAGCATAAGATTTAATTATCCATAGCAGCAGCGTAGCTCTCAGAGCCACCATTGTTATTAATGGCCATAAAAAGCACCATAAAAACCTGGCATGTTACATTTCTTATAATATATGATAATGAGGAACAATTTGATTTCCCTTTTTGGTTTTGACCTCCTTCTCTCCTGTTTCTTGCAGGTCCATGCATGCATGTGCTGCCTTGCACACCACCTCAGCCCCTGACTCCTTCCAGCACGGGTTCTTTCTTCCCTCCCTGTCTTGTGCTCTTTTCACACCCTCCTTCATAGCACAGGTGTGGCATGTACAGAAGTGGTTTCCATGCTTGAGTACAGAGCATGGTCCACATATATGTAGCTGACTTTGTCTCCTGTTCTTGTTACCAGCTGTAGTGTTCAGCTGGGATTTTGTATTTAATGGACCTTTTACAGGCAGACCCAAACTGTCTGGATGCTGTGCTATGCCAAGTCCTGCCACTCAGTAAGCCCTGAATGCCTGTAGCATCTCGAGTCTTTTTTGAGGGAGACAAACATCTAAATAGCTCCACTGGAGTAGTGGAAGCAGCAGTAGGGCATTTATGCTGTAGGAAGATTCCAGAGCTGAATGATGCTGAAGAGAAAGCACAGCTGATGTACATGAGCTTTTCTTTTTCATATACACCAGCCACTCTCATGCTTTGAGATTAGTTTCACAGACTGAAACTTGTGTTGTGTACCCCAAATCAGGTTCAAGAACTTCACCTGTGTGTGCTGAAGGTCTAGGCTGGATTTTTTCCTGTGACTGGGGAGCTTTGTATGCATAAGCTTTTGAGGCAAGGTTTTCTTGCCAACTGTAAGAATATCCCCGTGGCTTGTTGCAAGAGCCTGCAGGCATTAAGCTTCGTGAGCTTTGTGCTGCCTTCCTCACTCAGACAAGGTACAGCCAGACCTTGCTCCTTGCAGCAGGTGAGCAGCAGTGGCTGCCCTGATGTGCTGAGGAGGCTGTGCTCTCACAGCAACCAGCACACAGCTCTGCCCTGCTGTTTCCAGTGGGAAACAGCCTCTTCTGCTGCTGTGGTGGGTGTTGGCTCTGGGTGAGAGCACTAATCTGACAGCAGAGTCCTCCTTGCTGCTGCTGGGCCACGAGCCCAGCTCTCCCAAAGTTACACGGGGTGGGAGGTTTAGTGGCAGCTCCTGTTCCAGCTCCAGGAATCTCATCCTCACCAAGATCTTTCAAGCTTGTGCTTTTCCATTATGGAGACGTGCACCTGACTGTGGGCACTCCCAGTGCATTTACGTGAGAGGAGAAATCTGTGCATTCAAATCCACAGGCTGTGTTTTCATGCTGCTTTATATCACCCTGCATTCTGTGTACCCACTGCAGATTATTCACCTTTATAGGGGCAAATCTCTCTTTTGGCAGGCAGCTGTCCCTGCCTGCTCGTGTCTGTTCCCGTGTCCTTTGCAGTGCCCTTTCTTATCCCTGGGCAGTGTGGCTGGAGACTCACTGCTGCCTGTGATCCCTTGCACACAGCCTGCCTTTCACAACCTGGAACTGCTCAGCACCCCACAGCCTGGTGCCCCTGTTTCCAGCAGTCTTGTTCATCCCTCTGTAGCAACATTGAGTGCTGTAGAGCAACTAGAGCATGTAACACCACGGGTTTTGTGATGTTTGGGGCTTTCCTTAAAAGCCAGCTTGCCAGTCTGGGGCTGTGCATGAGAACCTGGCTTTTTACCGTAAGGAAGAGGCTGTTTTTCAAATCTGTCACTCTGCTGAATGAAGGAAAAAGGCAGAAAAGCTTAGAAGGTATTTGAAATGCAGTCTGGCATTTATGATGACTTAAACCAGCCCCAGAGTTCTAGAGCCTGTGTCCTGATTTAAACACTGAGCCGGTAAGGGCTTGGAGCTTTTTATGCCAGGGAGAATGGAGATACTGGCCTGCTGGGATGAAGCTGATGGTTATTTGTGTGCAGTCCTTAGTTGTTTCATCCCTACCTGCCAGTCTTGCTGTGTTTGGAGACAGACCTGCCCTGGTTCTGGGACAGGAAGGCTGGGCTGGGAGAGGAGCTGTGTCTGGGAGCCTGCTGCACACTGAGCTGGGCTGATGAGCTGTTGATCTGTGATGTAGTGGGAGGTAGAACACGTTTTTCTGCTGCTCTTGGCAGTTTGTTAAAAATGCTTCTTGGTGCCTGGAAACACAGATGTATAACCTAACCCTAGCATGTGTGTTCCTGTGTGCCCGGGGATGGTGCAGGTCTGTGCCCCATCCCTGTCCCTTACCCACCAGGGCTGTGCACAGGCACGAGGGAGTCTGAGTGTAAGGCACAAGAGTCTGAGAGAAGCCACATTTATTTAAGGGGATTCCTCTTGTTAGCAAGATTGAACATTAACAGCCCTTTTCTGAGGCTGGTGCAGGAATTTCAGCTGATTTGGGACCAAATTGTATGTTTGGTCATCTTGAGGAAATTAGAGTGTCTCTACTAATGTGCCGAGGGAATTAATGTTAAGTGATGAGGGACTTAGCAGCTAAAAGAAGGGACAAAGGAAGGGTGAGTGTGCTGTCTCTGTGCTGGCATGGGCAAGGCTGATTGCAGCCTGGAACAAGCCTTTGTGAGATGCTCTGTGAACCTCCCAGTCCCTTGTGCCTTGTACTTCACTCAGAGCACCTTTCACTTCTGCCTCCCAAATTATGCTGAGCTGAAGGACAGGATAGGGGGCTGGAGGGTGACTGAAGCACTGGTTCTTGGGGCCAAGACCTCTTCTGCAAGGGCTGACCTCCTGCAGGATGTGTGCTTCCAGCAGGACTCATGTCTTGGCAGATATATTGGTATTTCTGTGTCCCTGCAGGCAGGTGAGGGCACAGGTGAGGAGCCTGCAGTCTGTTTGGCAGGTGCCTTGCCATTCCTGGCCTGAGGCAGAGATGGGTTTAATCTAACTGACCAGGCTGCTTGTGGAAATTAACCTGTTTTATCCAGCTAAATAGGAGAGGGATAGAGAAGACAGACCCAGATTCTTCCATCCCTGGAGATACTAAAAACTTGACTCCTTATGGCCCAGGGTAATCTCATCTGCCTTTGAAGACTGCCTGCTTTGAGCTGTAGATGGATCAGGAACCTCCTTAGGATAGGTGCCTGTTTGTTATTCCAGGACTTTCTGGCTTATTGCTCCTCCTGCCCTCAGCTGGAAGGTGCCTTGTCCTGAGGTGTCTCTGAGGATGTGGGATCTGACTTAGAAGTACCTGAGAGCAGGGCAGAGCCCATAATAATGGGATTCCTGGAAGGCAGTTACCTGCTGAGTGCTTCGTCCTGCTTTGTTTTTATTACCCGAAGAGAGTCTGCTGTTGGAGCAGATTCAGTGGTATTTATGTGATGCTGTAAGTGTCCCCTTGCCTGGTAATTATACTGATTAATCTGGATCATGCTGGAAAGCCACATGTGCCTTGCACCAGAGGCTATGCCACCATGTGTCCACATTATTCAGCTATAACAGATTCTGACAAGAAGGGGAAGACAAGTCTGAGCTCGAGGTTGTTCTTGCTTTGTTAGCAGTGTCTGGGAAAGACAAAGTTTGTCAGTTTTTCCAGCTGGAAAGAAGGTGAATCTCAGGAGATGATAGCAATGGCTTTTCTGTGCTCACTGTACAGCCTTGAGGAAGGTCTGTCTCCATCCCTTGGAGCTTCTTTGCAGAGTCCCTGGTGGTCAGGTTTTGGGAGCAGAGACTATCTTGGTTCTGAAGGATGGGACCATGTGGGTTTGCTGCTGGTGGGTGTTTCAGGCAGTGCCCTTAGTGCCACAGGGATGCAGAGCATGTGTGGAGACCCCGACTTGCCACAGCCATTAGCAAATGGTGAGTGGTACCTCGGCCTAGAAGACAAAGCCAGGCTGACTCTTGGGCTGCTGGCCTGGAGTGGCCCATGCAATTTGGGAACAGCATCCCAGTGACAGTCCTGATGGGGCTCTTGGAGGTCTGGCAGTTTGTCTGCTGAAGATCCACACCTTTCCAGGGTGGCCTGGACACACAACACCATGAGAGGGAGTTTCTGATCAGTCTCCACCCCTGTCACTGGCAGATTTTGTCTGCCTTGTGCTGCTGGAAGAACAGGAGTGGCTGGGGACATTTGACCTGCTCTGCATGTGCCAAACAGCCTGGACTTGTTCCCCACTGGGACAAGTGACCTTGGAGGTGTTCTGGGAAGTGCCTGAGCACTTTCCTCCCATCTTGCATGGCGTATTATGAGCTATATCATTACGAGCAGCTCAGTTAAGTCATTACAGCCTTGGTGAATGCATGAGCTTTTTCCCTCTCATCCCAATTCATCACTATTGTGCTGACATGAATCATTTTCATTATAAAATGCTTCAGACCCGTTAATTAACAGAATTGCTTAAATTTCAATGAGATAGTGCTTGCCCAGAAATAACGGTTTTGTATTCACAGTGGAGTGGCAGGAGAGGCCTGTCAGCACGAGCAGCTGGGGCTGGTCCCTGAGCCCTGGGTGTTTGTGTCCTGCTGCCCAGGTGGGAGGGTGCCATCCTTGCTGGGAGGTGCCCACAGGCACTTTCTTGCCTCCCTTTCCTGCATCCCCCTGCCTCTCCGTGTGAGCTGCTGTGGGACTCCTTGTGGAATCCTCTGAGCAGAGCCAGGATGAATGAGGGGGTCAGAGCAGACCCTGAGCCCCAGTACAGGATAATCACCTATTCCCCTATCCAGGGGCAGGATTGTCCAGGTAATTACAGAACCTGAATTGACAGAGGGACAAGATAAGCTGGGTAATAATTGTGCCTATCCATGAGAGCTGGAGAATGGCAACGATCTCAAATGGTGGTTCTGTCTTTATAATAAATCCTAACAATGCTAATCATTGGAGTAATTGCTAGTTTCAGAAAGGAAGGAGTGATAAATGTCTCCTGAACAGTTTTGCCAGCTCCTGCTGCACCTGTAATGTCATGCAAAGGGCGAGGGGGAGGAATTTCATCCTCCCAGCTCAGTGGCATTTCTGGCTGCCTTTGGGGGCTGCAGCACCAGTGGCTCCAAGGTGTGAGCCCTTGTCTGGAGGTGCACAGGGCCACACCAGACACATGAATGGGGAAACTGGAAACCTGCTGGCTGTGGACTGCAGACGCCTGGTAGCCTTGGGGTCTATCCCTGTAGCCATATCTTGGCTCCTTGCATGCAGCCTGCTGGAACTCAGCTCCTGTTCTGCTGTGCTCTTGGAGCTTCAATGTTCTACCAGTGCTCAATGTGCTGCACATCAGCAAATGGATTGCAAGGTGCTCAGACCACTGGATGATTCTCTACTGTTTGCTCAGCAAGAATGGAGCTCCCTACTCCCTCTGGGTCAGGCTCCTCACTGCAGACCCATTCCAGCAGCCTCCTCCAGCATTATCCCTAGGCACAGGCAGGATTACTGGTGAAACAAAGCAGAGATGAATTTGCAGTTCACAGTAGGAGGAGGTAAAGCTGATAGTTAAACAGAAAACCCTGGAAGAGAGAGGATTTACAAAAACATAAACCAGTGTCTAAATCTGTGAGAATGTTAAAAAACAGAGCTGGAGGGGATTTTAAGCTGATTCCTGTCGGTTATGGGGTGCTGCTGGTACAGTGGGACTGGGATGTGGTGCTAATGACCTTGTATCCATGTAGGCACTCCTTCCTTCCTGACCCTGGTGCCATGTCAGGGCAGAGTAATTTCTTTCTTTCTTTCCTCGTCAAAATTTTCCTTCCCTACTTTGTTTCCATTTAAATGAAACAGTCGTGGGTGACTTGTAATTTCTGCCATTCACAGAGGTTTCAGGCTTTTACTGCTGTTTGTTTCTTGGTTTACATTCCTTTATATTTTAGTCCTGGTCATTTCCCCAATCCCAGATGAATACTGGAGACCTGTAAACACTGCTTTTAAGAGACTTACTTTTGTAAGAAGTACTACCTTACCATTCATTTTGTTAAGCTCCAGTGCATTCTCTGACACAGAGCATGTTTTTTGTTGTCTCTGGTCTCCTTAACTTAGAAGGACACTTGAAAATGAGGGGTTTTGTGCAGACAGACTTTTAGAAGTGTGCTGCCTCCCCCCACTCCCCATTCTCCAAATCACACGAGCCCCCCAAGATGTTCCCGGGCCAGGGTGCCTGGGAGATGGAGCCTGGGCAAGGGCACCCCTGTTCTGTAAGGGGTGCTGCAGCAAGCCTGGCTCCTGCCCAGCAGATCAGGATAAGTGGGCTGTTGCAGATCTGTGCCAGAGGGGTTTTGTGACTCAGCCTGGGTTTTTACAGAGCAGACCTTGAGGCTGGCCCCAGCACAGCCCCCGCATTTGGATGGGGGTGAGGATGAGTCCTCTCTTCCTGTGACTCCTGCCCCCACCAACCTTCTGACCCCCACAGATCTCTCACCCACCTCCAGGTTACCCTGGAGAAAGGCACAAAGCTCCTCTGTGCCAGGGTTTAACTAAGTGGGAACTGCAAGTAGCCCATAGGAAAAGCAGCAGTTGGGACTCTTTCACGCTTCATGAGGAGAATTGCTGGGAGCAGGTTGGGCCTGTGGCCATTCCTGGGCTTCAGGAGGATTTTTGGGATGTTTCTGGCTGGCTGACAATCCCCTGGGCTTGTTCTTATCCCCAGTGCCCTTCTCTCCCCTTAGCTGGCTTTTGCTCACATGCCCTCTTGCAGAGGGGTTCAGAAGGTTCTGTTTGTGGCCAGCACTGTGTTCCTGTAGCAGAGGCAGCCAGCAGCAGGGCTGTGGTTGGGGAGAGTGTCCCCAGCAGTCAGGGGAGGTGACAGTCCCTTCTACTGTGCACTGGTGAGAGGCAAATGCTGCATCTGACACCAAATGTGACTTTGTGGGCATGCCAGAGTGAGTGCAGGGAAGGGCCATGGACGTTGGTGAAATACTGGAGCATCTGCCCCGTGTGAAGAGGGGAGATCCAGCTGATGCTGTTTAGGTCTGGATCTTGTCCAAAGTAATCTCCAGTGACCCTTTCCAGCCTCACCCTGTCTGTGGCTCTGTGACCTGCCTGTGCTCAGCTGTGCTGCTGGTTTGCAGGTGTGATCCGGACGGCCGTGGCAGACCTGGACCGCGAGACGCAGGACCGCTATGAGGTGGTGATCCGGGCAACAGACATGGCAGGACAGCTGGGTGGCCTGTCTGGCTCCACCACAGTCACCATCGTAGTCACTGATGTCAATGACAACCCACCACGCTTCCCCCAGAGTAAGTCCCAGCGGGGGTGGGCACTGGAGCAAGTCCCGGCTCCCTGGGGGTGGTGGGATGGAACCTGCAGGCTGGGCCAGGACCAGGCAAAGGACTGTGGCACACACAGCCTGGGCCTGAGTTGTCCCTGCCTGGCAGCACAGTGAGTGCCAGATCCCTGCTCCAGTGCAGATCCTGGAAGCAAGCATGGCTTGTGTGGTAGGAAAGCAGGGCCAGCCCCTTTCCTGAGCACTTCCAAGCATCTGGAAGCCAAAAAGATCCACTATGCTGCTGTTCCCTGTGAGCTGGGGACAGAACTTGGCTGCTGGCCTGGCCCCTCCTGGCTGCTCTGTGAGAGCTTGTCCCACCCTTGCCCCAGTGTGGGACAGTGACAGTGCTCAGGGGCAGCAGCCTTGTCACAGCACAGCTCTGTTTTCCAACTTGCTGCTAATGGCCCGTGGCTGGTGCTGGTGTCTGTTCTGGGACCCTCCCCAGACAAGGTGTAGGGTGATCCTGCTGTGAGGAGTGGGCTGTGAGGGCTCTGCAGTGCTCTCCAGCTGTGGCCTGGCAGCTCAGGGAAAGGAAGGGGCTAAAGGAGGCTCAGCTTTTGGGCTGCATCTCCTAGAAATCAGAAATTGCAAAGGAGTCTTTGCAAGGAATTAGAGAGCACTGATTGCAGGGCAGTGTCCATGCAGAGAAATCAGCCCTTACTTCACGCAGCACCTGGAATGTCAGTACTCCCCAATTATCTTCCCTCAGCCCTTGTTTTTGGCTAATATATTTACTTCTCCTGTTGGGGCATTATGGACTGTAGACACAACAGGGTTTGAGCAGCCCAAAGGTGCCCCTGGGAGGTCTGTGAAGGCTGGGGGCAGTTCCAAGGCAGAAGCAGTGACCCTGGTACCCCTTTCTCCTCCAGAGATGTACCAGTTCAGCATTGTCGAAACGGCCCCCGTGGGCACTGCCATCGGGAGGGTGAAGGCAGAGGACTCTGACGTCGGGGAGAACACAGACATGACATATCAAGTGAAGGATGAGGAAGGGGTGGAGATGTTCAAAGTCACCACAGACAGCAATACCCAAGAGGCTGTCATCACGGTACAGAAGGTGAGAAGTGTTGATTGACTGGGGAAGGCACAGATCTCTAGGAGGACCCTTTCTTTGGGAACTGCTCCTGTTGAATCTGAGTTGAAGAAAATGCTGTGAGTGCTGTTCCAGCAGTAGCAGTTGCATTTTTGTGCCTGCTGATGCAGGGAGAGACCTGTCTGTGCTTTGCCTGCATGGCAAAACACAGGGCTGTGTCTGGGAGGAAGGGCTGAAAAGGAGCAGCACAGGGTGCCTGCTGGAGTCCCCCAGTGTGGCTTGGGGGTGGCAGTGAAGCAGTGAGCTGTGCAGAAGAGACACCGTGCATAGGACTACAGAGAAGAATGCTTACAGCTGTTATTGATAGCCCCTGTTAGAGGAGAAAAATGCCCACCTAATTCCTGTACCTGACCAGCAGCACTTTAACTGTATCTGCTTTAGGTGGCAAAAACAATCAAGCAAATACTTGGTGCAAGCAGGAAAGAATGATTGTTCTTCAAGGCCACTGTATGCAGCTTGCCTCCCCTGTAGAAATAAGAGCAGGGTGATTAATGATGAAAACTCGCTCATGTGCAGCACACACTGTGCTGTCCTCCCAGTGAATCCTGGCTGCTCACAGCCTGGGCACCCTGTTGGGGGCCCTGAGGGGAGTGGGCTGGCAGCTTCTGCTTCCTCCTGCCCCCTTAATGTGGCTGCTGCTGGCAGAAAGGAAAGAAAGGAAAGGAAAGCAGAAGCCCCCAGGCTGCTATAAAGGCACTGCTTGGGAGCAGGTAGCTTTAGTGGCTCTAGTGCTGCCCCGATGTCTCTGGTGAAGGAGAGGGAGCAGAGGGGTTCCTTGGGCTGGCTGTGGCTTACCCTCTTCCCTTGTCCCAGCCTCTTGACTACGAGTCAAAAAAAGTGCACACTGTCGTGGTGGAGGCCCTCAACAAGTTCGTGGACCCGCGGTTCGTGGACCTGGGCACCTTTCGGGACCAGACCATCGTGAGGGTCTCAGTGCTGGATGTCGATGAGCCCCCCGAGTTCCGGCCCCCCTCCAACCTGATGGAGGTCCAGGAGGATGCACACGTTGGATCTGTCGTGGGGGTGGTCACTGCCCTGGACCCGGACACAGCGAACCACCCTGTCCGGTAAAGCAGCCGCCCGAACCTCGCATCATCCCCCTTCCAGCAGTGGGCATGGGGTCACTGCAAGGGACCTGGGAGGGCTTGTGGCCATGGCTGGACAGAGGAGGTGGGAGAGTGCAGGAAAGAGTGGCAAGTGGTGCATGTGTGGCCAGAGTGAGTGTCTCGTGGGACAGGCAGCTGGCAGGTGAGTGGCAGCCTGTGCACAAGCAAGCGCAGCGGTCTCAGGCGGCGGATACGTCACTGACAGGTGATGGCTTTGTGAGTGCCAGGGAGTGTCAGGGAAGGTGGCTGGGTGATGCTTGCATGTCCTTGCTGCTGACAGCAAGGTATCTGCAGTGGTACCTGCCTGATGCAGGCTAGACACCAGGAGAGGCAGGAGAATGGTGGTGAAGGGTGATAAATGAGGTGAGGCTTGGGAGGTGCAGAGCCACAGCCTGGCTGTGTGTGCGTGCTTGTGTGCATAGGATCAAAGATCAGAGGAGTTTATATTTGGGCAGGGGACATAATCCAGGCAGCAGCTTATCTGCACAGGACATTTCCCATTTCCATTTAATTTGTGGCTAAAGAGATTGTTACCTTGTTAAATTGTTATTACCTAAGGCACAAAGCAGCCTTCTGGCCCTGCCAACTGGCCTGAGTCACGAGCAGTTGGGTTGGAAATCTGGTTTTCAGAAAACATCCTCAACGTGTGGAAAATTTCCTTGAAATGTGTGTTCTGGTGCCAGGTGCCGGCGGGGCTGCAGGTGCCCGTGGAGCCACTCACTTCCAGGGAGCAGCACTGGCTTTGACTGAGAGCTCTGCAGGGAGTCAGCCCCCAGCAACAGACTGGGAAGGACAGGGATAGGGCTGTGGGGTGGAGGGGGGCAGGCCAAAGAGGGCTCACTTACAGCACTTCAGCATTCAGTGATGTCCCCCCGGTGCCTTTTTGGGGCACTGAGCTCAGTGCTGTGGAGCCATGGGTTTCTCTTTCATGGTGAGTTGGGGAGGATCTCCTGATCCTCATGGAAATAAAAACTGTGAGGGTTAGAAAGCTCAGAAATGAATTTACACATGGAAAGCTGCCATCTACAGATGCCTGGCAGCTAGCAGAGAGTACTGTGTTACAAAGCTGGATGTTCAAAGTTGACTTTGGGGAATGTGAATGAAATCAGCCTTGGTGTGCCAGGAACTCTGTATGTGAGTGCTGCACCTCTTGCACTAGTGGGTGCTGAGTGCTAAATGTGTTCTCAACATACCTCTGCTCACCTCATTCTGTGACTCCCCCGTCCCTCTCCAGTCAGGCTACCTGTTTGATTTCTTTCTTTGTTGCTCCTGAGCACGTGTCTGTCAGCACACACCCTTCAGGAGAGTGGTGTCCACATACCTGTGTGTGTGCACGTGTGTGCATGTGCTTTTTCACTTGACTGTTTCTAGCTGTGCTGCTGAAAATAGATTTTTTTTTAATCTGTAATTGTAGAAGAGAGACCTTGGGGATGGAACTATTCTTATTCTTGTTTTTTCTTGTTCTTCGTGCTGCTTCCCTGTGGAGCTTTCTGCATTGTTTGCAGACAGACCAAAAGAAAGCAGAGGAAGGAGGCTCTTAATGCTGTACGAAAGGCAGTGGAGACTTGGACCAGAGAGAAGCAGATTCAAGTACTGGGCAGGAACGAGATGTGAGAGCCCAAACTTTGCTTTGGGAGTCTCTTCTACAGCAAGCTCAGCACTGGCAAGGCAATGCCTCATGCTCAGACACAAGGACTCGGCCAACAGGACTCCCAGGCATCTGCTGCAGCTTGGGAATTGCCATGTGTTTTCCCTTGTCAGGCTTGATGCATTCAAATACGTGTCCTGCCTCTAGCTATCCCCAGGCAGGTAGCTCATCCTGTGTCCCCCATTCTGCCCTGTGGGACGTGGTCCATCCCTTCACTCCCTCGGTGCTGGCAGTCCCTGCTGTCATGAGCAGTGGCAGTGCAGCAGGGTGAGCCTTCAGAGACATTTTAACATGTACCAAGTGGAGCTGCAGGTTGATATTGGTCGTGCTGATGCAGCACCAGTGCAAGAGGAAGGTGCAGTTGGATCTCTCCTGCTTCCCTGTCCTCTGGCTAGCCAGGTAATTTAATAAGATACTTTGCTGCGTAGGCAGCTGTTAACAGCTTCAAAGCAGTGCACAGCCATTAATGCCAGCACCCTGCAGCACCAGGATGTGACACTAACCCTTTAGCAGTAAGTCACCTCTCGTTTCAAGTGTGCTGCTCAGAAGTACAGTCACAAGAAGCCAGCACTTGTACTTCACCTCTGATACATTAGAGAGCACCCAGTCCTGACGGCATGACCAGCATTTGATCCTCATCGCCTTGAAGCCGGTGAGAACCCTTTGAAGTTGCTGCAGTTCAGTGGATCCCTTTGCCTTCCTGCTCCTCATCTGCCAGCGGTGGGAGCAGAGGCACGGCTGTGCTGCTGCAGTGGCTGCTTCCCTGGACCCGGGTCCGTGTGTTGGCCCTGCCTGTGAACAGGGGAGGGCCACCACTTCTGTCATGTCGAGATGCAGCCTCCCCTTGAGGCAGCAAAGAACAAGGATTGCCAGAGACAGCAGAGCAGAAATCAGCTCTGTCAGGGTTTCCAGGTCCTGCTGACACCAGGCTGCCAGTAACGAGGTTGGGAGGTATTTTTAGCCAAATGGGAAGGGAGGTGCCCTTGGCTTTTTGTTTTCAGCCCCAGGCCAGCACGAACAAGGCTGTGTGACTCCTACTGCCTCTGCCCAAAGCAACTTTGAGAGGCACATTCCAGACTGATGTTTCCTTGCCCTCCAGGTGATCCGTGTGTCCCACAGGATGCAACGACTTCGTTTGAGAACAGATCCCTTCCCACAAGCTAGACTGGGTCGTAGTGACCTGTTACAAAGATGTGAGGATTGAAGGGTGTCCCGGAGGCATCTCCTCCCTGCCTCACACCAGCTGCATTTTGGCTGCAGCGCCCCTGGCAGCCGCTTGCCTTGGATGAGAGGAGGTGCCTGGAGATCACCCCGTGTCTCAGAGGAGGACACCCTCCCCTGGACACCCTCCCAATCACACCAGTGCATGAGCAGGGAGCCGTGCTGAGCTCAGCATGGCCAAGCAGCTGTATGAACCTCCATGGGGCACAAAACCTTCTCTGGTACCAGTGTGGGAAATGCCCTCTTAAAGGTCTGGTTCTTTTTATTTTGTTCCATCCTCGGTTTTTTGCCTATCAAAGGCTGGAACTGTTCCTTTTCAGAAAAAAAAAAAAAAAATTAGTTTCCAGTTAGCTTTTTGGCTTTAGCTGTGTGTTTTCTGGGCGTAGTGCAGTTTTTCCTCAGCTGAACCATTGTATGAAGTTATACAGTGATAGACTGTCTCTGTGTGTGAGGCTGTTTGTATGGGAGCCTTTTGTTTCTCTCTCTGCAGTGGGAGCCTGTGCTCTGATTGTGTGCATTCCAGGCTTTATCAGCACTGGGAAGATGTTGCTTGGGATTTAAGGTTCTCAGAGATATTCTTGTTTGGCATTCACAAAATCCAGAGACACGTGTTGGACATGGGCATTTTATAGACTTCAACAGCACAGCAAGAACTACAACCTGCTTCAATACAAAAGGGAGAGGAGGAAAAAACAAACACAACAAAAAGCTTTTCATACAGTGTTTGAAAAGCTCCCTATTAACAAAACACATGGCATAAAATGTGCTTCTTGTTGTGTTTGGGGAAGAAGTGAAACAAACTGCTTGAGAAATGCATTCATGGGAAAGATGAGCACTGAGAAAGCTGTCGAAATTAAACAGTCACTTGTAACATCCAAACCAACAGGCAGTGCCAGCAGGAAGAGAGGGAAATGGAGTACAAGGTCCGCATCCCAATCAGAGCTGGGGACTGCACTTCCAGAGACGGAGCACCAGCCAGCTGCAGGAGGGATGAGCAGAGGTCCTGTCTCTGAGTACCTGGAGGAGGAGGGATTAAATTCTGCCTCTTCCCAGGGCAGAAACACTGTTTGACTTCAGTGGGATGGGTGAATATGAAGCTGGAGTAGAGGTGGAGAGGCTGGTGGTGAAGGTTGTATTGCACAAAATGATGTGAGTGAGCACAGCAAAGCACTGTTCACTCCAGCATGGGATGAGATGGAAGCTGTTGGAAGGTGTGGTCTGTTGAGGGATCTGCAGCTCCAAGCAGGCTGTGGCTTTCAGGGGTGGATGGACATCCCTGTGCCACCCTCCCAGCTCCCAGGCCAGCCAAGTGCTCTGGAGCATCCCCAGCCTGTGGCACGTGCAGAGAGCTGCAGACCCACCTGGACTGGCCACCTCCCCAGTCACAGTGAGAGGCAGCAGGGTCAGCCCTGCCCAGGCAGTGTGTGAGCTCTGTCTCCCTCCCTGGGGCAGTACTGGGAAGCTGACAGTTCTCTGTAGCAGTGGTGACAAAGGGATCAGAGTTGTTTGATTTGTGCCTGGCCATGGGGTGCAGGCAGCATGTCCTTAACAGATCATTCAGAAGGGACAGAAGACAACCTCAGCAGCAAAGCAATGAGAAGCATAAGTACTGGTTCCCAGTGGCATTACACTGAACACTCCCTGCCATCCCCCTGCCCTCTGGCCAGGCAGGCAGCCCTGGCAGATGTGCCCAGGCTTGGGAGGTGTCTCCCAACACTAAGTGGGTTTTCTGTGTGGATTTTTTTGCAGATGTCTCTGTTTATGCAGCAATAACAGAAGTGTGATCAGAACAGGCATGTGCTTATCTGAGAGGCAGGGAAGCCTGGGGAGGGTGAAGTACCATCTTGAACTTAACAGCATGAAAAAGTGGAGTGGAAGGCAGGACATGTTCGAGGTCAGGTGATGTGGGAGAACAATGGAAGCGGTTATGTAGAATTAGTTATACTATTGGAAAGGTACTAGGTGTTCTCATCCCAGTTTCTGTTCCTCTTTCCAGCAGAACATTGGACTGATTTGTACAATTCAGAGTGGTCATACCTCTCCTTTTCCTTTGCAGTGAGTGAACAAAGAGTGGATGAGAGGCTGCAGTACATGCCAAGACAGTGTCACTGCCCCTTTTGGAGTTGGCTGTGTGCCTGTAAAAGCTCTGCTGCCAGCTGGGAGTTGGGGCAGAAAATGCAGGCAGTCCCTAGTAGCTTGTTTTGAGATACATGAGCTTGTACCTGGCTTTGTGTGAGAGATGTCCATCACCTCTAGATGCAAGGGTGGAGGAGGAATTTAGCTACATAAGTACTGGATGGTGACTGGGTGCAAGTGAATTTAGATAGTGACTTTTGAATGTTTTTACTTGGCTACAAGCTAGTGCTGTTGTATTTATTCTCTCATCTCCCCATCTGTCTGAAAGGGAGAGAGCTAGGAAATGTAATCTGGTACTGTATAACATGTTAAACATTGTAGGAATGAATGCCTTTTTGTGTGCCTCCATCAGAGATGGAGCTGTGTGGATGGACAGAGGCTCTGACAGAGGCACTCCCATCTGCAGCTTGTCCCATCCTAGGGCATGGGGCAGAACAGCACAGGGCCATCTATGGCCATCTGTGCATGAAGAAGGTGAGCTGATGTTTTTTGGCTTTGAGCCATGTGGGTGATGGACCCACATCTGGAAAACTGCTCTGCAGCATGTGGAGCACTTCCCTTGTCCTGAACCTGCTGCTAGCCTGGAGCCTGTCCTGCTCTGCTCCTGTCCAATGTGGCCTCTCAGTCCAACTTCACCAGCTTTCCAGTTTGCTTTGTCCCTGCATTTATCTTCCTTGTGTGGTTGGACATGTGACTGAAGGCTTTAATTTATTCACAGCCCTCCTTTTGGTAATTTATCCTTTGTACTCTTTGCTGTCTTGTATTATTTAATTCTGTGAAGCACTCTGGGATTCAGTGTGTGTGAAAGATGCTGTACACAATAACATTATGCTGTATTGTTTGTGATTTGCAGGCCTTCTAGATTTCTAATTCTGATTGCAGTGGTGGTTTGTGTTATTTGTGCTATGGCTGTGCTTGAGGGCCTCAGCTGGATCAGACTTCCCTTCCAGCCCTTCCCTTCAGGAGTTCACATCTTCATTGTGCCCTGATTTAGTGTTGTCTTGCTCCATTCCGTGTGTAATGGTTGGAAATGAAGGACACGCCACTGGGACATGCATGGATTTGTGGTGTGCTGGTGAAGGCTCAGGGCTAAACCTGGTGTCTGACTCCTGGTGAGCTGTGGGGCTGTCCCTGGGGAGAAGTGGGAATCAAGCTCTCTGGAGGTGGCCCAGGGAGTACGTGGGTTCCACCCTCAGGAGGGGCTGTTTGGGGCAGCACTGGAGCAGCAGAATGAGCAGAGTGAGAGCTGCCTGTGATGGGTCTCTGCTGAGCAGCTGGGCACAGTCAGAGCTGGAGGAACTCCTCAGCCTGTTCCTTGTGGGGCTGGGAAGCTCGAAATAGGGCTGATCTTGGGGCTGCTGGCATCATGTGCTGTGTTGATGGGGGGATGCTGGCTGCTGCCCACTGCTCTGCTGCCAGGATTGCCACACCAGTTGCAAATGTTCAGTCCAGACCCTGTGCTTTGTGCCAGCTCTAGCTGCAGTTGAGGTGACTGCAGATCTGGCTTACAGCCTACTGCGTGCTGCCCTCTGGGTGTCTCGCTTGGGTGGATGCAGTGGCAGGAGCAGGAGAAGGGGATTAGCAGGTGAGATGGGCTCCTCGAGCAGGGATGCTCACCTTCAGTATGGTTCATGCTTTTCTTGAACCTACTGCACGGAAGCTTCCCAGAGTCACAAGTGAAGTTACAGCCCACAATTTCTGTACTGCTCTGTGTATCCACAGCATAAGGTTCCCATCAGAGCAGGTTTTTTCCCCTTGTCCGAAGTCTGTGCACAGTTCCATTTTATGCACCGTAAGCCACACTATAATTTTACTTGAAGGGTCTGGCTTGCAGCCTGGTAGAAACATGGCCTTCCTGTACCATGCTGCAACACAGGACAAGGAGAGCAGTGATACAGGGCCTGTGGTGTTAGATTCCTGTGGGGCTGGGGGTAAGGGTGAGCTTGGCACATCCAGCTGCTCATGGTTTCCCCTTTTGCCTGGTCACAGGTACGCCATCGACCGCAGCACGGATGCTGAGAGGATCTTTGACATCGATGCCAAAACAGGTGCCATTGTGACAGGAAAGGTCCTGGACCGGGAGACAGCAGGGTGGCACAACATCACTGTCCTGGCCATGGAAGCAGGTGAGGTGGAGGAGTGCTATGTGGAGCAGAGTCTGTGCAGTGCTGGAGTGGGGCAAGAGGAGGAATATGGGCGCTGTCATTTCAGGGGTGGCCAAGACATGTGTTAATCAACACTGAAGTAAAAAAGAAAAATAAATGCAGCAGCACTGAGTCTGACATCTCCCTAGACAACCTAAAAATACTCTTCCTGAGTCGAGCATTAATAAGGGCGCATGGTCGAATAGTATATTTGATGAACGCTAATCAAATTTGTGTTATCTCTGCGCCATCCCTGCCAGTCATCCCTGTGCAGCTTGCTGCCTGCACTTGCACCTGCTGAGCAGCACCGGGGGCTCCCGGGGGGCTGTGCTCAATCACCTGCCTCCCCCCAGGTCAGGCACATGCTGTGCCTGGATGTCCCCTCAGCTGGAGCCCCGTGGCACGGCAGGACTGTCAGCACTTGCTTCTGCCGGAGCTCTCAGTGTTTGGGATTCACAGACTGTACCTGCTCCTGGGTTTGTAGCTCTGGCTGCCTCCTGTGTGCTTGGGGTGGTGCAGGCTTGGCACAGAAGGAATGGATGGGAGGTCCTGGGGCTGCAGCAGTGGGAAGGGACTGTGGGAGCAGAATGTCCCAGGCACCATGCTGGGAAAGAGAAAGGCATTGCCATATTCTTCAACCTTTTCCGTATTTTGGATGTGCAAGTGACCAGGGTAGCCTGGGCCCCACTGTGCTCTGCCTCTGCCCTGCATGGGTACCAGGGAGCTGCTGTGGCTGCAGAGCACCTCCTTATCCCTGCTGACATGTGCCGAGGCCTGTCTCTGTGGGCAGCAGCCTTCCCCAGGCTTCACTCTGAGTGTTTCTTTGCTCATTCTAGAGTGTTGAAGCTGCTGCTCATGTTCAAAGAGCCAGGTCAAGGCCTGACTTGGGTCCTAGAGATTGGATCCTGCCACCCATCTGGCCAGGCAATGGCACAGGGCCCATGGGTCAGAGAGGAGGGGTCAGCAGCCCTGGCTGGACTCCCACTGCCCCCAGGGGATGTCTGAGGCTCTGTGGTGCATCCCAGTCTCTCTCTGTGCCAATGCTCTGTGCTGGATGATGGGAGTGACCCCTGCACTCTCTGGCTGTGGCACTGTTGTGAGCCCTGCCTGATCACGTCCCAGGGAGGGCACTGCACTGCCAAGCTGTGGCCTGTACTCCATGGCAAGGCTCTGCAGGGAGGAGGGGTGGCGGCCTTGCAGCACAACTCAGCGGCCAGAGGAAACGTGAGGTGACAAGAATCAGAAGGACAATATTTACACGCTGTGGCTAGGATTTCAGAACAAGTCAGTAAATGCTGCAGCTCCCCTCTGGCAGGGAAGCCTGTCAGGCTGGATCGCTTCAAAAGCCAGGGAGACTCTTCAGTGCTCTGACTTCTCCCATGGTGAGCTCTGACTCATCCGTTTTAGCTGCCCAGACATTCTTTTCAGTGACATTATCCTTAACGTTTTGTAATCATGAAATATTAATGACTGATATTGAATTTAAAGTACAATTTATGTCTGAATCCTCTGGCGGAAAGGGCAGTTGTAAAGGTACAGCCCTCTGAGTGATGGAGGGGTTTCGGAGCGGGGCCATGCAGCAGCTGTCAGGATGTGCCTGGTGCAGAGGGATCAGCCATGCCAGGGGGAGTGGGGAATGCAGGGCAGCTGGGAGCCTCCACGCTGGCAGCAGCACATCCAGCAGTGCAGTTCCTGGCACACAGGTGGCTGGGGCCAGGGGTGCTGGCAGGGCTCTGTGATGCTCACCAGGGGCATGTGGGGTGCAGCTGGGTACCACAGTTACCAACTCTGTCAGAGGCAAGTGGTCATGCATTCTCTTTCCTCAGTGAGATGCAAACTTGGCAGGAGGAATGGAACAAACCCAGTGGGAGTCCTGCTGCCCAGGATTGTGCCTGGTGCCTCAGCTCATTGGGGCTAGTGGGAAGCTGTACCCACTGTATTCCCACGGTACCAGGGCCCGGTTGAGTCTCATGGCACCAGTCACATGGCCTGGATTGTGTTGCAACAAGATGGTGCATCCCTGTGGCCTCCTTGAGCTGCCCTCCTGGTCTGCTGTCAGGGCTGTCCTGGGCAGGGTTTGACTGCTGCAGGCTGAAGGACAGCCAGCCCCGCTGGCAACACTTGTTCCCACAGGCAGCCTGTGGGGCTCAAGCAGCTCCAGGCAGGAGCTGGGCCCCAACCCTGTCTGGCACCCACTGCTGCTGCAGCAGAGACCGTGTCCTGGTTATTTCCCACCTGCAGATATCAGTGTATTTACCCCTGAAAGCAGTGAGAAAAGCTGCAGAAGGTGCCCAGCTGTGCCCATGAGCTGTCTGGGCTTTCCAGTGCTGGCATGAGGAGCAAGGGCAGCTCTGTGCCCAGCCAGGCTCCCCCAGCAGGAGCTGCCTTGGCCGACCAGGGACCAGCAGAGTGTTTGGCCTTGCAGCATGGCAGGAAGCATGGGGGCTGTTCAGCTAATCTGGCCTGGGACCAGGCCAAGTGATTCCACAGATAAATCTTCATCTCCCTCGCAAGCTGTTTACCTTCCTTGGGCTAATATTAGTGATTCTCTTCCTGTTTTCCTCTTTGCTCATGTAAAATGATGAGGCCTTGACTGCTGTGTCCACTGCTGGTAATTGAGATGATAAATCTTCCTGCTGGAGACTGGCTTTAATCAGAGCATTGTGTTTGGATGCAATTTAATGGCTCTCATGCTGCTGAGTTTGGGCAGGACTCAGGAGAGGTGAGAGCCATTTATATGTTACTTGGCTTAACTGCTGCTTCCACTTTGCTTCCCCCTAGCTGGGGGCCACGTTTTCACCTCCAGCCTCTGATATAGCCACCTGTCAGACGAGTCATACCTCTGGCATGCCCCTGCTCTGTCCTTGGCATCAGCACTCTGGTTTGCAGGCAGGAGCTGCAGCAACAGCTACAAACCCACCCTGTGCCCCAGAGCCATGGCATCAGGGCTGGAGAGCAGACTGGCACATCCCAGTCTTCTGTTCTGCATTTTGTTCTCCCAATTTGCTGAGATAGTGAGGAATAAATTCCTCTCCTGCCTCTTCTGACTTCCTTACTAATGTAAAAATTTTGAATTCAGTATTGTATCAATTTGGTCTCGACGCAGAAGAGCAGGTTGGATGCTGTGCCCAGCAGTGTCCCTGAGCTGGTCTGCTCCAGGTGCTGCAGCTGCACGTGGCAGCCCATGGTCCCCTGGGCTCTCCTCAGATCCAGAGAAGCTGCTGAGCACTTTTGGGTGTGTAGGGAGGAGGGCAAATGGCATTTTCTGGATTTGGAGATCCACAGGAGAGGTTTGGGTGTAAAAGTGCAAAGTGTTTTATTGTGAGATTGTGTGAGGGTCTGGAGGAGTGAGGGCTGGATCCTGGCACAGCAGAAACCACAAGTCCCCTCCTTTCCTGCCACAGCAGGGGTGACCAAGCACTGTCAGTCCCTTCCCATCCCTGGGAGCTGCTGCAGAGCTGCAGCATTGCTGAGCAGTTGCCCAGAGCTGCTCGGTGTCAGTCCTGGGAGCACTCAGCTGTCTGCAGCTCAGGGAGAGAGGGCAAGTTGGTGTTTTGCATCTGAATATTTAAGAGGAGAATATCGTCCTGTTCAGAGTACTTACTTACATAATTAATTAAATAAGGAAATACTCTGAGATGTGGAGGAAGATTCCCCTGAGGCATTTGACTCTGGGCCTGAGGGTTGCTGTGCAGCAGGACTGTGCCCACCTCCTGCTCCAGAATGCTGGCACTGCCTGTCCCATCCTGCCAGTCCTGTCCCATCCTGCCTGTCCTGCTACATGGCACCAGGGCAGGGGTGTCTGGCTGGCAGGCCCTGGGCCACGCTGGTGGCTGTGTTGAGGCAGGCACAGATGCAGCAGTGTGGAAGTACTGGGCAGGGCTCTGTCCCCCACGCACAGCAGCTCCAGTGGCTCTGAAATAATTCCTCCCATGTTGGCAAAGGCAGCTGCCAGTCACCAGCCTGGAGCTCCCATACTGCACGGCTGTGCTTCCAGCATCTCCCTCTTGTTCTGTGTATTTTCCATGTCTCTTTCCTCAGTCTTTTCAGATTAATAGCATTCCAACTCCTGAAGGAAATGCAGAAAAACGGCATGTTTAATTTTAATTTAGGAAAGCGTTTAGGTAGCAGCCTAGTTTTCTTGCTGCTGTCAATCAGGTTTTCTCAAGGCTGACATCAATTAGTTTAAAAATATTGAATGTAATTTTGCCTGACACAACATATTGCAGCCACTGCAAAATATAATTTATTTTAGAAGAAGAAATAATTAAACTAATTTGCATGTCAGTCAGCTGAGCTGGAATACCGAGGAGAGACGCTGCAATAGAAGATGGCTTTTTTCCCTTCCAGTTGCCCTCAGCCAGCACGTGTTGCCCTTGCCTCAATCACAGGCCAGGTGCTCCTCACAGCCCTGCGAGGGCAGGTGCCTGCAGCACCCACACCACAGCCTCATCCACCCTCTCAGCTTCTCTTTCTGGTGCTGGGACCTGCCTGCTGAGTCTTTGCTCCTGTGCTGGGGCATTTCAGGTGTGTGCACACAGGTAGAGAAAGCACAGGCCAGAGTTTCTGACCTCGCAGATGTGAATCCTGCGTTAGTTTAGAGCTTTGTGCCTTTCATTACAGATGTGCTCTGTAATTATTAACAAGATCATTATTAACAAGATGTGCTCTGTAATGATTAACAATCTTAATCACGCTTCTGACCATCATACCAGTTTATGCCACTGCTACAAAAAAACATATTTCAGATGTTTTGAAAATAACTTTTTTTCAAATACATCCAACCATTTTTCATTTTTTCACCCATAAATCCAGGTACTGGGTCAAAGGAAGAGAGAATTTCATAAAGTGTTGAGAAACCTTCACATATACTCTGTACAGCCAAAATCAAAAGAAGCTGATGTGTCCCTCACTGGAAAGGTAGACAAGAGTGCAGCTGTTGCCTTTCTAACCTTGATGTTCCTGGACACATCAAATTTTGACCCTGTCACTGAGCCAGGAGTGAGCACAAGCCTCAGGCTTCAGCAGTTTTGGAAGGGCAGAAGGAGAGCTTATGTATGACAGGGTGCATTTAGAAAGGTCACAGTCTCAGAGCTGTGCCCAGGGATGTGGGACATGAGCCCTGGCTCGGGAGGGGCTCGGTCCAGGTCCATGGCCCTGTGCTCCTGTCCTGTGCTCCAGCTCGGTGCTCCTGCCCAATGCTCCTGTCCTGTGCTCCTGCCTTGTGCTCGATCCATGTGCTCCAGCCCCGTGCTCCAGCCCAGCTCTGCACACGCTGATCACATCCCTCCTCGGGGGCTGGGGATGTTGTTTCAAAGAGAAGCTCCTTTGCTCGGGATCATCTGGATGTCCAGACCTGGCCCACATGATCCCAACAGGTCCTGGGGAGGGTTCAGCAGCGCTGGGATTGGTTCCTGCTCACAGCTGGCTCCACACTTGGGGAATTAAAGGAGGAGCTCTCCTCTGGGTTACAATTAAGGGGAAGAGCTGTGGTCCTGGATTAATCCTCCTTTGAGGCTCTACTTCCTCTCCTTTCTTTCTGCCTTTCCTCATCATCCTCTCAGCAATCCTAGCCTGCTCCAGAGCTGAGCAGCAGGGATGGTTATCCCTCTTCCTGTGGGTTGAGGAGGGGGTGATGAAAAGCTGTCATCCTCCTTCTTGCAGGAACTGAACCCTTTTTCTTCCTGCTCATTTGTGGGCATCAAGCACACACCCCGCCGCCTCCCCGGGCTCCCTTCTCGCCCCACTGCCTCCCCCTTTCTCTCTTCCTGCAAGCAATTGCGGTTTATTTCACTGCACCAATATGCCTTTTAAAATAACACATAGTTCTAGGCTTTTAGTCACGACTTCAGCCTCCCTCCCCAAAAACAACTATCTAATCACCAGAGCAGCTGGTCTGGGTGAGAGGGAGTGATAACATGAGAACCGGGTGAAGGCAGCTCTGGGGAGGGGGCTTAGATTCCTGGCTAATTATGGAGCAGCGCTAAATCTCCTGTCCCCTGGGCCCTCCCCCACCTGATCTGTTGGGGCTAGTATTAATGTTATAGACAAACAGGCAGCAGAACTCCTGCCTGAGCGTGGAGAGAAGCATTAGTTCTGTCACAGGTGCAGCCTCTGGGTAAAACAAAGGAGATGGAGTAAGAGGGAGTTCTCATTTCTGGAGATATATGAGGTGCTTCAGCAAACATCAGGCCCTCCAGAGTGATTTATAATCCTGTGGCATGGGCTCAGTGTCCCTCGGCAGTGTGTGTGCAGCTCAGTGATGCTGCAGTGAGTGGAGGTATAAATCCTGCCCCGTCCCACATGCAGAGTGAACCCAAAGGGAGGGGGGATCCCCAGGACCACTGCCTGAGTGAGGCTGGGCTGGGGAGCACCAGGGTGAGAGGGCTGCCTTCAGTCTTACTGCGTGACCCCCTCATGCCAGCTGGTGGATGGTGCTGTGTTCAAGTTGCAATGGCAACAAAAACCCAGTGTCAGCATAGGAGGCCTGAGTCCCTGGGCAAGAGCCTCATGCCACAGTGGGTCATGCCCTCGGTCACCTCGGCACAGCAGAGGTGGACAGACAGATCTCACCACCAGTCTGTGCCCTTAGTTGATGGCAGCTGTTGCACATCCCAGCTCCATTTGCTCAGCCCTCGGATGTTGCTGCCAGTCTCGAGCACCTATGGATCAGGATCCAGGTCAGAAATCCAAGTTTTCTGTCCCATCTTGGTGTTGTTTTGCTGCAGCACAGATGGATGGCTGATCCCTATGGCTGGGACTAGCTTTGAGCCACTCCAGTTTTCCAGGGCTAGATCAGGTGGTGTTTCAGGAGTCCTTGGCACACAGCGCAGTTTTGCAGGGTGCAGTGAGGCTGAAGCATGCTCTACAGGTGCTGCTGTCCTGTAGACAGTGTGTGCCATAGGCAGGCAGAGGTGCAATGCTGGCAGCAGGCACAATGACCTCTGAACAGATGGGAATGAGGGGGTTTGCTCCCTGATAGCAGCAGTTGGCCTTTTGTCCTGAAGCTCTGCTTCTCTCTCTCTTTCAGATAATCACTCCCAGGTGTCAAGGGCCTCTCTCCGTATCCGGATCCTGGATGTCAATGACAATCCACCTGAGCTTGCCACCCCCTATGAAGCTGCTGTGTGTGAAGATGCCAAGCCAGGCCAGGTAGTGAGAGTCCTCCAGCCCTGGTCTCAGGCTGCAGGCTGTACTCTGGACCAGTGCCAGCTTGCCCATCTGTCCCCTTCTGCCTGAGATTCTTCCTGTGCAGACCCTGTCACAGTGGGAGTCACTCTGCTGCTCCCACTAAGCCCATCTGCAGGGTTGAAGGCTCATCCCTCTCTATGGCTGCAGCTGGCCATGCCACTGGCTGTGCCCTGCACGTGGGACCCTGGGAGAGGCTGTGGAAGCAGCACTGGTGCTCACCTCTGCCTTCTCCCCACAGCTGATCCAGACAATCAGCGTTGTGGACCGGGATGAGCCTCAGAGTGGCCACCGTTTCTATTTCACATTGGCGCCTGAAGCCACCAACAACCACCATTTCTCTTTGCTGGATATCCAGGGTAAGTCCAGTCCTTCTGTACCCTTGGCCCAGCATCCTTCAGGCTGAGCAGCACCTCTGGCCTTGGAGAGGAAGATGGGTTATGGTCTCTCTGTGCCAGCCCTGGGTGCTTCGGGCATGTTACAGAGCTTCTTGTCGACCTGAAATGGTGGGACTGATCAGCTAACAGCTTGGATTTCCTCAAGGAGGCTCTGCCAGCTTTATTCCTTGCTGCAAGCAGCTACAAAGCTCCTCTCATGCTGTCTGGTTAAGCCTTTGGTATTTTCAGGGCTCTCAGTCCCTTTCTTGATGGGAAATCTCCAACCTGCCTGCAGGCAAGGAGATGATGTGGATTTATAGATGAACACGCTCCCATTTTGAGCGTTATGATTTATCCCTCTCCAAGGTAAATCCTGGAGCATGGGTCATCTTGGGGCTGCTGTGTAGATGGCCAGCCCTGTGCCCCTGACAAATGAGGACAGCTCTGGAGCCCTGGGAGCCTGATTCCCTGTGAGGTGGTGGCTCTGGGGTGCAGTTCCTCTGTTTCCTGGGGGTCGTCTTCTCCTTTGAGACATGCAGCTAGGCAAAGCCTGTCTGATCCTCTGGGCAGCTCTGGGGTTCTCTGCATCCCTGAGCTCAGTAGCTCATCCTGGGTGACTTGATGCTTCTGTGAGTAGGGGGTTGCCATGCAGGTTCTGCTGGCTGAGCCTGGCTGCTGTTGGATTTTGCAGGTTTTCAGGTCAGGCTACATTTGTGTGAGCAGTAACAATCCAGAAAAGTAGCTATCAGGATGCTTCCTATTTTTGGTTGCTGTTTAAGGTGAATTTGGGTGCTGATTGTAGCAGTAGGTACAGCAGGGTTTCCTGCAGATACTGGGACCTTCTCCTGCCACATGTGTATGTGCTTGTCACAGGGGCCAGCAGACCACATTGAAATTCTTCTTTGGTTTTGGTTGGGTTTTCTTTTAAAACCATTTTCTTTCTCTGCTTTTGCTGCTTTATCTGTAAAAGCCTGGTTTAGTTTGTTCTGAGCTTATCGTAGGAGCCTTCTGCTGACGTAAGATCCTGCTTGCTCAGTTTGGTTCAGCTTTATTAGGGATAGTCAAAATGGAAAAGCTTCAGATGTGATGGTAGCACAGCTGGATATTGCTTTGTATCCTGAGTAGCACAGCTGTCCCTGACCTGAGTCCCTCCCCCTCTGCTCAAGGGCAGCTGTTCAGAAGACCTTTGCTTCTTATCATGTAAACAGGCTTTAATCCTCAGCAAGATTTTGCCCCACACCCAGCGATTAACTTCCCTCACTTTCTTTGAAGGGCCTTGTGAAAATGTGCTTGAACATGCTGAGCTACACCTAGGTTTCCATCCCTGCCCTCAGGAGGCTCCCAGCTCTGGGCCAGGGTGTCTGCCATGGCCAGGTTGCCATCCCAGAGCCGCCACCGCTGTTCTGCTTGTCTGGCAGGACACGTGGCTGGGGGAGTATGGGGCTTAGCAGGGGCTGCTTGGCTCCCTGGCTCTGTGTGGGGCTCCACCAGCAGTGGCCCAGGAGCTGGCATTGCAGTAGATGCAGGACACGTGTGCCACCATCTCCTCCAGAGATACTGCTCTCTTGAGTGGGATGAGGCTCTTGTGGCACGGGGTAATTCTTTGTGCTAAACGATGCCTCGAGCTTTTTGTGTGGTGTAACACTGCATAAAATGAGTAAAAGCTGGCATCACCTCCCGCCTCCTGCTCTGGGGAAAACAAATGTTGTTGCTGCAGGGTTATTCCCAGAGTGTTTTGAGACCCTCCCAATTGCTGAGCAGTGCTGTCTTCCACAGCAAGCGGAGGTGGCTGCCTGTGGCAGATGGAGGCACCCCTCATTTTTAACAGGGTGCCTTGCTGCCACCTCCCTACCTTTGATTTCTGCCCCCTTCTCCAGTCCATCAGCTGTGCTGGGTACACTCACCTTTGCCCCTGCTCTCATAGGTGTCCTTGCTGCATCCTCCCTTGTGTTCTCCCATTGCTTCCCTCTCCTGCATTCACCCCTCTTGCACTTGTCTCTACTCCCCCGTATAAATATCAGTGGTGACAAACTGCTACCACCAGCCCATCTGTTTCTTTGTACAAATTTGTAGCCAGTTTTGAAACGTGATTTATAAATATTGCTTTTGCAGCCAAGGAGTGACACTGATGGATGTCAGCACAGATGGATTCTCTAAACTCTTGCTTAAATCCTCTCTTTTGCTTTGCACCTACTACACTTGGCTCCTTCGTGGCACCAGAAAGCCACCTCGGGAAGTGACTTGCTCTCAGCAGGGTGGGGACTAGCACCCACTCAGGAGTGCTCCTGTTGCATTTGGGCAGGGCAGGAGCACCTGGTATGGCGGGCTGCTGGGGGAAGCCTGGGGGGCTGCAAGCTCTCAGCAGTGTTGGGCTCCCTCCAGGGTCCTGGGTGTGGCCCCGGTGCTCTGGGTTGGAGATGCAAAACCCAAGGGTGTCCCTGCAGGTGACAGGATAGTGATAGCTGAGTTACAGGTGGTTGGCAAGAGCTGGGCTTTTGGAACCAGCACCATTGCCTATTGGTGTCTCTCCTTCTGTGCTCTGTCAGGGAGCGCTCACACACTTCCTGATTCATCAGAGAAGGAATAAATGTCACCTGTGGTAGCAACAGCAACAATCCAGGAAGAAGATGCCCATCATATGGAGTGACTGAAGGAAGAGATGGAATTAGAGAAGCTGACCGCGTTAAGATCCAACTGGTGCCATTCCAAAGCCATTCACCATCCTCTGTTTCCTAACTCGCCTTTTGCTGGGTCTTTCTGGCCTGAGAAAATTGATTACAGCAGGATCAAAGGCAATTAAAGCCTGAAATCATGTTCTCCAAGAAATGCTAATTGTGTTGGAAGGGATGGTAGAAAGCATCCAAGCCCTGCAACCTGGAAGGAGTGCTAGGTAATATGGAGTGACACATGGAGCTACTGACTCCAGGGCTCAAGGGCTCGGCAAGCAGATGTCTGAACTCTCTGCAGGTCTCATTAAGAGCATGTAATGGGTGATAGAAGATCTGAAAATCCTAACAATCAAAAGCAAAATGTTAGGATTTGAGGCTTGCCTGAGGATAGAGGAAGCCTCCTCCAGCCCCCCAGGGATGCCCCTCTCAGCACAAGCAGTGCAGATGCTCATTTGACTGGGGTGGGAGTGGGGTGTGTGTGTGTGTAAAAGAGCATCAAACCTCCTCGGGGCTGAGCAAACAGCAAAGGAGCAGCAGTGATGCTGTGCCTGGTACCCAGAGAACTCGAGAGGAGGAAGAGGCAGAAGGGAAAACCAGGATGTTTCTTCTACAAGCTGCACCACCTGGGGCTGGAGGAGGTCTGCTCCCTTGGGGCAGCCCTGGCAGCAGTGTGCTGCAGGCCCAGCCAGGTGCTGGTGCTCCTCCCCAGAGCTGGTGTTCCCAGGCTCCAGTACAGCAGAGCAGCTGCTAGAGAAGGGGAAGATGGATGCTCACAGGGCCCTCTGAGTGTGAGAGAGGGAAGGGACATCAAAATCCCTCCTGCTCTCCTAGCACTGTTTGAGATTGAGTTATGAAAAGGATTTATTAGTTCTGTCTTCAAGGCTGCCAAGAGCCTCTTTGGAGAGGGAGTTTGGGAGACTTAATTATTTTATTATTCCTAGTGTCGTTAAGCTACCACCAGAGTATATTGCATTTCCAAACTTTCCTCTTAGGGCAGCATTGATGAGTCCCTGTGTGTTCAGCTCATGTCAGTTCCTACCTGGTCCAGTATCCTGTTCCTCAGATGGACAGAGGGGCCATCTCCTGCCCTGTCATACAAGGCAATGTGAAATAACACAGGATAATGTCACTGCATGATCAGAGAGAGGGTGGCAGTGGAAACCTATGAAGAAAATGTCAATTTGTGCAGCAAGAAAGCAGTGATAGTAAAAGGTTCGGGTGGGGCATCAGAGGACACTCAGCACAGCCACAGCAGAAGGTGCAGCTTTGTGGGGACTGGGCAGGAAACCAAGTGTGAAGACCCAGACTCGTCTGTTCAGGAAAGCTGTGGATTAATGTCTCCTCACATTCCAGTGCTGCTCCTCAGCTCATCACCCCAGAAATGGATTTGGCAGGAAGCTGCTGCGGAGGAAGAGACACGAGGGCTGCGGGGCCAGGGCTGCCTGGGCTGTGCCAATGCAAACAAATCTGCACCAAGACACATCCCAAAGCAGCTGCTGTGGGTCAGCTACTTGTAAAGAAACAACTGCACCAAGAGAAATGACAACTGTTTTGTAGGAGGTTGCATTAGATGCATTTTCCGGGATACATGTTCCAAGATCTGGGCAGAATTTTCCCAGTTCTATGATCAAAAGGACTACAATTGTATGGCAGAGCACTGGTTTTTTTTTGGAGTATCTCAGAGGGGAACACAGAAGTATGCTAGTAAAAGAGGTGAAAACACCCAACAGAGAAGAATTCCTGGTGGTGGGGGGCAGGGGTTAGTGAGCAGGTGGTCCCTGCCAGGCTGGGCTCTGGGGCTCTGGCTGTTGAGCCTTGGTGAGCAGTTTCATTGGTGTACACATGAAATTTCTGTGGATCTCCCTCCTGGGATGAAGGGCACCTCTGACCCTGTTCAGGAGATTAAATACAGTTTCATGATGCTTAAAATAGTGTTTGTAGCTGTGATTTTTGTTCCTCCCTTGCATCAAGTTTTGTGTCACAGGGCAAACCCTCAGCCCCTTCCTGAGGCAAGGTTTCTCTGAGCAGACCTGTCATGTTGCTGTTAGATTTAAGTACCAGGTTCTTTATTTTCACTTGGTGGGTGGCAATATTTCTTTTTCAGTGGTGCCAGGCTGCCTAAACTGTCTGGGCTGAGCTGAGGTTGGTGCCTGCCCCTCTGCCACTTGCCTGTGTAGTTCCCCTTGGTTTCTAGAGACTGTTTCTAAAAATACAGCATGCCTTGTCGCAGGTCCCTAACAGGAGCTGGAGCTGGCTGTAAACAGAAGGGAGTTGCCAGCCTCCTGCTGCATTTCCAGAGAGGTTTGGTGCTACCCCTGTGTTTACACAGTGTTGGAGAGCAGCTGGGGGAGTTGCCAAGCACTGTGTTCCATCAGCCCTGTGTGAGGGTTGGGCTGAGCTGCAGTGGAGGTGCAGGGCTGTGTGCTCAGGGATCCTCTGAGCCAGAATCTGACCACAACCCCAGGATGGTGAGCTGACTGGTGTGACAGTGACAGCAAGGGTGACCTCCCTGGGCTGTGGCCAGAGCCAAGCTCTCTTACAATACTTTAGTCTGTCCTTTTTGTCCTATGGTTTTATCTCCACTCGATCCAGGTGTCTGAGGCTTACTTTTAGCTGGGCTAGTTAGGAGTTAGTCCTGGCCTCTTGCTGAGATGGTGCCATTAACATTATTTATATGCCCCTGCTACGCTGCAGCAAGGAGGGGGGACCAGCACCAAATGAGATCTCATTACCTTTGCTCAAACGATTAGCATAACAATAATGTTTTTTCCTAGCTCATCCTTGGTAGGCAACTCTCAGATGTTGCTGCCACCACACTTGGTTCAGCCTCCTTGCACCCAGGGGCCAGTGCTCCCCTGTTCCTCCTGACACCTCTGCCCAGCTGCCATGGTGCTGCTGCCACATGCTGCTCCAGGAGTCTCAGCTGCAGTGGCAGGTGTCCAACAGGACAGGAATCTGCTCTGCAGTGCCCTGGCTGCCACACAGAGCCTTTGGGACCTGCTTCCTGGCTGACCAGGAGATCTTCCATCGTGGCTCACCTCCTGTCCACACCATGCCCTGTGTGCTCTCATGCAGCACCCAATCCATACAGCAATTTCCGTGATGGCAGCAGCCCAAGGGCCAGAGTTACAGTAGATGTCTTTTCCAATGGAAGAGCTGATTCATAGAGAAAGGGGATGGTCTGGCATAAATCAGGTCTGATGAGGAGAGTCTGTAGACAGCAGCACCTTGCTGTGAGTGGGCCAATCTATGGTTTATTAGATAAAGACTGCAAACAGTCGGCAGTGCCTTGTGACACCTGGCTGCAATTGTCACCTGCTGGTCAGCCCCATCCTGCCCATGCTGGGACTCCCCTGAGCAGGGAGTCAATCCCAGTGTCAGTCCCTGTCCCTGCCCTCCCTTCCTGCTCCTGGTTGGCCGCAGCTGCTCCTTGGGTTCATCGCTGGCACCAGGGCCCTGGAGGGGCCTGGGAAGTGGCTGTGTTAATGGGATCTTAACGAGTTGTGCTGTGCCAGCTGAGCCCCTGAAGCAGCAGGGTGTGAGCAGATGGGGAGGAGGATGCCTGACTTGGCTGGGAGGCTTGGAAGAAGCTCTGCCTACTCCTTCAGGAGCTACAGGGGATCACAGGGGTATCTGGCCCTCTGGCTGAAGCAGGACCATTCGGTCATGGCTCTTGGCTTTGGAAGAAGCAGCGTCTGCTCTTGCAGTCTCAGTGCCACCTGCAAACCCTGTCTGTTCTGGTGTATGTGTCAGCAATTGATTTTTATCCTGATTCTGACTCGTGCCACTCTCAGAAGGTCTTTTGGAAGTTTTTCCCCTCTCTCTGTGCCACCTGCGTTGTTTATCAGCATGGTTCAGACACTAATGTGCTGCTGATTTTGTGCCAGGCTCACTCCCAGGTGTGATGACAAAGGAGATGCCAGGCTGGTCTTGAGGTGGTGCTGGCAAAGAGGAACATGCTGGAGTGGGGCTGGCCATGTTCAGGCACTCAGGCTGCAGGGGGCTGAAGTGCCAGGGAGCCATGAGCTGGGTCCATGTGATGGAGGAGGGGGAGGCCCCAGGCTCTCTCAGGATGGCTGCTGGAGGTGGTGCAGGAACAGCTGTTGTTCATTCAGAGCATGGAGGCGCTCCTGGCAGGTCCTGCAGGCTGTGATGTGGGGGTGACTTTGCTGTGGTTTTGCTTGTTCCCTGCAGACAACACAGCAGCGGTGCACACACAGCGAGTGGGCTTCAATCGCCAGGAGCAGGATGTGTACCTGCTCCCCATTCTGGTGGTGGACAGTGGCCCCCCAGCCCTGAGCAGCACAGGCACTCTGACCATCCGTGTCTGTGGCTGTGACAGCAACGGGGCCATCCAGTCCTGCAACAGCACAGCCTACGTCATGTCAGCCACGCTGAGCCCCGGCGCCCTCATTGCGCTGCTCGTCTGTGTCCTCATCCTGGTTGGTGAGTGCCTGCCTGGCCCGAGGCCTTCCTGTCCTGCCCCAGCTCCCCTCCATCAGCATCACATGAATGTGTGCAGGCAGGTGCTGTGGGCACAGAGCAGGCTTCTCTGTGTGTCTCTCCTCCCTGGTGGCTGCAGCACGGGGAGCACGAATCTCAGCCCCTGCAGGTGGGGAACAGTGGGGAAGCTCCCATATTTGCCACAGCTCATGCATGCTAGGCTCCACAAGGCAGCCAGAGCAGAGTTCCCCGTGCCAGGCAGGTGTGATGCTGCCCAGCAGAGCCTGGAGAGCTGCTGGCTCACCCCCTGCCCGGACGGGCAGGAGCCAAGAGCTGCTTGCCAGCTGCCATGCTGTGCCCACAGCAGGCATCTCACAGCATGAGGGTGTGTGCTGCCAGCATGTGGGCAGGGCTGGCAGGTGTGGGGCACACAGGTGTGCTCTTACCTGAAAAGGTCAGTGTTAGAACATGTGTGAGTTTGAGGGCAGGATGCAGAGCTGGGCTGTGGTCAAACCAGAGTGCTGCCTAGGTCAGGACCTGCACCCCAGGAATGCTGCTGCCTGCCACTGGCACTCTGGAACAAGCTTTCCTGGACATGGGGAGCATGTGCTTGTGGGCATGTGGGAAGGGGTTCTGAACAAGGGATGTTGCAATGCCCTCAGCATTTATGGATGCAGCTTCTGAAAGCCCTCTCTGGCCCCAGATCTGGCTGCTGGCTGGCTCCAAGGGCTGTCCAGACACCTGTGGGAGGCAGCACATTGTTTGGTGAGGCATGGCTCCACTCCCTGTCTCCTGCTGCATCTCTGTTCAGAAAACCCTTTCCCACAGGGTGCACTTTACACTGGTTTCATTTTCCAACGCAGTGCAAACAAATTTCTGCCTAATTGCCCAAACGAATAAAGTGCACATCGGTGCTTTAAAGGTGATGGGCTGAATGGATGATGATCCAGGACACAGCTGTGGCTCGCTGCTCAGGCTCTGTGCCATCTGCTCCACATTCACCCACCCAACATTTGGCTGCTGCTGTGAATCATGCACCCCCTTTTCCTACTCATCTTCTGCAGGACCCATCCATTTGTGTGTCCAGCTGTGTGTTTATCCATCACTCCCTCCTGTCTCAGTAGTCATGCTGCATGGCAAAGGAAGCTCCCAGTCTGCCCTGGAGCCAGGCAAACCTCTCTCCAAGCCAGTGCACAGCTCGGCTCGGCTGCTGCTTGATGAGCCTGGCTGATGGGAACCGTCTGGCATCCCGGCAGGGCTCCCCGTGCCAGGGGCTGCTGTGCCTCCACACCTGCACCAGGCAGGGCTCGTCCTCGTCCTGCCGGAGCACAGCATCCCCAAAAGTCTGTGCCCATCTGACTGTCTGTTCCTTTCCCAGTGCTGGTCCTTCTGATCCTCACGCTGAAGCGACACCACAAAAGCCACCTGACCTCCGAGGATGACGAGGACATGAGGGACAATGTCATCAAATACAACGATGAAGGGGGTGGTGAGCAGGACACAGAGGCCTATGACATGTCAGCCCTGCGCAGCCTCTACGACTTCAGTGAGATCAAAGCTGGTGATGGAGGTGGGGGCCCGGGAGAGGGGGGCCCAGGCAGAAACCCAGCCTCCGAGCTCCATGCCCTCCCACAGTGGGTGCAGAGCCCAGACCTGGACTTCTCTGTGTTCAGAGACTATATCTGCAGGAAGGTGGAGCAGGCGGATGAGGACCTCTCTGTGCCGCCCTATGACTCATTCCAGACCTATGCTTTCGAGGGCTCGGACTCCCCAGTGCCCTCCCTGAGCTCCATCAACACCTGGTCCAGCGGCTCGGAGCAGGACTTCTCCTACCTGGGGGGCTGGGGGCCACGGTTCCGGCAGCTGGCAGCGCTGTACGCGGGGCGCAGGGGCGATGAGGACGGCGAGGAGTCCTAGCTGCCCCTCCAACCCCGCGGGTCCGGGCACCTCCTGGGCTGGGGCTCCAGGTCCTGAGGTGCCACACGGGAATCCTGTGCTCCTGGGCCGGACTCCACGGCTGCTGGCGAGAGGCTGCGCCGCGGGCACCAGGCTCCTCTGCAGCTGCCTGCGGCTCGGGTGGGCTCCACACCCACGTGCGGAGGCTGGGGAGCCCAGAGGAGCCACCGGGGCGTCCTCATCTCCTCAAAGCCAGTCTCCATTAAAGCACTACGCATTGACTTAAGAAGGAGAAAATCTAATTCAAGAGGGTTTGGAGAGGGTTTCTCCCCCACAAATTATCATTTAAATAGATCTGTTCGGTGATCCCCATCCAGGAGAGGAAGAACAAACCGGGAGCCTTTTGTTGTCTAAATTGTTTTTGTCACTTGAGTCAGAGCATTTAAAGAGCTTTGATTTCTTTAAGAGCGTTCCTTGCTGAGGGAAACAAGCTTTTAACTTCTGTTCAGATTTTCCCCTCCTAAGTTTACTTGCTTTTTGAAGTCTTCCTTCTCGCTGCTCCCCGTGGGTCTCCCAGTAGCCCCCGGCTGCGGGCATGCTGTTGGAGGGAGGATGCCACGCTGGGATCACATCCTGCACAGAGCGGCCGCTCACCTCAAACCAGGCTTCCCTTCCGTGCTGCAATCACTTCACCCCTGTCTTGTGATCACAGAGGGGCTGGTGATGTGAAGGGGATCCCCAGCACTCCCTGCACAGCAGACATTGTCTGCGAAGTGCCCCACAGCCCCAGTGACAGGCAGGGATGTCCCTCCTGTCGCCAAGGTGCGATGTTGTGGCCCGGGCTGCAGAGCAGCTGCGGTGCTGGGGAGTGCCATCGGCGGGACCCAGAGTAGCGAATCACACACCCACTGTGGGCTCTGGCAGCCCCTCACAAGGGACCTGGGGTTTGCAGGGCTCCCAGCCAGGCACTGGCTGTCACCAAATGGTGCGAGCTGCACAGGGCGGCAGGCAGGATGTCGGTGCTTCCTGGCCCACAGTGGCTGGGGGAGAGCTGCATTCCGTGGAGGACGTTGCTGCAGGGTGCAGGAGAACCCTGGCCCCTGGCTGGGAAGAATAATTCCTGCTTGCACCCAGCTGACAGCAGAGCATCACCATTAGCAACAGAACAGCCATCCACAGGAGATGTGTGTGAGACCAGAACCTGCTGGCACAGCTCTGGGGCCGAGCTGGCTGCGGGCTGGGCTGCACATCTGTGACACCTTGGGGTACCCAGGGTGTCCCCACCCCAGCACAGTATCCTGCAGCAAACCAGCACGGGCTCCCAGCAGGACTGCTTTTGCATGTAATTCCTGGGTTTGGGAGGCAGGTGAGGGGGGTGCCAGTGGGATGTGCCGTTGCTCCTCAGGCTGCAGATGATGGTGGAGGGAAGCACTGGGTGCCCAGTGCCTTCCCAGCCTGCCAACTACCACAGGGAAGACTGAACAGCCTGTAGAGTGATGTCCTTGCACAGCACCTCAGGCCATCCTGGCTGGTGCAGCTCCTTATCTGTTCACGTTGGGAAAAAATCAATTATATCATTGATAGGTAACTGATACAGTCTCCCAATGCTTGACACATCCTGGGCTTGTCATCGGGTTTGTCCTTTTAGTTTAAGACAGACACTGTTTTCTCTCCTTGGAGAAGGTTTAACTGTAAATGTACATGCGTGTCCATTTTTTTACTGTGTGTTGCTTCCCGGCTGCTGGCGTTGGTCCTTTGGCTGCAGCACGAGACCCGGCAGCAGAGAGGGACAAGACCTGTCTTTGCCACGGTGCCTGCCCTCAGCTGCTCCTGCCCACTGCCACCATGGCCCTGTGCAGAGCCCCAGCTTGGCTCACACCGGGACCAGGAGCTCCCCGCTCCTCAGAGCCTCTCTGGTCCCTCCGAGGAGGCGATGGTGCTGTGGCTGGCACCTGTGCCCAGCGTGCTGCTGGCTCACTGTGATGACGCTGGGGAGGCAGCGGGGCCTTCGAGTGCCAGCTCTGGCCACGCCGTCTCAAGCACGTGGCACCCCGCACCTCCAAGCAGGAGAACAGAGAAAGCCCTCTCTTTCCTCAGGAATGTGTTCGTGTTTTCCCTCCGGGCTGCAGAGCTGTGCCCGAGCCCCTCCGGCGCTGGCCCTTCCTCTAGCCGAGTGTTGTGCAATAGCAGGGCTCTGTCCTAGGAGATGGGGTCTGACAGGGTACATGTTTAGCAACCCTCCCGGCGGGTTCTCCCCATCCCAGACCAGCCCGTGCTCCCTGGCACGTATGCACGCACGCTTGCCTTTTTGTTTCTGTCCCACTGTAAATACGGGAGGAGCGCGCTGCCCGCACCCCCTGCCCGCCCCCGCAGGAGGGGCTGGCAGCTGCCACCATGTCTCTTCGAGTCACTTCGGTTTTGTTTCTCTACCCAGATGAAATTAGAAGGTTGATTTCCTCACCCTTGTTATTTTTTCAAGGTCTTTCTGGGACCTGGAAATAAATTATTTCCTTGTCGTCTAGCCTGAGTCTTTATGTGGGTTTTTTGTCTTTTTTCCTTTCCTTACGTTGCCCTGTCATTGTGGTCCCTTTGGTGCCTTCCACGAGGGGCTGGGTGGCTGATGGGCCGTGGCACAGCCAAACCCTGCAGCATGTTCCCACTGGCAGGATGCTGCATCTCTGGCTTCTTCCCATTTTTCATTGAAATGCTCACCAGAAAAAGCTTCTTCAAGAGAAGGGTCATTTTTTTTCTCTCTGAACTTGAAGGAAATGAAAATGAACAATTAAAAAGAATGCCCCTAGTTTTCCCCATCCTTTCAGGAGAAAGTTGGGTTGTGCTTTGAGCAGTCCAAACCGTTCTATGATTCTGTAATTCCTCATGGCTTCAGTGCAGCTGAGTGTTGTAACAGCTTTGGTACTTGACCCATTCTCATTTTGGTGATGCTGTGTGTTACAACAGCATTCAGTTACTGGCAGCAGCTAAAAAACCCTCCTTCAAATTCAGTTTTAGTACTGAAATGATGCAAATAAATGGCCTTCTGGCCTGACCACAGCTAAATCAATTGCTGGTGGTTTCCCTGATGGCCAGGGGCTGGGGAAGGATCAAGGTGCTCATGGCAAAGAAGCATGACCCTCCCTGGGCCTGGGAACCCTCACTGAAGGGCTGCAAATGCTCCAGCACCCATCAGTGTGACAGTGGCACACCATGGAGGGATGGAAAAGGCACAGAGAGAGGGAACACGGCCGAGCTCAGTGGTGGCCTCAGTGTAGGTCAGCAGATAGAACAGGCAGACTTTAAACTGCTCCATAAAGCAACTGTCATTTAAACAGCATCTTGCAGTCCTGGCTCCAAAACAGAATTGTTGTTCCTCCAGGTCTTTGAGTGTTTCCTTCTCCTTCACCATCCCCCTGTCTCCACTCCATCCTGCTCCCTTGATTATTCACTAAATGTTATGGAAGAAGCATCTGGTGACCTTTGATGACAGCAATTAGTGGGATGCTGTGGCAGAAGGGGGATGTCTTGAGGCTGGAAGGTTTTCCAGAGGCACAAGGTATGCTGTCAGACCTCAACGTCCACACAGTTTTCCTTCTCACACTGAGTGCCTCTACAGCTGCCAGTCTTGAGGAAGCCTTTCTGCCAGCATCACCATTATTTGCACCATTAATTGTCCCCTCACAGCAAGTCTGTCAGTGCTGTGGTCACAGCTACCTGCTCTGGCAGGTCTGGACACTTGGCCCATTGCTGTTTGCAGAGAGTTGAGCATTGCTGAGTGTTTGTACCCAGGTTTCCAGCCCAGGTCCTTGGCAACAAGAACTCTCATGCAGCTGCGGCTCTCCAAGTCCTGCTGTCCCACTTCAGGCACCCAAACACTTCGGGACTCTAGAGCCCGGGGCCTGGAGTATTCTGGGAACTCCACACCGAGCAGGAGGAGGAGGTGTCTGCAGTCACTGTGCTCATTACAGTGGAGGTGACAAGTGCCTGGCATCGAGTGTGAGCCTGCGCTGTGCAGGAGGATTTGCTTCTTGAATATTGTGGGGAAGTGGAGAGAGCTCAAAGCAACAAATTGCCAGTCAGAACGAGACCCTTCACTACAAAAGAGGAGGATTATCGAGAGCTTTGATTGCAGAAGCATCTGTGAAGATGCTTGAATAGCTCCATGCCTCCTCAACATAGCCCCTTCTGAGGAAATTTTCCTATAGCAGCTTCTCTCTCTCCAGCAGTTGCACAACAGCCTCGTTGCAGAGCAGGGTAAGGGCAGATCCCTCTCCTCCTTCCACAGGAGGGGAAGCCAGTCCTGCTCTGCAGGTGATGGTTCTTGCCACATGGCTCATGACTCGTGGCTGTCTACTGGCAGAGCTGGCCGAGGACAGTGGCACTTGCCACTGTCACATTCTGAACGGGTCCTACAGGGCTGGTGCCACTGTGTCCCGTCAACCACGGGCTGCTGCAGCCCCTTTTCCATCCCCAGCACAGGGAGGCTGCATCAGTCACCTCCAATGCCTGCACTGAGCCATGGCAAGCTCCAGAAGGCAAGGTGTCCAGGTCTCCTCTGGAGAGGTATTTGCAAATGATGGATGTGATCTGCTGGGATCATTAAGGGGAAGTGAAAAAAGGGCAGTGATACCTTCACACCCAGGAGGAAAATTCATCTCTGGTAACTGAATGTAGCAAGGCTGTGTCAACCTCTACCTCCCGTTCCCACTGGCAGTATCTTGCTCTGGAAGGTGATCCCTTCTCCCCCCATGTCCTCTGAGGAAGCTGCTTTATCACCAGAAAGCTGACTCCTTTAACCACCTCCACCAGGGCTAATATCCCAGCCCCCTACGTCCTTTCACTTACCAAGCCCTTGAGCTTCTTTCAGGGTTGGTGTCAGACTCTCCCTGCTCAGCAAAATCTCTGTCTACAACTCTGCCCTGTGCTTGGTGCAAGCAGCAGCTCTGTCTTGTCATGGCTCTCTTGCTGTGTCACAGAACTTTGGGTTGTGCTCTCTACTTGCTGTGGCTCTGCTGCCTTCCAGCCCATCCCAGGAGTGTTTCCAGTATCTGGAGATGACCTGGCTTTGTGCTCTGCAGCTGCAGTTCTCGCTCCCCTCTCACTGCTGGGAGCAGAGCTGTGTTTTGGCTCTGTCACCACAGCCAGAGAAGCTGGAGAGAAACAAAATCATTGAATTTCACTTGGCCCTGGAATTGTGCTTCTGGGCAGTCAGTGGGGCTGAAACCACCCCTTACTGTGCTGAGCAGCCAGGGCAGTGTGGTGGAGAGCTGATGTTACTGCTGCCAGTGGGAATATGTCCTCTCAGGATGCTGGTGCCATGCTGACCATCATCAGTCACTCACACATCCCAGCCTGGGCTTTCTCCAGCTTCACCATCCCTTTCCAGGGGAGTGTGGATTTAATGACTGTTCTTCAAATTTTTAGGGAAGTACCTTGGGCTTTGCAAAGCTGAATCCAGCGTGGGTGGGCAGAGTCTGCAGTAGCTGGGATACACAGCAAAGCTCAGCCAGGGCTCCCCACACAGCAGTCACACAGCCCTGGCTTTCCATGGCCCATCCCACCCCACCTGCCCTCACCAACACTGGAACCGACTTGTGAGGGGTCAAATCTGGCATGCAACAGCATGGCATTGGACAGTAAGGAAGGGTAAAAGCAGGAGCAGGAGCCCAGTGCCTTTGTGTTTGCCTCCCCTAGGCTGTGCAGCGAGTCACACCCTCCACCCTCCTCTGCTGCTGCTGCGTGTGCCCATTGGCCGTGGTTGGGAGGCCAAGTGGTGATTCCTACACATCCCCCATCAGAGACAGCAAGTGTTTGTGGCTCGGAGTTTTTAACTGCCCTGTCCAGCTACACTGCAGGTTTATAGACATCCATTTTTCCTCTCTTTCCTTCACTACTCCGGAGGAGCTGCTCAGGTGAGCATGAATTGGTCCAGCTGTTCGCTGGGGGAGCAGCCACCAGCCATTTTTAAGCAGAACACATGCCCGTAGCTTGTGTTTTAACCATGGTAATTCGGGGAGTTTTAATCCCTCTTCTGCCGGGGGAAGCACGCGTTGCCATCCGCCCCGGCAGAGCCAGCCCCCGGCAGCGTCCACCCGGTCAGGAGTCACTCACCTTTAGCCAGGAGCCAGGCAGCTGCTGAAATCCCTTCACACTGCACGCAAATTAGGCATTGAAAACACTCATTACAGGCAACATGACACGCCTTCATTATTCCAGAATAATTGTCTGAAAAGCTCAGCTCGAAGCACAAGCTTCGCTTGGTGCAGGAATGTGATAAAAAGAAAACAGGAAGTGCAATCAATGCTTGTAATCCTTTTAAATAAAAAGGTACTTGCTAGTAGCTGCCAACATCTTTAAAAAGCTGTGATTTCCCCAGAGAGAGCCCTTATCAGCTATGACTGCGTGTCATTCTGGCTGTCTGTCAATCCATCAGACTTCAGTGCCACTGACATTAAGAAGCCAGGCGTTAAGATTATCACATTTACCCGTAATGTAGCACAGATTGTGTTGACATTTGGGAAGTATTCCACCACAGGAGCTATTTGACTTCAATGCTTTCTTCCTGAAGAAAAAAATGCTTTGAAATACTCGAGGGCAGGAGCCTGCTCTGCCTGCAGCATGCTGGCATGGGGAGCAGGAGGAGAGTGAGGGTGCACAAGTGAAGACCCAGGATGTGCCCCAGGAATTCTGCTCTCCTGTTCTTTGGCTGCACCTGACATGGAGCAGGCAGATATTTGGGTTGGCTGCCAGGAGGGTTCCCCTGTGCCCTGCCCTGAGGCAGCTGTGGTACAGTCTCCGTGGGGACCCAGAGAGCAGCACCATCTGTTTGCACCCCTCCTTCCTCCTCCTGGCATTTCTCCTCCTGAGAAGGCCTCGGCTCTGTCCTCAGGGGAGAGGGGGATATTCCAAGCTAGGCCATGGAAACAATGGTAAATTACCTAAAATGAACTGATTAATCTCTTTAAATAACTGTGAAGCCGTTTTCCAGAAAAAGTTAATCTACTCTAAATGGCTCTGGTGCTTTTCTTGGGCTCCAATCAATATGTGGTCGCTTGCTTTTCATGTGTAATTCACAGTAATTGCAAAAGAGCGTTTTCTGAAGAAAATGACACTCTGCAAGCAGAAATGCAAAAAGACACAAGGGCCAATTGTCTTTAAATCCCAGCACAAGGCATGCTGTCAGACACAGTGGTGAGCTGGAGGTGCTTCAGCATCACAGCTCTGTGTCCTAGGTTCTTCTCTGGGAAGCTGCTGGAGGTGCTGGAGCGTGTTGTGTCCAGATGGCTTGATTTGGAATCTCATCTGCTTTCAGGTCTGGCTGCCAGGGCCCTGGCCTGTGGACCCCTAGCCCACCAGCCAACAGAGAAGTTGGCTGCAAGATGACAAGGTTAGGCAGAGACACTGCGCTGTCACTGCAGATATTGCTGGGATCCAGAGGCAGCCGTGCTCCTTCCAGGCTGTCCCATCCAGGGCTGCACACAGCCAGCACTGCCCGTGCACAGCAGCTCCCAGCCATCACCCAGGGCCTCTGGGGCCTGTGTGCAGAGCTAGTGCAGTCCAGTGCAGATCACATTCCCAGGTCTGTCCTGTCCCTTTCATCTCCTGCTCAAGTTTGCGTCAGCCGGGCTTGCTTCATCCATGCCCAGCCTCGAGCCATGGCTGCCTGATGGTAGGACAGGCATCCCCTTCCAAAGAATCCATTGCCTTTCCATCATACGCTGTAAAACCAGAGCATAATTTTCCAGGATGTCATTCTAATTCTACTGAGAAAGCTTATTACTTGTGATTTACCCATAAAAAAGCCTGGTGACTTATGCTGGTGTGTCTGTAGGTTTGCCCATCAATCCATCACGGCAGCAGGCTCTCTGCAGGGCAGGGGGAGCAGATCCAGGGGCTGAGGTGAGCATGCCACTGTGATTGACACGCTGCTTTTACCGGCCATAAAGCCCCTGACATATTCCTTTTGGCTCAGTGCGGATCCGCACTGCTGAGCTCCAGCACAAATGTCATTAAAACATGTTCTACCCATGGTACCTATAAATAATTGAGGCAGCAGGTCTGAACTGAGCTCTGTGATGCAGCTTTCTGCTCCTCCAGCGAGGCAGCCTGGGGAGATGACCTCTCCTTCTCCCACTCACCATCTCAGCATGAAGGGCACCTGGTGCTTGTCCCCACACTCATTTCTCTGCTGCATTGGCAGGCTGTGCTCCCAGACCTGGGGGTCTGGGCTGCTCCCTGCAGGGCGGTGAGTGCAGACCATCAGGCTTCAGACTTTGCCTCTATGGGCTGTGAGCAGTGCCTGGCTCCTGCCTGGGGCACTGCCACGTGTGGATGTGTGAGGAGAATCTGGCACGTGGGTAGAGGAGCCCAGTGATCTCAGTGACTCAGGAGCAGTTCCTGGCTGTCAGTGCCCACCACTTCCCAATCTGTTGAAGTTTCCAGAGCTGCCCAGGGCAGCACCTGCAGGTCTGCCTGTGCCAGCACATGGCCAGCACAGTTAATGCTATCTGAAATAGTTTAATGTACTCAGATGCATTTCCAATACTCTCATTAAACGTGTGGGAAATTCACAATCTGTGACTGAGAATGCTTGTTGCTGCTGTGGCCTTGGAAGCACAATCTATCCCTGAACTCAGCTTTCCTCACTCACCTGGCCATGACTGGTGGGAGCATCCTGTCCCTTGTGAGTCACACCACAGTGCAGTACCTGCCACCCATTCTGCTCTCCAGTCAGACCACTCCAGCCCTTCTTCAAGTCCTGGCAATCCTTGATTTGGGCTCCTGCAGGCCATCAGACATGATCTGTGGGCTGGCAGACAAGGCTTATATGTGTGAGATACCCATGAGGGGCACCCATGTAGAACACCTATGAGGAGCATCAGCAGGTTGCTCTGTCCCTGTTGAGAGGGGCAAGCTCACACCTTCAGCATCATTCCCCTACACCTCCCATCACATGTTTCTGGCTCCCTTCATGCCCACAAACAGGTTTTTTCTTTCCTTCCTTCTCATGACAGCCACCAGCTCCCCCGTACCAGTGGGAGTCATTAGCAGGCATCACGCTGGCAATGTGCAGTGTAAATATGGAGTGCTGATATCCCACTTTTCTGGGAGCAGCAACCACAGACTGACGCTGTTCCCCTGGCAGCTCCCATCCATCAGTCTGACCCTGGATGTTCTTTAGATCCACAGGCTCCTTCTGGCTCCCTGGGTTCAGGAGAGCACAGTGCAAGAACACGAAGGGATACAGGGGCTCATCTATTGCCCAGCACAGACACACGTGGGGCCACAGCAGTGTTCTGGTGATGGAGGAAGCGCCTCCTGCCCCAGGGACACATCCTGGGCAGCAGGGCTGAGCGTGGCTGTCCTGCCCCTGCACACACTTGTGCGGGGTGCTGGGCACGTGCAGAGGCAGGTGCTGTCTGCGTGTGGAGGTGTGCAGCCATGCAGAAGCATGTGTGTGCTGAGGCAGACGCTGTGCTGTGCCCTGACAGATCGTGGAGGTGTATTAAATAGCAGCTGTCGGGCTCTTCCCGAGCACAGCAGTAACACAGTTGGGACCACTGTGATGTCTTCCTAATTTAAACTCGTGTTGTCTCTCAGCCACGTGCTAATGAGGGCTAATGGGAAGATCAGCTTGCTGTTTGCCAGTGTTGCTGTGTGCATTGCCATGGCCCTGTCACTTCTGCAGCCTGGCTGTCCTCACTGGCTGGTGTCTTTCCCTGCCTTGCTGCTCTGATGGGAAGAGAGACTCGGGGTCTGCTCCCCTTGGAGCTCGTGTGGCATGTCAAACACTGCTCCACCAAGCCAACTTCTCTGACCACAGAGCAGCAGGACCCTTTCAGGGAGCAGAGCCTCCTGATGCTGGCCATGGGCAGCCCCCAGGATCTCCAGGGCTCCTTTGTGTCACAGCATCACCAGTCCCAAAAGCTCGACTGGCCCCTGTGGCTGGGACACTCACAGTGCTGCCATATCCCCTCCTGTCTCTGCAGCCCCAGGACAGCCACACACAGCCTTGGGACCCTCCCCTTAGAGAAGGGGCAGCCAGCTGCTCATGGAGTCTCTGTCACCCCTCGTGCTGCCCTGCTGTGACTCGGGGTCAGCACAGGGTACAGCTGGTACCCAGAGGAGGGATGGTTTGGCCACAGCTCAGTAACTTTTTGTCACCTGCGTGCCCATCCTGGCTCGTGTGATGCTGGTGCTTGGGGACAGAGCAGCTCTGCAAGGGACATCCCTGCTCCGTTATCCCTCTCCCTGTGCCTGTCCCCTGCTCTCCCTGCTCCCCATCCACAGCTGCACAGCAGGACACAGTCCCAGGGCTGGTGGAGGGGGCTGCCTGACGGGTGCCAGCACTGACCCTTCAGAGAGGGAGCAGAGCACAGGGAGCTCCGTGGTGGCAGCATCCCCGGAGCTGCTTCTCCCAGCACTAACCCACACATTTATCAGAATTAATGAAGCATGCAACAAACGGATCAGGGAGGCAAAGAAAGCAGCAGAGACAGAGCCAGTGGCTGGCAGCAAGCAGGAGGGACATGAGGGGGTGTGTGGACCGACGAAACTGGCCAGGGCTGCACAGGAGCAGCACACCTCCCTGGGTACATGCTCCCAGCTTCCCACACGGACACGCTGGAGTGCTCACAAAGCTCATCATTGTGCGCACAGGCATGACGAAAAGAGAGACAGTCTTACCAAAGATCAGCCATCAATATTTGAAAAAAAGCCATTGAATACTAACACAGCCACTTATGGCATATTTGCATACTTGCTTAATAAAAAATTATGGCCATTCAAAGCCCAATCATTAATTACCCAGCATATTTTTGTTTAACTTCCTCCCTTTTTTATTACAGACTAAGCTGTTTTCCTGCTTATTCAGCAAAAATTCCCTACTCTTCCACCAGGATGAGACATGCAATAAATATGTACTTATTAAGTGTGCATTACAACTGCACGAGCTGGGAGAAGTAATAACAGGCCCAACATAAAGCTGAAGTATTTATGCATGTACCTAGGGCCACTTTAGCTATTTATTTTCACAAAGAAATTAAATTAGATAGTTTGATAGCTCTCAGTGTGACTATGGTGGGAATTTACATAGGCCCCAGCCTGTCAGGTGGGGATGGGTTTGAAGGCACAAACCAATGATGAGGACAAGCTACAGACATCCTGGCAAACCAGATGTGCTTGGCAGAACTCCCTGCCAGGAGGGTCAGTGCCCAGCCAATTCCCTCTGCCTCCCGGCTGGGAATCCCATGGGAACTCCAGGCAGTGAGGATGGACTCCAGGCAGGCAGGATGAGGCTGGCCACTGCTGGGACCACAAGTGACTCTTTGTGGGGAAAACACAGTGATACAATGTCCTTGGAGAAAAACTGTTGGGATGTGAAGAGGGACACATTTTCTCAGGAAAATTGACTTTTCAAACCTTTCTCACTTGAAAGAATCTCGGCGCCTTTTTGAGTGTTTAACACCCACTCTCCATAGATGCCTTTGACAAGAGATGTGACACCTGCCCCGGACAGGAGAGGGGATGGGGAGGGCAGTGCCACCCCCTCCGCTCCCCCCAGCCCTCACCACCCTGCGGGAGGCCCCGCAATTAGTGAGCGACCTGATTAGCGCTGATTGCACACACGCCGCCTGCAGCGGCGAGAGCTTGCGGTGCTGCCTGCGGTGCTGCCAGCTCTGCCCCTCCACGACCCCACACCAGTCCCACCCCAGGGGCACCAAGCCCCTGGGCACCAAGGCCGGGGCTCTGAGCCTGGAGGGGACGCTGAGCCCGGGGGCCGCTGCCTGCTCAGGTGGGGCTGGGACCACCTGCAGCACCCTCTGCTCCCCAGGGAGTGGCTTCCCCTTGTGCTTGTCCTCTTGGTGTCTGACATCCCCCCGGGCCTGTCATGCAGGTTCCTGATGTCTCCGAGTTATTAAAGATGGGATTTTTAAATAGCACAGAGGATGTACAAGTTTTGCGGTGTCAGCACGGGGAGTGACAGGAGCTGCTGGGAGCCAGCCCAGCCCCGGCAGTGACAGTGTCCTTTAATTACAATTGATGACCTGGCATCTCCCTTCCCTAGTGTTCACCAGCTCATTGCTTCGCAGTGGGACAATGGGACCCCAGGCCCTACCCAGCAGCTCCCTGAACCCAGGCACAGCCTGCTCTGCTCCTCCAATTGCCCGCATTTTATCCAATATAAAGGAAACATTGGCAAGATGCCTTCCCAGGAGGCAGAGGCATCTTGGTGAAGTGCCAGGCGCCTGCCCATCCACATGTACGTGGCACCGTGGTCCTGGTCATCCTGTGGCCTCTGGCAGCTGCTTCCAATGAGGGCTTGTAGAGAGACCAGCAGCTGCCAAGCACAGGGTGCTGTTTGCTGGCAGAGTAGTGAGAGGAAAACTGCCTCTGCCTGGGGCATGGCTGGGGTGGAAGCACGCGAGCTGCGCGCTGGGGCTGACCGTGGATGTGCCAGCTTGCCAAGAGAAGTGTGAGAACTGCCTCTCACTGGTGGAACAGGAGGGAGCACAGCTCAGCAATTACAGCACAATTAGCTCAAACAGCAGGTTGATTGTAAATTGCAGCTCTGTGCCAGCTACAAGTACGGAGAGAATGGCTGGCGGGAGCTCTCCTGCAGCCCGGCTGTCTCTGCTCGGGTCTGAGCCAAGCGGGAGGTGTAGGGCCATGGCCCACAGCATCCCCCGTGGGCTTTCCTGGCACTTGGTCCCACAACCTCCCCCTCGAGCTGCTGTGGACACAGAAGAGCTGGTGAGGAGCCCTGTGGCCTTGCTAGTACAGTTCCTCTATGGAGAGCTGCCAGGAGCAGCTCCGCAGAGAGGAGCTGTTGGCCCTTCTTGGGCTCACAGGGTATAAGAGCCATGCTGCCTTCCCAGGGCATCCCTTGCTCCAGAAGAGCTCCTGGACCTCCCCTGCTCCATGCTGGAGCCTGGACTGCCACTGGCTCAGAGCCCAAATGAGCAGTGCCACCCATGGGTCCCCAAACCACCTTGCAGGGTGCAGCAGCCTTGCTGGAAAGTGGGCAGTTGTAACACTCCTCCTGCATCCTGTGTGGGGAGCAGCCTTAGGGGAGACCACCTGTCAGAGGGGGACCCCCAGACCTGTCCCTGTGGGGCAGGGAAGGGTGGCTGAGCATGGGCTCACCTTGCAGGACAACCAGCCACAGCCAAGCAGAGTGCAGCTGTTGTGCTGCCAAGGGGATGTGTGGCAGTGAACATGTGCAGTTCTCTTGGGAATGACTGCCTCACAGCAGCCTGTTCCCTGCACAGTCCCATCCCATCCTGTCCTGCCTGGTGTACACAGGACAGGCACTGTCCAGGAACAGGAGGGGGCCCTGGAAGAGGCTGTCTCTCATGCCAAAGCAGTCATTCAACCTAACCCTTGTGCAGAGCTTGAGGCAGCCTGGCAGCTCCAGCTGGCCATGGAGATGTGGCAGAGCTCCTGTGCAGCCCTAGGGAGGGACAGGCTCCTGGGGGCCCACTGTGGAGCCCCTCTCACTCAGCTGTGCTGAGGGAACCTCTGGTACAGGTGCAGGAGGACTCAGTGCTGCCAGTGGAGCTTGCAGCAACCCCTGCTCCCCGGGCCAACACCCCTCTGAGGGATGGCAGGGGGATGCTCACAGCCGGCTTTGGGGATGGCTGTTCCCTCAGCAGGGTGTCCCGGTGGCTCTGTCCCCCAGCTTGTGCTGTCAGCGGGGTCGGTGCGTGTGGAGCCGTGTGCTCGGCAGCAGCAGCAGACGGACACGGAGTCTGTGCCAGGGAGGGGCAGGAGGGGCCCCTGCACCCCGGCTGTCCCTGTGCGTGGGCTGCCGAGGGGCCTGGGGCAGGCGGGGGGCAGCGCCTGTCAGCCTGCTGAGGCTGATGCCTTCCATCTCTGAGTTACTGGCTCGTGTCAGGGCATAGCTGGAAATGTCAGGGACTGCTGCAGGGTGACCGTGCAGAGTGGCAGATGGTCAATGATGGATTTGTCACTTCAGATTCAGGCGGTTTTTAAATATTCAGCAGAATCGGAGGTGACAGCTCATGGCAGCAGGCAGAATTTCTGTACGTCTCGGTGAGACCTCCTGGCCCCCTGGGAGGGGGGGCACAGCAGGACAAGCCCCGGCCCCCGGCGGCAGTGGCTGGGGACAGCGCAGGCTGGGACCGGCTGTGCATGGCCAGGGCTCCCTGTGCTCCCCGTGGCTGGTGACCCAGTGGAGGTGCAGGAGGGAGGCTGCTGCTGTGCTTGTTCAGCTCCAGCTGCTCCCTGAGAGCTGGAGCATGCAGGTAGTGCTCGTGCTGCCTGTAGCCACCCCGTTTTGTCAGCACCAGTGCATCGGGGTGTCTCAAGAGCACCGGGGCTCCCACCAGCTCCACACCAGAGCTGGTTCTCCCCAGCCCTTTGGTGATGGCCATGGCACAGCCACATTCTGAGGAGAGGCTCAGCAAGTGGCAGTGTGAAGGAGGCTCCTGAGCCAGGAAGAACAGGGTTGTGGGCAGGCCAGCGGTGCAAGGGGTGTGGGCAGAGCCAGTGGCAGTCTCAGCTGGGTGTGCAAAGTGGCTGGGTCTGCAGAGAAGAGAGACGGAGCTCGGCACAGCCCTCAGAGCCACCCTCCAGACAGTCATGCCTCGGACAGGGAGCAGGGTCCCTGCCTGCTGGGCTGCATACAGGTGCTCTGCAGATTCCCAGTGGCAGCAGCACTAAGGCAGGGCCAGTGTTGCAGTGCTGGGCAGCAGCTCAGGGCAGACTGTTGAGAGCCATGCCTTCCACAGCTGCTGCCATCAGCCCAGGTCCTACTGATGGTTATGAGGAGCAGTCACTTCTCCTTGCTGGTGCTTCTTCCTGCAGCACAAGTCATTGTTCAAAAGCTGCCTTGTGCCTGCTCAGGGCCCCTGTGGTATGTGGGATGGACATGGCCCTGCAGAGCCAGCACAGGAAATGTCTCCTGTTGCAAGAGGCATAGAGCCAGGATGGAGTGTGGATCCTGGCTGATGCAAGGGACATGGAGCTTCCCCTCCCTGGAGGTATATGAGCAGCCATGGGCAGGAGGAGGGCAGCAAGGTCATTGCAGTGATGAACACACCAGCCTTGAGGGCAGGGGATGCAGCATTAACTCTGCATCCCCTGTGCCTGCTGCCTTGAAGAGAGCTCTGCTCATGCCAGTGGATTGGCTTGTCTGTCACTGTGCCACAGCTCACCGGGTGCAGCCCTGGCCTCAGGGCGCTGCCAACCACGCGCATTTGCATCAACCTTTGCTAAGGCTGCAGGTCCTCCTGTTCATCCATCGTGTGTGCAGAGATGCCTGGCTGGGGGACATGAGCAGGGGGATGGCATGCTCCCCCTGGTTCTCCTGTGCTGCAGGCAGGTGTGGGTAACCTCCCTGCCTCCCTCCAGCCCAGGAAGGAGTGTCCTTGCAGTACAAATTTGCAGTCCAGGCTGCCCATGCAACCCACAGGGTGGGCAGCACTGAGAGGGCTGTGTCTGTCAGGGCTGTCCCCCCATGCCCCAGCAAGGCAAAGCACCTTGGCTTGGGAGTGAAGAGGTGAAACTGCAGCCCTGTCCTGCTGCCGTCCAGCCCTGCCAGGACCCTGATAGGCAGTCAATGATTAATGCTGAAGTCAAACCCTTCCACCAGCTCCAACCTTAGAGTGCTCTGCAGCAGCGCTGCAGCCCCCGCCAGGGAACCCCAGGAGAGTTCACAGACCACTCTGACTGTTGTGGCTCTGCAGCACCGCCCTGCTCCACAGAGCTGACTCCTCTTCATTACTGTGTCTGCTGTCAACAGCCTGTTCCTCTCTCCTGCACGGGCTGCGTGATCCCAGCAGCTTCCAGCAGGGCCAGTTCTCTGCAGCCAGCCCAGTGCCAAATTCTTCTTTCTCCATTAGGTGCCTCTCTGATCAGCAAGCAGAAGGCAACTTGCTGGTCAGACTGTCCTGGAAGAGCTCAGCTTGGCTCTGGCTCCAGCCTGCGCTTAGAGCAATTTAATATCAGCAGCGGGAGGGGATGGGGAATTAATTTTGGTTGCTGTCACCCCTTCGGGCCACACCTACGTGTGCTGGGTAATGCAATGTGCTGGCTCCCCCCTTCCTCTACTAGAACAGCTGCTTGAATTTCTTTGTCCTGCCTTCATCACTCCTTGCATTAACTGTTTCTCAGCCACAAAACACTGAAGGGCTACAGCTGGCTCTGCCCAACAGGCTTGGCCCTTCTGCTGATGGAAAAATACAAAGCTCTCAAGGAAAGTACAGGTCATAAATCAATGGGAGCAGCAGCAGAAGGCAGCCCTTGGCTCTGAAGGGGCCATGCAGGGCTCATGAGCACAGCTCATGGCCACCAGCCCCTCCAGATGACTGCAGTGGGACTCTCAGGTGGGTGCAGAGTCCAGGTTTTACAGCTGCAGGGTGTCAGGTCACATAGCACAACACGCTGTGTCCCTACCCCTGAGACAGCACAGGATGTGTCCTGGCTCAGGTCCGGGGTGGTGGGTCTGGGGGGCACTGCCTGAGGCGGTTGGGCTGAGCACTTGCCCTGCAGAGGGGCACACGGCTCCAGCTGGCTCTGAAGAGGTTAAATCTTTCTAATCGCTCAGTAAGACCTTCTCTAAGAATTTATCTACTTTCTGCCTTCCAAGAACATATGGATAAAATCCCCCTGAGCGGGACTTACATTTATAGCATCTATTACTGAGATCAAGGTTAATCCAGAGTAATCTAATGGGGTGAAAAGGACTTTATATAAATCTGTTTTAATCTACGGGACATGATAGCCTGACAAGGCCATCAGAACACTCCTGCGCCACTGCTGGGGCGGCCAGAGGTGCCAGAGTTGCACAGGGGATGCAGAAGGGAGAGCTGGCTCATCCAGCACCCACCAGTCCGAGTGCAATGGGGTCAGGAGGCTGGCAGGGCTGGAACGTGGCTCAGCAGGCCCACAGCCAGGCCAGCTGTCCTGGTGTGCAGCTGCTGCTGGTGCCTCCAGAGAGACTGAGTGGCCCTGTCCCTGTAGGGATGATGTGCCATGGGACAGGGGAGGCTGTAAATGCTCTAAATTAAGAGCCTGATAGGTATAATTGATCCACACTTAAAAAGAGGGGATTCAGCAGGGAGACACAGAAGAACTTCAGTGGCTGCCAGCACTGAGGCCACATCCTGTGTGCTTGCCCATGCTGAGGACTGGTGGCTGCACTGGGGCTGATGCTTGCAGCACATGCACAGGACATTCCAGGGGGGCAGAGAGGAGGGACTGCCCCTGCCAGGGTGTCACACTGTGGTCCCTACCACACCCCACATCTCCCAGAGCCAGGTGAGTGCACCCGCTCTAAGCTGTCCAGTGCCAAGCCTTGCTCCCTCTGCTCCCCCTCCTGCCACCACCGGCTGGCTCCATCCCCAGCCCTGCAGCTGTGCCTGCTCTCTGGGGAAGGGCTGAGCCCCAGCCAGGCCTGGTGCTGAGAGCAGCCCGTGCCTGCTGTGTGCCCAGGCAGCCAGACACAGGAGCGAGTCCCACAGACACGGGAGGCCAGAGAGGAGTTCTCCAGAGCATGGCGTGTCGTTTTACATCTGCTCAGATGGAGACTGAGTTATCCAGGTCCCTGAATCCCAGACCCGCCAGAAGACAGTATCTCAGCTAAACGATGCAAAAATGATTTAATGGAGGGAACTAATCAAGGAATCCAAGAGAGACTGCTCACCAAGGGCTGATGCAAGATTCAATTAAACTGCAGCCTTTGTGGGTTCACCATTTTAATTTTCCACAAATTAGCTTAAAAAAGGTATGGAAATGAAGATATTAGATTTTTTTTTAAGTCAAAAGGAAAAATCCTTTGAGGATTATATTAGCTATTTCGCTTTAACAAACATAATTTCTATACTCATTTTCTTGTTTTAATCTCAGCTGTTGAGATACTCTTTACTTCCCAGCTCCAGTGTCAGTGTGGAAGGCTGTTAACCCTTCCCAGAGTAGGTCCTACAGCACAGCTGCTGCAGTGCCCCATTCCCATGCCAGCCACGGTGCTGGGGCGAGGGCAGCACAATGGCATGGGAGCCCTCCTTGGTCAGCTGGGTTCCAAGCTGGTGCAGCAGCACCAAAAGAAGTAATTCCATCCCCACGGTAGTGATGGAGATGCCTCCCCAGTTCAAGGCCTCTGCTCTGCCCCTGCCTGTGCCAGGCTGGTTGGACAGAGACTGGCTGTGAGAAATTCCAGTGCAGACAGGGCTGTGATCTGCCCGGGGCTGCAGCAATGCTAAGCTCCAGACACCCCACATTTTCTGTAGCTTCACCTGCTTTTGCCCTCAGGCAGCTGGAGATAAACACGGAGTAACAGTGTTGTGTGTCGGCTGTGATTTGTCTTCCACAAGAGTATGTCTTGCACAAGGGATCTCCTGTGAGTAATAACAGCTGCTGTTACAGCCCTGCCTCTGCAGGCACCTGCCATGGCTGGCCTTGTCCTGCCCTGGGTGGTGCAGCTCCAGGGCTTGGCTGGAAGCTGCTCTCCAGCAGGAAAGGTGCCTTGAAAGTGTCAGGGCTAGTGGCTGCTTCACTGGGCTTTACCTGGCCCCACAGCCTGCTCGCCACCCCAAGGAACAGTGTCCCTCTCCCTGGGCTCCTGCTCATCAGTGGAAAACAAGTCCCATCAGCAGCATCACTTACTGGTGTGGGGGCTTTGCCAGGACCACAGTGGGTCTGGCTGGGCCACCCTGGCCAGTGCTGGCATGGCGAGGCATGGTGCCAGGCATGTACCACGGTGCTGAGGAGCATCATCCACAGATCCCCTGCTCCCAGGTGGGGTCGGCTCCTCCTTGCCCTCTCCTCCCAGCACTGTCTGCACCTCTGGCACTGTCCATCAGGTGCCACATCCACTGTTCCACCCTGCTTACACCTTCCTGTCTTGCACTGTCCCCTCCTGGATCCCCCCTTGCCCCATGGCAGCTTCATCTGGCTCCTGGGTGACCTTCAGCTTGCAGCTCCTGAAAGCACCTCCCTGTCCCCTTCCTCTGTGCCTCGAGTGGAGCGGAGCTTCATTTGTCACTGTCTCTTTTAAAAGGTCCAATCTCTTCCGTGGGGTCACCTGGCTGCTCTGCCAGCAGCTCCTCGTGCTGGCACGGCTCTGCTGCAGCTGCCGCAGCTGCCAGTCCAGCCTGCATCATCCCTGTCCCCTCGTCCTTGGGGTCCTGAGTGCTCCCCTCTCTGCCCCCCAGCCAGAGCCCAGCCCACAGCTTAGCTGAGGCTCGGGGCATCCCAGCCCCTCCCCATGGAGAGGGGCAGCAGGGCCAAGGAGGTGGGGCCTCTCCTGCACCAGCTCCCAGAGCAGTAGATGGTGCAGGGCTGCTTGGCCCCTGGCACAGGTCTGCCAGTGGAGGCTGTGGCCAGGACCCTCCCCGCCCTGCACACATTGAGCCCTGAGTGGAGCTCAATGCAGAATTAATTTGTCATATTGACACTGATCGTTTATTAGGGAGCAGAGTGGAGCCCATTCATTTGAACAGAAAACATTTCATCTTATCTCCTGCCTTTTCATGCCTTAGCTCTCACTCTTTAACCTTGGACAACGAGACATTCATAATTTCCTCACTGGCTCTATGGCTCCTCTAGATAAGAAACTTATTTTTTAATCTTTCTTTCTATTGAATTTTAAACATGTTCCATTACAAAACCTGATGCACATAACAACATGTTTCACCCAGCATTAATGTGGCCACGCTGTGCTGCAGCCTCTGTCCTGAGCTGGACTCCTGGCTTTGCCATTCCCTGGGACCCGAGGGCCAGGGAGCAGCTCTGTTTTTCCAAATGACTGTAGGGGCCCTGGCAGTGGTGCAGGGGCAGGCAGGGCCCAGGCAAGCCTCCCCTCTGGGGACAGTGTGACACTGGGATGCTGCCTGCAGAGGGGTGCACAGGTCTGCAGGGCTGGATCTGCCCACTCCAGGGACAGCAGCCACTGGGACTGCAGGGGAATGGGTGATACAAGAGGAACATGCTGTCAACACCTGATGGTTTTCAGCAAGTCCCATTTGCTCTAACATGGTCTGAGCTTGGGAACGCATTTCTTGTCTGGGGATGGTCACTGGAGATCCAGCATGTGACTGGGAGCTCTTGCAGCCCCACATGTGAGCCCCACTGCAGCCCCACACAACAGTGCAGGGTCTGCCCCAGCCCAGGACCATGAGTAGCAGCAAAGAGATTTGCTTCATCTCCAGTCCACAAAGCTACTGCCCCGACAACAAATAGCCCCACCAGGGCCCCTACAAGGAGAGGCCATGATTGCTTTCCATGTGCAGAAGAGCCACAGAGATAAGGCTTTCACCTCCAAGGCTCTGCTGAAAAATTAGGGATGGGAGGTAGGAGGGAGCAAATTGAGATAAATGAGCGTGCTGCATGGCATCCTGCCTGCAGGATGCTGAAATAAAAAATCAGTAAATAAAAAATCACCAGTCTTTATCTGGTCAGAGCCTGAATGGGCTGTGTGATAACTATAATGGATGAGCCTGCCATGAGGGCGTCTGAGAGGGACCTGCTGGCCCTCGTGCCACATGGGAGGCACCTGCTGGCACTGGGGACACAGCAGTGGCACACAAAAAGGGCCAGAGCAGCAGCACATGACACGCTGGGTCCTGTCCCTCTGAGTGCACCCTGCTGGCTGCTGCACCAATCCCAGGTGGCTCTGGGAAGGGCTTGGCTCCTTCCTCAGTGTGAAATGCACTTTTCCAAGTCGTCCTTCACAGTGAGAAAAAGGCAGATCAGATGCTGAATTAGCCTGCGAGAGCCGTGTTCCCGTCTCTCTTATCTAACTCACTGTAACAAGCTCTTTGCATTTATTCTACCAAATGTGCTGCAGAATTGCGTTACAGCTCATGGCTGCGAGCCATCTGTGGAGAGAAATCCAGTTATACCTTGTATAATAAGTTCCTGACAATCTTACAGAGGACTCCGGGTCATAAAAGTCTCCCAGTTTTATCGCCAGTAACAGACACGGAGAGAAATTAAGTTGTCTTATCAAATTTAGATAATATATATCCCTCTGGAGTGGAAGGTTTCTGATGGATCTTTTACAGTATTAGAACATTTAGAGGGGTGAGCAGAAATGCACAGTGGGGGTGGGAGAGCAGTGGGGTGCAAAACACCCAGGGGCACCCCAGAGCAGGAGTCCCATAGCTGCTGGGCAGAGAGCGTCCCTGGGGAGCCCTTGGAAAGCAGAAGGGAGGCTAAGGCTGTTTGCAGGCAGGAGCTGTGCTGAGAGGTGAGCTCTGCTCCTGCCTGCTCACCTCGAGCGCTCTCAGGCAGCTATTAATGAAATCCATAACCTCCAGCATCCCGATACACACGCTCCTTCCCACTGCCTCCTGTGCCAGCCACTGTGAGCAGAAGGAGCCACAGGGTGTCTGCAGAGCTCCTGGGATCTGCTGAAATCGGGAGCCAAGCCCTGCAGGGAGGCTGGACATGGGATGTCCCTGTAATATATCCTCTGTGGCCAGTGCAGGAATGAGGATCCCTGGGTCTGGAAGGGTCCTGCTCTGGCAGCCTGGACACTGTTGGCCCTGTCTGGGCTCTCCTTGCTGCAGTTGGCAGGGAAAGGAGTTCTGCTCCATTCAGGCAGTAATTTTAAGCTCCCTGGAGAAGGCACCCTGCCGATCCCATTGCCCAGGGCTTGGCCTGTCCCTGCCCCTGGCTTAGGTCTCAAGGTTCCTGCAGCCAGGAGGCTGGGACAGGGATGGTCACCACCTGGACCGACCTGTGGCCCCTGGCCAACCTCCCCTCCTGGGGACCAGCTGCCCACAGGGATGGTGCTGGTGGCGTGGGAGGGCTGGGATCCTTGGCACACCTGCTCTCTGTTCAATATTTAGTTTCTGCAGAGGCAGAGTGCAGTAGCCATGGCAATGCAGCGGGCAGGCCCAGCATCACCGGTGTGCCGTTTATTATGAGCTGAGCAGTCTCGGGCACTGGGGATGCAGACACATGCCTCCCCCGAGAGCCCTGTGCTAATAAAAAAAAATGAATCTTCACTTAGTGATCTCTGTATTTTTAAAGATTGGTTACTCTATCTTTTCCTTTTTCATTCATTTTTAAAAAATCTATCTTGCCGTTCAGGGCAGAATTATCTGTTTAGCACCGTTGTTACTTTAATCACAATTATCTTTCCCACTCCATTAATAAGACTCTCAATAGTGCTACATCATGGGAATGTGCCTTCACAGCCCTCCTGGCACTCTGCCGGCTCTGATGCCCAGGGTTTGCTCTCCCTGCAGCACTGGCAGCCAGTGCTGTCAGTGCCATGCTGTGCACTCATCTCCATCACCTCCGTGCTTCCGGGGGTGCTGAGCCCCATGGCCAAGCAGGCTCTGGGGCAGGCAGGCGCTGGCAGCACTTCCCTGGAAGGCTGAGCTGGAGCTGTTCCCACTCCTGGCAGCAGGAGCAGAGAGGCTGGGAATTAGGATTTAACCTCGAGAGTGGGTCAAGAGACTACCTCGCCTCCCCACATCTTTTCTTCAGAGCATTTGGTGAACAATGCGTGCAGAAGGCTTTTTATTTTTGAGTAGAAACGTGTGTCTAATGAATTAGCCACGGATTGGAGCCTAACATGGGTAATTTACAGTGAACATTCACTTGCTCAGAATCATCCATCAATTTTGTACCACATTAAAACCCACGTCCCGCCCCGGGAGTGCGTGGCTGGTGCTACACCTCGAGACTCCCTCCCAGAACATCCCTGGTGCAGCGTGGCTGCGCTGGTGCCCTCTGCAGAGAGAGGGACTGGTGTGCCACGGGCTGTGGTCACACTGGCCTGGCCACTTCATGGGCAATGGGATTTGCCCAGGAGTCATTGGCAAACACGAGGACAGACACAGGTTCCCTGTCCTGCAGCCTCTGCACACAGGGTGCCCCTGTCCCAAGGCACTGGGCTCAGCCAGAAGCCCTGCTGTGTGCTCAGTCTCCCCCAAAAGCACAAGCAGCTCTTCTGCTGGGAGTCATGTCCCCTCAGCTTATGGTGTGGCATAGGTGTGTACCCTAAATTGCCTGCCTGGGGACAGGCATGGACCCAGGAGAGGATGCTGCCCCAAAAACCACCCTGGGCACAAAGAGGCACCTGTAACACCAGCAGGGGGTGGGTGGGGGTGTGCGTGGCCATGCAGGGGGCACAGTGGGCAGCTCAGCCCTCGCTCAGGAGTACTGGGCCCCCTCCTCCCACTGGCCTCCCCACCACTGCAGGGACCACCCCGGGGGAGGCATTACACGAGGGAATTGCTGGCACAGGCGTAATTGCTGAGATAGCTGCTGATTGAGGAGTTTGCAAACAAAAAAAAGAGTGGCCAGGGTCAGTCATAATTGGTAAATATTTGTCTATCTAATCAAAAGGCCTTTTAATTAACAATTTTCTTCTTGCAACTGGTTTAATTTTTTTTAAGAACTTCTGCGGGAAGTCAATTAGACCCAACAGATGGTGAAGAACATCCCAGCATCAGCACATCCTGCCATCTGCCACCTCTGGAAATGGCAGCCCCACCAAAGCCTCATGTCCCATGGCAGCCACCCCTGGGACAGGGCAGCTCTGACACTTTGCTCCCCATGGACGACAGGCAGATGGGATTCTCTCAATGAGACTCATGCACAGCCAGTGCTGGTGCAGATTCTGGGGCAAGAGGAGAGGCTGGAACTGCCTGAAGCACACACCAGGGGCCTCTGGAGCTGCAACTCTGCCCCAGGTATTTCGCCTCTTTTTTTGTCCCCCTGGGAGCTCTTGAGCCCTGACCCAAGCAAGCATCAGGCAAATAGATAGCTCTGTCATGTCACAGGCTGGCTCCTGGTAGCATCAGCAGCTGGCACTGTTCAGGGTGGGCACAGCTTGCCCCATTGGCAGGTTCTGCCCCAAAGCTGGAGACCACAGCACAGAGTCCCTGCCTGCTGCTGCCCATGGGGCTGCCTGGCCCCTGGCCCCCACGTGGACTGTCCCTGCCAGGCTGGAGCAGACCTGTGTCCCAGCCCTCGGCAGAGAAATACCTGCAGGGACACAGGGCACTGCCACATGGGGACACAGGGCTCTGCTGTGCAGGGACACAGGACACACTCCCTCCACATCCACCCTGCCCTCCCCGCTGTCCTCCCTGCCACCTCGGCAGGAAGGGCTCCTCTCTGCAGGTGAGCTGGCAGCACTCGCACCTGCGGCTCTCCACAATCAGGAGATTGCTGTGCACAAGAGGCAGCTGACGCATCTCTTCCTCAATCAGCTGCTCTTCACGCCCAGCTCCGTGCCACTCACTGTGCCACTCACTGTGCCACTCACTGTGCCACTCGCTGCTGATTGCCCTTTGTCTCCTGCAAGGCCATGCAGACAGCAGGGCCGGGGCGCTCCCATGGCATTCCCATGGTGTGGTTTTGCCCTCCACTCCCCATGAACCCACAGTTCCTAGCAGAGGAAGGTTCTGGGGCTCTCCCAGTCCCAGGGGCTTGAAGGGAGCCCCAGGGATGGGCTCTCTGCAGGGTGCTGGCTTTGGCCCCACATGGATGCAGGACCCTGCTGCTCCTGCCCCCAGGAAGGTGTCCAGAGAGCCAGCTGGGTCTCCAGGTCTGTCTGGTGATCAGCCATGGGGCAAGCGGATGGTCCTGCAGCTGGCAGGGCAGGGAGAGATGCGGGTGAGCACAGGGCTGGTGTGGGGGTGGGACAGAGCCCCCTCAGGGCTGGGCACAGGGCGGGAGGGGGCACAGCCTCCCCGAGCATCGCTGCCCGGCCACGGCACTGGACCATCGCCAAAGCACCACGGAGCAAAGCACCTAAATCTTTCCTGCCAGGCCCTCCGGAGATGTCCCCCTTTATTCACAACTGCTTTTTAATTGCCTTTTGTCAATTACAGCGAGATGGATCGGGTTCCTCGGGGAGGCAGCAATTAGCGCGGGGATGAATGCCGAGGCAACCAAGCTCCCTGTGCACGCAGCAGCGGTGATTTGTAAACCTGTCACCCAGACACCGAGCTGCGCTGCCAGGCACAGCGGCCGCACGGCCCCACGGCGGCGGGGGCACCATCGCACCCGCCCCGGGGCGACAGGAGCGGGGCATCGGCCCCAGCCGGTCCCTGCAGAGCGCCCCAGCCGCGTCCCCTCGGTGCGGCCGCGGGGAGGGGGGTCCAGCGCTGTCCAGGCGGGGTGAGCCCCGCAGACGGATATTGGGGCGCATGCAGAGCAGGGTGAGGGTGGGAACATGGTGCCAGGGCCGATGAGAGCTGTTCCGGACAGGTTGGGTGGCAGGAGCCCCTCTAGAGGGGGTTCCACTGCTGCCAGAAAGAATTAACACCTACAGTTTCCAGCTGGCTGTGGCCAGCCTCCTAATTAGGTGTGGTGACAAGAGCAATTAGTCATCCAGGTTCCCCAGTGCAATGCCTGGGACGTGCAGGGAGCTCTGACCAGGTCACTGCTTTCCACGCTGTGACTCCAGGTGTCCTCTCCATGGCTCAGCCTGCACAGTCACACTGCCTGCTGCTGCATAGCCACCACAGCTAACTGTCCTTGAGCTCAAGATGCTCTCATTCATCCTGAATTCATCCCTCCAGATAACCTGGTCTGTGATGGGACAGCCTAGGCAGGACTTGTCTTGTCTGCACCCAGAGGTTCAGACTGCCAGGGGCTTGTTCTCCCTCAACACCCATCCCTTCTTGGCACTCACTGATGTCTCTCCCCATCCTGGTCCCAGTTCTGCAGGGCTTTGGGTACCAAGGATGTTTGGACATCAGCCCATTCTAGGGTTGCAGCACCCACTGCCTGCTCTTCCCAAATTCACTCAACCCTCCCTCTCTGCCTCATGGCCTTTGTCTAATTCCCTATACCCATTTCCTATTTTTCTTCTTGACAGAAACAGCAGGCTCATGCATCCAGAGACTCCACAGCAGTTTCTTGTAGCTGTAGATTAAATTTCCCAGCTCAGTGTCTGCTGGCCTCTGGCTGAGTCACTGTGCACAGGTGTCCTCCTGTCCCCAGGAGAAGCAGGCAGTCCTGGTGGTGCCAGAGCCTGGGGAAAGGGTGCATGCAGGGACACAAGGTGGTCCCTGCCAGCTGAGCTAAACTAAGTACAGCTTCCTGGGCCATGGCTGTGGCAGAAAAAAGGGGTAAATCTTGTGTGGGCCCAGTAGCCAAACTCTGCCAAGCATTGCTCAGCTCCTGCTTCCCTCACTCCACTCTGTCCTTGACCCTGGAGAGGGTGCAGCATGTGGAGGGAGCCCGGCTGCTCTAATTAAACCATGTTTGCAAACTCCCATGGCAAGCATCACTAATTATAATTAGGGAGAGTAGATCTGCCGTTCCTGCCTCTTGGACACGTGAAGCACCCTACATGCCGACCAGGCTCAGAGGGCACTGCAGGCTGGCACACAGCACTGCTCAGCCTCCCCTGGGCTGGACACATCCCCAAACAGCCCCCATGGGGCAATGACACCACTGGAGCCCTTGGGCTGTGGTGCCAGGCCAGGGGCAGAGGGCAACGGTGCAACTGGCAGCAACCCCTGCACCCAGGCATGGCGTGACTGCACCCCTCTCCCTCAGCACACACTCTTCATGCTTGAACCACTGGCCTAACGATTTCAGGTTTTTCCCCATTTTCTTGTATTATTATTTGTCGTCGTTCCTGTTGCAGTTCAGTGACCATGAATTATTGAACGTCTGCTTGCTCAGTAACTCTTTACTTCCACCTCGGCACACTGCTGCCGTGCCGCCTGTGTGGGACGGCTGCCAGCTCCTGCCCCCGGCCCCTCCTGCTGCCCTGGGACCCCTCACCATGCTCAGCACATGGCAGGACCCCACACGCTGCCAGGGCTGCGGGCAAGGGGCCACAGAGGCTCTGGCTCCAGCAAAGGCCCTTTCTCTGGCTCCACTACAGCAGTGCAAGGGCTCTCAGCCCCCTGGCTGGGACATGGGATGTACTGGGGTATACTGGGGTACACTGGGAGGGTATGCAGTGAGTGCTCTTGGGGCAGCACTCACAGGCATGAGGGGATTTGCCCAGCACCCATCTCTGCTGTCAAGAACTCTGTGCCCATCCATGGGCAGGGATGTGTTGGTGATCATTGTGCTGCCCTGGTGGTGATGGCAGGACAGGGGCTGGAGCCACAGCTAAGCCATGGTGTTTGTAGGAGTGAGAAGGCTTCTGGTGGGTGACAGTGCTGTCCAGGCCACCAAGGCACAGGGAAGGCTCAGGCAGAGCCTGCTGATGCTCCAGAGCTGCTCTGGGCAATGGTACAAGCATTGGAGATGAGCAAGGGAGGCTCATGTCAGAGCCCAATCCAACTTGGGATGGAAGGACTGGGCTTTCCCAGGACAGCAGAAAACATCCCTCCCCTGTGTCATACTCAGGATGCATTTTCCAGGGACAGAGGGGAGTCCTGAGGTCTAACAGGCCTTGGAAGTGGCCCTGTGCTGGGAGTGAGGACACAGGTATGATCTTTGCCAGTGGAAGCCAGGCCTGGCAATGCTGGGGCAGCCAGGGTGGCTGTGGTAGGAGCTGCTGCCCTTGCAAAGCCATTGCTTTCCCTGAGCTGCTTTTGTACTTGGGGCAGAACTGAGAAATCTCTGCTGGTATTGTGGGATTTCACAGACATGAAGGATAAAGTCTCTGAACTCCCACAGCTGCATTTTCTGAGCACTGCAACACTCCGATACCTCTGAACCGCTATTAAGCACCTGGTGCTGGTTTGTCTTTGCAACTATGTCCCCTAAATAAATCCTTTCCCCATGCTGAGCCATGCTAATGGCCTATTGTTAAATGGCCAGCCAGCCCACTGTAAGCTGAAGTCATTATTTTTTCCATTCATCGCTGGGAAAAAATCTCTCACCAGCATCCATCTTGTAGGATAAGACTGAAATTTGGAAGTTGCAAGCCCCTGTGCAGGACACATGCCCCTTGCCCTGAAGCATCAGATGGTGGCCACTCAGGCCTCTGCAGGGCTCCTCACAGGAAGCAGTGAGGGTTTGCCATTATTGAGCTGGATGAGGCCCCTCTCTGGTGGGACAGGATGGCACCAGGGCAGTGGCAGCAGCTTCTCCATCAGGGTGGGCTGACAGCACCCACAGGGACCCTCAGCCCCATCAGCCCCTCTGTCCCCCTGTTGAGAGCCTGGGCAATCGCTGCCTGGTTCTGGGCTGCCTGCACTGATGGCGAGGCCAGGCAGGGGACCTGGCCCTTGGCACATGTGTGCCTGGCACTGCCTGCCACCGTGTCCCACCCCGGCTGCTCCCTGGCACCCGCGCCTCTCTCTGTCTGCCGCCATCTCACACGTAAGTGGCTCCCTGGGAGACTTGCTCCATTTTTTTCCTTTAACCTTGAAATGCAATTTCCTCCCCAAAATATCCTTTTTCCTGTAAACAACATCTCTTTAGTGAGATTAGAGCAGAAATCCCTGAGCTCCCAGGTCCCGGGCGCTTTATCATGCAGTGAGCCCCATCCGTCACGGCCACGCGTGGGTTCCCGGCACCCCGCCCTTGCCGATGGGTGATGGTCTTTTCATCACTTTTACAGATTTATTTTACAATAATTTAATTTCATCCTCAGTCCTGCGAAGACAAATTGGCCTCTGATGTGACTGGGGATTCAGAGCTAGTCTCATAAATTTGCCGCCTCTACACAAAGCTCTGTTTGGAGTTCCTGATGCAGCCGCGAGCGAGAGTCCTTAAACAACAGGGGATGGGCTGTAAATCCCTGTGTGGCAGAGGGATGTCATGGTGCCAGTGGTACTCCCTGAGCCTCAGCCTGACTTGCTGGCTCTGGGTGGCCACAGGGACAGCAAAGGGCACAGGGCAGGGAAAGGGGCAGACAGGGCTTTGCAGGCTGCCCCAGCATGGCCCATATGGCACTGCTGCTGCAGTGCTGCACTGCCAGGATGCCATCTGCCCACATGGGCACCACTGCACAGGTGCCCTGGAGTGGTGAGTGCCCAGGACACATCTCTGCCAGCACGTGCCTCACTTCCTGGCTCACTGGAGCTGGAGCTGTGCCGGTGCTGTGCCGGGCACAGGCATCAGGGTGGTGCTGCCAGCTCTACCACCAAGCTCTGCACATTCCTGCACATCTGTGCTTGACACATCTGGGACTTGCTGTGCTTTTGCTGCGAGAGGCTTGCCAATGTAATTAAACTCGAGTGACTCCCCTGCCCCCAGGCACAGCCCCTCATTTCCCTTTGATTTATTATGTCTTCTTAATTTATTTAAATGAGCCTCGGTGTTTGCACAGGCTCGGAGGGGGCTGGCTGGAGCTCTAATTGCCGAAGCGGAGGGAAGGCAGCTGGAGGGCTCCAGGGGATCTCTGCAGGGGTGTGTGCTGTGGGGTAGGGGGCTGCGGCCAGACCTCCAGCTGAGCCCCAGGCACGGGAAGTGCCTTTGGAGCAAAGCTTCCCGCACTTGTGGTGGTGGTTTGGGCCCTGGTGCTGGCTGGGCTGTGCCAGTGCCTAGGGATCTGCCTCAGTGGGGCTCTGTAGGAAAGGCTGAGCATCTTTTGGAGCTGGCACAGAGGCATCTCCCAGTGTCTGCCCTGGCTCTGAGCTGGCAAAGGCAGGGGATTGAGAAGCCCAGCAGGGAACCTCTGCTCAGCCACACACCTGAATTGTAGAGCGGCTGGGATGCTGCCAGCATATCTCACTGTAGCTCCTGGCCAGGTGGGAGAACTGCATGGGACTGCTGGGGAGCCCATGGCACAGCTCCAAGAGGTCAGTCTGTGCTTGAAGCCAACAGGAGTTTCTCTCACTCCCTCCATCCATTCCTCCTGCATCCTCACGGCCCTACTCCCCCAGCTCAGAGTGAGCAGACAGCGTGCCTCCTGCCTGCCCATGCCCTGTGCCTGCCCCGTGCCTGCCCTGTGCCTGTGTGGCCTCATGCCTGGCTGGGCCCCACGCCGCCGGCCCTGCTTGTGTTTGCACAGCTGATTGTTCCCCTGCTCAGCACACTGCCTTGCACTTGTCCCTGTTGAATTTCATCCTATTTTTTCCAGTCCATTTCTCCAATTTGTCAAGATCGTTTTGAATTCTAATCCTGTCCTCCAAGATACTTGTAGTCCCTCCCAGCTTCGTGTCATCTGCAAATTTAATAAGCACTTTCTCTATTCCATCATCCAGGTCCTTAATGAAAAATTGAGCAAACCAGAACCAGGGCAAGCCCTTCGCCATCCGAGCAGCCCAACACATGCTGTGTTCACCATGCTCTGCCCACCATGCTCTGCCCAAATGTGAAGGGAAAGGCCACCAGAGCTTTGCCACGTTGGCTGTGCCTCACTGTGCCCCCAGCTCACATGGGAACTCTCTGCTTTGCTGCCCTGCACTGTGGTGTGCTGCTGGTATCAGGGGCACTGGTGCTGGGGTGAGGATGGGAGGGGACAGGGCTCATCTCCAGGACAGCTCCAGCTTGAGCTGCCACTGACTGGCACAGTGCAAAGGCCTGGGAGCAGCTCCCATGTGACCCCACTGGTCAGTGCGGGCACAGGGGCAGCACAGCAGCCCCTGATGGGGCCATCCTCCCCCCTCACTGCTGCCCACCTCCTCTACCACTGGGTGAGGCTCTGCCCAGCCACACTATCTCCCCATTCTGAGGCTGCTCCCTTTGGGCTGGGACTGCTCCTGGGGCTGTATGGCAGGGATCTGGAACCAGCCCCAACCTGGAGACATCTCATGTGCCACCTCTGGCTACAGCCATCTCTTTTCTTTAATTGATTGTAGAAAGCAATTTACAAAATAAAAACTTCTGCTTGTGCCAAGCCCAGCGTGTCCAGGCAAAGCCTAATTTCACAGTAAAATTTCAAGTGCAATGAATGGCTTTTCCCAGCACCAGTCCATGTCCAAGCCAAGAGCTTTGCAGTCTGCATAAGCTGTGCTGAGCAGCCCAGAAATGGCTTTGCACTGCCCTGTGGAGCATGCAGCTCCCTGGGCTGGCTGTCACAATAGCCAGGGCAGCTCTGCCAACACTCACTTTTGGGCTGGTGCTGCCTGGGTTGGCATGGCTGTGTGGGACCACCATGGCTGCAGCCCAGTCTGCAGAGCCACAAGCCCCAGCTCTCTGTGCAGCCAGCTGGATGATGCAGGGATCCTGCGTGGTCCCTGTGGCCATCAGGAAGGTGTCCCAGCAGGGCTGGGCAGAGCTGCAGTGATGGGGGTTCAGCTGAGAGATGGTGCTCCCTGGCTCTGGCTCTTTTCATGTCAAAGTCATAATTTCATGGTCAGGGTCTAGGAGGTTTGTACACACAGATGCATTAATTCCGCATTTAGTGATACAGGAATAATTGGTGTCACATCAATTAGATCGGTTCTTGGATACTGCAGTGATAAGTGCTTGCAAAGGCCTCTGGGCTGCAGGATGTGAGGAATTCCAGCAGTAAGTGAGCCTGGTGGGGCTGGCAGCAGCAGCAGGCAGAGCAGGCATGGCATTTCTGTCGGGTGCTGAGAGAGTGGTGGAGTGCCCATCACTTTTGGCCTTTGCAGGAGAACAGCAAAGCCTGGGGCTCTCACGGTGGTCAGTGTCCAGGGCTGCTGTGCTGGGGGCTGCTGCACAGCCTGAGGGTGCAGGTCTGTGCCTGGGGAGGGGCTGGCAACTTGGAAAACCTCTGAGTCCAACGTCCCAGTCCCATCAAGGTGATCCTCTGCGTCAAGCCACCTGCTAGGCGCCTGGTTCAGCATCATCAGCTGTATCCCTCATCCCTCTGGCATGGCTTTGCACACATGGTGGGTTTGCCAGCTCACTGCTGCCCGCCCCACCAGCTAATGGGATGAGGCTCAGGTGGGTCTGGGGCAGCGTGGAGACCCCCTGTGCTCACACTCCCACAGTACGGATCGGCACTGTCAGTCCCATCCCTGCTGCGAACTGTAGGCAGAGGTAATTTGCAGATGACAAATATCCCTGACAGTAAATATTTTTCCCACCCTCATCTTTCTACAAGCAGATAAGGTGGCAGCACTGTAGCAATACGGTTGCTGGAGGGAGACAAACTCTTTGGCAGACTTAAAAGTCTATTGTGTCCCCGCAATTATTTATAGATAAAGAGAAGAAGCCAATAAGCAGAGAATGGAGCTGCACAACTGCATTTGTTATGACGATGATGATGTTATCTATCCCTCACACCCACACACGCACATCTCCAGTGCATGGAAACTCACTGCTGGCAACAATCGAATCCCCAACCAGGACAAGGCAAGACAGACTGGAGGCTTTACCCTCTCATCACGGACTTGTGCCTAGCCTGTTTTCCCACAGTGAACCTACCACACAACTCCTGTGGCTCCTCTGGAATAGCACCCACAGGACCCCAGGGGGTCTCTGTTTCTGGCTGCAGGATGTGGAGAACAGGTGGTCTTTCTCCCCATAAACCAGCCCCTGGCATGCTGGATGCCTTGTGGTGAGGGGGTCCAGGGTTGCCCAGAGAGAGTATGGGTCTGGCTGGGTCCTCACCTGCTCATGCAGCAGGACTCCAGAATGTGGGTGCTCCCCACTGATGGCAGGGTGCAGGGGGGCTCTCAGTTTTCCCAGCTCTGCATGGCCAGGACCTCCTCTCCCATCCCACACCACCACTGCCAAAAACAGCAATGGGGGTGTTTTGAGGGATCTGGGATTAAAACACGTGGCAGGCAAGAGTGATGGAGGTCACTGTCAGTAAGTGCATTTCTGCAACCAGTGAAGCAGAGACACCCTGAGTGAGAAACATTGACTGCAGCGTGGGAAGAGGTTGGGAAGCACTGTGTTCTCCCTTTTCAGTGAGCACTGCAGGAGCCAGGGGAGGAGACCAGGGGCCTGGCAGGGCTGGACCCACAGAAGGGAAGAACAAGGAAGTTGAGGAGTCAAGACCTGGACTGCCCCTGAGCCAGGCATGGGGGTCCTGGGTGACCTGTCACATTTGTGACACTGGGGCCCTTGACCATCCTCTGTCTCCCCATGTTCCAGGGTGCTTCATGGCATTGCTTGGCTCCTGCTGGAGCAGAAGTCCTTCAGCTCCCCAGAGCATGCACAGTCACTGCTTCTCCCCAGGGCTGGGGGTGCAGGAGGGGTGTGGGACTGCCAAGTGCTCAGCCGTGTCTCTGTGGGACCCCACCCTGAGAAAGCCCCAGGGTGAGCTCTCCAGATGGTGAGATATTGCCCAAGAGAGCGACTGGGAACCCTTAACTGGACTGGAGAGTGGGATGATTTTTCATTGCTTCCTCATAATAAGAGGACAGGAGTAAGTGACTAGTACAGTCCGTTCACTCGGTAAAGATTTATACAATCACTTCATCCGGTAATTGGTATTCTGGGGAGAGAGAGCAAGCTGCAGCTCCAGCATCCGCCTCTATTTGTTTTATCTCTGTCTTTCTCTCTTTCTCTCCCCTTTTCAGAATGAGTAATTCTGTCCCTCACAATCCCATTTAAACAGAGCATTTGCAGAGTGAATAATTAGTTACATTCAATTAGGCCTCACGCGCTCTCCCTTCTCACTTTGGGGGACAGACGCGTTAATGAGATGGTGCACGTCTGACACGCGGGAGTGGGCACCGAACACGCTGTGTGCCAGCAGGGAAGGGTCAGCCTTGGGGGCAGTGGGGAGATGGCCCCAGAGAGTTCAGCCTGCCACCTAGGCAGACAGACCCTTGGAAACCATCTGGGGCCAAAGGCTTCATGTTTGGGGCCAAAGACTTTGCATCTGTGCCCCACATATCACCTTCTCCTCCAGCAGGAGCGGGATCACATCTGTCCCCAGAACTGGGTGTTCTCTGGGCTGGTGCCAAGGGAACGCTGCCCAGCCTGAGACCATCCCACCAGCACTGCTGGGAGTGCCAAGCCCTGAGAGGAGGGAAAGCTGCTGCCATGTTTTTATCTCCCTTATTAAACCTAACATTAGGTTTTAAGAGGAGCCTTAAATAATGTGCCACTGCCTGTACAGGCAAAGTTGCTCCATGCTCCAGCTGCTCCTGCTCAGGGATTTATGGCCTTTCTCATGCCGTGCTGCCTGTGCTCAGGTAGTGGGGGGGTCACAGGCTGAGGCTGCTCCCAGTACCTAAAGCCTGCAGTGGGCTCAGTGCCACTGCAGCCCCACGCCAGTGCTTTGGAGCCCGTGGTGACGCTGCTGCTGCAGCGCAGCACCCCGCAGGGCTGCCCTCCGGGGCGATGGACCCCACTGCTGCATTTTACTGCCAGAGCAGTGAGGCGAGAGGCACGGAGCTGCCTGCTGCAGGCAGCCCTGCCCGCATCCCCTGTCTCTGGCATGGGACACGGGCTGGGCATGGCTGTGCTGGGGGCAGCTCCTGCTGTGGGGCTCAGTGAGGGCAGCCAGCCACAGGGGAAGCGCATGCCGGGGAGTGGGGCCAGCTAAGGTGTGCTGGGGAGGGCCTGGGGTCGCGGTGGGGGGCAGCACGGCGGGGGCAGCTCTTCCCTCCCTCTTCTGGTCGGGACCCCTGCCTTGGGAGCACCCGCCCATTCCCAAAGCATCCTTCCCGAACATCAGAGCTGGGATCGCCGGTCCCGGGGGTGCCGGTGGGCGGTGGGGGCTTGGGGCTGCTCACGCAGAGGGGCAAATAATCATATTTAATCACATGGTTTCGCCAGCAGTGGGTGGAGGGTGACGGAGCGCAGCCGCTCCCGCACGGACGGGTGGGTGTGCGGGGGACCCCGCGCTGGACAACCCCGTGGCAGAGCCCCCCGTGGCAGAGCCCCCCGTGCCCAAGCCCCCCGTGGCAGAGCCCCCCGTGGCAGAGCCCCCCGTGCCCTCCCGGAGCCCAGGCGGGGCGGGGCGGGGGCGGGCGGTGCCGGTGCCGCCCCGCGCAGCCCGCGCCGGTCCCGCAGCACCATCTCCCGGCCGCCGCCCGCCGCTGCCCGCGACCCGGCCCCGCCGCCGCCACCCCCGGCCCCCGCCCAGGGCACAGCCGTTCCTGCCTTTGCTCGTCCCACGGAGCCCGGCAGCGCTGGGCGGCAGGAGGGGCCGGGGCGCCCTCCCCGGATGCCAGCACCCACCGCGGCAGTGCTTCCACAGCACCCCGGACAGGGGAGTGAGCTCTGCCGTGGTGACCTCACACTAGCAGCCCCCTTTCCCAGCCCTGGCTTCTCCAGCACTCAGAGAGACCAGGCTCTGTGCTGGGGTCTTGCTGTCGGCAGTGACACTCTGCTGTGGCCAGGGGCCATGCTGGGCTCCATTGCATCACCTGGGCAGGAAGCAGGATGGGGCTTCGTTCCATGTCCCCATGTGGGCAGCCAAGCCTTGCTCCACCAGGGCAGCCCTTGTGCAGGTGACCAGACCAGAGTTGTGGTGGTATTCCTGTGGGGTGGTCGTGCCATGGTCCACTGCAGCACCACATCATTTGCAGCCAGGCCAGATGCCAGATTTCCTCCCCGGCTGGAGAGGGGACAGAGGAGATGGTGCTGTCCCCAGTCTGTGCTCCTGTTGGAGGCAGTGCCCTGTGCCTTCACACCATCTCCTGCTCCGACATGCGACTCTCCTTGCCATCCTCCTGGGCCACAGGCTGGCCCCTGAGTAGGGTCTCCTGCACAGGCAAGACATTCTCATCCTGCTCCGTGGGCTGCTGGGTATCTGGGTTCTCTCCGGGCTCCCCAGCCTCTATCTGCACAGGGGCAGGGGTCAGGGGCAGGCAGCTACATTCCCCCACTCTGCACCCGTCTTTCCACAAGCTCTTGCTACACTCCTGTGCACACCCTCCCAAATGCTCAGCACCTGCCAGCAGCACCCTTGGGGTGCCCCAGCCTTTCCCTGCCCCAGCCAGGCAGCCTAGTTCAGCCCCTGCCCCTCCTGCATTGCAAAGCCACAGCCCCTGCTCTGCTCCTGACACATCCCCAGCTGTGCCCAGGAGGGATCCCAACCCACTGCTGGAGGGGGCTCTAGGTAGACTCACCTCCTTTGCCACCCGTCGCCTGGAATCTGGATGGAAAGAGGGACAGAGAAGGCAATGTTCAGGGGGAAGTGCTCCTGCCCTGCAGGGAGCTTCCCAGGGTCAGAGCCAGGGCTGCTGCACAGGTCCTGCAGCTCACGTTAGGCCTGCTGCCACTGCCAGGCTGGGCAGGCTGGGGGTCACAGCAGGAGCCAGAATGGACTTGTGGGGCACCAGTGCTGTGCCCCAAGAGCTGTCCCAGCTTAGGCTGCAGCAGTGCCAACACACCTGCTCCCAAAGACAGAGCAATACTCAGGGAAACCTATCCTGGTAATGTCCCCAGAGGAGCTTCCCCACTCAGCAGAGCTGCCACTGTCCTCCCTGGCTCAGCCCCTCAGCCCTTTATGGCCCTGCCGGCCAAAGTTCTCCCTCCCTCAGCCAAGGAAGCAGTTCACATGCTTTAGCCCTCACCTGTGTGGACCAGGCAGTAGATGCAGACACCCACGAGGCACGTGACAACTGCAGCTGTGATGGGGATCAGCACTGACAGTGAGGAGCGCCTGCTCGACTCTGCAGGAGGACACAGGGTCAGGGAGGCACCCACGGGACACCCAGCACGACACAGAGTGCTCTGCTCCAGCCCCAACCCACAGGGATCCTCAGGGAGACAGAGAGACAGGAAGGCAACACACCACACACTCAGACGTCCCTCTCCCAGAAACACCATGCGTGAGGCCAGCTCTTCTGAGTGCTGCAGGAGCTGGAGCCCTGGGGGGCTCTCTGCACTGGAACAGCCCGGGCCACCAGACACTTACCACAGATCACATCCGAGGAGTTCGTCCCTTTCACCTTCACCACCAGCCCCTTTTCCTCACAACTGCAGGGAAGAACAAGACCATGTAACCACAGCAGAAGCCCGAGCTCAGGGAATAGTTGGGGCTGGGCAGGCACCTGAGCTGCCCCAAAAGGCATCCTGCTCTGAGCCCACTGAGCTCCAGTAGGGTGAGCAGGGGGATCCCCACTGACACAGTGTGATGGGGACAGCAGGTACACAGCAGGGAACCAACCCAGAGGCTGGCCTGGAGTTGCTGAAACTGCTGAGGATGGGAACAAGTTTAGGGACAAGACACAGGAAGGAGCAGACCTGCCTGGTCAGGGAAGCCCCAGGGCTTGACCACTGTAGCTATGACAGAAAAGCTCAGCTAGACTACAAGTGGCTCTGGGAAGTAATTTCTGGGCACAGATAAAAGCAAAGTGAAATCCAATGTCTGGCAGCTGAAGCAAGACTAATTCAGCTTGGAAACAAGGCTCATGTTTCTACCAGGAACTGCAATTAACCCTCAAGCAGCTTTCTAAAGACAGGAATGACCTGCCAGTTCATGGCATCCTCAAAGCCAAATTCCCCATGGAGAGGGCTTGTGCTTTGGCTGATGACTACAGCCACAGAGAGCACTGGGAGGGAGAACCTGAACAGGGCATGGGTCACTCCCATAGACCCTGATCCCTTGCTTCCAGCATGGATGACAGCATGGTCACCCCTGAAGGGACAAGCAGTCGGTGCACATACTGAGGGACACACACAAGTGTCTGAATGGCTGCCTTGACCTCAGTCAATGCTGCCCTGGACAGCACAGTGCTCCTAGCCCTGTTCCTCTCACTCTGGCCCTACACCAGCCAGATGCTGTGTCCCTCAGAAATCAACCTGGCTGCCCAGTCACCAAGGTACCAAGAAAACTGGCAGCGGAGGATGTGCTCACTGGGGCTGGTGGAAGGACACAGTCTGTACTCAGACAATACCTTGTCCAGGGGTGGCACGGCTCAGTTTTAGAAGAGATGTTGGAGAAGGTGCCTTCGGTACAGGGTTCACAGGGGGATGACATCCGGTCCATGGCCTTGGCTGAAGAGGAGCAGAGATGACACAAAGGTCAGCAGGAGCTGTGGAGGGTGAGGGCCCGAGCAGGCAAGGGGCTGCAGAGGCCAGGTGTGCAGCAGGCCCTGTGGCAATGGCACAGCTCTCCCAAAGCCCTGCCAGGGCACCATGCAGGGGGAGCCCCCATTCCCTGATGTCAGTGCTGACAGGGCATCAGTCCTGTTGAGTAGGAACAGCTTGTCAGATTTACCTGCCACGAAACCAGAGCCAACCTGGCATGGCTGGTTCTCCACGCAGGTCTGGCAGCTGAAGTCAGAGCAGTGCGTGCCAGCCCGGCACTGGCACACCGTGTTGTGTGTTGCATTCCCTTGCATCTTCACAATGAGTCCAGCATCTGGGCAGAGGGAACACAGACAAGGTGAGATGCTGAGCAGGGGAGCCAGTCCCTATAGGTTGGGGTCAGTGGTCACAGGAAGCACTTACAGTATTCACAGATCTCATGAGGAGCACAGTGCTTCTCTTTGGTCCAGCTTGACTGGTAGTGCCCACTCTCACAGGGGGCACAGACAGAGTCTTCTGTTTCACTGCACTCAGAGACCAGCTTTTCCCCTGCAATAGAGGCTGGTGAGGAAGGGGCAAGGGGGTTTTCCCTCTTTCCAGACAGCACCTCTGCCAGCAAGACAGGGGAATGCTGGCAGCTGTGGATGCTAGACTGCTGCAGCGTTCTACATGGAAGCAAGGGCTGAAGGAGCCAACTTGCCTGATGACCACAAACACTGTAGTGGCCAGGAGGAGACAGAGGGCTGTGGGGTCACTCCAGCACTCCAGGGACTGGGAGATGACCTGACAGTGACAACAGGAGCTGACAAACACCATCACAATTTGCTAGTGCCAGTGGTAGCACTCTCCCCACAAAGCTGCTTTGCCATGGGGTCCTGTAGCTGCAAGAGTACAAACAGTCTCAGGAGAGCTGTGGCACATTTGGTGAGGTCCAAGGGGTGTCCTAGAGCACCCACAACATTCCATCTATCATTGAGATGACACAGGGAGGTAAAACTGTCAGCATTGCTGGGAATCAGGAGGAGGGACTCCACTGCACCAAGGGAAGTTCGCCCCACTGTGGCCAGGCAATAGGTCCTGGCACAGCCCAGTTGTGAGGTCCCTAGGAAAGGGTTTCCATACCTGGCTGACACCGGTTGCAGCATCTGCCCTTGTACGTATACTGCTTATCAATGCATGTTAAGGCATCACCAGGCTCCCAGCACTAGAAGAAACAAGCACTGTGAATTCATATCCAACGTTCCCGCATCACTGCGCTTCCACAGATACATGTGTGCTAACCTGTACCCTGAGGTGAGGGCTTCCTCACACTGCTCTTCCCACACCTCCACTAACCACAGACCACAGCAGCCACCCACACTGCCTGATGCCATCAGTGCTGTCTTTGAAGTGGTGTGGCAGTGATTCTGGTAGAGTTGCTCCACATTTCCCCACATTTCCTATGATAAGGTGATTGCTTATCACCCCGTGCCCCTGCCAGCAGTACTGCAGTCCCTCACAGAGGGAGCAGCGATCACCAAGCTTTCATGCCTAGAGCACTGCCAGCCCCTTCCCAAGGATGACACACCGTCCCTGAGGGACAGGAAAGTCCCAGTCAAGCACATCACCCATGCAAACTTTGCCAGAGCCTGCCCTTGCTCCTCCTGGCAGGGGACTACCTGCACAGGGAAGGATAAAACGGAGGCAGGGAACGAGCTCTCGGGCAAGACAGGGTGCAAGAGGGCATCCGGAGCACCGTTCCTCGCACAGAGCCGGCCCCTCGCTGCTCATCCCCAGTAGCCCGGCAGCTCCCAGATCTGCCTGGCCATCCTGGGGAGCGGGACAGGGGCTCCGGCAGAGAGCGAGGGAGAGAGGGCCGGTCCGAGGGTGCCATGGACGAGCACCCAGCACGGCCGGGCGTTGCCCACCCCCATGGGCACCTCGAGCAGCCCCGGCTCGGGGACAGCGATGAGGCCGCGGGGCCGTCCCAGCCGTCACATTCGCCCACGTGGAACCGAGAAGTGAAAGAAGCGCCGGCAGCCGGTTCCAGCGCCCCGTCCGACTGGGGGTCCCGGCCGAGGGTCCCGGGGCTCGCCGCTGCCCGTCCCTACCCGTGGGGACCCGCGGGCCAGCGCAGGGCGGGGCTGGGCTGCCGTGCCCGCACCATCGGACGAAAGCGAAAGCGCGTGGGTAGAAGACCTGGAGAGGATACCAGGCAGTCCAGACAGCCCCTCCGCCCTGGCTGGGTCCCGGGAGACCGGACCGACGGAACCGACGCGGCAGCCGCCGGGTCCCGCTCACGCCGCCCGCGCACAGTCCCGGGGCTGCCCGGAGGGGGCGGCTGCGCCGAGGGGACGGGCCGGAGCGGCCGGACCGTGCCCCTTCCCGGAAAGCCCGGCGGGACACAGACACAGGGATGGAGGGATCCCCTCCGCCTCTGCCCCTGTCTCGCTCCGTGCCCCGATCCCGGCCCCACTCACGCCCAGCAGCGCCGCGCAGAGCAGTCCCAAAAGTCCCAGCCGGTCCATGGCGCTGCTCCCCGGCCGCCGCCGCCCTCCTAAGAACGCCTCGGTCCGTTCCCGCCCAGGAAGGGGCGTTAGGCCGCCCGCCCTGGGGCTTCCCCGCTGGCCCGGCTGGGGAGAGCTCCCTGCTGTCTCTCGAGCCTCTCGTTGCCCGCCCGGCCTGCGGGCAGGCGCTGCCGCAGCCGGGAACCCCTGCCCGAGTCACGGCCACAGGCAGGAGCAGGGGCAGGGATCGGCCGCGGTCCGTGGGAAGGGGAGGGGAGATCCTGTGCGGCCCCCCGGCAGGAACTCCGGGTTTCACTTCTTCTTTCCAACAGCAGCTCAGAGAGGTTTGGTTTCTTTTTATTTAGCTTGTAAGAGCCCCTAAGCTGTCGCCCTGGAGGGGCGAGCCCCTCTGGAGAGCCCCTCTGGCTGCAGCCCTGGCCGCTGCGGAGTGTCCCCGCAAACACGTCAGTCCTGAAAGGGGAAGGGGCAACAGTGCTGTGAGCCGGCTGTACCTCCGTCTCAGTTCCCCAGAGGGGTTCCCAGCACCCCCAGGAAATTTCCAGGATCCCTGCCCGCTCCGGAGATGCTCCCTTGGCACTGCTGTGGCTGGGCAGTGCAGGGCGGCTCCTCAGCGCCCCTCGGTGCCCCGGTCACAGTCACGGCGCTGCCGCCCCGGCCCCCGCGGCCACGCTGCCCACGCTGCCCACACCGCCGCGATGCCGAGAGCACACACCGCAGCAGCCGCCTCCCCGGTCACGGTCACGGCCTCGGCCCCAGCCGGGGGCTGGTGGCCACAACCGGCCGTCGCCCGGTCACAGCTGCTCCCGGGGAGAAGGGCAGCGTGCTCCCCGCAGGCAGCGAGAATTGGGAACCGAGTGCTCTGGATTCCCCGGCCCAATGTCACTTCCCAGAACTGACTCACTCGGGAGCATGAAGGGTCTCTGGGGAATCTTGAGGGCAAAGGGGATTTCTGGGCTCGACTCCCGTGGGCCTGGCCTGGGAAATCCCCGCGGCGCCGGCACCGCCTGAGCAGCTCTCCCGTGGCCACGGGCTGTGAGCGCTCCTTGCTCCCGGTCCCCAGCGGGAGCCGCTCAGGCGGGAGTCCCTAGGAGAGCCCCGGTCCCGCTACTCGCACAACGGGGCAGAGTAGAGGAGCAGCTGCTGCTCGGGGCGGCGCCGGGGCTGGGGGTGCAACGCGGGGACAGCGCCCCTTGAACGGGGCAGGGACACTCCGGGCCTGGCCCTGGTCCCGACCCTGGTCCCGGTCCCGGTCCCAGTCTGATCCCTATCCCGGTCCCAGTTTGATCCCGACTCCGGTCCTGGTCTCGGTCTGATCCCGATCACGGCCCCAGTCTCAGTCCCTGTCCTAGTTTGATGCCCACCCTGGTCCCGATCCTGACACCGGTCCCGGTCCCGTTCCAAAGCCCCGTCCTGTCCCTGCCTCATCCCGACCCCTACTCCTGTCTCAACAGAAGTCTGACCCCCATCCGGTCCCTGTCACAGTTGTCCATCCCGTCCTGTCACGGTCTGATCCCGATCCGGTCCCTGTCACAGTCTGATCCCGGTCCCGGTCCTGTCACAGTCTGATCCCGGTCCCGGTCCCTGTCACGATCTGATCCCGATCCCGGTCCCTGTCACGGTCTGATCCCGATCCCGGTCCCTGTCACGGTCTGATCCCGGTCCCTGTCACGGTCTGATCCGGCCCTGTCCAGTCTGATCCCGGTCCCGGTCCCTGTCACAGTCTGATCCGTCCGTCCCTGTCACGATCTGATCCCGATCCGGTCCCTGTCACGGTCTGATCCCGATCCCGGTCCCTGTCACAGTCTGATCCCGGTCCCTGTCACGGTCTGATCCGTCCGTCCTGTCACGTCTGATCCCGGTCCCTGTCACAGTCTGATCCGTCCCGGTCCCTGTCACAGTCTGATCCCGGTCCCGGTCCCTGTCACGATCTGATCCGATCCCGGTCCCTGTCACGGTCTGATCCCGATCCCGGTCCCTGTCACAGTCTGATCCGTCCTGTCACGGTCTGATCCCGGCCCGGTCCTGTCACAGTCTGATCCCGGTCCCGGTGCCTGTCACAGTCTGATCCCGACCCCGATTCCGCCGCCTCCCCCGCGCGAGGTCCGATAGCGCCACCCAGCGGCCTCCTGTCCTCCTCGGCACTACAACTCCCGGCCTGCCTTGCAGCGCCGTGCCGCGGGCCATGCCGGGAGCCGGGGCAATGGCCCTTGCCTCGGCAGGCATGGCGGTAGGCTGCCGCGCCGTAAAGTGCGGTTCGTCGCCGTAGCGACCGAGCTCCCCCTCCTCCTCTTTGCGACGGCGCCGTGCGGTAGCGGCGGGTGGCGCCTTTGTCCTGGCGGCGGCGGCCTGACGGGGCAGCGGGTCTGGGCCGGGACCGGCGGTGAGTCTGCGGGCCCGCGGCCCCGCTACGCGGAGCGCCCGAGCGAGAGGCTTACGGCAGCGAGCCCTGCGGAGGGCCTGGTCCCTCCCGGCCCTCGGCTGAGGCCGGGCCGGGCCGGGCGTGCCTCGCGGCCTGCGGGCGGGCCGCGCCTCCGCCTCGCGTCCGGGCGGCGCGGGATCGCCGGGATTCGGTGGGGCTGCTCCGCACCCCCAGGCTGGGCGGCGCTGGCAGCGCCCGGGCCCGGGCGGAGGAGGCACGGGAGGGAGCGGCGGCCGCCGGCGCAGCTCCCGGCCGGGGTCCCTGCCCGGTGGGCCCGCGGTGAGCGGGGCCCGCGGCAGGGGCGGCGCGGGGCGCGTTCCCGCGGCGGCAGGCGGGCGGAGGCGCCCTCGGGTCACCGTGTGGGCGGCACCGCCTCTGCCCCGGTGCCGGGGCCGGGACGGGCGGGGCCAGCGCCGCCCCAGGCGGGCCCTCCCGGCTTTTGGGAGAGCGCGGGGCTGCCCGAGGGACGCTCCTTGCCGCTCGGCACCGCTGCCTTCAGTGCCCGCTGTTTCTGCTTTGCCCACGAACTTCTTGGTGACTTGTGTCGCGTTTTGCTTGTGGCAAATTAGTTACAATATCCCGCTCCAGCAGAGTCTTCGTGAAGCTGTAGCGGTATTAATAAACAACTCTGGTTTTAAATATAAGATTCTTAGAGAGATGTTGCTTTAATTAATTTCTCGAGGGTTCGTTGGCTCATGAGGTGCCGTGGGCTGGCCTGTCGTAGCACCCACAGTTACTACGCGGGGAATTGGCACCTTTAAACTGTCCCGGTGCCTCTCTGGATGTATTCATACAAGACTTAATGTGGGAATTAGGTGTTCACTTGATGTAGCCTGCCCAGAGGTGGAACAACATTCATTTATTCTGGTTTTATGATCACTAAGTGGCCCTAAACTATGTAATCTGCCGAGTGGAAAACGGTAAGAGGCAGTGAGTTATCTTAGATGAGAGTTCTGGGGTAACTCATCTGATTTACTGATTGTTTTGAGGTGGGAAAATAGCTCTCTGTTTTTCTTAATGCGGAAAATTCATGCAGTCTCTTCCTCAGACACCCCCTGCTATTCCCACCCCTAAGGAACACACAAGGGAATTTCTGACAGCTTTTTATACTGAAAGTGAGATGTCCTGCCAGGCCTGTCCAGGCCTGTTTGACACCTGTTTGCTGTGTGTGCCTGTGCACTGCATCCTGCTCCGAATGGGAACTTGGGCTGGACGGTGCCTCCCATGGTTTATTGCCACTTACTCATTCGGAGGGAATTTTGAAAGCTTCTCTACTCTCAACTGATGAGAACATGAGCTGGAATAGTGGAATAGAAGTCCAATGCTTCCATGTAAAAAAATGGGATTTGGTACTTCTCATGAGGAAGATAAAACTCTGTGTATGTGTGTGGACAAACTTGCAGGGGGATTTGGGCAAATGTGATAGAGGAGATTTCTTTTGTTGGATTTTGAGTTGGGTGTTGGGGCTTTTTCCTCACCCCTGTTCTGGCAGTTAATTTTAAAAAGCTTATTAGACAGGGGAGTGTTCTCTGCCTCCCATCGCTGCAGGGTTTCCTAGAAAGGGGGAAGAGTGATAGAAATGTGAAGTTGATTGATTTTTAAAGGATAAATAAATACATTTTATGTATTAAATCTGGAGTAGATGTGTTTTTCATGACAGTTAAGTGTTGCAAAAGTATTCATATACAGCCGTCTTATATATTTTGACATTTGATTTATTTATTTAGAGATGACTTTTAAATTGTATTTTCTCTAGGGTACTGTTAGAGAGTATCTCTTGGTTGTAGGCATTGCATGATTAAAGGGAAGTTTCTGTTGATAAATTTCATCATCTTTCTTTTTCCAGGCTCTTGCATGTCACAAACAGAAAATCCCATCCTGCATTCCTGTAGGTGAATGTTTAGGAAGCAGAACAACTTTATTAAATAATTTTCAAACTTTTAATTTCACCTTGAAAATTTCAGCATTGTTAATTTCTTTAAGTTTTATCTAATGGAGAATTTTAAACCAAAGTCTGAATCCTGGGGAGTGTTTTTTGTTAGCCTTGGCAGTGTTTGTTATGGGGTTTTTTGGGGGGTTTTTTGGGGTTTTTTTTGCTGGGGTGATTTTTTTGTTTGGGTGAGTTTGTGCAGTGAATGTTGCTGACTGCTCTTGCTCTGTGCAGGGGTGTGGGCTAAGAGAACGTGCCTTTGCTGCATGGGGGAGGTGAGGAAGGGTGCAGCATTTACCTGGGGGTGGTTAAATTCCCAGCTATGGACCCGCCTGCTGTGGGAGCTGACATCTCCATGGGGACAAGGATGTGCTGCCTAATAGAGATTCAGATGACATCCTGTGCTTTCTGGGCTTGGAAAGCTGAGGTTTCACACTTTGTGAAGTGATCCAGGTGTGGTCATGTGGAAGTATTTCAGCAGTATTTCCTGATGCCTCGTTCCAAGCCCTACTGGAATATTTGGGTGCTGTTATGCAATGTTGCAATGAGTATTTCCTTTCACTTATTAAAATATTGCATAAATTTCAGTACTTCTTATTGAAGAACTATGTGACAACAATGGGTGTGTCAAAAAGCTTAAAGTTAAGGAGTTTTAGTGGAAAATTAGTTTTATTTTTATCCTAGTTTGGAGTTAAACCTTTAAAACCTATCTGCAAAATAATTAGTTTTGCTACCTTTCAGTATAACAGAAAATCTCAACCAGAGTGCTGCAGTGAGTGCTTTTGCCTGACCTCTGTGTCCCTCGTATTAAGATTTCTCTGGAGTGAAGTTTGCGTCAAGCAGACCCAGTTGGCTTCTAGTCTGCAAAGCTGTTAAGTTTAATCTTGTTCCAGTTTAATTTTAATGTCATGGATTGAAATTATATGCATGGCCATTTTTTTTTTTTTGCGAAGAGTTGGATTTGGAACGAAAGCAAAATGGCTCGAGGACGCAAGAGCAATAGCATCAAACAGAGCGACTTCACTAACAGCACCAATCCTCAGGATTTAGAGAGAAGACTTTTTGTCGGCAATTTGCCCACAGACCACATGACTCGTGAAGAAATGGAAGAGATATTTTCAAAATATGGCAAAATCAGGGGTTAGTATATTATCTTATGCCTTTTTGTGGCAGGGATTTCAGTGAGAAATATTGCTTCATGCTTGTCAAATGCTGTTTGATGATGATGAGAGGAGTGACCAATGTGGTTCCTAAATAGTGACCTTTTAGTGATAATTTTCTGGAAAAGTGATTCCTTCAGTACAGCTCGAACATAATGCAAATATATCAGCTATGTTTTAGCTTTTAGGGTCACAGTATGATGTCACAATACTCTTTTATAGCCTCTTAATCAAATTTTGGTCACTTCATGGGCTGTATTTTGGTCACTGCCTAGTCAGAAGGACTTTGATCAGAGTCTCTGAGCTCTGCATTTTGATCCTGGTGGCTTTGATTTTCCCAGGATGCTTGCACAGTGGTTTCTGGGTAGAGTGCAGCTGGTGGGATGTGGGTGGGCACTGTCCGTGGTTGTAACCGGTCTTGCCCTGCTGTTAACTCTTGCAGCCCTCAGCATGTACCATGGCTATGGGTTCGTGCAGTATGACCGTCTAGAAGATGTCCAGGCCGCTCTGGACGGTGAGAAGGGTCGCCTTTATAAAGGGTATAGATTAGGTAAGGAAAACTGCTCCTCGCTCTCCTGACCCCAGCATGCGTTCGGGAGAAAGGCTGCTGTTGGTTTAAAGCCCTCTGGAAAGGTCACAATGTGACACTTGTCTGGCATTAGTCTCAATCATTTTACTCAGAATGTATTTGCCTCCTGAGTTCCTGCTGTGTGGTTCACCTTGCTGCCTGGGTCTTACCCTGAGTTTTTATATGTTAGTATTTGGAAAGCTCTCTTAGCCTGTGTAAGAAACTGTGCAACAAGTAAAGAGATTATTGAAACCTCCAGCACAGAGTTTAATAACATTTGTAAACCAAAACTGGGCTTCATCTTGACATGCTCAAAGGAATTGGTCACAGCACGCAGCGCGCTGGTTGGCTAAGTAAACTTAGCTGGGATTTTTGCACAAGTGGAGCCAGCCTTTAAGCACTGCTATAAATACTGGGTGCTTTAAAAAGGATATTTTCATAAAGATGAAGCTAATTCTGCTAAATATGTTGGGAGCCGACTGAAATGGAAGTGAATGGTTAGAAATCCACGAGTAATCTTTTAAATGCAAGGGAAAATTACTTTCAAAGTAAGCCTATAATAATTTGAAGAAAAACAGATTGACTTAAAAAAGAATGACAGGAGGAATAAATAGTAACCTGTGGGAAGGTGTATGTACAGTAACAAATAGGAGCCTGAAGATGGAAGTGAAGGCAAATAGACAAGAAGGGTAGAAGGATACAAGAAGAAATGATGTCCAGCATTATCCAAGTGCAGAGGCTTAAATAGGAACAGCTTTGGCAGTTTTAGTAGCTAAGGGTAACTGACTGGCAATGATAGAATTTCTAACTGAGAAAACAGTTAATGTTCCTGCTGTCTGTTTTTGAAGAGGCAGGAGGTGTGTTTAATGTAATTTCCATTTCAGTAGCAAAAAAGGTAAAACCGCAGCTACCAAAGGTAGAGCTCTCCAAAGAATTAACATCAGTGAGGCTCAGTGAACTACTGACCTGCCTAGTCTGTTACTGGTGTTTTTCCACAAGCCTTGGAAAAGTAGGGATTTTCCAGGGAGCTGGTAGAGTGCTGCAGGTGAGCCAGTGGGCAGGGTAAATGGGATGAGCCTGGCATCAGCACCTGGGAACAAAGGGATTCTTTCACCTGACACTGATGAGAAGGCAATTGATTAATGCCCATCAAAATAAATCCTGTCTTAGTTACTCTTAAGGTACTGCAAGCTCTAGGGCTGGAAGCAGCAGTGTTAATGTACAGATTGCTATAAGGTGTTTGACTCAATAAGAAAGGAGAACAGTTAAAAACAACAAGAGTTAAATGGATATCAAGTGAATTTAGAATGGAATAGATGTAACAGGTGGAATTTCTCAGTGCTTTGAGTGGTGATCTAGAAAAACTGAGTCCTGGACATACAGGGCTTCTATAAGTGACTTGGAGAGAAAAACATGTTTTAAAAAAAGGATGAAATAAAAGAAGATCAAGTCACTGATGGTGAAAGGACCTGGACTTCCTATCCTGGATGCAGACAGACCTAAGCTTTAAATGAAGCTGAAGGGAAGGTCTGCACCCAGAGTGCTTTGGTCATCCCTGGCTGTGCAAGTATGGAAGTTTTAATACCTGTGGGATTTTGCTGCTGGAAGCGTGCTCTGTTTTGGTATGCCTGGTTCAAAAAGGATAATACTGAATTGGAAAAGCTTTGAAAAAAACTGACAGGGGTTTAGAATTAAAAGAATGAGCCCAAGCAAAAACCTCAAGAGAAAGGAGTGATGTGATCTCTGTGTTACAGACAGACCTGAGGATGAGGGAGTTTTAGTGTAGTAGACATAGGTGTGACAATGCCTTAAATGTTAATAAAGACTTTTCTCTAACAGCAGTGTAATTGGCTTCTGGAGTAATTTATTGGATCTGTGGTGGTTTCTATGCTCTGAAGGCTTTTAAATTGGAATTGGATGTTTTGCTAAAAGATAAGCACTAGTTCAGTGCCACTGCTGCACTTAAGATAGATGGATTCCAGAAACTCCTGTCAACTGTGTTTGTTCAGAAGGTTACACTGTGTGATTACAGTGGCCCTGTCATCTCAAAATCCTACTGGACAGAAGACTTTTTATTTGGGCTTTTTTTTTCCCGAAGTTTTGTCAGTGTTCAAATACTTAACTTGTAAATGCTGTTGGCATTAAATAAAATGTTACTGAATGTGTTTGTTTTGCACAAGAGAAGGATCCCGTCAAAGTCTTTTTTTTTTTCTTCTAGTAAAATATTTTTGTGCAGATTTAAATACTTTTTTTTTATTTGAAAGAAATGTATGATACTGAGTGTAAAAATCATAATAGGTTTCTTCAATGGCATTTTAAAACAGAAAATAAAAATAATCTTAAACCAAAGAAAGCAACTAGTGTCTTGCTTAAAGATAACACTTGACTTTAAGGGGAAAAATATCAACTAAAAATAAATGCAAGGAGCACAGTTACTTCAGTTATGCAGCCTGAGTATTAAATACTATTGTTAATAACACAATAAGGTAAAAAGTTTTGTGAAAGTTCAGTTCCAATGTAGCATTATGCAAGTATTTCCACAAATGCACAGAGGTGTTTTCATATCTGTTGTAGTAAAACTATTTAGAGAATAAATGTCCTTCAGATGTAGTTTGTAACAGTAGACCCTGCAGGTGTGTTTGATCCTGGAGAGATGCTCTGGGGTCCTGTGAGTGGTGTTATGCTGCAGTTGTAGTTAATGTTCAGATTGCACTTGCTTCTCTGCCCCAGCAGAGAGGCAACATGCTGCTTGATTGACATCAAGAACAAAAATTAGGCCTGATCCCTTAATTACTATTTTAATCTTGAAAATAATGAAGGATAGTTTGGGACGTTACAGAAGATATTCAGACTGAGTCTGCCTAAAGATATCATGGCATGTTTATATTCTCATGCAAGAGCTTTGAAAGTGGTTAATGCAATTAATTAATCAGAAATTTTAATTGTTGATAGATTCTGGGGGAGCAGAGAGAGCCTAGGTTTGGCTTATTTTCCTTAAAAGGTTCTTGGTAAAATGTCCAAAGTCACTTTGCTGTTTGTTCTTGCCCCCCTCCAGTGCATTATTTCATCTCCAGTCAGCTGTCACGGGAGGCATTGAGAACAGTGTGGGTCCCTGCCAGTTCTGGGCAACTTCACTTTTGCAAGTTGAGGATGAGATTCTGTTTCTTCAGCTCTCTTACTTCTTTGTGTTTCCCTTCATGGTGTTTTTCACGGAGATGCTCAGATGCCAACCAGTTTTCAAATTTCTGATTTGTTGCCTCAGTTTGCATCACATCAACAATGGTGTTTTGAATGCACCGTGTTGACTTCATAAGGAGCATGTGTTCCAGGCTCCTGGATCCGTTTCTCAGTGCTGGGGGCCGTGCACCTTAACACTGCAGCAGTCCCTTGGAAGGCAGCTGCCCCTTTGAGAACCTTGGATTGTTATTATCCATCAAGGGTATCGGCATGCTCCGCTGAACAGGACTGGCTGTGAACTTAAGACTGTGCTTGGCCATCATTCCTTTCTCGGAGGTTTTCAGACTCTGCTTTTTCTCCTAGAGTCCATGAGTTGCTTTCTGCTCGCTCATAGACTGCAGAAGAAAGAGGTTCTCTTATGGAAGGGTCTGGATGTAGGCCTGAACATGCAGGGTTTAAAACTTCACCCAAGCTGTCCACCCTATTTTGAAGCCAGAGAAATCCATGAAATTTTCGTTATGTTGTACTATCTAAACTTAATAAAAAATTGTCAAAGTGACAATGTCTCTCTGCTGAATGGATTTCCTTGTACCATCTGGATGTTGTTGAGCTTAAGTTGCTTTCATTTGAATTGTGCTGATGATCTTTTTTTTGTTTCATAGCATTGAACAGATGGGTTGATTATTCTTTACAGATATTAATAAAGCAGTGGAAAGAAGAAATATGAATAAGGCTTCATCAAGGTCCAGTCCGACACGAAGGTAAAGTACCTGGAAGCAGTGAGTTATACTAGGAATTCAGGCCTTCGGGGCATGAGCCCAGCGGCCTGTGCTAAATGTCTGTGTCTCTTCCCTACTGCCACCTCCCCAGTCAAACAGTGATGCTCCAGCAGGAAGGTGTCTGCTCCAGCTCTGAGAGCCCTTTTGGCTCTGGCATCATGGGAGGCACGAGGGAAGCCTTGTGTCTGCTCCTGTTACTGCAGCCCAGCATTCGGTTTTGCAGGACAAGTAAGAGACTTGGGAGGAAGAATACACTTCATGTTTGCTCCTTCCTCCAAGGATCAGAGAAGCTGAGACATATCTTGACAATGTCAAGGGGTTGCAGCGTTTCCAGTGCAGAGGATCTCGGGATCTTGCCTTTTCTGATGTTGGAAGCTTCCAAGGCTGCAGCGAGACTGGAAAAGAGTGCTTGAGCAAAACACAAGACAGAGCAAACATCTCTTGCATGGTCCTGTCTGCCCATGTGGTTGTGTTATCAGCCTGAAGCCAGCCCCCCATGCAATCACTGATGTACTCTCCAGCTTCTCCTGGCTTCCCACCCGTCAGTGGGCACAGCACTTTCTACCTCCTTCACCTCCTCTGTGTGGGCAGCCACAGGCAAGGGGAAAAGATATGGATTGTCCTGTCACAGGAAGACGATTTCAGTTTCCTTTCCACAGCATCACTAGGAAGCACACAGAGACGTGCTCCAGTGTTGTTTGGTACAAGGTATCCACCCTGTGTGCCTCTGCTGTAAAGCTTTCCATGAAAAGCCATGGTGCTTGTTCAGCTTGAAAGTAATTGAGGTCCCACATCTAGTGTGCTTTACTAGCTTGACCTGTCAAATTACCAAAAATGAGGAAAAAGTGCAACTTGTGAGGCATCTAAACCAAAAGAAAAAAAGCACAGAGAATGAGTAGCTGCAATTCTTGGCACCATCTAGGATTTTTATGCACTGCACTTAACACTACGCAGGGCCAAATGTGCTTGCACAGACCAGCGTGTGGGCATGAGGCCCAAGAAGTGCTGGGATTCTTGTGGCAGATGCAGCAAGTCTTGGGCCTGGGGTGTGCTCAGTGCTGGTGAGAGGACCCTGGGAGTATGTGAGCAGCAGGCACTGAATGGCACAGCTTTGGCCTCAGTGGTACCGATGCTGCAGCACTGCAGGGGTGAGGGGCAGGCACCTGTGCCATGAGCACTGGTCCTTGGACTGCGCTGCAGAGGGACAGGCACTGGTGCCATGGGCATTGCAACCTGTGTCACCCTGCACGTGTGCAAGAGCAGGGGCCTGTGCTGCAGTCCTGAGGAGCACTGGTTGTGCGTGAACTGTGGTGCTGGACAGCAGCCAAAGGCTTTGGTGCTGCTGTAGCAGGCGCTGGATTTCAGCTGGCACTGCGTATACCGTGGCCGTGCCATGTGCTTAGCACCAGGTCCCAGGCAGCTCTGTGGGCACAGGTGGCAGTGGGGTCACAGTCATCAAGTCCTGGGCGTGTCTGTGGACAGGGACTCTGGACCACGCTGTGGCCTGGGAACAACAGCTGCCAGTGCTGCAGAGCCCCACACTGTGCCGCACACAGCGGTGCCGGGCAGCAGGGCCGAGTCCCAAGCAGATACAGGCGGTGCTGCTGATGCTGCAGGATCCATGGTGACTGAGGTGTGGAAGCAGAAGGTGGAAGCTGTGCCTTTGTGCTGCTGTCTCCCCCGAGCAGGGCAGCCATGCGGGCACGAGCCGAGGGTACCTGTGCCACGTCTCCTGTCGCAGTTGTGCATTGTTCATTCCGGATCTATTTGTCTCTGCAGATAATGACTGTGGCCTTTTCTGATCACCCTCACTCCAAATGGAATAAATATCGTATGCCAAACAATTCCCCTGCATCTGGTTGTTTTGCTAAATGGTCTCACAGCTATGGAAAGATCAGTTACTCAATATCCATTAGAGCAAGTCAGAAGTTTCCCCTGAGCTTCTGCTATTATTCATTGTAGGTTTTGGGGGAAGTGGGCTATGATGTTTCTCTCACAGGATGTGGTTTCAATACACATCACAAAGAAAAAGTGGATTTATATGTCCAAGAGGCTGAAGAAGTTTACACCTGACTGTCTGCAAATTCGATATGTCATTTAGAGGAGGAGGCTATGTGTGCTCTTAATTTGTGGCATCTCTAATTTGTCCCAGAATCTGATTTATATCTGACATGCAAACAGAGAATGCCAGCACTCTTATTTGTTCCCAGCACAGCTGGGTGTCTGATACCAAAATCCATGCACAGACTCTCCTCTTTCATTTCATTCCTGTCACTCTGCCTGACACCAAACTTGGGCTCATCTGACTCGTTCTCTCCAGGTGATCACTGTGTGACTGCACTGCAGTGGATGCAGACTTAGATTCTGCTTATCTTTCATAACCTAGACTAGGCTTTTTGAGGACTGTAAAAGTCATGTCAAGTATGGGAAATAAAAAGATTCAAAAAGCTGGGGTTTTTTTCCTGATGGTTGTCAGTATTTTGGGGAAAAAAACAGTCTGAACATATGAAGCTCCGTAGTTTCTCTGCAAGATTTTTTTTAATGCTTTCTTTTGACTACAGTGAAGTAGTCAAGTTTTCTCTGGAAAACAGAATAAAACCTGGAAAAACCCTACTGCTTTGAGAAAAGATGAAGACTGGAACATTATTCTTCCTTGCCTCTGAAGACTGCAGTACAAAGTCTGAATGAGATGGATCATTCAGATCCAACAGAGAAGCCTTTTGTGGCCACTGAGGATGCAGTGCTCGTTGGGTTTAGTACCCTCTTAACCAGGGCATTATAAACATAAGGCTGGCTTTCTACAGAAATTATCCCTCAAATCCAGGACAAGGCTATAGCTGTCTTTGCTTTCTGTCAGCAGTACAAACCCAGCCACAACATGGAACCTGCAATGTCTTTGCTCACAAGCTGCTTCTTTTTTAATCATATGCCAATAACGTTACTTCAGATGTTCTGCTGTCATTTATGAGTGAATTTAATGGATCCCTTAAACACTCCTAATTATTTTGTATTTGTGGGTATTAGCCTACATCACCTTAAATTTTCTCAAAGAATTTGCCAAACATGATTGATAGATCATCTATGGCTGATGTTGGAGGTCGGAGGCCTTAAAATGGTGTTTTCTGAAGCGCCTGTTCACTTCATCCACAGGTGCTCTACACTTAGTGCTCCATTAAGGAGCTTTCAGGGTCTTGTTTGGCTGAATATTAGAATTAAGAACCTTTTCCGGTCTGCTTAAAAATACGACTTTTGGTGAACTGTTGTTGTGGGATAAGAGGGAGGATTCAGCTCTTGTGAAAGGTCACTTGTCACCCCAGGTAAGTGATCTAGGGGTAACTGTACTTGTGTTGTTAGCAGGCTAATGGACTTTCCCTGGTGTTTTCCTCAGAGAGCAGTATGCCTACGGGGATGGCCGAGATGCCAGGCGCGACCGCTCCCCTCTTCGGGGGAGCCCTCGGAGAGACCCCAGAGATGGCAGGGATGGCAGGAACGGGCGAGATGCTAGAGACGCTCGAGACATTCGAGCTAGAGACATGCGTGATGCCAGAGACCACAGGGACCCACGGGACCTGCGAGACCCCCGGGATATCAGGGATCCAAGGGACTTGAGGGACCCACGTGATGTCAGAGACCTTCGTGACCCACGCGAGCCACTGTATGACCGATACAGGGATCCACGGGACATGCGAAGTGCACGAGATGTGAGGGATCCACGGGATATGAGAGACCCTCGGGACCCTTTGTACAGGTAAACTCTGTGGGACCCTATTTGCCAAAATAATGTTCTTACGGCATTTCTGCTGCAATTGTTTGGGTGGTGTCAAGTGTTTAAGGAAGTCACCCTTGGCTGGGGACAGTTGGGTGCTGCTCTGTGTCTCGCGAGGAGCAGATAGGTACCTCAGAAATTAAGCTTGGGGGACGTCTGGTTGTGATGCATTGGCCAAAGTCGCTGCCTGAGATGGTGCTGGAGGAAACCCATTGCTGCTTCTGAATGTTGCAGACGAGACGAATCTTACGACCGTTACCTGCGCTTCGACGACTACTATCGGCGCAAGGACGACTCCTACTACGACCGCTACAAGGAGCCAGAGGGTGAGTACCTGTGCCACTCCAAAGGGAGGGTGCCACAGTGCCAGGGTTGTGGTGCTCTGTGCCCCTCTGTGCAGGTCTGAAGGGTGTCACTCGCTCTGTCCCTGCGGCTCATTTCAGACCGCCTGAAGCGCGAGGAGCGGCGCCGCGAGGAGCTGTACCGTCAGTACTATGAGGAGATCAAGAGGCGCTTCGATGCAGAGAGACCCGTGGATTGTTCTGTGATAGTGGTGAACAAACAGACAAAGTAAGGGAATAGTTATAATCAGTTTGATTATTGCATGGTAGAAGAGAATGGACTTAAACTTAGCCCTGCCTTGAGACTATTTGTCTTATAGGTTGCTCTTGAGGAGTGGCTTTAGAGTCCCCAGAAAGCTACAGCTTCCGTTTTATTTCTGGGAATAGATGTTAATGAGATGAGGAAATGTATCTTGTGCTTTGCTTGTATTTCCCCCTTCTAATCTATTGCTATACCTTCTCCTGATACATTTATTCCTACTCTCCATATAAGCCTACCATTTCAACAGGTTGTAGTGGCCTGTACTTGTTTTCCTGCGTTCCATGATATGGAATTTAGGAATATGCGCCAGCCAAGTGACAGTACAGATCAGGGGTCAGGGTAGATTGGGGGGATGTTTGTTCAGAGCTCCTGCTGGATTGGTTCCTAGGCCAGACACCAGTCATTGCCATTAGTCCAATGTGCAAGAAATACAAAATCACTGCTGAAGGCAGTCGTGGATGGTGTCAAAAGCAGGTATAAATAGTAACCAGGGTGATTTCATATTACTGTCTGAGTACTTATTGAGTTCATAGGGCAGGCACTCTGTTGGGAACAGGAGGTACACCTGGCACAGTAGTGGAGGGCTTTAAACAATGTCACCAGTCTGATGGGTGTATCTTTACAATTAAATATACTAAAGAATAGTAAATAAGTAAACAAATCACAGAACTGGCTTGTAATCTGAGGAAAGTGTTTGTTAGGGGGAAAGTTAAAGCTCTGTCTCCTTCACCCTTCAGCGAAAAGATCAAGAATTGCTTTTCTTTAACTTTGCTGTACATGTGGGGCAGAAAGAGACAGCTGGTGCTTGCCTCAACTGCTGGTAAAAAATGGAGCAGGAAATGGAAATAGGAGAAGCAGTGAAACTAGAAATAAACTTCTGATGGAGTTGATTACCTATTGGAACAAATTTTGAGAGGAACTTTTAGATGCTTTATCCCTGGTGGCTAAAATCTTTGGAAGATATTCTAATAGACCACAAGTTATTGTGCTTGACACAAGAATAATTTTTTTGTGTCAGAGGATCAGCTTAATATTCCAAGAATCATTTTGGTCTGTAACAGCTACAAACTTTAAGAGTTAGAGCCTGTTCATAAATCTTGTATTGAAGCATTGATGTTACCTGCTACAGACCTGTTAAAAGATGCTCCTGAATGCCTTAGATACAGTAATTTTACTTCAAAATTCTTAAAAAGATGGTTGAAGGGGGCACAGTTTTAGTCACCATTACAGACTTTGCCTCCAAAGGCAATAAAATTACCTTCTTTCTTGAGGTGTGGGTGCACACAGACTGAATTTGTCAGACTTTTTGGGCAGTCAGTATTGCAGGTTTGGTTCTAAGTATAGTAGGCTTAAAAAAAACCTTGGCAATTTAAGCTCAAGCTGTGTTTTGAGCTTGGATGGGGAAGTCTGTAGGACAGGATATACAGGAGCAGTGGGTTAGATCAGAAAGCAGCTAGTAGAAAAGAGCAGGCCAATAAGGAAGGAGGCATGTGTGAACAGCTGAGATACTGAACAAAGCAGGAGTAAATGAGTTCTGTAGGTTGGCTCCTCTGCTCTGTACCCCTTGGACCTCTGCTGGCATAAATTTCTTCCCCTAATAAATTCAGTTGAAACACATTCATGTGTAAACAAATTTGTAATAGTATAAATTCATTTGCAAATACTCTGTTTCTCAGCTAAGCTAAGGCTTGATTTGTAATTTATTTTGGTTGAACTGAAATGACTGATTCAGATCAGAATAAGGGCTTTTATACTGCTATAATAGGATTGCTTTAGTACTATCCTGGTAAACGTCATGAAGCTGGGCAAGTAATCAGAAAATCGAATCTGAGATGGTGGAGAGGGTGCAGTGCCAAGGTTTCTGTTCCTGTATGTGACTGATTTGTTAAACTGCTGGCTTTGCTTGGTGTAGGGAGTACGCCGAGTCAGTGGGGCGGAAGGTGCGGGACCTGGGCATGGTGGTGGACCTGATCTTCCTCAACACAGAGATGTCACTGACACAAGCCCTGGACGATGTGAGCAGAGGAGGGTCTCCTTTTGCCATTGTCATCACTCAGCAGCACCAAGTTCACCGTTCTTGCACTGTTAACATCATGTTTGGCACCCCACAAGGTACTAAGGTCTCAGTATGCTGGGAATCGTGTGGTCACTGAACCTTTCTTTCAGGCAGAACCACATAGGACAAAGTTCATCCTTGCTGTCACATAAGTAGTTATAAATTACTTGACACCATGTCAAAAATGTGAATATCATTATTTAAAAGCTTCTGTAATACTCTATTTGCCCCTTGTCAAAAGGAATGTGTAATTCCTGCCAAGAAGGAATCTCATCTGTGTTCTTGGCTCCTAACACTGCCAGCTTTTGCATCTCAAGGCAAGTCATGGACCCCAGAGTTGCACTGCTCTGGGAGATTCTGAGTAATACTAGCCCAACCTCACTCTACCACTTGTTGCTCTCAGAAAGAGCCTGTTGGGAATGTGGCAAATTAAAGGACAGATTTAAAAATCAAATGTGATTTAATAAGGACTTGGTAAAGGTAGAGATTTGATAATGAAACTGGGGAGATTTATGAAATGATAGAACTCTAAAGTGTTATGAAAAGATAGATCTACAAAGTGTTTGGGTATACAGGCTCCACCTTCTTAGCACCTTTACACTTGTCACATCACTTTCCATCACAGAGTGTGACTTGGTTTTTGAATGAGGGTGGGTGTACTAAAAATGCCTTGTCAGATTGTAATTGGAGAAAGCAGCTGTTGCTCTGATCATAGGCCTGTTCATGTAATCTCTCAAGACAGGTGACTGGTTTGACCACAGCTGAGTTTTCAAAGGTTATTTCTCCCTTACTGTGTTCCCAGGTAATGTTCTGTGAGTTCATCTGGGAGAGGACACCTCTGAGTGCACAGTCAGTGCTTGGTGTGTGCTCAGTGACTGGAGAAGCCCAGTTTCTTTTAACATCAGATGCAGATGTGATAGGAGAGCTCCCTCATTTCCTGCAGACGCACAGCTCACACACATTGTCACCGGGCTTCCCCCTGCCCTTGGTTTTAATTCTTAACTTCTTTGGTTTAACACCTGTTAAACCTTTGGCAGGAAGCCAAAGCTTCTTTTCTTCACTGGATCTACCGGTGTATCAGACCCGATGAGAACCTCAGTCATTAGCTCATCCACAGCTCATTCCAGAGATTAAATATGCTCACTTCAGCTGCTCCTGAACACCTTAATGCATGTTTGTTTCAGGGAACTCTTTCACAACTTGTGCAAAGCCTAATGTTAAAATTAACCCGTTTCCTGTTAGGAGGAAAAGTCTTGCAGGATTTGATGTTCTGCAGGTATAAAAAGAACTCTGCCCAAAGCTTTGGGCACTTTTGGGAAGGTAGAGGCTCTTTTGATCTCCCAGTTTAAATCTGTGCTTGGGTAACTCTTCATGTGTGTCCTTTGAGAGGTGGAAATAATGACCTCAAAACTCATCATTGGAATTGCCCATTACTCATTTTATCACAGAATTTGATTGCTGCTTGTTGCCTCAAGAGTGGTGAATGTGAGCAGCCACACAATACTGAGCCAGTGCTGCTCCTTCCCCAACTGCATGTGCACATGAGATGTTAAGTCACTGGCAGCACAGAAACAAACGTATTCCCATGGCTGTCCTCCTCTGGGAAGCATACAGCCTTCAGAGGGCAAGTTTTGGATCTGTCCAAGGGTGTAGCAGTAAATGACTGGGACCATCTCGTCTCAGAGAACCGAGGATTTATGTGAGAGGTAGAGGGAGCTGCTTTCCTCTTAACTGGTGAGAGACAAGAAAGATGTTTCTGGGCTGATTGGATGTATGCTTAGAGCCCTCAGCTGTGGAAGGAAAGGCTGGCCTTGCTGGCTTATAGCCATGGGCCTTCTGTTGGCTTAGGAAATGTAACTGTTCCTGTGTGCCTGGGAAGTTCCCAAGTCTGCACTCACACTCACTGAGCGGTGCCTGCTGCTGACTGAGCTGTGCTGGCAGGCAGGAGGAACAGCACCTCCATCAGGGTCACTTTGGGTCACTCAGAGCATTTCTCCCTTTGTGCAGAGCACCGGAACATGCCCCAGGCTGATGCCATGGTGCTGGTGGCAAGGAATTACGAGCGCTACAAGACAGAGTCCCGGGAGAAGGAGCGGGAGGAGATCGCCCGGCAGGCTGCCAAGATGGCAGATGAAGCTATTCTGCAGGAGAGGGAGCGCCCACCCCCCATGGAGGAGGGTGTCAGAGGAGGTCACCCTCCCGGGATCCAAACTCTCTTGAACCTGCTGGCAGACAATCGCTACATGACTGCTGAGGAGATAGATAAAGTCATTAATTACCTGAGAGACCGGAAGGAACGGTTACTGCGGGGCAGCACTGAATCTCTGCAGGGTAGGTCCCACAGCTGCAGACAGAGTTATTGAGTGGTTTGTGGTCCTCCAGGCTGGGACAGGAAAAGATTCCTGGGACTGCAGAGGAGTTTGGGAGCGTAATATCCTCATTTTACTGAAATGGACGTGTCGTTGCATGCCGTGGGGCAATTCAGAGTTTTCATGTGGAAGACCTTTTACACTGGTTTCTCTTAGGGCAATAGCAGGACTGCCATAACTGGTTGGGCTGCTACACTCAGTTCTGTAGAGTGGTTTGGGTTCCCAGAGCTATGCAACTGTGATCTGAGGGTGGATGTTCACTGATGCCATGTCTTTGGTAGCTGTCTCATTAGCTTTCTTTAGATGTCCCTTCAAGAGCATTTGCAGAGCTTTAACCATCTTTCCTTTATTTCCCAGCACCCATGTCAAGACAACCTTTGGGGGCACCTTCAGGATCATCACTGGGTAGTCAGTCCAGCCTTTCAAGTTCTCAAGCTCATCAGGGTTCACAGCCTCTGGTCTCTACTCCTTCTGTTCCAGTGTCCTCTTCTACTCAGCAGGAGCTTCAAGCGAAAATCCTCAGTCTCTTCAACAGTGGGGCGGCGGCGGCAGCAGCTGCTGTGGCAAACAGTGGTCCTGCAGCCTCTGCGGGCTCTTCAGGCAGCACTCCTAACCAGAACTTTCCTAACCTGGCTGGTGGGCAGCCCCGGCCAGCGCAGATGAATGCTGGAAATTTAAACCAGGCTCAGCAGAGATTGCAGACTCCAAACACGCAGCTTCCTGCTCTCCCAGGCCCTTCGAGAAACACAGGTCCAAGACCTGGAGCTCCTCCACAACCTCAGCCGCTCTATGGTCAGCACCAAACCCGCCTCCCTGCGCCTGGCAATGTGCCCGCCCAAAGGCCGGTGTCTTCTGGTATCAACTTTGACAACCCCAGTGTACAGAAAGCCTTGGACACCCTTATCCAGAGTGGTCCTGCACTCTCCCACCTTGTGAGCCAAACCGTGGCCCAGGGCCGAGCGGGGTCCTCAGCCCAGCAACCGATGGGTGCCTACCAGCGACACTATTAGAGCTGAGCTGTTGGGCCCAGTCCCCTTCCCTTTGCCATTCCATACTTATAGCTGTTTAAGGAGTCTCCCATCCTTGACCCGGGACAGATGCCCTGGACATGCATGTCCTCTCCACTCTGGTGAGAGCATACCCCCTGCAGCATTGCTGCCAACGGTTGCTGGTGCTGCCCTCCCTCTCCTTGGTCTGGTTAACAATGTTTGGAGCAGAATGCTCAGTTTTCTCCACAGCACGATGTGCTGAAATATGTTGGATCATTGGTTGTCTTGTCCCATCCCAGAAGCTGCTGCAGTATCAGCCCTGCTGCATTTTCCTTACTCCCAGCATCTGGTGTACCTTCCCACTGAGGTGCAGTCTGGGCTCACTGATTGGTCTCAGTGTAGTTTTGGATCATCGGTTTTGATGAATTAGGGGACTGAACAGAGCAGCAAACTGACAGGCCTTGGACACCCACCACTCTGGAATGGGCACTATTTTAGTTTGGATTTATTTTTTTTTTTTTTTTTATTTTCCCTTTTAACAGCATATAAGCCATTTGGAAAGTCCAGTGGTAGTGCTGGCAGCCAAAATAATGAAGCACATGCCTGACCACTGCTCAGTAACCAGGACTGTGCAGTCTGTCCACAGCTGGCCTGCCCTCTCCAGGCAGAGGCCGGTGTTCCTCACCTCAACCCACTCACAGAGACTGGCAGCTGTGGGCTGTGCATACATCTGCAACACAAGAACTTCCAGCCAAGGCAGAGACTTCGAATGGTCTGTCAATTTTCCTACCATGAGTAATCAGTGTTAAGATCAACCTGGTAAATTTGGTGTTTAAATTTCCTTTTCTTACAATCTTTGGCACAGTTGTTAGTGTAGCTTAGCTGCAACCACACTGTTGTGCTGCTGGCTCTCCTTGGGAATAGCTGTCACCAGGTATTGCTGTTCTATCAGACCTCTTCTTGCTGTTGATGGATGTTTGGTCCATCTGAGGAGGAGAGGCAGTGCCAAGATGTAATACCATAATTTTAAACATTTTTTCAACACTTTGGTAGCTGCAGCGGACAGTGGAGTGGTAAATGAGGCAGTGATTCCCCACCATGTTTTTACTGGGAACATACTTTGATACCAGAACACAAAACATCATTTAACTGTGTGGTCCTCCCCGTCATGGCCTTCTTGGAGTCTGTGGGCTTCCTGCAGGGAACCAAGATACTAAGAAAGCAGTGGATTGAAACGAGGATTTTCTTTGTCCCAGGTGGTTTGTGTTGTAGCATTTCTTTTATCTTTGTGCTGTTATAACAAGAGGACATTACTTTCTAATAAAAGGCCAGAAAAGTTACTTGTTGCGTTTTTTGACATTTGAGTACTCTCAGAATACATCATTCCACTGTGTTTGCTGTTACTCTCCTCTCCTGGATAAGCTGTGCTGGAAGCTCCACACTGGATGCTGAGTGCAATGTGTGTGGACCTCACAGGTCCTGACTTGCACAGCACTGGGGTGGCCTCAGGCCAGGAGATGTGGTATGGCATGGCCAACGTGAGGGGTCCAAAACCTCTGGTGACAGGTGGTGGGAGGTCCAGGTCAGTGCCACAAGCACCGAGGCTGCCAGTCCCTGTGCCTTCAGCACTGGTGTCCCATGGCTTTGTGCTGCCATCACCCCACAGGCTGAGTCTAAGCAGTGTGTCTCTGCTGTCTCTCCTCCTGTTAGATCCTTTTCTCCACCCTCTACAATCCTGCAGCAGGTAGAGCATTTTTGCTGGATTACCAGAAATCTGTGTGAGGTGAAATGAAACTGCATCCTTTCAGAGAGGCTGTTCCTCTCATGCTTTGCTTCCTCTGCAATCTGCACCCTGTCAGGGCTTGCTCCATGTTATGGAAATGGTACAAAATAGCTGTGAAGACCTGGAAGCAAGTGAAAAGTCCCCGTGCAAGTAGTGAAGGGTGTAATAAAATCATTTATTGCATTTTGTGCAGACAGGAGTCTAGAAAAATGAATACAGGTAAAGCAGTAAAGCAGTAACAGGGAGCATTCAACAGCTGAGGAGCCACTCCTCCATGAACACCTGCACAGAGAACACGGGGTCTGCACCGAGGCGGCCTAATGCACAACACTGAAACACAGAGAAATTAAATGCAAGCCTAATAGGGTTGGGTTTTTTTGGTTTGCAACCTGTTTTATTTACAAGGTTTTAAACTTAATTGCATTGCTCTGCACACAGATTCTCTAAAACACAAAGCATTCTAGGTCACTACATGTCTATTGAAATATTGCACTCGAATAAAAGTCACTTGAATGGACAGAGAACATCTAGCTACAGTGATTAAAAGAGTATTGAATGAACCGACTTTGTGATAACATTCATAACAAATATATTGCACATGTAGCACAGAAAGTGTTGTAACCAGCAGATCTCAGACCTCTCGGTCTTTCTGCTGGTTTTTAGTCCTGCTACACAGAGGAGGGTCTTGACTCTTCTAGTGCAACTCTTGCCCTTGTGCAGTCTCTTGTCCTTCCTCTTGTCCAGCCACGGACCACACCAGCCCAGGCTGATGCTGCCTGTGCCTCCTGTCCCTGCTGCCTGTGGCTTGCTGCCTGTGTTGCGTGGTGGCCACAGTGACCAGAGCTGCCCTCCACAGTGACCTGAGCTGCCCACTGCCATTCACAGGGGCCAGGGCTGCTTGGCTCTCTTGCAGCAGGGACTGGAGCACATGCCACCAGCGCTGTGTGCTGGCCCAACAGTCCCTGCCAGCTGTGGCCACACTCCAGCCCACCCTCCCGTGGGTTGTGCTGCTCAGTGCTGCTCCAGCAGCAGCCTGCCTGTAAAACAAACTGGGGGGTCAAGACCTTCCTGTCTGGAACAAAAACCGGACCGTGTCTGCGCATGTGCCAAGGAGGAACTTGCATGTCTACCAGAGGAGGACACTGTCTTCACCACGGTGGAGCGGCAGAAGGGTGCTCCATGGGGAAACTGAACACTCACAGAGGCCAAACGTGCAGGGCTGGGTTTGTAAACTAACATGCAGTGCTGTCTGCTAAAATTGGCCCTCTCCAGCTGACGGCGAGGGGACACGCTGTGGAAACCAGCTCCTGTCTTGCCACAGCCAAACTGCCTGGCAGGGGTGTGGGAGCAGCCCTGGCTCTGTCCAGAGCTGTGCCCCTGCTCTTGCTGAAGGATGGGGAAGGGGAATGCCTTTTTTTCAGCAGTAGCGATGGAAAGGAATGGCCTTCCTACTCCCTGGGGGAGCTGGGACCATGGCTTTGCCATCAGGGTAGAAGTGATGCTGAGGGGAACAGGATCCACTGGTGATGCTGGGGGGATGAAGCAAACCTGTCAGAAGAGTGCCCTGACTGCTGTCACCACTGCTCTGCAGATGTCATTCCTGGCTGCCCTGTAGCTACAGCCAGCAGAGGAGCCTCTCACCTGATGCTGTGAAGGTGGGTGCTGCCTGCAGGCTCAGCAGAGGCTGCGCATAACCTGCCCCTGCCCTCTGCCCTGTGCCCTGTGCCAGGGCAGGAGGGGACCGTGCTTGCTGCCTCAGGCCCAGCAGCACAGGGGGCAGCAGCCAAACTGCAATTAGAGGGCAACTGCAGGGAGCAAGTGGCATCTTGTGAAGAGGCAGAGCAGCTGGCAAGTGCTCGAGGCCCAGCAACATGGTGCTAACACATGAGCTGTGTGGGCAGACTGCTGTGCCTCCCCCGCTGCTGCTGAAGTACCTCAAATAATTTTGGGAGGCTGGAAACAGCCTGTGAGCCTGTGTGTGGTGGTATAGGGCCAGCTCCAAGGGGCAGAGCATCTAGACACTTGCAAATGCTGGTACTCATGGGCTGCCCTTCCCAAAACTAAAGGAAGTTTTCATTTGCAGACCCCTACCTGCTCTTCTCACAGCTTCCGGGCTTGAGAAATGCTACCCTGTGCATCTGCACCACTCATCAGCCCTGAGCTCCTGTGCTGAAGCCAGGTCTCTGCTCAGCCTGACAGTCCCCCCATAAATGCTGAGCTCCCCATGCCTATGGGAGCCCCACAGCAGCATCTGTGACACAGACCTGCAGCCACACAGGCAGCCAAGCTACCCTGGCAGAAAGTCTGGCTGTGACCGGGACTGCTCCTGGAGAGAAGGGAGGCACTTTGGGAGTGATGGAAGTGTAGGAGCAAGGTATGAGCAGGCACACATGTGCAGCTGGGGCTTGGTTTTGGTCTAGGAGTGTTTCCAAGTAGTATCTTATAGCAAAAAAAAAAAAAAAAAAATCCAACATCAAAAAACCCACTGCTTTTTATCCAAGCATCCCCAAATAGCTTTGGCCTGGACCTGGAGTAGAGGAGCTCTGAAAGGGAGCAGGGGTTGGAGTGGCTGGTGCAGGGGGGTTTCCTGTTCTCAGGGAGGCAGGAGCCAAGGTTGGCAGGGAGTCGGTGGGCAGGGAGCTGGGGCCAGTCAGGGCTGCCTGTGCCAGGCAGGAGGCAGCTGCTGCCTGGATGGACACCCGCGGGGATGCTGTGGCAGCACCCGCTCCCCCTGCGCCTGCTGCAGCGCAGACCAGCACTGGGGAGCGTCTGGAGGGGCTGGGGGGGCGAGTGCTTCAGCACAGGGGCTCAGCTCTGGCCAGGGACAAAGTGCTGCCCCAGGGCCCAGGCTGGCACAAAGCCGCCAGCGCTGCCGGGAGAGGGCAACTCTTAGCAGGCTGCACTTTGAGTGGAAGCTCAAATCTGCTGTGAAACAAGTTCAGAAAAGTCTGTGATTCTTTTCCCTGAAAACTCTTAAGAAGCTAAATTGAGAAGAGAATAAACCTGCGACCTGGCCCTTTCCCAGGGGCTGCTGGTGGCCGGGGAAGGCTGCAGCCTCCACTACCACTGGAGCACTCGGTGCGACGGATGGGCTCCTGGTTAGTGCAGGAGCAGCCCGGCTCAGCTCCCCGTCCCTGCGGCCTGGTGCTAGCAGAGCCCTGCATCTCTCAGAATAGATATAGATCTCTATATATAGACTTCATCTGGTTCTATTAACATAAATATGATCACTTTAAAAATACACGTACTGTATTATGTACACTATGTACATGGGGCTGGGGCGGGCGCCAGCGGCACCCTGCTGCCCTCGCACCGCTTCCTGCGTGGTTCCTGGAACCGTTCACATTTGTTAAAAGCGCCTCAGTTTCTCTTCTGTGAGAGATGCTGGGGAAGGGGGTTGGGGGGGGCGGCGGTGGGGGCGACCCTGCAGCTGCTGCCAAAGATAAGAGGTGTTCGATCTGCCCCGGGGGGCTCTGCTGACCGCGCGGGGCTGGCGGCTGTGGCGTGGCCAGTGCCGGGGCTGCCCTGGCCAGCCGGGTGAGGGAGTGTCATGATGCCGGGGGGGGGTGGGACCCCTACAGCCCCCCACCTCACTGTGACGTCTTGCTGGTCAGATCAGCAAACAGCTTTTGCATATGTTAAAAATACACAGAGATCCAGACTGTCCTACAGCCCCCGGCAGCATCTGCGACTGCCTGGGGCCGCGGCCAGGGCTGGGTTAGCAGCGAAGCCCTGGGGAGCAGCAGGGAGTGCAGCGGGGCACAGGTCCGAGAGCCCCCAGTTTAGCGCGGCGGGGGAGCGGGGCGGGGGTCCGGGACATCCCTGTGCCAGGCCAGATCAGGCTCTGGTGCCTCGGGGGTCCCCAGAACTCCTGCGGCTCCAGCCCGGCTGACGCTGCGCACGGCACGGCCTCCGCCCGGCTCCGCCAGCGCGGCTCCGCACCGCGCCTCCTGCGCAAGCACCGGCAGAGCCGCAGGAAGAGAGAGCCGGGAGTCAGGCAGGGGGCACAGGGAACACCCGCAGCCACCCTAGGCCAGGGCTCCTGCTCTCATGGCCTTGCTGTGCTCCGGCACCTGACCCCCCAAGAGCCGCCCCCCACCCTCTGCCTCCTCCAAACCATCGTGCTGCATCTCCGCAAGCTCAGCCCGCGGTCTCCGGAGCCGACGGTGCCGAGGCAGCGGCGAGCTGGGGCTGTGCGGGCGCAGGGCGGCGAGGGGCAGCGGCGGGGCAGCGCCCTGCGAGGCGGCCCCGGAGGTGGAGGTGCGGACGGCAGCGTCCGGCCGGGGCTCTCTTCGGCCAGCGCCGGGCAGGGAGGCGGGCACGGGCGCGTCCAGCCGAGTCTGTGCAGGAGTAGCAGCACGGTGGGGCCAAGGTCCGTCTCGGCACAGCCGCCCTCCTGCCCGGCCAGGGGCTGCAGCGGCAGTGCTGGGGCTGGCGGCGGGGCTGGCCCTGCCAAGGCGGGCGGTGGCGGCAGCGCCGAGCTCTGGTGCTCAGTCCGCGGTTCACTGTATATATTTATATATAAACAAGGACAGCAGTGCTGTGGTGTTGCAATGAGGAACAGCTGCTCTGGTGCTGGATGCTCCCGGAAGATCTGGTGCTGCAGTTCGAATGGAGAGATCAGGGGCACGGCCAAAGCCAGGAGAAGGTTCTGCGCACCGCCTGCCATCCGGCCTTCCCTCCTCCCCTCCGGGAGCGCGGTGCAAGGGGGTGGCGGGGCTCTCAGTGTGCAGACAAACCTCTCTCGCGCCGTCTTTCAGGAGTAGATGGTGATGACCTCCCGGCCCCCACCACGCACCAGGAGCACTCTGTCCAGATGCTCCGTCAGCACCTCCAGGAACTCCATGTCTGCACGGCTGTCAAGGAGGACAAATTTCACACTGGAACATGGGGACAGCTCCGTGCCATCCCTGCCCAGCCCCAGCTGAACCTGCAGCACTCACACCTCCACACCACAGCCAGGAGCTGGCGGGGTCAGTCCCAAGCCAAGGGCCAGGGAATCCCACCCATGCTGGTGCTGTGCGATGGGGGATGGTGACTGAGCCAGCAGATGGCTGAGCCCACAGACCTCTGCCCGGACCCCTGTCATGTGCCACTGCACCCATGGCATGGCATGCTATGGCATGTGGTCCCACCACTCATCACATGCCAGAGGGGCAGGCTGGTGCCAATGACAGCTGCTGGACCCAGCCAGGAGCAGGTGTGGGCGCAGGTCCAAGCTCTGGAACTAAACCTGTGCCTCTTGGCACTCACTAAAAGACCCACCAGTTTTGGGGAAGAAATGGACCCTGGTCCCTCTGGCATAGAGGGGTTTTGATGACTGGCCCCACTGGAAGGATACAGTTCTCATCCCCTTTCCGGTTACGGGGAGGCCCTGGCATGTTCAGCAGGACCAGCTTGGCGTCCTGGGACTTCTTCACGATCACCTCATTGAGCTTCACAGCCGTGTGCATCCTCCGCACGTTGGACTGGTTCCTGTGGGTGACAGCACAGGTGGGCACAGGTCAGGCACAGTCCACCTCCAGCCCCATGCCAGGCCCAAGGGGCTACAGGGCACACGGGCCTCCTGCCCTGGAGCTGTCCAGGCTGGGCTGCAGCACAAACTCGGGGTGCAGCGAGCTTTGCCAGGCACTGCACCGGTGACTCTGAGCCTGCACCGGTGGCCATGAGCCACGGGGCCATGCACGGTGCCCATGGGCACTGGCAACCATGGCTGCTCAGGGCCGGCCACGGGGGAGTGAGCAGGAGCAGATGGCACGAGTGTCACCGTGGGTGCCTGAGCCCAGGCTCGCATGGAGCTGCTGGCTGTGTAACAGGGCAGACGAGGAGCGTGCGGTGCGGGCAGTGCGCGGTGCACGGGGCTGGCAGCCAGAGCTGCCGCGCGCTGCCCGGGTGAACTGTCTGGCACTGCAGCTGTCACGGCTCACTGAGCAGCCCTCCTGCACAGGGGCAACCCTGATGGCTCCCATCACGCTGCCCCACGAGCACAACCCAGCTGCCCAGCTCCCTCCACCCTAGCCCCAGTACCCAGCCAAACCCAGACTTACAGGTTTTCCCACTCCCTGCCAGGAGCATGATGGGGTCGGAGAGAGAGAGAGGGAGGGAGAGAAGAGAGAGGGAGAGAGAGAGACGTGGTGAATACCAGGTGTGCATCTCCACTCCCTGCAGCACACCCAGCCTGAGCACCCCATCCCTTGCCGGCACAGTTCTACACAGGGACCCTCCCCACTTGCCCCCAGCCTCTCTGCAGGGGTGCACTCAGAGCACCCAGGCTGCCTGACCACTCCTTAGGGCAAGGATCAAGCTGGTGCTGCCAAGGCCCTGCCTGCACCCGCCTGGCTGGGGCAGGCAGGGACAGCCAGGATCACAGGGCATGGGTGGGACAAGGTGGCAGCATGGGGGGCCGTACGGCTTCATGCTGAAGAAGTCCTTGATGCCCTCAGGGCTGACAGGGCTCTTGCTCTTGTTCTTCTCAGCAACGGACTTCTCCTTGGTCCAGGTGAGATGCACCTTCTCAGGGGCTGCCTCCACCTCATCACCAGGGGACTGAGAGCTGCTGGAGAAGGTGGTGGCATTCTTGTCGTGGATTAGTTGGACCTGCAGAGGGAAATGGGGAATTGTGGGCGGGGCCTGGGGTCAGCTACCTGCCTGCCTGTGTCTTGGTACAACCCCTCACCTCCTCCTCTGGCTTCTCCTCGCTGTCGGCAGCCTGCTCCTCGGGCACGTTCAGGCGCAGGCGGGTGTTGGCCGGGTTCTTGCGCCGGATGGAGCCACGGGACTCATCCGTGATGCTCTGGATCTGTGCGGGAGGGGTCAGCCAAGGGAGTGGAGCACAAGAGGGCTTGGCTGGGCAGAGCCTAGCCTGAAGCCCAGTTCTCCATCAAGATGAGCACACAGAGCTGCAGGGCAGCTCGGTTCACATCATAGCCACCACAGGGGTCAGAGCCCACCCAGCCTGTGCTGCAGCCTCACCTCCCGCTCCCGCTCATTCTTGGTGAGGTGCATTTGTTTGAGGATCTGGGAACGCTGCTCCATCACCAATGTCTTCTCATAGGTGTAGGCAGAGATGTCACTCTCATGCTGTGGGGGGAACAGGAGAAATTTGAGGCAAGGTAAGCTGTACCAACTGCACCCAGCATGGCCCAGCATGACCCTGTGGTGCTGTGTCTCCCCATGGTGCTGTGTGCCCCATGTCAGGCTCTGTCTGGCTCTCCCATGCACAGCATCCCTGTCTGCAGCACGTGCCCCGTGCCAGTCCTCACCATCTCCACCACCTCCACCTCTGCGGTGATGCGCAGGTGGTACAGGAATGTGGTCAGGTCCTTCTTCATCTGGATGCTGTTGTCATCCATCTGTGCCACCGTGAAGATGCGCATCTTGCATTTACGCCACACCTGCAGGGGATGGGGGAGGCTTGGGCACAGCTCGACAGGGACAGCCCAGCCCGAGCCCCGGCCCAGCACTGCAGGGCCCAGCCTACCTTGTGCTGCCGCAGGAGGAATGGCAGCAGCATCAGCATCCCCCCATCATGGACAATCCACCAGACGTCAATGTGGCCCTCGAGAACCGCTCCTGGTTGCCCGGAAACATGGCAACATTCTTGGCCACCAGCAAGGCCAGGTGCCCAGCTGTGGTCTCTCGCACCAACTCTGGGAGGGGAAGGGCCACGTCAGCCAGGGCAGCTTGCAGCCCCCCAAGCCGGCAGCGCCCACCCTCCACGGTGCCTACCAATGAAGTTCCTCCAGGTCTGGTGGTCCTCCTTCTGGCGCCAGCTGCGGGGCCAGCCCACCAGCACTGTGTTGTGCTGCAGCCCCCCCAGCCCACTGGACTGGATGAGGTGGGACATGCCATCCCGCAGGTTAGAGGAGATCACCACCTGACAGAAGCCCTTCACCTTCTCCGCTTCCATGAGGCGCCGGATGGACTGCAAGGGAGAAGGGAGTGAGACATCCCAGGACCTTGGGGACAGGCATGGATCACAGGCACAGCAGCTGCCAGGCCAAGCAGTGGTCCAGCCTGGGCCAGATGAGGTACAGGGTGTGGGGTACAGGGTGCAGACTGTGGGATAAAGAGTACAGAACGGGGGGTGCAGAGGCTGGGGTACAGGGCTGTGAGGTGCAGGCTGCAGGTCTTTGCAGGGTGCCTGTCCCTCTGCCCCACAGGAGGCCAGTGTCTCCGGGCCAGGGGGTGATACCCAGCGGTGCACAGAGCTGGCACACAGCTCTGAACCGTGCAGAGTGGAGGGTGTCCTTGTGCCAGGGCTCTGACAGGTGGCGGAGCAGTAATTAGAGTTATTTACTCAGAGAAATTATAACATGTCTGCATGGGAGAGAAACTGTTTGCTTCCGAGGGCTTAATCTCATTAATGTGCCGCACCGCGGGTGCGGGGGGTGGGGAGTGCTCTCACTCTGGCGGGGAAAGGCTCCTCTCCCACCTTGCCTGGCACCAGGGCCACAGCACCTGTGGCGAGGGTTGGGGCTGTGGAGGCCGCTCAGCACAACAGCACAGCAGCCCCTGGCTGGGCACTGTGCTGTGTTGTGATGTGCCATGCTGTGCCAAGTCCTGCAGCAGCTGGCCAAGACTGGGACCAGTGCTCGGCTGGTGCCAGCATCTCTGGTGGCTTGGAGGGGAAGAGAGGTCCAGAGGTGCCTGTGGTGCTGTGAGCACCAGTGAAGCATGGTGTCCTCAGGCTCTGCCTGATGCCACTCCAAAGCTCTCTGGGCCATCCGGGGGCCACCAGCCCTGGCCATAGGGCAGAAACAACCCTGGGCACCTGGGGACCAGGAGCACCTATGCTGGCACAGCCAGTCCCGGTGCGGGCAGCTCTCACCTCCTCCGCCCTCTGCGCCTGAGGGTGGTTGTCCAGGAAGGTCCCTTCTAACACAGAGGCCACGATTGTGAGGCCCTTCCCAGCCTTGAGCTGTGACGTGAAGGACAGGAGCTGCGGGTGCACCACATTCTGCTCCTGATCTCCACGGACCAGGACCAGCAGCTGCGGCCTGGAAGGAGGACCCTGCAGTCAGTGCCTGCCCCCAGCTTGTCCCTGCCCCGGAACCCTCAGATGCCCATCTCCCTGCCCAGCCTTACCTCCAGTTCTTGGTGTGCGGGGGCCCTTCCTCCAACCGCAGCAGAGCATAGCGGGCTGCACTCAGGGACAGGCCCCGGATTCCATCACCCCACTCCTTCTCTGCCCTGCAGGAACCAGCAGCACATAAAGGATGCCCATGGCTCTGGCCGCAGAGCACCACACTGGCACCCTGGAGCATGCTGGGACAAGCAGCCCGGGGAGCTGAGCAGCCACACTGAGAGGCCATGTGGCCACGGGGGGCTGGCCAGGAGCTGCGGCGCCGTGGCCTCCCTTACCCGCGGTACTCGATGTATTTGTAGATGAGGCCAGCGATCAGCATGGCCACCAGCGCGTAGTACCAGGAGCAGATGAACATCAGTGCCAGGCAGAGGCTCATGCCCAGGAAGGACAGGGTCCTGCAGAGACCACAGAGGTGTCAGCGTGCCCTGGGGTCCCCACACCAGGGTGTCCTGGGGTGTCCCTGTCCTGCCCCATCCCGCCCGGCTCACCAGTGGTAGTAGCGGAAGCGGGGCCGCCAGTTGGGCGTCCGCAGCAGCGTTTGCACTGCACACGCCAGGTTGACGAACATGTAGCACATGAGGAAGAACCTGCAGGAGAGAGTAGGGGGCTGAGTGGGTGCCCTGTGTGCGACTGAAGTCTGCACACCTCCTGGCCCCGGGGTGGCCAATGCTGGAGCAGGCCCTGCTGATGGACGAGAAGCAGTGCCATGGAGAAACCAAGCCTCAATGCTGGCCACCCAGGGTCCCTGCAGGGCCCCCCTCTTCCCAGGCAGGGGCCAGGGCAGCAGGTTCGTTCCCCCCACCCCGAGGAGCAAGACCCACACACGCCACCCGCTGCTTGTGAAGGTGCGGGCCGACAGCACGCTGCCTACATGGAGAGGATGGGAGCCACCTCGTCCAGGGAGGCGATCAGGATCCCGATCTCGCAGATGCAGGCTGTGAGCAGCAGGGCCCATGTCGGCTCCCCGTTGGCTTTGCCATGGCCAAAGACCTGTAAGTGGGGGGAAAGGGGCATGTCAGGCTCTGCAGTGCCCTGTAGCCCTGGGCAAGGGTACTCAGTGCAGCCTGATGAGCCTGGACACTCCCATATACCCAGCCCTGGCAGGAGCAGGGACTGGGAACGCTGGGTGCCATGAGCTGGCACATGTCCCGTTGGAATCTGCCAGGGCAGCAGGCCCTGGGCTGGCTCCTGCTGACAGTACACTCCCGATCCCAGCAGATCCCATGGCTCTCCCCACACCCAGTGCAGCAGCCCCTGTACCCCCACCAGCGACGAGCCCCAGCTCACAGCCTGGCCACAGCCAGCACAGAGCCGGACACCCTGCGCTTGGGACGAACACGCAACCGGGGAAGAGTGGCCCCTCCTGCGGCCGCGGGGACGGGCACGGGGCCGGGGGAGCGCGTCTGGACGCATTAGAGGGTGCGGGCGGCGAGAGCGAGAGCTCGGGCTGGGGCTGGCGAGGAGAAGGAGGGAGGATAAAATTAGCCCGCTCTTCCCTGGGGGGAGCTGTCGGGTTGGATTTGGAGAGATAAGGTTGTGGGAACGCGTCTTCAGAGAGCAGATAAAATATGAAGCGGCACGGCAGCGGGGGGGAGGGAATTCTGACCTTTCCCGACACTCTCCTCCCACCGATACCGCAGCCAGAGACACCACGGCCGCCCACCGCCGTGCCGGTGCCGGCGGGATGAGGGCAGGGAAGTGGGGCTGCTCCGGCAGCGACGGTGCCGGGAGGAGGCAGAGGCAGGGGCAGGATGGATCCCGACCGGTCTGCCGTGCTGGTGGGATCTGCAGCCGCGGTGGGCGCTCAGGGCGGGGAAGCACCGGAGTCGGGGGTCACCTACCCTGAGGAAGGGTACGATCCCATCCCTGGAGATGGCTTGCAGGAGGCGGGGGGCTCCGGTGAGGCTTTGCAACCCAGCCCCACAGGTGGAGAAGAACGAGCCAATGACAATGACCCACGGGACGGCCACGCCAGGGTGCCAACCACGAGGTTCCCGTTGACAGCCTCACCAAACCTGCGGGGCATCAGCATCACCTGCGGTTCCATGCCATGACCGAGCCCCAAAAGCACCAGCACCACAGTGTCACAACCCAGCCCCCACAACACCACCACTCTGGGGGATGTGACATAAGGGCCCACCCTCAAGGGGTGAGCAATGGAGCAGGGTCAGAGGTTGCCAGGGGTCTGTCTTTGTCCCTGTACCCATTAGCATTGCCAAGAACAAGGGCAGGTGTGTGACAGGACTCCTTGTCCCTGTGCCGGGGGGGCAATGACGATGCATGCAGTTGGATCCTGTTTGTGTTCGTGCTGGCGACCCAGAAGTGTCACCTGCCACGTGCGGTGAGCAGGGCTGCCCCAGATAGGCAGGAGCACAGGCAGTCCTGCCTGTTGACAAACAAGTGGCTGCCTGCAGCCCCGGAGCGGGAGGAATGCAGCAAAACATGGATGGTCGGGGTGCACACAACCCCCCAGTGCCTGTTACAAGCTCCAGCCCCACCCTGCCTGGTGACACCCACGAGTCCCCAGTGCCCCCATGTCTGTCCAGTGTGTCCTGGTTGCAGCCTTCCCCACACCTCTGCCTGCTCCTGGGGCTGCCCCTGCCACAGCCTGTTCTGGGGGGCTGCCAGTCTCTCCCCATGCCCCCATGGCCTTGAGACACTCACTTATCACGCAGGACGACCCCCTCGATGCATGCTCCAAAGAGGACAACAGAGCTGATATCTGCCAGGTGGTCAAGGAGAGCCAGGAGGATGCAGAATCCTGCCTGCCCAGCCAGTGGGTGCTGGGACCAGCTCAGCCCAGCAAAGCACCCGAGCTGATCTGCCCTGCACAGCCCACCCACCCTCAGCCCCACAGCCCAGGCTCAGGCAAGCCCTGAAGGATACAGACTGCAGAGGTGGTGGCAATGGCCAGGATGGTGCCCGTGGGGATGGACTTCTGGGCATCCCGCAGGTCTCCAGAGCGGTTGGAGCCAGCCATGATGCCTGGGGAAAGAAGGGGTGGTGTCAGGGGGAGCAGAGCTACAGCCCATACCTGTCCCAGATACCCTCATGCCAGGCACCGTGTGAGCCTGGGCACAGCTCGGTGTGCGCCAGGATGGGAAGCAGACATGACGGACAGCGGAGAAGGCGCTGCTGCAGCTTGGGGTACCCACCCTGCTCTTCGCATCCCCCCCAGCATTTCCCCCCCTACCCCAAACCGCAGTCTGAGGCCACTCAAGGATTAGGCTCAGAAGCTCTCGAGTGCCTTGTCTCATTAGCCCTTAATTAGCTCAAGCAGGGACGGTGGCTGCCGCAGGGGCAGGGACAGGGTCCAGCCCCGACGCTGCTCCGGGAGGGCAGGAGGTCACGCAGGGACACGGCTGCACAGGCGGGTTCAACACAGCCCGAGGGATTACCCGTGCTCCGGCCGCAGCAGCAGCCGAGGCAGCACCCCACAGCCCGCGGCACCGGGGACACGGTGCTGCAGAAAGCGGGACCTGCCGGTGAACGGGCAGCGGCAGGGAGAGCAGCGGTGCCTGAGCGGCTGCCGGGGACCCCGCAGCGCCGGACCCTCCCGCGCTCGCCATGCCCGGGGCAACCCGGGGGCTCCCGCCGGCCTTGGCCCCGGCGGAGCTGCAGGGAGCCCCGGAGGCTGCGCCCCGCTCGGCTCCGCAGCGGGACTGGGGCGGGGGGGCTCCTCTGCCCCCGGAGAGCTAAAAATACCCAGGCGGCAGGACGTCAGCGCGCACCGGGCGGCACCGTCAGATCTGGAGCGCGGGCGGCTGCGTGGGAGGCGATGGCGACCGGCCACCCCCGCGACGCCGCTGTCAGCGCCGCACCCAGCGCGGGGGTGGCACACGTGGGCTCCGCGGAGCACGCCCGGCCGCACGTGTGCCCGCGGCACGGAGCGGGGCCGGCGGAGACTCCCACCTGTGACTGAGGGGAAGTAGATGCCGACGAGCAGGGTGAAGTAGGACGTCATGTCGCTGAAGACGTAGGGCTGGTCCATGTCCACTGGGGTGTCGGGAGAGCTCACTGAGGGCAGCCCCCGCTTCTCCACGATCACGCCCTTGGTCAGGTATGAGCTCCAGAGGTTCTCTGTGAGGAGGGAGGGGGCCGGGCAGTGCCGCTGGCATGAGGTGCCCACAAGCCCCCATACCCAGCACAGCATCCCCACCCCTCAGGGATGGAGCTGGGGGTGTCTGGTTCTCCCACCCCTTTCCCAGCCTTGCTGCGCAGCTGGCTCAGCCAGAACACGGGGCTATGGGACATCCAGAGGGTGAGGATGGCAGCCCAGGTGGGCAACCAGAGCAGGTTCATACTGCTGCTGGCAGTGTCCCCACAAGATACAGGAGCAGCTGACATGGGATTGCAGTAGCAAATAATTAAGAGGGTAATATAATTAATGCTGATCAACACAGGTTTAAGGGAAGTGGATCGTGTCAAAGTAACTTGATAATGTTTTTGATGGGATTATGAGTGCGTGGCTGATGTAACAGGCTTAGTGTCCCTCCGTGTGCTGCTTTGGCCGCAGATTGTGGGGAGAAACTGGAGCAGTGGAGAGCAGCCAGCACCAGGCAGGGTGGGCAGAGGAAACTGCCCTTGGCATGTCACTGCCAGGGGCTGCAGAGAGGGGCAAAGGGGCCTGCAGGGACCAGCCCTCAGCACCCAGCACTGAGCCCCTTCATGGCTGCTCACAGGTGACAGATGGGGCTGGCAACCCCTATTGGCCTCGCCTGTCTCATCCTCCCAGAAACCAGGGAGACCCCTCACCTGGGGCACAGCAAGCCCCAGTCATTTCTGCCAGGGTGAAATTGTGCTACGCATCTTAAGATGCTGCTGGCACAGTCACCCTTGCCACCAGCCACCCCAGAGTGGGGTCCTGGCACTGTCCCAGTGCCCTCAGTGCACGAGTATTTGCTGCCTGTTGCCCTGAGAGAGACCAGCTGGGTGGGTGGGGGTCTGCAACCCCTCCCTAGCAGCACCACTGCCAACAGGAGCAGGTTCCACCCAGCAGTCAGGAACTCCTTATCTGACCCAAAAGACCACAGAGTGGTCAGGAAGCTCCCAAACACCCTGTCACTGCACTCCACTAATCGTGGTCACAGCTGCAGCCCTGAGCACCACGTGCTTAGCCAAGTCTGAGCTCCCATGCCTGTGTCCATGCAGACACCAGGGCAGGATGGCTGGGGCAGCCCCACAGCCATCAGGAAGGACTGATCCTGCTCATGGCTCTGCTGCTTTCCTGAGTCCCAACAACCACTCCGACATGGGGGTCTGCAAACGCCCTCTGAATCAGCCTCTGCCACCCACTGCTGAACGTGAGCACCTGGCAGATGTACCAGCATCTCCAGAAAAACAGGTCATAAGTGGCTCCTCCCAGAAAATTCACGCATTTCTGCGGTCCTGGCCACTCTCCCAGCAGGGCTGTAGCCACAGCAGCTAAGTGGCCCCAAGGGGTGATCGCTTCTCTCAAAACCTCAAATCAATACCAGCCTTTCCAAAGGCCAAGAGGAAGCAGAGGGAGGATTTATTCCTCCCCAGACTTTGGGCATCATTCTGAGCCACGCTGCTGGCTGACACAGACTGCGTGCAGGTGGCTGCAGTGCCCTGCTCTGTCACCCAGTGTAGGAGTCTGTCCCACTGCCCAGCAAGCATGAGCACAGCTCACTGTGCCTCAGGAGCAGAGAAGCCCCCAGCAGGGATCACCCACATGCCCTCTCACCTGGACCCAGCACTGTTTGCCCCACAACATCTGGCATGGCTGAGGAGCCACGCTTAGGACAGCCTCCCACAGCCCTGCTGGCACAGCTGCCCAGCAGGCACAGCTGCTGCCCCACCACAGCTCCCCTGCACTTCCTCCCATGCCTCCATTCCCATGTTCCCAGGCCTCTGTCGGCATGTGCTCACCTTGGATGAGGCCGCTGGCAGCGCCGGGGATGCCCTCGATCTCAGTGACGTTGTTCATGGTGAAGTACTCATCACAGGTCGCGTTGAGGAAGCGGGAGGTGCAGAAAAGCTCCCAGAGCTTGGAGCCAACTGTCTCGTTCCCCTCCACCACCATCTTGGTGCAGAGGTCAAAGCCATGGCGTGAGAGGGTCCGGTTGCCCAGGAGGCAGATCCTGGGGGACATGGGCACTCAGCACTCAGCATTTGCATGCCCCAACCCTGCTGCATCCTTGCAGCACCCCTTACTCACGGGAAGCTTGGTGGGTCAAAGGCTGATTTGATGACACCAGCATAGATGGCAAGGATGGAGAGAATGACACAGCCCAGGAAGACCAGGGCAAATTTGTTGACATACTTGACACCCACGAACACGACAGTGGCCATGCAGGTCAGCACACAGGTGCCGTACACACGCATGTTGTTGAGCATCGCGGCCGCCTCCCCGCTGGCATCCTCTGCCTTGAAAATGGCCATTGCTGGGAAGATGTAGGCCTGGGAAAGAGTCATGGCATCACCACCTGGCTAACAGCCTGCAGAGGGCACCCCAGGGAAGGGTCCTTCAGGCCCCATGCCCTGCCAGGAGCTGAGCCCATGGCACTGCACAAGGCAAGGAGCAGGTACCTACCAGCAGGATTTCGATGGTGCCCAGGATGTACATGGCACCGGCAAAGGTGGTGCCCAGGTAGAAGCAGAGCCCCACGGCCCCACCAAACTCAGGTCCCAGGGAGCGTGAGATCATGTAGTAGGAGCCACCCGCTGTCAGAGAGAGCAAGAGTGGGTCCCAGCCAGACCCCAGTGACACCCTCAGCCCTGCCAGGTATCCCAGAGAGCAGACTGGAGCCAGGATAGCCATAGGTCCTGGGCCAGCACAGAGCGATATGCAGAGCAGCAGGAGTGACCACACTGGCAGAGTCATTCCCCAGCAGCCAGGTGCAATGGCCAATGGCACAGGTGTTCCCTGGACACCAGACAGGAGCTAGAGCCCCAGGGACCTGGGCTATCCTCCCAGAGGAGCCCTTAGAACTGGGCTGCCAGGATCGATGGTCCCGCTGCGGCAGCAGGATGATAAATAGCTTTAATTACACCCCGTGTTGGGCTGTCAGTGCTGTGCCCAGCCTGGCGCAGCTCACGGCTCCCCAGGGCTCTGCATGTTCTGAGGGAGGCAGCCAGGGCACCCAGGGGCCAGCCCCCACAGTGCCTCCCGGGGGCAGAGCCCACGCACAGCAGCGTGCCCGTGTCCGGCGGCGGGGGAGCCCACCGCAGCACCCAGCCCGCGGCACCCGGCACGCCCTGCTCCCATCCTCCTGCCGGGTGTCTCCCGGCTCCCCGCGGCCTCGCCAGTCTGGCGGAGGGAGGAGCCGCGGCTGGCGGCTCTCGCTGCCATCTGCACCTCGCGGCTTTGGGGACGGGTGGCGGCTGCAGCGCTGCGCTCCCCCGGGCCGCGGGGATCCCGCGCGGGCTGGTGGCAGAAGGTTGGGGAGCGGCTGGCGGCCCCGGGGGATGCTCTCTGGGAAAAGCCCCTGCAGGAACCCCACCCGGGACCAGCTGCCCGCACACGTGGCACACGCGTGGACGCGGGCTTGGCTCTACCTGGCACCACGCCGTTGGTGGCAATCGCACTCATGGAAATGGCCGTCAGCATCGTCTGCAGGAAGAAACACAGTGTGGGCACCCAGCAGAGCTGGGCAGAGGGACAGGAGAGGGGAAAGGACAGCTGGGGCCATGGTAGGACATGGGGCTCTCTGGGCCATGCTGATATGTGCCCCAGGACAGGGATGCCCAGGGAGGATGAGTGGATAGATGTATGTGCGGTGTGGCTGGCAGGTCTGTGGGCTGGCAGCACAGCTGAGAGAGCTGAGCCCTTGGAGGGGCTGGCAGCACTGGGGGGGCTCAGGCTGCCAGTGGACAAGGCCAGCCTTCCCAGCCTCTGCCCTGGGGTGACTGTCTTGGTGAGGTTGCTCTCTGCATGGTACCAGAGCAGGGAATCCCAGCACATCCCCCTACATGGCAGCTATGATCTGGGTCACCATTTGAGCACCATTCCACTGCTGGTTCCTCTGGGAAGCTGAAGGGTTCTCCTTGCTCTAAGTGGGGCAGGAGCTAGGGCAGGGGCAGAAGCTGGGGCAGGAGCAGAACAGAGCATGCTAAGCTGGCAGCTAATGGACCTCTCCATAGTCCAGCCAGCCAGACTGGTCACCCCCAGGTCATGGGCAAGGCCAGTGGAGGATTATCTGGCTCCAAAACTCACGCAGGAGCAGCAAAGGAAGACCATGCAGAATGACTCCATGATGCCAGCAATCCCCACCACCCAGGTGAGACGCAGGAAGAGGATGACTCCAAAGATGTTCTGGAGGCAGGGCAGGTAGACACCCATGAAGGTGCCCATCCGTGGGGCCTGTTGAGGAAACAGCAGTTACCAGGGCTCAGGGGCCTGGCTGGCAGAGGAGCAAGAGGTCCCACTCCTCCCGCAAAGCAGCCAGGAACTCAGGGTAAAACTGCCCCTGGTTGAGGCCAAGGGGTCCCATTCCCAGGGCAGTCTATGCCTGGCAGTACACAGGCAAGGGCTGGAGAGGGAGGGAAGGTTACCGCCTGAGGGAGGGAAGGTTACCTCCCTCCTAAGTCCTCACCTGCACCGGCTTCTTCTTGCCTCCATCGTTGTTCTCAGCCTCCTCATGCTCCCGGCTGCCCTGTGGCAGGTTGGTGTAATTGGCCAGTCCACTCAGCAGGGACGAGACCATAGGGCTTGTGTCCATCTCCTCCTGTGGAGAGTAGACCCCGAATCATGAGGACAGTCCCTTGGGACCCGAGGCAACCCCAGGAGACTTCAGCAGATGTACCCCACTGATTGCCCCTCCAGGAATGGCTTTGGCAGTTCAGCAGCCCTGGCCTGGGGCTCTGGCATGTCCCATTGCCCAGGGTGCAGGTTGGGTGCTGTGGGACAGCTGCCCAGCTCAGCTCCCTCCCCTAGCCCCACTGCCTGCATGCCCTACCTCGAAGAGGGCCATGTTCTTGCCATCGTACTCTTTGCCCTTCTCCAGGTCCGTGCTGTTAATGAAAGGGCTGCTCTCCTTGGGATTGCCATCGCCTGCAGAGACACCACTGAGTCAGTCAGGCATCCCCTGCCCCACCCACACCTGGAGAACACCCACCCCACAGGTGAGGGGTCACAGCTGTCCATGGCTCCTGTAGGAGAGCTGCCAGGGCTGTGGGTATCATGCTCACAGCCAGTCCAGCACAGGCAATGGCGGGCCGGAATCCCAGCCACCAGCATCACCTCCCGCACCACACACGGGTGTGGCAGGGGCTGCCATTCCCCGGAGCCACGCGCTGCCCCGCCCGGCTCTGCTGCCACGCGGACCCGCCGGAGCGCATCCACGCAGAGAGGCAAGCAGAGTGGATCCGGGGGAACCCTCGGCGGGAGCACAGCAGCAATAACTCACGGCACAGGGTGCCTGCGGGTGAGCGCACTGGGACTGCCCTCAGCACTGCGTCTGCAGGGGCAGGATCTGCATGGCTGCTCGGCATCAGCACAGAGGGGATGGTCCCGGCACAGTGCCTGGGAGTGGGGCGACTGGCCAGGTGTCAGTCCTCCTCCCAGACATGCACCACAGAAGGGGGGGCCACAGGGCAGGAGAGCATCCGGAGGTGACATCAAATGGTGCCTGGGGCAGTGGAGCCACCCACAGCAGTGCCAGGCCCACAGAACTACCAGGACAGGGACCACAGCCACTCACTGCATTAATGACCTAGTGCAGAAGAAACCTGGAGTTGGCTTAATAGCGATGAAAACAGCTGAGCTGCAGAGCAGCAGAAATAAATCAAGCTGGAAATGGAGCAGCAGTGAGGATGGTGCTGCCGGAGCAGCACAGCTCCAAGAGAAGGCCCAGAGCAGAGAGGGACCAGGGCATGGGGGCCAGGAGCCAAAGGACACAGTCCTGGGCAGAGCAGGTGAGGAGGCACCCACAGAACAGGGGAACCTGGACAGCCAAGCTAGTCCCCAGCCCTCAGTGGAGGGAGAGAGGCTCCCTACCACACACCCATCCCACTGCCACAGCCCTGCAGCCAGAGCAGTCACACTGCCATTGGCCACCGCACTGCTGGGCAGGCTGCCCACATGGACAGGTCACAGACCAGATCCATGCTTTGGGGCCAGGGAGAGAACTGCCCCCTCCATCATCCTTCAGCATGGAGCCTATGAGTGCCCCAGGGCAGAGCGAGGGTGCCCTAGCAGTGTAGTCACCTACTCATGGTGGCAGCCACATGCAGACCCTGTGACCATTTGGAGCATCCTGGTCCTTTGAAGATTGCCATTCTCCTGCCAGTTGACTCATATTTGGGATCCTGGAAGCCCGCGTGCAGTGGTGATTCACCATCTGCAATTGCCTGTCAGACAGGGTGCTCCTGACTGACCAGGAGGTGAAGCCTCAAGTGCTACAGGTGACACCGACCTGCGGGCTGGCCCCCAACTCCCACCATCCCTGGGCTCCTCCAGCACGGGCCAGCAGGGCAGCAGTGTCCCTAAGGGCACAGCCAAACACCAAGGCACAGCCTGCAGGCCCCTCCTGTGCAGCATGGCCATGGCAGTGGCACTGGGTCACCCTGGCCCACAGGCTTCTCTCCAGAGTCCCCCTGGACACACACCCAGCACTCCAGGCTGCACCACTGACATGTGTCTGCCCTGTATCTCCCACAATGGGTCTCATCACGAACCTCATGCACTCTTGGCTCTTTGTTTGGTCTGAAGCCCCACTGAACCCTGCTGTCATTAGATAGCAGCAATGGTGTGGGCTGGCAACCACCCACGCGCCACGGCTCTTGCACACCTGCAGCAGCTCTGGGGACCACATTGATGTGAAACGTCCACCACACTGACCTCCAGGCTGATGCTGTGGCCACCGCCAGTGTGGCCACACAAGGGTGCAGGAGCAGGGGTGGCTGGAGCTCACCTCCCCCTTGGGGCTGGGTGGCACCGGGGGACACGGGCAGCTTGGCAGGGAGACGTGATCGAAACGTGGCAAGGCTCTGGGACCCCTCCGGGAGAAAGGAGCCCGCGGGGGCCTCGCCTCACCGCCTGGTACCCAGCCGACGACATCACCGTGCAGGTTTCCATGGCAACGGCGAGCCACGGCCGCCTCGGCTCCCGCTCTTATGTAACGGCGCAGGCAGCCGGACGCTGGCCCCACATGGCACCCGCGCCCCGGCCCACCGGCGCCTGAGGGATGCTGCGGACGGACCCCTGGCCCCAGCCCACCCGACCCCACGGGACTGGCGCTGCTCGGCTCCACACGGCAGGCGCCGGCAGCACCCTGGGGTGCCCACACTCCAACCCATGACACCACAACAGCACCCGCAGCTCGCAGTCCCTCTGCCCCCGCCTCCGGCCAGCGCGCCTCCCGCCGGGGCCGCGGCCCGTGCTGACACCAGCCGGGCTGCTGGGCTGGCCCGTGCCGCAGGAGCCCCCGGCCTGGCGATGCTGCTCCGAGGACCAGCGCTGGGAGAGGCCCCGGGCTGGTGAGCCTGAGGATGCAGCACGGCTCGGGGAGGCTCTCAATCTCCCACGTCGCTCTAGCCCCACAGAGTGGAAGGAGTTAAGCACCAGGGCGCGGGGTCCCAGGTGACAAAGCGCTCCCGCTTCTGCTCCTGCTCCTGCCGGAGACCATTTTGCCGCAGCGGGGCTGGTGCAGCCTCTTGCCGGTAGCTGCCTCAGACCCGTGGTATGAAGTCAGGGGCAGGCAGGGCAGGCAGGGGCAATACACCCGACCCGCCACTGCCACGGCCAGCCCTGTCCTGCGGCACAAATGGGGTGCTGCCTCCCGGCCCTGGGGACCCGTGGGACACTGCCAGTCCCACCAATGCCCACGGGGCTGCCCCTGCCCCGCTCTGCCAGCGCAGCCAGAACAGAGCAGAGCAGGGCCGGAGCGCTGGACGGGGCTAGCAGCCCCAAGGCCAGCAGCCGAGCCGGGGGAGACGGTGTGAGCAGAGCAGAGCCGAGCCGAGCCGTGCCAGGCTTCGATCCCGGCGCTCAGCCGCCCCCCTCCCCAGGGATCACTCAACATGAATCGGCCTTTTAATTTGCTGCGGCGGCTGGAAGGGCTGGCGGCGGGATCGCTGGCAGGAACCCGCAGCCCCGCCGTGGGCACCGCGCAGCCCCGCTCTCAGCAGGGCTTCCACCAACCTGCCTGCCCGGGGCAGCTCAGAGCAAACGCGGCAGCGTCAACAGAATTCAGGACCGACACAGCACCCTCGGAGCCCCCCAAGGCAGCGCGCAGGCAGAAGCACCAGCCACAATTTGATCTTCTAATGGCTTTTTACTTAGCCCTAAATTGGGTTGGGAAGCGTCATGTCCCTTATCCCAAATCCTCCCTAATCGCTTTACACGGCGCAGGGCACTGAGCACTGGCTGGGGTAGCCCCAGCAGCCACCCCCCACGGGCTAATTAACCGGAGCTGCTGCCAAGGCTGCTACCCGACCACGCCGGCCCGTCCCCTCCGCAGCATCCAGAGCACAGCGAGCCCCACTCAGGGACATCGGGCACTAGGGCTGCGGCACTGCCCGGGAGGTGCAGTGCGTGAGGGGGGCTGTGGCGGGGATAGCCCCGACCTCACAGCCCTCCGCGCCTCCGTCTGTGCTCCTGCACAGGGCTGCTGACAGCTCCGGAATCCCCTGCGCCACCCCCACTCCGGTCCCCTCAGCCCCAGGGGCAGCAGCAGTGCGATGGCTGCTCCTGGCACTAGGGACGCCCTGAGGCTCCCCTGGAGGTGCGCAGGACACCTTGACTTTTGCCACAGGACACTTGAGCTCCCGGGGCTCTGCCTGCAGCAAGGGGCACCCAGGGTGACCCCAACAGGCCAGCGAGCACATGGGCGAGCACGTGGCCCTGGCTGATGTCCCCAGCTGCTGCCGTTTTGCAGGAGCTGCTGGCCAGGGAGGCCACGCTGCTGTTCTGTCACCTCCGGCTACCAAGGGGACTTGGCTGTACACCCACTGCCTGGCCTTGGGCTGTTGGCCTTGGACGCCTAAGGCAGATGGAGATGGCCAAGATATTCTATGACAGTGGCATCTCTGCACCCACCCAGCTTCCTTCTACCCTGCACAGGAGTGTCTGACAGCTGCTCTAGGGAAGGCAACCCTTGGAGAGGCTTCACAGCCCTCGCAGCCCCACTGAGGTGGAGACCACTGATGACCAGAGCAGCGCTGGCTCGTGTTGGCACTGTCACAGCAGAGCCAGCTCCAGCTGCAGCATAGCAGGGGAGCAGGGCCGGGGGTCAGGGTGGGATGGTGGAGTAGGATGCTCCCCCCATCCCAGGGCTGCGCTTTCCCCCTCCAGCCAGCAAGCACACCCAGTGGCCTTTTGGGCTGGATTCCTTCACTGCCTGACCCAAATTGGACCAACTGCTACTTCAGACCTATCCTCTTCCTTCCTAAACCCAGGATTATCCTCCCTTTGATCAGCCGGCCCTGCAGCGCAGGATTTCCAGCACAGGCGTTTTGGCTGGCTGCATTTAAACAGCTTCCCAGATTGTCCGACAGTCCAAGCCATGCCTTGGAAATGGCCGTGGACACAAGTTCCAGTAAAGCTCCTGATCCTGGATCTGGGCTCCCCAGGCATCCCAGTGCCCCCAGGCTGGGTGTCAGTGTGGCACCCTGCGCTGGGGCTGCGCCTGACATCCCAACACCCCAACCAGAGCAGTGCAAGGTGCCAGCCCAGACACTGCAGGCAGCAGCCCTGCCTGCTCCCCGCTCCCACCATCTCCCCAGAGGGTCTGCGCTTGTCCAGCCCTTGCTGGGTTGCTGGGGCTAGAGCTGGAGCCCTTCCAGCCCTTGTCATGCAGCTCACTCATGCTGTCCAGAGCATGACCTGAGTGGGGACACTGCTGACCTTTCTGACACATAAGGCCTAAGTGGCACCCAGGGCTTCAGTAGTCGTGCTGGGCTCGGCAAGCTGCTGGACAGCCAGCACTGGAGCAGCCAGGACATGTGGAGGGGTCCCACTAACATGCAACAGCTCTGCCACCCAACGAATTTTCCATGGTCCCTGCAGACAGACCTCATAAAGGGAGTTCAGCTGACCCTTGGCATGGGAGGACAACCCATCCCCCCACAGCAACTCCCCTTGTCACAGGTGTGGGGAGCTCTGCTGAGACCCTTCCTACAGACCCCCCCAAGTCGCCCAGGCCCCTGCTTCCTCCAGCCCTTCACCCGCTGTCCCACAGGGGACCACCTCACCAAGCTCAGCTCCAGGGACAGTCTGCCTGGTCCATCTGTAGTGGCTCTGTGTCCAGCCCTCCTGCCAGACCCCAGCATGGCAGAACTGCCTGCTTCCACGCCGCTGGCACTGTCGTGATGGAAATCAGTGAGTGGGAGAGATCCTGGTGCTGCAGAGGGCACGGGGAGGGCAAGTGCCCAGGGAAGGGCACGGCTGGGGGCCAGCGTGACAACCCCAGCCCGGCAAGGTGCCCCCAAAACACTCCTGCCAGCCCTGACCTTGAGCGGAGCCACAAATAAACAAGCAAATAAACAGACTGGGGTCGGCAGAGCAGAGGAATACAGAGAGCCTGTCTGTGGCTGTGCCCAGAGCCCCACTGTGGGCAGCCAGGATCCCCACAACCACTGCCATAGCCAGCCATGTGCTCCCGGCTGGGGCTTCGGCAGACCCCACGAGATGACCTGGAGAGGAGACTTGGCGGGGTATGGGAGGGTCAGAGGGGCAATGCAAGTCCTCTTGGGCACACACTGCATCCCCCTGGCTGCAGCCCATCCCTGTGCCCGGCAGGAACACCCGCAAGAACGGGGCCTGTGCCACCTGGTGCTGGACCTGGCCCCGAGAGGAACGGGGTCCCTCATGCAGCTCAGTAGTGCCGGGTGCCGGGAGGGGCTGAGGCCGAAGCGCCAGCAGTGAAGAGGCTGCTGCGGGGCCGAGCAGCCCCTCGCCCGCGACAGACAGCGGCCCTGCGCCGGGGCTGCGCCAGGGCTGCAGCGGGACGGGGCACAGCTCGGCACGGACTGGATCGAACCGGACCGGCTCGACTCGGCACGACAGGGCTCGCCTTGGCTCAGCCGGGCTCGCTTCGGCTCGGCTGGGCTCGGCCCCGGGACGAACGGCTCCCGCAGCCCCGGAGCACGGCCCGGGCGGCCACTTCAGCACCGAGGACAGCGGCGGCGGCCGGGGGAGGGGGTGGGGGGCGGCAGGGAGTTGGGGGCGGGAGCGGAGAAGGGAGCGGGGGGCGGCTGCCCGGGATGGGGAGGCGGCTGCCGGAGATGGGGGGGCGGTAGAGGAGAGGAATGGGGGGGAGGGCAGCGGGGGTGAGAGAGGCGATATGGAGAGATGGGGGGCGGCAGCAGGGAAGGCTGGGGGGGCTGCAGCGGAGATGAGGGAAGGAGGGGTGGGGGGCCGGCAGTTGGGCGCGGGGACCCTTGCGGGGGTCCCGGGCGGGCGGGAGCGGGACTGCTGCGGCGACTGGCGGAGGCTGTCCGGGAAGCGGCGGGGCCAGCCCCACAGGGTCGGTCGGAGAAGAGCAAGCATCTCCCGCCTGGGAGAATGCTCCTCGCTGAGTCCCGCACGGTTCGGCCGCATCGCCGCTTCCCGAGGCTGCCGCAGCGGCGGGAGTGCGGCCGGAGCTGCGCGGAGGCGCCGGGAGCAGTAACATCCCCGCACCGTCCGCCGCAGCCCCGCGGGGCCGCGGGCCGAGAGCCGCCGTCGCGGCCGGTGTCGGTGTCTCCCGCTTGCCCCGCGGCAGGGCACCCCCAGCCCCCGCTGCCCCCGGCTCCGCGCTGCTTCTGCCCCGCGCCGGCGCCCGGCCCGGCGGGGGCAGCCGCCCCGGGCCGTGCCGCTGTCCCGCTCGTCGGTGCCGATGCCGGTGCCTCACCTTGGCTGGCGCCCCGTCGCCGTCCTCGCAGTCGGTCAGGTTGTTCAGCATGGCGCCGGTGTCGCGGCCGCTCGCTGCCGCCGGAGCTGGAGCTCTCGCTCCGCAGCAGCCGCGTCCCCGCGCCGCCCCCCGCGCCGGTGGGAGGGGGCTGCAGTGCGGAGGCGCCCGGGCTCACGGCTCACGGCTGCTGCCGGCGGAGCCCAGCCCGGCCGCCCGCTTCATCACGTATGCGGGAGGCATTGCCCCCGCCGCGGCGGGGAGGGGGGGCGCGGCGGCGCGGGGGGGCACAAAGACGAGCGAGCGGAGCGGGGCCGCCTCCCGGCTGCGCCACGCGTGGGGGGGAACTAGGGCAGCGCTGCGGGCCAGGCTGGCGGCGGGACGGGACGGGACGGGATGAGACGGGACGGGACGGCCCCGCAACCGCACCGACCCTGCACCCGCCCCGGTCCCGAACCCCGCCTCCAGCCCCCGCACTCTGCACCGGCCCTCTCACCGGCCCCGCATCTGCCGCCAGCCCCCGCACCCCACACCAGCTCCCGCACCGGACCTCGGCGCAGCCTCGGGACCTGGGACACACTCGAGGTGTACAGTGGGGCAGAAACTGTGCCTGCGGGACCGACACATCAGAGGCGGCGGGCGGCTCCCGGGCGAGGGCGGCTTCAGGGTGGGCAGCACTACATCACGCAGGGGACCCCTCTGCGGGCATCAGGGCTCCGGCTGTGGATGCGGACCCCTGCCCCAGTAGCAGGACTACCCAGGGCACCCAGGGTGGGGGAGACATCCAGACCACCCCACAGTGGGGCTGGGGGGACAGCAGAGGTGACTGACCCTGCTCTGGCCAGCTGACCTGCAGCACAGGGAACGCTGCCTGCAGAGTGAAGCAGGCTTGATGTGACCTCCCCTGGTGACCACGGGGCTGAGATCACACCCATAACAACCTTCTCAGACCTGAAGAAGGGTTGCAATGGGGCCAAAACCCCCAGGCCCTGTGCCATCTTCAGAAGACCCAGCTCTTGCAGCTGTGACCCACAGGGCCAGGGGTAGAGGCCACTCTCGAGATGGAGTGTACAGGGACCCTGCAAGGCTGCTTGAAGCCCCCTGTTCTCTCATGCTCTTAATCCGGGAGGATCCCCCAGCCGGAGCTGGCTGCAGCTCCCGGCATCTCCTCCAGCACAGGCTGAGATCATGACAGCCCGCTGGCCTCCGTTACTTCTTGACGGCTGTAATTAATTGTTTACTTTCTCCTGGTGTGGAGCCAGCTGCTCCGCAGCGCGGTGCTCCCCAGCCTGACCTCACGGCCAGGAGGGAGGCTCAGACCCCTCACCCCAGCCCGGCAGGCAGCATTGATCCCTGCCCTGTGGCTGCAGCCAGGACCCCGGGACCTGGCATCCCTGGAGAGCTGCAGCAGCACAGCCCCAGCTCCCTGGCAAGTGGCACAGGAGGGCTGCAGAGAGGATGGGCAGCTCAGGGTGGGCACCCCCCCACCCAGGACTCTGCATGGCAATCACCGCATGGGGCTGCCCCTGTCCAGCTGCAGCAGCACCAACCCCTCACACCTGCATCCCTCAGCCCTGAGCAGGAGCGCCAGAGCTGGAGCAAGGGGCTGACCCACTCCCAAGGGTTGGGACTGGAAGGAAAGGGCTGCAGGCAGGATGTAGTGGACAAAACCACCATTCCATGTGGGCCTGGGGAGGGTAGAAGGCACCCCCAGCCCTCCCAACAGGCTGTGGCTGGCCAGAAGGGCAACAGGCCAGGGTCCAGCCCTCCATGGTGAGTGCCAAGCACCAGAGGGTGGTTTTTTGCAGGAGGCCACAGCGCGTGGGCTCGGCACAAGAGGGATTTTCCTACTAAAACAGATGCGGGGGAGGGAGCACGTGAAAGACCACTAATCCCCTAATCCCTGGATTATGGCTCCATTTCAGGGGTTGGGATTTGACGGCAGCACAGGGGGCTATGCTATCAAGACTGCATTGGCTTAGCCTGTGCACAGGGTCCAACCAGCATGTGGGGACAAACTGAGAGTGTCAGTGAGGCAGAGGAGACCGAGGGAGCTTGGTCCCCCAGCAGAGCACTGGCCTTAACCCTAGCCCAAATGCCCATGACTGGGGTATCTGGTGCAGTGTGTCGAAAGGAGAGAGGTCTGGCACCGTCTGGGCATCATCCATGCCCTTGCATTCCTTGCAGTCGTGCTGCAGGCAGCACAAGGGCATGGGGAAAGAGGAAGACAAACACTTTTCCCTGGCCATGGAGTGGGGGACAAACTGCAAGTGGCCCCTGAGTCTGAGTAGCAGGCAGGATTCTGGCACCAGGCCAGGAAGAGCATCAGTGCCCCACTTAACTGTACGAGGCTGCCCAGGAATGACGACGGAGAGTGGCCAAGCCAAGAAGTATCCCTGCAAAGTGTCCTGTACCCCTGCAGAGACTCCTGAGAATGTCCCAGACCCCTCTGCATAGAGCCTGGGCGGGGAGAACCATTCTTACAGACATTCCCAGGGCAGGAATCCTGGCCGCTGGCCACACGGCCCTTGCCTGTCCTATTACCAGCAGCGGTCAAACCTCCCAGGAGCGAGACACGTGCTGGAGTCACTGGGAAACCTCCTGAGGGCAGGGAGCGGGCAGCCTGGCAGTGTGCCGCCCGGCAGCGAGGGCGGCTGTGCTGTGGAAATGCTGCTCAGCACATTGCACAGCCTGCTGTGATCCCTGGGCACTGTCAACAGCCTGCCCATCCACGTCCTGCCAGGATGGGATGCCCTGCACTGAGGGCTTGAGGCATGAAGATAAGCAGCTCCCAGAGAAAAGAAAAGTTGGGGCAGAAGATACCCCAAGACGATGGAGGTGCAGCAGGACAGAAGAGCAGTGATACCAGCCAAATGTCGTAGCGGGGGGTTTGTATTACAGTGTGCCCTCACCACACTGTCCTGACAGCCACACGAGCCCAGGGGCAGCACGTCCTGCAGCACCTTGGCAGGATGGAGTGCTCTCGTTCATCTCCATCCAGACAGGTGAGGGCCCTGCCACCAGCATTGGGCAAAAGCAGAGCCCAGAGCTGACACGGGCAGCAGCAGGGACTTGACACCAGCTGCAGCAGCAAGACAGAACACGGAGGGAGGTACCCAGGTCCCATAGGGCTGGGAGGGGAGCCACAGGGGCCACTGCAGCTGCCGGAGGCTGAGAGCAGAAGGGCAGCAGTGGGGCAGGGCTGGCAGAGGCCATGGGGCAAGGCTGTGAGCTCCTGCGTCATGCGAGCCCAGCACAGTGCACAGCTGGCACAGCATCCCCAGCTGCCCAGATGTCTTGCCAGCAGCAGGGCCACGGCAGTGGGCGGCTGGGCAGCCTGGTACAGGGATCAGCAGCAGAAGCAGCCTCCTCCCACCAGGCCCCGCTCCTGGCGACACAGCTGAGGAGCCCCCAAGCAGCCCTGAGCCAGTTGCGGTACCCTGGGGATTCTGGGCAGCCACTGCTGAGCCAGGGCCAGAGGGCCCAGTGATGGCCGAGGAGCAGCTGCATGGCCACTTGGCAGCCACTGCCAGAAGGGTTTGGGTGCAGGATCAGCTGAAGAGGCACGGGAGTGTCCTGTGTCCCACACTGCACCCCTCACTCAGCTCCACAGCCTGTGCAAGGACCTCCACTCTGGCACCCCACTGAAGCACCTGTGATATGTTCGGCAGCATGGAGACTCCTTGGGAAAGCTACTGCAGGCGGCAGATGGGGTTTCAGCTGCTCCAGCCCCCCGGCAGCATCCCACCCCCCCATATCATTGGCCTCTACCTGCTGCAGACCCTTGGCTCTTCTAAGGGCACCCAGTCTGCCAGAAACCTGACCTGAGTGTCTGCAAGGGGGCTGGAGGAGATGAGGGGGCTGGGGGAGCCTCCTCAGCAGCCCCTGTCCCTCATATACATGCACCCCAAGTGGGGGCCCTGGCCCTCCCTCATGTCCTGGCCCCTCTTGGCAGGGACCCTGCATGGGGGTGCAGCCAGGGCTGCTGGGGTCCCCACTCTTCCCACGCCCCCCTCAGGGCCTCGGCTCCCACCTGGGGCCAGCCTCACACAGCTGTCCCACAGAGCCTTGTCCAAGGCTTGCAGCCCACAGCCCCGTGACCCCACTGCCCCCGGGGGGCCGAGAGAGCTGCTGAACCCCCTCAGCACCGGGAGTCACGGCAAGGGCGACACCGGGACCGGTTTCCATGGCAACGAGAGAGGCTCCTTAACTGGTTGGTTGCCATGGCTACTGCCGCCGAGCCCGACCGCTCGGGACGCCGAGGGGCTCCGCGGTGGGGATGCCCCGGTGCCCTCTCGGGCCAGGGCAGCTGCCCCACGGGTAGCGCACCGGGCATCGGGGCAGCAGCCCCACGTGCAGCCCCCGGGGGGTAGGGCCAGCCCCACGGTGGGTCCCAGGGGGAGCACGCCACCCCCGGTCCCGCGGGTGCGGCCCGCCCCGCGCGGTGGGAGCGGGTCCCCGCGGGCCGGCGGCACCGGCGAGCCCCGGGGCGGGGCGGGGCCGGGGCCGGGGGCGGGGCCGGGCGGAGGGACACGCCCACAGCGGAGCCGTCCCGCCCCGTTATCGCCCCCTGGCGGCGCGCGGGCCGCGCAGCCCTGCCGCCCCCGCCCGCCCGGACCCCGCACAGACCTCGCCAGGACCCCGCGCTCCCGTGCCCGCCCCCCGCACGCACTGCCCTTCCCGGGCCAGGCCCTGCATCCGGCTGTACTTCTGCAGCGACCTGCGCCCGGCCCCGAGACCCCGCGGCGGCGCCTAGTCCATAGCCTGCCCCGCCCGGCACCGGGCGGTCCCTTGCCGCCGCCGCCCCTGCCCGGGGGCTGAGATCGGTCCTCAGCACCCCCCCGCCTGGGGCCGCTCCCGGGCAGGGCCTTCCCAAATCCAGAAAGCGCCCTGAGCACGGCGCCAGCTCTAGACGAGCAGGGGCCCTCCAGCTGGCCCGGGGGTCCCCGCACCGCCCCCGCACTGGGAGCACGGCCGGCTGCAGCCTTCGCTCCCGCACCGCCCCGAGGTCCTCGGGATCTCCGTCACTCGGTACCCCACGCGTGATACTGACATGGGGCCAGGCAACACCGAGAGTTCCCCTAGGGCCGAGTCCCTCCCGGGACCACTGCTGTGCAGAGCTCCCGCCTGCCATCCACAGCCCCCGCCAGTCCTGCAACCGCCAGCCCCATGCACCCGCTCCCATCCATCCCGCCGGGAGGCAGCATTTTTGGTCCCAGCGCTGTGGAGAAATGTGGGATGTGAGGAATCCCTAAATGCTGCCAACCCCTAAGTAGCCACCCTGCCACGGCCCTGACCACCCCACAAAACAGGGCACCTCCAGCAGGACCAGCCACTGGCTGTCCTCTGGGAGGGCACAAGGTCACAGCTCAGCCAGAAGGATGTATCCCTTGCTCCCACCACGGCCACCCAGCATGCCCACCCCAGCTCCCCGCAGCCCCCCACCAGCAGACTGGCTGCCAAACAGACAAGCTGCTCCTGGAGAGTCCCAGAATTCAGCGACAGCCCTGGCTCATCATGGTCTGCTCCGCCCCAACACAGCCCACAGGCCAGGCCCAGTTGGCCCAGCTGCCACAGAGTGACAAGTGGCCCTGCATCCCCTTGCCACTGGATACAGCCCTCTATCACCCACGACAGCGTGATCCTAGACAGGGCCCCAAAGGCCAGAGCCCACTGACAGAGGCACAGCCCAGCCCGGGTGTCGTGGTGTCTGTCCGGCTGCTCGCGCCTCCCACCCGCGCCCTTCGCCGAGGGTGCAAGGTCACAGCTCCGGCTGCACAGCTCCGGTGCTGCCGTCGGCCGGTTTTCTGGGATCGATACGGCTCTGGTGACAGCAAAGCCCCACCACCACGTCCCCTGGGCACGACGAGGCGATGGCTGCCGGCTCCAGTGCCTGTGCCCATGGCAGCCCGGCGGGCACTGCTGCATCCGAGGGCTGGCCACAGCTTGCCCTCCCCACACCCTCGCCCGGTGGGGCAGCGGCCACCCTCCACCATGGCTCCCTGGGGAGCAGTATGTGACCTCGCACCCACAACCGACCCACAGCCGTAACCCAGCTCCATCCTGCTGCCAGTTCGGCAGCGGCAGGGCTCGCTCCAACAGCCCCCGGTATGGGGACGAACAGGGGAGCTCCCTGAGGAGCAGAGGTGGCCGCGGGGAAGAGTCTGGGACGAGGGGTCCTGCCCGGCCGGCTGAGCCCCACACCCTGCTGCACACCTCCCATCTCCCGGATCCCGCAGCTCCGCGCCATCCCTACTCCGGGGGTCTGCACTGCTTCCGAGGGGCCAGACCGACCGCAGCTCCGCACCCCCCATGGTGCCCCGACGGCCCGGCCCTCCTCGCGGACCTTCCCCACGGACCTTTCCTGCGCACCCTGCCCTGCCCCGCGGATCCTCGTCGCGGACCGCGTCCCGCCTCTGGAGCCTCCCCGGCCCCCCTTGCCCCCGGAGCTCACCCCCGCCGCCGGTGACAGTGAACCGCCCGCTCATGGCCCCGTCGTCGCCACAAGTGGCTCCGGCCCCGGCGGTCGCTGAGCGCGGCCCCGCCGGGCGCTGACCGGGGTCCTAGTGCCCGCGGCACCGCCCGCCGCGCCGCCCCCGCGGCCGCAGGGCTGGCTCCAGTCCGAGTGGATCGGCTCGGCCCCGCTCCGGTCGGCTCGGTTCGGCCCCGTTCTGCCCGGCTCGACTCGACGGGCTCCGCCACGCCCGGTCGGTCCCACAGCCGCCGCCGAACTGGGGGTGCTGTGACCGTGCCCCAACGGGACGGGAGGGGGCCGCGCTCTGCCCCCGCCCTGTCCGGAGCCGCGGCCGCTAATTACAGACCCGGAGCTGCGGCTGCCCCACCCTGCCGCGGACCCGGGCACCCTCGGGCACGATCCCTGCCCTGGCCCTGCCGCCGCGCTCTGCCGCCACGCAGGAACGGGCCGGGGTAATCTACGGGGCCAGCCCGCGGAGGGGTCTCAGCTGCAGTGGGGAGTCCGGTCACACGCTGTGTGGTCACACGCGGTGACAACCGCCCGCTCCTCATCTCGGTGCAAAGGTGGAGCGCGGGGGAGGGCAGTGGGTGGAGGATTATGCCGAGCCAAAGATTGGGAGATCGGGGAGTCGGGGCGGGGGTGCCGCGCCTGTCGTAGGGCTGGTGTTGGACAATGCTGGGCCCGAGGGACATCCTTCCTCGTTGGACCCAGAGTCCCTGAGGGATCCAGAGTCCTTAGCAAAGTGGGACTTGGTGACAGCCCCCACCCCAGTGCCCCCTTGCCTAGTGGTGCTGCCACACCCCCAGGCTGGGGGAGGATGTTGCCCACAGCACATGGTTCTCCAAACCATGGCACCAATAGCTGATAGAGCACTCGAGGCTGTGTCCAAAGAATTGTCTTTATTACAAATGGGCAGGCAATTGGCAGAGGGGGTGGTTGGCAGAGTGGGCAGTGGGCAGGAGTAGGCAAAACCCTGTGTCCCACCCTGGTGTGTCCCCAGGCACCAGCTCCAGTGGGGCTCAGCCTGACCTGGCATCACTGGCTCAGGAAAAAGACAAATTTGTCTCGAATCCATGTGCGGTTTGCACCAGACAAACACCTCTGTGCAGTGGAGCTGGCGCTGGCAGGGGTGGCACAATGCCAGCTGTGGCAAGAGTCCTTCTCCCCAGCAGGGACTCCACAGGCTGGGCAGCTCCCAGGGGGTGACCCCAGGGCCCCCTGCCCCTTTCTTCCAGGAAGATGGTGACCTCATCTGGGGCTACCCACAGCCACAAGGCTCCTCAAGAGCCCACAGGTTGGGAGCAGTGGGCAGGGAGCAGCACTGGCAGAGCCGGTGGCTGGTCAGGCCTTCAGTGCTGGGGACACTGCAGGATGTCATACTTGACGTAGCCCACCCGGTCCACCTGGTAGCGCGGTGTCATCCTCCAGTAGAAGCTGCCCCGGCAGAAGTGGTACTTGCCTGGGCAAGGAGAGGGACGGAGGGAATGGAGGGTCAGCAAGAGTTTGGCCATACAAAGACCCATCCTGGTGGCTGCCCAAGCAGCACAGGCACATGGCACCCTGCCAGCTCCACAAAGGACCCATCGGGGCTGATGGCATCCTCTGTCCTGGGGCCATTGTTCACACACCCAAACATCCCAAGCCAGGAACTGAAGCAATGCCATGTGAGGCTCAGGTAGCCTGTGCCTGAACACACAGCACCCACCTGCCAGGTTCCACTCACCTTGGTAGAGGAACACATTGCGTGCATCAAGGGGACACCGGTGAAGACATCGTCGGTGGCACGGGGGTAGCCCTTGTCCACCCTCTGAACCTTCACGTCCAGCCTGTGGGAGAGCAGAGCCGTGCTCAGGGCTGCTGGGAACCCTGCTCCCAGTCGCTTCCAGGGGCTCGGGCAGGCGCTGCTGCTCTCCAGTCCTGCTCACCTCCAGTAGCTCTCCCCACTGAAGAGCAGCACTTTGCCGCGGCCCCGCTGCAGGGCCCCCGAGAGGCGGCTGGCTTCCTTCCCTATACCCAACTTCTCGATCCCCCGGGGGCCCAGCGCACTCTTCCCAGAAAACACCCAGAACTGCCGACCTGCAGTGGGAGATAGTGGGGGTGTCAGGCAGCCCTGAGAGTCCCAGGCTTCACCAGGCTCCTCCCACTGCCCGTGGGACTGGGCCGAGGGCCATGGGGGAAGAGCTCACCAGCAAAGAAGAAAACCCTCTTGGTGAGCAAATCCTGGAAAACAGCATCGATGGTGTCTGGGAGGCCGGGCCAGGTATCAGCAACAGAGAAGGCACCCTGGATGCCTGATTTCCAGAAGGATGAGTAGGTCCAGTATTTCCTGGTGGGGAAGATGAGCTGTCCTGATCACCTCAGTCTGCCACAGCCCATGTCCCCCACACCCCTGTGCTCCCCCTTATCCCACCTCACCAGGGTACGAGGTGCCAGATGCTGCCACTTACCCATCCTTGAAGAAGTACAGCTCCCCATTGATCTCTGTGATAGCATCAAAGTTCTTCTCCATGCAGGCATCCCGGCTGGGGTCCACAGGAATGGGTCCAACTGTGGGCTCTGGTGTTTCCTCCTCCTCCTCCTCAGTGGTAGAGGTGCTGCCAGCCTCTGTGGGCAGGGGCTGGATCTCCTCTGTGGGCAGGGGCTGGGGCTCCTCCGTGGGCAGGGGCTGGGGCTCCTCCGTGGGCAGGGGCTCCTCCGTGGGCAGGGGCTGGGGCTCCTCAGTGGGAGCAGGTGCAGGTGCAGTGGGCTTAGGGCCAGAGCCACGACCTGAGTGAATACAGGGGAGGGCATGAGGCTGGAACCAGTCTGGTTCTGCAGGACACCCAATGCACCCGGCTGCAGTGCAGCTGCTCACCATAGAGGTACTGGATGCCTTTGACATCATCAGGGTGCAGCTGGAAGTCCTGGATGTAGCTGTACATGGGGTACATCAGGGCCTCACGCACACTGGAGTGGTCCAGCCCCAGTGAGTGTCCAAACTCATGGGCAGCAACCAGGAAGATGCTGTAACCTGGGAGAAAGCACTGGCATAAGTGCCTGGTGGGCCACAACAGGACAGGACACAGCATCCAGAGGCTGTGATCCCCACAAGAAATGTGACAATATGGCATGGGTCTGGGAGGCACAAAGAGCACAGGCAGAGGGGCCAGTACCTCTGTCAGGGCAGAAGCCCCACTTCTTGTCAGTGTCGTAGTTGCTGGTGGTAGCACACCAGAGCTTGCCATCCTGCCGGCCCTGGCTGGTGCAGGTGCTGTAGGACTGCCCCAAGAAGGTGAAGGGAAAGACGCAGGGGTCCCCCTGGGAGTTGCCGCCGATCACCGCCGTGTCTGCAGCAAAGTGTCAGTGAGGCTGTCCCTGGTCCCTGGCTGCACCGGCCAGAACCCAGGACAATGCTGAGATCCCTCATGTGCCACCCTATGTGCCCCCTCCCCTGCTGGCACCTCGGTTGGGGCAGAAGCCGTATTTCTTGTCCTGGTCGAAGCTGGAGGTGGTGGCACACCAGCGGTAGCCATCGGAGCGCCCATCTGTGGTACAGGTGTCGTAGGAGGTGCCATCGAAGACGAAGGGGAAGACACAGGGGGCTCCATCGCTGTTGCCACCATTGGTGTAGAGGACTGTGGGATGAGGGAGGGTGAGGAGGGCCCCAGGCACTGTGGGGCTGGGCAGGGGTTATGGTTTCCACTACTCACGCTCGCTGGGGCAGAAGCCGTATTTCTTGTCCCGGTCATAGTTGGAGGTGGTGGCACACCAGGGCAGCCCATCCTTGCGTCCCTCCGTGGTGCACCGGGAGTAGGAGCGACCCTCGAAGATGAAGGGGAAGTGGCATTCAGCTCCATTGGCATTCCCATGGCGGGTCTTCACCACTGCTCAGAGAGGGGCGGCTCAATGCTGCAGCTGGGGTTGGCACCATCAGACCCCCCCAATCCACCACACCCTGCCCTTACCTAAGCCAGTTCCCAGTGTCCAGAACTCATCGTCATCAAAATGGGCATCGCCCTGGATGCCCTGTCCTGGGGGAAAGGCGTGGGCCAGGAGCCCGTCCTTGCCATCGAAGGGGTACCCATCCCCATGCTCTGCAAGGAAAAGCACGCTCAGCTGGACCTGCCAGAGGAGCCCTCATGTCCCCAGCATGCAGAGACACCCAAGCCCTGCACACCTCCTGCACATGTGGGGGCAGGGGAACTGTAGGCATAGCCCAAGGAGACATGGGGTGAGAATCCCACAGGCAGGGTGCATCACCAGGCCCCTCATCACTCCCTGCCTGCCCAAAGGACATCACGACATCACCTTGGCTGCCAAACATGATCATGATGTCTGCCTCGCCGCTGTATATCTGGGTGAAGGTGAGAGGGGTCACATCGCTCCACACTTGGAATGCTCGTCTGAAGGCGTCATCGATCACTGCACGGTCCAGGTCAGGGGAGTAGTTTATCACCCTGCCAGGGAGGCAGAGGGTCAGTGCTGCCAGATCCCCTCTTCAGGCAGGAGTGACCCTGTTCTGGGAAGGAGCAGACCCCCACCCGCAGAGGTGATAGCAGTAACCACCACCCTTGACCTCACCCACGGCTCAAGTGCTCTTCTGGGCATCAGGGTGCAAATGCTGCTGCCATCCCAGCTTGGCCCTGGCAGCACTGGGACCCAGCTGTACAGGCAGCACCAAGCCCGGACAAGGGCTGAGCAGAGGCTGCCAGCCTCCTGGTCCCTCATGCTCTCCATTTTCCAGAGACCATCACCCTGGGCACACAAGGGTTCATCTCCAGAGCAGACTCACCGGTAGGTCAGGTCCGTGTGGTCCCACTTGAGGTCCCCATCAAAGGTAAGGAAGGTTCCCACGTCAGGAACGCCACAGCGCGGGGCTCGCATGGCCTCCAGTGTGGCAGCATCCAGCTCTCCCGTCTCTTCCAGGCCCAGATGCTTCTGCATCTTGAGCAGTGCCTTGCCCAGGGACACGTGCCTGTCACCAGTCTTAGCCTCTGCTTCCGTGGTGTAGCCGAACCTCTGCAGGTAGTGCTGTGGAGGAAAGGCAGCCAGAGGGGTGGGTGAGGCGGGAGGGGGCTCCAGCCTGGGTGTCTCCCTGAGCTCAAGGAGATTGACAGCTCTCAAGCCGTGCCTGCAGCCTCTCACTGTCAGCCTGGGTGCCCCTTGGGGACCTGGGTGCCAGGAGGGCACCACGGGGCCGTGCTCCCCTCACCTCTGCCAGCTGTAGATCAGGCAGGGTGCTGATCAGATCCCCCGGGAAGGTGACAACCGCCTGCGGCTTGCCCTGGAGAGGGGCCGCCCAGCAGGAGACAGCCAGCAGCCCAACGACGAGCGGGGCCAGGAGGAATGCCATGGTTCGGCGGTGACAGGAGGGATGTGGCTGTGCTGGTCCCCGCTGTCTGCTCTGTGTGCTGCCGGGCTACCCGCTCCTATTTATGGGGTGGGAGGGCAGTGAGTCACCCTCAGACCCCTCAGCGCCGACTCACGCTCCCTTTTCCCTTCCCACGGTGACGAAACGCAACCTCCATCTCTGCCTTAACTGTTTCATCACCTTGTTTACTAAACACACTGCGTTCCGCAGCCACGTGGGGACAGGAAGAAGGAGAGTTGGGCAGTTGCACCGGGCCACAGCACAGTCTGAATGGCCACCCTGGGGCTGTCCTGCACAGGCACTGCCCTGCTGGCCCCACGACCATGGTAGCTGTGGGGACAGCAGGGCATCACTGGGGGCCAGCCAGGTGCTCAGGACCCTGTAGCTGTGTCATCACTCTGGCTGACACTGAGTTTGGCTGGCCAAGGGCTGATGGTGCTGGTCCCAGACCTGCAAGGGCCTGTGTGGGCATGGGGGCAGATAGTAGTGGAACCCCCACCTGAGCCCCAGCACCTGGAATCTGCCTGGGATTTGGGAGCTTGCACCCTCACCAGGACTCTGCATCCTTCCCCACCACAGTTGCATCACTCCAGTGGGTCAGAGTGTTTCCAGCATTGGAGATGCCCAGGGCTCCTCACCCCATGACCTCTAAGCCCAAATGCCAGCAGCTGAATGGCAGATTCCTGGGGCAGCTCTGGGCACAGGAATGCTCTGCCTGGGGCTCTGGGACATTAGGGATGCCCTATCCTTGCTGCCCTGCTCTGCATAGTGCTGCTGACTCAGGTTCCCACCCAGCACAGCACAGACCTTGCCATGGGATGGTGTTTTCCTGCTTCTCCCAAAGTGCCGATGCTTGTGGGAACAAGAGCAGTGAAGGGGAAAGCAAACAGGGACGAGGAGCGAGGGGAAAACAGATGGCAGAGAACAAGGCGCAGCGTCAGCGGGGGGGAGGGAGGACTGGTGCAGCCCAGCGAGGCTGCCTGAGACACAGGTCCCAGAGCAGATCCCCAGCCCTCACAAACCCCGTGAGCCCAACGGCTTCATCAGGAGGGTCGTGCTGCTCACCCCATTGCTGTTAGTGCCTGTCCTCCCAGCTCCCAGCAGTGCCAGGCTGTGGCTCAGCAGCCTCTCCCTCCCAGTACCCCCCACCCCAGCTCTGGCTGAGCCAAGCCAGCAGCTCCTGGCCCAGCCAAAGGACAAGTAGGTTATACTAGCATACAGCACAGCTGGGGACAGTGACAGGCTGTGCTCCCTGTGCCTTTGAAGAGGAACCCTCGTGCCCAAGGGAGGGCTCATCCCTGGGGCAGCATCACCTGCCAGGTGCCCTGTGCTGGTGGGATGCATCCCAGAGCCATAGCTGGCTGGGCACAGGAGACTCACCAGCAGTGTGGGCTAAGCTGGGAGGAAGCAATGGTGAGAAATCAGGGAGTTGCCTCACTCCCCACCACAGCCCTGCAAGAGCAGCCCCCATTCCCTGGCACAGGAAATTGCTTCACAATCAGCCACCATACTGCACCTGGTGTGACAAACACATCCAGCCAAACATTCTCTCATGTAGGGACATAGCCCAGGAGCCCTACAGCCAGGTCACCCTACAGTCCCCTCCTGCAGGGTCCAGCCTGCCCCCTTGTCCCTGTGATGGCCCAGCTCTTTGCCAGGCAGGAGGCAGTGGCTCTCTGTGCTCCCTGCCTAGCTGGCACCCAAGGTGAGAAGGGCCTCTGCCAAGATGCCCTAAGAGCCCATTGAAGCTGGTGGCTCCTGAGGCATTTGGGGAGCAGGAACTGCTCCACATCCTCCATTCTCCAGCCTGCCAGGACCTCAACCCACAGCACAGAGCTGTTGTGGGAACTGGGTGCTAAATAACTCCTGGGAGGATGAACCTGCAAGGCAGCCCCAACAAGGAGATTTCTGACTCTAGCTCTGGGATACAGTCATAAAGTCAGATCCGGTTCTGGTCTCCCTGGCACTGTGGCAGATCCCTTGTCTTTCCCACACTATTCCCATCCCTCGTTTCCACTAAATGCAGAAGCTGTTTCTCCAACAACCTGGGCACTCTGCCTGTGGTGCCCTGAGGGCAGAGCCACGGCCCAGCAGCACGGAGTAGCACTGACAGAAACGGGGCTGGGAGGAGAGTGGGGCCAATGCCCCACACACTGTGCACCAGTTCCAGCAAGCCCTCAGCAGTGGGAGCTCCAGTGGGGGTTGCCAGCCGCAGCTCTGCCCCGTCCTGGCCGCTCCCACTGACTCACGGCTCCGCTCACCAGCTTCCTCCTGGAACCATCCTGGGGGAATTTCTGGTGACTCTCTGGAGGCTCGTCAGGGAGCAGGGCCAGGGCAGCAGGGAAACCCCTATGTCTGGCAGAGCTGGCAGCCTCTGTGCCAGGCAGGGAATTCTGTGGGATGGGCTCGGCACTGCTGGCATGAGCCCATGCAAGGCAGCCTCTATCAGCTTGTCTATGGGAGCTGGGTCAAGGCACAGGTTCCTCAGAAAGTGCACGTGTGGAGGGAGGCTTGGGGCAGCCACTGCGGCTGGTGGAAAGAGATGAGAGCAGTGGTGACAGGGCAGTGCCGCAGGCAGGAGAGGGCTGTGGATGGCAGAGACCCCAGGAGCTGTGCCCAGCCCAGGCTGCCCATGGCCTTTTTCACTCCCAGACCCCTGAAAGGAGTGAGATGGAAAAACCCAGGCAAACATCCTCCATCCCAGACACTGCCCAAGCCACGAGGTTGCCGGTCACCACCGTCGCTGCCGAAAGGGGAAGGAACAGCCACCGCAGCCCCTTCACACATCCTTACTCATGGCCACCCTCATGCAGACCCTCTGTGGGAAACTGGTCCACGACCTCAAAGAGGGCTGGTGCCTGCCTGGATCCCTGCCCAGGACAGAGGCTGGCAGGACACAGCAGCACCTCTGCAAGGCTGCAGGTGTCCTGTTGGGAGGTGTTGGTTGGGTCAGCAGTGAGGTTTGGAAGGACTGTATGGAGCCAGGGCCCCTAGACACCTCCCAGGTTCAATTCCCCCCATAGAGGTAAGCAGGGTGGGGCCAGCCAGGGAGGGAGTTTGGTACCAGACAGCCAGGAGAGAGGTCCACAAAAATGGGATGCATCAGAGCAACAAAGCTGGTGGGGAGCTGAGGAGCCAGGGGTGAGGGAACACCCAGCTGCCACAGTCACTGCTTCACACCCAGGAACCCCAGGCAGAGGACAGGGGTACACAGGAGCACAGGACAGGGACAGGCGTGTGGATGGCATCAGGTGCCCTCCCAGCATAAGCAGGAGCATGGTGGCAAGGGGAAGTGGGGCGGGAGAGAGTCATTATCTTGTGCGGGTGAGACAGCGCTGGATTGGGGAGAGCAAGTGCTGGTCACACTGGGAACACGACCTGTGCAGAGGGAAGAGAGCACTTCAACTTGGCAGAAGCCACAGGGAAAGCCAGTGCCACAGCCATCATGGCACAGCCAGACACCCTGAACAGTGGGCAGGGCATTACTGCGTGACTCTAGCTGAGCCAGGCAGCCACTGGCCCCACTGCCCTGAGCTACAGTGCTCTGAACCTATCCCTGCTCCTGTGCCATGGGCTCTGCACTACCCCATGCCCAGGGAACAGAGCTGACACCGCAGCACTGGCCGCCATAGCCAGCACCAGTCCATGGTATGCAGTGACCAGGGACACTTGGTGTGGGAGCAGGACGGGGTGCAGGGAGCAGCTCTGCGTCAGAGGCTCGGAGCCCCAGCTCTCCTGCTCAAGGGCTCCAGACAGAAACAACATTCCTGCACACACTTCCCGTATCTGCTGTCCTGGCGCTGGACTCTGCGTGGGCTGAGACTCTGCAGTCTCCAGCTGGGCCCAGGACCCTTCCTGGCAAACCACCCTGCATGCTGTCGACCCCGCAGCTCTTCAGCTCACCAGCAGTCCCTGGCCCTGCATCCCTTCCCTGCCTGCCCCAAGCTCCGTGGATACACCTGCTCAGCTCCTTGCTTGCCCCTTGTCTCACCTGGAGAACTCCCCATCTCTCAGCATCCCCTTCTTGCCAACCCTTCACCCCTGCTTGCCTGGTGTCCTGCCCCCAGCCAATCCCCCTCAGTCCCAGTGCTGCCCAGCCCCGCTGCCCCCAGGCCGACGTTGCTGCTCCCGCACCTCTTGTCTGGGTGAGGATGACGCGGCCGCTGTCACCGGGCGGCTCGCTCCTCCCTGCAGGCGCTGAAACCAGCGCTGCCGTGTCACCACCCAGCCCAGCTGCTAACCACACATGACGGATCCCCTGCCTGCCACACTGACTCCCGGTATCTAGGTGGGCGGCACAGTCACCTCCATGTGTTGGGCTGGGACATCCCCTCCATGCCCACCCTGGGAACCCCCATATCTGTTGAGGTCCCACTGGAATGCTGCAGGAATCCCAGCCAGAGCTCCATTCACCAGGTGCTGGGACAGACAGTTGGCACCATGGCACACCTCACACTGAGGCCACCAGCAGCCTGCTCCAAACATTGCAGGGCTCTTGTGCTTCAGGACTTCCTTGTAAATGCCATCACATCCCTTGACCCTCCTCCTGCCTCAGCTTCTGCCTCCAGCTTTGACCAACCTTTCTTCTCCCAAATTTTCCCACCTGCTGGGAGCAAGAGGATGGGATATTCAGGCAGGTGAGAGGGGCACAGGGTGCAGGTCACCTGGGGAGCATTTGGGAAGAGGTATCCAGGGACAGCCTCATGGCCATCTTCCCCTCAGCATCCCCTCTTGGTGACCTGCTGGATCAGCACCATGGAAGCATCTCCTGCACACCACAGGAGTGAGGCAGGAGCTGGGAGGGGAGCAGGGCAGGACAGAGCTGGGTGGCTGCCAGTCCAGGGGGCACAGCTGCTGCAGTGAACCATCAGCACCATGGCACGGGACGGGTGGGCAGTGCTTTGTTCCCGGCGGTGACATGGGCACGGCAGCTGCCTGCTAAAACAGGAAGATCAGCAATTGTGACAATGACAGGGAACCTGACTGTGTGCAAGGGGACAATGTGCTGCCAGGAATCCACGGCTGTCAGCAATAAAGCGGCTTGGGAATAAGGAGCGGGGGTTTGTGGAAGGTGGAATATGGGCAAAACTGGTGGTATTTAATTGTAAACTGCTCAAAGCAGAAGGAAGGGCGGTAGATGCAACACGTTCGGATTTCAGTAAAACATTTGACAACTGTTCCAGCGCTTGCTGCCAAATTAACTCAGAGCAGCTCAGTTGTCAACACAGGCATATGGACAAAGCCCAGGCAGCCCAGGAATGGTACACAGCCTGGCTGTCCGCCGGGAGCTGCCCGGCCACATGACCTGCGACCTTTCAAAACTGGGCATCGTGTGAGCAGAGAAAGGCACACCCTGGGCTGAAGGAACACCAGGATGAACAGAGCTGCTGTGCTGCCTGGGGAGGAGAAAGGTTGGAGAGCACCCAGGCAAGAGCTAGCAGACCTCTGGGAGCTGCCATGCCCCCACGGGGTAGGGGCAGCCCCACAGTCTGCCTGCTGTGCCCTGGGGTGTAGCAACCTCTTTCATTTGGGGCTGGAGGGAGGGGGACTGAGCCGAGCAGCCTCGCAGGACCAGCGTGAGCAAGGATGCAGAACTGGCAGGGTCGGGAACCCCACAGCAGGGCCAGGTACTGAACCCCTGCTCTGGGAGCGCTCATCCAGCACAGCCCCGTGCAGGGGACAGACAAACAGACAGACAGAGCCCAGCTGAGGCCTTTGGGACCCTGCTACATACACTGTTCTCTGCCCACCTTGTTTATTTTACTTATATTTCAGTAATTTGCTGATTACCATTTTTTAACTAACCAGCAGTGATGAATCAGCAGCACGGGAGAGGGTGGAAACTGGTGGCCTTGGACCATGGCTCCAAGGTCTCAGGGTCTGGGAAGGAAGCCACAGGATCCCTCCAGAAGGGGAAAAAAAAACACTCAGCAGTAGCAGCAGCAGTTCTGGCAGGCGCAAGGGAGCCAGCTGTTTGCATCCAGCAGCTCCAAGCACATCCTGGAAAGGCTGTTGATAGCCCCAAAAACTTTCAGGAATGGCAGCCATGGCACTGACCTGGGTGTGGGACAAGACACATGAGAGAAGGAATGCATGGCTCGGCGCCGCTGTTGCTCCGTCTTGGGGTCAGGGCAAGCACTGATGGCACAAGAGGCACCAGGACACACCAGGAGAGCCCCTCCATGCCCAAGGCACAGCCACCAGCAGCACCTCCAGGGCCAGTGAGCTGCCTCCTGCCAAGGGGACTGTGTGAGGTTTTGAGTGGTCAACTTCCACGGGCTCCTCCACTGGGAGTGGCTCCTGCCTGTCCCGGGAGTGCCCTGCCTGAGCCCAAGGGTGGCATTATGGCTGAGGTCATGGGTTCAGCCACAGCTTTAGTGGCCACAGAACACAGGCATTATCCCATGGCACTCCCACTCACACCAGCGCTCTGGGGACTGGGAATGCCAGCAGGAACAGCCAGCAGCGGGAGAGGCTGCTCGCCACAGGAGCACCACCCTGGCACAGGGCAGAGGGGCTGAGGCAGTGCTGAACAGGAAGCCACCCCAGCTCTCACGGCCACCCTGGCATGGAGCGATCCCCCAGGAGTGCCCCAGGAGCCTTCTCCAGGAGCCAGCATTGCTGGGAAGGCACAGAGCGGTGAGGCAATCTGCTGTGAAGAAAAACCATTTCCTGCAGCAAGGGCTGCTTTGCTCAACGTTTTACAAAATGTGCTGATGCAACTGCCCTTCCCAGGTGGGATATAAATACAAGCCTTGATGTGGATTCATGCCCTGCAGCTACACAAACATCGCAACAATGTTTTCTTTGAAAAGAAGAAAGAAAACAAGGAGGAACAAACAGCCCGGATGACAAAATCACTGGCAGTGGAAGTCCGGGGTTCGGGTTGCAGGGGGGGGAAGCTGAGGCTCTGCCTTGGGCACCGTGCTCAGCATCTCCTATTTTGGGACAGTGACCGGGGCCATGAGCTCACGGAAGAGCCATTGTGGGAGCGGGGCAAGCCCGCTGGGCAGCTCAGCAAACTGTACAGGGGAGGGGGCACCCCGGCATGGCCACGGGGCACCGGCAAAAACCCTGACCGGGGCCACCCATCACTGCGCGCTCGCCCTGCCTGAACGGCAGCCTGGCTGACGGTAGCTCCTGCCCAGCGCTGCATCCAGGCTGAAGAGCACGGAGCTGGGAAACTTCCCCGGGCATGGGACAGCCTGTCAGCACAGCTCATCAAGCAACCTGATAAAACCAGCCTCATACTCCGCCCAAGCCTGAGCTTTGTCCTCCAAGCACAAGCGCTGTGTTGTCTCCTCAGCCCGTTCCCAAAAGGCCTTTAACCTGCTGCTCCCCCCGCTAAAGGTATTTGGACACACATCCAACATGTGTTGCAGCCATTTTTGGATTCTCTTTAAGCCTCTTGCTGAGATTTCTTTGTGTTTTCTTTGGCTCTGAAGTGATTTCAGGCTTGGAGGCACAACAGCAGAGAATTATCAGCAAGGAGCTGTGCCTCCAGAACTGAGGACAGGAGCCGTGCTCTGCCTGCCCTGGAAATGCCCCGTTCACCCTGCTTGGGGGCACGCAGCATTTTTAAAAATAGCAGGTTACCCATCGCAGCAAAGCTCTGCTTGGGACAATTCACTGAGACAGAGGACACGGGGCACCTATGCAGGGTGACAGGGAAGCTTGACACGACTTTCCATCAGCCGAGCCAGCACCAGGAGGGTTCCTATGAGCCCCCGAGGCCCCTGGAGCCCAGGCTGTTGGCCCTGCAGCCATCACCCGTTGGGAAAATCCTTCACTTGTCTCACACAGCAGCTGACTGAAGGCAAAAAGAGGAAACCTGCTCGTCTGACACAAATCCATCCCACTTCCTCTACCTGGCAGACAGCTTTTGCCAGGGGTTCCTCTGACGCCACTCCCCCTCCCCAAGAGAAACACTGAGCTTCCCCCGACAGGGAGCACAAGGGCATTCCAAACCCAGACAGAGCCGGTCACAGGCAGCCCTGGGCTCTACCGGTGTGAGCTACAGAACGACGGAGAGGGGACATCAGTCACAGCAGCACCTCCCTCCCATCCTCCCCAACTCCACTTCCCCCACTGAGCTACACAGGGCTGCTTTAAAAAGTAGTGGGAGAAAAAAAGCTCAAGCCCTTGGTCTTTCTGGGTTTCTGACATGACAGTGACGGCAGCAGCCGGGCGCATGTGGGGACTCAGCCCTGAGGCCCTGGCAGCAGCGCTGCGGCAGCAGAGCTCACACAGCCAGCCCGGGGATGGCTCTCACCGCTGCTGTCTGCCCATGATGGATGAGGGCATAAAGCTTTCAAGGATGCATTTAATTAGCTTGAAAAAGAGCCGGGAGGTGCACACGCAGCAGCTGGCGGTGCGGCTCTACTGCCTCTGCCGGGCACACGGTGCCTCCGGGAACGCTCACCTGGGGCAGGACACGAGGGACCCGCAGAGCCCCAGGAACAGCCCCGGGCTGCGGGGGCTGGACCCAGGCAGCGCCTGCCTCGCCCCGGAGCAGAGGCACAGAGGCACCACAGCCAAATGCTGCAGAGTACTGATCCAGCCCAGCACCCATCGGCTCGGATTTCTGGCAGGCGACGTCCATGCTCACAGACTGCGCCAGATGAGACACTGTCTGTCCTCCCGCAGCTGGCACCATGTCAGCACCGGTGTCCTGGCCAGCGACACGATGGCGCTGCCCACCCCGACCTGCACTGTGGGCTGGCTTGGTCTGAGAGGCCCCAGAACCGTCTGGAATGCAGAGCACTGACCCCCCTCGTCCCGTGTGTTTCTTACAGGGACCCAGAGCCGGGGTCAGCTCACCATGGCCCAGCCCCAACAGAGCACAGGCTGCCTTTCTTCCAGAAATAAAAAGGGGACAGAGCCGTTCTCAATAGAGCACTGCAGCATGAGAAAATATCAGTGGGCCAAGGAGCCACCTGAGGGTCTGTTAAAGCCATCACCATGGAGCAGAGGCCAAGACCAGGTCGTGTACAGATGGGCTCAGCTGGAGGATCTGGAACAGCACCGCGATCAGCAGTGCTGCAGGGAGCTGGGGCAGCAGCAAGGTCCGAGTGCATCCCTGCAGGGAATGCTGTGGCATCAGGAGGTGCCAGCAACGCCCCACCACCAGCAGGGCTCTGGGAGCCCCCGGTGAGGCCAGAGCAGCTCCCAGACTGTGCACCCCAAGCGCGGGCGCAGCCCGATTTGGCAGCTAGAGCAGCCAAAGCAGCCAAGTCGGGTGCCCGTCGCCATCTGCTCTGGGGCAAAACCATCTCAGAGGGTAGATTTCGGTGAGCAAGAGCCCATCGGAAGGTGGCCGCTGTTCAGATGCAGACCTGCCATCGAAAGAGGCAAGTTTGGCATCAAGGCACACACGGACAGTAGGTGCCGTTCCCCGCCAGAGACCTAGGGAAAGTGCTCAGCAGCCCGAGGCTGGGCGGCCGCCGGGGCTGAACGCGGCGAAGCCCCGAGCCTCGCAGCGAAGGACACGGCGGAGGTGCCGCCGCTCGGCCAGGATCACTGCGGCGATGGGCGGCCCCGGCCCACAAGGCACGCCGGTATCAGCGCCCACCGCGGGCTATGGAACGGGAGCAGGAATGCCGGGGCTGCACGGCTCACCCGAGGTAAGGACCTCGGCTGGGGGAACGCGCTGCCGGGTCGGGTCGGACCGGGCCTGGCCGGGCGAAGAAGGGAGGGAGGGGAGGGAACGGTGTGAGCGCCCCGAGCGCCCCGGGCCCGCTCGCGGGGCCGCCCCGCCGCCACTTCCGCCTTCCCGTCACGTGGCCAGCGCAACCCGGCGCGACGCCGACGCTCAGGGCCCGGGCGCCGGTTCCTGACGCCATGACGCAGGGTCTCATCACTGCCGACCCTTCCGCGGATAAAGTAGTCCCCCGGCGGGGCGCCGAGGCCTCTCCCCTCCCGCGGGGCGCGGGCGGCGCCGGGAGGCGCCTGAGGCGGCGGCCTGGGCGGGGAATGCGACTCCGCCGCGGCGAGCGCTGCAGGCGGGGCAGGGCATGGACGGTGGTAAGTAGTCCCGGCGCGGGGCCAACGCCGCCATATCGCTGCGCAGCAAGAGGGCGGGGGGGCATGGCGGCCGCCGTGGTGCCGGCTCCGGCGGGGGCGCGGCGAGGCCGCGGCGGACCGGGTGAGGGCGCGGGTTGGCGGGCGGGCGGCGGCGGCGGGACCCCCTCTTCCCGGCGTGGCCGCGCCTCCCCCGCCCCGGCGGCACCGGGGCCGCCCCGCCGTGTGCGCGCGCGCGGAGGCGGCGGGGGGGACCCCGCGGCAAGATGGCGGCCGAGCGCCCGGCGGGGCCGCGGGGCATGACGGGACCGGGGGCGCCCGGGTGGCGCCGGGCCCCCCGTGAGGGCGCTCGGGCCCGCGGGAATGGGCCCGGAGCGCCGGGCCCGCCCCGCCCGGGCCCCCGACGGCGACAGCGGGAAGCGGGCGGCGGCCCTGACGGCGGAGGTCCTCCCGCAGGTCGAGCGTAGCGGGCGCCGGCAGGGCGGGCATGGAGGAGAATGCGGTGGAGAGCACCAGCGACGCGACCCCGCAGGCGGCGGCGGAGGAGCCCACGAGAGCGGGCTGGGCGTCGGGAGCTCGGACGCCGTGTCGGCGGACAGCAGCGATGCCGGCACGGGGGCCAGGCTCCTCTCCCGGGCCGATGATTCCTGCGTGGGGCAGAGCTCCGACAGCAGCGGGGTCTCCTTGGTAGGTGCTGGTGGGAAGGATGGCGTGGCAGGGGGGCAGCCGTTGTTCTGGTTCCTAGGGGTTTCTGTAGACATTTCTGACAGACTGAACTTTGCCACCTTGGCACTGTTATAGCTCTGGTTCAGCATCTGCTTGTTAGTCTGAGGAGCAGAACTCCCCTTGGTAGCAAGAGCAACCCTGGAAGTCAGGTTTTTGTCAGTACTAAAGGATTTGCTCTGATGCCTTTTCTGGAAGTTTTGCATTGATACACCGGGTCATTTGCATAAGCTGGCTGCCCCAAGGGCTTGGGCTGGTAAAGGTGTCTCACCTGAGCTCTTCTGGACTCTTTTTATCTGCCAGGAAGAGGTCTCGGAGAGCAGCTCCAGCACAGATGCCATTCCAAGGATTTACCTGCCAGACTCATCTTCTGTTGCCCATCCACCTTGGTCTCCAGTGTCTCCACTGTGAGCCAGTCCATCATAGTGTCGGAGTCCTCACAAGTCATGGTCCACTCCAGCAATGGAGCCACAGTTGTGTCAGACTCTGCTGCATCCACTTCCTCAGACCTAGGTTCTGCCATTGACAAAATCATCGAGTCCACAATTGGGCCTGACATCATCCAGAGTGAGTGTGTGTTTCCATGTGGAGATGGCTTGGTGGGCTGGGGAGGGAACTGCCACTGCACCAGACCTCAGGAGTTGGGGAAGTATGGACATGGAATCATTAAGGCTGGGAAAAACCTCTAAGATTGTTGAGTCCAACTGGTCAGTAGGGTTTTCTCTTCTTGCCTTGCTGCAGTGACTAGAGGGTTTTGGTGAGGAGCTCGTGTTGCTGGACAGCCTTCCTTCTGTCCAGCTGCTCTTTCAGCCCAGGGCAGGCAGCATCCCCAGAGCCAGACCCCCCTCACACCTTCCAGCTTCCGTCTGAACTGGGAGAGCCCCAGGGAGCCCCAGTGACTCTGCATCCCATGGATCTGGCAGTCATCACTCTGCTCTCCTCTCCCTGCCAGGCTGCATCGCCGTGACCAGTGCAGAGGATGGAAGGGCAGAGACCACGCAGTACCTCATTCTGCAAGGCCCTGATGATGGTGAGGGAGCTCCCTGGGCTGTCTATGGTGGCCAGCTCTGCCTCTGAGCCTTGTGCCACTGGAGTATGGCCTGGAGTGGGTGTGTCCCAGCTGTATCAGCCACATTGCTTTGTACTACAATCCTGTTGTGAGTCTGTTCCTTGAGCTTGTGTTCAGCCGTGGGCCCCCTGTACGGGTGCAGCCTTAGATGTAGGTGAGGGTCTTCCCCTTGGCTGAGTGAGTTTTTTGTTTCAGGTGCCCCCATGGTGTCCCAGATGGCCACTTCTGCTCTAGCCAATAGCTTGTCTGTAGAAGCTGTTGCTGATGGACCTACCTCCACGTGCCTTGACCAACCCGGCCGTTCAGAGCCTTCCGGGCAGTTGGAAGTGCTGAAGCTGCCTGCACAGCCAGACCGAGCCCAAAGGGCAGATGGTGGGGAGCAGCTGGACCAGCCAGACTTGGAGACCCTGGAAGAGATGATGGAAGTGGTGGTGGTGCAGCAATTCAAGTGTAAGATGTGTCAGTACAAGAGCATCTCTAAGAAGACACTGATAAACCACATGAAAGAGCGTCACTTCCAGCCAGGTGTGTGCTAAGGGCTGAGGGAAATTCATCTTGCTGCTGACAGGCTGTGCTCTCTCCTGGGAAGAAATGAGAGAGGAGCTGCAGCATAAGGGCCTGTTCTGGCACAGTCTGGTAAAGAGCTTTTGCCCTGTTCTCTGTGGCAGTGGGTTCAGCTCTGGCTTTGAAGAAAGGACGACCACGAAAGGTGGGAGCTGCTCCAAAGACTGAGGATGAGGAGGCCCCAGAAGAAGAAGATGATGATATTATGGATGCTGGTGCTATTGATGATCCTGAAGGTAGGTCTTTCCCTCCCCACATCTTACATAGCTTAGTCTTTTCCCAGTTTCTGATGTTTTGGGGCACTTGCCTGCAGAGGACAGTGACTACAACCCAGCTGAGGATGAGCCCCGGGGGCGAGTGCCCAGGTATGGCCGCATTTTCCCCACGTCCAGCGAGGAGAGGCCACGTCGGCGCCTGGGGAGACCCCGCAAGCTGCTTCGTCTGGAGAATAAATCCCAGGACATGCCAGAAGGTGAGGGTGGCAGGAGGCAGCAACCCTGTTCAGGGGTGGAGCAGGCAGTGGTGCACAAACTCCTGGATCCGCAGCGAGAATGTGGTGGAGCTGTGCTGTGTTCTGTGGAACAGGAGGAGAGGTGGAGCCCTTGGTGACGTCCCAAAGCACACCAAGCCAGGAGCTGCAGAACTCAGAAGCAGCCAGTTCCTCTGGCCTGGAGAATGGGACCAGTGAGAACGTGGCAGAGCCTGGTGTCGGCCAGTCCGACTCCGAGAACAAGGACCCTTCCTGCAACGCGGGTGCTGAGGACACAGAGGTCATCCCCCGGCGGCGCGGGCGGCCCTCCCGCCGCTTCCTGGGCAAGAAATACCGCAAGTACATGGGGCACAGGTGAGGGGTGTGCTGGGCCCTCTGGCCTGAGCCCAGGGCCGGTCCAGCCCGTTTGCCACCACAGCTCCGAGCCCTGTTCCTGTTTCTGCAGGTACTACTACAAGTCCCCCAAGCCCCTGATGCGGCCCTTCCTGTGCCGGATCTGTGGCTCGCGGTTCCTCACACACGATGACCTGCGCTTCCATGTCAACTCGCACGAGGCCAATGACCCACAGCTCTTCAAGTGTCTTCAGTGCAGCTACCGCTCCCGGCGCTGGTCCTCCCTCAAGGTGAGCTTCATCTGTCCTGCCCCAAACCGACAGGCTGCCTGGCAGCCCCTGGTCTCATGGCCCCGTTCTGCCTCTTACAGGAGCACATGTTCAACCATGTGGGCAGCAAGCCCTACAAGTGTGAGGAGTGCAGTTACACCAGTGTGTACAAGAAGGATGTCATTCGGCACTCCACAGTGCACAGCCGAGACAGGTGAGGGCTGCACAGTCCTGGGGACTGAACAGCAGACACTGTCCTGGGAGGGTAGCCATGGCTGCCCCATCCCCTGACCCTTTCCAAAATGGAGAGTTTTGGTTTCTGGGTATAAGGCAGCTTGGGCTTGGGTGTGGCTGACACAAGGGGCGCTTCTTACTTCTTTTTCAGGAAGAAGAGAGCTGATCCGGTGAGTTTGAGTACTCTGTTGACTTGAATCTCAGCACTGTTAATGTGGGAAGAGGTACATCTGGGTCTTCCACAAAATCTCAGTGCCTCGTTGAGGGTATCTTTTCTGGATCTCTTGAGAAAAGGCAACCCAGGTCCTCCAGTGGGGAGAGGGTAAAGAAACCGGTGAGTTCATCCAGGTGATCTCACCTTTATGCTCTCCATCTAGCCACCAAAGCTGAACTCCTTCCCATGCCCTGTCTGCAACCGTGTCTACCCCATGCAGAAGAGGCTTACGCAGCACATGAAGACACACAGTACAGAGAAACCACACATGTGTGACAAGGTGAGGGAGACACAGCCTGGGGAGGAGCTGGCACTGGGTGAGGCAGGGCAGGGGCTGAGTGCTGCTTCACTTTGTTTCACCACAGTGTGGGAAGTCCTTCAAGAAGCGATACACCTTCAAGATGCACCTGCTGACACACATCCAGGCCATTGCCAACCGCAGGTAGGAGCCTGGCATGCCTGGGCAGAGCCTGTCCCCCACTCCCCCTCAGCAGGTGTGACATGGGAGTTTGTCCTGGCAGGTTCAAGTGTGAGTTCTGTGACTATGTCTGCGAGGACAAGAAGGTCCTGCTGAACCACCAGCTGTCGCACATGAACGACAAGCCCTACAAGTGCAGCGTGTGCAAGTATTCCACCTTCCGGGAGGACTTCCTGGTCTCACACATGGCAGTCAAGCACACAGGTGAGAGGAACTGTGTGAACAGTGCCCTGCATGCCCCCTTCTCCCAGAGATAGTCAGAGTCTGCCTGCTCTCCCTGCCATCCCCTGGGGACCTCCAGCCTGACTCCCCCTCACGGCCCCTGCAGGAGGGAAACCGTTTGCTTGCGAGTTCTGTCACTTCACCACCAAGCACAAGAAGAACCTGCGCCTGCACGTGCAATGCCGCCACGCCGACTCCTTCGAGGAGTGGGCCCAGAGGCACCCCGAGGAGCCGCCCTGCCGCCGCCGCCCCTTCTTCACCCTGCAGCAGATCGAGGAGCTGAAGCAACAGCACAGCCAGGTGCAGGCACTGGCTGAGCCAGAGGCCAGCCCACCAGTGAGTGCCATGCCTGGCCCCAGCTCCTCCTGGTGCTTGCTGCCCACGGTGCTGTCAGCTCTCTCTCTCTCTCACGCAGGTACCTATTGGCCCCATCATGGTCCAGGCTATCGCAGGTGCAGAGCCCTCTGTTATCTCACAAGGTTCCTTGGAAGGTGCCACTATCATCTATGAACAAGGTAAGTGAGCACTCAGGAAGGGGATGGGGAAAGAGTTAGGTGAGATCCTGCCTGACCCTTCCTTTCTGACCCCCAGATGTGGATGGATCAGCAGAGCTGGCCACACAGACGGCCCTGGATCTCCTGCTGAACATGAGTGCCCGCGGGAGCTGGCCACCAGCTCACTGCAGGTGGGCAGAGTCAAAGGGAGCCTGCTGGGGGCTGGCACAAGGAGGCTTCCTAGCCTTGTTCTGCTGCAGGGGTGTCTTGCAGAGCCTTGCCACTTTAGCTGAGCTGCTGTATTGCACAGGTGGCAGTGGTGAAGCCAGATGACACTGGAGAGACACCAGGCCCCTGTGAGCTGCAGGCAGAGGAGGAGGGGGCAGAGGTGGACTCTAAAGAGCAGCAGCAAAAGTTGGTGATGCTGCACATGGCAGAGTCTGGGCAGACGCTTGTGCAGGAGGCTTATGGGGAAACGAGCCTCAGTGGCTCAGAGCTGCAGCAGATCACCATCCCCTTCAGTGGAACAGCAGAGTACAGCATCATTGCACCCATCAGCGAGGAGATCCAGGCTCCTACCTCACTGTACAGGTCAGCTCTATGGGAGGAGTGGTAGGGGCAGGCACTTCTGGCCTCCATTGAGGAGGCTTTAGTGGTGATGAGGAAGAGGTGGATCTTCCCTGACCCTTTGCTCTCCAGCAGTGAGGAGGAGAGTCCTGTAGAGACCTCCCACACAGTTGTGGTGAGCGGAGCTGTGATGACAGAGGAGGCACTGAAGGACCATAGCAATCACTACATCATGTCATCCGGTGTCCCGGGGAGCCAGTTCCAGACCATGGAGGTAAGAGTCTGAGCCTTCTCCCCATCCTGAGCAGCACTGTGAGCAGGTGTGACTGGTGTTTCTCTCGCAGCCCCTCAGCGGGGATGCTGCCTTTTCCTCACCTGCGGAGAGCAAGGAGGCACAGCCTGCTGACGTCAAGTGGCCCCTGGTGCAGTGTGTTACCAGGCAGCTCCAGAAGGACTCGGCTTTATCCCCGGCGTCCGAGGGGCAGGAACTCTCATCCCCAAAGGTCAAGTGGCCTGCATTCCAAGGCATGGCCAAGAAGCTCACATGCAAGGTTTCCACAGCCAAGAAGCTCTCATGCAAGATTTCCACGGCCAAAAAGTTTTCATGCAAGATTTGCACAGCCATGTTCACGGGGAGAGCGGAGATGGAGAGTCACAAGAGAGCCCACATTGGGCCCAGCACCTTCAAGTGTCCCGACTGTCCCTTCACTGCCACACTCTGGCCAGAGGTCCGGGTAAGTTTCCTGGCACAGAGCAGTCGTGGGAACAAGGGGTTTGGAAAAATTGGAGTTTCTAACCCAGCACTTGTCCTCTTGCCCCAGAGCCACATGGTTCAACATGCCAACCTCCGGCCACACAAGTGCCCCCACTGCAGCTTTGCCTCCAAGAACAAGAAGGACCTGCGCAGGCACATGCTGACCCACACCAATGAGAAGCCCTTCGCCTGTCAGGTCTGTGGGCAGAGGTGAGTGATGGAGCTGGGCTGAGCCTGCTTTGGGGGATCCCACAGAGCCCTACAAGGCTCAGGAGGAGATAGAATCTTGGCAGAGCTGTATGCCCCAAAACTTTCCCAGGATCAGCCCATTAGAGGGGACAGTGCCCTCGGGAACAGTTCCTGCTGCAGGTGGACCCAGCTTTCCTCTGCATAGGAGGGTTCAGTCCCTGGACACTGATGGGAGCATGCTGGGAGAGGGGACAGGCCATGTTGTAGGAGGTGCTTATGGAGCCCATGGTGTGCAGAGAGCACAGGATCCCGTGCTGCCTGTGGCACACTCCACCTCACTGCCTCTCCATAGGTTCAACCGTAATGGGCACCTCAAGTTCCACACGCAGCGTTTGCACAGCTCAGAGGGCAAAAGGCCAGGGCCAGCTGCTGCCCAGCAGACCATCATCCTGAACAGCAACGAGGACACCCTGGCCACCCTACACAGTAAGACATGTCCCTGGGACCAGAGCTGACCTGTGGGTGTCCTATGTCCAGAGCCCCATGCAGGATTCACTCAGCTTGTGGGTCAGGTGGGGCACTGGAGAGCCAGGAGGATCATCCTGTGGTTGGGATTGCTGGTGGAGACAGAGATCAAAGGGCTGGACATGGGAATCTGAGTGGAATGAGGGGCCCTGTGTTCCCTCCAGGCATGTCCTGGTATATCAGTGCATGTGGGAGCAGCTTACACTGGAAGCAGAGTTGAGGGTCTGATGTGGAGGGTGCTTTATGACCACAGTTGTTCAGCTCTAACATTGTGTGAGTGGAGCCCAGAGACTTCCCTGTGCTTTTCACTGGGGCAGGTGTCCTGCAGTGGCCACTGGGGAGTGAGGCCTTTGGTAGCCCTGGCAGTGTCCCCAGCAGCATCCTCACCAGCTCTCTCTGTGTTGCAGCTGCTCTGCAGGCTGGCCAGGCCGTGCTGGCTCCGAGCGGCTGCAGCAGGCACTGGGGCAGGAGCACATCCTTGTTGCACAGGAGCAGAGTGTCACCAGCCAGGTGAGTTGGGTCCCTTGGCCTCAACTCGTGTCCTGTGTGGCTGCTCCTCACAGTGGGGGCCTCCCAGGGGGCTGTGGTCAGCAAGTGCCCTGACCACACTGGGATGTTGCAGGAGGAGGCAGCCTACATCCAGGAGATCACGACTGCTGAGGACAGACAGTACAGCACTTAGTGACTGCTGACAACCAGGTGAGGGGATATGGCCACAGATGTGAGAGCAGGACTCTATAGGGAGAGCTGAATGCACTGGGGTTGTGAAACAGGCACAGGAGGCAGACCAGATCCAGGTGTTGTGATGGGGGTTGGGTAGTGGTGACCTTTTTCTGGGTCCTGAATTCCCATGTTTTCAGGTTCAGTACATTATTGCCCAGGAAGGCGTCCCGCACTTGCTTCCCCAAGAGTACGTCGTTGTCCCAGAGGGACATCACATCCAGGTGAGCATCAGACTGTCTGCTCCCATCACGTGGGTGGCGTTCATATGCAAGGCTGGGCCCCCTCCTGCTCCCTCTTGCTTACTCTGGGTCACAGCATTTGGGGGTCTGGACACCCACAGACCCTACTACAGCCTCACTGTTTGTCCCCAGCTACAGGACGGTCAGATCGCCCACATCCAGTATGAGCAGGGTGGCCAGTTCCTCCCCGAGTCGCAGGTAAGGAGCCAGCTTGGTGGCAGGAGCTGGAGGGGGAGTCTGAGCCTGCCATTGGAGAGGGATATGTGTAATAGAGGGAGCTCATGGGCTGGTGCTTGGAGCAGCTCCAGGAGGAGGAGCCCTCCCCTCACAGATACCCTGTTTTCCCCTCTGTAGATCCAGTACATGCCTGTGTCACCTGAGCAGCAGCTTGTCACCCAGGCACAGCTGGAAGCAGCAGCACACTCGGCTGTCTCAGGTAGTAACAGGGCCCTGTGCCCGAAGGGCCAGTCCTCGCAGGGTTTGGGGGTGCCAGTCCTGTTGTGGGGGTTGCCGGCAAGTCGTGCTGCAGTCCTTGGTGGGAGGGCTGGGAAGATCAGTTTTGCTGCCAGCCATGGTGTCCCAGGGCAGGTATTTGCTGGTCCCAGCCTGTCAGTTCTGGAACAGGGTTAGACGGACCTGGGCTCCCTGCTGGAGCACCACATGGGCAGATGTCCCTTCCCCGGGGATAGGTGAGAGACACGAGGGGAGCCCTGAGTAGCCCCGGCTCCCCCTGCCCTCGGTCCGAGGCAGTACTGACCCCCCCGTCCCCTGCAGCAGTGGCGGATGCGGCGATGGCCCAGGCACAGGGCGTCTTCTCCGCCGAGGCGGCGGCCGAGCAGATGCAGCAGCTGCAGCCGGGCATCCACTACGATGTCATCACGCTGTCGGACTAGCGCCGGGCGGGGCCGCACCGGGCGGGGCAGGCGGCCGCGCCGGCAGCAGCCGCCCCAGCCAGCAGTTGCCTTATTGTGCCGGGGCTGCGAAGGACGCACCTGAGCCGTGGCAGACACACCCAGGGACACGCTGCTGCTCCACCCTGCAGCGTGGGGGGTCCTGCGCCTCCCCCCAGAGACTGCTCAGCAGCCACGGGGGCAGCCCTTGTGTGGACGGTCTCTTTGCCTGTTGCACTCGATGGTCTGAAATCCCTTTTCCTGAACGGTCTGTGTGGGCAGCCATGGATCAGTGTCTGCCCAGCACATGAGGATCCTGGGGGAGCCGTAGGGCTGAGCACAACTTTGTGGTGTAGTATGAAAGGTGAGGTATGTGCAGCCACAGTCACTGCTCCCCGCAGCCATAGGGCCAGTGGTCCTAGAGTGCCAGCAGCCAGCCCTCCTGTGGTATCTCCAGCCTGCGGGCAGGCAGCAGCAGGGCTCTGGACTGGAAGAACCCAAGGCAAAGCAGGTGGAAGATGCTCTATTTTTCTTCTGAAGAGGGATGGACTCTCATGTTAGTCCTTTGGTGGTTTTTGGAGGGGTCCAGCTGTGACATTCTCAAGCTTTGACTATGCTTATGAATAAAAACGGATGGAGACCTGTGTGTGTGCCTGCCTGGGGCTCGAGGGGATGGGGATGTGACAGCCCAGTCTCAGCATGGCCGTGGGGCTGAGGCCCGTGGCTCCAGGAGCCCAGTGCTGTGCTGGGCCCGTCGCTGCTGGCAGATGCCCTGGGCTATCGGCTGCCTCCCGCCCGAGTGACCTTGACTCCTGGGAAGTGAGCCGGGCAGCTGGGGCAGCGGTGGGCTTGGGGCTGGAGTCATGAAATTAATCGAGTGATAAACAGCCTAAATCCCGTGTAACTCTGTCCCGAGCCACACACCGCCCTCCTGAGCGGCTTGTCTGGGCCTATTTACATGTGATTATAACAGCTAATCGCAGAGTTTTAGTTCTCTGCTCCTGCATTAAACTGATTATCCACGGAGGGGAAAAAGGCCGGGAACCGCCCTGGCTCAGTGAGAGCCTCAGCGAAGCCTGAGCGCCTCGGGGGTGGGGTGCTCTCTGCTGGGCTCTCCGTGCCTCGGGCGGGGCACAGCGATGGCCCCGGGGCAGCTGTGGGACGCCCCCCCGACCGCCAGGGCCGTGGTGTGTGTGTGGCCCCACAGCTCCCCCGAGGTGGATGCGGCTGATGTGGCTCTACCAGCTGTGGCTCTGTCCCGCTGCCTTCACAGCAGCCTTGCCGGTGCGCGCTGTGTGCCGGTGGGGCTGTGCCTGCGGCCCGGGCGCTGTCCAGCTGTGTCTGCCCGCTGTGCAGGCGGCTGGCCGTGGCCCTCCCTCTCCAGCTGTGCTGTGCGGGGTCAGGGTGTTGTGCGCAATCCGCAGGCGCTTTCCTAGATTACAGCCCCATTATCTAATCAAGCAGATCCACGGTGCTGATTAGGGCAGGACGAGTCCTGTGGGGACAAGGTTATGGGGCCACTGCGGGGCCGTGGCCGGGGCTGGTCCCAGCCAGCAGCACCGGTGTCCTGGCTGGCTTGAGGCTTCCACACCTGTGGCTGCCCACAGCACAAGATCAGCCCACTGTGGGACAGACAGGACCAGAGCCCTGGCTGCTCCAGGTGCTGCTCGGGCTCTGGCCATGGGGAAGTGCAGGGCCTTAGGACCTCTGGGTGCAGGCACCTCAGCCCTGGGACCTTCTGCTGTCACCAGGGCCTGCAGGAATCCAGGGATGTGGCCGGGCTCATTAGCACCAGTGACCTTCGCCTTCCTGTCCTGGCCAGTGCTAAGCGGGTTTGTTACATATTTAATATCCTGAGAGCGTTATTAGTCGGTATTTAATGACGGATACAACCTGTGGGATAATCTCAGTCTTAGTGGGGAGGCGTGGCGGCAGGAGCAGGCGGCTCAGGGGGTCGCGGGCTCTCAGGGCTCCTCACACAGCTGCCCACCACTGCCCTGCCCACCCACTGCCCCTGTTTTGCCAACCACAGGAGCCCCCCAGTGCCTGCAAGGGTCCCCACTGTCCACAGGGCTGCAGGACCCTTCCCCTTCACCACTCTGCTGCCAGGAACCCAGCAGCAGGCATGGCAGTGCTGGGGCTTGGGTGAGGACCTGGCCAAGCCGGAGGAGGAGCAGGATGGGGCAGCATGGGTTGCTGGTTATAGTTCTTCCACTATAAGAAGCCCCTGGCCCTCCAACCTGCCCTTCCACAGCACAGGGGGCTCCACCACCCACAGCTCCAAGTCAGGGCTGGGGTCATGGATGGGACACAGCGCTGCAGGAAAGCCCCAGCTGGGCTGTGTGCTTGTGGCTGTGGGTGTCCGCGGGGCTCACCGTGGGCCCCATGTGCCAGCCCCAGGGGCCACTGCAGCCCACCCCTGGGAGTTGTGTAGGCTGTGCAGAGCTGGGGGGCTGGGAGGGACCAGGGCTCTGGGTGGCAGCAGGCAGGCCAGGAGGATGGTCCCTGCAAGTCCCTGCCCAGCCCCTGCTGGGGAAGGGGGGGGGGGGGGGGTATCAGGTGCCCCAGATGCTGATGCTGCCCTCGTGGGTGCTAATACCCCCTAATCAGCTGTCAGTCACTGCAGACCCCAGCAGCTATAAAACACCCGGAGCAGCTCCTCGGCTCCTCTCCTGCAGCATGGCAACACCTCGGGACGAGAGGAGCCCAGGACAGGAGCTGGGGAGCTGCGGGGCGCCTTGGGGGACCCTGCGAGGGCCACCCCAAGCCCTACTGCCCTGCCCCTACTCCTGCCCCTGTCCCGTTTTGGCCGGGTACAGCTTCCTGCCACCCCCTCTGAGCCTCATGACGCCCCTGGTAAGTGCTGCGCTGCAGCTCCGGGGGAGGAAGGGGATGTGGGGCTTTCCCAGGACCAGGATGAGGCTGCGTGGGGTGGTTAGAATCGGGGCTGGGGACCTGCTTTCCCGAGGACCCTGACCCTCCCCAGCATTCCCCTGACCCACACACACCCTCCTGCACTTGGCACTTTGGGCACGCATGGGAGAGGAAAACGATGGGCAGGAGACAGCTCTGCCACACGCAAAGGGCCGTGCTCTCTCCTCTGGCTGTCATGGCCCCCTGTCCCACCCTGAACCCCCTCTGCCCCTCCAGGTCTCAGCACCCTATGAGGTGCCGCTGGGGCTGCCCACAGAGCCGGGGCGGGCGAAGGCGGCGGCGACGCGGGAGAGCACTGGGGCACTGAAGGCTTGGCTGGCACGACACCCCAGGAACCCCTACCCCAGCAAGGGGGAGAAGGTGATGCTGGCTGTGGTCAGCCGGATGAGCCTCACCCAGGTCTCCACCTGGTTCGCCAATGCTCGCCGGCGCCTCAAGAAGGAGAACAAAGCGAGCTGGGCCACACGCAGCTCCTCAGATGGCGAGGACAGCGAGGGCGAGGGCTGTCCCATCGGGTGCTGTCCCCATTCCCAGTTCCAGCCCTGTGCAGGAGGGGTGTGGGGACAACACCGAGGTGAGGACAGGCCTTGGGCAGGGCAAGCAACCCCAGAAACCCAAGATCTGGAGTGTGGCAGAGATGCTGGAATCTGCCCCCAGTAAGAACAGGCATCCCCCGGGGTGCCAGACATGCCAGAGCAGGTATAGGACTGGGACAGTCATGTCCTGTCCCCAAGGGCATGGCAGGAGACACAGCCATGGGACCCAGCAGCTCCCTGGCCAAGGAGAGTGGGAGACGTGGGTGGGGAGGGACACAACACAGTAATAAATATGACTCTATCGTGGGTCTCCTGGTGTTGTCTGTGTGGAGATGCTGGTAGGGATGCTGGCAGGGATGTGGGATATCACTGGGTTGCTGGTGGGGATGCTGGTAAGGATGCAGGGGTGCCAGCACAGATGGTAATTCACTGCCAGTGCTGCAGTAAGCAGCCCCTGTGGAGCAGGGCAGGTCCAAGGCAGAGAGCAAAAATAGACTTTGCTCTTCTTGATAAAGGTAATAAAATGGTTAGCAGTATTAAATTAATCCTTACAAAACAAAACCCAAGGAGGTTAAATAGAGACTGGAGGCACTGCAAAAAAAGCCCACAATGACTACAAAATAGCTGCAAAGACGTCTTTACACACCAAAGAAACTCCTCCACTCCTCCCCTCTGGGACACAATGTCAGCGAACACGAGACTCACACATGAGAAAGAGACACAGATGTGATGGGAGCAGCCCCACGAGGAGCGTGGGCGCTGCAGACAGAACTATTTACACTATGGACACGGAGCCATGCTGGGGCCAGTCCGGCCGCAGGAGCCCCCGGGCTCTGCCCGTCCCTCTCCTGCTGGGGCCCCTCCGGCCGTGGCGCTCAGCGCCCAGCACTCGCGTTTCCTCAGTTGGCATTAGTGTCCTGGCTCCTGCTCTTGGTCTGCTGTGGAGGAGGACAAGGAGCTGAGGGTCTGGCCCAAATGCTTGTAGGCTGACATGAGCTCCTGCAGCCACTCCAGCCAGTGTGAGCACCCACGTGGAAAAGACAGCGCTGTTCTGCATGGGAAGGCACCAGGCACTGAGCTTCTCCCCATGGTCTGGGCAGAGCATGCTGCGGGTCAGAGGACACGTGTACCTCAAGGGACAATGCCCCAAGGACCCCAAATCCTGCTGGCTCAGGCACAGGAGTTGGCTGTGCAGGGTCAGGAGTGCGGGAACCCAAAGACCTCCAGGCACAGGCACTGGCAGAGGCTGTAGACAATGCAGAGAAGGAGGGTGGAGGGCACGAGACTGACCAGGATGATGCCCAGGCTGTGGTGCTCGATGAGCAGGAGGTAGATGCCAAAGGGCAGGGAGCTGAAGTAGAGGAGGCAGAGGACACCCAGAATGAAGCGGGGGATGGCTTGCCACCCCCAGGAGCCCCACTTCTGCCCAGGGCCGTGGCAGGGCAGTGCACCCAGGCTGGTGGGGCGGTACAGCCGCACCACCTCCAGCCTGCCCAGGCTCTCCGGTGGGGCCACATCCTCTGGCACCTCCAGGATGGTGACAACCAGGCAGTCGGGGCTGGATGTGGGCTCCAGCACACTGGGGCAAAGGAGTACCTCAGGAGATCGGGGTGGACCCCGTTTCCTGGCCCGTTCACGGCCTGTCAGCAGTGCCAGTGCTTCACTGTCATCCTGCAGCTGCTGCACGTCCCCGCCCGGCAGAGGGCTGTGCTGGCGGCAGAAGGGGCAGCGGAGCTGGGGGGTTGAAGCGTCCCCCGGGGGAACAATCCTGCGCAGGCAGCGGACACAGAGCCGGTGGCCACAGCGGAGCAGCTTGGGCCTGCGGGCACGGGCGTCAAAGCGGCTGTAGCAGATCTGGCACTCCAGCTCGGGGGACGAGGGTGCCACTGGCGGGGACACCAGTTCGCTCTCCGGCTGGGCCATGCTCCTGGTGGGCTGCTGGGGGATGCTCGGGCTGCAGGGAGGGGACAGCGCCGTCAGCCAGGGCTGAGGGCAGGCCCCGGGCCCGCTGCCTCCCACGCGTGGGGTCTCAGCTCCGCTGCATCCCACGGTCCTTGTCCCGGTCAGGCCGCGGGGCTCGGTGGGAGAGCGGGGCAGGGAGAGCAGAATGGTGGCGACAGCCCCCTCCCCGGCCCCGACTCCAACCCCCGCCCGGTGCCACCGGCGCTGGCACTCGCCGTCATCCCGGCTGCTGCTTTGCAGGGGGAAAAATCGCTCCCAGGGGCCGGCACCAGAGGGAGGGCAGCTCTGGACACATCTTTGGCCCTCGCGGTGCGTGCGGGTTTCCTGGGGCCCCGGGACCGGGACGGCTCCGAACACCGACTCTGCCGGCGGCGGGGACCCTGCACCCCCTCCCGGGGCGAGCAGCTCTCGGTCCGTACTCCCCGCCCCCGCTCCCGGCCCGCACCGCATCCTCTCCCGTACCTGCGCTCCGCGGCGCGGCTCCCGGCGGGCACACAGCGGCGGGTCGGTCCCCGCCGCCGGCGGGCTCGGTGGCACCGGTGGGCTCCGCGGCGGCGGGCTCGGGCCCGGCAGCCCCATGGGGGGAGGCGCGGGGCGCTGCCCGCCGCGCTGCGGGGGCGAGCGCGGCGCAGGGGCCGCCGGCAGCGCCGCGGCGTTGGCCCGGTAACGGGGAGCGAGGAACGGAGGGGGAGCTCGGACGGGCCGTGCTGGAGCCCTGCGGAGCCCCCTCCTGCAGAACCGAGCCCCGCCGGCTGCTGAGGGTAGGCGCAGGGGTCGATGCAGGGGGCGGTGCGGGTTTTGGTGCCGGATCGGGGCGGCTCCCGGTACTCCAGGGCTCCCAGCTCACGGTCAGCCCTGAGGATGCTCCTTCCCGGCTCGGGGCCTGCGGTAGTGGCGCTTGGGGTTTAGTACCCCCGGGAAGTCGAGTCGGGGGCACTCGGGGGACACGGCACTTGACAGGTTCAGGCTGGGCACAGCCAAGCCCCCTGCACATCCAACACTGCAGGTTGTGTCTCCCAAGCCCAGTCAAATCCACACCCAGCCGCGGCCCTTACAAGGCGCTTCCAGCAGCCCCAGGGGAGGAAAATGCACTCAGGGATCCCCTCCTTCTCTCCAGACAGGAGAGTGGCAGCACTGCCCACCACAGGGACAACGGCAGTGAGGGCCTTTTCGTTCAAATCGTCCAGTACAGTCTGTCAGAGGTTTTATGAGAGGGCTCCAGCTGCGGGTGTGCCTCATTCTCTCCAATCACTGCCCGTACCACCCACTGCTCCCAACTCTCCCACAGCTGCCCCTCACATCACAGCCCCTTGCACAGCTTGACCTGGTCCTGGTATCTGCCCTTGAAATGCCCCCAATGTCAACCTGATGTGCCCTGTCGACCATCTCTTGCTCAGTTAGGATAAAGGAGACTCGAGAGGCAGCCCATGCCACTGGGCTTCTGGCCACCGATGTCCCTTACACGTCCTGTGTGAGACCACAGCCACTGGATACTTAACCAGGTAACTGTCCCTCACCTGTGGGAGCAGGCAGTGTGCTCAACATGCAGACGGACCATGGGGTGGTTAGGGACACTCCCAGCAACAGCATGTCTCTGCTCACCTGTGCCTGATTGAAGGGGGAAAAAGGCTCTACAAACTGCTACTTATGCAGCTGACATTTCCAACTGCCCTGATTTAAAGGACATCGATGATCTCCTTGCCACCATCAAAAGCATCTCTGGAGAGCTGTGAAGCCTCTGGGAATGGGCAGCATCTGGGAATGGGCAATTCCTGCCTACCTCAGGGTGGTATCAGCGGTGCTGTGGCATGGACAGCGGTCCAGCACCAACAGTGCAGTGACACCCCACAGGAAAGGTTGACTGTGCTTCCCACCCCACTTCCCTGCTCTTCTCCAATTGAGAGCAGCAAAACCTCACTGGAGCAGTGAGGTGGTCAGGCTGCTTTACGAGCTCACATTGGTCATTAGGAAACAGAACTCAGCAGGAGGGCACGGCTGCCTGGAACAGGGCAGATGCCAGATATCTGCCAGGGCAGATAGTTCTGAAAAACCAAATCCCAACATATTTCTACCTTCCACCAAGGCAGAGACCAGATAGGGGCGAGTACAGACCTCAGACACCAAAGAAGGCAAGTCATGGACACAAACAGAGCTGTATGCTGGTTTTAATGTTCCTAAGAACTAGGAAACAGAAATCAAAAATAGACTTTGCTCTTCTTGATAAAAGTAATAAAATGGTTAGCGGTGTTAAATTAATTCTTACAAACAAAACCCAAGGAGGTTAAATAAAGCCCGGAGGCTCCGCATAAAAACCACAATGACTACAAAACAGCTGCAAAGACGTCTTTACACACCAAAGAAATTCTTCTCCGCTCCTCCTCTCTCCAGGACACAATGTCAGCGAACACGGGACTCACACATGAGAAAGAAACACAGATGCAATGGGAGCAGCCCCACGAGGAGCGTGGGCGCTGCAGACAGAACTATTTACACTATGGACACGGAGCCATGCTGGGGCCAGTCCGGCCGCAGGAGCCCCCGGGCTCTGCCCGTCCCTCTCCTGCTGGGGCCCCTCCGGCCGTGGCGCTCAGCGCCCAGCACTCGCGCTTGCCATCCATCCATCCCTCCATCTGTTCCGCCGTCCTGCCCGCACGCGTCCCAGCTCTGGCTGTCCCTTTTCTCGGTGCTCCGGTGTCGCGGAGCTGCCAGCTCCTCCTGCTGTGCCACGCTGGGCTCCCTCGCCCCTGGGGAGAGCTGCGGCTGAGCCTCCTCTCCCACTGGCTGCCGGGTGCTCCCGGCTCCTGGGGGCTGGCATGCAGTTCGCAGAGGAGAGCAGGTGCCGTGGAGCTGCTGCGCAGGAGTCCCGGGCCGGCGCTGCGCAGCCAGCAGTCTCTGCTGCCCCGGCCAGCCTCCCCCGGGGCCGCCGGCACCTCCCCTGCTGCCTCGCACCTCTGCCTTAGTTGGGATTAGTCTCTCGGCTGCTGCTCTGCTCTCGGCCCAGCTCCCGCTCTTTGTCCACTGTGGAGGAGGAGGATGAGGACGAGGAGGAGGAAGACGAGGAGCTGAGGGTCCGGCCCGAATGCTTGTAGGCTGCAACGAGCTCCTGCAGCCGCTCCGGCGTGGGCTCCCACTTGGCAAAGCCAGCGCTGTTCTGCAGGAAGAGGACGGCTGTGTTGTGCACAGCCTTGTAGTACATCTCCTCCCTGCAAGGGAAGAGCACAGCCATCAGCACTTCCCCTGACCAAAGACATTGACACCTGCTCCTCCTGTTCCTGCCTTCACTAGGACAAGTATTTGTCCCATCCTTTCTTTCATTATTCTGAGGAGAAAGGAGGCACAGTGCAGCCTCAGGCAGTTCTGAGTACAAGAGAGGCTCCTGAGCTTCCAGGAGATAGAAGCACTTATGCTGCAGAGTCCCATCACTCCCTACCAGTACACACATGTGCTGGAACCTTGCTGTCCCTGCAGCGGGGACTCAACACAGTGAGGCAACAGTACAAAGCAGGTAAGAACTTCAGTGTTCAGGCACTTGTTGCTTAAGTTGCTGCTCACACTTGTTGCCTCAGCAGCAGAGCAGAAGCCAGCCTGCCCCACTGGGCCCAAGCCCCCACTGCCCATTGCCTCTGCTCCCCCAGGGACATCCAGCTGCTGCAGCACAAGCAGCTACCAGGCCTGAAGGCTGGCAGAGGCTTGGACCAGTGCCACAGGTGTGACCTGTTCCAGCTGGACTCGTGCCCAAGGCATACACCTCTCATGAGCTAAAGTTAGCAGTCATTAAACAGACGTTGAATTCACCATGCTGTCTGCCCATCCTAAACACCCAGAGTGATGATGCGCTGCGCTTGTCCTTGCCTGCTCCCTGCTTCCCACTGATTTCAGCCTGGGAGAGGATATTTCTGTCATACAGCTTCAGAGTCGTGTTCCCAAAGGATCTGAGAACAAAGCCTACTTTTTGCAGACGTGCTGGGACCCGCTGCGGTACTCGTGATCGAAGGCCGGCAGGATGAGCTGGTGTCGCTTGAACTTGCTCTGCTCCATGCGCGTCAGGGCTGGCGTGGGGGGTCCCGCCACTCGGGGATGAAGACAATGAAGGAGAGCGGCTCGCTGGAGCTCTCCAGCAGTTTCTAGTGCAAGAAGAAAAGGAACAGTCTCAGCACTGTCAGCAATGACGTGTTTAATGAGTCCTACAGAAAGGAAATGCTTCTGCTTCAAGAGCAGTGCCCAGCTGTCACTGTCCTCAATCCCTGCCCTCAGGGCGCAGGAGTGGTGGGGAGCAGAGGATGGACAGCACAGCTCCATCCCAAACAACCCCACTGGAGAGCAGACATACCTCAAAGTGAGAGACCATGGCATCCATCAGCTCCTCACAGAAGGGAGGATTTGCCTCAAAAGAGCCACTTATAGGAAGAAATCCAGGCACGGGCTGGAGAAAGAGGCAAAGATCCCCATCAGCTCGTCCTGAGTCATCTCACGGGCATGCACCCACGCCCACACAGAACAAGGGAACGTAATACTCACCCCCTGGATCCAAAATACCCGTCTGTGTCCAAGAAGGCTGAACAGTACTGTTTAAAATAGCAATTCAGGGGCGAGGCAAAGCATTCAAAACTCACTCCGAAGAGCTTGTGGAGGGCTTCAAAGATGTGCACGGGAAGTGCTCCTTGCAGACCAGTCCCTTCATAGAGCCCCACACCGAACATCATCTGAGGAGAGCAAACCCTGGTGAGCCATGCCTGCACTCGCTGTTCCTGCTGCTCCCTTCTCTGACCACGGACCCAGGACCACATGTCCATGCACCCACTCCTCTAGGTACGCAGGGCCCCCTCATCATTTCTCAAATTCGTGTAGGTCCCTGCATGTACCCAAGAACGCTCTTTAGAGATTTTATCCAACTCTGACCCCACAAAACCGTCAGTTTTGTCTTGTACACAAGTGACCCTTCAGCTGCCCCTCAGAGTCAAGAGCTACTGAAGGTTTCCTTCACAAAAATCTTTACTCACACCTCATGTCAAGACCACAACTACTCCCCAGTCCACAGTCCGACCTCAGCATAGCATGAGCAGACTACAGACCCAGTTTAAATCCCGCATTGCCCCAGGCTCTCAAAGCCATGACCCTTTCCCAGAGCAAAGTCAAGTTCCCAGTGCTGCCAAGGCTTTCCAATGTAGAGCTGTGGTGAGACTGTACCTGATATCGACGGAGAAGGCACCAAACCCTGGGCAGGAACTTTTCAAAGCCTGAGTCGTCGATGCAGCTGTACCGATAGAGAAGCCACTGGAAGAGAAAGCCCAGCCATTGAAGACACCAGGAACAGCCAAGCTACAGTGATACACACACATTGTGACAGGGAGAGGGATGCTGAGGAGCAGGTGGGCTCTGCAGGGAGTTGTCAGCATATCTGCTGTCACTGTGTGACACTGCACACTAACATGAAATGAATGAACCACCAGAGCAGCACGTGTCTCTCAGCAAGGGCTGCCTTGGTTTGAGTACAATGTTCTGCCAGCACACTTATTCAGAGCACAAACCAAACACCTGGGAATTACTCCCAGCAGAGCCTGACCCCAGCTAAGGTGAGAGCAGCTGTCCTCATGGCCGTGGCAGTCTCTGACAGGCTTTGCCCAGCCCTGCCCAGGAGATGACCCTGCCTGAGGGGCAGCAGGGTCAGTGCCCAGCCCTTACCAGCTTGCTGAAGTAGTTGCGGCTCACTTTGACCATCTCCCCCTTGTACCGCAAAACACGCCACGTTGTTCTCCATGTGCATCTCCACGCTGGGGAGCGGCGGGGACGGGATGGCCAGTCTCACGGGGTAGCAGTACACCAGCCTGTCCTGCACCTCAGGAGCTTCTACCTCAGCTAGGCAGAACAAACAGAAAAGCAGCCCGTGAGATGCCAAGGGTATTCGGGACCAACCTTCTGTCCACCTCAAAAGACACAGCAAACTAAACAGAGCTGAAGAGCGGGGCGGTCCTCCCAAGAAAGCACCACAGTGGTCCTTCACAGATTTTGTAGGCAGCTAACTAGGTCCAAAGTTGATTACCCAAATTAATTCCATCTTCCACTGCCTGAGCACACAGAGGGCCCACTTGAAAGCATTTCTCTACCTCTAACCCAGCAGAACTGCAGAGAGCACACAGCCACCCCAATGTCCTGAGGCGTGTTCCAAACACACACAACACTCTTTTTGCTGCTACTGTTTCTTATTTCAGTTTGCCCCAAACTCATTCAAAGCACAATAAAAATTCACAGGCTGCCAAATGCAGGAGGCAAAGGAATCTCCCTGTACCTTTGGTTATCCACTGCCTCAGCTTCAGGGAGAGCGCACAGATCAGCTGGAAGGAATCTCTGACTTAGTGGGGTTGGAAGACAAGCATTACAAACAATGGCAAAAGGCAGACAATGGGACCTGAAGGGAGCCTGAGGACAGCCAGGACCCAAAAGGGAAAAGAACTATAGACAGTGCTAATGAAAGGAGCAGACCCCATAGAGGAAGGAAAAGCTGACTAGAGGCAGATGTTCAGACGTGAATGGAAGGAAGAACAGAGAAAAGATCAGGGAACATGAACTCTGATAAGAAAGGGTGCTCAGTGACAAGCTGGGCGGCAGAGGGGTGCAGAAAGGTGCTCACAACACAAGAAACGTGGCAAATGAGAATAAAGGGAGAACACTCAGCATTACTAAGGGGTGTCAGCTGTCCCCAGAAATTCATGAAGCAGCAGGGCAAAAAAACATGGTCCAGTGAACGAATGCCCTGCTCAGGGTGACCTGCTCCTAACAAGCTACTTCATCCTGGAAAATCACGTATTTATAGTATCTGATGTTAACAGGTGGCCACACCACCTGATGGAAGACAGTCTGTCACTGCACAGATACTGTGACTGAAAGCTGAGGCCTATGCTGGACTGGCTGTTTCTTACTTTGAAACACAGACTTTCTGACTTTTGGAGACAGAGCTGCCCTCCCAACAGGTAACACTCTCTGAATAGGGACAGGCCAGACCATGGGGCCTTTAACTGCAGTGCTGTAGCTCTAAAGCTCCTCAAAGCTGGCTGCATACCAGAGATATTGTTCTCTTTGAGTATGGCAAGATGCTTCTCCCGGATGCGCTTGACGTATTCCAGGGATATGTAGTAAATTTTACTGCAGATGCCTTCGACAGAGTCCTTGGCTGCAGCAGACACATGGGGCCCACACTGTTTGCGTAAGTGCTCCAGGCGGTCCTGTGGAAACAGAACCAGAGTCTCTCACACAACCACCACTGGCTCTCCAGGGGTCCTCAGTGTCTCCAGGCTACTCTCCCACGGCACACAGCGAGGGGAGGCAATGGCAGCCATCTCCAGAAGGACCTGTACCCGTCCCCACATGCCCCCTCCCCAGCTGCCTGTGCCCAGCCACACATCAGTGGTACACTGACCATGTAGTCCTCCTTAGAGGCAGAATGGTCCCGTCGCAGCCAGCTGAAGGTGTCCTCCACATTCCACTTCACCACCTTCCTGCTGTCTGGGGAAGCGCTCCTGCAAAAACAGAGGCAAAATGTAACTCACAGCTGCACACCAAGATATTCACACCCCCCTCCAAAGTTTTCTATCAGTGGGGAATGTGGACACTGACACTTCCTCAAGGCCCATCCCTGCCACTCCCCTCCAGTTCTCTGCAAAGGCCTTCCAGATATTTGCATGATTGCAGACTGCCATGCTCCCTCCAAAACTTGGTGCAGCTGGCTGCTGTCCCCTCTGCAACAGGAGAGGCCCACAAAGCCTTTATTTATCATGGCAGTGGTCCATTTTGATATTGCCACTAATTTTCGAGTACTGCTAAGGGTTTGTGACTGAGAAAACTACCCTGCTTACAAGCTTTTCCTTCCCCACAAGGTTCTCCCCCACTATCTTCCTCAGTTCTGTCTCCTGTGACAGAATTGGTCAGAAAAACCCTACCTTGTATACAAAATGCCACTCTAAGCTTGTTGCCCTGCAACAGCAGTGAGTGCCCAAGCACTCCTGATTTTATCTCAGGGATTACAGAAGACATTCTGAACTCAGTACTTCATTGTCTCGACATACATTCAGCTCCCCAGTATCACACTTTACAGTAATGTCACTATCCAAAAATGGCTCCAGCAATACTGTTTTCCTTCTGTATGTTCCTAACCTTGCTCTTCCTCAATAACATTATGACCAGTGCTGGACAAAGCAGGATGAGAAGCCCCTATAGTCCTTTTCTGAACGTGACAGCACTGCGAGAAGAGCTCCCACCTGGATTCAATCAGTCGTTTCGCAGCCTCAGCATACTTGAAGAGCAGCCTCTTGGCTTCCTCCCGGAACTTAATTCTGGATAACCTGAGGTATGTTAAATTCATATGCATGAGTCTCACAAAGGCATGGAAGCCAGGTTCAGTTACCCAGCTTTCCTTCACCAGCATCCAACCACTTCATTAGCCAAAGGGAAGCACGGCAGCAGAACTGTGGCAGGTAAATCACCAGATCAGACCCAGACCCAGACCCATCCCAACAAGGTGCTGTCTGTGAACAGTACCTGATGGGAATGTCATTCATGATCTCTCTGAACATGGAAGGAGACACTACTGGCTCACAGTCACTCGGTAAAAGAGGATCTGTCCCTTTATCAACCACTTTCCTCTCCAACATCCAGCGATTAAATGACTCCCTCGGGGGGTCAATCCCTGGAGATGCACAGAAGAAGGGTCTAATCAACACAATACAGAAATGCCCAGTAGCTCTGATAAGGATCATCACACAAAGTTCTGCCTAATCAATTAACCAACAATGTCACAGAGTATAACCATCACAGAAAGAGAACACAGGGACTAGACAGGCATTAAACAAAAGGCAGATTAAAACAGCACTACAGAACTGAGAAGAAAATCAAAGGAACCCAACAGAAACTCACCTTCTCGCTGCTGGCAGAGCTCACGGTAATGCTGCCGCAGCTTGAGAATGAGCTGGGACCGGAGCAGCTCCACCTCGGGGTGTGGAGAAAGCACTTCTGATGGTGCCCTCTGCTTAATCACGGCATTTGTCTGAATATCCAGGTCCCAATATACTCTGTGGCAGAAGCAAATGTCATCAGGATAACCAGATAATTGGCTAATTATCAAATATTACTTTTAAAGATGTTTTCTTGGGCTGTTTCACGAGCCAGGAAACCAAACTATCAAGACATCTGGCAATGATTAATCCCTCAGGTTTCTCAAAGATATCTGGAAACCTGTGTGTCTTAAACATTTCACTGAGAAGACAACTCACTCAGTTGGTCGTAGAAGCGCTGCCTGCTGTTTGTCTTCAGGTGAAACACACCATGCCTTCAAAACAGAGGTTCCTGGAATACTGGGAGAACTGGGGACTGGCTGAGCAGCTGGGTTCCCTGGGACATCCATCTGTGTGTGTGAAAGATGAATTACTGCACCAGAGAGACAGGTAAAGGAGAAGCAGCCCCGTGAACCAAACAGTCCCACAACATAACAATAAGACAGAGACCCCCATGAGCTCTACAGCTGCCCTTGGTTCCAGGCTGCAGATTTGCTTCAGAGCACCACACCTACCTTGGGCTTCTTGACACTGTTGCCACTTGGTGGAACCTCCTCGGAGAACCTCCTCTTCCTCTGCTTGCTCTCCACAGAAGCATCTGCCACCCCACCTTCCAGTGGCATTGGAGCTGCATTCAGTCCCAGAGGGTCTGACTATGAGAGTCCAAACAACAACAGCACACGTCAAGCTCACCCACTGCCACTGCAGTGTCCCCACTGCACTGACCCCAGTCCCATGTGGATGGAAATTAAGACACCACTAGTCACGCCTGCACAAAGCTGAAAGATTCTCTTCTAGCGTCTGCATGCTTTTTAAAAAGACTTTAATGGGAAAAACTCATCACGACTCCCCCATGCTGACCCTGGAACTGCATCACCTGACAGGCACCTGACAGAGGGACACTTCCCCAGAATCATGCCAGACACTGGACTAAGCAAGGAGTTCTGAAGGCACTGAAGACCCTCCCACACCTGCAATCTGAGGTCCACAGACCATGAACACCCCAGTCCTGGCACAGCCACCCGAGGTGAGAGAGCACTTACTATGACATCGTGCTGTCCCAGCACAGGCATCTCCCACAGAGACTGGTTCGTGAAGCGGTTGAAGTAGTACGGGCGGTTCTCCCGCTTGCTCCAGCACTTCTCCCAGCCAGCCTGCACCAGCTCATCTGAGAGGACAGTGAGAGTCAGGAGAGGAGCATCCTGCACGACAGACCTGCCCTGCAGGTGCCCAGCACACTCTGAAACACACTTCACTCCCAGCCTCCCCTGGAAGCCTTGCTTGAGCCACCTCCCCACTCCCGAGGGCAGAGTCGGTACCTGGCAGGTCCTGTACCAGGCGCATGGGTTTGGGGGAGCTGGGCTGGTTCTGGTTGGAGGTGCCAGGTGAGTGACTCATGAGAGAGCTTCCTCCGCAGGGCTTCTGTGATTCTCATTGGCCATTTCTCAGCAACCACACTAGAAAAAACAGAGTAATATCCAGTGTTACAGCAGGAAAGGTCCCAGTTCTGCGGGGCACACTCAGGTGTAACAATACAAGTTCATTCTGATATTAAAGCAGGGATTGAACCAGTACACACAAACAGCACCTCAGCCCTGAAAAACACGTTATCCTCGACATAACTAGCTGTGAGGAATACTCAGTGTTAAATGGGGTTAGCCAGGGTATTCTTCAGACCAGCATTCAAAATATTCCCTTTTCAGCTAGATCTCTCCAAAGACTGAAGCATCAGATTGTAAAAAATAACATACACTCCTCTGTCATTATGTGCCACCTTCTGCCACACCAATACCACTGGCCAGGTCTGATCTGTTATCCTCAGAGACAGTTTAAATCAACTCACACAAACATAACTGTACATCCTTTCAACGAAAGGCTTTAATTAAAAAAAATCTGCTATATAAAATAGCCCTGGAGGTTCACTACAACTTCTGTGGTTCAGAAAACCACAGGCTGGGAGTCAGGAGCTCCTGAATTATTACCCTCTGCATGTCCCAGGCTGACACGTCCGAGTCCTAGTCCTAGTCCTAGTTCCACAAGCAGGGCCTCAGCCAGCTGTTTTGGCCCTTGCTGCTTTTTCATCTGCATAACAACAGTTATGCAAAAGAAGGTCTGTTGGAACAATAAAGCTCCTCTTAATCATAATTTAATGTTGCCAGCTGGAGAGAAACAGCCAGGCTTTTTCCTCTCTTAGTCACCATTCTTCCCCTGGGGAAGTTTCTGAAACAGCACCGCAGATTGCTCTTCTCTGGCAGCCCAAAACACATTGGCAATGAACTGGGGGGAAACAAGGCATTTTACATAATTCCAGCTACCTCAGACACTTAACTATTCAGGCTTTGGAGACACTCAACAGCGCACCCCAGCACAGTCAGGGCAGCAGCAGCACAATGCTGTGCATAGTGTGCTCTCACCTGAGCAGCACAGTACCTGGCAGCAGGAGCCACGTACAGGAGCTCTTCAATAAAAACTCTGGATTTTTGGGGGCTAAGTCACTCGGATTTGAAGCCTTTGCTGCCCTTCCTGTGCATAAAGGCCAGTGGCTATTCCAGCAGAACAGAATGGCAGGAGCAAACAGTGGTCAAGAGCGAGTAGGCAGTAGCTGAGCTGCCCTCAGCACTGGCTGAGATCAGCATTGAGGAACTCGACTCCTTCAGCCCCCTGGAAGATGTTTCCATCCTTCCAGGCAGGGTACACAAGGAAGGTGTGGGACACTGTGGACACCTGGAGTTTGGGTCTCTGCTCCAGAGCAAGCAGTAACGCCTTGTGCCTGCTGCAGAATGCAGGACACAACTGGGGACCTTTAGCAGCCTCAGCAGTGAGCATTGTGCAATCTCACATTCTCTACTGAACTCCAACCCCACCATGTCCTTACAGTCACTTCACAAAGGTGCCAAGGTAAGCTGGGCCAGTGGCAGCAGCTCAGGCTCATATCAGCCCATGGGTACAGGGACCCCAGAGACTGCAGGCCTGCGAGGCAAGAGCACGGGAACCTCTGAAGGATGTTTAGTCCCTCCTCCTCAAACTAAAGCTACACTTGCACATGCAGCTGCTGCTGTGTCCTGCACCTTACACAGAACACACGCTGGAGTGAACTGGTGTGTACTGGGGGGAACCAGAGCTCCCAAAGTGATGTATGTCAGGATTTACAGACAGTGCTGGGCACGGAGCCCTGGCCAGCTCGGATGGCACATGCCAGCTTCAGTGACCTGCCAGTGTTTTTCACCACCCGTCGCTCAAAAGAGCTGTCAAATAGGGTCACTGGCTCTGCCTCCTCCCATTTATGGATAAACTGGAATGGTGGAAGTAGCCAAGAAGCTTTATCACTTGATCAGTGTTAACAAGCATTAAATCCAAGTACCCTTAAAGTCTGGGAAAAGGAAACAGCAAAACTAACAGGAATCCTGGCAGAAGCCACTCTGCTTTTATGTAACTACACTGGGACTTAGACAGTGACAGGGATCCAGAGGAAGCATTTTATGGTGATTACGGTATGTTTTTATACACCATGGCAATGCATACAGTGCTTCACAAACACGGTACAACGCTGTCCCTGCCCAGAGAGCTTACAACCTAGAGCAGCAGCACAACCAGAGACCACAGCGAGGGTAAGGAGACACAGAGTAAAGAAGTACAGCAAACAGGACCGGTATTTGTTTTCATTTCACCGAGGTAGAATTTTGTACAAGACAAGAGCAAATGCGGACAAAGAACATCAGCGACAGCCCCCGGGACAACTCCGTGGTTCTCCCCCATCCCAGAACCACGGCTGCTCCAGGAGGCTGGGAGCCAGGCCACCGCCTCCCCCATCGGTACCCATTCCCTTCCCGAGCGCCGGCCGGCGGGCCCGGAGCTGAGCAGCGCAGCGCTCCCGGCGCACCACGGGCACTGGGGGCCGGGGCACCGTGTCTGAGCGGGGAAGCGGCCGGGAACCTCCAGGGGCTGCCCTGCCGGCGGCGAAGACGGCACGGAGCTCCTCGGCGCGGCGGGCCGGGGCCGGCGGGCGGCCACGGGCGCCCAGCGAGTGCGGAGAGGAGGCGGCGGCGGCGACAACTCTGCAGTCTGGCCGGGAGCGGTCCGGGGGCGCGGCCTAAGCGGGGCGGCGGCCGGCCGGGCGGGTACTTACGGTGGCGGGCTGCCTGGCGAGACGCGTGGCCGTCGCTCCGTGCTCGCCGCTGGCGCGCCGGGGCCGCATCCTCATAGCGGGGCGTCCCGCGCCTGGCCCGCGGGGGCGGCTGCGGAGACAGGAGCCCGTTACGGCGCCGCGGGGAGGGGCCGCGGGACGCGCAGGCGCGGCGGGGGCACAGCGGGGGCGCGGCGGCGGGAGCTCGGCGGCAGTGGCGGCCGCGCTCTAAGATGGCGGCCGCGGGCCTGCGCCGCCTCCCCTCCGCCGCCCGCCCGCCGCCGCTGCCCGTCTCCGCCGCCTCCTCTTGCACGGCGGGCCGCGGCCACGCGGTTGCGCCGCTTACCTGGGCGTGAGGCCAGGGGCTGCAGGCACCGGGCACCGCTGCGTCCGCCACCGCCGCCACCCCACCTCCGCCTCGCCCGCCCCGCCGCCGCCATCTTGCGCCGGGGCCGCGGGTATAGCGAGCATGCGCGAAGCAGAGCCCGCGCTTGGGGGAATTACGTGGCGCATGCGCAAAAGCAGCGCGATTTCCCCCCCCCCCGCCCACCCGGCGCCATCTTTGTGGCGGGCACCGCCCCGCGGTGGGTGCGGAGCGGCCGCGGTCCCGCCCGCGCTGTCGCGGAGCCGCTTAGTGCGGCCCGGCCCGCCCCGTCACCCGCCGCGGGCAGTTCCCGGCACTGACAGGGCGCGGCCGCAGCGGTCGCCACCAAAGGGCCTTTGAAGAGCGGCGGCGCCGGGGCGGGGCGGCGGCCTGCCCTGGGGGGGCTGCATTGATGTGCGGGCGCGGGGCTTCCGCCGCCCGCCGGGCGCAACGGGTGCTCCTGCTGCGCCTTAGCTTGGGCCGGCCCTGGCAGCCGCTGCCTGTCCCGGCGGTCCCTCGGGCGCAGGGCTGACACGTCCCTCCCGACATTATTGCCGTGGCTATTCCCTGGCCCGCGGGTCCCGGTTCCAGGCGGCGGGCGCTGGCAGTGAGGGTTGCGGTGCAGTGCAGGGCACAGCTCGGTGTCCGTCGGGACCGCTCCCTTGCCCTGCGGCTGCTGCTGCACAGCGTATGCTGAAGAATGGCACGGGACGATGAAGGAGGACACGGCTGTTACTGGGGGATCCCTGGGGGTCGCAGGACCCCCTCGCAGCCGGTGCAGCTTCTGCCACATCCGCCTAGCAGAGCACCCGTCCTGCCTCGGCCGCCCCTCCCTGGGCAGCCGATGGCCAGTGCTGGCCCACGACCTCCGGGAAAGACGGGATGGGGAAACCGCGGGGCCTCTCCCTGCCCTTTTCCTCTGGGATATCCCCACTGTCCAACTTTTCAAGGGGTTTCCCATCTCCCGGAGTCCTGCCCTCTGCTCTGGGAGCACCGGGGTCAGTTTAATGAGTTAACGCTGGCGCAGCAGTTCTGCAGGGATAAGTGCTGTGTAAGCACTGAGGCTCCCGTTCGGGCTTTCCAGGAGCCCCGGCTCCGCTGCCCAGAGCACCGATAACCGCCCGGGGCACAAGGGGCCGGCTCAGACCGACCCCTGAGGGCAGAGGGGTCTCTGTGAAGGGACAGTGAAACTCCAGTCTTGGAGAGGCAGCTCAAGTGGCCGTAGAGGTGGTGAGGGCAGGGGCAGACCCTCAGCATGGCTCGGCCAGGCAGGATTTTCGGGAGGGAGCCCCGGGCTGAGGAGCTGCCCATCTTTCCCGTGACAGGAGCAGGACGGCAGCGTGGCACTCATGGGGACACTGCAGCAGTGCCCATCTCGGTGCTGTGATCCCGGAGCCAGCCAAGATGCCGCTAACACATGAGACAAGGCCGTCCAGAGGCATGTCCTGCAGAGCCAGCGCTGCCTGGCTTGGGGTCGGGGCAGAGACTGTGGGGGCAGCCCTGAGGGTCTACAGCCTCGGCAGCTTCTCTGCTCAGGTTCATGTTACAGATGGGCATGAACCAACTCCCAGCAGCACCCCCGGCCCGCGGCCGCGGCGTCTGCACTGAAGCCGGGATAGATAGCTCAGCACTGGCAGAACCTTCATAACAGACTGCGAGTCCCCAGCACTTCAGTCCCTCCCGGACGCTGTTTGCACATGTGCCTCTAGCACGGGGGATGACGGAGAGATCCATGGACGTGGGGAGCAGTGTTTTCGGGGGGGAGGAAGGCCTTCGTGTCCAGCCTGGAGCTGGGGTGGCCAGGCGAGCCGCTATCTGTGCCGGTGCTGGCAGCCAGCCGTGCTCGGCGGGACACAGACCTGCATCCTCCCCGTCCATCCGTCCCGCTGTCTCCTCCCAGCTGTGAGCCCGCAAGGAGTGGCAGCTGGGGGCTATATAAAGGCAGGGAAACCTCAGCCAGCTCAAAAGAAAGTCTTGGAGCTGGTGGTGTTCTCCCTCCCTCCTGCCTTCACGTGATTCAGCTTCCCCACGCCGGGAGCCGAGGACAAGTCTCCTTGTAAGTACCCGAACTGAACCGGCATTGTGTGTGGGACCACCCCAGCCTCCGGGCATGACGGTGGCTCCGGGGAAGAGGAGCCCCCATCCTCTCCCTTCGTAGAAGTGGAGGAAAACGCTGTGGGGGAGCCTTGTCCCATCCCACAGCCCCGGGGAGGGGGTTCCCCTCTCCTCTCCCTTCAGAGGACTGGGGGAAGCTGTGGAGGAGCCCCGTCCCATCCCACAGCCTCGCACCGAGTTCTGCCCGTTGCTGCGGGATGAACAGGCTCCAGCTCCCGTCTCAAAGCAGCCTGGGGGCAGGCGGCACATCTCGGGGGACTGTGAGGGTTGTGGGACTGCCCCACGGGCGAGGGCTCGCTCCTTTGCGAAGTGCTGGAGCTCCCCGCTGCACAGCACGCACGGGGCTGGCGCCTGTCCCTGCGGTTTGGGGAGCGGGGTGTGTTCAGGGCGGGGGGAGTGCTGGAGTGGGTGTTCCCAGATGTGGGACCCTCGGGCTCCACGGGGCCAGTGCTGGGGCTTGTATACAGCGCCCTGGGGTGGGGGGTGTGCCCCTCATGGGCTGCTGGTGCAGAGGTTTCGGGCAAAGGCTACCTGGGCAGCACTGTGGGGGTTTCAGGGAGAGCAGTGGAGCCGTGGGGAGCTATGCCCTGCCCCGGGCAGGTTGGACAGTAGCTGCTTCCCTTCCAGTGTGTGTCCCCATGGCCTGTCCATGCTGACACCCATGCACGTCCCCAGGCCAGTCGGTGCTGACCCTACTGTCTGCCTCCAGGTGCGAGATGGCTGCCGGCAGCTGCCTCCTTCTCCTCCTTCTGCCCTCGCTGGTCACAGCCTCGCACAGCCCTCCCGGCTGTAAGATCCGGATTACTTCCAAGGGGCTGGACCTGGGTAAGGGGCAGGCCAGGATCTCACAGTCTGGGAAAGAGGGATCTTGGGCACCCTCCTGGGGTCTCTTGTGTTGGGCTCTGCCTGTCCTGCTCCACCGTGGGGCAGCCGGGGAGGAGTGGGGGCTGTCATGGGCCATGCTGCTGGGAGGGCACATCCCAGCCCAGCCTCGTTTTTCTCTGCAGTGAAGCAGGAGGGGCTGCGCTTTGTGGAGCAGGAGCTGCAGAACATCACGGTGTCAGACCTGCATGGAAATGAGGGGCAGTTCCAGTACAACATCAGCCAGTGAGTGCTGCCTGCTGCCCACGGCTTCCCATCCCCATCTGTCTGTCTAACCACCCCTGTCTCCTCCATGCAGGGTCAAGGTGACAGACCTGCAGCTGGCCTTTTCAGACCTGAACTTCCAGCCCCAGCAGCACCTTGTCTTCAACATCAACAATGCTTCCATTAGCCTACGCTTCCGCAGGCAGCTGCTCTACTGGTTCTTGTGAGCTGCCTCCCTTCCTGCTGCTCTGGGTGCTAGCCCACCCCACAGCTGTGCTTTCTGGGTGCCACAGGTGCCATGCTGTCCTGCAGCTGGCAGGAGCTGTGTGCTCCTCTCATCTGCTTTCCTGGCTTTTAGCTATGACATTGGGTCCATCAATGCCTCTGCGGATGGTGTCCACATCTACACAGTGCTGCAGTTGGCCAAGGATGAGGCTGGGCGCCTCAAGATCTCCAATATGACCTGCAATGCCTCCATAGCCAGAATGCATGCTGGCTTCTCTGGCACGCTCAGGTACACCTGACCCCCTTCCCACCCCTCAGTGCTTCCTCAGCCCAGCAGTGTGCTGGAATGGGCACAGAGCCACAGGGAGGAAAGGCAGTGCAGAACCACTCTTGTGTCCTCCAGGAAGGTCTATGAGTTCCTGAGCACCTTCATCGTCACAGGGATGCGCTTCCTCCTCAGCCAGCAGGTACAGCTGAGCGCAGAGGAGGGGCTGTGGGATGTTAGGGCTCGGCCCTTTGTGTGTGGAAGAGAGCAGAGTTGTATCCCACCTGTCTGCTGGGCCTTGTCCTGCCTCTGCAGCTCCTCATCCAGTCCTGGGGGTAATTCCTCTCAGCCTGGCTCCTTGCCTTGCAGATCTGCCCATCCCTGGAGCATGCCAGCCTGGTGCTGCTGAACTCTTTGCTGGACACTGTGCCTGGTGTGTGTTGCCCTGGGAAAGGGACTGGATCCCATTAACTATGGGGCAGACAGGGCTGGGCATCAGGATGCCAGGCAGCTCCAGGCTAAGTCACACCAGCACATCTTCCCTGGCAGTGAGGAACTATGTGGATGAGCATATCGGGATTGACTACTCTCTCCTACGGGATCCGTCCATCTCTACTGACACCCTTGACCTCGACTTCAAGGTGAACACTGGATCTTGCCTTGCTGGTCTTTCCCCATCCCTGTGGAAAGGCTGTGCCAGCAGGCACATTTGGCTCCATGGAGCAGGTGAGGTGAGCTGCCCCGTGGCTGTGGGAACCTCTCCTGCTCTTGGTCCAGGGCATGTTCTTCCCCCGGGTGAGAGAGGACCAAGAGCTAGAAAACCACGCGGTGGAGCCGGTGATCAAGGAGACCGAACGCATGGTTTATGTTGCTTTCTCTGAGTACTTCTTTGACTCAGCCATGCACTCGTACTTCCAGGCAGGAGTGCTGACCATAGAGCTACAAGGGGAAAAGGTAAGGAGCACCAGACACTCAGACTGTCTCCAGGCAGGAGGGAGGGGTGGTCTGTGTCACAGAGCAAAGGAGATGGCATCCAAGGAGCAGTTTTGCTGGAACCTGCAGCAGTGGCTTGCTCCTCCCTCTCCACAGGTGCCAAAGGACCTGGAGGTTTTGCTGAGAGCCACATTCTTTGGGACCATCTTCATGCTGGTAAGGACATCCCAGACAGGTTGGAAGGCATGGCAGAGCCCCAGGGCAGAGCACAGCCCGGCCCCGCCCTCAGCCTCCAGCTCACCTGCCTTCCCCAGAGCCCGTCTGTGGATGCTCCGCTGCGGCTCGTGCTGCAAGTCTCTGCTCCTCCCCGCTGCATCATCAAACCCTCGGGGACCTCAGTCTCAGTCTCTGCTTTCCTGAACATCTCACTGGTGCCCCCGGACCGCCCACCTGTCCAGCTCTCCAGCATGGCTATGGTGAGGGGGGTGGCTGGGACTCCTTGTGCAGTCACTCCAGTGACTGCAATGTCCCCCATCCTGTGTTGTAAGGCACTGGTGTCACTGAGCTGAGGGACACTGGACCTGTGGGTTGAGTTGGCATGGTTATCCTCTGCCTGCTGTGAGTCAGCCCTCTTCCTCTCCAGGAAACAAAGCTGAGTGCCAAGGTGTTTCTGCAAGGGAAGGCGCTGCGTGTGCAGTTGGACCTACGACGGTATGCCTAGGGTCCCATGGGGGCATGAGGAGTCCCTCCACACCCTACTCACAACTGCTTCCTTCTGTCCAGGTTTCGCATCTATTCCAAGCAGTCAGCGCTGGAGTCGCTTGCGGTGAGGGCATGGAGATGGCCTGGGAACCTTTATGCCCAGCCACAACATGGGGTGGGCTCGGGAGAGGCTGTCCATTCTGCATCCCTACTTACAGCCCTCCCTGCCCTGGCTGGCAGCTCTGCCACTACACTGACCCCAGCTCTTCTCCCACAGCTGTTCTCACTGCAGGCCCCTCTGAAGACCCTGCTGCAGCTGACCATCATGCCCATTATTAACGGTAGGCATCACTGCTCCCACACAACTGGGAGTGTAGGCAGGGGCATAGCAGGGCTCAGCCTCATCTCAGCTCTCCCTCCCTGCAGAGAGGACAAAGAAGGGAGTGCAGATCCCATTGCCCGAAGGCATGGACTTCACCAGGGAGGTGGTCACCAATCATGCGGTATGTGGTGGGATGGGACAGCCTGTGCCTCCATGTCCTGCTGGGAAGAGTATTGTCACCTCCAGCCTTACAATGACCCTCTTTCCTCTGCAGGGATTCCTCACAGTGGGAGCTGATCTCCACTTCTCCAAAGGGCTGCGGGAGGTGATTGAGAAATACCGCCCAGTGCCGACTGCCACTGCCTACTCCAGCTCCTGGCCCACAGAGCCCAGCCTGGACCCCAGCTCACTCTAGCTCTCCTCCCTGGACCAAGGGCAGATCCTGGGCTGGACCCGTAGACTGTAGGTAGGAAGCAGCTTCCCTGGTACCACCAGCACATTGTCAGGGCATCCAGGCCCTGGTGGGGCGCAGCAAGGTGGAGAGGGTGCTCTGGGAACCCCTGCTGCACCCCTGCTCATTACACTAATAAACCACCTGACTCCAACCACATGGCCTCATTGCTCGGAGGACATGTCCATGCTGGGGAGATAGAAAGGGGGCAGCTGATGCTGCTGCCCAGCTTGGGTCCTTGGGAGCAGACACAGCTTAGTGCAGTGCCAGAGGGCTCAGAGTGACTGTGCTGCTGCCATTTTGGTAGGTCACTTGTTTCCAGGATGCAGGGACCACTGCAGAGAGGACAGCTCACAGAGCCCAGGGCTCCCTGGCACAGGGCATTGGCACTCACTGGTGCTCCTCAGAGAGCAGAGGAAAGCGAAGCAGGGGCTGGCAGAAAGGTGCAAGGAGGAGCAGAACCACCTTGGTCAGAGTTTATTGCGAGTTCCTGAAGCACTGCGTGCCCTGGCAGTGGGATTGTTGTGGTAGTGGTGTAAGTCTCCTTCAGTGGGAGCAGAGGTGATGGGAACCAAGGCAGAGGTGAGCAGGACCCAGCTGCCCCCTGCTGCTGCTCCTCACAGCCTGCCCAGGCCGTGTGCCTGTGGGCCCAAGGGGAAGTGCTGGGGATTGCTCCCCACCTGGGAAGGAAGAAGCTGCCACCACAGACAGGGAGGAGGCAAGACAGGAAGCCACAAGGAAGGAGGTGGCTGCAACAGGTGCACAACGCCTCTCCCACAAGGACAGAGTCCCCCAGCCCATGCCCCCCACCCATGGCAGGCAGCCCTGTCCAGCTGGGGGGAAGGCTGCAGGCATGACGGGTCTGTGGTGTAGCTGAGCAGCAGCAAGGACAGGCTGTGTGAGGTGCCGGCAGTGAGGGCAGGTGGTGTGGTGAGAGCAGCTGGAGCGACGGGCGCTACCTCTGCAGCTCTTAGTAAGGCTGGTTCTTAATGAAGCGGCAGAACATGGTGAAGGCAGCAAGTGGCCGGTCTGTGGGCACCATGTGGCCAGCTCCCTGTAGGAAAGGGGCAGAGGTTGTCAGTGTGGTTGGGGTGCTGACACCACCCTACCCTGACTGCAACCTTGGTGTCCAGGACACCCACCCACAGCCCCATTCCTGGCCCCCAGAGCCCTCAGCCCTACCTTGACAGTGAGGAAAGCGATGTTGGTGAATTCCTTCACAAAGCCACCGATCTGGTTCTCACCGTTTTCAGTGTAGAGCCAGGGCCGGCGTGCCACCTGCACCTGGGAGTAACAGCAGTGCCTTCAGCACCTGCAGCTGGCCCTGTCCATGCTTCTGCCACAGCACATAGCCTGGAGCCAGTGACTGGCCTGGCCTGGGCCCTGCCCATTTACCTTCTGGCACAGGGAATCCACAAACCACTCATCCCCGAGAAAGTTGCAAGCCATGTCGACGTCCCCATTGTATACCAGGATCCTGTATTTCTGTGTAGCAGAGAGAGAGTGAGCTGTTGGCAGGGCAGCAGCCCCAACCATCTAGGAGGCTGAGCTGGCAGAGACATTCCCAGGGTCTGTGGGCTCCCCTGCACACACCGTGGCTCCAAGCAGCTTGAGGTACTGCTCATTCATCTGCATGTACAGGCGCTTGTAGCTGCGGTTCACGTCGAAGCTGTGGAGGAAGCATTCGAATCGTGTCTGCTCTTTCTCAGAGCGGTCCCTCCCTGCCCACAGCTTGCTCACCTGCACACCTGCCACTCTGGTGCCTCAGGGGAGATGTGCAGAGCCTTACGCACCTCGGGAGAGTTCAGATACATACTAGGAGCTGTGGAGTTGGTGCAGGGCGGGTCCATCCGGACCTTCTTTCGGGCCACTGGCATCCGGAACAGGTTCTGGCAGAATTGGGAGAGTCTCTGTCACAACAGCACCTGCCCCATGGAGCAGTTTCTTTCTGCCCCTCCTGCCCACAGCAGCACAGCTGACTGAACAGAGCTTGCTCACAGCCCAGGAGCACGGGCACCTCGGCTCACCTGCCGCCAGGAGAACCTCAGTGGCATCCGGATGAAGGAGTTGCCCAGGTCGTGTGTGATGAGATAATCACCCTCGTACCTGTAGCCAGAGCGAGTATGAGGACAGACTGAAAACCCTGGAGAACAAGGGCTAAGGGCTCTCCTGGGGGGAGTCCTCAGCAGCAGCCACACATCAACTGTCCCAGAGGGGCCCCCTGCCCAGCCCACCATGCCCCTCTGTGCCAGTGCAACCAAACTGAGCTGGTGCCTGTAGAACCATCTTTCCTGGGGCCACTCACCTCATGCTCCCTGGGACACCTCCATCACATGGGGCATAGAGGTTGTAGATATTGAGGCCAGACTCCTCTACAATCTGAATCATCTCCCCCATCTGCAAGAAATCGCAAGAAGGGTTTGGGACTCAGCAAGGCCTTTGTGGAACTGTGGGCCCACCAAGTGCTGCTTGGCGCACACAGGGGCTCTGGATCCCCTCACCTTGAGTGTGCAGTTCAGGTTGGAGTTGTCATGGAAGTTGCACTTCCCCTGGGAGCAGCAGAAGGCCTGCAGGTCTTTCCACAGCCTGTGGGCAGAGACCAGGTGGCTCTCTGCCTAGTGGCCACAGGCACACAGCTTAGCCCCATGCTCTCTTTACCCCACAAACAAATGCACCCATGGGAATTGCCCGGGACAAGGAGCCACAGCCCAGCTGCTGGCTCAGGGCAGGCTAGGTGCTGCCCTTGTCTCAACACCACCGACCCAGACAGCCCCAGCCTCAGCTGTGCACTCATCCTGCTTGCACAGGGATGGCACATCCAGCATTCCCTCTGCTCTTACTCGGTCCCCAGCAGCCCGTGGTAATAGGCAAAGTAAACCAGGGAGTTGTCATTGATCTCATAAGATGAGAGGCCGTTTCCCACAGCGATTCCCTGCAAGGCAAGAAGAAAACAACCCTGTTGTGTTCCAGCTCCCCGCAGGGCAGTCACAGCACAGCAGCCACAGGCAGGAAGCAGATGTGGAACTGTTTACTCTGCGGAGGGAACAGGGAGCGTTGGGGGTGCCTGAGGACGCTCCCCCGGCAGCAGGGACAGACACGTCCACCAGCAGCTGCTGCCAGAACCCCAGGAAGAGATGAAAGGCTGCAGGGCCAGGCGTGCCCTACATCCTGGCTGGTCCCACCCCAGTTGTACCAAGCTCTCTGCTCCTTGGCTGGGCAGAGCCAAGCTGCCCACCTTCAGGTTGAGGCTGGGGTCCTGCATCACCCACTCTGCCAGTGTGGGAATGTAGACCCCTCCATAGCTCTCCCCTGTGAGGAAGAGATCGTTCTTGGAGTACTCGGGGAAGAGCCGGAGAAAGTCCTTCAGTGCCAGATAGTTGTTGTGAGCAACCTGCAGGGAGAAGGTGGCATGGTCAGGTGGTGAGGCTGCACCCCATGCCAAGGAGGGGGCAGGCAGGGGAGCAGGGCTCTCCCTGCACCCCAGTCACTCGCCTCCGTGTCATTTGTCGCATACTTCTTGTCATCAGAGTATGAGAAGCCGACACCAGCAGGAGACTCCACATAGAGGATGTTGGCAATCTGCGAGGACAGCAGAGGAGCCAGCAATCAGGGGAGACCCTCTGGCCCAGTGGGGCCAAGGGCTGCTGGCCCCGCCCATGGCAGCACCCACAGGAGCGTGGCCCGCCCCAGGGCTGTGCTGGGGTGGCCACATTCCTGTTCTGCTCAACAGCAGACTCAAGAGGAGGGAGGGTGTGTTGGGTGAGAGGTGAGCAGCAGAAGGGTCAGCTTCATGGAGAAGGCAGGAGGAACTGGTTCAGGGCCACCCCATCTCAAAGCCACAAAGGGAAGCAATGCCTGTGCCTGTACCTTGTTCCATGCGTACTCATTGTACTTCAGTGTGACCCCATCGGGCTGGATCTGAGGAAGAAGGTGGTGACTGATGGGCAAAGCAGGGCAGGACACAGCGGGATGGCTCGTGCCACGCAGCTGGTCATCCCCTGAGTCCTCGAGCCACAGGATAGCAGTGACTACTAACCAGGAAGGGGCCATGCTCCTTGAGGAAGCCCTCCATGGAGCTGCAGCCAGGGCCCCCGTTCAGCCACAGCACTAGGGGGCTGCTCTGGGGATTGCTCTGGGCCTCCACGAACCTGTGGAGGTGCAGGTGTGAGTGCCGGGTGCCAGCCAACGCCCCCCCATCGCCAGGCGCAGTCCCACGTACCAGTAGTGTAGATACTTGCCCGGCCCGGCACAGAGGTAGCCCGAGAAGTGGCGGAAGGAGGGCTGCTTTGGCAGCCCGGGCAGGTAGGTCACCTCATGGTCTGGGGGGGCGGCCCAGCCCAACCCCAGCAGCAGCAGCGACGACAGCAACACGGGCCCCATCTGCGGTGGGCGGAAGGGACGGTCATGGTGCTGTCGGCCAGGAACGGCTGCGGCAGCGCCCCGCGAGCGCCCCAGCCCTCCACTCGGGGCTGACGCCCGGCCCAGTCGGCTCCCCTGGCGCCGGTCCCGGCCCCTCCACCCCGGCCCCCCGGGCCCGTCCCGGTGCCCCCCCGGCCCCGCTGACCGCGGCCGCTCCCGGCGCGGCGCTCGCAGGCGGCGGTCACGGCGCGCACATGACACGCGCCCATATGACCTGCGGCGCTCACGTGAGCGGGGCGGGGCTGGGGAGCGACCAATCAGCGCCCCGGGGGCGGCTGGCCCCGCCCCGGCCCTGCCCGCGCACGTGGGAGCGGCCCCGGACCGGGACCGGGAGCGGGACCGTGGGCGGGGGAGGCACCGGCGGAGCCCCCGCACCCCGACGTGGGCAGCACCGGTTACTGCTGGGTAGCGGGCACTGCTGGATGTAGCCGGTACAGCTGGGTACCACCGGCCACAGCTGGGTGCCATCCAGCCCCGCTGGGTAAAGCCGGGCATCACCATGTGAGGACCACTGGCCACTGCTGGCTATAGCTGGTACCACTGGGCACCACCGGGCACTGCTGGACAGCATAGGCACGGCCAGGCACCCCGGCCCAAGTGGCAGCACTGGACAGTCCAGTATAGAATGTCTGTTGGTCTGGTTTGAGCCCTGTTTTGCCCAGCAGCCGCAGGACCCCCCCAACCTTCCCGATGGCACTAGGACCCCCCCTTGAGCCCTCTGGTTGTCCCTCCCAGCCGGGCTGTCACCACCTCACAGCAGCTGTGACAGGGACAGTTAAAAATAGCTCCGGCAGCAATGGCTGCCCGGTGCCGGCTTGCTGCACGCTTCCACCACATCCACGGCGCCAACATCCGCCTGGATGCCTCACACACGCAAGCCACACGGGTGGAGAGCTTCGCCAACGGGCTGTGCTTCAGCCAGGAGCCTCTGGCACCCGGGCAAATCTTCCTGGTGGAGATTGAGGAGAAGGAGCTGGGCTGGTGCGGGCACTTGCGCGTGGGACTGACAGCCCATGATCCCCAGAGCCTGGAGGTAGTGCCTGAGTACTCGCTGCCGGACCTGGTCAACATGGGGGACACCTGGGTGTTTGCCATCACCCGGAACCACAACCGTGTGGTGGTGGAGGGGGAGGAGGCGCAGGCGCGGGGGCAGCCCTGGGAACCCTTCCTGCTGATCGAGCGGTGCGCATCCCCCGTGACACGCTGGTGGGGCGCAGCCGGCCCGGCCGCTACAGCCACATCCTGGATGACCTGTACAAGATGAACGTGCTGCCTGCGACCGCCCGGCGCAGCCGCATCGGGGTGCTGTACGCCCCGCAGCCCGACGGCACCGCCGACATGCACATCGTCATCAACGGCGAGGACATGGGGCCGAGCGCCCGGGGGCTGCCCACCACTCGCCCGCTCTACGCCGTCATTGACGTCTTTGCCTCCACCAAGAGTGTCCGGGTGATCCCGGTGGATTATGGCTGTAGGTACCTGTGCCCCTCTCTGTGGGACGTGCTGTGTGGGCCAGGAGTGGGGGAGCTCTGGTGGGGTCATCCCATAGTTGCCAACAGTGGGAAGGTTGGCATGTGCCACTGGGCACAGGGACACGGGGTAAGAGGGCACAGGAAAGCCCCTGGTCCTTGTGGAGCAGAGGCTAGATCCACAGTACTGCTGGTTGGCAGTGTCTCATGAAAGCTCTGCCATGGGGAGAAACCCCCAGCAGCAGCAGCAGTCAAGCAGAGCCCCCCCCGGCCACCCTTCCCAATCAGAGTGATGGGGTAGGGTGTTTGGGGCCACGCCACAGCTGTGAGGCCTCAGCTTTGTGCCCAGCTTTGCCTACAGCACGTGGCAGCCAGAGCCAACCAAGATCCTGCCCTGGCATCAAAACATCCACCTACACCCACCATGGCTCAGCACACTGTGCCCACACACTTGCCACGTGCCCCAGACACAGTGTTCCCTGGGCAGGCACCCTGTGATGGCATCAGAGCCTGGGCATTATCCTGCGTCCCTTGGCTTGTTGGGGGGACCAGACCAATGAGTGCTAATTAACACCATGCTGGAAAAATGAGGAGATGGATCAGGTGAGACTGAGCCAACAGAAGAGCTAGAGCCAGAGTACTGGCTGCTCACAGCACTGGGGGCCACTGCTTCTCATGCTGATGTCAAGAGCAGCTTCTTCTGTCCCAAGGCTGGAACCTGGTATTCTCCCTGGTGTAACACCTGAGGAGAGTGCTGGCTGCAGCAGACAGTACCTATGCTGCTGAGCTACCCCCATGGCTCTGAGAAGCGGTATCAGAGGAGCAGGAACCAGGCAGATTCTGTGCAGGTGCTCAAGGGGATGGTTCTCATGGTGGTCTGCCCCAGAGGCGTGGCGGGTGCTGTGTCTGCAGGCAGTGCAGCCCCAGGCTGCAGACGCTCACCCAGCGACCTGTGCAGGGGCCAGTGCAGGCAGACCAAGGGAGTGGGATGGTAAAGAAACACAGCATGGGCATGTGAGACCCTGGAGAGTTATTTGACAGCTGCCAGAGAAATGCAAAGCAGGCACAGTCACACACAGCTTGGGCACATAACTGTCTCTCAGCCTTCCTCCTAATAACGGGAAGAGCTTTGCTGCCCGGGGCCCTTAAGCTTCCAGCCCTGCTGGAGCAGCCTGGCACCAGCCCCCGCAGAGCCCGTTCGAGCCCAGGGCAAGATGATGCCACAGGACAAACTCACCCACCACTGCCTTTAACCACAGTGCCTCTGAGAAGCTCTGCCAGCTCCTCCACCCCTCTGTGCTCAACCTCACTGCTGACTTGCCCAGCTCAGGTACACTCTCTGTTCTCTTCCAGTTCCTTCCTGCAGACGCTGTGCCGGCTGGTTATCCAGAAACACATCGTGCACCGCCTGGCCATCGATGGCCTGGACTTGCCCCCGCTACTCAAGAGCTTCTGCCAACACGAGTGAGGTATCGAGGGTGCTGCTGGGCTGCCCCCCACATCAACAGCCCCCCAGTGATGGCTGCCCGGCAGGCTCTGTGCCCCTCCCTGCCCACTCACCCCAGCATGTGCTGCTGAAGGGCTGACATGAGAGCAGGGCCAAGTGGGGTTGGGATTTTCTCCACGCTGATCGTGTGGCATGCCCAGAGCATGGGCAGGGAAATTGGTCAGAGAGAGCAATAAAGTGTTTCCAGACAAGACTCTGTCACAGGAGGCTTGAGGGGTTGGGACCCTCCTGTGCTTCAGCAACCCCTTGTGGGAGCAGTTCCCCCACCAGTGAAGAAGGCAGCACAGGCCACAGCCCCGTGGGATTCAGGACATGTTCCTGGCCCTGGAATTACGCTGGGACTGTCTGGGTGGATCAGAATGAGTACTGGGGTGGGTGGAGCATGGGAGGGCACAGCACAGCACTCACGTGGAGGTAAATTACAGCCGGACGATCATCCCGTCTGGGCAGTTTCACTCTTGGGAAAGATGTTTACCCAGAGAACGATGAGTTATTTCCTGTGTGCTCAGCTTGGAGGGGGATGAGCCAGATGCTGGAGCACCCAGACAGCAGTGCTGGCAGCAGCCGTTGCTTGGGCACGTGTCTGTGGCCACAGAGCCAGTCACAGTGACCTGGTGTGGGGCACAGCCATCCTGACTTGGAGCTCCATGCCCTCGGCTCCATGCCCTCAGCCAGACCCTTCAACTGGCAGGTGGGGATGGCAGCTGGCATCCTGCAGTGTCTATGCCAGGCTGGAGGGGAGGCAGGGTGGCAGCTGTGCAGAGGAACAGGCTGGAGGGGAGAGGTCTCCTAAAATCTGACCCACGGGAGCCAAAAAAAAATAGCAGAGGGGCTGGCAAAGCCTCTTCTGCAGCGCAACCAAAGGGGAAACAAGCAGCTCTAAGCTTACAAAAAGGTGTTTTAAAGAAACACGATGCTATATTTAGTCAGAGACTAGATAGTATCAGATCATGTTACAAAACTCTTGCTCAAAGGAAATCCCCAGCCCACAACCAGGGCCAACTCCATCAACACCAAAGTGTTAATGAAGGAATTGCTAAATGGGGCAAACATGGACAGCGACCAAACCACAGCAATGGAGCGAGGTCTCTGACATTCCCTGCTATGTCCTAACAGGCTAGGAGCTGCTGAGGCTGGAGCTCATCTGGCTGCGATGGGGCTGGGGAACTCAGCCACTCCAGAGCAGCGCCCACAGACCAGGGCGTTTACTCTCCAGGCTGCTTTCCCTCCCCCACCCTTGCATGAAGCCTTTGCTCCCCACCTCCCTGCAGTGTTATCTGCCCGGCAGTGACCCCCGCACATGAGGGCGGGTTCCTCTTTCTTGAGGAATTGAGAGCAGCTGCTGCAACCAGACAAACAACACCCCTGCTCTGCAGTGGTCTGCAGCACCGTGGGATTGCCACCTTCAGGAGCTGCCACGTGGGGCACCACGGTGACAGGGCCACTGTGGAGTACTGCCCTTAGCCCTGCCCAATTCCCCAGCCCCTGTTCCCTGGGCAGGGAGGGGTGGCTGCAGCTGGCACAGGGACAGACTCAGCTCCCAAACAACACGAGGGTGATTTATTGGCTCTGTTGCACAACACCTCACAGCTGGATGCTGCAAGAAGCTGTGGGTGCTGGCCACAGATGAAATGGTTTTGTCACATGTAATTGTACCTAGATTCCTAAAAATCTATGAGCTCTTATGGGAGTAATTTAAGAAACCACAAAGAGCTGGCTGATGTCATCACAAAGACTTGATTTTTGAGCAGTTTTGGGAATCTGGAGAGGTCCCACATGACTGAAAACTGGGAATGATGTCCTGTTTTAAAAGAAGGGCAAGAAGGAGAACCCTAGAAACTACAGGCCTGTCAGACTCACTTCAGTGCCCAGTAAAATCATGGAAAAGATCATTCTGGTGGGTACTGAAAAACACCTGGAGGAGAACACAGTCACTGGTTGCAACCAGCATAACTTCATGAGGGAAAAGTCCTGCTTTTTAAAGACTTTGTTCTATAACAGAGTAACCCCCCAAATGACCAAGGAAAGCCTGTAGATGTAATGCTTTAGGGCTTCAGCAAAACTTTTGATACTGTCTGTCCCAGTATTCTTTTGGACAAAGTGTCCAGCTTGCAGCTGAGTAACCCTGTTACACAATGGGTGAGCAACTGGCCCACAGGTCAGGCACAAAGAGTTATAATGAATAGGGTAACATCAGGCTGGTGTCCAGTCACTAGAGGGGTTCCCTAGTGCTCCATCCTTGGCCCAATTATCTTCAACATCTTCATTAATGACTTGGACTCAGGACTTGAAGGAATACTAAGCAATATACTAATGTTTAGTGCTGACAACACTAAATTGGGAGGAGCTGTCGACTCCATTGAGGGCAGAGAGGCCCTGCTGAGAGACCTCGACAAATTGGTGAGATGGGCAATCACCAACTGCATGAAGTTTAACAAGAGCGAGTGACAGAATCCAAACCTTGTACAGGGCAACCCTGTTGTCCCTGGAAAAGGACCTGGGGGTCCTGGTTGATGGCAAGTTGAATATGAGTCAGCAGTGCCCTGGCAGCTAGGAGGGCCAACCCCATTCTGGGGGCATCAGGCACAGCATCTCCAGCAAGGAGGGGATTGTCCTGCCCTGCTCTGCACTGGGGCAGCCTCATCTTGAGTCCTGGGGGAAATTTGGGCACAACAATACAAAAAAGACATTGAGTTATTAGAGGGAGTTCAAAAGATGCCACGAGGATGGTGGTGGGACTGCAGGTGAAGTTTATGAAGAACAGTTGAGGTAACTTTGGTGTATTCAGACTGGAGAAGAGGAAACCAAGGGAAGACCTCATTGTGGTCTTCAACATCCTCACGAGAGGAAGCAGAGGGGCAGGTACTGATCTCTCCACTGTCATGACCAATGACAGAACTCGAGGAAATTATATAAGGATGAGTCAGGAAAGATTGAGGTAGGATATAAGAAAAAGGTTTTGCACCTAAAGTGTGGCTGAACACTGGAACAGAATCCCATGGGCAGTGGTCATGGCATCAAGCCTGTCTGAGTTCAGGAAGTGTCTGGACAATGCTCTCAGGCACATGGTGGGATTTTTGTGGTGTCCTGCACAGGACTGGGAGTTGGACACGATCCCTATGGGCCCCTTCCAAGTCAGCAGGTTCTATGATACCAGCACCTCCCACATCGCACCACCCAGAGCTGGCTCCCAGCCACAGCTGTTAGCCAGGTCAGTGACTGTCACCCTTCCTGTGGGATCAGGAGCTCACAATCCAGTTCCTCTGCTGCCCCATGCAAGAAATGATGCTCACTCAGCAGATCAAGGACCCAAACTGCCCCTTCCACGCCAAGGAAATGACAGGCTGAGGGGAATGAAGGTCCAAGACAGGACACAATGGAAACACCCAGCTCAGCTCCCACTCAGTGCTCGAGCTTCACCTCAAAGTAGGGCCTGATCCAGCTATCAGCCAGCTCCCACAGAGTCCTGTGCTCAAGGTCCTCACTCCTGTGGCAGGTAGCTGGCTGATCTCAGCTGTGAGCAAGGACACCACCAGAGATTTATTCAAAGACTTGTTCCAGGAGCTCTTTAGGACCTCCAAGAGGCCATCAGCACTATCTCACCCAGCCTGATGGGCATCACATCCCCTCTCCCATGGTCTGCTGAGCATCTCCCCCTGCAAGAGCTTCCTGTTTGAATTCAGCATGGTCAAGATGTGCCAGCAGGACAGCTAGAAAGCCTGGTTGAAGTGGCAAGTGTAGCTACTTGGTGGGCATCCTCCAGGATCTGTACGCTAAGCATGTCCTACCCAGTGCCAATCAGCTGCATGGACTTCTGAACCACTGCCAGCTCACTCAGGCAGCAGCCTCTGTGCAAATGCCACTCAAAGTCTGCCTGATGCCTTCAGTCCCTTGGGTAATCTAATCTTCATTGTCATCCTCTGAGGTTTCTGTGGTCTCCAGTTTTACCACAGGATACAGGATCTAACAGGGACTGAGCTTGCTGGTTCACTCTGGAGAAGAGCGTGAGGTGTTTCAGGCTGACACTGAAGGACCTCAGGCAGCTGGTGGACTCTGGAGAACAATCACACGACTCTCAACAGCTGCTACAGAGCCAGCTGACACAGGCTGCTGCTTCTGCTGAGCTGCTGCCACAGTGAGGGAAGCCTGGCACACCAGAGGGGCAAGAGGCGAGTCTGAAATAGGCAGAATTTGAGGAGCTGCCTGAGCAGCACAGTGATCAGAATGGGGAACAGAGAGTGTCATGGCATCAGGAGGGTTCTTAGAAATACACTCTTTGTAGTGCTGGGCCAAGATGGTAATACATCTCTCCAGAGGGAGCCCAGCACTGAAAATCTGACTCAACCCTTGGATGACAACCTCCAGCTCCATGAAGTCACTGCTCTCCCCCCAGCTGCCCTCTGTGCGTGGCCCAGATCCCATCCTCGAGCAGCCAGTGAAGGTGGAGCTGAGGCAGCAAGTCCGGCATGATGAGGTCTCTCAGGATGGTGAGCAGCTCCTGCCGGGGGCTCTCAGTGCCTGTCCCCACGGCTTTCCTAGCGGCGATCACGGCCAGCCGCTCGGTGCGGTGCTCCAGGCGCAACTGCTGCACGGAGAGCTGCACCGCGGCCGCCGGGAAGGCGCGGGCCAGCGCGGCTTGGGCTGTCCGTGCGGGCCCGCTCCGGGCTGCCGCTACCGGCGGGGCCATCGCGGCGCGGCCCCGCACGGCACTCGGCACCGGAGCGCTCGGGCGCCGCCCGCAGCGTTCGCTGAGCATCGCACCGGGCCGGGGATGCCGGGAGCGCCCCTCGGTGTGGCCGCTACCCAGAGCGGCGTGCGGACACCGGCTCCTGCCTGGCTGGCTCCCCCTCCTCCCTCCTCCAGCTGCTCCCCATCGCTCTGCAGCAGCTCGAGGCTCAGCGACTGGACTCTCTCGTCTCTTCAGCAACAAGTGCACCGCTCTCCGCCCTCGCTCCTTGCTCTCCACAAGGAGGCGTAGAGGACTTGTCCTCCCTTGCCCGATGTAGGAGAAGACTCTCAGCAGCTGCTTGAAGAAGCACTTCATCACATTGGTGTGGAAGCTGATACCCATGTGTTTGTGTCTTTAGCCCTAAACCACACGGTTCTGCAGCTCTGGAGGAGCAGGCTAGAACATGACAAGAAAAACTTCAAGGAAGAAGCTTAAATTATGTTTTAAGAAGGCAAGTTATATTTTAAAAGGGCAAAGGGAGCAGTTGCGTAACTAGTGAGTGACCTTGCAGCCTTTGTACACACAAGCAGATCCACCAACTAAGATGGAAAGGAAACAGCGACACTACACCCGCTTGGAGAAGTGAAGGCCGTGGAATCAAGTGCTCCCTGGGGGAAACCTGATATCACCTTTCCACTGCAGCGAGGTAAGGACAGCTGGAGAATGCTGCAGATGCCGATGCTTGGAGTCTTGAGCTGAAAAAGGCAGGAGCTATAGAGTGTACAGCTGTACAGTGAACACGGCAAGTGTGTGGCACAGCTGGTGGCGCCCCGGTACCGGGGCATCACACTACCGGCATCAGCCCGGTTATTAAAGCCAGGTACGTTACAGGGCCTGTGCCCCGGGACAGAGCTGGGCTGGGCCCAAGCGGCGGCTCCACGGGGCCTGGCGATGCCACGCTGGGGGACCCCGGGCGCACGGCCCCACCATAGGGCCCGCTGCGAGCTCCAGCCGGACACGGCGGGTGGGCGTTTCCTGGAGGACAGCGGTGCCGTGCTGCCGGCTGTGGCTGCGCACCGGGACGCAGCTCCGCAGCCCGTAGAGGCAGCCCTTGTAGGCGAGGAAGCGGGCGCATGGCGAGGGGGGACGCGAGGGGATGCTCTCCGCCCAGCCGTCGGTTCCGCGCCCGCAGGACCGGGCCAGCCCCACCCCGCCATCCCCGTTAAACCAGCCGGGCACCGCCCGCACCCTGATCCTGACCAATCAGCGCCGTCTTCTTCCGATTGACAGGAGGCGAGCCAACCAGCCCAGAGTATTCTGACAAGACAAGGGTGACTGATGGCTCTACTGTCCAATCACGTGGCGGTGTGCTCCGCGCGGACTGGCGGTGCTTCCTGGTCCGCCCTGCTGGTCGGGGCGCGGTGCCGGTCCCGGCTCGCGGGGGTCATGGGGACTCCGGGCGACGCCGGCGGGGCTGGAGCGGGGCCGGGGGCCGAGCCGCCGCCCTCCGGGGACCTGCGCAGCGTGCTGATCACCAGCGTGCTGAACCTGGAGCGGCTGGAGGTCGACCTCTTCAGGTGCGCCTGGATGCCGGGGCAGCGGGACCGGGCCGTCCCCTCCTCCGCCGCCACCCTCACCGCGGCCGCCTTCTCCCCGCAGGGGCCAGCACCACTGGGTGCCCGCCACGCAGCGTCTCTTCGGCGGGCAGATCGTGGGGCAGGCGCTGGTGGCGGCAGCCCATGCCGTGAGCCGCGACGAGCAGGTGCACTCGCTGCACTGTTACTTCGTGCGGACAGGTGAGCCCGGGGAACCGGGCGGCGGGTCGGGGTGCGGGGGCTCGGGAGGGGCCCGGCAGTGGCTGGGACGCTGGGGAAGTTCGTAGGAGTGAGAAGGCGCCGTCATCCCGGTCCCAGCAAGACAGGGAGGGTGTGAGTGGCAGTGCGGGGCTCGGCCCCTGCAGGGCAGGTTTTGTCTGTGCGGGGAGCGCCGTGGCCCAGCGGCAGAACGTCCCTTTCCTGTCCCAGGGGACCCCAAAGTGCCGGTGCTGTACGAGGTGGAGAGGACCCGTACAGGGAAGAGTTTCTCTGTTCGCTCCGTAAAGGCCATCCAGCATGGAAAGCCGATCTTCACGTGCCAGGCCTCCTTCCAGCTCAACCAGGGAAGCCCAGTGCAGCACCAGTTCACCATGCCGACCGTGCCACCCCCCGAGGAGCTGCTGACACAGGAGGAGCTCATCCAAAAGTTTCTGCAGTGAGTGGGGTGGAAGGGATGCCCCAGGGATGCCCCTTGTTGCCTGGGGTCTAGGGAGGTGTGGGAGAGGACTGTCTGAGGAGTTCTCAAATATGCCTAGGAGGTAAACAGACAAGGAGGACACGGCAGGAACTGTGCCTGTCTTGTCTTTCTGTGTGCCCCTGGGTCCCTGGGCTGGAGCTGCTGCCAGTAGGATGTGTTCCAACCTGCCTGTTTAGCATTAACCTCACTTCTCTGTCCTGGGCTGCAGGAATCCAAATGTGGCCGAGAGATACAGGAAGCATCTCACAAAGATTCAAGCTCAAGATGTGCCAATTGACATTAAACCTGTGAACCCACCAGATATATTCAGCTCAGAGCCACAGGAGCCGAAGCAGCTCTTCTGGGTGCGAGCAAGAGGCTACATAGGTGGGTCCTGCTGGGTCCAGGTGCCTCCCAATCCAAAGGCTTAAGCGCAAGCTCACACTGTGGAGCACTGTTGCAAGCGAGTTGGCTGAGAAGGATGTGTGATTAGGGGGCTGCCTGTGCCCCAGCCTGGGTAGTTCAAGGCTGTGGGTGCAGAGGTGATGCCATGAGCCATGCTGGGGCATGGCATGGCAAATCTGGAAGGATCTCAGCTGTGCTTGGCAGCTGGCTCCAGGGGAGCAGAGCCCCTGGGGCTCTGCCTTGCACTGCGCCCCAGGCGTGGCCCACGGGCCCCCGTGGGATGGGCAGCACTGGTTGCTCTGCAGGGGAGACTGACATGAAGGTGCACTGCTGCGTGGCTGCCTACATCTCTGACTATGCCTTCCTGGGCACGGCCCTGCTCCCACACCGGCAGTACCGCATCAAGTTCATGGTGTCCCTTGACCATTCCATGTGGTTCCATGCACCCTTCAGAGCTGACAACTGGATGCTGTATGAGTGTGAGAGCCCCTGGGCTGGTAAGTCCTTAGTGCATTTTCAGGATACCTTCATGGTCAAGGCCAGCCCTGCCTGTCGTGGGGGCAGTGGGCTGCAGTCTGACAGTCCCTCTCTGCAGGTGGGTGCCGGGGCTTGGTGCAGGGACGGCTGTGGCGCAGTGATGGGGTCTTGGCTGTCACCTGTGCACAGGAAGGCGTTTTCAGGGTGGAACAGACACCAAACCAGAGCAAGCTCTAGCTGAGGAGACCCTAAAGGAGCTCAGGCATGCCGAGGGAGGGCCCCTGAGATCAAGACAGGACCTGGACAGGAACAGGAAGGAGACCAGGTGGGATCAAGCACTGTAGGAGACCCGGTGCCAGAGGTGTCTGTGACAGACAGTGACCAACAGAGCACTGCTACAACCAGCTGCTAGCTGCACAGCTGTAACCACACGCTGCCATCAGCTATCCTTCACCCACCTTAAAATAAAGCCGTTGGGTGAAGAGTTGCACTCTGTCCCTGGAGTTTGTCCCCTTGGACCTGTGACTGTGCTTGCCCGAGGGCAGGAAGTGCCAGGAGCACGGTGGATCAGCTCTGCCCCCACAGCACACTGGGTCATAGCAGGGGAAGGTACTGTGTGCTTCTTTGGCACACGTTGCTTCCTATTCTCACTTCTGCACTACTTGTGACCTGGCTCCTCAGTTGCTGCTTCTGCTTGCCCTTGGGCTCCTCCCCAGGACTGGGCTTGGGCTTAGGCCCAGCTGGGAGTCAGGAGAAAGGGATGAGGCAGCTCCCACCTCTGTGTGGAGGCTTGAGGCCTCCCACTGATGGTGCCCTGTGGTAGCGAGGCTGAACAGACACATCAGGCGCCTTGCTCTTCTTCCTGCCACGACTTTATTTAATAAAGTCCTTTCTATTGTGTAAGTTTCATGGGAAGTTCCCAGCAAGAGCCCTGGACCCTGCCAGAAGCTTTCCCGTTCCCTTGCAAGGTGCCAGTGCGTCCCAGCTAAAGGCTCAGCCACTCCAGGATCCCCTGCAGAGGGGGAGCAGCTTCTGACAGCACCAGTGTGGGTGGTGAACCCCCATGAGTCTCCAGCCCTGCAAGACAGACTAACCACAGAGAAAGTGCATTCAGGAGGCAGCTCCAGGCATGGGTTGTGCTGCCCATGGGACTGTGGTGCTGCTTCCCTGTCCCATTACCACCCTCGGCATTTCCCTCGCTGTTCCCAGCTGCCACATGCATGAGCCCCCCACAGCCCTTGCCCTCCTGCCCATGTGGGCACAGGTGGCTCATTCCAGGGGCTCCTTGATCAGGCATTCCTTCAGGGAAGGCTGCTGCTGCAGGGGCAGCCCAGCTTCCCGCAGGTCCTGCAGCCGGGCTTCTGAGCGCCGCTTGTCCTTGCCCACCTTCCAGGCCAGGTGGACGTGGGCCTGCAGGAAGGGTCCCAGGAGCGGGTGGCTGCCCTGGGCCTCCAGCAGCTGCAGTGCCTGCTCACAACAGCCATGGGCCTCACTGAGCTGGTCCAGCTCCTGGTGGCAGACGGCCAGCCCAGCCAGTGTCAGCAGGAAGCGGCCGGAGCTGCAGACCCCCAGCCGGTCCTGCAGGCGGTAGGCATTGGCCCAGGTGGCCAGAGCCTCGCGGTACATGCCAGTGCAGGTCAGGCGCTGTGCGGCCTGCAGGTCTGGCAGGAAGAAGAACTCCAGGAACTCAGGAGATCGGCGGATCTCATCGATGGAGTGCAGATGGGACAGGAACTGTTCGAAGGCTCGGCTCCGCTTGGCAATGGTCTCAGCAGTGAAGTTCCGGCGCAATCTCTTCCTGGGGAAGGCAACGCTGGCCATGTCGCAGCTGAAGCGGCAGCGCAGGCGGCGGTTCAGCTGCTCAAAGTCTGAGTAGCGCCGGGCGATGGTGGCAGGGGCCTTGTCGAACTGGCCAGAGCGGATCAGGTAGATGGTGTAGAGCTGTGGGGCAGGCAGGTGTCAGGCAGTGCTGTGGGCACGTTGCTCCCGGTACCGGCACAGCAGGGTGTGCGGCCATAAAGGGGCTGGGGGAGTTTGCCCAGACAGATGGAAGTGGACTGGGCTGCCGCAGCCACAGCACCCATCAGCAATAGTTACCTGAGGCTCATCTGAGCCGCCAGCACCATCCAAGCAGCACGGGGAAAGAGAAAAAAATAAGCGCCAGCACCGTGGCATCCCTGTCCCGGGGAGAGCAGGACTCGTACCCACCCCGTGCCCGCCCAGCTGCACCGGGCTCACTCACCACGTACTTGGAAGAGCGCTCGCTGACCACGCTGGCGCTGGTGACCTCGAAGAGCAGCCGCTGCGGTGCCAGGCTGCCCCGCGACCTCCGCCACAGCTCCTGCAGCTGCCGGGTCAGCAGGCTGCCGCCGGGACGCTCCGCCGCAGAGACCCACTCTGTGCCGGGAGACGGCTGTCAGTGCCCTCCGTGGGGACAGGGCTCTGACATCTGTCGGGCTGCCGGACCCCACCATCGCATGAGTGTTCCTGGAAATCACCCCAGCCCCCCAGCTCACCGCCCCAGCACCTGCCTCCGTCCTCCGTGCCTGCTGCCGCCCCCGGCGCCTGCGGCGGCTCCTCCAGCTCCTCGCTAGCTCCGTCCCTCTCCTCTTCCTCCTCCTCCTCGTCCTCGTGGCTGGTGAAGCTCAGGGTACCGCTGAGGCGCGTCGACAGCCCCTCGGTGTCGTCCTCCAGCTCCGAGCTCTCCGGGCAATCCTCGGCCTCGCCGCCGGCCCCCGCCGCCTCCTCCCGGCCGCCCTCGCCCGCCAGCGCGTGCCGCAGCCGGTGCAGGATGCGGGCGGCCATCGCTACCGGGGGGTCCGGGCCGGCACGGCGGGGCCGGGGGCTGCCCACCGCGGCACGGCCCCGCGCGGGGACAGCCCGGCCCCGGGACACCCCCCGGAGCTGCCCCCGCCCCGGGCCGTTCGCGCTGCCCCGGGCCGGGCCGAGCCGAGCCGGGTGGTGCCGAGCGATGGCCGCTCCGCCACGGCTCGTCCCGGGATCCTCCCTGCGCGGCTCCGCCTCCGCCGGGAACCCGGATCGGGGCGGCGGAGCCGGCACCGCCCGGCACGGCCGGGATCGGGATCAATGGGTGCGGCACCGTCCAGCACCATCGGGATCGGCTCTGCCGGCACTGCCCGGCACGGCCGGGATCGGGATCGGTCCCTGCAGCACTCGGATCAGGGTCAGGGCTCAGCCCGGCGCTCCCCGCAGCCCCTGCCTAGGAACTGATCCCGCCCTTCCCGGTTTCGGCTCCTCTGTCCCCTGTCAAGGATGTCCTGGTCGGGCCGAGTCACGGATGTCTGCCTTGGGGCCACAGGAGCTCCACACTCCGGTGCTCGGCGCTGTGGTGTTCCAGGGTCTTGATACCCCAGTACCCTGACAGCCAGGTTCCCCAACACCCCTGTATCCTGGTACCCCCAGACTCAGGCTCCCGATCCCACTGGGATGTCACCTGGGCCACCTTGGCACCCTGCCACCCTGGCCTCAGTCGGCCTCACCATGCGCCCCATGGCCAGGCTGCACCTCCAGCACTTGCCCAGCCTTTTTTAGTGCCTGCCTGCTCACTCCTCACCGCTTCCTTGGGAATGTCTATAAATATCGAGGAACCAGCCCAGCTGCTGCCATCGCTCTGTCCGTTGCTTTCTTATTGCACCCTATTCCAGCACACTGCACCCCACCCAGGCTCATAAGGGACCCCTGAGCTTCCCTGGGCAGGGTGGGATGCCCTAGGGCTGGACTTGTTCCCAGTTCCTAACTGGTGAATGGGGGTCCCAGCAAAACCAGTGCCTGGGTGTCCCTGGCACTGGGGCTTCATGGGACAGGGATCTGTCACCCTGACCCCACTACAGCCCTGAGGCTCCAAACATCACAGGACATGGGCCACTTGGCCCGTGCATCTCCAGAGCCACCAGGTCCAGCCGGATCTGGCAGCAGTGGCTGGCACAGGCTGCGAGTGTGAGGACTGAGCCTTCTAGGAGGCACCGGGCATAATTCCCACTGTCAGAAGCACGAAAAGATGGAGCCATTTCCGGAAACAGGTGCCAACAGCCTTGGGGACCCCAAACCATGGGGCTTATGCTCCAAGTTTCTCCAAGGATGTCATGCCCCAGACCCCATTGGTGACCCCTTCCTTATCTGGGGCAGGGGGCTGCAACACTGCTCTTCCTGGGCCCCTGGAGCAGAAAATGGGGGTGCAGATGGAGACGCTGCACCGGGGAAAACCAGCTTTGTGTTGGGAGCTTGACCCAGGAAGGGCTGCATTTTCAGGAGTGGGTAATAGTCCATGCCCCTTGCACAGGGAGGACCCTGTCCCCCTTACTTGGGTGATGCTGATGGCTCCAGAGCTATTTTTAACCCCCTCATTGCCTTGGATGGGGGTGTTGGGGGTGGGCAGAGCTGCGCTCTTGCTGCAGCTTCAGTCTTCCTCCTGAAGGGCTTGAATTTCCATCCCAGCCTCATCCCCACGTTAATCCCAGCCCTTGGCCAATAAAGCTTTGGCTAAATTAGGTAAAGGCACCAGTTGCCAGTGAGAGGGGCTGTGTGCTGCTGGAGCGCTGATAGGCTGAGGGGGCCAGGGGGCAGTAACTGGAGGCACATCCCACAGAGGAGACACTACAAATTGGGGTGCCAGGGGCACCACGAAGCTTCTGGGAGTTCCTGCTGCAGGAGCTGGTGATTCTCTGGGGGAGGAAAACACCATAAATTCTCAAGATGGTAAGTGCTTCTGTGTGCTGTGTGCCAGGACAAGACCTGACTGGGCAGGAGGCACCAGGGGGATCTGGGCTGTGGAGGTGCCTCTGCAGAGGGCAGTAGGGATATGGTCCCCAGCACTGGGCTGACTATGGTGGTGAGGGCAGGGGAGCGTTGAGGTGGTGCAGGGTTCCTGCAGGACAGACCTGAGGGTGACCGTGTGGCTGCTGAGGGGGTGCCAGTGCCCCAGGGACACCATCTCAGCCCTGTTCAGAGCTCAGGGCTTCACAGAGGCAGCAGTGGCAGGGGGTGGCTGAAAGCCGAGTGCTGGGTCATGCGACGCAGTGTCAATGCTGGCTCCATGGCCGGCCTGCGCCTCCAGGAGAAACTCGATCGGGGTTGACAGGTGCCACGGCTGTAGCCCCAGCAATCCCTACAAGGGGAGCTGAGGAGATCCCAAAAATAGCCCTGCGTACCCAGGATGCCAAGGCTGTACAAAGGGACCATGACCCCTGCACAATGGAGCCCCCCAGATAGTGGGGGACTCAGGCAGGCAGCTCTCTGCAGCCCACCATGTTCATGGATGCCTGGAAAGCATCGGAACTATAGGGGTTGCTGTTGTCTGTGGCTCATGCCAGCATAGGATCGTCTTGCAGCTGGGCAGAGGCTCTTCCCACAACCAGGCACTCTTGGGCTATGCTGTGTGAAGGGTCTCTGGCCTGATATGGGTGGCATGGTGACCCATCTCCCTTGCCTTGCAGACGGACCAGCAGGCAGAAGCCCGTGCCTTCCTCAGCGAGGAGATGATTGCGGGTAAGTGTGGGGATGGCAGGGACAGGGGCCAGACATGGCCAGGGTGCAGGGCCTGGCTCTGCCCCACTGCACAGAGCCCTGACCTGTCTCTCCACAGAGTTCAAAGCCGCCTTCGACATGTTTGATGCTGATGGCGGTGGAGACATCAGCACCAAGGAGCTGGGGACAGTGATGAGAATGCTGGGCCAGAACCCCACCAAAGAGGAGTTGGATGCCATCATTGAGGAGGTGGACGAGGATGGTGAGCAGCCCTTGGTGGTTGGTGGCGGGGTGGGTACCGGACCCTGGGCAGGCAGCCTGACCCACGTTTGGCTTCCTCCCCACAGGCAGCGGCACCATCGACTTTGAGGAGTTCTTGGTCATGATGGTGCGCCAGATGAAAGAGGATGCCAAAGGCAAGTCTGAGGAGGAGTTGGCCAACTGCTTCCGCATCTTTGACCGGTGAGTGTGGGGGCGAAGTGGCCCATCCTGTCTGTGGGGGCAAGCAAGGTCCCATCCCTTCCTCACCCTCCTGCAGGAATGCAGATGGCTTCATTGACATTGAGGAGCTGGGTGAGATCCTGAGAGCCACCGGGGAGCCTGTCACTGATGAGGACATAGAGGACATGATGAAGGACTCAGACAAGAACAATGACGGTCGCATCGACTTTGATGGTGAGCAGTGGCCCCAGCCAAGTACCCGTGTTGTGCACCCAGGCAGGACCATGGGCTGAGGCTGCTGCTCTCTTACAGAGTTCCTGAAGATGATGGAGGGTGTGCAGTAAAGGACCAGACATTCCTCAGGCCAGCTGCTGCATCCAGCTCTGCTCCCCTGCTGTCCAGGGAACAGCAGCTCCACAGCATCTGGCCCTCAGCACTGGCTGGGACCTTGCTCTGTGGCAGGGTCCTGGTCTCATCTCACCACCGGCGGCTGAGCTTTTCCTCCTATCTGTCACCTTTGGCTTTGATTCGAGCCTCAATTAAAGAGGAAAGGCTTGAGCTGCTGGTGCAGGATTTCTGGGGGTGCATGGGGAGGGAGGCTGTGACAGTGTGCCCTGCTCTGCTCCCCAGGGAGGGAACATGGGCGGGCTCTAGCCACAGGGCAGTGCTTACAGGGGCAGCCCAGAGTTGTGGTTCCCACGAACTTTTGGGCAGGCGCCAGGGCTGAGCTCAGAGTTTCCGTGCAGAGCAGCTCATTCACATGCCAGAGGGTGAGGGAGCACGGCCCCGGTCCCGAGAGTCCTGCTTCAGGGCAGGGCTGTGGGACCACAGGGGTTCTAGAGAGCCACCACTGCCTGCCCCACATCTCTCATCCAGAGGACCTGGCTACAAGGTGGAAGGGCAGGAGCAGCCCCCTCCCTACAGGGGGAAGGTGACAGTTGTCTCTGTGTTTTTCTCTGAAGAGGCTGTGCCAGCCTACTGGGCATCACAACTCCCTGGGGAACAGCTGGGGTGGAGCACAGAAGTGGGGAAGAGGCGGGGTAGAGTCCCCAGCCAGGGAGGGTGGGACCGTCGGACCCAGACACAGCCCAGAGCTGGTCACATACCCGCAGCACGGTGCTGTGGCACAGAGCAACCGAGTCCCCTGGAGAGCCAGCGACCACTGCGGGCATCCCGACCCTGCCCTGTTTTCACGGGGTGTGATGGCACCAGACAGAAGGGATGCGTGCCGTGGGCGGGGGGCAGTGAGAAGGTGTGTCACAGCCCAGGTTGCCCTCTGCAAGGCCACGGCTGGACACCGGCAGCTGGTGCTGCAGCTGGGGGGCAGCGGTGACAGCCTTCGGCTGCGGGAGGAGCGGCGCAGGAGGAGCGCAGAGGCCTGCGAGCTCAGCATGGGTAAGGAGGGAACTGCTGTACTGGGCAGCAGCCACGGGTAACCTCTGCACCCACACTGGGGCCAAGGAGTGGCTCCAGGGCCGCCCCAGCTCAGCATTCCTGTCCCACAGGGCTGCGGCGGGTGCTGCTAGCAGGGCTGCGTCCGGCCCCGGCGAGCCCTCCGGAGCGGCAGGAGCTGGAGCGGCTGTGGGTGCTCTTCCTCTCCGCCCTGGAGCTCTTCCTGCAGGACCTGTACAGAGCCCAGCACCTCTGCCAGCTCTTCTCCATGCAAGAGGGTGGTGTTACCCCACATGCGCACTGGGCTGGGGGGCTGGGGGCTGCCCAGCCGGCGAGGAGAGGGTCCCACACAGCCCCCGACTGCCCAGTGCTTGGAGGAGGAGATTGAGCAGGTGAGGGCCACCCTGGCAGAGATGGAGAGTGGAGCGAACATTCCACCGTGGACAGTGGAAGCCACAGAGACCACACAGCCAGCAGAGACAAGTGGCACCACAGAGAGCGTGGCCTGGGGAGGCCCCTGTGCTGGGCACTGCTGTGGGATGCTGTGTGCTAGGGGGGCAGGGGAGAGCAGCTGAGGTGGCATCCCTGTCACAGAACAGGGGACAGAGGCCCTGTGTTCACCTACAGTCCTCAACCCCATTTTGCAGGTGATGGTGGGGGCTGCTCCCACCCTGCAGAGCGAATGGGACTACTCCAAGGCCCCAAATATTGATAAAGCTCATGTTACCCCACAGGGGTCAGTGTCCCTTCCACCCTCCCTGTCCACACTCACATAGGGACCTCTGAGCACTCAGGGTGTGCCAGGGCTGCCACAGAATCCCCTGCAGAAATCATAAACATGCATTTATTTATACATTAACCGTGGCTCGGACTGCGACATTAATTTAAAAACAGCCTATGATACAAAATGGAGGACAGCTGGGAGGGAGGGGGTACTTTGGGAGCAGTGGTGATGGTCAGGTCTCCTGGCTCTTGGTCTGCTTGTTGTATGTCTCCCGCACATACTTCTTGTAGGCTGAGGAGAGAAGGGGGAAACATGATGCCAAGGGTCCTGAGGCAGCATGCCCCACAGGGCAGCTGTAGGACCAGACAGGCACTGGGGGCTGTTCTGCTGCCCATCCCACTGGGGAGGGGGCAGGAGGGTTCTGCTTCAGACACTCACCAACTTGGTTCTTCCAGAGCTCGGCTGCATGTGTGTTCAGAGGGCTCTCGATGTTTGGCTCTGAAAACAGTGGCTGGGTCAGCTGGTCAGGGGTGACCTGGACACCCTTGAGCCCTCATCTGGGTTGGACAACCCCCGCCCCTTCCCCTGGCACTCCACAGCAGTTTGTCCACGAGACCCACCTGCCAGCAGGCTCTGTATGGAGAGCAGGATGGTGCGGACATCGTACAGTGCCGACCACTTTTCCTTGAGGATGTCGAGGCAGATGTTGCCCTGGGTGTCGACGTTGGGATGGTAGCAGGGGGTCAGGAACCGGACGGTGGGTGCTGTGTAGGGATACCCACTGGGGAACTCGAGCGACAGCTTGTACCGCAGCTCCTCGTAGGCCTGGGCATGGGAGTCGAGGGGGACAGGAGTCAGGGAGGGCCGTAGCCCAGAGGTGCGGGGGAAACAGAGGTACAGGGGCAGTGGAGGGCTGAGACCACCCTCAGCTGAAGGGAGGAAGGTGGGACAGGGTCGGGCTCCCCCCCTCAGACAGGGCTCCCCACTCTCACCGTCCCGGCGGCGCCGTCAATAGTCCCGATCCATTTGAAGAGGTTGTCGGACTCAGGGAAGGCAGAAATGCCTTTGTCGCCGGACATCTGCGGGGGCAGCGCGTCAGGGCGGCCTGGGACACCCCGAGACATGCCTCCACCCCAGTGCAGCCCCAGGCGCCCTTGAAACCCTCAACCCCGGCTTGGTCCCAGGATCCGCAAACCCCGACCCCGCCCCGGGGCCCCACTCACCATCAGCGCCATCAGCTCTTGCTGCAGCCTGCGGGGAAAGCGCACATTACCGGCCGGCTCACCGGGGCAGCCCCCGCCCTGAGCCCCGGCCCAGCCCCGCTCACCTCTTCCCCACCGCGCCGCGGGCCGCCGTGGCCCCGGTCTCGGCCGCTTTGCGGGCGGCAGCGCTGGACACGGCGGCTGGGTCGGCGTTCTGCGAGGCCATAGCGGCTCCCGGGGCACGGACCGGCACACCGGCGTACGCCCGCCACTGCCGGCGAGTCACGGGTGGACACGCTCCCGGGCGGCGCCGCACCGGGCTGCGCTGACTCCTTCCCTCCCTCCCGCTCGGGGCAGCACTCGGGCCCCTCTGCGGCTCTGCCGGTGCCGAGCGGCGGTCAAAGCTCCCCTAGCGGGGCACCCCGTGCCGAACGGCGGTGCTTGGGTCTCTCCCGTGCGGCGGGGACGGCCCGATCCCAAGCCCCGTTCAGAAGCGGCTCAGTCCTGACCCCTTCTCCGACTCAGGAGCGGCTCGGTCTTGATCTCCTCTCCGGTTCAGGAGTGGCTCGGTCTTGATCCCCTCTCCGGTGCAGAAGCGGCCCGCTGGCAGCACCAGTCCCGCTCTCCGATACGCTCGCCCCACGCAGCCCCACGACCCGTTTGAATATTTCCGCGTGAGACCCCTCCGCCAATCAGCGCACAGCCCCGTTCGAGCCGGCCAATCACCGCCCGCCGAGAATGCAGCTCCCACGGTAACGGCCAGCGGCTGCTGATTGGCCGGCGCCCGCTGACGCAGAGCGCTGTGATTGGTCAGTGCCCCGCGAGGGGCGGAACCGCGGGCCCGCAGGCCCCTCAGCGGCCAGACAGCCGGGCCCTCAGGAGGCGGCGCGGTGGGAACGAAGCGGCTTTATTGGGGGGACATCAGGGCTCGGGGGGGTCCTCGGGGGGCGGCACGTCCCCCCCGCGGCGAAGCGTCTCCATGTGCCTCTGCATCTTCTCAGTCATCCAGGCTGGCGGAACGAAGGGCTTCAGCTCTTCCAGCCGCAGATCAACAGAGTCCCTGGGGAAGGAGGGTTAGATGGAGGGACTCCAGTAGCCACTGTTGACCCCAACAGTCACGATGTCCCCTGCACCCATTAGTGCCAAGCCCAGACCCACCACGGATCTCAATCAGCACTGAGCCCAAACCTAGCATGGACACCCAAGCAACACAGAGTCCAAACCTTAGTGGCCTAACATGGCCTCCCAGGCAACAAACCACCCCATAACCAAGCCCCCCAACTGTCATGGAGAGAGTCCCTCCAGCACAGGACACCCCTGCAATGCAGCAGTGAAGGGGGGAGATTGTGGGGGCCCGCAGGGAAGCAGCTCCAGGCACAGCAGCACCTTCAGAGCATCTGCTTTGGTCCTCACCTGTAATCCTCACTGGCGGCCAAATCCCGAATGTCCTCTTCGATGAGGAGGTAGGCCTGTGGCACAAGGCAAGCGACACCTCAGGGTGCATGCGAGGGGCAGCCAGGGCAGGGCCACACCCTGCAGCCACCGCTGTCCCCGTGCTGTGCCTTCTGGCCCTCGCCCCTCCTGTGGGCAGGGCAGATGGAGCTTGGCAGCGCTGTGTCCCCACGCCCTGCCTATCCTCCTGCCACCGCTGCCTGGCCCTGCGGCGGGCCCTGTGCCCGGCCGTACTCACCATCTTGCCCCCAATGGCTCTCATGTGCTGCTGCTCTGTCAGCCAGTGCTTATCCTGCGGGTCGGCCGCGTACTGCAACAAAGCAGCAAGGACCGAGCTGAGAACGGGTGACAGACCCTTCCCTAAAAGCCCCCTGCTGTGGGATGCTGTGCCCCACTCTGCTCTGTCCCCCGCTTCGCCTGCCCTGCTCCAGCCTCAGCCCAGGCTCTGGCAAACCCACTGCCTTGGCAGGCACGCAACACTGTTGGCTCATGTTCTGTGTGCTAGCCAGACCTTGGGAACGTGCTCTAAGATAACAAACAAGGGCATGGGGGAGGAAGAAAACATGGGAGCTGAAGCACACGCTCCCAATTCCCATGGGAAACCATCCAGCTGTGGCACCTGACCTTAAAGAGGTGGGGATGCTTGATGTAGAGTCGCCCTCTTGTTCCTCCCATCCCGAGAGCTCTGCAATAGGAACATGAGGGGTGTTAAGGTTGTGGGGAGGGCAGCTGTGGTGGCACAGGGACACCCCTCTCCTCCCCAAGCCCTTCCTACTGCTTTTGAGGCAGAGAAGCGAAGTGACGGGAGGAGTGTCACGGGCTCCTGCCTGGGGACACCACCCTCCATCGACAGGGCCGTTCCTTACTTGTTTGCTCGAGATCCCAGCACAAAGGTTGTGGTTTCAGTCAGTCGGGATGGATCCCACTACAGAGCAATTGGAAAAGGTGCAACATTAGAAATGAAGTTGCTGCTGGCCATGCTCCACAAGCCTCGGCTCTCTGACAGGGAACCTTGGAGCTTCTCCCAGACTGGGAGGGAGTGAGCTGGCCACAGAGCTCCAGCCTTCAGCAGGGGAGGGATGTTACATTCCGTCTGGACTGATCTAAGCAGTTCCCCTCATGGGAAACACTTGTGGGATTCTCCTGGCTACTCCTGGTCTCCTCAGGTCTCCCCCAGCGGCACCACACCGCAGAGCTACAGGCTACGGTGCCTGGGGAGACCAGCAAAGGCCTCCGGGCACTTCGCTTCCTCTTCTTGCTCCACCCCTGCCCAGGGCCCCATCAGGGCAGAGCACAGCCCGTGCTGCCCTGTGCTCCTGCAGCTGCAGGGCTCTGTTAGAGGGAGCAAAGGGGAGGAGAGAGGGGGCCCAGCAGTGTCGGACAGCTAATACCTTTGGTCCATCCCTTTTCACAGGCTCAGAGACTTTGAGCTTCCACCTGAGGGGAAGGAAAACACAGTAAGAAAGAGTCCCAGTGGGATCAGCTTAGTCACCACAGCAGCAGGGACTGAGCCCAAGCCCTTCCAGATCCACCCTTTTTCACACCCTCCATTCCCCCACAGCACCCAGCTTCAGACCCTCAACTTTGCACCACATTCTCTTCTCTTGGCTGCCCAGATCCCACCATTCCCCATGTCTTACCATGGTCCATCTGGACCTTTTCACCCCTTTGGGCATGCTAAAAACCCCTTCTTTGAAAGACAATTTGAAGGTCTTTGCCTCCTAAGGGGAACACCTCAACCTAACCCCACTTGTGTCCACACCCAGAACTCCCTGTCTGCAGGGGAGGAGTCTGTGGGGTTTCCGTGCTCCCCACAGACAGTCTCATTCCCCCTGCCCTCCCAAAACAGGGGCTCTGGCTCAGGGTTTGTACTCACGCTGCCATGCCTGAGACTCCACGGTCATTTGACAGGCTCTGTCCTGGAGGCCGCCCCTTCCTCTGTAGGGAAGAAACCCTTCTGTGGCTCAGCAGTGCTGGCTGAGGGAACCCACTCAGCAACCCTCCCTCTCCCAGGGAAGCTGCTTCTTTTGTCACAGGCAAAAAAACTGCCTGGCACCAAAGTGAGCACCTCTGATGCCTCAAAAAAGCTGCCTGTGCACCTCCATGCATTCACACTGTGGGAATGGCCAGGAATGAGGGCTAGGCTTCCCAACACATAAAATCTCTTGTGGGGATAACCATCCCACCTTCTTTGGAACAGGGCTCCCTCGACGGCTCAGCTCCTCCTCCATCTGTCGGGCACGCTGGAAAAGGAAGGGCAGTGGGATAAGCAGGGCTCTTTCCCTACCTGGCCAGGTGAACACTGACTCCAGCCCACCTCCAGGAGCAGCACTGAACTGCAAAATGCAGCACCCACACATGGGATTGTCCTTGCCCTGTATTCCCTTCAAGCCAAATATCCCCCACTCTGCCTCTGCACTACTGCACTGGCAGCCAAGAAGACAACAAAGTGATCCCAGTCTTCTTCTCCCAGCTCTCACAAGTCATTTAAACCTCTGTGTACAATCACAACAATTACCTTTGGCACTGCCTGCTCATGGGGCAACCTGGGAACTACCTTTTTGCCATCGGAGAACAACAGTTTGGCCTGCAGGAAGACAAAGAAGGTTCCATGGATTCCGGACTCAGATAGGGCCCCATAAGCCAGCTCCACCTCTACATATCTACCTAAAAGCCCTGCAACAGCTTTGCTTTTGGAGTGCTCCCAGGCCATGCTACAGCCAGATGCAAAAGCACAATTCTGAGCATGATAAATTATGGAGAACTGGCAGGTAAGCAAGATGTGAAAGGAAAAAATCTTGCCCTATGCTGCCAGGACCCTCTGACGGGTGCTGGGGGCCAGTTTCTGTGGGACTTCAGCAGCCATGTTCCTACAGCAGCAGTGAGAAGAAGCAGCACGAGCTGCCCAGCCCTGACTGCTCCCTTCTTCCCAGTGAGAATGAATCCCAATAGAACAGTCACACAAGGGCTGAGGATGTCCCCTCACGGTGACAGCAAAGCTGTTAAGAGGGACTCATTCTAGCCAGGCTGCTTTGCTTGGCTGGGCACCCAAGAAACACCTCACAAGCACCCACCTGCTCCAGGCAGCTCCTACAGGTCTCCTGGATGAGCTGCTCTGGGTCCACCTCCTCCCCAACGTTATCACGCACATTGATTGCTGCTGTCTGGAAAAACTGGAGAGGAAAAGGCAGGAGAGGGTGACAGCCTGTGCAGTGCTGGCTCAGCTCCCACTGAGGTACGATGGCCTCGGTGGCATCCGAGCTGTCCCCGTGCACCTGCTGCTGCCCACCTGTCCCCAGCGCTCACCTTCATGTACTTGTTGAAGATGCCCTGGATCTCCTCGTTGATGCTGGGCTGCAGCACAGCGCGCAGCAGGTCCATGGACACGCTCGGGTCCGTGAAGCTGCGGGTGGAGGGCTCAGGAGCGGGGCGGGGAACCCCCTGCCCCGGCCCGGTCTAACCCGATCCTTCCCTCCGCCCGGTGCCCACCCCGGCCCCGCTGTTCCACCCTCCCTCTCCATCCACCACGTGCCCTGGCCGCCCATCCCGGCCCCGCCGTACCTGGTGGTCATCTGGGAGCGCCGCCCGCGCCGCTGCACCTGCCGGTGCTTGATCATGATGTTCCAGGGGCTCTGCGGGACACACGCGTCAGCCGCGGCCCCGCCGCCGCCCGCTGCCCGCCCGGCCGGCCCCCTCCTCACCGTGCTGACCAGCTGCTCCTCGGCATCACCCGGGCCCTCCTCGCCCGGCGGCCCCGGCTGCTGCTCCGCATCGCGGGCGGCACCCATGGCCCCGCTCCCGGCTGCGGCGCGGGTGACCGGATGCGCGGGGATCCCGCGCCCGCATCATCGGGCCCCGACGGATGTGACGCGTTCCAGGGCAGCAGGGCCGGGCCGAGCCGGGAGCGGGCACGGTGTGAGCCCCGGGCTCCCCGGGCATCCCCCAGCCCCACCGTGCCCGCCCTGGGGGTGCCGCCGGAGCGCTGGCCGCAGCCCCCCGGGTGTCCCCGCCGCCCCCCGCCACGGGGGCTGAGCAGTCCCGGAGGGCCGGGCAGGGCATCCTGAATCCCGAAGGCTTAAACTCACCCAGAGGAGGACCTGTCGTGGGTGGAGTGGACACACGTGGCCTCTGGCCCCGAGACCCGAGTACCTGCAGTCGGGGTGTGAATGCCAGTCTTTGCATTATCTGTGTGTTCCTTGTGTAATTCCTCTTTCTGAACTTCATTGCTTCTCTGAGCAAACACCCCAGAACAGCATTTCCTCATCTTGTCTAATGTGTGCAGAATAGTCAAAACAACTTTGCTGTCGTTTTCTAGATAACCTCACCCCATGTTGTGGTCAAAGAGAAGCTTCTCTGCCGAATCAGCTGGATGACAATTTGCATTAATAAGCCATTTACTATTTCTCCGGTAACACTCTTCCTCATTCCAAGATGATTCAGTGGGAGAAACCAAGCCAAGGGTTTGGGTGGGTCTCGCTGTGCAGAGCAGGGATGTGCTCCAGCAGCCATCTCCAGGTGCTGTCCCTGTCCTATGTGCCAGGGGGGCAGCCCTGAGCCGTGCTGCGGGGGAAAGTGGCATCTCCTTCCCACCAGCTTTGCCAGGTGCTGCGTCTTGTTTAATTTGTGTTCAAGGGATGAGTGCATGAGGCACTTGGAGCCATGATCTAATTGACAAGAGGGTGATCAGTCAAAGGTGGGATTTGATGATCTCAGAGGTCTTTTCCAATGTAAATCATTCTGAGGTTCTGTGACCAATGCTGTGGGGCTCTGTTGGTGTCTCCAGAGGATGTGCTGCTGTCTCTCAGCACCTGTCGCTGCAGCCTGTGGCTGTGTCCCCTCAGTGTGACTCTCCTTGCTGTAGCTGTTGGCTCAGCAGTGACCACACTGGGCTCCCATGGAAGCCTGGAGTGGCTGTGGGGGCAGAGGCTGCTGACTCATGGGCTTGCATGCTGGAAGAAGCTCCTGCCTTTGTTCCTTTCCTGCTGCTTTGGCCAGGGCTCCACCTGCCTGGGGTAAGCTTTGGGCTGTTAGACAACCCAGTGGCGGATGTGTGGCCAACCAAATCACCATCAACATGACATAACTTCATTATCACCTTCACTGGGCTGCTTGTGCACTCATTTTGTCAGCAACAAAAACTGGAAATTGTCCAGAGGAGAGGAAGAATAACTGTGGCTATAGGAACCCACTGGGAAAGGTGAGGAGAGTGATACTGTTAATCTGTGAGACCATACCCACCTTGATGGACAAGTTGTCCCTTGTGTTTATTTGAATCATAAGGGAGGCTGAGATCAGATCTTTGGAAAAGCTTTCCAATTAACAAGAAGAATTAATTCCTGGGACAAATTCTCAATGACTGAATTGCCACTTTTGCAGGGAGAGGGATATCTTTTCAAGAGCATGTCAGAACAGCATCTGTCAGGGATCACCTAAATCTAACTGATGTGAGGCCTTATTTGGGTGTCCTCCAGCCCTGGTTTTTAATTGTAATTTTTTCATGGATCTGTGTGGTAGGTGCATGTCTGCCAGACATGAACACCTCGTTCACAGCTGAGGTTACCCATGTTCCTGTTTGATTCCTAGAGAGACTTTGGACAAGTCCCTCTGACCCTCAGTATCCTCAGGCATTTATTTCATCAGAGTAATTTGCTTGTCAGACATTCTCCTCCATTAGTTCCCTAAATGTTATCCAGGATTATGGTCTGCTAAAACAGAAATGTGCCAAAACTATGGTGTTGTTCCCAAAAGGAGGAACTACCAGGCAAGCACGGGGACAGCAGCAGTGCTGAGCTCTCCATCATGGCACTCCTGAGGTTGGAAGAAGCCCTGTGATCCCTCAGGTTGTTCCAGATGGTTTTCCAGGTGCGTGGAAGGGAGTGGGCACTGCTGACACTGGCTGGCCAGCACTGCCTGCTCCGGGGTGTCGGGCTGGGGGTGATTAGCAGCCACAGAAACGCGCGATAAGCACCGGGCCGCCAGGTGTGTGCGAGGTGTGGAGCCCAGACCTCTGGTGGACATGGGTGGTTCGTGGAGGAATTGCATTCACCTTGAGTCACAGCAGGAGGAGAAGCATAAACCTGTACTTAAAGCATTTTTCTTGCCATGAGCCTTCTTCCCACACAGATTCGTGCAGTGCTCCTTCCCTTGCACTCTTCCTGCATCATCTTGATGTGATGATGGAAAGCTCTTTGAGCATGACTTTGCTTTTCCAGTGCTCCTGTCAAGTGCTAGCTTAGAGTTGTAGTAATAACATAAATCTCAAACCAATTAATTTCACTCTCCCCACAGCTGCAAATTTAAACTTTGTCTGTTATCCAGAAACTCCAGCCCATTTGTGCTTGGTGCTGATGTGTCCTGGGCAGACCAGTCCCTAAGTTCTCCTATACTACTGATTGCACATTTGTTCGTGTGCAATTCAGAAAGAAATAATTAAATAGAGAAGGAAAAAAAATGGAAAATTAGATTCCAACTCACACTCTGGGTGACTGGAGAATAACTTAGTGTGAACAGGTTACCACTCACAGAATTGGATCCTAATTAAGCTTAATGTGCTGTCTCCAACATATTAAATATGTCTTTGCCCTGAGATCGCATGCAGAGGAAAGGGAAGGCAATGTGGGATTGCACCTAATTTTCATTTACTCTGATTTTGGGTCTCGGTGTGTAAATTAATAGGGCTCTCAAACATGGACACTAAATACTTCGATTCATGTTCAGGAGTACCCAAAAGCTGCATGGAGGTCACGTTGATGGAGTCTGGTTGGTCTGGGGGAAAGACACACTGAGCTCTGACTTTGCCCACAGTGTGCTGAGCTGAATGGGCTGTCCTGTGATAAGGGGGGGCCTGGGAGGCCACAAAGCAGGAGGACCATGGAGCTGGGGGACAGCATTGACTTGCTCAGGAGACTTTGAGCTCATTTGCCTGCCTAAACCTGGCAACTGACAGTAGGAACCCAGATAGAGCTGGAGCACTCTGCTTGGGAATGGGATGGTTCAGAGGCAGGTGCTCAAATGAAGCCCTGAATATTTGACCTACAAAAATCTGCACAGTTTCATGTGTGAAACAGCAGCCTTGAATGAAGGGCATTTTGCATGTGGAAGGAGGGAGCTCCCAGTGCTGCTGCCAGGTGCTCTTGCCCTGTTCCTGTTCCATCCGGGATGGTAGGGCCAGGACCGGCTCCCGCCTGCAGCAGAGCCCAGCACGGGGGCAGAGCCTGGCGCTGCAGTCACTGCTGTCGACAAAGGTCATCGTAGGGATTCCTGTTGAGAGCAGCAGTGAAGATCTGCCTCTGGTTTCCCCTTGCGTCCTCCAGTCCTTGTGCTGTCCCCCTTGGAGCGCAGCCAAGTCTGGATCCTGCTCCTGCCTTGGCTGTGGGTGGAGCTGGAGTGGCTCTTCGGTAAACAGAATTAGAGGCAAACGTGGGAGGTTCCTGAAGTCGCCTGTGAGCTGCCTCCTCCCATTCCTCGACCCGGGCTGCCTGCGAGGCACTTTAAATTGCCGGTTGGCACAGCCCTGGACAGAGACTTCATCAGCATGGCACGAAGCATCCTCCTGCTGGGGCTCCTTGCCCTGGGGGCACAGCTGCAGGCAGCACCCATTGCAGGCAAGTGTGGGTGGGTGGGAAGAATATTTTTTCCTTATTTTCATAGAATCACAGGTGTTTTGTAGGTGCTGGCAGGTGCCAGGTTGCTGCCTTGTGAGGGCCAGGGAAGGCGCGGTGGGAGCAGGGTGGGATGAGCCTGGGCGCTGCGGGGCTCGCACACAGTGAGCTGTGGCTCCCGGACTCCCCAGCACAGGGGGGCTGCTGGCCCCAGGGCAGAGGTGCCCAAAAGGGCCCCACCACAACACTGCCATGAGCTGGGAGACCCCAGCATGGCCTTGGGCTGAGTTGCCTCCACTTTGAGGGCAGCAGGGGTCAGGCAGAGCCCTGAAAACCCACCAAGAAAAGCTGCAGAGGAGAAGACAGCAGAGCCTCGTGGTAAACTGGGCTGCTGGGTGGGAGCAGGGGATGGGAGGGCAGCATGCTGGGGCTGATGCTGCTGCTTTCTGCTCTCCTACAGAGTTCCATGGAGTAGCTCCAGCTGGGTGGCCACCACCAGGGCAGCTGGGAAGCGCCCTGAGCCTTGAGCCTGGGAAAGAGCCCAGCATGGTGCCTGGCAGTGATGTGGCAATGACAACAACAGCTCCAATAGCCTTGAAACTGGTGACTCCAGTAGCCATGGAACTGGTGACTCCAGTAGCAGTGAAACTGGTGATGATGGCAATATTGCCAATGACTATGATGGTGATGATGGTAATAAAAATCAGCTTTGTGATGGCAATGACCACGATTGTGGTGATGACAGTGATGATGATGATGGTGATGATGGTGTCAACAGTGACAATTCCAGTAGCAATGAAGATGGTGATGATGGCAAGGACAATGACAATGATAGTGGTGACAATGGCAGTGATGATGGTGATGATGACAATGATGGTGATTATGGAATCAATGATGAAAATTCCAGTAGCAGTGAAGATGAGGATGGTGACATCAACAGTTACAGTTCCAATAGCAGTGAAGATGGTTACTCCAATGACAATGAATATGATCACTCCAATATCAATGAAAATGGTGCTGATTATTGGGGGTGGAGGTATTAGATTGTAAGGGTGTAATTGCCCTGATATTTTCTGAGATTTTTGGTTTCCTCTTTTGTGGCACCCAGCTCAGGCTACCAGATTTCCTGACTGATCTGTGCCAATAAATGTATCTAGTGAACATGAGAGCCTAGTGTCAAAACTTTCTTTAACAGCTTGGCAACCCAAATGGGGCACTTGGTCACTTGCCTGTTTTCTTCTAAGCCCCAGATACCCAAATTTGTAGCAGTGGGTGGTTTCCCCAGGAGCTCTGGAATAAGGAAGGACTGAGTAGTGAGTGTAAAATCTCTAAAGGAGGTTCAAGTCCTGCCTTCTACAAGTTTGAGTTTTGTGGGGTTTGGGATAGATGAGCAATGTACCTGGCATAAAGTAGGGGTTACCCTTAGCCCAGGTACTGCAGAACTGGGAGAAGATAGCTGGCACTGCTAAACCATCTCTAAAGCTCACAGTGATATCATGCCAGGAGGAATGGCCATATATTTCTTGATGTGCTGGGGCAAAACCTGAAGAGGTGTGGCCCACACAGGGGGTTTCAAAGAGACTGTTTTGATTTGCCTTCAACATAGATTACAGGACTGATGCACAGGGTAGATGGACTATTGATATGTGTGGGATAACTGAGCTTGGGAAAAGCACCATCTCGGGAGTGGGGTTGGTACATGATATCCTGAGGAAGATCCTAGCCCAGATCCTGCTCCTCCCTGTGTGCCCACTGAAAAAAGATTTTCTACTCTGTTCCTGTTGCTTTGCTTTCTATGCTCACTGCTGCTTCACCTGCAACTACCCCAATCCAATCTGGACAAATTATGTGAGTACTGTTATTAATGGGCAGCCAACAATTGTTTTAATTTATATCCATTGACCCTGGATTACAGGAGATTTAGTGTTGTGGGCTGTCGGGGTCCCGTCAAGGTTTGGGACCCCGATTTGTTGTTTTAAGTCTTTACTTCTGCCTGTGCGTTCAAAGGATGAGACAACACTTCTCGGTCTTCGGTCTCAAGGTTGTTTATTGTTTCTTATCTATAAAATTTTCTTTCTGCCCAGCCCAGGTCTGCTCAGCAGGACAGTCAGAGGCACTCTGCCTGCCCCCAGGGTGGTGTTATCTTTATATACAGAAAACTACGTGTGACATATTTACAATTATTCCCCAACACCCATCACCTATGTTAGACAGTGAGCTTCTACTCTAAACCAATCCAAAAGTGCCAGCATCATCAGAGAAGATGGAGGTAGAGGAGAAGAAGAAGAGGAAAGGCTAGACACACCCAAATTCCTCCATCTTGTCCCCAAAAACCCCTATACAAAGAATCCTAAAAGCTACATTTACACCCTGTGATATACTAATCATTACACTATTCAAACTGCTGTGGCTTTCATCTCTTCGTGTAAAGGTGGCAATTTGCTCCAGGGTTCGTAATGGAACCCACTGGTGTTCTGGGCTGTGTGCCAGGGTCTCCGAGCCCCCTGGCAGGGATCTCGGCAGCTCTGGACTCCCAAAGGGATGTCCGAGGCTCTGACAGTGGGCTACTAACATGCCAAGGCTGAGGGAAGATGCAGAGCAATGTGCTCAATGATTTTCTTTCAGATTTGTGCTCCACATGATGAAAACTGGCAGGATTGGAAGGCTGTGGAAGAAAAGCTAAAGGTGGCCAGAGACTGTATAAAAGATGAAAAGAGCCAAGGAATTTTTTGTAAGATTACAAAAAAATAAGGTGTGTTAGACACCTGCATAGAAGCTGCCTGTTAGGATTGGAAAAACCATGGCAGAGAGAAACAAGATCTGAGAGAGAAACAGAAGGTTTCAAAGAAGCTGTATAATTGTCTTTGAAAACTGAGAAGCTGCATAAACAGGAAGAAAAACTACAGGAAGAAAAGGAAAAAAAGAAAAGCCAGGAGAAAAGATTGAAGTTATATTTATGTGGACTTCCTGTCCCCCAACATTGTATAGATTAGAAAACTAACTGTTCTCCACTGAAGAATGAGATTGGAAATGTTTGGGGTAGCCCTGACCATCGTGAATCTGGAGAAGATGATTCTTTGTTTCCTTCAAATCCCCCTGAATATGAAACCAGACTCATTATAGAAACAGAAGAAACCAGTGGACCTTGGGATAGAGTGGGAAATTATACTCCAAACTGGCCCCATTTGATTTGATTTAGATGACTGATTCGCAAGAGCACTATGGCTGTAAGCCAGGCCAGACATATCTGGCAAGTGAAATTCTATTAATACAGACATAATAATGGTCCAGACATTCTGATGCTATTGGACCTCATCACAACTTAATGCAATTTTTAACAGACACAGGAGCAGGAGATTCAATTTTAACGTAACAGAATATTGTTGGGTTCAACCTGGTCAGCAAACAGTTAAAGTTACTGGAGTAAACAGAGCAAGTACCAAATGCCAAACCACCCAGGTTAATTCGTGGCCCCTGGGCAAGAAGCACGTGTTGTGTGTGAAGTGTATGTCAGCCACTTGCTTTGCAGTTAGAGATCATAATGAAAACATTTGGGTTTTGATGTTCTGAAAGGCCAAACCCGGTGTCTGCTGTTCAGCAGGGTATGGTTCTTCAGCTCAAATGCCAGCCCTAACCCTGAAATCAGGAGGCTGCAGTGAGTGCTCTGTGCAGCACCTGTGCTCCCTGATTTGACAATCACTAATGTACCACAATACCCAGCTTCTGCTGCAGCACAAAATGGGATTTTTGCAGCCACACACCCATGGATGGCAGCACTGGATATGAAAGATGTGTCCTTTGTAGCCCCGTTTTAGAGGAGAAAACAGAAACTGGCATTTCCTTGAGAAGGGGCAATATACCTTTAACAAAATCCCACTGGGGTGTAAGCATTTGCTGAATGTTAATAGTAATTCCACTGGTAAGAAACCAAATGAAGGGAAAGAAACCCCAGAATGTGAGGGAAGACTGTGACTAGGGAAAAGCTAGAGGTTGTAGCAAAGCTGGAGACACGAGAGAAGCTGGAGACTGGTGGGAAGCTGGCATCTGGGGAGAGATATCTGTTAGGGGAGAAGCCTGAGGAGGGAAAGAATCCTGGATCTGACCATAGTGACAGGGAGGCAGATGATGGCAATGATGATGATGACAGCAGTGATGATGACTATGGTGATCATGACTGTTGAAAATTTTCTATTTGAAAATAGCTGAGTGTTTGATATCAGGATTTGGACCTGTTAGGTGCAAGTTGAACTCTATCTAAACCATATTGGGTGTGTTTTGTAGGTAAAAGACAGAGAGTAGTGAAACCCAGGGCTGACAATCTGAACATTAATACTGGAATAGATGAAGCTGTGGCTTAAATGTTACTTAAAAATGAATAGCTGGAGTGGACAGCCCTTAGGTCATGGTGTATGAACTATAACAATCTTATTGTAACATGGACCACAGAACTGAGTGAAACCCCCACCAAAAATTACCTCAGAGGGTGTGAAGGTGACCGTGTGGCAACCTCTTGGTAACAAAACAGTGAGGCATGAAGAGTGAGAAGACCCCAGAACCCAACAGTACTCGATCTGTCACGTGAGGGATGGGGAATTTAACACTATAGGGATATAATTGTCCAGAGATTTCTTTGTTTGGCATCCTCCTTTTGAGGCTGCAGCTCAAGCTACCAGATTTTGTGACTGGTCTGTGCCAATAAATCTATCTGATGGAGATGAGAGCCTGGTGTCAAAAACTTCTTTAATGCCAGTGATGGTATGATGATGATGATGGTTACAGTGATGGTGCTGGTGACAGTGATTACCCTTGCTGACTGATCCACAAGGTACACGAGGAACAAGTGAGGAGAGGAGAGCTCACAGTGTGTGGGTACAGGAGCCTCTTCCTCTGCCTCACCCTACCAGGGCTGGTCCTGGGCACCAGTGGTGTTTGGGGCAGAACCTTCTCTTTCCTAATAAACCCCACACTGGCCACTGGCTGGGTGTGACAAGCTGTCCTTGGTCAGTGCCTGGCACGGCCAGGTCATTGTGGCTGGCCCAGCCCTGTCCCTGCACAGGGACCCTCTGGTGCTGCTCCTGCCCAGGGTGGGTTCAGCAGGGCCCTCTACACAGCAAAATGCTTCTGTTCCCTGTGGGAGACCCTCAGAGAAGACCCAGGCACGCACCCACCCAGGACCCCCAGAGCATCTCTGGACCAGAGGAAACCTCCCCATGGGTTCTGTGGTCCCAGCTCCCTGAAGCTCCCCAAGCATCCTTCAAAAGCTTGGCCAGGAGCCACGAGGACAGGGACCCCATCCCTTCCACAGGGACTGAAGGTCTCTCAGAAGCTGGTGGGGGCTCACCAGGAGACAGATGCAGCAGGAGCCAGACATTGTTCATCACAGACTGGGTTTACTGGGGCACAGAGACCCCTATGGTAAGCACAGAGCTGTGTGTGCTGAGGTGGGATTGGGAGGCTGGGTGATTATCCAGCAGCTGATGGAGCCCTCCATGGCTGGCTGTCCAGATGTCCAGCTGCTGTCTGGCTGTCTGGTGTGGGTTGGCACAGACTGGGTTCTTGGTCCAGGTCCAGGCAGGGGCTAGGTGAATTCTGGGAAAGACAGGAATCCATGCTCAGGCCCTCACTCTGTAGCATGACTGGGCACATCTGTCAGCCCTACAGTGGGACCCTGGGAGTGAGAGCTCCAGAAACCCCAGACAGCTCTCCCAGGGAGCTGTGGGGGGCTTGGTGGTAATTTCTGCAACATGCAAAGATGGAGGGGAGGTGGCACAGGTGGGTTGCTGCACTCCCAGCCACGTTCAGAGTGATCTCTGTGCCCCTGGCTGCACATCCTCCTGCAGCACTGTTCCACCAGCTCCCATATCCACCTATGCCCACCTGTGCCCACCCATGCCCACCTGTGCACACCCACACTCACCTGGGGAGACCAGCCGGGCCCAGAGACAGCAGAGCCCCAGGAGCAGGAGCAGCGACAGCAGCCTCATGGCATAGATGGGCAGTGTGGGGGCTGCCTCTCTGGGCACAGGCAGGGGTTTAAATCCTCCTGGGCAGAAGGTTGGTGCCCATGACCTGGCCCATGCCCCAGCACCTGACACGCTCCATCCGAGCGTGAACCCTCCCGTCCCTCCCTCCCGCGGGCAGCTGCTGCTGGACAAGCCTCGGGGAGGCAGGAAGGTGCTGCTGCTTGGTGCTGGGCTCCGTGCAGCCCCAAGAGAGCCGTGCTGTGCCACAAGACAAGAGCAGCCAGTGCAACTTCCCGCTGCCGAGACAGGTATAGGGCAGGCAGCAACAAAGGGCCGGGGGATCCCACTTGGGACTGGCCAGGTGAAACAGTGGAGGAGGCTCCCTGGGCTGGGCGCTGTGGAGCAGCCCGTGGTGCCCTGGCAGCTCTCCGGGCATTGTTCTGTCTCTGAGAACAATCGCTGGTTCCCGAGGGACGTCCTGTGACCGGACACGGTCCACAGCCCCACGCTGCCAGCGGCCCCTCTGCCCTGCATCTCTTGGCCAGCCGCTGCCCAGCTGCCCCAACACCTGGAGACCAGGAAAGGTCCAGGGCCCTGGAGTCCTGCTGCTGGGGACAGGGGGTGGGGGCTCTGCGTGGGCGCCAGGCCTGCAGGGCTGGAGCAGCGGGTCCTGTGTCCTTGCCGGAGGCAGAGCGGGTGCTCAGATTTCCGTCACACGGTGCTCGGCTGTCTCTGCCCCTTCCAAGTGTCGCAAGGAGGGCACCGGAGCTGCCGGGGCTTTCCCTGGCAGTGCCTTCCGGGAGCGCCTGTCCCTGGGAGAGGCAGGAGGGTTCACGCACTCTGCGGGCGTGTGCCCGCACGTGGGAGCCAGGTGTGGACACGTGTGGGTGCGTGTGCATCCCCGCTCGCTGCGCTCCCCACTGCCCGCGGGCACCGCTCCTGCCGCTCCACGAACCATCCCGGTGGCACAGCGCCGCCTCTGCCTCTGTGTCCCTGTTGGGTGCCGCATTCCGGGGAGGCGCCGCATTCCTGGGGGTTCCCTGGGTTCCCCGGTCACTGCTTTCCCACTGAGGTCTGGCTGGTGGCTCTGCCCTCACGGCTGCACCCACTGCTTACCCTGCGGGTCCCTGGTGTTAGGGCAGGACAAGGGGGTACGACGCACGTCCTCCTCTGGGAGCGGTTTTCTGTCATGTGAAACCTCAACATCTACTCGGGAGCAGCCCTCCCTCATCTCTGGGATCGTCCCTGCATCCCCCGTGGTGTCGTGCCAGCCTGGCCGTGGTGTTACTGCCGGTGCAGGGACAGGCGAGGCTGCTCTGGAAGGAGCCATCGGTCCGTCCAGTGGCCACCCGGCCGCTGCCACTCCCCGGGGAGACAGCCGGAAAAATTCAGCCCCGGTGGATTTTGGCGCTGTGGCCACCGAGGGTGGCCGTAAGTCCCTGCGCAAGGAAACCTTTCCCACTGCCCAGCCTGACTCTGCATCCTCTACCGCCTCCGGCCCGTCCCGCCGGATTTGTTCCCACCCCTGCTCAGGACTGGCCACGTCACCGTGTCCCGTGCCGGGGACACGGCCAGGACCTCATCTTTGGTGCAGCAGAGGCAGGAAAAGCTGCGGTGGGGCGTGGGCGGGGGGTGCGGGCCGGGGGTGCGGGCGGGGGTGGCACCGCCCTCCGAACCCCTCCCGACTCCGACTTTCCTGGCCCCTCCCCACGGAGCTTTCCTCGCCCTCCGCTTCCCCTTGGGACAGTAATTACGGCAGCAATTAGGAAGACAATTATTCTTACTGAATGGGAACATCTTAATCTCTTTCTCCCTCCTTTTGGCAGGTTTCACCCCACGCCCACCCACGGGTACCCGCCTGGAAGCTGGGGCGGCTGCGAGCCGTGCCCCAGCCCCAGGGGCCACCCAGGCACGGTACAGCCGCTGGATCCCGACCTGCCGCCGGGAGCGGGGGGCTGCCGGAGGGCACAGCTCCGCACTGCTGCTCCGTGGGAAGGTGAAGGGGACGGCCCCAAACCGAGAGAGGGTGATGAAAGAGGCGGCAAAGGGACAGAGGATGATGAAAGAGGCGGCAAGGGACAGAGGATGGAATGGATGGGAGCATTGCTGTCCAGCGGGGCCTGCCTTCCACAGCCGTAATTGTAGGCAGTGAGGTGGTACCCACAGGCTCAGCCCGGTGTGTGGGCCCATCCTGCCCGGGATGTTCTCTGTCAGACATGAGGGAGCATAGGAGAAAGCGATGAAGGACTTCCTCCAAGACTTGCACGGTCGGGAGCACAGGGAGAGCAGTGCTGCAGCGTGCCGTGCCCCAGCCCTTCCCTGACTAGCGGCTGCACCAGAGTTGGTGGCTTTCCATGCCTGGCATGGCACTGTCATGATCCCTGGCAATGGGGAGGCCAGTGCCAACCTTCCCATGTCTGTCTCCAACACAGGTTTGTCCCCAGAAGCTGTGGCAGTCGCTGGTGCTGTCCCCAGCCCAGCCTGGGCATGCTGCTGCCACCCAGTTGGGCTTCCCGAGGGCTGTGCCGGGTCAGCTGTCCTGTCCTACCGGTCTCCCAAGCTCGAGGGCTGTGGCCAGGATGCCACCAGGGAGACCAGGCCCTGCCTGGGTGTGGCTCGTTACCTGCATGGCAGGAATTAGCTGGGTTTAGGCACCAGCCCTGCTCCCTCCGCCCCGCCTGCACACCTTAAATCACAGCCCACCACACCCGGGGCCAGACCCGGCCATCCAGGGCACCATGGAGCTGCCACCTGGCTATCTTCTCCTCCTTGCTGCACTGCTCCCCCTTGCCAAGCGGTCCAGCCCAGCCCCGCACACAACTGGAAAAGAGAACCTGGGGATGGGTGAGTGTGGGTCATGGCTGGGGAATGGGGATGCTCTGAGTGCTGCTGCTGCCCCGTGCTTCCCACTGCCCCATATGCTGCCAGGTGCCTGTGAATGTGGGACTGTGGGAGCTTGGGGTTTGACCCTGGGGCACGGAGGGACTGCTGAGGCCCCTGCTCTGTGCCTCTCACCAGTGTCCCGGCCACTGTGTCCTGCAGCAAAGCCTGGGTACTGCTACCACATCGCAGAGGTGAAGGACCTGCTGGACAAGGACTGTGGCTCCTGCCGCACGGGTGCCTCGTGTTCACGCTGCACCAGCGACACCGACTGCCACGGAGTCACCAAATGCTGTCCCAGCAAGTGTGGCTACACATGCCAGGAGCCAGTGTGGGGTGAGGACTCAGTGCTGTGGTGGTGGGGCTCTGGAGTGGCAGTGTGGCATTCCCAGGGGTGGGTGACGGGAGGCATATTGGCTGACATGGGGTAGCAAACTGGGAAGGGAGGTCCCTGGGGTGCTCCTGAGCTCTTGATGGGAGCCACCATGCTGTGCTATGGGGAAGCTACTGGTGTGTAGGGCTGTAGGCAGGTGGGTACAGAGCTGTGCTGGCACAAAAGGTACGGCAGCAAAAAGGAACCAGAACTCTGCAGAGCTATCTGAAGGCCTGAGAGAGCTGAGTGTGGTGGTGTCCCTGCCCTGCCCTGGCTCAGCCTGTCCTCTTTGGATCATGCAGACTTCTGCTACCTGCCCTCAGTCTGTGGGAACTGCAAGGCACTCTTCCGCCGCTTCTTCTTCAATGCCTCCAGCCAGCAGTGTGAGGAGTTCATCTACGGCGGCTGCGGCGGCAACAGGAACAACTTTGAGACCAAGGGCGAGTGCTTCCAGGCCTGTTCCCACCTCAGTAACTAGCAATGTGCTGTGGGCCATGGGCCACAGATGGCAGCTGCTCCTGGCCCCTCTCCTGATGCCCCAGCTCTCAGTTCCAGGTGCCTGGTAGTGCTGGCCCAGGCAGTGGTGGCTTCTGCACAGCCCTGCCTGGGGGAAGCTGCTGCTGGTGGCCACATCCCCGACCCTACAGGGAGACCATGGGGCTGGTGGCAATGAGGGCTGTGGGCCAGGGTGGCCATGCTGGGGGCTGTGGCTTGCCTGGGATGCTCACTGACTTAAGGACAGGGACATGTGCCCATGCCAGCATGGATGTCCCCTCCTGTGTGTGGTGCCTGACCCGAGGAGCCTGTCCCTCCCCTTGGACTGTGACAATACAAGGACGGGTCCCTGGATGAGCACGTCTGGGTCTGGTCCTTCCTGCCTGTGCTGGCAGGAGCAGACAGTGCCCATCCCTCTGGGCACTCCCTCATGGGGACTGGGCAGTGGGTGCCTCCAGCAGCATGGCATGGCAGGGCTCACCCAGCCACCACCCTGCAGTTCCCATTGCCACAGATGGGCTCCCAGCCCAACCCTGCCTTCAAGCTGCTGACGTGACCTGGCTGGGAGCTGAAGCCACTGAATGGAGGAGGAACAGCTCCTGCCACAATGGATGCCTGGGCTGGTGTCTGTCCCCAGCCTGCCCTGACCCAGGTCTGTTCTACACTGCTTCACTGGCCTGTGGCACCAACTCTGGCTTAGCCTCCTGGCCCTGGAGGCTGCAGGTGATTTCAAGGCCACTCCAGGACCACATGGGGCAGCTGGGAGCAGTCAAGTAGACGGTTTATTGCTGGAGGGGGTGGGAAGGGGACCGGCCAGCTGGGGCTCATGACTGTCCCATGTCCCCTAGTGAAGGCATCTTCCTGTTGCCTTCCCAGAGGGGCTGCTCTCCCATCATGCAGCATCTGAAAAAGAGGAGGTGCTTTTAGGGAGAAACAAGACTGCACGAGTGAGGGACCAGTGGTCATGATTGCAGCCATGCTGGCCAGCTCCATGAGAGCTCTGTCCCACTCTTCACTTCAGATTCCCTCGCCCTGCAAATGCATCTGTGGGGAGCAGAGCGATGAGGCAGCAGAGGAAACTGGCCTCCCAGTGAGATGTTGAGCTGGGAGCATGCTGACCGAGGGCTGTGCCCTTCATACAGGTCAGCTGGCACCCTGCATGACCTGGGGTTAGCCCCGGTGCTGGCCCCCTTATGGTGGGTGCAGACGTGGCTGCAGCCATTGCTGCAGCACTTGTGGCCCCAGGGACACTCCTCATCGGGGCTGCAAAAATCCAGACATGTCCCACCACCCTAGGCATGGGGCACGCTGAACCTCTGCCTGCAGGGCAGACACCCCATGTCTCCTGGGGCAACACTGGGTCTCCTGTGCCTCACCTCCAGGAGTGTCCACGCAGACACGGCCGCAGGAGGTGCGGGTGCACCGCTGTCCCCTGGGACACTGTGAGTCGGCCTCGCAGTGCTCCGAGCAGCGCTCAGCACGGGCCTGGGGTGAGCCAGGGTCGCGCTCTGTGGGCAGGGGAGGACGGTCACCTGGTGACTAAGCTGAGGCTGTGCGTGCTCATCTCTTGCACAGAAAGAGGGGGAGGCATGGAAAGAAGGATGGGGGCAGATCATATCCGTGGAGGGTGTGAGACCTCCACAGGGACAGCTGCCTTGGCAGACCCATCTCAGGGTCAGTGCGGTCATGGTGAGGGGTCCTCAATGGGGTGAAGGGCCAGGATACCCCGGGGTAGGTGCCAAGGGGACTTGAGCTCTCTCTGTCCCTGCTGGGCCAGGCGGGTGTGAGGGGCTGACCTTGTAGAGAGGCTGGCATGCAGACATGGCCACAGCCGTTACTGCAGCACTTGTGGCCCCAGGGACACTCCTCGTCGAAGTTGCACAGGTCCAAGCACGTGCCCCCTCCCTGGGGATGGGGCACACTCCCACTCTGCCTGCAAGGTAAATACCCAGCTGGGGGATGTCTGTCCTGGGACATCTCACCATGGTGCACCTCTCCATGGGGCACTCCAGGGCAGCCACACATGGCTCCCAGAGGGCCTGGCCGGTTCTCACCTCCCGGGATGTCCAAGCAGACATGGCCACAGCCGATTCTTGTGCACCGCTGTCCCCGGGGACACTGTGAATCAGCCTGGCACTCCTCCGCACACCGGTCATCAGCTTTGTCCCCGCTGTCTGCAGGGGCACCAACATGCTGTCACCTCCTGCCCTTGGCGGGCTGGGGCCAGCTACCCGCGAACAGGCTGTGCCCTCTACCTCTGGGCACCGCCACGCACTCCCAGCCACAGCCGGTGTCGCAGCACTTCTCCTCTCGCCGGCAGACACTGTCATCCAGGCACTGGCTGCCGCGCCGGCGCCGCGGGTCCCAGCACGGCTGTGCCCGGGGGCACTCTCCGGGGTGCTCTGCCAGAGGAGGGGACCCGGGTGAGGGCGGAGGTCCCAGCTGCGCTCTCACATCACTTCCCGTGCTGGTGGCCGGGCTGCCACGCTCACCTCGGGCAGGGCGGGTGCAGCGCATGGCGCAGCCAGAGAAGCAGCACTTCTCCTGCCGGGAGCAGTCCCTGTCGTGGGTGCAGGAGTCCATCTCCGTGCACGGCTCTGATGCCTGTTGTGCCCTCACCTTTGGGCACTCACCGGGTTTCTCTGAGAGGGGTAGGAAGACACAGCAGGAGGAGGGGCCACCCTGTATTGCAGGCACCTCCTTTTCTGCAGCCTCGGGGTGCCCTGACGGCTGCAGCGGGGCTCTGAGTGCCTGCCCTGTGGCTGCGCCCTCCCACATCCAGCGCCCGGAGCTTTGACAACATTCCCGGTGGAATCACTGTGATAGTGACCATCTCCTCACCTGGTTCGGGGGCTGTGCACGCGTAGCCACATCTGCTGCTGCTGCAGCACTTCTCAGCCCCCGGGCACTGCCAGTCCTGGGCGCAGGCGGGGCCGCACGGCACTAGCGGAGCCTCCTCAGCCAGCGGGCAGATGCCTGGTTTCTCTGGGGGCAGGAGGCAGCGGGGCTGGGAGGACAAGCAGCAGCAGCGGGTCTTCCCCACCCAGTCTCACAGTCCCTGGAGCTGGGGACACCCCTGCCCGTATCTGGCACCTCGGGACGGGGGCAGGCAGACATAGTCGCAGCCACGGAGGCAGCACTTCTCCTTGCGGGGACACTCGCCATCGTGCCAGCACCAGGCTCTGCAGTCGTAACTGGGGAACAGCCCGGCACGGACTGGGCAGAATCCTTCCTTCCCTGCAGGCATGGTGTATGGTGGCTGCAGTGCCTCTGCTTGGAGACACAGCCGTGGGGACCAGGGCCCGCGGGGCTGTCGAACATCTGGGGTGGCTCCCGGCCCCCTCACCTTGGCGGTCTGCCCCACAGTGCCTGCTGCACACCTGGTGACAGCATACGTGGAATGGGGGACAGTCCTCATCCTTGAGGCATCCCCACCGGTGCTGCAGTGGCCTTCGAGTGACTGGGGCAGGGCTGGTGTCCTCTGCACCGTGGAAAGGGAGGAGAGCATGATGGTGGCCTCAGCAAAGGGTGGTTGCACTGTCCCCTCCCTCCCTTCCCACTCCAGTGCCCACCTGGGGGCTATGCAGTGTGTCCCCACCCCAGAGCGGGCAGAGCCCACGCCGGCAAGCATTGCATGAGCGGTCCCGTTTGTGCCCCAGCTCTGTGCCACGGTGCTGCTGCCCCGGGCATCATTCCTGGTCTCCGAGCCCCCGCACTGCCCACCCTGTCCCACCCTGCCTCACCGGCCGGCACTCCCTGCAGGCACTGGTGGCCACAGCTGCTGTTGCAGCATTTCTGCTTGTCGGGGCAGTCGCTGTCGCCTCGGCACCGCTCCCGGAATGGTCCTGGCTGCGCCGTGGGGCCCTCGCTGGCCTTGGGCTGGTCTGACAGGGCAGAGGGGGTGTGACGATTCAGCACACCCCACTGGCCCCCTGCCTGCCCCGGGGGTCCCTGGTTCCTGCCATGACCTGCACATTCCTGTGGCCACGTCCCAGCGTTGTATTTTCCCGGCAGCTGCCAGGAGCTGCTGGTGCAGGGAAAGCTGCCTGTGCTGCCCCAGGGGCCAGGACTTCAGGGAGACAGCTGTGGCGCTCAGGGTCCCTGGGGTGAGCCAGGGCTCCCAGTCGTCCCCGCCGAGTGCTTACCGTGCGCCGGCTCCAAGCAGGCAGAGCCGCAGCCCAGCGGGCAGCACTTCTGCGCGCCCAGGCAGTCCTCGTCCTCCAGGCAGGGGAAGGAGCAGGGGGCAGTGAGCCTCTCGGGGGCTGCTGCCGGGCAGGCACCGGGCTTCTCTGCAGCGCCGAGGGGCCGAGAGGTGAGGCTGCACTGCAGCATCCTAGGGAAACCTGCCTCTGCCAGAGCCCTCTGCCTTGCCCTGGCTGCACCCCTTCCTGTGTCCCATCCCATCCGCATATCCCAGAGGCCGTCAGGAGGCTGCTAGCAGCGCACGGGGAGCTGCTCCATAGCAATGGGGACTGCACAGGGAATGGGACAGGGAGAAGGGTGCCAGCTGCCCGGGACAGGGGTGGTGTCAGCGGCTGTAGCGCGCTGCCGTACCTTCTGCCGGGGGGATGCAGCGGAGCCGGCACTCCCAGTGGCAGCACTTGAGCCCAGCGGGGCAGCTGGAGTCGTTGGCACAGAGCGGGGGCTCCACGCGCAGGCAGCGCATGAAGTCCCGTGGACACTTCCCGGTTTCTGGGAGTCCCCTGTGTTGGGAGGAGAATGTCAGGACAGTGCCAGAGCCCCTCATCCTCCATCCCTGGGGAAACAGGATGTGGGTCTCTCTGCAGAAGCCAGGGAACTGGAACAGGGACTGAAGCCCAGGGGCTGGAAACTTCTCTGCATCATGACCTGGGGCTGCTGGACCCCCACACCAAGACCTGCAGGGCACAGCACAGCATGCACAGTGTAGCATGACACGTCACTGTGCGGTGTGGCACAGGCTCGTGTGTGCCCTTGCAAGTGTCACTGGCCCTGTCAGGGTGAAGCCAGCACCGAGCCAGCACCAGCTGGAGGTCAGGATCCATTCCTGAGCATCCTGCTGCTGCGGGCATCCTCACTGCAAGCAGCACGCTCCTTACTGCTGCTGTCTCCTCTTCCTTCTCCTCCTCCTCCTCTTCTTGGCACCCTGTGCTCCTCTTGGCCATGTTGGGAAACTTGGGACAGCCCTGCCTCTGGTACAGGCGAGCTCCAGCTGGCACCTGTGCCCGGCTCCTGCTGCCAGCTGGGGCTGCGGCGGGAGCCACCTGAGCCAGCAGCCGGTCCGGAGCCGGGTGTTTGGGCTGCAAACAGACGCTGCCGGAGTTTCGCTGCAAACAGCAGCTGCTTGGTTCAAACAAAGAGGCACCGGCTGTGGTCTCGGTGTGGGCAGAGCCACGCCACAGCTGGGCACCACCAGCCCAGGCATTGTCCCACAGCGGGGGCTGGCAGCAGGGGTCCGTGCCCAGGGTGCAGCACAGACCCTGTGCTCCCTCCCACAGTACAGCTGGGAGTGGACAGTGCTGTGCCCGTGGGGTGCACGGGGTGCCCACGGGGCTGAGGGCATGCACACATGAGCCTGCACCCTGGGGTGGGGCAGGGTCCCCAGGCAGCAGGGCTGCAGTGCAGGTGCTGCAACCAGCTGGGACATGGTCCCTGTCAGCATATGCTGGGCAGGGACAGAGGGGACACTGCAGCGACATGGGGGCCGGGATGTAAGGAGCTGCTCCCAGGCTGCCTGTGCCTGGCAGCTGCTGGGTTTCACTCCTGGTACTCACCCCCTTCTCTGGTGTTACACTCGGCTCTGCCCTGAGGATGAGGAGGCCCAGGAAGAGGAAAACTCCTGGGCTCATGGTGCTGCCAGGGATGTTGTGCATGTCTGGAGCTGAGGTGGGGCTTGGTCTAACCTCCGTGGCAGGGGTGCCTGAAGTGCCAGGGCAGCTGAAGTTGAGCTGCCTGTTGTGGCAGCTTGTTGTGCTATGGGCAGGAGGGGCAGGAGGAGGGGCAGTTCCCAGAACCTGCCGGCGACCCGCCAGCCATCCTGCTTATCTCTGCCCAAGCCCTGTTTTGGGGTCAGGATGACCTGTGGGGCTGGGAAGGCCAGATGGGGTCAGGCACTGCTGTCCTCCATGTTGCTCCACCCCATCTTTGCTGGAGCTGGCTGCCATTCCCTCTCTGGGTTTCCTTCCAGCCCCACTCACCTCTCTACTCCCTGGAGTGGGGTCTGTGGATAGACCCCATGGCTTGGTCCTGGCATGGCAGTGGGAGCAGCACGAGGGTTTCTAACAGCTCTACTGCCATGGTGCTGCTCCTCAGCCAGGTGCAGCTTCCATGCCTGGGACTGCTTGGGATCCAGCACCATGAGTAAGCAGGTCCTGCCATGGTCCCTGGCACATGGGTGATGCTCCCTGCCCCTTTTCTTGTCTGGGTGCTTCATCTGTCCTGACCCGTGACTGCTTTTCCCCCCAGGTTTTCACACTCTGGAATGCAAATGAGCCCTTCCTCGGCACAAGGAATCTGAGGGAACTTGTTTTCCAGTCCATGACTGCTGGGAGACATCATGCAGCCCCCAGGCCCAGCAGGATGGTTACCATGGAACGATGATGGCTGGAAGTCACCTGCACGGACCCTCTCCCTGCCCTGGGGCAGCGCCTTTGTGCAGGGATGGATGACAGCCCCTCTGGGAGCCAGAGCACAGAACAGGGATGGTGACCCAGAGCAGAGGTGACTGTGGGATGGTTTATTCTGTCTCAGTGCTGTGGAGCAGCTGGGGCCATTATGGATACAGGGTTTTGCCTCATGCAGGGTCGCTAGGAATCTAGGCCATGGGGTAGTGCAGGCAGCATGGGCCACAGCTGGAGGTGCCAGGGACCCTGCCCAGAAGTATTGGAGTCAATGCTGGTGCCATCCTGCCAGCGCAGAGGGTCCAGCACAGGGAGAGGTGTGGGGTGCATCAGCAGCTCTGCTCAGCCCGTGGGTGCAATGGCAGTAGAGTGGGGGATGACCCTGAAATGGCAGCTCCTGGTGCAGCCCTTCATGGCCATGGCTCTGCTGTACCTGGAAGAGGCAAGTGAGGTGGTCAGTGAGGATGCCTCAGTGCTCCTTCTCTGAGGGATGGGGGCCCTTTGGTGCTCTGTCCTCCCCAGGCTGGACCCAGGAGGCAGCAGGCTGGAGGGGACATATCCCACAGTGGGGGGATGCAGACCCAGCTGCAGCCCTGCGGGCAGCACTTCTGGTCAAAGGGACAGTCCTTGTCCTGCAGGCACAGGAGGAGGCACTTGGCTGCCTGATCACCCTCTGCTGCAGGGGAACAGACACCTGGCCACACTGGCACATGTGAGAAAAAAAGAGGTGAGGGGCTCAGGGTACCCCTCTAGGGTCAGGGAGCTGCCCTGCCTGTAGAGGTGAACTTCTCATTGAGCTCCTGCCCCATTGGACTGCAGCTCAGTCCCAGCGTCCCATTGCCCCCCAGAGTGTCACAGTGACAGGTAGGGAGGGGGCACAGGGGTCTTGGTCCCACGTAGTGCCGATGGTTTACCCTTGGGTGGTTTGCAGATGTGGCCACAGCCGGTGGTGCAGCACTTGTCGTCCCCAGTGCAGTCACTGTCGGTGTCACAGAGCTCCAGGCAGGGCCCCAGGGAGCCCCGCAGCACCACGGGGCACACGCCAGGCTTCACTGCGGCATGGTGGCTCCCTGGTGACAGCGAGGAGTGTGGCTGTGCTGGGATTCTGTCCCCAGTCCTGCTTCTGGCACGGCCTCGGTCTCCATCCCGTCCCTGTCCTGCGCCTCCATCTTCCTTCCCATAACACCATGATGATCTCAGTCACCAGCCCCACACCCATACCAGTCTCACCCAGTGAGACCAGTCACAGCTCAATATGGGATGTCAGCTGGTAGCTGGAGTGGTGAAGGACAACCCTTGCTCTGAGTGCAGCAGCATGTAATCTGAGGGGGGTGCAGGAGGGAGGGTCAGGAGGGGGTCAGCCTTTCCCACTCAGAGCCATATCCCACCCACCACAGAGGAGCTGGGCATGGGGATCCCTTCCCACAGCACCCTGAGGGACAGCCCTTGCAAGGGGCTCCTGAGGGCTGGGGCTGTGCCTGGGGCAGGCGTGTGGCACTGGGAGCAGCAGCCAGCGGCACACGCTCTCTGGGGCCTGGATGGATGCCACCAGCTTCACACTCGGCCAGGCACAGCTGCTGTGGCTTGTCCAGCATCTATGGCCAGGCACACACTGGGCTCTGCCAGGGGGAGCTGGGTTAGCAGCAGTGCAGTGGTGGGCTGGATGTGGGGATTGGAGAGGGCTGGCAGGGCTGTACCTCTGTCTGGAGGGGTGCAGGTGAGCCCACAGCCGGAGAAGCAGCACTTGTGTTCCCCAGGGCAGTCCCGGTCATCGGTGCAGTGGTTGGGGCAGACAGCAGCTCTCCTCTGGGCACGCTTCCGTGGGCAGAACCCAGGTTTGGCTGGAGGGAAGGCTCAGGGTTTGGCATGCAGCCAGCCTGGCCCCACTGCCCACAACTCCCCTACAGTGCAATGGGGGCTGCAGACCCCTGGGGCTGCCCCAGGGCATCCTCAGCCTGGCATGGGGATCTCCAGGACACCTCACCTGGCTCAGCAAGCATGCAGCGGGTGCAGCAGCCGCGGGTGCAGCACTTCTCCCCGAGTGGCATGTGGTGTCATTGAGACATCTTGTCCCACAGCTTGGCCCCATGGCACTGCCAGCATGGGGGCAGTAGCCTGGACTCTCTGCAGAGGGAGATGCTCCATGCAGCTGTGTCCCAAGGAGCAGGGCTCGCTCCAGGGGCACCAACACAGGCACCAGCCCACATCCCACCCATTGCCTGATCCTCGCGCTGGCATCCCTTGGAGTGAGCAGCAGTACCTGTGGTGGGCAGGAGGCAGGTCCAGACCTTCCCGATCTGGCAGCACTTCTCAGCACCAGGGCAGCCATGGTCGGAGAGGCAGTACAGTCTGGGGGGCCAAGGGGCTCCGCTCGCCCCCGTCGGGCACTCACCCACTTTGGGGGGGGCAGGCGGGGCACTGGGGGTCCAGCGTCCCTGCAGGGCCTGGTGTGGGGATGCAGTGAAGGAGAGGGCAGTGCCCTGGTCCCTAGGGCTGTGCTGCTGGGCCAGGGCCAGCAGTGCCAGGAGCACCAGAAGAAGAGTGTGGTTGCCCAGCATTGCGCTGCAATCAATGTGCTTCTGGGCAACGGGCTGGGATTTAAACCCTGATGGAGTGGGGGCTGGCCAAGCCAAGCTGCTCTTTCTCATGGCAGCACAGTTTCAGGACTGTGGGAGTGATGGGCATGAACAATTCAGCTTGGGGGAGACTCCCAGGGCAGTGCTGGGCTCACGGCCCATGGCTGACACATCCACAACTCCCTTTCCAGGTCACTGGTGACCTGTAAGCAGCTGGGCCAAGGGCTGAGCAGCGCTCCCAGAGGCACACCATTGTGAGCATGGATGGGACACAGGAGCAGTGTCCTGTCCCAAACTTCAGTGTCCACTGGATCCCTCCTGGCACATGTGGAGCAGGGAGAGCTGTTGCGTAGCTGTGGTGCCGGCACAGCCTGCACCTGCACCACAGAGAGAGGGGGAACCAGCACCGGATACTGGGCAGTGCTGGGCAAGGTGGGGGGCTTACTCAGACCCAGGGGATGACTCTGCTTTGTCCCCTATCAAGGGTGGGGGCTTGGGGTGTCAGCCTCTCTCAGGCAGGAGGGACACGCTCAGATCCCAGGGTCTGGGAGCAGTCAGGTATGGAAGAACAAAGCCCCTGGAGACCTGTGGAGAGCTGGAAGTGCCAGGGGAGAGATGTGGCAGGGGCAGGCATGGGATTGGGGCGTGTGGGTTGCACTGCTGAAAACTTCTTCAGGCTCCTTCTGTGGGCAAGGTGCCATGGCCAGGCTGGGAGGGCAGAGGTTAGGAGGAGTTTGAACAATGCTCGTGTACAGGCACACACTGCAGCCTGTTTGTCCCCTGGCCATTGCAGAGCAGGGAGCAGAGAGCACCTCTGCTCTGAAGGGACATGGACACACCTGCACCTCGACAGCTGTGCTCTGAGCAAGGTGGAGGAGGCAGGGTGGAGGAGCCAGTGTGCAGGGACAGCTGGGGCCATGGACCCAAGGGACAGCTCCAGGCAGGGCACAGACTGGGGACTCTTGGAGGCATGACAGAGTAAGTTAATGCTGCTGCTTGTGTGAAGCCCTTTCAGGCATTCCTGGCATGGGATGGAGAGGCAACCATAGCTTGTGATGGAGAGGTGGCCACAGCATGGAACAGAGAGGTGGCCATGGTATGGATGGAGAGGCAGCCACAGCATGACAGGGAGAAGCCGCTTTATTGATGAGAGTGCAGGGGGCTCGCCCTGAGCAGAGAACCCCAGGGAGAAAACTGAGGCTGAAGGCTCCAAGCCAGGGGATGGTGCAGGGCCAGGGCATGTAGGATGGGCATCGGGCAGCAGCTTCCCTGTGGCTGGGCTGGCAGGAGGCGGCTGCACCTGCAAAGGAGCAGAGGCTGTGAGTGGGATAGATGCACAGGGGTTGTGCCACAGTGCTGTGGGATCCCTGGGGCTGGAATGCACCCAACTGACCTCAGTGAATGGGTGTCACACAGGAGACCTTGCCACAGCCGTTCCTGCAACACTTCTGGATCCCGGAGCAGTTGGCGTCGGTCTTGCACTGGTTGCTGCAGATGCCCAGCATGGGGATGCCTGGGTTGACAGGTGGGCAGGTGCCAGGCTTCTCTGAAAGGCAAAGGAACATGGCTGAGACCTGCTGGCCCTGGCATGGGGGGCAGGGCCCACCCCGCAGCTCCCAAAGCTGTGGGCATGACCCTGGCCCATATCTGTCATGGAGGAGGGACCACCATGGTAGCCGGTATTTCCCCCATCCCACAGCTCTGCTTGTCCTTGTCAGCTGGACCTGATGGGCACACGTCAGGGAGGCCACATGGCACTGTGGTCCCCAACAGTCCCTATGCCCAGTGTTCCCGCTCAGAGACACACAGCTGGCACAGGATGCACAGCTGCAACATGCAGACATGATGGAATTCTTGCCATCAACTACAACTGCCATGGATTGCCCTGGCTGTTTGTTCATGGCATGGGGGCACAGCCTAGGCTTCAGCCAGGATCACATGCCCCCCAAAAAGCCTTTGCCTGGCCCCTGCCCCTCTGCCTGCCACTGGCATTGAGCTCTGGCTCTGCACCATGCTGCCCTCCACTGTGGTGCAGTCAAGCCAGTGTTATCCCACAGGCAGCCATGGAGGTACTGGAGCCTCCTGGTCACATCCACCTGTCTGACGCTGTGGATTCCAACTCCTGAGTTGCTCTCCAGAAGGACTGTGGCAAGAAACAGAACAGTGCCCTCCTGGGCTGGCAGCTGCCCACAAGGCTGAGCAGGCAACAAGGGCTACAATGGGTAGCGGCGCAGACCCCACCCTCCACCCGAGCCCCAGCATCATTTGGGGGTGTCCACTCAGCCCCTGCATCGCTGACAGGAGGAAGGTGTGAGCATGGCCCAGCAGGAGCACACCCCGAGCCTGCTGGGCTTCCATGCAGCCCCTAATGCCCGTGCTGCAGCTGAACGCACATCGGGTACCCAGGCCTGTGGCCACCGCTGCACCCTGGAGCACCAGCACTGCCGGCTGGGACGGGCTGTGGGCTCGGGGCAGTGGCACCGGCTCTGGGCAGCACGGCCAGGAGCAGGAGGGAGTGTTACCGTCAGGCTTCAGGCAGGCCTTGCCGCAGGCTGCCGGGCAGCACTTGAGGGTGCTCTCGCAGTCGCCATCCGACTGGCACCCCACTGTGCAGTTCACCGCATCCGTGGCCGGGGTCGGGCACACGCCGGCTTTTGCTGCAAGGCAAAGGTGGGGGCGTGGGCAGGCGCGGGCGGCCGGCGCCGGGCAGGGCGAGGGCTGCGTCCCTTTCCGGGAGATGCTGCCCCGGCCCCAGGGCTGGGTCCAGGGATGCTGCCGAGCCCAGCCGCGCCGGGCACAGGCCGGTGCTCGCCCCGGCCCCTACGCCGGCTTGCCCCGGGGCTGGGAGGGAGGGATGCTGGCCGCTCGCCGGGCGTGCCGTGACGAGCCGTGCCGGGCCATGCGCTCATACTCACTGGTGTCATTCTGGGCGGATGCTGCCGGCAGCTCTGCCCAGAGAGCCAGGAGCCCCGCCAAGATGAGGACGCTGCGGGCCGTGGGCATGGTGCAGGAACCGGCTGCGCTGGGGCCGCCCGGCCGGCCTTTAAGCTCCTCTCCAGGTGGGGCCGGCGGGCTCGGCCTTCCGGGTGGCTCCCAAGGGCCGGGCAGGGCCAGGCTCCCCCTTCGCGCTTGCACAACCCGAGTATCAGGTATCTGCTGCTGCTGGCTGCCGACCAGGGAGGGGGAGCCTCGAGGAGACTGGGCGGCCGTGCCGAGAACTCGCCCGGCAGGAACAGCAGCCAGCCACCCCTGGCCACGGCCCCCGCACGCCGGACCCCGGACAGCCCCACACTGAGCCCAGGGGCGCTGGGTCGCCACGGCCCTGCGTGGCGATCGGCCGTGCGGATGAAGCGGTACCGCTCGCAGGCAGTGAGGCAGGTGCGAGTGCACCGGGGGCAGAGCATGAGGCGTGCCCGCTCCGACTCACCCTGCACTGCCCCGGCCACAGTCATGAGCTTGAATGGAGCCCCTGGCCTGGGTCGCTGATGCCCCGAGGCCGGGAGGAACCAGCAATGCACACAGAGCTGTGGCTCAGCTCTGCTGCTGCTCACTCCTGTTCCAGCCACTGTTCTCCTCCAGCTCTGGCTCCTCAAGTGAAGGGTCCTCCAAGCTGCCTGTGTCTTGGGCAGATGACTGCCCCGGGGCTGCCCTGCACCTTCCCACAGCCGCAGGACAGGAGCTCCTGCCCGGCTGCAGCCCTGTCCCACAGACCCTGCCATCCTCACAGCCTCCCATAGCACTGGGGATGCGGATGGACCATCCGACAGCACCGTTTGTGCAAGTGGCTATCAGGGAGTGAGTCAGTCACTGACATGCACTCCCAGTTCTCCAGGGCATGGTGGTGCTGGGGCTGTATGACCCCAGTTCCTTTGGCCTGTCTGGGATACCCTTCCCAGTGCACGTCAGGTGGGTCAGGACACTTCACTGCCCCTGGCAATGTCAAGCTGGGGATGCTTTGAATGGGCCCAACTTGCCCACCTGGCATGGTTGCCCTTCTCACATCAGCATTTGCTGCTCTGCCAGCGTCCATGTCCTCCACAGCCTCCTGCAGGAGGATGAAACCTGCCCTGTTCCTGGTGATGTGCCCTTGCTGCTGGTGGAGGCAGCCCCAGCTCTGGACATCTTGAAAACTTGCACGGGCCAAGGGTGCAGGGGGACGGGACATGATCCCTGCCTGAGTCACGAGCTGGCGTCTGCTCTGCCGGGGTCCGTCTCCAGGTAATTTAACCCCACAGTCAACAATGTGGCACGGCGGTGTGGCAGTAAATCAGTAACTGTTTGCCTTTGCCTGTGGTTCCCTCCCTGCTGGGTGTTTATGCAGGAACAGGAGCCGGCGCTCAGCTGCCTGCCCCACTGCCGCACCTCATGTCACCGCTGTCGGCAGTGGGAGTGACACACGGGCAGAGGCCTAGGGTGGCAGGGAAATCATCAAGGCAGCCGTTTTCCCTGCACCCTCCAGGATAGGGACATGCTGAGGAGCTGCTGGGACCTGGCCACACTCAGGCTGTCTGGGATGCTCCCACAGCAGGTCCAGGGCCAACATCGGGATGCCAGGAATGAAAACAACCATCTTGCAGCCCAGTGGCCCCTGCACCAGGGCCAAAGCACTGAGATGTGTTGGCCAGGGTGGGATGGGGATGGTAACAGCTGGGAGGTGAGCACACTGCACACCAGGATGGAGAGGAAGGGCCTGCACCATCCCTACCTGTGCTGCACAAGGACAGAGCCCACCTGGACCCAGGAGCAGCTTCTCTAGAGCAGCAGCACTGCTGTCAGTCCACACTGCCCACCCAGGGTCACTGGTGTCCCACTATGACTTGGCTGTGGCCCTGTGCTGGTGCTTTGAGCACCATCACTCTAGTTTGACCCTGTGACGACTCTGCCCCAGCATGGGGTGACCCCAGCGTGCGGTGACCTTGGTGCTGGCAGTGAGCATGAGGGTGGATGCCAGCAGCCAGAATGCACAAGAGCAGCTGGATGACAGCAGATGGGAGCCCAGAAATGGAAGGCTCATGGAAGGAGACGAGGGGAACACCACAGGGGAAGCTGAGAGCTTGCAGGAGCAGTGTGGGCACCAGTGGTTTTGCCCACAGTTGTGCCTCAGCTCCAAGGTGCCCAGCTGGCTGCTGAGGGGACAATCCAGCTGAAGCTGCCCCCAGCCAGCTGGAGTACCTGGAAAGGCACAGAGTAATCTGGCAGCAGGGCCAGCAGCTCCAGCCCACGCAGTTGGCATTGCCTTCTGGAAGACAGGAATGCTTTGGCTCCTGTCCCCAGTGTATGGCATTCGAGATATTGGTGTCTCCGCCCTGGCCCTGCCAGGTGCTTCTTTAGCAGAGGCTGAGGATGGCTGTGGGAAGTACAGGGGTCTGCCAGCTGTCCCCATGGCCAGGGAGAATCCTGGCTGAGCACATGGGATCAGCAGCCCCAAGCCAGACCCCAAAGGCTCGTCTCTGCTCCTTTGAGAGCTGTACCCACCACCACTGAGCCTGGTCACGGTGGCTGCGCCCAAGCCTCGCAGGTGACCGTGGCTCCTGCATGGCAGCAGGGGAGGTGCTGGAGTCACGTCTCCTGACTGCTGAGGGAATGTGGTCAATGATTAAAAGGGGCACATTGAGGTGCCCCCGAGCAGTAAGCCAGCCTCCCACTGCTGGCACCAAGCAGGGGTAGCAAGTACAGGGATACAGAAGCACACCCCATCCACTGGAGGGATAGCAAGTACAGGGATACAGAAGGACACCCCATCCTCTGGAGGGATAGCAAGTACTGGGATACAGAGGGACACCCTATCCTCTGGAGATGCTGGGCCCCTCAGTCAGCAGCACGGGGTCCCCACGCCCTGAGCATGGACTGGTGCACGGCCCCTCAGGTCCAGCTGTGCACTGGCTCCTGCCAACACTGCCACATCCTGCCACTGCAGAAGCCCCCACTGCCCACGCTGCCCCTGTGGCATGGTCCTTGGTGGCCCTGCTCTGTGGCATTGCCACAGCTTCAGTGGTGCATGGATGCTCCAGAGCTTGGGATGTGCCTGCCCCTGTGCTGTGGGATTGCTCCTACCTGCTCGTTTATGTGGGATCCCAGCCCCAAATCAGCCTCACAGTGCTCCAAGGGCTAGCAGAAGGCATCCACCCCAAGCCCCACAGCACTCACCTTTGTCCTGAGCAGCCACAGGGGCTGCCTGCAGCTGGGCACACAGGGCCAGGATGCCCAGGAGCAAAATGATGGTGGTCCTCATGTTGGTGAATGCCACAGGTATGGATGGGCAGTGAAGGTTGGCGGGGTTTATATCTGTGTGGGGCTGGGGAGGGGCCATGCACACAACCTTCATGTGCCAAAACACTCACTGCTGCTGCATGTCACAGTTGTGCCTGAGGCAGTTACGGCCTGAGAAATGATTTACCTGGCCTTGTCCAGCTCTAGCAACCTGGCTGCAGCAGGGGGAAGGACCCTCATGGGGAAAGGGAGATGAGGCCACAGGCTGGGGTCACCCTACAGCCATGGAGAGCCTAGAACTACCCAGCTGTGACAAGTGATTAGATGAATTTGTGGGATAGGAACCCAGAGGGGGCTGCTCAGGAGGATGTTCCCCTGGGGGCTGCTGTCCTGGCAGTGTGTCACTGGGGTCACACAGTGCCCATCCCAGAGACCCAGTGCTTGCCTGTCCCACTCCTGGCCTGGTGCCTGCATCATGCCACGTCTGCTGGCGGAGCCTCAGGGGACAGCCGGCTGGGTCCATGCGGGCAAGCATGGCCTCAGGGGGAGCAGAGCGTGGGAAGCCTCCCTGAGACACAAGGCTGGGTGTACCCGTTGCTGAGCACCATTCCTCCGTGGGGACAGGCTGGTGGCTCAGTGCCGACACGTCGCTGGCTGCAGACATGTCCCAGCAGATGGGTGCTGTGGCAGGGTCAGCACTGGGGCTGCCTCTCACCTCCCCATGCTCCCAGACTGGTGACAGGTGACCCTGGGATGCCCAAGGTCAAAGGTGTAGGGGGTCATGGGGATCCCAGCTGAGCATGTGAAGGGTGAAGTGTGCTCCCTGCTCTGGGGGACTCCATGGTGCTGCCACTGCCGTGCCTCAGGCCCTGCCAAGCAGGGCCTATGTAGTCTGAGGCTCCTGGGCCTGAAGTTTCCGAGTTTCTGAACTCAGTTTCTTCATAGCGTTTTGGTTCAGGAAGACCTCCTGTTCTCACAGGCTTGGCATAAACATCACAAGTGTTATTGTAACAAGAGTGATGTTTTGAATTCCTTTCTGTGAGATAGACTTCTCTCTGTCTTTCAGTTTTGAGCCAATAGAATTAAGAGTTCTGACCAATAAGATGGCCTGCTTGAAAAGCTATATAAAGGAGGTCAGTCTTTGAATAAAGGAGAGTCAGATGAAGTTTTTATAACGAGGTCTCATGTCATCTGTTCGTCGCCCACAGCGACAGGCCTCTGCTTCCTGCATCCCATTCCATGCAGACAGGGGCATGGTCAAGGGACTGCAGCCCTGTTGGAGGGGATGTTCTGTGGTTCCTCTCATTGTTGAATGGTGGCCATGCAGGCACAGCTCTGTGTGCCTTACTTAATGGCAAAGGGCACCGGCAGGTGCTGCTGGCATGTTGGGCAGAGACAGCCTGGCTTGGGGGGCACAGTGGGGGACTGTCAGGGCTGCAGCAAAGCACAGGGGACAGCCAGGGCTGCAGTGTGTGGAGAGGGACAGAACCAGGATTTCTGAAGAGCTGGTGGAAGAGGCTTGTCCTGTGCTGGAGCTGGAGAATGCCTTAGCTGGGGTCCCAGTGTGTGGAGGGACACCAGGGACACGCCCTGCCTGGGAAGTTGTGACAAAGCCAGCCTGCCAGGATGCAGGCATCTGTGCTGAGGCCAATGTGACCTCTGTGGCCTCAAGCAGGGTTTTACAGCTCAACGATCGTACTTTCCCACTTGGAAATTCCTGTGTGCGTCATCCCTGTTCCTAGACAGCCGAATGCATTTGTTGCTGCCAGAAGCCTGTGTCTGAAGCAAAAGGAAAACGAACAGGAACCAGGGGCTTTGAGAGCAGCCTGGTCACATGCATGGTGTTCCTTTGGGTGACACTTTGCCCCGACGTGGCATGTGCCACAGTGCAGTGGTGACGATGTGGGGGTCACCTGCCTCTCCCGAGCAGCCCTGGCCCTTTGGCTGTGCTGGTGGCCCCGGGTTCTGCGGGGTCCCTACACTCTCCTGCCCCGCCTGCTGTGTGCCCGAGGCGTGGAGCGGCACCGGCGGTGGCCCACGCCAGTCGTGCGGATCACGGCAGTGCGAGCCTGGCCCGCTCTCCGCCACTGGGCTGTGCGGCATGCACCCCCTGGTCTGGGCAGCCCCTTCCCCACCTACACCCGCCTCCCTCCCGCAGCTCCTCCCGGCCCGTGCCGGCGGCTCCCCCGTGCCCTCCCGCCGTGTGTCGCGGCTCGGGGGCCGGCCCGGTGCCGGTGCCGGTGCCGATCCCCCGCCGCGGCCGGCAGAGGAGGCTGTTGCTCCGCCGGAGCGGACCGGGAGCGGGCCCGGGCTCTGCCGGGCTCTGGAAGCGCTGCCCCATGCCCGTCCCCGGCGGTGACCCAGCGTAAGAAGAATGTGGAGCTGCTGGAGCGGGTCCGCAGGAGGCCACGGAGATGCTCCGAGGGCTGCAGCACCTCTGCTCTGGAGCCAGGCTGGGAGAGCTGGGGGTGTTCAGCCTGCAGAAGGCTCCGTGGAGATCTTATGGCACCTTCCAGTGCTTAAAAAGGCTCCAAGAGAGCTGGAGAGGGACTTTGCACAAGGACGTGGAGTGGCAGAACAAGGGGCAGTGACTTCCCACTGACAGAGAACAGGGTTAAATTAGAGATTAGGAAGGAATTTTTCCCTGCGAGGGCAGTGAGGAACTGGAACAGGCTGCCCAGAGAAGCTGTGGCTGCCTTGTCCCTGGAAATGTTCAAGGCCAAGCTGGATGGGGGTTGCAGCAAGCTGGTCCAGTGGAAGGCGTCCCTGCCCATGTCCCTAGCACTGCTTGGCCCGAGCTGCCACCATGGCTGCTGTTGGGGGCTGGCATCAAAGCTCCTGTGTGCAGGAGGCAGGGGACTGGCACCTCATCCCAGCACACTGTTCCTAGAGCTGGGGGAGCTCAGGCAGGACCACAGCTGTCCCCAGCTCAGGGTGGGGAGGGTGCCCAGCACAGGCAGGGTACTGCCTGCTGCAGCCCCACTCAGCCCCGCCTTGAGCTGTCCCTCACAATCTGGAGGTTAAACAGCACTGGCTGCCCGAACACTCGCAGGAGCTGCTGCTCAACAGCAGCTGTACCAGCCCCTATCCATAATGCAGCGAGGCCAAGACAAGATGCAGGGGTCTAGGCTGGGCTGGTGCTGGCTGCTCAGGGCCCCGTGCCACGCGTGGTGCCCGGCTGGCGGCGCGGGAAGGCGGCCTCCCAAAATGGGGATTTTATTACAGCCATACATCACGGCGGCGGCCTGATGCGGGCAGACGGTGGTGATTTTTCTTCATGGTTTACAGACAAATGAGGGGAAGGAAAATTGATGTGAACTTTGCTATAGAGAGAGGTCGGGTGCGGGTAGGGAGGTGGTTATGGATGAGCCAAGGACTGCTGGGGCTGCCTGTCCCTCGGGCCCCTCCCGGGCCCCTGCTCCAGGCTGGATGGATGGCAGCACTGGCAGCAGCAAGACTGGGAGCATCGTGTCCAGCATGGAGGCTGTGCAGCTGCTCCAGGGGGTTGGAAGAGCAGGGACTCTCATCCCTGTGGAGGGATGCCTGGAGGGATGCTCTGCTGCTCAGGGGGCCATGTGAGCATAGGTATTAATTCTAGCATGGTTTGGCCATGCAGTGTCAGGTGGGCTGCTGTCACTGGCTGCTGGTGAGACCTTGGCTGCTCTTACCACAATTAAAGTTGCCTCCAAACATCACAGTCCTGCCCAGTGTAAGATAACAGCTAATACTCTCCAATAGCAGTTATCAGCTTCTCCATACGGTCCATAAATATTAATACAATTCTAATTAGTTCCTTTAAATACATTACCTAAATAAAATGTTTCCAGGGCAATAAATCAGGAACAGGTTGTCTGTTCACCCTGCTCACACCCATTGCACAGACACTGATAAACCAAATAGTTTATCATTAACCCTCCCCTTAGATCCAGGGAGAAGAGGGGCCCAGGTGCAGGTGTGAGCTGGGAACGCCCTGTAACCCTCGTCAGCAGTAATTCTTTGATGTATTTCCCCAGGTGCACCTGGTTTGCACTCCCAGTGATTTGCTCAATACCCGGACTGCCCGTGTCTCACCCTGGCACACAGTGGCTCTGTGCCAGTGTGGTCCTCTGAAAGATCTGTTCTAGCTGCAGTAGTGTCACATGTTCTCCTGGCACAAGGCAGTCTCTGACCCGTGAGGCAGGAGGGTGCCTGGGGGCTGTCCTCTGTGCAGACACTGGCCTTCATCCCCACCTCTGATTCTTCCTTCTCCTGGGAGGTGACAGCAGTGACCATCCTGCTCAGAGCTCTCCCATGAGCTGGAGGAGATGGGATGAATTCAAAGGTGCTGTGTGTGGGGGTGAGTGTGTGCACAGGGTAACATTGCTCACAGGGTGACATTGCTCACAGGGGTGCAAGGGGCACAGAGCACCAGCTGTGGCACAGGCATTAGGTCTGAGGGGAGCATGGCATCCACCCTTGAATGCTCTGGCTGTGGCAGTACCAGAAAGGAGCAAATGCCAAACTCATTTGCCTGAGTAGGAATTAATACGGTGTGAAGCCTGTAGTGGATGATTTAGGAAGTGAATTTAAAATCTCAACACAAATAGATTTTTTTATAAGGTCAGAGGAAAGATTAAATGCTACAGACAAGCACAGCACTTGCCATTTCCAGCATCACTTTCACCATAAATATTTTGGGCTGGTGCTGTCCCTGTGCTGTCCACGTGGATCTGAGGCTGCTCACCATGGCAGTGCTGGGTGAGCAGGGATGTCTCCATGGAGGGCATTTAGAGGGCCCTCTATTTGTGTAGCAATAGAGGACCCCCATGGAGGGCAGGATGCCTCATCATCCCTTCCTTACCAGGTTGCTGCCAGCACATGGAAGCAGCCAGTGATGCTCCATAGTAAGAGGAAGAGAGGTGGTGTGTGTGGCCACACAGCTGGTGGTACTGGAGAAACCAGCTGTAACTGCTCCAGATTGGGCAGGGTCTGTTCCCAGACCCCTCCGGTATTCCTGCCAGTGGTGCAGGGGGAATCCAAACTGTGGTGCTCACTTGGCACGGTGCGTGCCCATTGCCAATTCCTGGCTCTTCCTTCCAGTGCCTGGCAGTGACCAGGATTGATGGTAAGAGATTTGAAAGGCTCCAAAAGTGGAGGTTATAGCACTGAGCCACCTCCATCCATCACTGGCCATTCATTACCGAGTAACACCCTGCACGCTGGGCTGATTTCACACCTTATCTGAACCCAGCAGCTGTGTCCTAAATCCTGAGTGCCGAGACTGTCTAGAGGAATTCGGCTGCCTGTGCTTAAAATTAGTGTTAGCATCTATCATTTCCCTACACCAAATGGCTTTTGTGTCGGCACTTGGCAGCGCTCATCCGTCACCGGGGCTCCAGGCTGCCCAGCGCCATGCCCTCTCTGTCACTGTCACAGGACCCTTGTTGGCAAAATGTCACCCAAAGGACAAGTGCAGCAGCTTGGCCTCTCCTTTCAGCTGGCCTGGTGGCACTGCCAGCAGTGAGGGTGTCCTTTGTCCCCTCGGCACGGCAGGCACCAGCTCTGCTCTCCCCGTCCCACCAGCCCCACCGCAGCCAGGCATCTGGCACGGGCACAGCCTGACACGTGTCCTCTGGCACAGTGGCTCGCTGCTTCAGGTGCCACGGTGCCAGCACAGCCACGGGGCCGGCGCCTCTGGCTGCAGTGCCCGCAGCCATTCCCGGTGAGGTGAGCCGCTCCTGCCAGGCTGGTGCTGCCGGAGCTGTCGGCGTGATGAAAAGCCTCCCGCAGCAATGCAGATAACATACAAGCACAGGTCAGGCGAGGCCCCTGTAGCCCATCCATCAGGCGCAGCAGCTACAGGCGCTCCTGGTGCCACCATCTGATGCACGTTATCCGGCACAAATGTGTTTCTTCCCCCAAGGTTAAACGGATGAGTGAGGTTCAGGCGCTGACAGCTCCGCCTGCCCCGCGCCAGCGATAAATGAGCTGCAAGAACCGGAGGGAAAAAAAAGGTTTGTTTTCTGTCAAATGCTCCTTTTGATGGTGCAGGCATGAGGATGGCAGCAGCGCTGAGATGAGTGTGAGGATGAGACCTGCTCCTGGTGTGGCCACAGGGCAGCCAGCGATGGCACTGTCACAGCTGTGTTGGGTGACGGGCAAGAGCAAGGGTTTGGTGAGCTGAGTGTACTGAGTGATGCTGGCAGCAGGCACTTGGTGTGGCCCCTGCGTGCTGTCAAGCCATGCTGGGATTGGCAGGTATTGGATGGGGTGGTGGTGAGCCTGATCCTCCCCAGTGTGCCTGCCTACCCAGGGCACTGCCCTGATAGAGTGCCAGGTCCCCCACCCTTTGCAGTGTCCCTGCCAGGCTGCTGCTTCCCTGCTCAATGTCACACTTGGAGCCTGTCAACGTGAAAAAAGGTTTGCAGGCGATAAGCGATGGGGCTGCGGCCGCGCCGTGCCGCCCGCGCGTGATTTACTGCGGCGTCGCTAACGGAGCGCAGATTTTTCTTAATCTAAATTGAAAACTACTCAAGTAGAAAAATAATTTCATTGCTTCATCCTGAAGGGGCGGGGGGAGAGGGAGGGGAAGAGCAGTGCCAGGGCAGGCAGGGCCACAGATGCCTGCATCCCCTGCGCCACCATTCCCCATGGCCTTGGGCAGCTCCTACGCTGGGGATGTGTGGCAGCTGCTCCATCTCGGGCAGAAAAACTGGGTTGTGTGGGGAGAGGAGAGCTGCCAAGCCTTAGCTCTAGCGTGACAGGGCACGCCCAGTCCCAGCTGGGACGCAGCCCCCCAGTGCAGGTTGATGCTGGCACAGGTGGGGATGTGCAACCTCACAGATAGATTGGTAATTTGGAGCACGAGTGAATTCTGGGAGCGTTTGCTGAGCTGGATAATAACGTGCCCAGTGAGCTGCATCCCATGCATGCTGCCAAATTAAAGAAATTTTTTTCTCCTTTAATTTAAAAGTCACCGTTGGGAAATCTCCACTGGCCACAGCAGTGATTTCCCCTAGGCTGCCTTTCTGGAGAAATCTTTAATTTTGATTGTCACACTTTGTGGAGTTTATCTCAGGGAAGTAAAGCCATAAATAAGGCGCTGTCAGCACCCAGGCTTCAGCCGTACCAGGACAGTGAGTAGCACAGGCACAGGTGGGGAGCAGGGAGAGAGCCTGACCACAGGCATCCTCTCCCCTTGCACCTTCCTCTTCCCTCTCCCTTCCAGCCCCATCTACCCTCGGCTCTGTGCCTGGCTTCTCACAGCCTGATTTCACAGGTCAGCAACCTTTAATTACCCGGGCCTGTCCCCACCCCTCCCACCAAATGATTCACAGGTTCATGAAAATCTCATTAACCATAACACCACAGCTGAGTTCCTGTGCTGGCATTGGACCCCTCCAGCTCCTGCTGTGCTGCGGGTTCAGCATGTGCTGTGCCCTGGCATCCAGCACCATGCGACCCTAGGACCAAGCATGCAGGGATTCTGGCCAGGAGCTATGCCAGGCGTTCAAGGTGGGAAGGTGGCACTGGGGAGGGAGGGCACAGGCTGTGTTTTGCTCCATGCTTACGCCTTCACAGTGCCAGCTCAGCTGGTCACGGTGCTGTGGGGCTGGAATGGGTGTCACGGTTCAGACTGGGGAGGTGGCAGCTCCCAGGACTTCCCTGGCACCTCCAGTGCCTCCAGCTCTGGGGCCCAGCACACAACCCTGGCAAGGGGCCTGTCCTCTCCCTCCTGGGGCCTGGGGAGGGCATCTCCCAGCAGCTTTCGAGCAATTCAGAAGCGGGAAGGGATTCAGGCAGCTCCCTTCAGCGCGGAGCCGGCACAGCAGTGCCGGGTGAGCTCAGGAAAGGTTACACCATTTGCATTTTACCCTTCAGTAATTCCAGCACTTACGGGTGCAATTAAGCGGCAGCCTGGTGTTATGAAGCTATCAGGGTGGAGAGACCTGAATCCCAACGAACTCGGTGTGCGTGCCTGTCCCAGACTGTTCCATCTGTCCGCGGTGACACCGCGGCGATGCCGGCGGGCGCGGGGAGGGCTCTGATTCCATCAGATGCTCACTGTTCCCCTGCTGGGGGCTCAGCCCTGTCCAGGCACCCGGTTTTGATACTCATGGAGGGTGAGCACAGACGCCAGAGAGGGGAGTGAGTGTTGGGATGGTGGAGCAGGTCCAGGCTTGTGCCATACTCGTCACCACAACAAAGCATCTGACCTGGTTGTGCCTTCCAAAGAACAGCCCCTGGCCTGCTTTGTTTTATGTGTGACCCTGATGCTGCAGAGCTGGACAGGATGCCTGTCCCAGTGTCAGTCTCACATCTCTCCCATGGACCAGGGTCTCAATGTTTGGCAGCCCCTACCCTCCGTGGGAGGACAGGGGCTCTGTGGCCATTCTCCTTTCCTGCTTCAGTGGGACAGCAGGCTGGGTGAGCTACTGCCTTCCCCTTTAAGCATCATCCCAGCTTAATTCGATGGTTTTGAGTCCCGGCTCATGATTTCTGCAGCAATTTGGGCTGAGATTTCTCTCTTTCCCTCCATTATCCACTCTGATTAACTCAGCTGGCCCTGTCAGCTCCCATTCCGGCGCGGGGAGCCCTGTGAGAGCCTGTTAAAATGCATGAGCCTGTGGCAGTCGCTCCGCTGTCCAGCAAGGCTGAACCGAGGGAAGGGGCTGCAGGCAGCAGTGCTGGGGGGGGGAAGCTGGGGGCTGTGGGGGTCCAGGGCTGGGGTGCAGGTGCTGTGAGGGTCCCCCTCCGTCAGCACGGGGGTGTCCTGGCCAGAGCTGAGCCGGGGGGGATCCTATGGGGTGCAGGATCCAGTCACCCCCACAAGCCGGGCTGTTGGGCGGCTGAATCTTCCCCCATGCAAAGGCTCATTTCCCATTCCAGCTCTGACTTGTTCCTTTTTTCTCATTTTAATAAAGACGAAAGCATCCGGAAACGCGGCTGCACCCGCCAAAGAGCGAGATCTGACATAATTAAAAAGTGGCTTCAATCAGGCTGTTTTCCTAATGGTTTGTCATATCAGCCCGAGCGGCCCCACACCCCCGTGCTCCCAACCCCCTGAGGCATCATTTACATTTCTTAATAACCCCTCATTAATATTCATGACGTGGGGAGGGTAATAACGGCTGAGTGCACACCACTAATTCAATTTCAGCGAGCCTCAGTGTGTTTAGTTAATCACTGGGGGACCTGGGTTACTCAGTACAATTATTTATTCGGAATTAGATCTCGAGGCATCTGGGTTGAAACCTGAACTCGGAATAAAATTAAACCAGGATTCTCCTCCTCTCCTCCTCCCACCTCCCTCCCATCCGTGAGCATCCCTGCAGCCCCGATTTGCTGGGATGAGGAACTGGTGTTTCCATGCTGGGACCTGGGGCTTCTCATCTGTGGCTGCTGCTGGGTCCTGGCTCCTCTGCGCCCATCCAGGGAAAAGTGTCAGGAAAGGCCTGGGGACATGGTCAGCCCCAAGAGTGGCACCCCACCCCTGTGGAAGGTGGGTGCCTGGGAAGCCGGGATTTCTGGAGTCCTTGTTTTCCCGACCAAGCCAAGGGTTCTCTCCAGAGCCTTCAGCCCCTTACCCAGCTTTGTGGCATGTTCCACCTGGGAGAGGCTGGTGCCAGCCCCATGCAGCACCCACCACCCAGGGCAGCTGCTCGTCTCCATCCTTCATTTATTTCATTGAGAGCTTTTTTAATACTTTCATTTTGCTCCTGATTTCACTTTTTAATTCAATATTTTGTCCCTGTGCTCCAACTCACCTAATTGGATAAAAATTCCTTTATTGAATCCTGCCTTGTAGGACTGGATGAGAATTGGGTTTCCCAGGCAGCAATGCAGTGCCTTGGCTCCTCAAATTCCTGCTTTTTTTTTTTTTTTTTTTTTTTTTTTTTTTTTTTTTTGAGTGTTCCCCCTGGCCTTTGAGTCCTTTTGGGGAGGTGGATTGAACATTTTCTATCCCCTTTGTTTAACAAGAAGCTCAAGGCAAAGGTGCCCGCCTCACTCGCTACTGCTCAGGTTGGGGCTCTTCTCATCATTGATGATTTTTGCTTTCCCCCAGCTCCTTCCAGAGCTGTTCCACTCCGCAGGAATGAGGTGGAGGGGAAGCCTCGGGGCAGGAGCAGATCATCGTATTCTGTGTGTCTGGGGTTGGTCAGTTCTTGTCCCCACTGCTCTCCGTGTGTGTGCTATACCTGCTTCTTGTGCTTATCCCTGGATGGGGGTCAAGCTTCCCAGTAGCTGCATCCTGCTCCCAGTATGTGCCAGTACCCCTCGAGGGTCTCCAAATGTGGTGGTTTCACAGCTGGGGTTGTGGATTGAGTTCTGTATGCTCAATGCCCCAAAGCCAGACGAGCTAATGATTATCTTCTATTTATCTCATCTTTAACATGCAGATTTGTTGAGTTAATTTTGCCATGACCGATCTCCTGTATTTTATTGAAACAATGGGGGATGCGAGGGACTCCTTCAAAAACATTATATATTTTTTTAATTTTCTGAGATTTCTCAAACCAGACTCCTGCTGAGATAACTGTAATAGCTGCAATCATTATGAAAAATTGCTTTAGCTCAAACCCGTTTTTTAAAGCATAGTTGAAATAAATTCAGAAGGATTTTGGCCGAGTTGACTCTCTCTAATTATTCTTATTTGTTAAATTGAGAAATGTCTCAGTCTGAATGGGGTTCTGCATCTTGTGGGATTACAGAGCGATTTGTCACGACCTCAGCAAACAGAGGGGCCGCCAGGGCGCTCCCGCCGCACTCCGCCCGCAGTTCCGGGCCTGTTTTCAAGGTGACAGCGGTGAACACGCCGGGTATAAATAGCAGTGTTGTCAATAAGCGCCGGCAGCAGCCGCCCGCATCCCCGGGCAGCGGTGGCCCGAGGTGATGGCGAAGGAGAAAAGGCGCGTTCTCGCTGTCCCCGGGGCGCTGCCGGGCGCCGCCTCTCCCCCGGGACACGGCAGCAGGGATCTCCTGGATCTCGTCCCCTCCCTGCCCTGTACCGGGAGGCCCCGGGGGACAGGCGGGAGGCCCCGGGGGACAGGCGGGGGGCCCCGGGACCCCCGTCGCTCGGGGTGGCCTCGGCGGGCTCGCACCCTGGGGTGGCGGTCGCCCCGCTCCGCCCGCTCCCGTTCGCGACAGCCCCGCGCTGCTTTACGGCAGTGTGGCGCCTCTCCCTTTCCGGCACGGTCCCCGCACCCCGCCTCGCTTTCCGGCAGTGTGGCGCCCCGCCACCCGGCCTGCGCTGCGTGCTTTACGGCAGGTGTCGCGCGGCGCCGGTGGTTTGCGACAGGTTCCCGGTGGCGGGGCCCGGTGGGTGCGATGGACGTGGGGGAGCTGCTCAGCTACCAGGTGAGCGCGGGAGGTCGGGCCGTGCTGGGCTTCTGGCGGCCGCCAGCGCGGGCGTGCCCTCCGTGGCCCCGGGTCCGTGGTCCCGCTGCGGCGGCAGCGATGCTGCTCCAGCTCCGGTGCGGCCGCCGTGCGGGGCCTGCCCCGCCGCGCTCGGTGCGCTCGCACGGGGTCTGCTTCAAGAGTCGCTCAGTTCTGGGGGTCTCTCCCCTTCTTGGGAGCTGCCGTGCCCGGTGGGACCTGGCTCTGCCGGTGGGCAGACTGGGGCCCGCCTGTGCCTGGAGCGGAGCCGAGCAGGTCTCTTCCTCCCTGTTTTATGTCAAAACTTATTTACTTTCATTTTTAGCAAAATATATTTTAAAAAGTTTTCGTTATAGAAGTTTTACTTTATTCGGTGCCTTTGCTTCCCTTGCCCTGCGGTCACTGATCGCTCGTTTGTGTGCAGGTGTCGGCGGTGTTGGTTTATTGTCCCAGGAGCAGATTTCGGGTGTTCCCTGGGAAATAGGCAATGAGGGTGGGAACTGCAATAACATTTTGATACCTTGGCTGGGATGGTGTTGGGCTTTGCTGCTGGAATCCAGAAATACAGAGAGCTCTCAGAATATTTGGTCTGTAGAGGCCAAAGCTAAAGATTAAATACAGGGTTTAATTTGAGACCTTAGTAAAAGCTTCTAAATGTAGATATTAGAAACAAAATTGTAGATTTGTAGTTTAAATAGAAACATGTTAAGCTAGGTAGAAAAGAGTTTAGAATTTAAGATATAGAATTAGTTAAAGAGATAGTAGGAAGTTTTAAAATGTAGTATTATAGGTTTGTGTGTCATTAGATGATTGGTTAAGAAAGTCAGCACCGCAGCAAAACATATAAAACATAATAACTGATTTTCGGGTTAAAAATGTCAATATTCGTGATGGTGGTATTTTATTGGTTAATAAATCCATAAAAGGTCTTGTAACTAGAGGTCTTGGGACCTTCTGAACCACGAGGTAGAGATGTGAGCAGAACTCACCCTCCCTGTAGAAGATAAGAAGGAAATAAACTCCACCATCTAAAGCAGCTCAGAAGTCCTGTCTCTAATTTCTACTCTTCATAAATTCCCCAATACTTTGCTTCAGTTCTCAGCCTGGCTGCAGCTGTGGGGTTTCCCTGGATGAGGAAAACACCCTGAGATGTTCTGAGCTGTGTAAGTGTGGCCAGGTCTGCTCCTGAGCTGAGCACAGAATTCCTTGAGCTCAGTGCCGCCCTGGTGTGCCTCATTCCATGGGGCACACAGTGAAGGGACTGTCTTGCTGTTCACTCCACACTTGTGCTTTGGGAATGCGTTGTTTGGAGATGCTCAGGGACAAAGGGAAAGTTGCTGTTGGGTTTGAGAAATTTCTCAGCTATTTTCCCAGTGGTATTGAAGTGTCTGGGGCATGGCTGTGAGAGGAGTCTGTCATGGAGAGCTTCACTGCATTCCTCCTTGATAATCTCCAGGATGTTTCTTTTGGATTGCTCTGTCTCAAACATCGTTCCACATTCTGCTGCATCCAATAGCACAGCCCTGCTGATCTGAGATCTATTCCACTTCTGGATTTTTCTATCTATTTTTTTAAAATGTGATTTTTCAACATCGAAGTAGAATTTTCATTTCTTACATTCCTTTGATTCTTTGGCCTTCTCCACCCCATCTTGGGGTTAGCAGTGTCATCCCTTGCATGTCTGGGATGCAGGCTAAGGCACAGAGCCTGAAAACCAAATGAACTTTGTTATTTTTTTAACCAAGTTCCAGTGTGGGGTTTTGCTAGTTGGTTTTTCTCTTGCTCTTGGAATGTGAACTCCCCAGGATTCCCTCCACTCCAGAGGGAAGTGTCCGTCCACTTTGCTTTGCTCACTTGAATTTTGTACAGCTTTCCCTTGGATGAGCTTTCAACACGGCGAGGGGGTGATTGCTTGTGACAGCGGGGGCTGTATTCTGGAAAGAAATGCTGCTTAGCTGCAGGGTATCTAAATTTTAATTTCAGTTCTTGCTGCTGAAATTGTTCTTACCTGTAGGAGAAAGCATTTCAGCAACTGCTTAAATAGTTCCTGAAGGATTTGTCCTGGCTCTGTGCTCTCCTGGGCTCTCACCTGAATGCAGGTGGTTCTTGTGTCACTAGCTGAGGTGATGCTTTAGTGAGCATTGCAAGTCAGTAGTGCTGAATTCAGACTTCCAGAGCTGGGTACAATGGTGAGTACAGGTGAAAGAAGTGGAGGAGCAGAAGGCAGGCAAATAGCTCTGGTTCTGAAAAAATGAGATTCCCTTCTGTGAGGGCATTTCTGGTTGAGAGGTGGGGAAAAATAGTTGGAAACAGCAGATTTCACTGGTGCCCACCCTGTGGGTCAGGCTCTGCTTTTGGGGAGGGTGTCTTGAAGAAGATGGCCAGGGGAGAGTGGCTTGGCAGCTCTCCCAGCAGCTCCTGGCCCACTCCAGCCCTGGATTTGGGAGCTTCCCTGCTCTGGGCTGAGCTGTGGGCTGGCTCAAGGTCTCCTTGGTTGTCCTCCTTGCAGGGATGGTACTGGCTGCCGGGAGGTGGTGTGGTGCCTCAGCTCTCTGATTTTTAATCTCTTGCTGCAAATGAGTTGGTCTTCTCAACCTCCCTCAGCACAACCCAAAATAATTGCTTTCCTCTTACACAGTTTTGAATTTTCTCCTCTAAATGTGTAATCTGTGCCCTTCCTTCGGCAAGAAGATGTTCTCCCTCAGAGCCAAACTTGGCGTGGCAGACTGCAGGCACCGTGCCACCAATTCAGCACCAAGTGTCTGCCAGAATGGGAAAAGAAACCTCTTGCAACAAAAAATACAATTAAACAGCACCTGGCCGTTTACACAAAGCTCAGGAATCCATAAACTTTACGTGTTGCTGCAAAACAGTTGCAGATGGTCTAAAGTGATGATTAAATATTGCTGCTGTTGGCCCAGATCCTCCGTGTTTGGTCTCTGATTACAGAGGGTAATTAAGAGGACAAAGCCAACTCCGGGGCTATTCAGTCTTCTTTCAGTTGTCTTGGGAGGGAATAAGGGAGATCATTTGAATTCTCATTAAAGGCAGATTTCATCACCGTAAGTGATCATTACGAACTGCTAATTTTTTGATGGAATGTCAGTAAAATCAAGTAGCAGCAGAAGCAGTAAGTAACGGGGTGAGATGTGACTCCACCGCGCTGGGCGCTCTCCCCGTCGTGTGTCGGGGTTGAGAGCAGTGCATGGGGGATGGATCTCCGTGTATCCACGGGGGCACAGCATCAGTTCTGCTGCTGGGTTGGGTAATTTCCTGTCCATTTGCAATGTAATGGATACATCTGATGGGAGGAGCAGCTCAGCTGAGTCGTTGACTGATTATTACCCCAGTAGCTCTGATCCTGCCAACAGTTAAAACAAGGAGCCGGCATTGGCTCAGCTGTCTGCCTCATCCCTTGGCTCTGCTCCTGGGAGGGCAGCCCCATGCTGCCAGAGCTGTCTTGGTGCTCTCACAGGCACCAAGTGAATCTCTAGTTTACTTCCCAGTGTATTATCTTTGACCACCAAACCAGAGGGTGTCAAGCAAGATTCCCGTCCTGCGCCTCCCTGATGTGCTCCTTGAGTGGTTCAGAGCCTCGCAAGGGGGGCACAGGGGTTCATTTCCTCTGAATTTAATCATCCGTAGCCATATGGGTACTGTGTTCACCTCTCATTGCATTCGCCTCAGTTTGTGTGATTTTGGAGCTCTTGGGTCTCTGAGATTTCCGATTTTCCTGGGGTACCTGTTATTCCAGTTTTTAGCACTCAGATCCTGCACCATTTAGAAGTGCTCGTGTGTCATGCCTCATGAAGAAAAAGCATGGAAAAGTGAGATTGATAGTAGCCTGGTTTATCACAAACGTTGGAAACAAAATTAGGAAGTCATTGAAGATTCCTCTGGAGATTAGGATCCCAAACTGACAGCTGCTGTGCTGCTTTCTGAGTGGCTCTTTGGAGCGGGCTGGGATGTGGGCACAGAAGCTGCATCATTTATGAAGATTTATTTCAGATTTCATTAACAAAAAATTTCCGAGCTTCACAGTAATGAGGTTACTTACAAAATAGATACCTTAGTAATATGAAACTCCTGAGTATTTCCTGAGTAATATGAAACTGCTGAGACGTCTCTAAACCTTTCTCATGTTTGGCAAAGGCTGAAGCAATCAGGATTCTTTAGAAATGTGCGTTCTGATTTTGTGGGGTACTTAACCCTGATATTAATGTGCAATCACTGCTTGGAGGGAGCCCAGGGGCACTGGCAGATTATTGTGCTTTGATTTAGGACGTTGTTTCCCTGTCCCTCTTGGTGGATGCTGCTCCTGCCTCCCATGCCGAGGGCAGGCTTTGCCTTACCTGGCTGTGCATAAACCAGGACCTGTGTCAGGTGTGTCTGGGAACCTTAGTGGAACCTGTGTCAGGTGTGAAAGTCTGTACCCAAAGGCTTGCCCCAGGGAGTGTCAGCTCAGGGTATGACAGCCAATACACACAACCAGTACAGGAGGACTACAAGACAAAGGGAAAGATAATTCTCCCGTTCCCAATTACCAGCTCCTGTTTACTTTATCATAGTTTATAAACAGTAGCTTTTTTTAAGCCCTTTTGTATTCATTGGTTTTTGTGCGGTGCTATCAGTGTTAGATTTAAATGAAAATGCCTACTGAATAAATTACTGTGAATGCCCTGCATTCAACAGGAACAGAATTAAGCTTAGCTAACAAAACAATTGAAAAATGCTTTTCTTGTGCACTTTCTAATGAATTCCAACTTCTTGCCAGATTCACCTTAGCACAACTAAGTAAAAAACCCCACATTTTGTTTATCAAATGATTAACTTTTGCTTTTCTACAAGAAAGGCAGAACTTGTGCAGATGTCTGTGAAGCTGTGGAATTGGTTAAATAAATATATTTGGACACAATCTGTGTGTTTGCTGAGCAAAATGCACAGGCTCAGTGCAGCAACCTATGGGCTTAATTCTTGCTAGTTGGTAACAGTCCTTTGCAAAACACAAATGCAAACCCAAGATGAAAATCAATGAACAGAAAGTAATGCCTGCCTTAAATCAGTTGTTCATGACTGTGCATCTCTTGTGGAATGAGCAGGACCCAGGTGTTCTGCTCGGGCCTTGGATTTCGTGGCTTTAATAAGTGCTGGTTGGGAACAGCAATGTTCTTAGCGAGGTTTTGCATAACATCAATAAGGAGAGGCAAAGCCTTAATGCCTGCTTAATAGCGTTTGCCCGGAATTCAATTACTGCCTATTGCCAGGCTGCTGGCAGCGTTAATGATCGCACACGGGGCACTTCCCTGTTTATCATAATGATGCTGGCATGTGTTAGAGACGCCTCCCCCAGCATCGCATAAATACAAAAAAGGGTAAAATAATTGAGATGGAAGCAAGGGTGTAAATTCTGATCTTGAGGATTGTGTACCCAGAGGAAACGGGGAGGGTTTCATGATGGAGTTTTAATTTAGGTTTTGTTCTGGGCACATTACTTTGCATCTGCCAGACCCCCAGCTCTCTCAGCCTCTCGTTACACCTCAGGCTTGCCAGGGGCTTTGGTCCTTTTTAATGTTTAGAAATAAGAGTGAGGAATGAGATTCCAATTCCAAGTTAAAAACATCCATGGCAAATCTTGTTGAGATTTAGATGTAAATTTTAGGATTTATGTCACTAATTGCTGTATCTGTGTTTGTGACATTAATCTGTCAGAGATGGTTTGGGATGAGTAGGGCTTTCCAAGGAGTGAATGGAAGGACATAGGAAGGGCAGGGCCCCTTGGACACCAAGCCCTTTGAGTTAGGAGTATGGATTTACTCAAGTTTTTTCTTTGGATAATGTCATTTAGAAGAGCACCTTTTCCTTGTTCTTTTTATGGGGTTGCTGATTGCTTAGGGAGTTTTTGAATTATTAGTTATTGTCAATGACACGTTTGTTTCTAAATGGATCTATGTGAAATTATATTTTAATGTACCTAGAAGATAAGTAATAGGAATCTGCTTAAAAAAAAGCGCCCAATCCACAAAACCCTCCAAGCAAATAAATTTTTCATTTCACAGAATCTCTGGGTATGCTTCCATGTCATGGCTCTTGAATTATGAGCTGAGTAACTGCTTCAAAAGTGCATGGAGGCACTTTAGAAGGGTTTTAAGTCAGGAATGTACCATCTGTAATGGAAATGGCAAAGAAGATATAGGGAGAAAGGAGACAGATAACAGAGCTTGAACAGGTCTGCCTGGGGAGCCAGCAGATACAGCTCTGATTTGTGCTAATGTGTTGTCTGGGAAACTCGATTCTGCATCTTCCCTAAAGTGGTGACAAGGTGGTAACCCTGAAAACAAGGTGATCCCAGCCAGGCTGCTGTTTGGCCTGCTTCTTAACTATAATTAACTCCTCGTGTGCTTTTTGGGGCTGGGTGGGGAGGCTTTATTTTTTTATGTCTCCCGAAGGCAGCATTTTCTCTGGAGCAGATAATTTACCAGCTTGTCATTGCTACTGGGCTGTGCCACTGGTGCAGCACATGGTGGAACTGGGACCACAGCTGCATTCCCTTAAGAGCCTGGAAGGTTTATTACTCTCTGCAGCCCAAAAGTTTCCTAAACTGCCAGGCAGCTGGAAATTCCCATCTTGATCTTCGCACTCGTGCCAGACCTGGCAGAAGAATGACACTGTCACTTATTTCCTCTGCACCTTTCTTTGGACCAAAATGAGAAGGCTCCCAGTCTTAGATAAAAGCAGGGCCTGTGTTCTTGGAAGCCTGGTGTGACAAAGGGTCCCACAGAGCAGAAGAGTAGGGGCTGCCTACCAGGTGGTGTTTTATAAATTAAGATGGCCACATGTTAAGCCTAGCAAGGTTACAAAATCACCTTCCAGGTGGCTTGAGCAGTGATGTAAAGTAAGAGTATTTTAGTTATTATTTTAGTATTCTTGGTACATAAGCTCCTTTTAAATAGTAAAGAATTAAGGTTTGTTTTGCTGTAGTTATAGAACATGGAGTACTCTTGTTCCAGCTTGGTTGTCCTTCAAAAATGTGAGCGACTAGATTTAATGTCCTTGTAGTTTTTGAGAGGAGAGTTTTTCCTTCTATTGTAAATGCTTTTATCCCTTTCTGCCTGAATGAAAACATGGGGTTAGGATTAATGGACTTCTTCTTGTCCTTTAATTTTGTCAATCAGCTAGAAATAATGGAATAAAATAATAGGTTGTTCCAAGCAAACCGTGGTGCTTTGGGCACTGTTTAATCCAGGGCCAAGCCCCTGCAGAGCTGCAGCAAGCAGCAGTCCTCCTTGTCCTGCCTACACCGAGTTGGGCTGATCCTGCTTTTACTTGTCACCAAACTTCAGACAGAAGGATGGGTGTGAAGTGGAATGCACACAGGAATTCAATATAGTCTTGTATATGTTGAGGGTAAAAAATTATCTTTCCCTGCTGTCTGCTGAGCATATCAGTCTGCTGGCTATGATATGTGGGGTTGTCTCAGCTGAGCCAGCAGATTGGGGTTCCTTGATGGGCAGCTGTGCCCCACTGAGCAGGGCTGTTCGGCCACTCCTTGTCTGTGCACTCCTTGTCCTTGCTGTCTATGAAAATATTTTCCCGTGAATTGTGTTCATAGATCAAAGAAGGTAGGATGTTGACACAGCTCTTGGCAGAGGCATTCATCTACTCATGTGATGTTCCACTTCACTAAATTAATTTCCTTTCCAGTTTTCAGAGTTGTTAAGTGTTGTGTAAGCAAATCTCTTAAACAACTTGTAAGAATTTTCTCGGTATGGCTTGTAATATTGGTATTTTGGTTTGCAAGGGTCACTAAACACTTGTATTCATTTACCTTTTATTTCTCTGACTTCAGCCTAATAGAGGGACAAAAAGACCCCGTGATGAAGAGGAAGAGGAAATCAAAGCTCGTCGGAAACAAGCCAGTGCCCGAGAGCATGGTCGTCATAGGGAAGAGGAGTCTGCTGCCCTGGAAGAAACTGATGATGAGAAGAAGAAACTCCTTCAGATAATTGAGAGGGATGGGGAAGAGGAAGACGAGGAAGTAAGTCCTCTGGGAAAGGAAAGGCAGTGGAAAAAACCAAACACCAAACCCCTTCTCTGTGGTTTCCATTTCTTACCATGTAGGTGGTGAGGCTTAACGTGATTTTCCTATACTCGTACAGCTTCAGTTTGTGGCTTTGCTTTCCTGCCCTGCTGGGTGTTCATTAATTTCAATTTTCTCAAATATATCAGCTGAAGATTTAAAGCTGTGGTAAAAGGGAGAGGGCTTTCAAGTCTCATCTGTGTTTGGTCTGAGAATACCCAAATCACCTTCTAAAGTATATTTTAAGGAAACAGTTTCTGTGTTCTAACCAGTTTCCTGACTATTGTTCTCATCAGTACCCCCAACCATGCAGCTTCTCCCCCTCTTTGTAGCTGTGCTGCAGCAGCAGCAGATAAACAAACATTCTTCTGTACAAGAAAGGTCTTGGGTCAGAGTGGGGGGTGGCAACTGTCAAGGGTAAATGATTTCAAGCCTTGGAGACAGAAATCCAATGCTGCATTGGCCTTTCTGCCAAGGGCCAGGGAAAAGATCACTTTATAAATGTGACACATGGATTGGTATAAATCTAGAAGATATTTGCCTCCTGCTGCCTGTGTCCTGTTTGATAAAAAAACAAGTGATATTCACCACTGCAGAATCATGTAGCTTTGTAGAATATCATTGTCCTTTGTACACAGCATTGCTGGCATCCGTCTTTGAGAATCTCCCTCGTTTTTTAGATGTTGAGCTATTGCCATGACAGTTGTTGCTGATAGCAGAGGAAGATAATGCAGGATTTCTGTAGCATTTCAGCTCCAGAGAGGATGGATCGAGAGAAGAGTCCTCCTGACTGGCTAGAGTCTTGTGGATTCCTGCAGGGTGCCAGTCCCTCATCTTTGTCCAGTGGAGTCCTCTCAGCCAGACATTTTAAAGGCTGAAAGTCCAGTCTGTCTTTAGAACTCAAATCTCTTGTTTATTACTTTGGACTGCAGTTAATACAAGTGCCATTAAAATGTGCTTTGTCCCAGTAAATTTGATGTGAAGAAGCTAATCTGTAGGACACTGCAATGCTGAATGCAAATTCAATACAAGATATAAAGCAGATCCTAATGGAGATATCGTAGTGATATGTGTTAGAGGAAGCAAGGAATCAAAGAGAACAGAGGGAAGCAGTGTCAGCATGTGTGGGTTGAAATCCCACTGCAAGAAGAATGTGCTTTGGGCACTGTAGTATTGATTGGCTGACTGGGGTGGTGACATGAGTGGGATGGCAATGAGGTTGGGCAGAGGAATGGAGGAAATCCAGTAATAACTGAAGGCTGAGGCTGGTGTTGTTATTGTAATGGAGTTTGCTGAAGAAATGGAGGTTTTCTCTCTCTCATACTAGATTGCTGCTTAGAGTCACTGGCCAAAGAATCTGCAACACCAGCAGTAGCCCTTGATTTAATCCTGAGCAGGGATGGGCACAAAACTTGGCTGAAGATGGGAGGATGTCTGGTTTGGTTTTTGTTTGAGAGCTTCTCTTAAATAGTGGTCATAACACAGTCAGAGGAGAGGGAAGAGGTTACACAGGGAAATCTATATCATCAGTTTTTTAATAAAAGAAGTGCATTAAAATCATAAACTAAGGAAAATGTTTGTAGGTGTCACAGGCAGCTGAGGTTGTGTTGCTGCTGTACAGTAAATATACAACTCCAGCTGAGAAACACCTTAGGAGCCTTTACAAAATGAAGAGAAAATACTAGACCAGAATATTGATTTATTTTTTCTTTAGGAAAAGGCTTTAAGATAGCAGTGAAAGCTTATCCAAGTGAGGAAAATGCAGACCATAAATTCAGGGCAGTTAAATGTAGACTTACACAAAGCAATAGCACAAGGGACTTCTGTAGAGAAGCTCTCCTGTGAGTGCAGGTTTGCTCTATGTCAGAAGCAAAAAAGCCTCGATGTGTACTGGTGGTGCCAGTTTACAGCAGGTGTAAAAGAACAGCTCGAGGTCTGAGCTGCAGTGGGTAGTGCTGGTGTGTGAGGTGTTTGGCAGCTCTCTGCAGTGGGATTCCAGAGCTGGCTGGAATTCCGAGGGCACTGGGCCTGGCTGCAGTCCCACCTCATTGCTGATATTTCTCCAGCCATCCAAAGCTCACTTTTCTGCCTCTTCTGATTTGGTCAGGAGGAACCTTTGGATGAAAGTTCAGTGAAGAAGATGATTCTCACCTTTGAGAAGAGATCGTACAAAAACCAGGAGCTGCGGATCAAGTTTCCTGATAATCCAGAGAAGTAAGACTATGCTTAACTTTTTTTCCTTTGATTTTAGGTGTGAGCCTAAATCAATTGCTGGAATATAGAGATGTTTTCAGTTGCATAAGGCTTATGTAACAGCAATTATTGCCTTGTAGTTCTTCTAAATATTATTTGAAACTGACTTTGTTAATTAAAAACGGCTTTGTTGAGGCTCTGGTGGGGCCACTATATGGCTGGCAGCACAAAAACCATCATCAACAATAATTAAAGGTTTCATCCCATCATTTGATGTGAAGGTGTGAGCTTGCATGCCAGCCAGAGGTCTGTGTGGGGAGGAAATCATTTCACGTACCCAGCGCTGTGGTGAGCAGAGTGGCTGGATGGGCTCAGAGAGCCAGATGTGCTGTTTGCTTTCTAGAAGCCTCTTCCTCCCTTCAAGGTGTTCTGTTATTCATATTAAAGGGATTTCTTCCTACACTTCAATGCTGCTATTTTTTGCCCAGTTTGCTGTCCTTTCCCTTGCCCAGATTATTTTTATGGACTTCAGGCTTGTACTACCCACATACTAATACGTACTAGCTAGGGAAGGTGCAGCGCTCTGCAGAGTTTATTTTATAAACAGGTGTTTTCATGTGTGGCTGCAGCATCTTGACTTTAATCTTTTCTTGAAATTCTGGAACTGATTTACAGAATCGGAACAAATCTCCTTATTTACTCTGTGTAAATTATACAGTAGAAATGTTTATGCTGCTGCAGGATTAAACTTCATGGGGCAGGCATAGGACAGGGAGGATAGAAATGCTGGTGCCATGTGCACCCGGGGTGACAAGTCCTACTTGGAGTGACCTCTTCTTGCCTTTTTATTGCCCTTTTTTGTCTTGCCTCAGGTTTATGGAGTCAGAATTGGATTTAAATGACATCATTCAGGAGATGCATGTGATCGCGACGATGCCCGGCCTGTATCACCTGCTGGTGGAGCTGAAGCTGTGCAGTCTCTGCTCGGGCTGCTGGGACATGACAACACAGATATCCTTTAGCTGATAAAGCAGCTCTCATGGGAGAGGCTTTTTACAGATTTTTCTGTAATCTCTCATACCCTCTTTCCCAGGCTCCTGTAGATGTTTTTCTTCTCTTCCCACCACACTGAATGTATGTGTTGTTTTTTTGGTTTTTTTCCCAGTGAAAGCTCTTTTTGTTCAAGTAATATTGATTCTGATTTTTTTTTCAGTGCTGTTATTCTCCTTTCTTGTTTTATCTAGTTTTGAGTGGCAATGTTAGCATGTGAGCAAATGAGCAGCAGAGGACAAGTGAAGGCCTGCGTTTAGCAGTAGTAATCTCAGAGTGTGCAAACTTTGTCTGAAATAGCCCCAGTGAAAATGAGACCTTCTTGCTGAGAGCTGAGTGTCAGGCTGTCAGCTGTCATGGATTAGCTCACCACATGCTTCTCCTTAGTTTGTAAATGTGCCCTCTTCCTGTACCCACACCTTTAGTTTGGTGTGCACAGAGCTCAAGGCTGCAGGTGGCCCCTCTAGTTAAGTACATATCCAGAGGCAATTCCATTTCCATGCTCAGTGAGGTCCAGTGTCACTGACCCTGATCCCTCAGTGCACCTGGCTCTTGTACCTCTGAAGCTCTGAGGGCATCTGAGAAGGAGTTTCCCATTTTGGTAGTGTTGATCAAAAACAGTGCCATTTTTTGAGTCTCCTGGTGCCTTGATGCTTAGCTGTCAGCTGGGAACTGGCACTATGCCCAGCTCCCCACTGTGCAGTCTGTAAAAGCAGATCTCAGCCCACTTTGCTTGTAAAATATTCTGCAGCAGATTAAGTTGAAAAATTGTTACATGGCTTGGGAGATTGCATGTCTGTGGCCTGAAAATATCAGTGAGTGGAGGGAGCAGTGATCCCTGTGGAAAGGGCACAGGGTGTCAACTTGGGACTCAGGCAGTCCTTTTTTTTATTGATCCATGGCCTTAGGAGGGTAATTTATTCGTTGCTTCTTAATGTGTAAAGCAGGAGATAACACTTACCAGCTTTCCTGAGGTGTTTTGGAATATACAATGTGAAAAGGCCTGTTAATGCTGCATGTTGTGGTCTCATGCACAGATCTTGGTTTTCTTTTTTAGCACTTTTCTTTATAGCACCGTCTATTGAGAATTCATAATTCATTCTTTCTAAGTGGGTACAGTGATCAGAAGCGAAAACCAAAACATAAATATTTTATTGCATGCCAGTTTATATTAGAGAGAACTGCTTAGGTATTTGGGTATTTTGACTTGCATCAGGTAGAACCTTGATGTGGTGAGTGCTGGTCCCTGCAAAACAGTAAACCCCACGGCTTCCCTTATCCAAGATCTGCAAGGAAATGGCTCTCAAATAACCATTAACGTTTTTTGTTGTACAAGGGGAAGCTCCTCCCATGCAAATTCAATTTCGTGGTTACTGTAGTTTAATTATTTATTTTATACCAGACACCACAGACTTGTTTGTACTATGTGCTTTTATATTGAATTTCTCATTCACAGGGAAAAAAAAGAACTGTGGGAATATTGACTGGGATAGCAGAGCTGTTTTCCAGATGAAGTGCACCAGAGCACAGCTTGCTTTGTCCTGTCAGCCATGGAAGGCTTTGTGCTGGGGTCACTGCTGCTGTCAAAGACTTGTCAGGGTTTTCACTGTGAACTCTTTTTATTGGTTTGCAGCTTGCCTGTCAGTGAGTTTACAAGTTGGAATTTGGCCTGAGAACTGCAATTTTGGGAAAAGTATATTTCTTGTTATAAACTGTTGAAGTGTTTGGAGCTCCATTGGAAGCAGAGACTGCTGCTGCTCACGTACAGGGTAGAGGCACTATTAAAGTGAAGCATCTAGACATAAAACTGAATTGATACAGCTCAGGTTTTCTAATGACATTTTGTTAAAACAAATGGGAAAAAATTTTTTAAAATGAGCTCTTCAAGGAGAGAGCTAAACAAATGGCTCTTCAAATGTGATTTAAATGTGGTGTCTTGAGGGACTAATGCAAGGAGACAAAAACAATGTCATGGGGGAGCAAATAATCTGCTGAATGATTCATACAGTTTTACACAAAACATGTGAATGAAAGATGATCACCAACAAGATTTTATTAATGAAAGATGTGAAAGCTTCAAGCGAGGCTTTGCTTTACTATCTCCTAAATTTTATAGTACAGCTGATACTCTCACTGCAAGCCTCAAGAGAAGTTTCCCAGATAGGAATGCCCTGCATGATGAACTCTGCTGAGTTCTTTGCTGTGCACTCTCAAAAGAACCTGGTTCAGTTATCTTTGTAGCACCCAGGAGACAGCAGAAATCTGCAATTGATTCCTCCCTGAGCTTTCTCTCCCACGAGTTGATGAAACCCCATTCCCTCAATTTGTCCTCATTTATCATGTATTAACCTCCAGACCACTTCAGTGGTCCTCTGCTCTCCCAAACCCAGTGTGTCAAGGTCCCTCTTTTATTGGGAGAGCCCACAACTGAGCAAAATATACTGTAAGTTGCCCCATGAGTGCCAAGGAGAAGTTAAGAATTCCTTCTGTTGACTTGCTGGTTTTGCTTTTGCTGGTGCAGTGCAGTGTGTGATTAGCCTTTGTCACTGCAGTAACACCCTGCTGAGATGACACTTGGCTGAAGTGACACACTGGTGACTCTCCTGCAAGCTTGTCCAGCGGAAGGTCCAGGCTCTCTGGCAGAGCTCGCCTCTCCAGCCAGCCCCAGCACACGGCTGAACCTTGCAAAGAAAAGACAGATGAAAATACTTCTCCTGTTGCTGCTTGTGTGTCTGAGCAAATGTACAAATAGGAGGTCTGGGAGCTGGTTTGTCAGCCTGGGCACTTGAGAGAGATCCATCACAGAGTGGTTATTTAGGACAAGCAGAAACCCGCGTCTCCTGCTCTGCCCCTGGGAGGCGGGCAGGATTGATCAGTGTGTCTGAGAGAATAGGGAAGTGGGTCTAATGAGCTGGAATACGTCTTGTCGTACAAGGGAGCTGTGCAGCAGGCAGGGGAGCTGTGTGTTATGCAGCCCAGAGTTAATGAGTGAAAATTGGGCTGGCAGAAGCTCTGCTGTTCCTGCGAGGGCTGCGGTGTGAGGAGTGTGCTGCCCTAATTGGGCTGGGCAGAGGGGGGTGATGCTCCTGCTGCCCTCGTTAGGGGAGTGTGTGTATCAGGTTAGCAGGGCTATCACTGAGAGCAGAATACCCAAATCACATTATTATAACTCATTTCTCTTTGCTTGTGTTCAGTCTTGACAATGCAAGACGGTGCCTCATTAGACCAACTCCAGCATGTTTGATTTGAAGAAAATAAGTAACTACTGTGAAGAAACAGTAAAATTGCCTGATACAGTAAGCACAGAGTCACATTTGTTTTTATCATTCTTAATTGTTCAGTTTCCCTAATTTTAGTGCTTCTGGGGAAGGTCTCCTGCAGTAGTCTGTGTGCTTTTGTGTCTGATATCCTGTGCCCTGCTGCTGTGATTATGAAGTATTGTATCACCTCACTGGTAATATATTGCCAGTTGATTTGGGGTCACGTCATGAACACACTGGCCTAAGAGCCATCTGTTATTGATACTAAATGTGTTTGCCTCCTTGTTGGTTGTCCTTAACACCCAGCACATGTTTCCATAGCTGTGGTTGACTTGCTGCAAGAGCTGACTGATATTGATACTCTCCATGAGAGTGAAGAAGGAGCCGAGGTCCTCATAGATGCTCTTGTAAGTAGGAAACGCCAGAATTTTTCAGTGCCTTAAGATCTGCCTCAGCCCAGCACTGAACACTGACCCACCCTGCTTTCTGCAGCTCTGGGTGTCTTTGCTGCCAGCATCATGATGGAGATAGCCAGGAGAAGCCTGTTCTGAACCTGAGACCACAAAGGCCGTTTTTGATTAAATACTAGAGTTTGGAGGGTGGGTGGTTGCACCATTTCACTTTTTTTTTTTCTTGAAGGGACATTGTCATATTACAAAATTCGTGTGGGCTGGGAGATTTTTTGGTGCAGGGAGGGAGAACGAAGTAATAATATTTGTGCCTTGGACAGTGTCCTATTGTAAACAGGAGCTTTGTTTGCATTTCCCTCCTCTCCTGTGGAAAAGGGTGACCTGGGTTCACTCGCAGGGAGCTTAAGCTTTTGGCAGGGACTGTTACCTTAAGGACAGGGATGCCACTGTGATGTTGCAGTCTCACCTCTTGCACAGGAGACTGGTTGTCTTCTACCGAGTTACTCTTGTTTCAAGCCCAGAAATCTGGGCTTGAACTGGGGCATCTGTCAGGGACGGTGGGAGTTTTTATTGACAAGAAGTGAAAACTTGAAAGTTTTCACGTAGCAGAGCTAATAAACTTTATTGGTGGGGGAGGGTCCAGAAGTAAGGATCCCTTTTGGCATAGAGAGTGAACCACCCCAGAAAATTACCTAGGTTTGTAAGAGATGCCTTGGCTGGTATTAAGTGTTCCCTGCACAGTTAACTCTCTGAGTACCTCTTGGCCTCTGTGAGGGTGGATTTCCCCTTTTCCTGGTGTTTGTGCTGGATGCCTCCTGCTCCCCAGATGCAGAAGGGGAGTACTAAACCCTCCAGAGAGATGATGCCCAGCCAAACATGAGCTTTACAAGTCTGTCCTACCTTGGAGCTGGTGAATTACTGCCTTTGAGGGTCACTATGGCTGTTTCTGTGTCTGGTTCTGTAACTATTGTGTTGTATTTGGAAGACAGGGAATTACAGGTTTTCTTTTGTTTGGCTGCTCTGTTTTCTCCTACAATCCTTCTTGTCCAGTCACTATAATGTTACCTTCCAAAGGTTAATGACAGTGCCCAGAGCCCAGTTCCTCCAGCTGGCCTCTGGGTTGTTGTTAATTACTCTGCCTTCGTGGGGACATTGCTGGGTGAATGAAATGGGAGAGAGGAGCTGCTAGAGAAGATGTTTTCTATAAAATATGTGGAGAGGTAGTAAATCAAGTGAAGTTCTTCCTCTGTTTTCTTGTCACCAGCCTGATGATAATAGCCATGTTTAGAGGTTTCATTGTCCTGCTTGAAAGAAACAGGTCAGGCCTATCTTGGGAGAAATGTTTAGATATCTGCTTTTTGGATTACTTTTTTTTTTTTTTTAAGAAAGTAGGTGAAAGTTTGTAGGGTATCTTAAGATTGTTGCATATGTGTTTTTTCCACATATTTAGTGGGCCCAAAACTGGTTAAGAGTGTTTGAATTGGTAATGTTATTTTGTTTAACTGTTCCAAGCTCATGTTCACAATGGAAAGTTTGCCAGAGTCAAGCTGGACTCATTCCAATTTTAAAGGCATATTTTGGGTGTGAGCTCTGTGATTCAGGGAGTCCCCCTGCCTCTCTGGTTCTCCTTAACTCACTGGAGTCAACTCACTGTATTCATCTTGAAAGGATTTAACTGCAAGGCTTCAGCTGTGATGGTTCAACTCTTGAGTTTGGATGTGTGGGTGTGAGCATTGTTCTGTCAGCTTCTTGTACCTGCTGGGTGGAAGGTGCAGCAGCAATGTGGGCAGGCAGCAGTGGCCAGCTGGGAGTGCAGCTGCTCACAGAGCTGGCATTTCTCCTGTCCACAGTGGTTTGTGAGCCTGTGCTTCAGAATTCTGAGGGATTATAAATCAGTCAGGGTGGTTCAGGGAATAAGACTCTGACAAGGTGCATGTTTGCCTCCTGATGCTTTTCTGTTTAATCTGAAACACAAAAGATGTTTCATTAATTAGGAAAAACATAGTGACAGATTTACATGATGATTCCTTTGCTTCCTCTGAGATTTTACAGCAGGTTTGTTCGTGTCTTCTTATCATTTCTGGCAGGGTGTTTCCTTTGTCTTCTTTTCAGTCTCATTTCTTATCTCTTTTTCTTTTCCCTGACCCTGGGGATTTAGGTGGAGGGCCAGGTTGTGGCCTTGTTGGTCCAGAATTTAGAGCGCCTGGATGAAAGTGTGAAGGAGGAGGCTGATGGTGTCCACAACACGCTGGGTAAGTGGCTGCTGCACAGCCCCTTGCTTTTTTCTGTGGTTTGTACCAAGAGGTGTGAGTTATCCCTTCCTTTCCCCCCTCCTCTTTTTCCCTTGGACTGCCAGCACTGCTGTACAGGACCTGGTGCAGCTTTTATTGAAGCACAGCTTGGAATCACTTGTCTCTGGAGCCAGAGTTCGTCTCACGGCTGCATGAAAGGTGCCTCTTCCCAAACCATTTGTGTTGGGAGGTGCAGATACATGGATCATTGCACTGCACCAGAGGCAATCACAGAGCTGTTTAGGTTTGTAAAGCTGTCTAAGATCACTGAGTCCAGCTATTAACTCTGCACTGCCAAGGCCACCACTAAACTTTTAAAAACCTCCAGGAAAGTGTTCCACTGTCCACGTATTTACTATGCACATATCTGTGCTCTATACTTTGTTTCTGTCTTAATAATTTATTTAACTTACAGGTAGTAAACATTTGTAATTCATGGAAGGATGTAACTGCCTCCCTGCTCCCTGATCTTTGCACAGCACAAAACCATTGCAGGGTGGTGCCACAGCTGGCAGTCAGACCATCACCCACTCCTTGCAGTCCTTTGGGATTGTAATCTTCCAGGCCTGTAAGAATGAGAGAGACTGAAAACATGAGGTTGTAATTTTTGGTGGGGAAAACCATCTGTTTTCTGTGTCTCTCTTCCCAGGAATTGTGGAGAACATGGCAGAGTTCCGGCCGGAGATGTGCACGGAGGCTGCACAGCAGGGCCTCATGCAGTGGCTGCTCAAGAGGCTGAAGGTGAGCTGGGTTCTCACTTTCCTTCTGCAGACTACTGAGCACAAAAACTAGCTTAAGAAAAGCCAGTTGTGCTTGTGTGTGTTGTAAAAGCCCAGTTAAGGACATAAAGTTACAGTTCAGGGTCTGTGTCCTCAGCAGTTTTAGTTTAGACAGACCCAGTTTAGTCTTGTCTTTATAAATGTCTTGCAGTAGAAATTATCTCTTTTATCTTTTCATAAGATTCATAGATGTTGGATTTCCATGTATGAGATCTGTAGGACTATAAAAGCTGACCAGTGAGAGGGCACACTAGTATTAACCATTTAATGGCCGTTGCTTCCCATGTTTCTAAGGCTTTTTTGAGTTTTAAGTGATGTCTGTGTTTAAATGCTGCTGGGGGCAGCTTTTGCTTTGAACTCAACTAATTGCCTTCTAAATTAAAAGCTGCTTTTCATACACTGTGTCTTGTGACAGCAAGTTACACACTTTAACTCTGTCTTGTGTGAAAAGATGTCTAAACATTCACTGGAAAATGCTATAGAAAAAGAATGGATAGTTCAGCCCTCTCACAGAAATAGTAAAGGAAATAAAGTAAATTCTGGCTGTTCTATAACCTGACAGTAAGGCATTAGCATTTATATGTCTGCATGATTAGAAAACCTCTGAATTCCAGAAATTCTCCATCACCTGTGTAAGTGCAGGTACCCCTCTGTGCACTTCACTTCTTGTTAGCAGGAGTAATCTGTAAATTCTCCCTACAGGTAGTAACATAATTATGTCTTTTGCTTAAAAAGAAAAAGTTAATTTTAGTCTTGGCAGGTAAGTACTGCTGCCTGCCTTGGAATTGCTATGGCAGCTGAAAGACTGAGAAATTTGGGAAAGCAAAATAATTCCAACTAGGATTCCCCTGCTTGTTGCCACAGAACATGAATGCTCAATGGCATTCCAAGCTTGTGCAGGCTGTTCTGTAGTGTTCCCTGGCTGAGTTATCCTTTGATTTGGGACATGGGATCAGGCAGGGCTTTTTCTTGCCTATACAGGGTTGTGGGGAGCCGTGAACCCCTCTCCAGGTGCTTTGGCTCTTGGCAATGCTTGTTCTTGAATCTCTTGCCCTGACAGAAGTTTGGGATTAACCCAGGATCTTGGCAGCTGGGTAGAGCTGCTGTGGAATGTCTGTGGGATAAGTTTTAAGATGAAGGTTCTGTATGGGCAGTGATGAGGACATTTGGCACACAGCACAGAGCATGTCTTTCTGTTTCCTGACAACATTTCAGGTTTTCCAATTGTATTGTAACTGTCAGAGGTGCCTCAGAAAGCTCAGGTGGAGAGCTCATAGCTCTCTTCTGCAAACACAAGCAGGGTGTGATGATGTGTGCAGTCTTGGGAGATCAGAATGTTGTTTCCCAGGATTTGCAGGGCAGCAGTTGGTCACCCTATGGCAGAAGGTGGCAGAGCTGTACAGCCCTGAGCACCTTCTCCTCTCCTCCATGGGCTGCTTGGAGGTGTCACCTGGCTGCTGTGAATACCATCCTCTGCAGAGTGGTTGGGGATGGTTTGGAATGAAAAGCTTTATTTAAAGTTAATACTTGGTGGTGTTTGGGGTCTTCCTGCTTTCCAGGTCTCTGTGTGTTGTATGGTGCTTGCACACCATGCTCTGTTCCATGGCAGCAGGGTGGAGTGATTGGCCCAGCAGCCCTGCACAGGCAGGACTGTCCACCGTGCTGCAGGGAGTTGTGGTTTTTTGGGGAAAAACTGGGTGACAAATGCCATGTTTTAAGCCTAGGACTTCTGCTTCTCTTCTTGAACAGTGGAGTATAAATAACTGATGATTTTTAAGCTTGTTTTATTTTATGAATCTCTCATAAACCAGGTTGCATTATTATCTGATTGGTTAATGTTCAGTCTGTTTCTGTAGATGAAGCAGCTTTGGCAGGATGCAAAACTATTGGATCCAGTTCAGAATCCACTCTAGGGATTTTTTGGGGTTCAAATTTAGCATTTTCATTTCATTATGACTTCTTTAGCATATTTGAGGATGGAGAGAATATCTGAAATGGAAGCTATGTGAGTGTGCAGGCAAAAGCTATCTTGTTCTTCTGACTGTGACACTCTGATCCTCAGAGGAAGCTCTGGCAGTTACTATATAATGTTATTGTGATGTATGTTCTGAAATTCTGGTTTTGCTGACAGGCACGGACTTCCAGAACAGAAATAAGTGCTGTGCACCCACATAACATTGTGGAAAATATATCACAGGGAAGAGATTCTGTGTGGCAAACAGCTGGAGACTGTCTTAGAGGTTTTGAACCAACTTGGCCAAACCTACTGATGTAGGGCCATGGGAAGAATCACAGTGGACCTTCTACATGTGTGCATGAGTCCACATGCAGCTCCCATCACCCTGAGTCAGAATTGTTACTGTTCTATCACTTAGGAAAACTGCAGAATTACTGCAGTTGTGTTTTATTTTAAGTGCTTCTCATACATTCGGTGATTTGATTAATGTGTTCTTCAAATCAGTGAGATGCTGAGGGCTGTGCCCTGATGGGTCTCTTGTTCCTTCCCCACAGGCTAAGATGCCTTTTGATGCCAACAAGCTGTACTGCAGCGAGGTGCTGGCGATTCTGCTCCAGAATAATGATGGTGAGCCATGCCTGCCATATCTGTGTCAGTGAGGGCAGAATCCAGGCTTCTCTGAGATCACAGCAGCCCTTTTCTGCCTCCAGCTCCCCTTTGCTGGCTTGACTCTCCCCCATGTGCTCCCTCGCCTCCACCCTCTCTTTCTCTGCAGCTTTTGTGCTCTGTCAAGCTGTATTGATTTTGTTTGCTGATGTATCAGTGTTAGATGGCTGTAAAATCTGACAGTTAGCTTCATTTTTCTCTCTCTTTTTCCTCTTCCCCCCACCTCTGTCTAGACAACAGAGAATTGCTTGGGGAGCTGGATGGGATCGATGTGCTGCTTCAGCAGTTATCTGTGAGTAATTCCCACTTGCCTTCTCTTCCAACAGGAGACTGCTGGGCTGGGTGGGAGGAGTGGGAAATATCCAGGGTGCAGCTGCTGTCCTAGCAGTGCCTCTTATTTGGTGAGGCACAGTCCCCAAATACCTTCCATGTGCTGTGTCCTCCGTGGTCAGTGAGATGAATCGCTTTTGTAAAGATGTTAATGCTGAGGTAAACGGAAGTTAAATTATTACATTATAATTTTGTGGCAAGTTGGAGGTAGGCAGGGTTGGAATTGTTTCATGTTCAGCATGCTCCACTCCAAACACGGGGCTGCCCATGTTTGAGCAGGCTGAAGGTTATGTGTTCATTGCTCACCTGTATTTCTTCAGGCAGTGCTGCCTGCAGCATCCTCAGGTACGAATGGTATAGGAATCTCTGGTAGTCAGCTTATCCACATGCTTGAGGGTGAATTTGCCCTTCCCCTTGAAGGCCCTGTTGATTATCCTTTAATATTATCCTTTCCTGCTCCAGGCTGCTGCACATTCGTGGGTGCAGTCAGGGCAGTAGCTACAGAGGATGCAGCAGTGACAGTGATCACTGGCTGACACTTGTCAGGTGCTGGAGCTTTTGGTAACAAACTCTTCATGTGTGTTCTGCAGCAGCACAGCCCAACATTTGGGGGTAATTTTGCTTTCTTTGTCGTTCAGGTGTTTAAACGGCACAATCCAAGTACAGCAGAGGAGCAGGAAATGATGGAGAACCTGTTTGACTCCCTTTGCTCCTGCCTCATGCTCAGCTCCAACCGTGATCGCTTCCTGAAGGGTGAGGGGCTGCAGCTCATGAACCTGATGCTCAGGTACCTCATTAGCATTGTGATTTCCTTCCTGCTTTTGATGTGTCAACACATGTTCTGGCTAGATATTTGTATGTTTATTTTAAAATTCCTGTGTTAGGATATTTGTCTGTCTTCTCTTTCTTCTTTTTTCTAGCAGGTAAGTTGGACTTTCTCAGACATGGAATCTCCTCTCTTTGTCTTTTAACTTTATTTCCTAAGAACTGAGGTTGCCACAGTGGCTGCTGAAAAGTGGCAGATCTTTCATCTGGGTGTCTGCCACAGAGAATGCTTGTAGGTCAGGTGAACCCTGTAAGGATTTAAATGACCTCTGTAAGGGCAGGAGAAGACCTTTGGATGTCTCTAGGGAAAACATTTTCCCTTTTGTTCACCAGTTCAGGCCCCACTGTGTTGTTTAGCCTCTGAGCTGCTGAATTTTTGTGGATGCTGATAAAAAAAAAATTACTTTTGTGAATGGGACATAAGTTTGCATTTCTTGTGCTGTGCTTTGTCACACCCTGAACCTCTGGGGCACTCTGCTCTCTCTTCACTTTTCCTTGCTGGCCTGGCACTGAGTTGTGTCTGCTGGGCTGTCTGGCTCCCCAGAGCTGCAGGAGGGCACAGCGGGCTCTGTCTGGCTGTCCCCAGAGTGCCAGGCTGTTAGCAAACACCAGCCAGGAGTGCTGAGCTCCTGCAGCTCAGGGCTGGGGAATGTGTGGCAGCAGGGAACTGAATAAATAACCCAACATGGATTATTCAAATAGGAACACTGGGTTTTCTTGAGGCTAATTAAGGAAAAGCTCCAAAACTAAGAACGGGAGGGAGGCCTCCCTCTGCCTGGAGTCCTAAGCTGCTAAACCAGCCTTGCAGAACTAATTAGTTGGAGTTCTTGTGCCATGTGGGTGGGATTCAGTGTTTGGATTTTTAAGAGCTTTTTACCCATTTTTTGACTCTTCTGTTTACCACTCTCTGCACCAGGATCCCAGCTGGAAAATTATGACAAGAGGAAAATTTCTCCTTGGCTGCATTTTGCCCCCTGCAGTCATTGCAAAGGGGTTGGGAGGGACAGAGTATGTTGGATCTGTCAGCAGTGACTCTGTCTGATGGACAGAGTTTTCAAGGCCTCAGTCTGTGGATTCTACAGTTTGAGTGGGATTGGTAAAGTGAGAGTGGGAAAAAACTAACAGTTCACAGAATTTATTCTAGAAGTTTCTCTCATACTGTCCACAGGCATGTAATATACTGATAGCTGATTATTTTATATTTATTTAAACTCTTCTAATCTAGTTCTAGTGCTTTGAAGCTCTCACAGGTGCTCAGTTTTTCTTGGACAGAGCGACACAGGTGACCTCAACCTGTTGCTGTAAATAGGGAATGAATGTGGATGGTTGTGATCTGGAGCTGTACATCTGTATATTCTCCATACCTTCATGATAAACAGCAGAGAGCAGACATGCCATTCAGCTGTGATTGACCACCTTGCCCACAAACAAGGCAGAGTATTTTTCTCTCTTGTTGGTGTCCTATGAAGGCTGGGGACAGAGATCTGTTACTTTTTGGTTTTACTTTGGAAGTGGTTAATCATCGTACCACAGCCTGTGCCAATGAAAGGACAAATAGGCAAAGTTGAAAGTGTATTGACATGATGTGAGATAGATAAGCTGTGTGAGAATAAAGATATCAGGCTTGAATCTCCATTACTGTTGTAGGGAACTCAGCATTCTGTGTCTGGTGCTGCCCAATCCATCCAGCCAAGTCATTCCATTATTGATGGCCGTGCACACAGACCTGCAGAGAGCTGCAGCAGCTTTGGATGAGTATTTAATGTGCTCATGATATTCCTACACATAGTCATGAGAACAGGATGGTTTCTGTTGTGCTGAACCTTAAAATGTGTGGCTGTTAGCAAAAGGCAATATTGTATCATGTGAACTTCTGGTTTTGGAGGGTCACTGGCAATGCCTGAAAAAGAGCCCAGTGTGGCTGATGTGCCTTAGGTGCATGTCCATGGCCATATGGGTCCTGGACTTGTGCTGTGATCTTGGCCTTGCAGTTGACCCTGAAGGAATTGGGGCTTCACCAGGCAGGTACATGGGAGTTGAGCAAAGGCTCTGGGAGGAGAGCAGGTCGAGAGGGATGAGGCTGGTGACAGCAGGAGTGAAGGAGGAAGTTTGGAAGTAGAATGAGAGCAGGGCTATATATCATTATTTAATTTACATCTGTGCACCAGGTAAAGCTTGTTTATGTCACATCTTTATCAAAACCAAGATGGTTTATCAAGGTAGTAGCCACCAGCAGAAAGCTTAGAAATGTCCCTTAGAATTAAACTAAATTTTCTTTTTAGGTCGGGAAGTACTTCTTACTGCCCAGTCCCTCAGTCTTGCCTTAGAAGCCTAACTGCAGTTTAGCCAAAAGAGAGGAAAATGGGCTTGTCCTGTCAGCTCCCTGGTGCACACTGGCAGGCAGCTTCTTGCTTTGGCTGTAGAGCTCTGTGGGGTTTGAGGAGATGTGCTGCTCCTGGGGGATGTGTCAGGGACATTCTCTGTTGCTCGGGGAAAATGATGTGTGGCTTTCCCACCTATGATCTGAGGAGCATGCACAGAGACAAATACAGCCCAGGGAGCTCAGGGGGACCTGCATCACTTGTTCTGTCCTGCAGCTATGCTGGGACTTTTCCTGACCCTCAATAAAAGGTTTTGTCTCCTGTACAGCAAAACAAGGTGAAACCAGACAACTCTATATGGCTCCCTGAAGTTTTTCTATAGCTATTTCAGGGTATTTTTTTTATTATTATTAAAATATCTTTATGTTTTCTTGTCCTGCTGTTCCTAATGACCCCTGGAAACATAAGCTGTCTCTTTACTAAATCTTCTGGTTAATTAAACGGAACCATTTTATGCACACTTTCTCAGGAAACCTAGTGTTCTGCTTTTACTGGTATTTTGGAAAGTTAGAGTCTATGTTCTGCTAATGTGGAAAGTACAAATAATGTCAGCACCTCCTTTTTTTTTTTTTTTTTAAATAATAGATGTATCAAAATAGTCGTCTCAGATGTAGAGGTGTTAAAAGGAGGAAAACAATGGTCTGTGAATAAAGTTGTAATTCAGAGTTTCCATGATCACCGAGGCCCCTCCACATTTGGTGATTCTCATGTTTGCTTGTCTGTGAATTAGTGTTCAGCTAAAAGTTCCCTCAATGAGCACAGATGAGACTAAGATAAACTGCTTGCCCTCCAGCAGAATAAATATTTCAAATAAAATCAACTCCAGACAGTCCAGGCAAGCAGCTATTGATCTCTAAAAGCCTGAACTTAAACCCAATGAATATTCCAGAGCTCAGCCCTGCACAGCCTTCCTAAATGCTGATCAATATGCAATTACTTCCCCTGAAAACATTTCTGGTGTCATCTGGCCTAAGGAGTACTTTATTTTTAGCTGTCTGTAGTGGGGCTGTGGGGGTGCCCAACGCCCCTTCTGCATAGCCCTTGGCTCTGGGGGAACTCAGAGTCCAGCTCCACATGCTGCCCTCCCACCACGGGGTCAGAAGTGCCTGGGGCTGCACTGGGCAGGCTCACTCTTTTTCAGGCTGGGCTGTTCACATATGGGTGTTTTAGTTTGCCTGTTGTTAGGGGCTCCTGAAGTTGGGTCTCTGCAGGGAATTTGTTGTCCACAGCTCTCTGGAGCCTTTGAGGAGCCCCTGCTGATGGACATGAGGTCCTGGTGGCTCAGTCTGCAGCTGGGCAGGATCAGAGGAGATTGGTGTGTGCTTGGGGTGAAAGGTGCTGAGGCTTGGGACTGTCCTGTCCTGGAGGGAATGTCCTCCTGGGCTGGCCTTTGGGGACACTGGTGGCTTGTGTTCTTCAAGCTCATGTTAGCTCCTATTGATGTTCACTTGTTCTGGGCTGTATTAGTGACCAGTTTTTCAGTTCAGTTTCAGTTTTCTCCTGGATGGAATTTAAATTCTTCTGGTTTGGTTTGTGAGGTGCAGGGCAGCTGCAGATGGTTTTCAGGGCATCCCTGTGTTATTGGTGAGTTACCACCATCAGCATTCTGAACTGGCATTAAAGCAGAACAGCTCAGTCTGTCTGCCTCCTTCCATTGTGTGGTTCCTGGTGATGGGGTTTCATTGTAACTGACCCAGCTATGCTCACCAAACTTAATCCTTTATTAAATTAAACTATTATTAGATCAAAATCCTGATCTTTTTAATGTGATATTATTTGCCTTTTGTCTCTAACCCAGCCTCCCCTCTGTTTTGAGCCAGTGTTTGTAAAGGAGTGACAAATACCTTCTTCTGTAGCCAAGGAATAAGAAAATAAAACCATGACAATAAAATACATAAAGTGAAATAAAAACAGAAAATAAAAAGAAATAAAAGACATTAAAAAAGAAATAACCAAGACAATATTCTCAGCCACAGTTTTGAAAGGCGCTACTGATGATACAATGTTTTGGCTTCTAGAAGAGAAATCTTGCTTAGAGCTTGTGCTCAGACTCTTCATCTTGTTCTTGTCGTGTTCCTTTCCCTTGTCTCTTTAAAGCAGGGTGCTCCAAAGCTCTTCATGTCCCTGTACAATTTAATTTGCCTCTTTTCACAGAGAGAAGAAGATTTCCCGCAGCAGTGCCCTGAAGGTGCTGGACCACGCCATGATTGGACCAGAGGGCACAGATAACTGTCACAAGTTTGTGGACATCCTTGGGCTGAGAACCATCTTCCCTCTCTTCATGAAATCACCCAAAAAGATAAAGAAAGTTGGAACAACAGAAAAAGAACACGAAGGTAGGTGTGCTTCCAGATCCTTCTTATTGCCACGGAGGAGGTGAATGGACAGCCAGTGCCTGAAGAGTGCCTGCAGGGAGGAGGGAAAGGCACAGCACCCATCTTTGCAGCTTTCAGGTCTGGGTGTGCAGCCTCTGTCACAGCTGGCTGTTGAGGGCACACTCGTCCTGCTTGTTTTGGAATCAGCAGCTCCTGGCGATTCCATTTTGTGTGCTGTTAATAAGTTATTTTACTCCTGTAGAGTCTGTTGTTTGAAGCTCTTACTCTGATGCAAAACTCTTTTGAAAAGAGTAATGAGGCAACTACAAATGTCACCTCAAAAGCAGTGTTTTCATGGCTCTGAGCACTGAAGTGTGACTGGATGAACATCAGGCATTGCAGAAATGAACTGCATTGCTTTTGAAGTTGGTCTTTTTTTTCCTTTTTATATTTTTTAACTCTCTTCCCTGGAAAACTGCTTTAACAGAGATCTGCTGTGGAATCAAACTACGATTACTGTGGGACCTTATGCTGAGCTGAGTGGTCAGTCCCTCCTGCTCCTGGTAACACTGCCTTTCCCATTTTGTTGGTCACGGACTGTGTATTGGAAGAAACTTTAAATACTGCCAGTGATGCTTAATGTATGTGCCAGTTCATTGCTCAGCTCAGTTCTACAGAGGGTGAATATTGTCAAAAGCTGAAGAGGTGTGAGTGGGTCTCACATATACCTAGGGTCCATCCTGAACTCCTGCAGCAAGCCAAGAGAAAGTGGAAGGAAATAGCAAAAACATGGGAGCTCTAAACCCAAATCCCCTGCTTTGGGACTGTCCTGGCAGCTCAGGTGGGACTCAGGTGTTCTCCCAAGGCCAGAAGAGAAGGGGCTGTCCCTGCAGAGCTCTCTGGGTGCTGGCTGAGGCACTGGCTGGGACTGAGCAGCTCCTTTCTCTGGCAGAGCTGCTGGCTGGGGGTGGCTGCTTGTCCTCCCTCCTGAGGACAAGGAATGGGCAGTGGCATGGGCTGGGTATATGTGTGTCAGTGGCTGCTTTCCTAGCACAGGTGCAGAGCAGGAACTCACCTGTCACCCAACCCCAGAGCAATTCACACATCTGCTGATGGTTCTGGTCACTTTATCTGTCTTGTATTGCTTGTATTGGGTAGATAATGGTGAAGGGGAAGTGCTGTCCTGTGGTCTGGGGTTTAGTCAATGGACTTGCAGAGATAGGTTTGGTTTCTGTAGGTTACATAATAAAATTGCAGGTTTATGTAATAAAATACACAGTTATGCTTCAATGTTTAGGGGATATTTTGAAGTTTTCATTTGCAGTGTGAAAGTGAAGTTCGTTTAATTCTTCTTACTGAGAGGAAGCTTCAGCTGGAATAGGAGGTTCTGAGTAGAGATCTGAGTGTGTGGCTCAGGCCATTGATTTAATTTTTCAGTTTTGGAAAGTGAGCTAATCTCTGTCTCATCTGCTTCTTCTGGAGACTGCAGTTGATACCTGTGTGCAGTCCTGGCTGCTGTGAGGATTAGTCTGGAAAGTCCTGACAGGGTCAGTTCCTGACTATTTTTGTGATAGCATTAAAAGCCAATCTGGCCTCAGGAAAATGAAGTCATCCATGCAAACAGGCTTTGTATCACACCTCCTTCTCATTATCATGCTGAAGAAATGGAGAACATTAAGATGAGTCCAGAAATCAGTTCTATTAAAATAAACTCTCCCTAAAAGGCTGTGGTAGTAAGTCCAATTTTCTTTGTTTTGCATCACTGGGCAGGTGAGTTACTGAATTTCTAACGACAGGACGAAATAGAGATGTTGGACAGGGTTCCCTGGAGCCTGTCACACCATTGTCCAGACACAGTGTCAGCAGCACAGGGTGTGCTTTTGCTCTGCTGAGTGTTGCCCCAACCATGCAGTAGATGCTCCTGGGGGGGAATGTGGCAGAGGCTGCTGGGTGCCTCTGGCTTTAAGGGAAATGGTGCAGATGTGGCATGATGGAACTGGTTCCCTCTGTGCTGTTTTGGTCCTAGGAACATGCTGCTTTTTGATTATCTCTTTGTTTATTCATCAAAAAGAATGCTCATGTTCAGTCTGCATATTTTCTCATAAAAACTTTATCCTGTGTTCAATCTGTTTTTAAAAAATTAATTAGAGCAATCTTGTGTCGGGAGAGCTTTCATGTGGATGCCAAACGGAGGAAGAGATTCCTTTAAAGGATTCTTTGGAATGGCTTTGCAACAGTGGCATCAGCATTTATGTAAGGCAGCTGTGAGGAGCTGGGCTGTGCTTGTCCTCTCTGTGCTGCTGCTGGGATGGTGTCGGGCTGAGCACCCCAGGCTGTGCTGTAAAACAAAATCCTCAGTGGGCTCTGGAAACTGGGGCCTAATTACAGCTGCCTAAAAATGCTCCAGCACCGGGTGAGGTACCAAACAGCTCTGCCAGAGGGTTTGTCCTGCCTGTCCCTCTGTCCCTTTGTGTGCAGTGGCTGAAGTGCCACCAGGCTGGGGGCACCCACTGTGGCTCCAGGGGCTTCACCTCTCACAGGACATCCAATGCTCAATCTCCAGAACACCAAATCTTCTGTATGTATCTGATGGTTGTAGGAAAATATCCCCTTGTCTTTATTTTATAGCAGTGTTGCTATTTACATAAGAGATAGTCTATAAAACCATGTTTGTTTTATTGTCTCTAAGGCAGTGTTCTGAATGTGACAAAATAATAAATACCCCAGTGGAAAAAAATCTCAATGTGACTTGCTGAGCTTTTATTTATTGCAGAAATTTATAATCCAAATTAAATTTGATAAAAGTAACTTCTCTGTAATGCATTTCTTCCTTTCTAAATGCTAGCATAAAGGTGTCAGTGCTGGTTAGCTACATTTTAAACACTGTCAGTGTTTTAAAATTATTTTACTCTAGGGAGCTTGTGAACAATTTAAATCCAAACTGCATGTATTTATGCTTTATGTACACTCTGTAATTAGGAAAAAAAGAAAGGGAAAATTTCTTAACCATCTTTATGGATGATCTGAGCCCGAAGATTGGGCCTGTGGTGTCTAACTGAGTGCACATTATCTACACTTGAATTTTGCCTGTGTTTGTACAGATCATTATATTAGGATATTAGATTTGGGATAAAAAACTCGTTGGAAGCAATTTCCCTTTTTCTGAGGCACTGAAGCAACTCAAACCAGAAATACTTTGCAGCTGAAGACAGAAATGGCTTAGAGTTTTCCTGTGTCTGTGGGGTTGCAATGTGAGTGCCCAGCTGGGTTGAACAGCCACAAAGAGAACCAGCCTGGTTGTGTAGGAGGTGCTGTGTGAGGTTGTGTGAGCTGGCTGAACAGCAGTGTCCCTTTAGTGTTTGTGATTGGCAGGGAATGGACAGAAATGGGTGGTTCTTGGCATCAATAGAGGGTAAGATTTTAAATACCACTTCTGTGTTGTGACTGTTGTAATGTGGGGGTTGCTATATGAGCATCTGCAGTCCCAGAACCTTCCTGTTGCAGAGCTGAGGGTTGGGGGTGTCCCCCTGTGCATGAGGGTGCAGTGGCTCTCAGCACAGTCAAGTCACAGCATTGGATGCTGCTTGAAATTCTTGAACAATCTCAGTGAACTAAAAATGGAGAAAACACAAATTCCTCCTGAATTAGAGAGTCTGTAGTAAGGCAATCATAGCTGGCTCGACAGGCTGTATATCCTCCTGCTCTTTCTCAGAATGGTTATTTGCAGCCAAGTTTTGCTCACTTGGAGAGTGTAATGAACTATAAAAGGATGTTTGTCCAATTCATCTTCATTTAAAAGCCTTCTCTTGTCTTAGATGTCAGTTTTACTTAGGAATGCTTAATTTGATAACCTGAGAATTAGTTCAGCCAGTTTCCAAAGGAGAATTCCTATTGCTGGGGTGTTTTGCTTGTTTGCCCTCTATCAATAACAAACCCTCTTTTGGAGATCCTCAGCTACACCCTCCCTTTAAAAACAACAAAACCCATTTCTTAGTAAATATACTCTTACTCCTTTGTGACATGCACTAAAGGCAGCAGAGCCCTTGGAATGAATATCTGCTGCAGAACTGGGTTCCCCGGGCGTGGGGAGGTGAAAAGGCAGCAGCAGAAACATGACCTGATAAGGAGTTATTGGTATTGACTGAGCACCCTCTGCCAGCCAGCAGAAAGTGTTTTTCTTGTGGTGGTCTTGAGGAGTGAGCACCCAGGGAAGGCATCAGTCTGTTTAAGCAGAACTTTATTATGCCAATTTGTTATTTTACCGTCACCCTCCGACAGGAACCTGTGATTTGAGTGAGCCATGATGCTGAGAACGGAGTTAAATTTATCTCAATTAAAGTGAGCGTGCTCTGTTGCAAGAACATCAGAAAAATAAACTTTCTCAGTCAATAGGAAGAATTTTGGTTTATGTTCAGCTTGATGGCTGGATCCAGCTCACCAAGGGTTGTTGCATGTGGAGCCTTTCCAACCCTCCCAGGCCCCCTTCACCCATCCATGAAATTGGTGTTTCTTGCTTGCTCTCAGTATTTTAAGATAAGATTTTTCATGGCAAAAGGCAGGGTTACTCTTCTGAAGTGCAGATTATTAATGCACGTGAAAACAAGTCAGGTTATCGGATGCTACACCACTGGACTAACATGTCCCAGTGCCACCTGTAATACTGGGATGGGCCACTGGCTCCATCCAGGTTTCCCAGCAGCCCTGAAGCCACAGAGTTGTGTCCCTAAGAGGGGTAGAAATATCTCAAAGAGCTGGCTTGCTTTTTTTAGTATTTTCCTGCTTCTAATTAGAAACTACAATTTATCTTAAGTGTTTTTTACAAGACAGAAGGCTCTTAAAACGTGTTCTGCTGAGTTCACCAGATCATCCAATGGGCTACTGTCCCTGGCATCCAGAGCTGCCCACTGTCCCCTTCCTGCAGGATGATGCTTCCCTCCTCTTCCTCACTGTTGAGCTTCCTCCCCTGCCAGGCAGATGTCCATTATAATGAGATGTAAAAAGAGAAAAAAAAGCAGGGGGTGGGGATAATAAAGGCAGAGGAGTGTAATGTTACAGCTTGATTTGACAGGACCTCCTGCTGTTGCAGCTGCCAGTGCCAGCCATGGAATAGATTAATCTGTATTCCAACACGCTGAGCTGAAGTCAAGATCGATCTAATTAGGGTGTTTTAAACACTGCTTGCATGCTGAAGTCTCTGTGCCTGTCTGGAGAGGGAAAGGCACCCAAGAGCTTAAGGTGATGCTGGGCTAAGCAGGACCCCAGTGCTGCTGTGGGAAGCACAGGGACTGTGACCTGCCAGAGCCAGGGATGTGTCTGGGATGGTGCCCTGCAGGTTTGGGATCGTGGGGAGCGGCAGGGCTTGCAGGTGAGCTGGCCATGGGGCAGCAGCAGTGCTACTGGCTGATGAGAGAGAAGCCTCCCATCTTCTCAGACCCTTGAATTTAGGGGATTTTGGGATGTTTGCATGAAAAAAAAGTTGTTCTTGATGCATAGTAGCTGCCAGCTGGTACCTGTTACTTCTGTGGAGGCACCTTTGTGGTGCTTCAGCATGCTTCTGTTTGGTGTTTGCTTCTCAAAGGAATCACATTTAATCATTCTTTGAAATAGGGCTCATCTGCAACCTCTGCCTCTGGCCTTGCCTGTGCCCTCCCTGGAAGTGATGCACTTTGTGCAGGTGATGTGGACTTTGGCTGAGTGTTACATTACTCTGGAGAAGCTCCCAGAATATTCTGTAGCAGAGAGGCTGCCTGTGGCTTCACCCTGGGGCAATGCACAGCTCATGGCCTCTGTGTGCACTGAGATCAAAGCCAGGCAGCTGCAGGTTCTGCATCCTGGGGACTCAGAACAGCATCAGCCTCTCACCAGTTCCCAAAGGAGATCCAACACTGAGCAAATATTGTGATTACAGCTTTTAAAATGTTGCACATGCGAGATGGAGATTGGGTCAGTCCATGGTAATATGGTGAGTCCCCATCTCTGGGAGCCTGCACCCCAAAGTTAGCATTTCTCCCTTCCCATGGCTGTGCAAACACTTTAATCCACTAAATCATGGACTCAGCCTCTCATTCCATCAAGCTTTGCCCTCATTTTGGCCAGTGTCCTTGCCCATGGATGTTGGTATTTATTGGGCCAGAACTTGCATTATCAGGCATAACCTTGATTTTGGGGTGAGGCATAAAAGACACTAGTGTGTTATTTTTCAGAAAGCTGATAAAAAAGCTGTTTAGATAGTTCAGAAAGATTTCTGTAAAATATTTCTTCGAACATTTTGACCAGGCAACTAAATATTTCCTGGATTTTCTGCAGTGATATGTTGAAAGAATAACCTTGCTCTCAAAACCTCTGTGTCAGCTCCTTTAGACTTGTCAGTAGTTTTAAAGATTTTATTGATAAAAAGGATAAATATCTGCATACACCCATCAAAGCAAAAATGATGGCTAAAATACATTTCCTAGTAAAGGAATATTGGAAAAAAGCAATGAAGACAGATCATTGGTGAGAATACTGCTACTAAAATGCTGCATCAACACTTCCAAAAAAAGAAGGTTGGGGGAAAAATAATGTGACATACAGAATGCTGACTTCTTCCTTAACCAGCAGAGCATATGTTGGCATATATGGGGGGGGGAATCTTCATTTTGTTGAATTTCTTTCTCCTTAAGAAAACGGGATTCTGCAAGAACTTGAAGGTTTTTACAATGCTTTTAATGCCAGCACTTAATTCGGCGTGGCTTTTGTGGAGTAGTGGTTTCTGTGCAGTGGGAGCGAGCGCTGCCACCCCCGGAGCCATCCTTCAGCCCCGTTAGCCTGTCGGGATGACAGAGCAGCCACACGGCACGGCCACCCGATAAACCTGTTATCTGCCTGCTCCTCCTGCCGGCAGCGCTCCCAATCTCCTTGGAACATGAAAAATTGACACCACCTCAGGCAGAAATCTGTTTCCAAAAGGAAGCTCCATTTATAAGCAGCTAATGAAATGGGGAGGGGGTGCGCGTGTGCCTGTGCAGCCTCTCCTCGTGCTGCCCTTGTGCAGGATGCAGATAATCCGTGCAGCTGGGAGCACAGGCACCCCGGCCAGGCAGCCTGTGTGCCTTCACCTCCCGGGGCCCAGGCAGTTGGTTGGGAGCAGGAGCTCCCAGCAAACATGGTGGTGTCGTGCATTCTTTGTGCTGGGCTGATTGATCAGGGCTGCTCGTGGCTCCGGGCTAGGGAAATGCATGGTGTGACAGCAATGAGATGGTGATCCCTCTCCTCTGCATGCTATGCTTCCCTCTCTGAAAATATCCAATTTTGAGGCCCCATTGCTCCCCACCATGGTTGGTGAGGTAATGTTTATGGCCATTAATTTTCATCAGTCTGAATCAGCAAGATTACAGTGAGGACATGTTGGAGAAGCTAGGGTGGCTGAGCCACCAGGTCTGTGTTTAATGCTGTTGTGCAGGTGGAAAGTAATACTGACTGGTTTGGAAAGGGAAAGAGATTTAGGCCCTTCTCCTTTGCTTTGCACCACTGTGCTTGGGCTGGAGGCAAGTGGCTCAGTCATCTCTCAGAGTGGTGGGACATTGACACAGGTGTCTCCTGTGTGCCTGCAGCCTTGACTTTCTACTTGTCTCCTTGGTTTGTACTGAAAAATATGACCCCCAAGTGCAATTCAGAAGACTGTAAACATGTTTATTTGGTCGTTTCTGGTTTGTTGTGGTCCATTTATATTCATTGATGGGATTTTCTGTAAATGAAAGTGGTCGGTTTGAGAATTTTTCCAGTAGCTCATACCACTCGAGTCTCTGCAGGAGTGCACTTATTCCCTTTCTCCAGCTCTCTTGTTTCAGTAGCTGTCCCTGCTTTAGTGACCTGAGGGTCATTTGAGTGACAGTGCAGGCTTTGTCCAAGGATCCTTTAGGCCCAAAACAGGAGGAGACCTCACTGGCTGGGCTGGAATGATGAGCTGTCTGTGCTCCCTGCAAACATGGCTTGTGGCTCTCACTGCTGCTCTGTCTCTTCTCACCATGATGGGAAGGAACCAGGCTTCTGCTTATCAACAGCTACACTCTGGAGTGTTAATGGTAAATTTAATGGCATGTTACAGAGGGAAATAAGCTCCTCTTCCTGATCTCAGCATGCAATTTTCATTTTGTATTTCTAGAACATGTCTGTTCCATCCTGGCTTCCCTTCTGCGAAACCTGAGAGGGCAGCAGAGGACACGGTTACTGAATAAATTCACAGAGAATGACAGTGAGAAGGTGAGTGCTGAGAGTGTGTCTCAGTCTCTGGGCTGCCAGGTTGGGAGGGTTCTTGCTCAGGGTGCCTGATGTTCTCACTGGGTTATAAAAAGCCATCCTCGTACCTGCCTGCAGAGACTTCTGCTGTCACAGACCTTTGTTCTCATCCACATTGTATCTACAAACTGCAAAACTGGACATTTAGTGCATGGCCTCCACATCCCCTGTGCTCTTGTTTTCTGGTGCTCTTGCTCATGGTAGTAGCAATTCTGTCCTGGGTTCTGTCTCTGCTGAAACCTGCCGTAGAAGACAATCCTGCAATATTACATTGTGCTGGCTCTGAGATCAGGACAGCATGGAAAGGGCACCAGTGTGTCTGGTGAAGCTCTTTTGCAGAGAGTTTAGGAGTTGCTGTGGTACACATTTAACATTCCCCACTCTTCTCCTAGAATGTTTCACTTTAGTGATGTTTGCTCTGGGAAATTCTTCCCAAAATATTTACATGGTGACGGATAGTTCAAAGCTTCACAGAAAAGAAATAGCTTTTGCAAACCAGGGATCCCAAGGGATTTGTAAATTTTGCCACTGAGAAAATACTGGTTCCTTAGTATTCCTCATTAGCGTGTTTTAAAGGTGTTTTTCATAACCTGTTCTACCAATTGTAGATAATTACTAGATAGGATTTCAGCTGCCCTAACACAGTTCAGAGGAGAGTGGGAGAGCTGGAACATCCAGCGCAGATAGACAAGTCCACTGGGGAAACCAGGAGCCTGGAGGACCACAGCACAGAGAGTGAGCTGGGGACACGTGTCTGCTGCTGTTTATCTGGCACTGATGGGACTGTGTTCCCATATGGGATGACATCCAAATGCCTGCAGCCCCAGCGTGCTCATCCGACCAGCACTTGTACCCTCCTTCTGTAACACGTTCCTTCCCGGCAGGGACAGGAGCTGCCTGTTGCTTTGTGAAGGCTGAAGATGAGAGGAAATCAAAATTGCATGAAGGATTAAAGATGATTACATTGTTCTTTTTTCTTGCTTACATCTCTCTCTTCTGCCCTTGCAGGTTGATAGGCTGATGGAACTGTATTTTAAGTACCTGGATGCTATGCAGGCAGCTGATAAGAAGATTGATGGGGAGAAACATGTATGTATTGTTTAAGTTTTGCCAGGTCATGTCTGTAACACCTCTGCACAGCCATGTCATCTGCACAGGACTTCTGGCTCAGCCAGTTACTATTCTCAGGTGTGCCCTCATACCTGTGCTTTTGCCTCTTAATTCTTATTGCCTCACTTTCCAAGTTCCAGGTAACCTCACATAAAGTGGGCCAGGAATTTCTCTACAAGTGCTTCTGGCTGTCTCTTAGAGTGATTTTTACTAGAAGTACCTAGGTCTGTGCTTCAATTTGCCTTCACTTTTACCTGGCTGCAGTCCTGCTTGGTTTGGCAGATGGAGAGCAGGTGAAATGCAGAGAGACAATTACATGATAATGTGCAAGGCCTCCTACCCTGGTCTGCAGAGTTGTGATCAGCGGCGAGAAAGTGTCTGTGTTGATGAGTTGGCTGAGGTGCAGGCAGGGGCTGTGTGCTCTCTGCACACCAGCAGTGAATGTTTGAGTGACACGAGCCTTGGTACCGCACAGCACTTTCTTGGAACTGAAGCTGGAACAGACCTTTTGAAAGGGAACGAGCGGCTGGAGTCAGGAAGCAGCTTGCAGAGCTGTTAGCGAGCTTGGCCAGCTTCCCACAAGATTATCTGTCTCAGTGCTGGGGAGGCTGTGAGATTGATTAGCACCGATGGAGAGCAATGGCTGCAGCTGCCGTCCCGCGCGCCGCGCGCTCCGCGTGCCACAGGCAGCAGCCCCCCACCAGGCCCCGACAAACAGCTGCCTGCCCACTGCCAAGGCTGCTTCTCCAGGCACTGCCAAACATTCCGAGGGCATCAGAGCACTGCTGCTGCTCCAAGAGGCACGGGAGTGAGTGATGAATGGAGCTGCTTTTGCTGCCAGCACTCAGGCTCCATATGGGCAGTGGCAGCGTCACCACTGAGCGGTGGCCTGGAGGAAAACAGCATTTACCCTTTCCTGCTTTCCTTCCATGCCTTGTCCTTCCTCCTCAGAACAGAGCAAAAAATTATTTATTCTTTACATGTTGGTGTAAGGGTTTTAGAACTCAAAAACCAGAATGGATTTTTTCATCTGAAGTCTTGTAGCGTGTTGGAGCTGCCTGTACAGAGCCCAGAAATACCACATGCAGAGTGAGGGTATGTGCCCTTTACCTAGGAACACCCTGGAGCAGCCTGCAAACATTAACATCTGTAGCAAACAGCCAGCACAAAGCAGGAGTGGAGGAAATTTGAGTGTGAAGAAGCTTTTGTGGAGGCTTTTCAATTAATAATATTAACCCATTTGTGTCTACTAAATGCATAAGAGAAGTAAAACTAAGGAATGTCAGATTCTCCTCCTGTATCCAAAATAAATGGACCTCAATTCTTTATCTTCTGTTAGAACTAATAGTAGGATTTGGCAGAAGCATCTCATGGGTGCAACATATTGGCCACAACATGTATAAAATATGTTGAAGTTCATTTCTAGCTTGATACACTTTTGGGGAATTATCATTTGCTTTATTTTGTAGCATCATCAGAGGGTTAGTGGAAGATGGTCTCCTGAGATCTGAAGTGGCTCAAGTGTTTTCCCCTCACAGAAACAGGCAAAAGCCATCATTCTGTCTGTCACATCACAGCACTGTCTGGCTGTGACAGGATTTATGGGGCACTTTAATGTTCCTTGTTGTGGCACATGAATCACTGAGGTGGATTGTATGAACACTTTAGAAACTGTGCTCTGTCACTGGGGGGGCTTTTGATCTTCCCCTTGCAGTAGAGGACATAGTACCCCAAAAATCTGGTATACAGATCCTCACCTTCCTCTCTGCCCCATGGAAAAATGATATTTGGTGAGATTTTACAGGTTGGGCTCACACTGAGGAGAGATTCGAGTCTGATGGACAGAGTATCCTGGTGTAAGTCTTGCATTACAAGGAGTGAAAAGCTGCTTACACAAGGAATGACTGAGTGCTTTATCTTTAGTAGTGCAGCTGGCATAAGAAGCTCCTGCTCTTGCAGTTTTCCTCCTTTTTATTTCTTTTAGCTTGGCTTATTTTAGTGATCTGGTTTATAGCCCTGCTTTTCAGCCTATGGCAGTGATGGTGGAGGAATAATTGAGAGTGGATGGGAGAGGAGGAATTTCTGAAGCCAGCTGTTTTGAGGAAGAACAATTGTAATATTCTGCACCCTAATCTGGTCTGTGAAACAGGATGAGGTCATTGAGCCCCTTCTCAGTGTTACCCACTTGTTTGCTTCAGTGGAATCTGTTCAGAAAGGTTCAGAGGTGATAACTTGGTGATTATCCTAATTGCCATGGGAAACCCAGGAGCAGAGTTCATGAGAGCATTGTCTCCAACACCTGATGCCTGTCTTAGCACTTTTCTCAGAGTTTTTAGTTAATGAAAGTATCTTGTTCTCCTCTCAATTTCTTTAATTATTTCTGTAGGAAATGGTGCAACATCCTGTGGCCTTTACCTCTCTCTAAAATGAGGTATAATTATGGGTGGCAGCAATAGCTTTGATGATCTCTAAAGATGGTAGGAAATGATAAGAGATAGTTTAATATTTTTATAGTTCCACAGAAAATTATGCTCATCAGGTTTATTCAATAAAATATTCTCACCAGACACTTTGTGCTATAATGACTTACAAATTACATGCTAATTGTGCTACAGCTCAGCCACTCCATCCTTGAAAGGAAGAGGTGGAACTCCTAGGAGGAGTATGGTGTCCACAGGTGGGGATAACAGGTGGGGATTTGTGTCAGCCCTTCTTTTCAGTTTGGTGTAGAAAGACCGAATTGCTTGGAGCTGTGCTGAGGGCAGGACGTGATGGCTGTGAGTGTGGCTCTTAGCCTGTGGTCTGAAGGCCCCTCCTGAGCATGTCTTGCATCCCTCAGCTCTCCCCAATAATACAGACAGAAAGTAGTAAGTGGAGAGACTCCATCCTTAGAGTGGTGGTTGTTTTGGTGCACAGCTATTTAGAACATGCTCGTTTCTGTCCACCTGGATTGGCCTCACTCTTCCACATGGTGAGGATGTAAAACCAGGGTCCTGGAGGTATTCTTTTTTCTTGATCAGTACCCATTCCTTTTGCTCTGCCCAGCTGTGCAGTGCTTTCTGGAAGGTGAGTGATAGATGAGGAGGGAGGAGGATGCAGAAATCTCCTCCAGAGCCCATGTGGAGCAATGTGATTTTTGGTACAGCACTAGCACATCCATCGCATCTTTAGGCTTGGAGTCTCTGCTTGACACCTCGAGGCCTGTCAGTCCTGCCTCATTAGTGTGAGAGAAGCTCATTTTAGCTTCACAGAAGCCCATCTTATTGCTGTCTTCTCCCATCAGCAAGGGGCATCTCAGTACATATTGCTGGCAGATTAGAAATGGCACCTGAGCGCTCATTTGGAGGTTAGCGACTGACAGCTTTGAAGGAGAGACCAAGTGGGAAAGGGGCTGCTTGGTACTGTACTGGAGGCAGATTAGCACTGAAAGGGTGGCTGTGGTAAACAAAAAAAAAAAAAAAAAAAAAAAGGACTGTGAAAAGGCACCTTAAAACTGTACTTGTCTTCTAATTCATATCTGCTTAATTTACTGGCACAAAATAATCTTCTCTGCCAAAGGGGCTGTTAGAGCCGCCACCGCTGTGTAATCAAGACTGCGTCTGCCTGCATCCAGCTCCTGTGATCGCCAGGCTCGGATCAGAATACAGAGCAGACCCAGCCTTTGTTTCTTGCTCTGGAGATTCAGAGTCCTGGCCTGTAGATGTTTTTCTGCTCAGGAATTTAGCACTGTTGAGCAGAGCAGTCAATGAGCCTATGTGCAGTGCAGAGTGAGTGTGTTGTCTTTTTTGAGTGTTTTTTTTTCGATAATTCAGCCAGTGTTTAGCTCTCTCACTAGCCAGACTCATCATTGTTTAGCTTTAGAGACCAGATTTGAGCCATTTGGCATGAATTTAGGGTGAGGGAAGTCACTCTCTGCACAAAATTGGATTTTTCTATTTATTGGCAAGAGCGCACATGCAGGCTTTGCCCAGTCATGCCATGATTTGGAGAACCTGGAGTAAATGATAGTCATGCATGTTGGAGTCTTCAGGATCTGATGCTAAAGCGTCACACCTAAGTGTAGCCAAAGCACTTGATTTCACAACACAATCAAGAAGGCACTGGCTTCTGAACTTGTTCTTTTACTGGTGGACTGGATTTCTAGGAGGAAAGGAGAAGTATTTCACTACCTAAGCTTTCCTCTCCCTTTCAAGAGGAAGTGAGAATCAGCTGTCTGAGTCACTCCACCAGATTTCTATCCAGGAAGCATCCACTGCCCCTCTCCAGGGAGAGCTGCACAGGGCTCATTTTCCTTCCTATGTCTAAAGCCCTCAACTCACCATCAGCTGCAAGGGCTTGGCGTGACAGCACAGCAGAGTTTGGCAGGCTCAGTCAGCTCTGGCGCCGCTGCCCTTGCGTGCAGGACCGTGGAGCGTTGCCGGTGCGGCGCTCGCAGGTGATGGCTCTAATGAGGAAATATTGCTCCACCAGCACACCCACCTGCCAGCAGCTGAGGAATAAATCACAGAGCTGCAGCGAGCTCGAGGGGCTAACGAGCTGCTTCCTTTGTTTAAGAACGAAACCAGGAGACAAACCCCAAAATGCAGAAGGTGAAGCATGATGTTGTTTGGGCCGGTTAGCCCCTGAGGAGGGAGCACAGGCATGGCCTGGGTCAGCTCAGAAGAGGCTCTGAGCTCGCTGCCAGGTGGCTCTTGTCAGTGTTTTGAAGGAGATGGGCTCTCATGGAATGGAATGGCCTCTTTAATTCTTCCTCTGGGCAGGTCTCTCTGGTGAAACTCATGTATACAGAGGAAGGATGGATGGTAGGTTGTCATTCCCATGGGAGTCAGTGCTCTTTGGCTAAAAATCCCCATCCTGGCTCTGCCCTGGCAGCTCCCCTTTAGAAACACAGCTGGGAGAGCCTGGCTGGGCACAGAAAAGCTGTTCTTGTGCAGGATTTTCAGATGAGTTTTCTTATCTATCAGTAATGAAGCTAGAAGCTTGAGGTCTTAGGGAGTGCTGGAGTCATGTTCTGCACTGCTGAACAGCACCCTCAGATGGCCAGTAAAAGAGCAGCTTTTGTTCCATTCTGACAAAGAACTTGTAAATCATGGGTACATGGGTCTGTTCCATAGTCACACACTCTCACCCCTCAATGTAGAAATGTGGTTTGTATGTTTAAATTAAAATTTTAACTTGCAGATGGACACAGTTCATGACCAGCAAAGGCAAAACTTCTTCAAAACTGAATGAAATGTTTTGTGAATTTAAACGAATTATTAAAAATACTTCTTCAGCAAGAAATAGACGGCTGATAATGTTTGGGGGAACAAAACAGCTCTTAAGAAACCACAAATTCCACCAACATTTTGCGAATCCTAATGGGAAGTGCACTGAGAGAGTCCTCACACGTTTCCTTTGTGTGGCTTTACAGGACATGGTGCGTCGAGGAGAGATCATAGACGATGACATGGAAGATGAATTCTATCTCCGCCGTCTGGATGCCGGGCTCTTTGTGCTGCAGCTCATCTGTTACATCATGGCAGAGATCTGTAATGCCAATGTTCCCCAGGTAAAGCTGTGTACAAGGTTGGCAGATCATCTGTGTTTCCATTCATGGTGCAGACAAGGCTCTAAATCCTTGCAAATGTTGTGTTGAGTAATTGTTTCTGTCATTCCCTTTTGGGGAGGAAGCCTTCTGTTTATTGCACTTATGTTCATACAGCTCCATCAAGTTGCAGCAGATAGGAGGGCATTAATGGGGACAGAAGCTGATTGTTGTCACTAAATTCATATAATCTGTGTGAGCGAGGTCAGGGTTTGAAATGGAAAGGCCACGTTGATGCCACTGCTGAGGGAGCAGGGGGAAGGGACCTGCTCTCAGGAGGTCTCACAAAAACACAGCTACAGCTTTTCTTGACCTGTGCAAAATGCTGCATCTCTGCTTCCTCTGTGAATACATTGGGGTTTGTGAATGCATTCTGTGGTTTCTTATTTCTGCGCCATGTGGCTTCCTGGGTGTTCCTGAGCAGATGTCAAGGGCTGCCAAGACTGAGTTGGTTTTTGTGGTGCTCAGGTCTCTGCTCATCCATCAAAGAGGGAAAAAGTGAGGCTGTGCATGGGCTTGTGTTGAAGATCTCTTTCTTCTCTGTCCTACTCCCCATCAGATTCGTCAGAGAGTCCACCAGATCCTGAACATGAGAGGCAGCTCCATTAAAATTGTCCGACACATCCTGAAGGGTGAGTAGGGATATCTTTGTGCAAGTGTCTCATTGCTACTGGGGACAGCTTGGTCATCACTTTGCAGCATGAGCCTTCACATGTAATTCTCCTTGCCTTCCTGAGCATCTCCAGGCAGCAGCTGAGCAGTGTTCCAAGATCCTGGCAGGGCTGGAATCACCCTGATGAGTGGCATGTTTTGCTTTGCCTCCGAGTTAGGACACTTGCTGTAGCTGCTGTCAGAGAGCAGCACATCACTCCATGCTTCCATCAGCTCCAGCCTGGCTGGAATTCACTGCTGACATTAACGTGAGAGTAAATATTTAAGGGAAGTGTACATGCCTGCTAGAGGGAAGAATTGTGGAGTCTCATCTTTCATTAACATGGCCTTGCACTTTACCATCTGCACCATATTAGTACCCGTGGTGTATTTGTCTTGTTCTTAGTGTCAGATTAATATGGATTATAGCATTAAAGTATCCTCCATAGCTTTAAAATGTAGCTGTTGTGATTTGCAATCCCAGTTTTAAAGTACTGCTTGTTATTTTTAATGCTCATGGTGAATTAGAGCAATGCCTATTTGAGCTGTGGCTGTCCTCTGCAGCCTGCTGTCCTTCAGCAGCAGCAGCCAGTGGAACTGAGGGAGAGGAGGGCAGGACAGAGCTGCCCGGAGAAGATGCTTCCTTATGGAATGTATCTGCTCCAAAGGAGCTGAGTTGTTTTCAGTGTGGGGCAAGGAGTCTATTTTTCTTCTGGAGGGAAGGCAGTATCCAGCATTTCTGGGATACTGGGCTGTGGGATGTGTTTCAATGTTTCTGCTGTCTTTGGGAGCGACAGTGTTCTGGGCTTTTCTTGTCCCCACTTCAGCAATGGCAGGTGCACACAGTTTATTTCCTGCAGAACCTGTTGCTTTTCTCCCTTCTTATATGCAGGAAAAAAGGAATCAGTAGGCTGACTGGTATGACAAAATTAGGAGTGATTTTCTGACAGTGTGAGATTACCTGCAGCTATAGGCAACCTCTTTGACACTTGTCTTTGGCCACAAAGTGCAAGTTAATGCCTGCTGGTGAGCAGGGGGCTGCATAGGATGTATTTTCTGATTTTAATTATGATACTTGCAAGTTCCTGCCCCTAACCTTTCTAGCGTGGAGTAGGGCACATGTCTGTGTTCAGATTCCCACACTTGCCCTGGGCTGTGCATCCCTGAGGGAGTTGTCTGCATTCCTTGCTGGGTTTGCACACCTCACAGTCATGGCTCTGGGTTGTTGACTTACATACCAAGCTGAATTGGAGGGCAGCTGTATGAAAATTTCATCTGATTCTTTCTTTCCAGACAGTGACTTGCATTGTGAAACTTTCTCCACGGTTATTTTGGGGGTTGCAAGCTCAGGGTCGTGCTGGGTTGGATGCTCTCAGCCTGCACCACGTTCCCTGCCTGAAGGGACTCATTGGCTTTTAATAATGCAGGGATGGGTACAGAGTTTGGGCTCTGACTGCAGCTCTCCCCAGCTCTTACACTTGCCAGTTTTAGAGACTTTTATAGACAATAGTCAAAACCTCAGTGATAAATTTCTTAGTGGGTGCTTGTGAAGTCCTGCAGTGGAGCAGGAGCAGCACTGGGCTCAGCTGCAGCCTGGGCTCTGAAATTTGAGCATTTCAGGAGTTACACACCTGTGGTCAGCACAAATTCACCAGCCTGTAACAGCAGCTCCACCAGGGACAACATGCACCTGCTTCTCTGAAGGAGTCAATTCCTGGACACAGCTTCCCAGGGAAGCAAAGGGGTTGGAACAGGGATTTGGGTGTGGACCCTGCAGTGTGCTGCTGGGGTGCTGGGGCCAGCAAGTGGCTTCCAAAACTTAACTGGACTCAACTGCACATGACTCTATTGCAAGTGACTGGGAGATCAGGAGCTTGAGCCTTGGCTGGAATGTTTCCAGGCTACTTCCCAACTTGCTCTCAGGACAGATGAGGACTGGTTTATTTTTACTTTTCGTTCAGTGTTTTGATCTTGTTCAATTTTTATTTTCTATTTTTGCATACTAATTAGGTGCTCAGTTTTTAGTTTGATTTTTATGGCCTACATATTCTCCATGTTTCTCTGGCAACCTGACAGCTGATGGATCCCTTGGGGTGGCTCAGAATTACTTACGATGCAAGCAAGGAAGCGAGACTGTTTTCTTATGGTGGAGCTTTCAAGGGGGAGGAGTGGGCAGGGAATAACGGGAGGCTCATTAATGCATTTCTGCAGGCTGACCAGTCCTCCCACACTTCCTTTTTCTGGAAGATCAAGCATTTCTTGCAACAGGACAGTTAGTTTACTCTTTGGAAGAAAACAGCTGAGTGGTGTGTACCTTGGCTATGTTGGAGATGTTTTGGGGATGGAGGCTGGATTTGGCATGGCAGCAGTGTCTGTATCTTGGGGAGGTGCCTGGTCTCAATCTGTCATTGGGAATGGAGTGAGGCACAGGCCACTCTGAAGTGATACTTGGCTCTGGAGTGGCAAACCTCCCTGTTCCTCACTGATCCAGAGGGACCAGCCATTGATCCTGGCTCCCCCTGGAGCTCTGTCAGAGCTGCTCCTGCTGTGCCCCTCCCCTCACACCTGGTGTCAGGTGAGCAGGCACACTGGGAGCTGGGCACGTGGAATCTCTGCTGCACATTCCAGTCCAAACCTGTTAGCACAGGTAAACACAAAGGAAGGGTCAGTGCTCTGAGGATGGAGCTCAGTCTGGCTCATCTGTGCAGGCTCCAGAGCTTCCAATATCCATTACAAGCCTCAGTATTTCCCAATTGATTTTTACTGTTCTGTAACCATTGTATTTTGTCTAATGAAGCAGAAACCAATCTTGGGCCCTTTGCCTTTGTGTAGCTACAGCAGTGTGTAAGCTCTGGTTAACTGTTGGCAGGGGCAGCTCACATTTCTTTTATTTTTTTAGCAGTCTCAGTGAAGTGGTAGAATTTTAAATAAAAAAGTAAATACATAAAATCTCGGTCGGAGATTTACTTTTTTAAGCCTGGTTCTGGGGGTTCTATCTGGTGTCTTCAAGCTGCTAATGCTTCAAATGAGCATTAGCAGCTGTCATAACCCAGTAAACATTCTGCCTTGGAGTCACTGGGGTTTTAGTCTTACAAAGCCTAGATGTTTAGAAGGAGAAATGCTGAGCTTTTGGACAAGATAAGAGGAATTTGTGTCTTGTTTTTGTTTGGGTGATCTCCTGGTACAAGGGAAGGGCCGTGTCATTAGTGGCACTCAGCAGCTCCCTGCTTGAGCCCTAGTCCAAGCAGTCTGGCCATCCTCACAGCTGGGAGCTGAGCTGCTGGCTGTCCCTCACCTGGGCTTGGAGAGGCCACTACAGGTGGGAAGTGTTGCCCTTGGGCTGCAATAAACCCCAGCATTTGCCTCCACCGCAGCTGTTCCAGAGGCACTTACCCTGATGGAGCATGGAAGGGGCTGCTGGGGACAGGGCTGGCTGACAGAAGGCTCTGGTGCTGCCTGAGGGGACAGGGGAGCCTGAGCTAAGTGCCACCTTGGCTGGGAAGGGGATCCCACCCCTGTGCACTGGGATCTTCTCCTGCCTGAGGTTGATCCCCAGGGCAGCCCTCGGCCAGGGCAGTGCTGGGCAGCCTCGCAGCAGTCAGTCCATACACAGGGAGCTGCAAGGGATCTGTCCTTGTAGCAGCTTTCTGCTGCTTTTAAGAGCTGTGGAGAGCAGCTTCTCCATCAAGGGAAGGTGCCCTGAGCTGGTCCCTTTGCTGGAACAGTGGGCAGCTCGGGTTCACCTGCAGCAAACCTCAGCGTTGCCACCTGCTCATGTTGCAGGTACTGGAGCGGTTTATAAATATTAAAAATATTTTTCCCAGAGGCTTGGCAAAGAACTCTACTGCTTTTACATGGGGAGAGAGAGAGAATGTACACACAGGAGGGAAGACTCCCACATCAGCTAACTTCTGTCTGTCCTCACTGCTTTTAGTGCTCCTGTAACAAAGGCTTTGATGGAGCTCAGAGCGCATAGCTGTGCTAAATGTATAAATATTAAAGCAAACTTTCTACAGCAACTTACCATTCAGTGCTGAATACAAGCTGTTCTGTTTGTTTGGAAGAAGGATAAGAATGCAAGCAGGCAGAGGCAGGGAAGTGCTGTCTTAACCATCAGCCTGCTCCTGATTTCCTCAGATTTGTTCAGCTCCTTGCTTATGCAGCTCAGAACCTGCTTTTCATTTTTCCTTTTTAAACCTTCTTTGAAAATGCAGGTTCTGGTAGCAGGAAAGAGGGAGCCTGGTAGGGGATGAGAGCTGCCAGCTCCAAATGAGTATTAGGAAGGAGAGCTACAGAGGGAATGTTTAGTTCTGTGATGTTTGGCCATGTGCATGCATGGGCAAGACTTTGGGCAGGGTCTGGTGTCCTCTGCCTGATGAGAAGGAATTTGGTTTGTAGTTAAATCTGTACTGGTGGCTTTTCTTTTGTGTGGTTAAAAGCACTGGTAGAAGGAGGAATTGGCGTCTCCTCGACAAAAACCCTCATTCAGGATGCTTAGACAGCAGGCAGGTTAGATCCAGGACTGGGAATGATTAACACTTGTCACAGACCCTGCCTGACCTCCCCTGATGGCACTCAGTGTCCAAAGGGAGCTAGGAAGCCAGTGATTTGCAGTGATTTATGGAACTGTTTGCATTTCTTGGGCATAGTGCCATGATTCCCATGCCAGGGAATGGGTGCTCCTGGGTGCTGGTGTCTGCTTGGGCCAGAGCAGGAAGTTGTCTGCCACAAAAGCTTTAATGAGTGTCAGCAGGTGTTTGTTATGCAAAGCTTTAACCCTGGGGATGGGCAGGAAAACCATCAGTGCATTAATTCCCACTGTTTGCAGTACCGTGGGTGGAGACTCTGCTGTGATGGCTGCAGGAGTTGTTGCCCTGTGTTTTTCCTGTTGCACTCAAAGCCTGTGTCCCTCTGCTCTCTCCCTGCAGAGTATGCAGAGAACATCGGTGATGGGAAGAACCAGGAGTTTCGGGAGAGCGAACAGAAGCGGATCCTGGATCTGCTGGAGAATTTCTGAGGACCTGGGAGACACCTCTGTGTCTGCCCACAAGGACGTGGCGCCAGTTCTCCCTCCTTCTGCCCCTCCTCCAGCCTCTGTTGCACGATGAAAGTGATGTTTCTATGAAACTGCTTCTAAATGGGATTTGGGAGATATTAAAGATAGTTTGCTTTTTTTTTTTTTAGTTCCTGGTTTGTTATTTGAGCAGTGTTCTGTGAGTGGGGCTGCAGCTGCATACCCAGCACAAAGCCAGCATGAGGTTCCCATCTTTTTTTATCTTTTTCCCCCTAAATCAAGCTGCCAAGGATCAGTGTGAAACAATACAAATGTATGCGTGGCAAGGAGGGTAGAGAGGAAGCCTGGATGGCTCGAGAGACTGTTTGCAAGTTATTCCAGCCTGATCCATTAATGCAGATGTACAACCCTTGCTCTGACAGGAACCAGGGAGGCAGAGGTGGTGGTGTGTGTCCAGTTCATCCCTTCTTCAGTGGCAGAAGAGATCCAGGAACTGGCCACATCAGCCATTCCTGTTAAATCTTTCCAAAGAGGAGTGGGAAATGAAAGTAGGTTCTGGCACAGTAGGTCACTGTTCCCTCCTGAAGAGGGAAAAGAGGGGATGAGTCTGATGGGGTTTTACCCAGAACTAAGAGTGAGGGAAGGTCAGCAGTGACGTGCCCAAATTCCATTGCCTTCCTTTCACAGTCACCTTTGGGTCTTGGCTGTGCTTTTTCAGTCGAGAACCAGTGTTGTGGCTCCTGGACAGGGAGCTTGGCTCTTGGAGCAGCAGCAATTCCCTGAGAGCAGAGGGATGGCCCTGCCTGCCCCAGGGGAAGGGGCCACAGCTCATTCTCACCACCCTCTGCACCACGGCGTGGTTTTAGGTGTCATTGTGCCAGACTCCGGAGCTTCCCTGAGCCAGGACTCCCAACTGGGATAGGAAGTAGCAGAGGATATTTTCCTGCATCCTCTTTTCTGCTGCTGAAGTTAATGACTGTCATCACAAGCCATCGTGGCTCCCGCAAGCTGGGCCGTGCCTAATTTAGAGAGATTTGCATGCTGGCAGCATTCATTTTTTATCTCCAAGAAAAATGCATTGTCAGGGAAGCTTAAAGGCTTCCTTCAATCCTGGCTGCACAGGCACTGCTGGCCTGGCTCTATTGAACGCTGGTGTTCAGGGGATCAGCATGGAAGTCATGGCTTCAGCAGCCACAAAAAGCTGCAAAAATACATTTTTTTAAAGCGAGAATTCCTCGCTTCTTTCTTCTGTTTTCAACCTGCTTCTTTAAAGGTGTTTTTTCCTTTAGCTTTCAGGTGTGTTTAGGTTTTTACTTGAGTCTCGGAATCATTCCCTTTCCACACCAGTGGAGTTGTGGTCAAAGCTGGTTTCTGGTTTCCTCTGGAAGGTGACTGGCTGCTCCCTCACACCACACTTGTGTTGAAGGAGCTTAGGAGAAAAGGAGTGAGGTAAGACAGAGAGTTTGAGGCAGGGCAGAAAGGGGACTTAGTGAATATGGAACAGCTGCAGCTGAGAAGTGGGGCCATGTATCTGGGGGAGAAAAGGGCAGGGAGGGTCTTGAGACAACTTCAATAAACTGCCCAAGGGCAAGGTAAGTTTATAGATCTTGTGTGCATTTTAAATCTGATTTTGCTGTTTGCCACACGTGTGTGTATACATGTGAACATTACCCTGATCTGCTGTGGGTGTGCAGTGCACAATCCCTGCTCCAAGTTGGCTCCTCTCAGATGGGGAAAACCTCCTGCAACATCTGCTGGGGGTGAAATGTTGCTCACTGCCACAGTGGGTTGTGCCAGTGAGCTCACATTGGAAGCACTCACAGCGAGAGACAGAGGCTGCAGGAACCAAAAGTGTGGTTTGTATGTTCCCTGGACTCCCTGGGGAGCAGGAAAGGGACCTGGCACTGCTCCAACTGCCAGCAGTCAGTGCTGTCCTGGATCAGGAGGAGGAATGGGCACAGCCTGTGATGGGCCCTGGGCCTCAGCAGCATCCTGTGAGGTGGTGTTTCCCTCTGCAGGGCTGGGGATGTGGTGCCACCCCTGCACTGGCCCTCACACTTCTCAGGGCCATGGTGCTGCACCTGGGGAGCAGGAATGCTTTGCCCTGAGGGTTTTTGTCTTCCCCAGCTGCAAGAAGAATTTGTGGGATTAGGGAATGGCAGTGTGCCCATCCCACCCAGCCCAGCCACTGTCCCTGTGATGGATGAGGGTGCTCCAGATGTTGCTGAGGAATTTGCACAGAGATGGTTCCTGCAAGTCAGGCTCTTACAAGGTGGATGACAAATTACTCTCTTCTAATTTCCAAGCTCTTTCAGAGGGAGGAACCCCACTGCTCCAAAGGAGCCCATTCGATTTTGGTCCTGGTGATAATAGCAGGCCCTGCCATGCACCCACACTGGCCCCACTCCCCACTGCTGAGAAACACTGGATCCTCTGCCTTGGTCCTTGGGATAGGCTGGGGCCCACCTGGGCACACTGTTATTAATTAAGGTAATTACTCAGCTTAATGTGCTGCTCCTGGCCAGCTCATTTGTGCTGTAATATTGAGCAGCTCAGAAAAGCTTTGGAGTGTGAGGATGGGCACCCCGAGTCTTGGCAGTTGTGGAGAATGATGTTATTGTAATTGAGAGAGGATTAAAAGGTGGAGCTAATAACAAATTTCCTTGAGGAAGCATCCATATGCTGCATTCAGGGATTTGTGCCCTGGTTTAACCCTGCTGGTTCTGTGGCTCTGGAACTGCAGCATCACTGTTGGCTTTTGAGATGAATGTCGGTTTTGGGAGAGGGCGTGGGAGTGACACAACCCACAGGCAGCACCCATGGGACTCTGGGCAGCATGCTGGGAGTGATGGCAGGAACTGGGTGACAGCAGCCTGGTGGCCTTGGCTGCTCTGTGAGCCCTCATCATGCTGAGCCACTCTCCCCTGCCCGCTCTGCTCTCAGAGCACCAGGCCAGCCTCAGCACAGGGCAGCAGAACAGGCAGGGACAGAGACCCCTCTCCATTGTACCCCTCCCTGGGCCGTGCTTTCTTGTCTGTGATTGTAAACAGATTTGACTAAAGAGGTAAATGAGAAGGTGATTAGAGGGAGCATGATGGATGAGGCACTCTGGTGATGGGAAGCAGGAAACTTGCCCTCCAGGAGAAAGGGGCTGGGAGGGTGTTCCTCAGCACAGCACCCGTGCAGTGTCCCACTTCCCTCTGCAGCAGGATCCCAGGGTGCAGTGTGGGGGAGCTCTGAGCCCTAGGGGTGCCCAAGGCTCCCCAGGCCGAAATGAGCTGTGGGCATTGGCTGCTGCAGGCAGGGATGAGCCTGTCACCCAGCTGGGCTTTGCCAGGGCACTGATCCAGGCTCCGTACCAGGTGCATGAGGCTGCTGAGCACCAGCACAGGATTTAAAAGCAGGAAAGCACAAAGGATGATGGAGATGCTGTCCTCAGTCTGTGTGGTCACTGGATTCCTCTGCTCCATGGAGGTACTTGCCCTGGTGGGGTTTGGTTGGGCTGAGGCCAGGCTGGGCTTGGCTGGGGCTGGGGAAATCCTGGGACAAGTCGTGGGGAAGCAGGTGTGGGAAGGGGGAGGGAGAAGGATGGTGACACCATCCATGCAGTGGGTGACAGGGTGGGAGCCCCAGTGCTGGTAGTATCAGGGAGGGTGGGAGCACTGGTTTCCTCCTGCTGGGAGTGGCAGGAGCTGATGGCATTTCCCCCTGGCCACGGAGACAGGCACCAGCCATCCTCACTGTGTGTCCAAATCCATCTTCAGCTCTGCTCCCAGCTGAGCCTCCCTAAACGGGGAGAAATGAGTGTAAATCATGGCTGAGGAACATCTCCTGATATCCCAGTGGAGGGACTGAGGCTGTGCTAAATACATGCAGAGGCTGTCAGCACTGGGAACAAACCATCAGCTGCGAAATAAGTCACTTAAACTATTGATTTTTTTTTAATTTTTTTTTTTTTTTCTTTTAAGGCCTTGCTCTCAGGGAATGCTTTTCTCCTGGGGCAGGGAATTATTTGGCAGGGGAAGGGCTGGTTGGTTTGTGGTATTTTTTGTTTGGTTTTTTACATTTAATTTTTTTGGTGCTTAATGGTTTGGAAAGAGAGAACTGTTCCACAATGACAGACACCTGTGATGTTGCTCCTCTCCATCGGAAACCTGGCGGTGGGTTCTGCAGAGGAAGGAGTTAATGGCCTGGAAACAGGCTTGAGTTCTCTGAAGAAATAATTCTTTTCAAGTCATTTTCTTCTGAATTTTATGCTTTGGAGACTTCCCTGTTCAGGGGGTGCTCTGGGCAGAGGCCTTTGAGTCCCAAAGCCCCCACGTGCTGGGGACGGGGAGGGGGGGGGGGTTCCTGCTGCCTTTCCTACATTGTGCTGGGACCCCCAGGGCTCCCCAGGGTAGGGGGCCGGGGACACAGGGCTGTGACTGTTCCACAACAGGCAAGGGGATAAAGACACCACGTGTCCCTGCCCAGAAATGCTCCCACTGCTCTCTCCCAGCTGGGTTGTGCTGCTGGGCAGGGCTGTGCTGGCAGTGACACAAGGAGCCGTGGTGGTGTCTGGAGCAGGCTTCCCAACACCCACAACCCCTCTCCTGCTCGGTCTGGGTTTTTTGTTGCTGTTGTGGCTGTCGTGGGATGGGTGGGTTGTGTTTGCTCACCTGAGCTCCCACTCGCCGCCTCCCTGGCTGCTTCCTGCACCAGGGGATCCCGACAGGCGCTGCCTCCGCGGCTGCCTGTGCCCGGCATGATTTGTGCAGGAGCAGGCTCTAATGTTGCCTGGCGGGAGCATTGTTTTCCTGCAGCGCACGCAGACCTTTGCAAATAATCTAATAATGCAGGAATGTCAAACTTCAGCTGTGGAAGGAAATCCTTTTATACAGGAATTGTCAAGTCTCTAAACAAGTATCAGAAATGAGCTCAGTATCAATGTGGAGGGTGTTTATTCTGCCCGTCAGAGAGATGAACAACCCAATTCACTCTCGCAGGCAGAGGCAAATTCGAGCGTTGGCTCCTGGACCTCAGGAGAGCTCAGTGCTGAGCCTTGGGGTGCCCCTGCATGAACCCTTAAAGAGGTGAATTTCAAAATAATGCATGAGGCAGACCCCAGTGCTTCAGCAGCTCTGGGGTTTGGGGTTTGAAATTTATTTTTTCCAGTTGCTGGGCAGCTTTTGCTGTCAAAAGGGAACATGGGGTGTCGGCATTGGAATGAGCCCAAGCAGTGCTCAGGAGCCATCAGGAAGGACCAATACTCTTGCTTTCATTCTGGGTGTCTTGGGCATCTCCAGCTTAAGAGCTGTGTCCCTGGGGATGTTCTTTGTGTCCCTCAGGGTCAGGGGGGTCCCCCTGAGGCTGTCCACCCCCATGAGGTGCTGCTGATCTGGCTGACCCCCATCCCCTGCCAACCTCATCCAGCTCTTCTGAGCTCCACTGCACCCTCCAGCTTTGCAGGTTGCCTTTTCCTGGTGCACAGGGGTCCCCGGGAATTCACGTGCAAGCCTCGTGGGCGCAGGAGCTGTGCCCATGGTGGATGTGGTGCCTCTGGAATCTTTGTGGTTTCACTGTGTAGAAGTGCCTGCTGCTTTCCTCCAGCTGGTGAGTGCCCCCCGAGCAGAACGGAGCAGTGGGCAGGAGCCTGGCACTGAGATAAGGAGTGTTTCATCCTCAGAGCGAGTCCCTGGGCCCGTTCTGCTGGAGGAGAAGCCTTGTGAGGGAGGCGCCGGCTGTTGAGAGCAATAACGAGTGAGCAGATAAGGGACCTCGGTGGGCGGCTCCGGGAGCCGCTGGCTCTGCTCCCGCCTCCGTGTGCGAGTGACCTCCCCGTGCCCCTGTCAGGCACACGGGGTTCTTTGGGGCTGCGTGGCTGCACCCGCAGGCAGCACCTGCCCATCGTCACCGACGGATTAAAATTGAGGAGCAGAACCAAACCTTCCCAGCGTGCTTAAGATGTGGGTACTGGCACTTCCCTGTCTGCTGGGCCCTGCATGGCCCCAGCACCCGTTTTTCATACGCTGTGATGGCGGAAAATCTGCTGGAAATGGGACTTAATTCAGGCTCTGCCTCTGGAGGTGTTCCTGGCTCCAGGAGGAATTTATGCTCTTTGCTTCCTCCTGGCATGATTTAACTCTCTCTGATGGTGCACAGGCAGGTTTCAGCCCTTGAGGTGCAGCTGCACGGCCTCGGCTTCCAGTAGGGGATGTTCTGCCCTCGTGTTGGGGTGCAGGAGCTCGGCTGGAGCCAGGAATCCCTGCCCATGCCTGGGATGTGCAGTCCTCGGTGGGTGACATCTCCAGCTCCTGCTCTGGCTACACCTGTGGGTGGGTGCTTTGCAAAGTGGGGTGCCAAGTCTGGGGGAGCACAGTCTGTAGCTGCCACTTTGGTGTGAGTTTGTATTTAGTCCCTGGTTGGCCAATGGCAGAGGATGGACCTAGGCCAGACAGCAGCCACGAGACTGAGCCAGTCACCCAAAATGCGGGGCACACGAGTGCTTGGCCTTTGCTGCTTCTCCTGTTGCACTTGACCCTGTGCATGACCCCCATCTGTCAGTACATGAACTCTTTCTTTCAGTGCAAGACCCCGCTATTTCAGGGCATCATGAAACGTCATCCTTTGTACAGGGGTATTTGAATCCCCCTGTTTCAGTGCGTGGGTTTTGCCTCCACGTGCCTCTGGGAGATCTGCTGCTTTTGCTTTGTCAGGATCCAGCCCAGAACTGCTCCCTGACATAGCTGTGTTTGCTCAGCAGCTCCAGGCAGCTTTACCTCAGGACGCCCGAAGTCTTTTGCCACTGCTGCTGTTGCCATCCCAGAGCAGGACCCTCTGATCCCGACCAGCCATGGAAACTTCCAAATGCAGCTGGGCATGGCCGTGACGCCGTTTGTCTGTCACCGCTGCTCCCTCCTTCCCTCAGCTTTTAACTCCAGAGGGAGTAATGAACTTGGGCAGAGATCAATGCTCTGCTCTGAGCCAGGCTTTATTCTGACATGCAGCAAATGCTGCAGCAGGCACAACTTTTTTTTTCTTTTTTTTTTTAAATTATTGATTAGTAACGCAGGTACGAGGCAGCACAGCTTCTGGCCAGGGACCTGCCTTGCTGGAGGGGAATGGGAAGAATACCCCCACTCCTCCTGGAGTCCTGCCAAGGCAAGGCTGAGGAAATACAGTCAGTATTTTCAAATCCAATTTAAAGAATCTCTTTGCAGCCAACATCTGTCATTTCATGGCAGAAAACACCTGAAATAATCTGATTTTTTCTGTTTATCTAGAGAGCAAATAATACCCTTTTGATTGCTCTCTTGCATACAGATACTCTTGTGTGAGTGACGCCTGCTCTGTGGCTCCCCTGGTGCTGAGGCCGGTGTTTAGGACAGGGATATGGCACCACCAAGACCCTTGGTGAATTTAGGCTTTTCAGAAGAGGTGTATGGATTGCACAGGTGCTGGTGCTGTGGTTGTGTCCTGCTGGGAGGCACAGCTCTGGAAGCCTTGGTGCCGTCAGTGGGTTTGGCCTCAGGATTTATGCTCCCAAAGGGACATCAGGATCCTACTAGTTCCATGAAATCCTGCTCATGCCAGGAGCAGGGTGGCTGCTCCAGCTCTCTCTGGTGCCACCGGGCACACTCCAGCTGGGCTCTGAGGGTGCGGGGGAGCTTGCAACCCATCCCAGCTGCATTTTGAGACAAATCTTGCAGGCTGGGTCAGCGATCAGGATACACGCGGGGACGTGTGTCCTTGCTCTTCCTGTGATGTTCCAAAAATCCCTCGAACTGCCCCAGGTGGGCCCTGGCACTTGTGGTGAAGCCGGAGCACCGGGCACCGCACCCGCCGGGCACTGCCCCTCCGGCACTGCGTCTGCAGACGCTGGGGCCGTGCTGAGATGAACTGGATCGCGCTGGGCCGGGCCGGGCCGTACCAGACCGTCCCGGGCCGGACCGGACCGAGCCGTACCACACCGGGCCGGGCCGTTCCGGGCTGTTCGGGCGGAGCCGCTCTGCGCGGGCGCTGTCCCGGGTGCTGAAAGCCCCGCTCCGCACCGGCGGTGCCCGGGGTCTCGCCCCGCGGGGAGCGGCGGCCGCCGGGGCTGCCAGGGAGAAACCTTCCCCTGTGCGGGACCCGTGGGTGCCGCGGGGCTCTGGCCAGGCGGGGTGTCCCAGCGAGGCGGGGGAGCCCTGCCGGGACCGGGGGTGCCCAGGGGTCCCGAGCGGTGCCGGGAGGTCCCGGCAGTGCAGAGGAGGGGTCCCGCGGGGCAGCACGGGGGGTGTCAGGGGGTCCCGGTGGGGCGGTATCAGGGGGTACCGGGGTGCTCCGGCGGGTCCCGAGGGGTCCCGGGCGCTCCCAGGGTGTCCCGGGGGTTCCGGGGCTCCCAGGGGGTCCCAGGGTATCCCGGCGGGTCCGGGGGGTCCCGGCGGGCCCGGCCCCGCCCCGCAGTTTAAGAATGAACCGTGGGAAAAAAACTTGGGGGGTGCGCGCGGGCCGGGATCCCTCCGCCGGGCGGGGGAGGCTCCGGGCGAGCCGCGGCACCGCCTCGGCGCGCGGCGCCCTCCGCGCGAGGGAAGAGCTCCGCAGCGCGGCGGCGCCCGGACCGCGGCGCAGCCCCGGGGACAGGGCTCGGCCCGGCGGCGCCGCCGCCCCCGGGACGGACGCGCCCGCGGCAAGATGGGCGCCCTGGCCCTGGCCCTGGGGATTTTCCACTACCTGGGGCTCTACCTGCAGCTCGGCGCCGCCTCCCGGCACCCCCCGTGGGACGCCCCGGCGGCGGGCAGCGGTGAGGCGGCGGCCGGGGCTCGGGAAGGGGGCGGCTGAGCGGTGGGAGCTCCCGGGGCTCGGTGCCCCGCGGGGCTGGCGGCGGGTCGGGGCGGCTCCTGCCCGGGCAGCGGGACGGGAGCGGGGGGGTCGGGGGTCCCGGTCGGGCTCCGCCGCCGAGGGCAGCCCCGCGTCGCTGTCCGTCGTGCCGGCGGCTCGAGGAGCGGGGGCAGCCGGGGCGAGCTGGGCTTGGGCTCCGCCGCTCCCGTCTCCGGAGCCCGGCGGGCGGCCTCTGCCTTCGCCGCTCGGCTGTCGAGTCGGGGGCTCTGCACGGCGCGTCCCGGTGCCGGCAGCCACCCGCACCCCGTGTCCGTGAGCCTCCCGGTGCCGCCGCCGCCACCACCCGCACCCCGCGTCCGTGAAGATCTCGGTGCGCTTCCCGGTGCCGCCGCCCGCCCCGCCGTGCGGTGCCACACGCCCCGGTGGCGGGGCTCCCCCGCCGCCTCCCGCTCCTCCGCTCGCTCCGGTGCACGGCGGTTCGGCGGGTCGGTGCTGCCGAGCCCACTCGGATCCACCTGGCGCTGGGGAAGAGGAACCTCTTCCTGCATCCTGCACCCGCCGGTGAGGAGCCTGGCGTTGGGGCAGCTCCCTCGTGGGTACCGAGAAGGTGACAGGGGAGCAAGCCCCCTCGGAGGAGGCTGCTGAGACCCTCCTCGCTCTCTGTGGAGTGACACGGGCACGTTCAAGCTCAGCCCGCGGAGTGACCGCGGGGACGTGCTGGGTGCCCGGGTCCCAGCTCTTCTCCCGCCCAGCTCCGGGGCCTCCCGTGTGTGGAGGGACCCACTCCCTGCTCCGAGGAGCCTCCAGGCACTCGACACCTCGGGCCATGCCAGGGTGGAAGGCGTGAGGTGTCCCGCAGTTGGTGGTGTCCCGCAGCAGTGCGTGGGCTGGCAGATACCTGCCTGCCCAGGGAGGGGATGATCAGCCTCTGCATTAGGGGTTCACAGCAGGAGAGTTTCCAGACCTGCCGGGCTGGCATGCCAGACGGAAAGGTGGGTGAAGAGCCTCCATTAGCCACCTCTGCTCCCCTCAGAAATTCAGCAATAGGCAAATAAATAGTGAAATGGTCGCTGCGAGGGAACAGGGAGCCAAGGAAATGAAATATTCTGGGAGGGCAAGTGCACTTTGGAGCCACGTTACAGCTCGCTACTCGAGCAGTTCTGCAGCAACTCACTTAATCACAACAGAAACCTTTATTAACGATACTGAAAAGCAGTGAATAAGTGGGTCATGTATAATAAGCCATTTGTGTTCAGTAGGTGAATACCAATTTGATAAAAGCTGTGTGTGCTGAAAACCTGTATAAATCGCTGTTTAGCAAATCGGAGACTGATCATTTCATTACTGGCTGGTGCAGCTTTCCCTCCACACCACGAGAGTCCAGCAGGTTGGAGACGTGGAGCGGAGCGGGGCCGTGGCCGGTGGGATGGGCTCGGCTGTGGCCGGGGGGCTCGGGCGGGTCCCGCCGGGCTCTGCCCGCAGCAGGCAGCGCTCGGAGCTCGCCGCCATCTCTGCCCGGTGCTGGAGGCCTGGAGGAGCCTCCACGGCATCGCGAGGCTCTGGCACAGCCCCGGAGTGTGCTCACTCTTCCTTTTAACTTGTCCACGCCGCATACAGCGGGGGAATTGACCGGGAGCAGCATGTGCCCCGCGGGCATCGGCGAGCGGCCAGGAGCAGCCCTGGGGCGCGGGCGGCTCCCCCATCCTGCCACCCCACAGTGGGCAGCGAGGTTCTGCTCGCAGGGCAGCCATGGCTCTGGGGAGGGAAAAGTCACAATCAAAGAAAGTCCTTTACCTGCCCCCACAGCAAAGGCTCTGCCTTCGGCAAGGATGGAGCCAGGATGGGCTCCAACTGCCCCGTGAGAGCATCTGAGCCGCAGGATTCTTCCCACCATCCCTTCCCTACCCACAGTGCTGCTTCTCCCCCTTCTCTCCTCAGGCTGGCGCCTTCAATTATTCATGCCCCCATTGCAGCCTGTGCACGCTGGGCTGCTGCCATCGGCTTTCTCATGCGCTGGCTGTGAAGCTCCAGCCGCCTTCCCAGCCTGCTGGCTCTGGAGCGGGGCAGGGGAGCCGTGCCGTGAGGAGGAGCTGCCCGGCTTCTTCCCGGCATCGTGTACAGGCGATATCGCCTCGCCTCAGCAGAGCCGCGGCTGGAGGCTGGAGGGAGCGGTGCCCCGGCTCCCCAGGGCGCTGCCCTGCTCCATTCCCGCACACCCCAGTGATTATTCTATCAATTACTTTCATAAACACTTTGCATTCTGCCGGATTTTTTCACACTTCCTGGTGGGAATTCTCCATGCGATGTGTTTTTCCTGCTGCTGTTCGTGCAGTCATTCAGCGCAATTACATCTGACACCTCTCCTCATCAAACGTCTGGGCTTTCTCTTCCCTTGAAGCGGCTGACAGACGACGGCCCAGACACTGGGAATTATTACGTTAGGACAGTGACAGCTAATTTTAATCATAACGTTCCCTGTGAGCGAGGCAGGAATCAACCAACAGCCGGCAGGGCTGCACGCAGTCTGGGAGCTGTGGGCAGCTCGGCAGGGCTGGAGTAAGGACCTGGAGCGGGCCAGGGAGCTGGAGGCTCTGCACTGCTTCCTCCTTCATCAGGGGCTGCTCCGGGGGCCAGATGGATGCCCAGGTGGGCACCTGCTGGGCCCTGTCCCCTTCACGGCCCCTCTGGGATTTCGGTTCATGGTGTGAGTGGGACTCATACACCTCGAGACCTTCCTGTCCCTGTTCTCGACAGCTCTGGCTCTCTCCGAGCTCCTCTGTTCCACGGCTGTTTCCCTTCCTGCAGGCTCTTTCCTGTCTGGCTGCCCCCTCCCTACGGCTCCGTCTGCGGTGGGTGCCCGATTGAGCACGGGGGATGTGGGCAGGGCTCGGGAGCGCTGATGATTTGTATCGTGTGCTCCGTGTGAAGCTGGCTTGGGAAGAGCTGGGCAGTGACGGGGCAGGCAGAGCCGGGCGGGAGGGTGCCATGTCCATGAGCATCAGGCACTGCCAGCTCTGCGGAATGGTGCCAGCACCTGTGCGTGGTTTGGGCAGCTCTCGGCAGAGCTGCCAGTGCCGGTGGCTCGTGCTCTGGGTGCTGGGTGTGAGACCAGGGGGACTGATCCTGTCTGCCCCATCCCATTCCTGCTGAATGATTCCGGCTGAGAATCCTCCCCTGGCTGCTGGGAACCATTCCCTGGCAGAGAGCAGCCCCAGAGCGAGTGGTGGCTGCAGGCTGGCTGCACGCACTGCTGGAGCCCCACTGGGAGCTGTCAGTAAAAAGGCCGTTTTAGGGCTTTGCTACTCATACTGTCAAATAACAGCTCTTCCTTGAGCCCCTTGGAGGGAATTGTCTGAGAACTTCGAGTCCCCAGGAACGGGAGGAGAGCAGCAAGTCCCCTTGCCTGGGCAAAGCTTTGTAGTCGGGGCCAGACTGGAGAGACTCACCACTGACCTCTCTCTTACTGAAGGGCTTAAACATTACGGGAGTGGGAAGTGCTGGGGGCAGGAGCTGGGGCAGCCCAACACGATGGGGCACTGTTGGAAATATATGCAGTTTTCAAGGTTAATTCCAGCTCTCTGATGAGGTGAGCGCTGGCCTGATCACAGTCACCGAGTTGGTTGGGGTTTTTTTTGTTTTTAATTCAGATGCTGCAAATCCGAGCTCCTTCTGCTGCTCGTATGACAGTAAAGAGGGGCAGAGCAACGGCGCTGCCATCCCCAGCATGTGGTGGGAGCCTCCCGGCCGGAGCCACGGCCGCAGCGCTCCAGCCTGACGGCTCTCGGGGGAGGGAGAGGGCTGCGTGGCTGGAGGAGAGCAGCGCTCTCCGCCGAAGTCCTCTGCCCGCTCGGCTGGCCGGGGCCGCCTGCCCTCTCTCAGCGGTGACGCGGCCGTCACGCCGTGTTTATGCAGCGGTTTGCACCGCGATGTGTTTTCAGCGCCCCGGGGTCAGCATCCCTGCTCGCAGGCTTGTCAGGAGGAGACGCATCCACAGCTGCTAGTGGCGGTGGGAAGGGGAGGGAGGCTGCAGCCCCACCTGTGCAGCAGGCTCTGGCGGATCCGCTGTCCCCGTGGTAGGGACAGTGTGGGTCACACGTGCACTGGGGTAGTGTCCAGGCCTCTTTGCATCCATCCGGAGGGTGTCTCCTGCGCCTCCCGATTCCCCGGGATGGCTCGTGCTCACGAAGGCTGTGCCAAGGGGTGGGGGTCCTGTGGCAGCCAGGAGGGTCCATCTGCCTCCGGGTCCCTGTCCCGTCCTTGTGCCGGGATGTGCCACGGGTACCTCTGTGGGCTGTCGCTGTCCATCAGCCGCAGGAGTCGCGGGTTCCTGGGAAGGGGAGGGTGCCGGAGGGGTCATGGGTGTCTGGGGAGGGGCTGTGGGTGCCTGGGGAGAGTGTCAGTGGGGATGGATTCTGTTGGACACATTTGCTTTTCCTGCAGCGGAGCAGCAGCAGGTCAGAGCCGGCCCCACACCAGGGACGCAGGGCAGGGTCTGGGTGGACACTCCAGTGTCCAGTGGGCAGGAGAAAGAGCAGAGGGACGTTTCAGCTCCTCCAGCCCCTGTCCCTGCCCAGCGTGGGACGGAGCGAGCCCCAGCCCCGCGCCTGCTTGACACTTGTCCCCCACCAGCCCGGCTGCAGCTCCAGTGAGGGGCTCCAGCTCCGCTGGGCAGAGAAAGAGGTTCTGACTCCCGGCTTAGGGAAAAAAATCTCTCCCGGAGCAGGAACCTGCGCTGACCTCGTGATTAACAGGCGTTCGCAAATGTCCAATGCATATTTCATTGTCCTCCGACGCATCTTTACACAACAATTAGCCTGAGTTCGTGCCCATAAAGCTGCTGCACCTTGGTGCCTTGTGGGTGCTGTGGTGGGGGCCATGGAAGCTGGCACAGCTGTGGAAGGGCAGGCAGCAGCAGACAGAGTCCTGGAGATACCCCTGGGGGCTGCAGGGTCATTTCCAGGTACTCGGGGCAATGCACGACCTGCTCTTGCCCCAGCACAGCCCCCTCCCCATGCAGAGCGTGACCCAAGGTGAGGGATGGTGCTCACCTGAGGGAGGCAGCCCTGTCTGCGTCTGGTTTATGAGAACACCAAGCTGTCCCAGCAGGCGTTTTCAATTCTGTTTATCTGTGTTTCCCCATTGAGTTCATTTTATTTCCCCTGATTTTTATTTCCTGGAAGATTTATTGATCCTGGTGTTCTCAGTTTATGACAGGTAGCAGGTCATAAAGCACACGGAGCAGCAGCCCCCAACGGCCCCCTCCCTCCCACTGTGGGGATGCAGTTCCAGTGTCGGGGGGGGGGGGGAGAGGGGCAGGGCTGGGGTGGGTGGGGGAGCGGGATGCTGGAGGGACAGGGCACTGGCCAGAGTTGGTGACTTGTCCAGTGTTTGCAGGAGCAGTGTCCAGGCAGCTTGGCTGACCCAGTGCAGGGTCCATGCCCAGCCTGGGGGGACCCTGATCCCCACTCGTGTCCCTGTGAGGGGCAGGGCTGGGGGTGCAGTGAGACACCTCTGTCCAGGCAGGGCTGGGGTCCACAGCGTCCATCAGGGAGGGCACACGGTGCTGCTGGGGGACATATCTGAAAGACGTGTCCCCAGCAAAGGTGATGGCCCTGGGTATCCATCTGCAGGATCTGTGCTCCTCTGGATGCACTTGGAGGTGGCGAGCTCTGGGGTTAATTAATAAATACGCGTCCCAATTAAAATCGGAAAGAAAGAAGGAGCTTGATTCAATCCAGCCTTTTCTCAGCTTATCTGCCAAATTCCTGTCTGTGGGAGCAGATTTTAATTGTGTTCACAGTAATTTGGACCTGGCTGGAGCCCTCAGGCCATCACCCACCCCTGCACTGCTGGAGCTGTGGTGCCTGGGTGCCTGGTGCAGGCTCTGCTGGGACCCACTGGCTTTGGCCATTGCTCCTGCCAGCAGGAATTCTGTGGGGCCAGAGCCTGATCCTGGCTGAAGCCAGGGAATGGGTGAGTGAGTGCAGGTTAATGACTGGATACAACAGCCTCAGCACCACTGTGGTTTGGAGCACAGATGAATCCTTTGTCCTGTGCCAAGAAGAACCCCTGCTCTTCCCACAGCCCTCAGTCACCAGAGCTGTTCCCTTGCCTGGCATTCCCTTCACTCCCCAGCACGGAATCCATGTGGCTGCTGGCACCGGGCTCTGGGTGAGCGGGATGTGGGAGCAGCACTGGGAACCCCACCAGGACCCCCTGCCTTGGTAACCCCCGGTGCTGGGTATTTTCCTCTGTTCCCTGCTGAGATGGATTAAAGGAAAGCGATAAGTGGATGGGATTTCCATGCGTCCAGAGGGACAGGGAGATATTAGAGGTATTAACTTTTTGTCTGGGCTGGTAATAATTGGTTTTCAGAGGGATCAGGGCTGGAGAGAGTGTTGCTCCCGACAGGCTGTGTGTCCCCGAGGGCTCCGGTGGCTCCGATGGGACCTGCCCTGAGGCTGTGAGCCGGCAGTGCCGGCAGTGTGAGGTGGTGAGTGAAGACGGGCGGCACAGGGCAGCCTCGGCAGTGACCGGGCTGTGCAGGGGGTGGCAGCCCTGTCCCCGTGCCGTGCCACGGAGAAGCCACTGCACCGATCGTGGCCGCAGCGTTTGCCGGTGCCCTGCACTCTGGGGCCGTCTGTACCGAGGAACAACAGTCTCTCCAGAGGAGATGAAAAGAATTCTAATTACATCTCCGAACAATATTTGTTTTGAGCGAGGAAAGCAAACCATATGGCGTGTGGGAGCCTGTTTGGGGCCGCAGTAAGTGAGGATTTGTTTTTCAGTTATGTCCTCATCTGAGTGAGATGCGATCACGCTCTGTTTATTTCCTTCACCTCAGAGGTGTGGCAGGTCCCGCGCTCGTTCTGGGCAGGGGTCTGAGGGTTGCTGTGGGAGCAGGGGGCCAGAGGCCCCTGCTCCCTCCCTTTCCCCCCACTGCTCTTTGCCAAGTGCCTGAGGGGGACCAGGCAGCTCTGCTGGGGCTGGGGAGGGACACTGGGGTGGGAAAGGAGAGGCTGGGGATGACAAGACCTGTCTGCTCTGCCGTAGGGGCTGGGTCTGTTTGGCCAGGGAAGGATGCAGGCACTCCTGGTGACTCTGCCCGTGTGGCCGGAGGCATTGTCCTTCACTGGGACAGCACGATGTCCCGCAGGCACCCACAGCCCTCGCTCTGTCTCCAGCAGCTCTCTTCACCGAGACCCCCCACGACATGACAGCGCAGGCGGGTGAGGATGTGGAGATGGCGTGCTCCTTCCGCGGCAGCGGCTCTCCCTCCTACTCCCTCGAGATCCAGTGGTGGTACGTCCGCAACCACAAGGACTGGACGGACAAACAGACGTGGGCTTCCAGCCAGGTAATGCCCCCCATCCTCCTCCGCGGCAGCACGGAAAGGCAGAGCCCTTCAGGCACAGCCCTTGCCTGCACTTGCCACGGGGAAGGGCTTTGTTTGCAGCCACTGCAGGGTTTTGGTGGGGGACCCCAACCTTCAGCAGCATCCCCAGTGTTGACTGGACCTGCAGAGCAGGCTTTCACCCTCTGCTCTGACACAGAGCAGCCAGGGTCCTGTGGTGCAATTAATAGGCTGCATGGGCTGCTCGATGTCCAGCTACACTGAGGATGCTCTGGGGCCAGTGGGGCTGGGCTGTCCTGGCTGCCCTTCCCAGCCAAGGGGCTGCCTGGCCCATTGTCAGGACCTGTCCCAGGCTGAGGCTTTGTTTTTGTGTTGTGCTTGTGCCTTCGCCTATCTCATCACCAGCTCATCCCTCCTGGCCCTGCACCCTCCATCCCCCCTTGTCCCCTGTTTCCCTGTGTATTGGTCCAGCAAACAGCCTCTCTTTATTTCTCTCTCTGCTCACACAGAGATAAGGGCCAAAGAATGGGAAACAGCTTTGGGGATTTTAATGAGCCTTTATTGTAGTGTCTTTGGGAGGGCTACTGCTGGTGTTGCCATAAATTGAGAAGCCTCAGGGCAGAGCTGCCAGGATGGGGGGAGCACTGCCAGGGGTCGAGGATGGACAGGGACAAGGGTGTTGGAGGCACTGGGAATGCACAGCCAGTGGCTGCTGGAGGGGGAGATTGGTAGCAATGGGGCAGGTGCTGGCAGTGGTGGGGACAGAGTTCCAGGGATGGGGCACTGCTGCAGCAGTGATGCTGCAGTGATCAGGGCTCCAACCCCACTCCTGGATCATGGGGAGCACCTAGAGCTGAGATGCAGTGGGTCCTGTGGGTGAGCACCCCATGCTCCCTGGCTGCTGTGCTGCTGCTGGTTCCTCCCATCCGGGTGCCCAGTGTGGCTTCATCTGCCCTCGGTGGGTACCTGGGTTCGCTGGGGCAGTCTCTTCTCTTCCCCCTTCTTCCTCTTCCTTCTTGCTTGGGGCAGCCATCCTGGGAGTGGGAAGGGGTCTGGTGGGCTGAGCTGACCATTTCTTTTCCCTCTCTGGTCTCCCCCTACCCTGCTTTTTCCACAGCTGAAATCATCACCACCAGAGGAGCCGGGAAAGAGGCGACAAAAATCAGTGTGAGTTTGGGTGTTGGTTTTTGTGGGGGCTGCACCTGAGGGCTCACCAGGACATTCTGCTGGTCCCACTGCCACAAACTGGGAACACCAGGGTGGGAGAACTGTATCTGCCTTGGCTCAGTCCTGGGGTGACTGGGGTGGCTGCCCTGCTCTCCCTGGCACCGAGAGGCACAGCCTGGACCCTGAGCCTCATCTGAGTGATGCATTAATGCCAGGGATAAATTAATCCAATTGACTTGGCGGATTAGCATCCCAAAGCCATTTAGGCTCATGTGAGCAGAATGAGGAGCCACTAATCAGTTAAATAAAACAGTCTTGGCCTTCTGCTGCCAGGTGTGTGCCCCCTGGCTCTCCCTGCCCTGGGGAGCTCTGTGTTTGGGGGTGCCACAGTCCCAGAGCAGTGCTGGAAAGTGTCCTACTATCACCTGGCAGCCTCTTCTGGCACTTCCATTTTTCCTTCACTGAGTGAGCAAGGGGGAATGGGGATGGTCAGGCACCAGACAGGTGCCCCCCACACCCAGGATCAGTCTCTCATCCCTGGGGAATCCTTCCCAAGGGAGAGCAGCACCTTTCAGCACCCATCTGCAGGATCAGGGCATGATTCTCTTGATGGTAATGAATCCCCCTCCAGGGGGATTTGATTAATTGACACCCACAATCCATATCCAAACCTAAGCAGGTTCCTCCAGGATCTGTTCTTCACCAGGGTGCTGTGTCTCCCTGCCCCATAAGCACTAAAGTTCTAGGACTGCTGCAGGAGCAGCCAGAGCCTGGGCTCTGCCAGACCCTATCTGCTGAGCTCAGGGGGCTGCTGGTCCCCACAGCCCACCCAAGCCCTTGCTCCAGGGGCAGGAGGGGCTATGGCAGGTGCACGAAGCCATCCTGGGGCCAGCCCTCCCTCTCAGCTCAACTGGTGCATGTTTCAGCATAATTAGGCAGTTAATTGCACGCTGAGATGGAATTGATGGGTGTGCGAGTGTAACCGGGATTTATTTTGAATCATTCGAGGTCTCTGCTGCCTCCTCCAGATCCAGCCAGCAGGGAGAGGCTGGAGCTTCAAACCTCTTTTGTTTGTTGTTGTTTCAAATGTCCTTGATCGTTAATTGTTTGTGGAATGAAGGAGGTAAATGATCATGGGCGGTTCTGATGGAACTTGAGGTACAGCCACAACAGCAGGTGACTGGGAACAAACAGCAGAGTCAAACAGTGAGGGGAGATGTAAATCCCAAGGAGGAGCCACCGTGTCCAGCACCCCTTGGCCGTGTGTTTTCCACCAAACACACCTGGTGCTGGAGATGCTTCGAAGGGATGAAGAGAAGTGAAACATGATGGGTCTGGGATTATTTTTTGCCCCTTTGAATCCAACGGCACAGCACAGGGCTGAGCTGGGGCTGGGCACAGCAGGTCTGCCTATCCTGGCCGTGCCAGGGGCTCTGCCCCATTCCCATGGGCAGTGAGGGCCATTGCTGTGCTGGCTGTACTGGCAGAGCCACGGGAGTTATGGCCAGTCATAAAATCTTCCTCCTGAGGCTCAGTGACCTGCTGGATAGCGGCTCCATGGCCACTGGTGGCACCAGCAAATTGGGGTTTTATTTTATTAGTTTTACATTTCCCAGCCATTAATTTCAGTGACTTCTGCCTCTCCCAATGAACAGTTTTTTTTGAAGCTCCTTTCCCATGACAGTCTCAGCAACTGGGCACACTTGCACCAGGGCTTGGCAGCTCCTGCCTCGCCTTGTCCTGTCCCCACAGATCCCAGCAATGCAAGACTGGGGCTCATGGCTGCACATGGCCACTGAGCAGCCCTGAGACACTGTTTGGGGTGGCCCTGGCTGTGACCTGTGGCATCAGCTGCCTCTCAGCAGCCCACGGTGTGCAGGGCAGCTGTGTGCAGCAGCTTGTGTGTGCTCATGTGTGTTTGTACATGCTTCTATGTGCACATGTGGGCAGGTGTCTTCATGTTCCAGCCCTGGATGCCCCCAGAGTGAGGGGCTGAAGGGACATTGAGGGGTCCCAGTCCTCATGCTGCCTCCTGTGCTGTTTGCGGTGGGTTTTGCCCCTCTCCAGCCCCGTTTCCAAACACCATAAAATCCTCAGCTAACAAATGCAGCGGCGAGTAGAAAAACGGCCTTTGCCATCCAGTGTGATTATAGGGAACAGAGCCAGTGGCCTCGGGGTGGGTTATAAATCTGATTTATTGACCCAGCCCAGAGCAGCCGCGGCTCTGGCTAGTGAGTAAGTCTTAAATTTCATTGGGTGATAAATACTGAGAGCGAATCAATTTGGTAGAAAAGCTAATTAGCCAGCGTGGTTCCGCATCGATCTCTGAGCCCTGCGTGGCCGGGTGTGAGCCAGGGCTTCCATCATCCTGCGGGCCCAGGCTGGGGCTGGGTCCCCCCGCACCAACTTCTCCAGCCTTTACCGTGTCTCCCCAGGCCTGTGGTGGTGGCACTTGGTCGGGGGTGGCACTGACCCAGGTGTCAGGGGGGCAGTGGGAGTCCCGGGGGCCCCCTGACCGCGCGTCTGCCCCCATGCAGGTGGTGAAGGTGGTCGGCAGCAACATCTCCCACAAGCTGCGGCTGTCGCGAGTGAAGCTGGAGGACGAGGGGACGTACGAGTGCCGGGTGATCGACTCCAGCGACGGCAAGGCACGGCACCACAAGGTGAAGGCGTACCTGCGGGTGGAGGCAGCGGGGGGCCCGGGGCACCCCCAGGACACCGAGCTGCGGGAGGCCCCGCTGGCAGAGCTCACCGCGCCGGGCTCAGCCCACGCACACCACCACCACCACCACCACAAAGCCGGGAAGGAGCTGAGGAAGCGCTCGGCAGACACCTCCTGCGTGCTGTAGGTGGGCGGTGTGGGGGGACGCCGGAGCCCCCCTCCGCCCCGGACTCAGCGGAGCCATCAAGGGTCCCGCACCCCCTGCCAGAGACTGGCCCCACCACCCCGTCCTGCCCAGCATCCCTCACCACCTCCCTCTCCCGCAGGGCGCCGCGGGTTTCTGCCCACCACGGGGCCCGGCGGTGCCGGGGCTCGGCGTGGTGCGGGGCCGGAGCTGTCAGTGCCATGGGCGCACCGTGGGGCTGTGCCCGGGGCCGGGCCGTGCGGTGGTCCCCATCCCCCGGCCTTGTGCGGGTGGGTGCCCGCTGCCACCGTGGTGCCGCGGGCTGAGCCGTGTCCCAGCTCCCTGCCCAGTGGGGACCCTCCTGCCCACGGGACCCTCCCTGCCCTCCCCTGTGCTTCGCAGACCCAGCCGCCTGTTCCTGTAGGTTGCCCCGTTTAGTTGCTCGGTTCCAGCCCCACAGTGCGTATCTAAGTTCCAGCCTCCATCCTACAGCCCGTGTGTATCTCCCCCCGCCCTGCCCTGCCCCTGCCTGCCCCGCAGCCCCCAGCACGTCAAGGCCTGAGCTCAGCAGAGGAAGGACGGCACGGCACATTCCTGGCATCCTCCCGGCACGCTCCGGCATCGCTCAGACAGGCAGCTGCCCGTGCTCCGTGTGTGCCTGGGAAGCTGTGCCATCGGAGCTGGCCCCTTGCACCCATCATCCCTCCTCCCCTCGCATTCCAGAGGATGGGGCGCTCATCCACCAGCCCCGTCCACCCCAGCCCCATCCTGCTGCCCATGCTGCCCGTGGCTCTCGGCCCCCTCTCAGTCAAGTGTCCCTCCCTGCCAGGCCACAGCACCACACTGCCCCGGGCAGGGTCTGCCCACGGGCTCCTGTGTCGCGGTGCAAACAGCAGAGCCCGTCCCTGCTGCCCCCACGGGTGACCACGGCCACAGGGGACGGAGCTGTGGGGAGGGACAGGGGGGTCCCGAGCGTCCCCACCCGGGTGCTGCTCCCCTGCTGCCCCCAGCCTGCCACCATCAGACCTGCTGCAGCTAATAAAGCTCTTTAAACGAAGTCTCTCTGCACTCTCTGTCTGTGGCAGGCAAGGGGCACGGCTTTGGCACGGCCTCGGGTAAAAAGGGGCAGAGCTGGGACTGCCGGGCTGGGGCCGGTGGGGATGAGCGTGGGCATCAACATCATCGCCTGCAGCTGAGGGCTCAGAGCTTTAAATGCTGCAGTGGGGAGTTCCTGCCCAGCCAGGGAGCTGCTGCTCAGAGGGGTGCAGGATACAGCAAGGTTCCCAGGTGAGCTGGGGATGCTCCATGCCGTGGCCATGAAGTGCTGGGTCCTGTGGGGTCCTGACACCCACCTGGACACCCGGACCAGACTTCCAGCCTGCTGGGAGATGGGAGTCCCCAAAGCAGGGTGCTGGCTGCACCTTGGGCCTGGCTCTGCCTCTCTAGTGGGAGAGAAACTCTGAGCACTGGCAATGCCCAGCTGCTTGGAGTCTTGCAGCTCCTTTGCAGCTTGTTAATTCCTGGACCTCCATCATTCCAAACCCTTGCTGTGCTGATGAGAAGGACAAAGAGCTGGTGGGCTCTTTCTGCCACCAGAGGTGTCAGCCTGTGCTGGGGGCAGGAACAGGCAGAGGTGGCTGGTGTCTGTGGAGCCACAGTCACCTCTGCCACCTGGAGAGCTGTGGTCTTGGGGAGCAAAGGGCACAGGAGAAAAACATTCAGGAGCTGTAGAGCAAGGAGACACTGCGGGTGCAAAATTGCACTTTGCCATGAGCAATAATGGTGGCTGTGCCATAGTGACTCCTGGCAGAGCTGTGGGGCTGGGGCTATGCCCAAATTCTCCCAGTCAGGGAATGGGATACATCAGTCACCAGTGCAGCAAAACACAGGACGCAGCAGAGGAAAAGGAAGATCCAGGGACGCGCTAGGGAGGGCAGGAGGCTGCAAATCACCTCAAAAGGGAGTAAACAAATCGCTGTGCAGCATAGTGATTTGTAAAACCTAGAGGTGAGCTTTAACAATAACAGATTTTATTAGAAAAGATTAATTTTGTTGAGTCTATAGGAAATCCTGTAAGCAGAAGTTGAGGGGAGGACCTGCTGGATCTGTATGCGTGGTTCAGCAGTGCCTGGTGCCAGGGGCTGTGCGTGGGACTGTGCACCCAGCCCCGGGTGTGGCAGTCCCCCAGGGTCCTGGCTGGGTTTGTGCATGGAGAAGGGAGCTGGACACTGCTTTCTCAGCTCTCTGATTCCAGAGAGGGTAGCTGGAGTGGGGGGAGCCAGGGGTCCCCACCCCAGAGTGCTGGGGGCTGCTTGGTGGAGGAAGGTTCTGGTGGGGAAAGCCCTGGGTTTGCAAAGGGGTTGAGCTTAATATGCAAGTCACTGCTGGGGAGGAACCAGCCTCATGAAAATGCCATTTCCACGCAGTCCCTCTCCCAGCCATTATCCTGCCTCAGACAAAAGCAATTTACTCAGCCTCCAATAAAGCAAGGGCGATAATGAAGCTGAGAGGAGCTGACCGTGACAGGCAGGACAGCTTCTGCCACCACCACCCTCCTCCTGGCTGGGGCTGTAGGGGAAATCTCTGGACAGCACTGTGAATCCCAGGTTCTGGGTGGGGATGCCTCGGTGCAGCCAGCTGTGCCAGAGCCCTGGCTGGGTGATGTGCTTGGTTACTGGGCAGTGATGGGACAATGCTGCACTCGAATCCCATGCCTGTCCTGCAGGATGGCAAGCCTTGGCATGGGCAGGCTGGGTCCTTGGAGTTCCCACCGCAGCACAGCTGAGCAGAGTGAGGCTGGATGCAGCATCTGCCCTAATGGATGAGTTTTGTCAAGTGCTACAACAACTCAGAAAACTGCACCAGCCCCAAGGGCGCTTGGAAACCAAAGACAGTATTTCACCTCCCTGCCTGCCCTGTCAGAGCAGCTCTGAAGGCTCCTTTGTATAGAACCCAACTAGCATTAAGCACTGAACAGATACTAAAAAAGAGTAAAGCTGACCTGCAGCCCTGTCCTACCAGATAAAAAGTAACTGACTTGTGTTTTCCCTGGAGAAACAAACAGGAGGAAAATAAAACCAGGGAGACAAGGGGAAGTAACTCCAGCTGAGGGATGTGGCAGCAGAGGCAGTGCCCTTGGGCCCACCAGCAGAGACTTGTTTTGGATGTTCACCCAGGATCCCAACAGTGATGCACAAAGCCTGCTCCATGTAACAATCTATTTATTGCTTTGGTTTTTGTATTTCTGAGCCTTGCTTCCAGGTTTAGTCAAGATCACTTTTGCTTCACTTGCACAGACCTTCCCCAAGTGCCAGCCTGCTGCCAGGACCTGCTTGGGTGAAGCTGAGGGACCCAGCAGCCAGTGAGGTCTGGGGGCAGCTGAGCAAAGCAGTGCCTGTGGACAATCTCTGCAGCAAGAGCCTGGGAATGTGGGAGCTGGAGATCAGGGGAGAGGCCCCTGAGCAGGGGGAGTGAGCTGACCCCAAAGACGAGTCATCCTCTATTCACTGTACCTGCTTTGACAGACCATGGCACTGCTGGGGTGCCTCGGTGCTCACAGGCCCTGTTTCTGCTGGCACTGTCCAACCACGGACAGACACACAGGCTGTACTGGGCACAGGCAGGTGCTTCATCTACTTCTCCTTGGGGTGGGGGTTGGAAATGGCCTGAGAAGCATGATCTGGGCATAGGAGAAGTTGTAAATCACTCCCAGATGTCAATCAGGACTGGCTGATTCTCTACAGAACCTCACCGAGAGTGAGACAGAGAACAGAGCACGTTTGGCCGCCTCCATCTGGTCTCAGCAAACTGCAGCTGTGAGGAGCAGCCCTGATGCTTCTGAGAGGACACATTGTTCTTGCCAGTAACATAGGTGAGGAATTTATTGGAAATGCACTTTAACTTCTGAGATTAACTGCTTTTAAAGAGAACAGGTTTATAGTGCATCCCAAACAAGATTTTCTTCCTGGGAAGGGTAAAGGCCAGAAAAAGCTTTTGCGTTGAGCAGTCAGTCACTGTCCAGCTGAGAATGGGAGGGACCATCACAGCTGTGAAGAGATCAGAGAGGTGTGGAGGGTGCTAAAGGGGCACCCCCGCAAGGATCAAGGGTTAGGAAGTAATTTCTGGAAGGTGACTCACTCTTCATACAGAAGAATTTGGAAGAAATGTGCTATTTTCTCTGCATGTGGTGCTGGCGAGGCACAAGTCAGGAGGAGTCAGGGTCATGTACCCACCTCATGCTCAAACACTGCTTCAAAAAATAAACCTTCTGCCATGGGGACGGTGTCTTAGCCAGTGCCCCAGACTGGGCAGCCCTTCCTTTGCCCCTGAACCATGTGGGTCCTCAGCGATGTTTTCCCAGGTGAGCTCTATCCTGGTGGTTCCTTTTCCCATCCCAGCTGCTGCATAGGTGTGTCAGGAAGGAGATGCCTCCTGTGTGCTGCTCCTGGGCCCTGCGCCCTCCTGCTGCTGCAGCCTCTGGAGCAGGAGCAGCACGTTGTCTGTGAACTCGTTCCGTGGCCGCCCCATCCCGCTGAGCTTCACGGGCTGCAGGCTGGCGTGGGGGGGCTCGTACCCCTCGGGGCACCACACCTCATTCAGGAGCAGCCAGGTGCTGTCAGGGTCCACGTGCATCAAGTGCAGGAAAACACTTTGGAAAACAGCAGGAAGAGAGGAAAGAAGAGTAAGGACAAGGCCTTTTGGCTGGCTCCCAACAGGGTTATTAAGAGCTAAGGAAAGCTTTGATGCTCTTGGCAACCTCTGGCAGCTGCACGGTTTGGCTCATCACAGAGGGCAGCACAGGGGCCCCTGTGCCCGAGAAAGCAGCTCTGTCTCTCACAGCTACTGGCACATGGGAGAAAAATATTCATGATGCCACACAATCACTTATGGACATCAAACAAGCAGCTGGTGCAGAAGTGACCCAGGCTTGGTGCTGGCACTGTGTGAGCTGTTGCTGGCACATGTGTAAACCTGCCTGTCCACATGCTGGGAGGTGACTGTGGGTGACTACATGTGCTATGCATATCTGGGATCTTTTGGACAACAGCTCCTGCAGAGATCTTGGGAGAAGTTGTCTGTGTTGTTCACCACCCTCTCTGGTTTTTGGGGAGTGAGAGTTAACCCATCTGGGCTCCTCTGCCTTTCCAGAGGTGGCAAACCCAAGAGCACTGGGGGACAGCTGCCCAAGCTGTGCCCCGAGTGAAGCTCAATGCTATATTTGAGGGCTTTTTGCTCAAGTGAGATCTCCCACCATCCCAAGTCCTCATTAGCTGCCTCCAAATTTTTGTCTTTCTGCACAGCACCTTTCACAAAGCAGGATTTTAAACCAAACACAACCTTCATTAACAACAGAATGAAGGAAAAGAGGCATCACAACTTCCTCTGCAGATTTACTGCTGTGTTGATGGTTTTCACTTTGCATTTCCATAGCTCAGTAAGATGGGATTTGCCTTTCCAGCATGCCCTTCACACAAGGCTCCAGCTGTGAGCTGCTGGGACACAGCTGCTGCTGAAGAGCAGGAAGCTCAAGGAGTGAAAGGCCAAATGCTGATTTGTGTGACCTACACTTACCCATCCCCTCCTGCAAGTTCTCCCTGCAGCAACCTTTGGGCTTAGTTAGGTCTGTGTCAGGGTTTAATGCACAGAAGGTGTACTGGGCTTAACTGGTATTAAACTCTCTGGCTATGCCAAGAACAAAATTAGACTGGAACTTGCACGGCCTCTTCCTGAATGGTGCTGAGTGCTCTGTGAGCACCAAAGGCACTCAGCACTCACCACACCTGTGGTACAGTTTTCCAAGACCCCAGTAAAGCCCAGCCATGTGTCTTCAAGTCTCTAGGTTTTAGTGAAATCATGGAGCTGGGAGGAGAACAGCTGCCAGGTCGGGTAATGGGAAGAGAAATCAAGTATGTCTGTCTCTGCTCCCCCAAGAAGCACAGGACTGAACTCCCTCTCTAAAAGCAAAGATCACTTGCTACAAAAGCCCCACAAAATCCAGATCTGTCTGCTGTCCAAATTTCTCCTGGAAGAGCTTTTATCCCTAAAGTGAGGTTGCTTCCAACGTAAAGCAGGGAGAAATCCCTTTGAGAAGCTCTCCTCTGAAAGGGAGTGCAGTGCCGTGGGTAACGTGAAAGAGCACAGAAATGAGATGAAGGCAGGAGAGAGCTCCCTCTCCCCTGCACAGTAACCCTGTGGATGACTTGTTACTCATGCACAGCCAAAGCTGTTGCTTTTGCTTCTCTGCCATTAACACCTCAGTGCAGGTCTGTGAACAGCAAGAGGAGAGATGTCACCACTGAAGCTGCTGGCAGTGTCCCCTCCCACAGGTGCTGGCCGTGCCTATCTGCCTGCTCCAGAGCCACCACTGGGAATGTGCTCTACAGCGATAGCTGGGCTTGGCAACAGCTGCCTCAGCACCACCACCTTTTTTCTGTGGATTGGCCAGATGCAGGTGAGCTCACAGGACTCCTCATTCCCCTGGCTGGAAGAGGAGGACTGGCCCACTCAGTGCCAGCCCCTGGCAAGGTACAGAGCTCTCACTGCTGCCATCCTGGCTCCAGCTCTCCAGACATTGCCTGTGCCCTCAGCTGGCTGTGACAGTGGGAGCACACAGCTCTGTGTGCCAGCAAACACCAGCTCCCAGTGGTTCCACCCACTTTTCAATGGGCTGCTGCTGGTGGGCAGCTGCAGAGATAATCCTCACTCCTTATGGCTGGGATGGGAGCAGGCAAGGACAATGAATTGCTGTGAAGTGAACATGGGAATGGAGAATATTGTGCAGCAGGCTGCTGATCCCCAGCACACACACAGCTGTAGCTCTTACACTCACAGCACAGATGCTCTGCTCTCCAACCTCTTCCCCATCAGTTGCAGGGAGAGCAACCCTCAGAGATTATCCAGACCCTGGAGAACTCACTGCCTCTGGTGCCCATAATGGCTCAAGGTTGTGATTATCCCTGATAGCCTGGAGTGCTCTGCAGCTTAAAGAACAACTTGACTTATACATTTTCAAACTAACTCTGGGGTAGTTTCCAAGCAACCTGTTTCCATAGCAAAGAATCCTGGGGTTAATCCAAGTTTGTTTTCTGTTGTTGGCTTTTTCTTTTTTTTTTTTTTTTTTTCTTAAATATCACTTTATTGAATTTTGCCTTGAGCAGGTGGCTGTTCTGGCGTGCTTCAATCGAGCCTGGGAGTGACAGCTGACAATGAATACCCAACAAACCACACAAGCAAACCAGAAGAGGTAAGCTGCATAATCAACCCTGGTATCAAAAAAAGGTCCCAAAATAGCTCATGTTTGTCCCAAGTGTGCTAAACTTATTCTAGTAGCACAGAGCAATTTGGCTATTCTGTTGCCCTGTCTTTTCCCAAGCTCCAAGCAAAGCCATGGCACAGTGAGCAGACTGGCAGAAGGACAAGGCTTCCTTGGCTTTCCATCCCTGCTGAATGTTTAACTGGATACAGCCCACCACAGGCTTCGGTAAGAACTGAGGAAATTATTTCAGCATCTTAGGGGAAAAAAAAAAAATTCCTATCCAGACTGCTGACTGAAAGGTCATGGGCTGCAAACACTTAGTAGGAATTAAGTGTAAATTTCAAAACAGTCACTTGAAACTGAAAGAATGGAAAACTACTTGTCAGTTTTGACAGGGCCCAGTCACAATTTCCTAATCTCTTTTCCTTCAAGGTTTTATTCCCTGAAGTGATAAGCTTGTCAGGGATGATGCAACTTCATAAATTGACAAGAAGCTCAGATTTACATACGGTGACTTTCAGTCTCCACCATCTGCCCCAGCCTTGTTCCCAGTGGTGGGGCCCCACACGCCCTCCCTTGCTCAAGTTGTTTTGGGCATTTCCCCACCCTTGCACAGGTTCATCTTCTCCAATGATGGCAAAGACTTTTCTAGTGCTCCTTAGCATTCCAAACTCTTCTTCAGTAGGTTTGGTCCCTTTCGTGATTTTGCATTTGGTTTTTGTTTGTTGTTTGGTTTTTTTAAAAAGCCTTGGCTAATACTCTCCTGGAAAACTCACAGCAGCCATCTTCTAGTAAAGCATATTGTTATTGTCCCATTTTCTCTTCCTCAGATGTGCTGGAGTTCTTTTTTTCCCAGCATCTATTTTTGCCTGTTGAGTATTGCATGAAGCTGCAGTTACAAAAATCACTTACTTCCACTGCTTCATCTAATAAAGCTACAGGGTCCCATAAATAGGATTAAGCAGACTCCTTGGGGCATGATAACATTCCTGGATGATAGCCAAACTCCCTTTTTCCTTTTTTTTTTTGTGTGGCTCAAGCACCTTGGCCAAAAATTCCTGCTCAGCCCCTTGCACGCCTACAGAATCCTCACGTAGTCAGTGTATGATTTTTGGAGCTACAACTGACTTTGCAAGTCCTGACCTTGCTTTTGACAGGTCACAACCCATCAGTTGAATAAGAATCCTAAGAGCTGAGCAAAGGCCAGTTAGTATAAATCACCATGGCAAGCTGATTCCAAACATCCTTTTACCTCATATGATTTCTGCAGTGATAAAGCTGAGTTATGTGACGTACGCTGGCGCTCAGGCTGGGGCTAAGATTAGTTCTGGTCTATCTGTTTTTAGAAGCATTTAAAATGCAGAATTTCTCATGTATCAGGCTGATAACACTGCCCTTGCTTAGATGGAAAGGGCCTTATGTGTGACAGCCTGTGTCAGTTTGCAGGATTACTTTCAGGCACATGGAGAGCAAGAGCCAGAACTTACAGGAATGTGGTGGAGAACAGAAATGGAAGAGTGGTTGAGAAGTGATTCTTATACTGATACAGGAGCTGATTGTTATGGTCCAAAGTAATTTTGACTTTTTTTCAGGCTGAAACCTCATATCAAGGAAATACAGTTAAAAGTGAGTGTGATATAAACTCTGATACATCCAGGCTCCAAGACCAGGGATCACAGAGGACTAAATGGAAAAAATTAAACCCCAAATAAATCTCCAAATACTGTCAGGTCAATGGAGTCAGGCCAGACATAATGCATGCCTCAGTTCATACATGTGTCTGGTCAATGGAGTTAAACAGGAGACAGCAAGGGCTTCTATGAGCAGCTTGGTTCACTGACATATGTGACGTATGGTGCATCAAAAGCATGGGGGGAGGAGCAAAACCTACAGCATTTTCCCCTTAAAATGTAATAAAAATAACATACAGGAGAAAAATTATACTTGCCCTGAACTTTGCTGCTCTTTTGCTCCAACAAGTGAGCTCACTGCACTATACAGCTTCCAACAGGGCTCATTTCATAGTCTCCCTACTCCTGCTGTTGGGCGGAAATTGCACAGCTTCTCAAGCTGCTTAGTTAATGATTTAAAAGCTTCAGATTCCAAATATCTAGATAAATCCTGGTGTTCTGCTTTTCATCCAGCATTGCCTGCACAGACTGAGGCATTATTGCATTAAGGGGATGCACTCCCACAGCATAGAGCCCTCTGCAGAACAAATGCTGCCAGAGCCTGCTGTGCTGCTGTGAAAGCCTCCAAGGTAAAAATAAACCTGCTCCCACCCGCGCAGAGACACAAACAAAGGAATGCTCGGGCTCGGGAGAGCGCTGGCTGTGAACTGCTGCCCAGCCACACAAAGCCCTTCACACCCTGCACCCCCGGGAGCCTGTGCTTTGTGAAAGGGAACGGATGGGCTGCACTTCCCTTTGCTTCCCTTTCCAGCAGCCTGCCCTGGAAATCCGAAACCGCAGAGCCTGCGGAACCTGCTGGTTTCCCCTCCCTCGGGGGAGGGCAGGGCCGGCCACACGGGAAGGGGGGGCTGGCTTTCATCCCCAGCCTTCGGAGGGGCTTTCTGATTTATATCCTGTGTTCTGTACCTGGACTCGTTTTGTCTCCTGAAATCTCCAGCCTTGGCTCCAGGTGACAACATATGACAATAGTGATTTCTTATCCTGACAGCAGAACATCCTGAGCAGGATTCTGTACACCAAGCAGCAAAGTATGTCTGTCAACACTTCCTAGAGCTGGAGTGTGTTCACCTAAACTGCCTTTGCTCTTTTAGACGCTCCCAGCCTTCTCAGAGCAACACTGGTGCCAAGACTGACAGCTTCCCAAACAAACTCTGGTACACCTGGCAGAGCATGGGTTGGAGCTCAGGGAAAATGGAAGGATAACAGAAGAAAATCCCTCAGCTTGCAGAAGGTATTAAGTGATAAAATACAAGGGAATGCCTGGCACATCCTCCTCCATAGCTGTCTTCCCTTTGCAGTTTGATGCCACCAGTGGGCCAAGAGCCTCAATTATTTGGTTAGGAAAAAGGAAGAAGCACGTCTTCCCCTCTGTCCCCAAATGCACTGCAGGGTCACCTGTAATGTCTGTGCAAGATGACAACTGACCTCTCTAACTCATTTTGGGGAGTAAATGATACTACACCACAGAAAACTTCCATGAGAGGTACTGCTGTACAGGACTTGAACATGTGGAAAGTGGAACAGGAGAGGTGCAAAAGGAATGGGATCACCATGCTCCCTCTGTCCCCTACTATTTGTACACCCAACACACCTGCATTTAAGAGACATTACCTCTGGGCAGCTTCTTGCAGTTTCACAGGTTGCTTGGCGCTGAGGTAAATCAGGCAGGCATCTGCCACTTTATTCAGGTCACTCTCGCCTGCAGAAATGGAACAGGAAAGAAGGGTAGGAGGTGACCTCCTCAGCAGCTGCTGCCTAATGGAATCGGCTCCAAATTGGCAGCAGAGGCTTCAGAGCCTTTGAGCTGTCTGACCTGGAGCTCTTCTGACCTTGCCTTTTAAGCATCTTGCTGCAAAGCCAGGAAAGCAATAAAGGGCACTGACAGGAAAAGAGCAACTAGCCAGCAAACCTTCTCTCTCATCAAAGTCAGTTCCAGAAATTTCACTTGGGGAGAATTTCAGAGTTTCATTCAATAGAAGAGTGTAATGTGCTGGATTTAAAAGGTCTCCCAGAGATAAGCCAACAATGGAACCAGTCAGGCTAGCCAGAAGTCTTATCTGGGCTCCAGTTTGTCCAGTAAGAACAAAGTGTGGCCCAACAGGCCGTACAGCAATGCAGGGACTCCGTTCTGTACCCTCTTCTCATCCACAAGTGGGATGAGCAGTCAGATGTTGCCTGTGGTGGTTCTCTCCCATTTGTCTCCTGGGGAGAAAAGAATGCTCAGCACCTCTTTAGGGAACTCCCAAAGAGAAAAGATTCAGGCTAGAGAAGATCAGGAAATCAATTCCATGGGTAGCAGGAGGAGAAGCAGCAAGTTGAGAGGGGAGAGTGAAGCCTGGCAGAGATCCACACAACCTGTGCTTCCCCTGGTACTCACCCATGTCCAGCCTCTCGCAGAGAGAGCCCAGGCCCTGCAGCACAGCCAGCTGCAGCTTGAAGGCCAGTGTGTGGCTGTACACAGGCCCAGCTCTGGCACTCACTGGGGCCTGGCTGAGGAGGGAACTGGTCAGCTTGGGCAGGACATCTTTGGAGAACCTCTGCCTCAGGAAGTCCCCACATGTTTGAGCCAGAGTACACAGCACCTAAAAGAGACATCAGTTACAGGGGATAGTGCACACACTGGGCTGGGAGGAGCTCAGTGATCCACACCAGCCTGAGGGATTAAGACATTCACTCTCCCTGGAGAATTGTTTTTGCAGGTGAGAGCATTGTGACCACACCTGCCCCAGTTTCTCCATAATGAAGAGAAGGTGAATGTTTGAGAGGCTGAGTAGCTGCATCCTGCTCTGCAGTGTCACATGGCTGACCTCCTGGGCTGCCCTTCCCTCATTAGCACAGTAAAGGTAAGAGCAGCAGTGCAGTCTTACTCAGAATTAGTGGAGGAGTCTCTGATGGAAAATGCCATTAAATATCATTATATCCTTAAATCCCTTTGGTGGTGCAGACAGCCCATCTTTCCAAGCATGTCAGCAAGCAGATAGGCCAAGAGGCCACAGAAAAGGGCACCTAGCACTACTGGTGTGTGCCCAGGATCAAACTCAAAGTGGGTAAAGAATGGCCCTAAATGCATGTAAAAACAAAGAGGGAGCCATGTGGCCAGAACACTGATCTCTCTTTTGGAACTTCACTGAGCTCACAGTCTCAGTGTGCAGGACTGAGATACTGGTTATGCTGTGTTTGTTCTACATTGATATGACACTTCTTATCCTGGAATTTAGGCAGGAAGACACTTTGGGGAGAATTCATACAGCAAAACACAAGCTGGGTGCAAATTGTAATGATGACTTGAACTTTTCAAGAGTTAATTAGTTTTTGTACAGCAACCTCCTTTTAGGGCAGGCACATGATAGTTATGGCTATTCTGAGATTCTAGCATGTGGCTTCTGGAATTTGGGGAATCAAAACTCTCTTTGTTCACATGGAAGGATTCTAAAATGAATCTCACTCTGCCCAGCAGACAAATTCCTCTGCAATGCTGGGGCTGGCAACCTCTGGAAACGTGCTTTACTGGCCAGCCTGTGAGTCAGAAGGAGAAAGGAGCCAGCTGACAAGGTCAGGAGCTCTTTAATAATGTCATTATAGGGCCAAGCCTTTATTCCACCTCTCCCTCCCTTGCCAATGCCTCAATCATGAAATGCTTCCCTATCTTCAATCAGACTTCCAAAGAAGATGTATCTCCAGAAAGGCCTAGCTGCCCTGTATGGTGCCCCTAACAGCTGCTCAGGCTGTAGAGCTGTTTTTCTCATCCCTGCAATGACCACAATCATTGCTGCTGCCCCCAGGAACAGCATCAAGGGTTTACCTGTGGACAAGCTGCGGTGAGAGGTACAAACCCACCTACAGCAGAGCATGGTGACTCCATGCTCCAAACCACATTTAAACATCGCTGCAGGAGCTTGGTGCTCTCTCCTGGGCTGCAGCATTGCCTGCCCAAGCCCCAGCTGGAAATGCTGCAGGCAGTCACTGCCATACCTTGAAGGCTCTGAGCACGGCCAGAGGGTCATCGCTAACCAGCCGGGCGACGAGAGCTGGCCAGACACGGTGAGCCATGGGAAGCAGATGGTTTCCATGAGGATGCAGCACAGTTACACAGAGCTCCAGCACGTCCAGGACCTGGGCAGGAGGGGGGGAACAGACTGAGTGCTGCAGTGCCAGGCATTCAGGTGGATCCCAGCATCACGTCAGGAAGCTGGGAGGAGGGGTTGAACAGCAAAGGGTGCGGCTTTAGCGCAGCAGGAATGGGGACAATGAACAGTGCTTAGAGAGCAGGCCTGTTGGGAAAGGGACAAGCACTGCAGTGACAGCCTGTGCTGGTAGAGCTGGCTGGGAGCAGGGCAGGATTCCTGCCCTGATCCCACAGGCTGAGCTGCACACTTGGACCCCACTGCGGCTGTGGCAGCAGGATCACCTGGCAGAGCTGGGGCTGCTGGGATGAGAATCTGGGTTATGCCTCATTTTTCTGTCTCACTTTGCACTTTAAAAGGAGGCCACCTTCAAAGGGTTTTCATAATTAGAAAAAAGCCAGGCTTTTAGCCCTGCTTATCATCACCCCAGCTACTTCAAAAACATTCATCAGCCTGTGCACTGCAGCCTGAGGAAGGGGGATGGGAGGCAGAGATGCGAGAAAGATGCTTCTGTTTCCTCCACGAAAGGACAAAGCACAGGACTTTAACTGTCATGAACATCAAGGGAAAGTGCCCAATACAAAGCCACCCTTAAGATTCTGTTCCACCTGGCTGCCATTCCTAATCCAGAGCACTCCCAAAAAATGATCTCCCTTTCCCTTGCCAGGTTTGAGGATCTGTCCTGCTCGAGCATATGGCAGCACAAACCTGGGGATGGCAGGGAGCCCAACGTGCACGGCACACACGCAGACGAGCTACCAGCCCCTTCATGGGCACCATCTGTCCCCTCAGAGCCGGCGATTACCGACCTTCAGCCGCACTCGGAGGCTCCCGTCAGACAGCAAGTGGATGCACCTCTCCATCACATCCCTGGCCAGCTGAGCATGGCTTGGCATTGGAGCTTCTCCTTCCATGTCAGAGTTGGGCTCGGGCTTAGCGAGGGGAGCCTCATCTGGAAGAAAAAACCATTACCGAAGCCATGAAAATGACTTGGGAGCTCTGGGAGATCACGGTACCCACCCGCAACCACTCTGCAAATTCCTGAGTAAGGCCTTTGGCATTTTTAATGTGCTTAGATATAGTTAAGCCTATGAGTTCTGTGAGTTAGTGCCAGGTTCAGTTAAGAGTGTGGGGCTAGGGAATGTTCACTTTCTTTACTGGACAATGCAGCTGGTGTGACATTTGCAGTTTCTTCTCACCATGGACTTGTCTCCCATTGATTTTTATTAAAAAGGAAAAGCTTGGGTATTTAAAGATGAAGTATTTAAAGGTCAGGATTGCAGCACAGCCCAGTGAAGACTAAAAAGTTCCCTATGTGAATGTCTGCAGTGCCTGTCAAGGCCAAGTGAGAAGGGAGCAGTGGCATCATGAGCCAGGAGAAAACAGTACAGAGATTCCCAAGGGAACATGAGGAAAATGAATAGGATCCTGGAAAGGGGAAACTTCAAGTCCTGAACCCAAACAAACCGTTATGAGGTAAGAAAAACCACGGCATGCTTGTGTCTCAGAGCTACAGAAGCCTTGATCTGCAAACATTTGGCTCCCCCACTCAAACAGAACAAAGCAAGAACACCCAACAGCACTTAACAGAAACCAGGGTTGGCCCAAAGAAGACCTGAGACGGTCAGCCTGGTCCCAGGGCCTCCATGTGACAAAGGGACACCTCAGAGGTCACAGTCTCTCTGCAAGATGACCATGCTCCTCTCCAGCCACGCACAGCACTGACCTGCCTCCTCCTCCAGGTCAGGAAGATCACCCTCTGCAATCTGCTTCTGTCTGACATAGTCAAGGAAGAATCGTTCCACTTCTTCACTTGTCATTGTCACCTCCTGCTGCCCCTGGGACCGAGCCCTGCTCTGCCCCTTGTCAGTCTGCTTTTGCTGGTGCTCCTCAGTGCCAGGCATTCCAAACCACTGCACTGCAAAAAAGGAACTGACATGTCACTGAGCAACCACAATCCCCTCCTGCAAGTCAGCAAGGTGCCACGGATCCCATGAGAGATGAGATGGTTCTCACACCTCATGGGATTGCACCTGATTGACGCATCTGCTGTCACATCCCAGTCCCCTCCTTGACAGTATGGGAATGTTAAAAAGGAATACATGCCATGTGCTCCTACAGAATGTTCATGGGAGCAATGAATGCATCCTTTCTCAGCCATTAAATGCCATATTCCTGTGAAAGGCTGCAGGCCAGGCAACCTGGAGATTGAAAGCTACTTGTGATCTTTGCTTGAGCGCTGACCCAGCAAGCAAAGCACAATGGCCACCACACTGCAACACCTTGGCTAACTGGAGCCTCCCATGGCAACTGGAAAGGTCCAAGACAAGTAGCCTTAGTGACAGCTAGGCTGAATTGCACAAAGCAAACATCATTTTGGTACCTATAGCAGTCATGACTGAGTGGAGGACCCTGAGGAAGATGGAAGCTTGGCTATTGTAAGACTGATCTAGCGCAGTCAGGACATCTTGGATTACATCTTCTATTAGTGGCAGCAAGCTGGCATCTGAATGCTCAGCATCGTGTCCAGGACCTGGGATGCACGTGGCTGATGTGCCAGCTGGCGTAAATTCAGGGAAATCCCGTTCACCAGATAGTCAGAATTCTCATTAATTAAACACTGCACCGAGTCGTAACCACAGGCCTCACATATGTCTGCCAGTGTCCCCAGTGCTGTCTCACTGATGAGCAGAGTCCTGTCACCAGCCTTTTCCAGCACAGGGTAGAGAGCTGACAGCAGCAGCAGCCGGAACTCCCTCCCGAGGACTGCAGCAAAGCAGCCAACGCCCTCCAGCTGGATGCAGATCTGCCAGATGTTGCTGTTCATGGTGCGGGCTGTGACCGGGGGATCCGGGGACAGAAGGAGAACGCTGCTAGATGCCCCTCTGGCAGGGACAGAGGGTCGCAAGTGCTGCACTGACTGCTCAGGGCTGCTTTCCTCTGTGTCAATGCTAGTGACCAAATACCAGTTCACCTGGTCCGTGTACTCATCCAGAATGGATGTTATGGACCCTTTGAGATCATCCACGTTCAGTGGAACTTCCCTCTCCTGCAGGAAATCCACTCCCACTCCGGCAGCTCCCATGACCAGCTCGTTGAGGATCATGGCTGCCTGCTTTCGGTACAGGCTGGACTCACTGTACAGCCCCATGAAGTGATCCACGAGCAAGTAGAGGTTCCCGTAGTAGCCAAGAACACGGCACACTTGCTGAAGGAGCTGTAAAACTTTCTCCTCTGTGAAGAAGCGGAAGTATTTCTTCTGGCCCCTGTCCTTCTGCACACCCTGCTGCAAGGGGCCTGGGGGCACAGAGCGCCGGGCCTCCACGATCTTCACATCCGACACGTCCAGCTCCAGGACCTGCACCAGCGCCTTGGACAGGCGCTGCAGGTGGGACATGGAGTTGAGGACAATGGTAATCTTGGGGCCCAGCAGCTTCAGGTAGCCAAGCAATAAGCTCAGCGTGGAAACCTTGCCCATGTCATCCTGAGAGTTCATCAGGCGGGGAAGAGCTGTGGCAAGGGAATGGAGGTTCTCAGAGAGGACATCGGCAAGAGCCCTGCTCTGTGCCACAATCCTCTGCTCTGCAATCCCTTGCAGAACTTTGTTACATCTGCTCTGGACTTCGCTGTTTTCATCATTAACCAACCCAACCAAGGCCTTTAAAAGGTGACTGAAGGAGCCCACCAGCGACTGACTGCAGTTCCTCAGTAAGTGGTGGACCAGCTCCACCAGCTCCAGTCTCACCTTCCAGTGGGGGTGAACTGAAGAAGATTCAACCACTTTCTGCAAGAGAAGAGAGAGTTTTTCAGCAGTACTTTTAGTCCAGTCAGGTCCTCTGTGGATCATCAGCTCTGATATTCTGCTGTGTTCCACTGGCAGCTTTTCCTTACTCTTTGGGATTCTGGCTAGCTGTTTGTCAGACATGACTAAGCCAACAATCAGATAAAAGAGTCTGATGGCAGAAACAGTGGTTTTGTGACCTTGTTTGATGTCTCCAGTGATAACTCGAGACAGTGTAATAGAAATCCCGGGCAGAAAAGAAGCAAACAAATCCCCACATTGCTGTTCTTCGTCTTCATCCAGGTGTCGATGCTCCTGGCAGTCACACTGCAGAACCAGGACCTGCAAGCACTCCAAAGCAGAGATCTTGATTTGCTTGGCTTTTTCTTGCTCTGCAAGTGTCAGAAGCAAAGACACAGCAAATCCTAAGAGCGGAAGGGTGGAAGGTTGGTACAGAGACAAGATAACATCTCCATAAGCCGAATGCATCAGAGTGTGGAGCGCCTGGATCACAGCCAGCTTCAGCTCCTCGGACAGCGGGGCGGCTTTGCCGGAGCTGGGAGGGGGAGCGAGGCAGGTACAGAGCTCAGAGAAGAGCTCCTGCAGCAGCTCCTGCTTCTTCACGCACGTCGCCGCGAGCACGGAGGAGATGCACTGCACCAGGCTCTGCACCAGCCGCTCCTGCTTGGGCCCCGGCACCCGCAGGGCGAAGCGCAGCGGGAACAGCACGTACTCCTGCAGCTCCTGCAGGGCCGCGCCGCTCACCCCGGCCAGGTGCGCCTGCAGCTGCCGCACGTTCTCCACCGTCTGCGCCCGCGTCAGCTGCACGCAGACGGGGCGCAGCGCCCCGAAGGCTGCCTGCGGGGTGTCGAACACGGCCATGCCGGGGGACCGGGGCTGCGGGCCCTGCCCGGTGCAGGCGGCTCCCGCCCGGGGCCGGGGCCGCGCTGGGGCTAGGCCGGGCAGCCCTGAGGGTGCCGGAAGTGACGCCGCGGTACCAGCGCCACAAAGCTCCCGCGAGTGGGGCGGGCACTGTGAGAAAAGTCTCGAGTGCCCGCAACGCGCATGCGCCAGCGACGCGCCACTGAAGCAATGGCGCTGGCAGCGCCACAAAGCTCCCGCAGGCCTGGGCGGGCGCTGTGAGAAAGATCGCCAGTGCTCTCAGTGCGCAGGCGCCGGCCATGGTTGCGCATGCGCCGAGCCCACCCGCCGTGAGGCCCGGCTCCCTCCGGCGCTCCGTACGATGCCGCCCCTCGCCCCGCCGCGGGGTCAGGGCGCGGGCGGCCATCTTGTGGCGGCGGCCCCGGCGGGTTGTTGTCGGTGAGGCCGCGCCGCGCCCCCCCCGCGGGCGGAGCAGCGCCGGCCCCATGTCCTCCTTCTCGGAGTCGGCGCTGGAGAAGAAGCTGTCGGAGCTGAGCAACTCCCAGCAGAGCGTGCAGACGCTCTCGCTGTGGCTCATCCACCACCGCAAGCACGCGGGGCCCATCGTCGCCGTGTGGCACCGGGAGCTCCGCAAAGGTGCGCGGGGGGTTTGGGCGGCGGGGCCGCTCCGGCAGCCCCTGCCCCGCCGTGCCGGGGCCGCCCGCGGTGCTGGCGCCGAGCGCGCCCGGCTCCTCCTCGCGTTGCTCCGCGGGCCGGCACCGGGAGGAGTTGGTGCCCTGGAGTTTATAGGAGCCCGGGCGCTGTTCGCCGGCTGCTGTTGTTGTTTACTAAACTTGGGGGGAATACCACGTGCGAGGGTGTATTCCTGTGATCCGGGCGGCGTTTTTGGGCAGGCAGAGGATGGAGGCACAGCCAAGTGTGGGTTGAGAGGGAGAGGATGCTGAGCTCTGGGCGGGCGGTTTGAGTGTAAAACAAGAGATGTACGAATTGCGTTCCCCTGGCTGTGCTCAGGGGAACTTGGAAGTGCTCTGGCTGTTTGGCTCCGGTTCTGAATTTTGCTTTTGCATTCATTCAACTTACCCATTATAGAATTAGTGAAAGGAGATAAGCAGAGGAAAAATAGTTGTAGAAGTCCATGAAACTCTTTGGTACTATCGTCCAGAAACACTTTGTGCGCGTTTTTCTTGCAGATTAACAAGAGGTAATTTCCCAGATGGCTTCATCCCGAAGCCAAGGGAGACTGCCAGTGCCGAGTGGAAGGTGTCCCTGCAGAGGGTAGAGCGAGGTGATCTTTAAGGTCCCTTCCAACCCAGACCGCTCTGGGTTCTGTGGGTGCCCTGTGCCCAGGTGCAGCTCTGGAAGCAGCCAGTGTCACCGCTGCTCTGCAGCCCCAGCGCTGTGAGCCCCTTGGGGCACCTGGGGTATCTTCTCTGCGATTGTTGGGTTTTGCCATTTGTGGTTTATTGATCAGTTTTTGGAAGATCTGCGTTTGCCCTGTTGTGGAAATGAGCCCCTTTGTTTTCTGCCTTCTGTGTGTTCGTGGGTGTTTTGCTTGGGGAGCAGCAAAACTCCCCCATCGTGGCCATTTTGAAATAGAAATTAGAAAATTTAAGGTATATTGAAGAAATTTGATGTTTTGGAGCATTATTTGGAAAATTCTTGAGTGTTCACAACAGCTTTCTCCTACAGTTTATTCAGTACTGAATTATGCTCTTTTATGCAGATGTTTTTCCTGAAGTTAGTTAATAAAAAATAAACTAATTATTTTATTAATTTGCTGGTGAGTTAAAACAGCTTGTTTCAATTGTGTTTAAAATTTATTGTTTTGTCAGAGTTGAGGTGTCAATGTGCACAAAAAGTATTAAACTCGTATTTGTTTATGAATTAATTACAGAAGAGCAGAAGTGAGGACATTGAGAACTACTTGACTGAAAAGCCCCTGATTTCCCTGGGTAGCATGGAAATGTTTTGAACTTTGTTTTTAGACTGCAAAGCTATAAACAACTTTGAAAACCCTGTTAATATTTCCAGGTGAAAGAAATGAGAAATAAATGCAAACTCTTCTTTTGTCTTTTTCTTTTTTCTTTTCTTTTTTCTTACCTTTCTCAGCAAAATCGAGTAGGAAACTTACTTTCCTATATTTAGCAAACGATGTCATCCAGAACAGTAAGAGGAAAGGCCCCGAATTTACCAGGGAATTTGAATCTGTTCTCGTGGATGCATTTTCTCATGTTGCCAGGTATGTTGCTGTGTTTCTTCAGCTTTCCTCTCTAGGGATTTGCATTCTTGTTATTCAGAGCTTAATTCAATTAGATTTTGTTGGTTTTTTAAGTCTAGGGGGTGCTTGTACTCTCTCTGTAGTAGAGATTGGATCCTGACTGCTTTGTGGTTGGGGCCTGTTCAGTATGAATGGGTCACTTTGTGTGTGAACCAGTCCTTCACAGCTTCATGTGTTTGTTCTCTACACACAGCTCCTATGGACTTTATTTCAGTTGTTACCTAAAGATCTGGCAAATCTGTTTATAGGCAGTGGAATTGAACAGCTGGGTGTGTTTATTAAAGCTACATAATGAATGGCTTTACCCCATTGTCAAATGACTTTAAAAGAGCTGATGTTTTGGGTCACTGGCTTCTCACCAGCAGTTTCTTTGTGTGTTGCCTGATCAGTAATGCTTCCTCCTTGCTGAAGGAAGGATTTCATAGTTAAAATGGAAGAAGTGATGCAGCCACCACCTTACCAAAAATGCACTGTTGTTTAGTTAAGGTTATGTCTAAACAGCATAATTAGTGCTGTTATCTCAGCTAAACAACATTAATGCTCTGGGTATTTGTCTATTCTGGAGGCTGTCTGACTGTCAGAGCACGCGCTTAGTGCATTTAAGTGCATAATGATCCAATCAGCCTGCTTTTAATTGGGATCTTACTGGCTGAAACAACTGTTTAAAGTTAATACTCGGAGTTGTAAACTTGTCAGTTTCAGGGTGTTTTATAAACTCTTACTGCAAATCCAGAATGTTGGCAAGTTTCTTGTTTCACAACTTTTCTGCCTTTACTTTAAGGTGGGAGTGGTGGGGCGCTTCCAGGCAATCTTTAGGTCAAGTAAAGGGCAAAATTTGCCACAAGCGTGTTTTGCACAGTTTGTCTCAGACAATATGGGCAAGATTCTCTCCAAATGTTTGCATATTGCAGTGGGTGCAGCTGCCAGTTTGGAAGATGCTCTCTGAAAACATAAGGAGTGTTGATCAGCTGAACGCTAATGATTTCCTAATCTTTGAACAGAGAAGCAGACGAGGGCTGCAAAAAGCCCTTGGAACGATTGCTGAACATCTGGCAGGAGAGGAGTGTGTATGGCAGCGAGTTCATCCAGCAGCTCAAACTGTCTATGGAAGACTCCAACAGCCCCCAAACAAAAGGTAAATGCATATTGCTTGTCATGTGTTTTTTGTTTTCAAATTGGTGCACGTTTCACTGGAAATACTGTGAGGAGTTGAGCTCTGGGCTTGTTTAGTTGAGTTGTTGCCAGGGCTGGTCATGGAGATTCTTCAGGACTGTGTTGAGAAGTCTGATTTTCGTTCAACCCTCGGTTCTGATTTGCAGGTGTGCTGTCTTGTGCCTTGGGGCTGGCAGTGAGCTTAACTGGGCGTGATGGCTGGTGCTGCTTGTGCAGATACAGTGCTCCAGGGCTGCCTTTTGGGGTGAAAGCCAGTCAGTCATGCAGGGAACTGTTGTGTCCACCACAGGTCAAGTGTCCCACTCTGCATCTATTCAGTGGGGTTACTAGAGTGTCTTATTCAGTACTGTTAGCACTTTCATTCTCATATTAGTTGTTTTGTTTTACATTGTTACTATATTTTATTATGATGGAGCAAGGAGTTTTGAATAATTGAAGTCTGGAGTATATGCCCCAGAGGTTTGTCTGGTCTTTTTTTTTTCTTTCACCAGCTGATGTCATTTGAAGAAAACTCTTAACTTTGCATAATTTCATATAATTAAAACATTACATGTATAACCTTATTACGGCCTGAGACCTGTGAGAAATGAGCATAAGCTTGTGTTTACTGTGCTTTGACTTACTGCTTTGGCAGATTTTGCCTCCTCTATAGCACTGGGAGGTGTTTCACTGGTAGTGCTCCAGTGGAAAGAGGGGAGCAGTGGAATGCCTAAACTATGGAAGGTGAGGGTCATTAAAAATCAAGAGTGTTCTGGTTAAGGGAATCTTTGTCCACCTTACAGCTGACGGAAGTGGATGCTCCATTCCTGGAAGTGTTCCAGTCCAGGTTGGATGGGGCCCCTGAGCAAGCTGGTCTTGTGGCAGGTGTTCCTGCCCCTGGCAGGGGAGTTGGAATGAGATGGCCTTTAAGGTCCTTCTGTTAAGCCGTTCTGTGAAGTGTCAGTGTCTTCAAATGAGCTGGAATGACATTACTGCTCTGGTCATATTTTTTTTATTCCCCACAGAGTTCTGATGGTGTGAGAGAGTTGGTTTGGTCATTAATAAAAGACTCTTAGGCTATTCTTTGGTGGTGAAAACAAGGTCTGATTGAGTTTATATTTATTGTAGAACTAATATGAAGGTATAAGCATAAATGAGATCTGTATGTGAAGACATCTTTGGCTGTAGTTTTGTGCTTTGTCACCCACTGCTTTGGGGCAGAACTACTGGATGGATGCTTTAGCAGCTCACACCAGTGCCCTTCCACCTGCCCCTGATTGAGGTATACCTTTTGGAAGATCACTTCTGCAATTTTTTCCCCAAATGTGAGCCAATTGCCTTGACCAAAGAGATTGTCCCATCTGTGTGGAGACAGAGGGAGGCTGTGTTCTGAGGGGTCAAGGTGAACATTCTCTGCATGAACTGGCTCATGTTGGGGTTCCTCTTGCCTGGGTGCAGTGAATGAGGCACATGTATTTTATCAAAGGCCAGAATTTACACTCCTGAGAGCCCTGACCTGATTAAGGGAGGATTTGAAACTTTAATTTAGTGTACCTGGGTAAGTGTTTCACTTTGAATCGAAAGGCATTGATAATTGATACCATGTGTTATTTCCTGGTCGTTTGGCAGCCAGTTGTGGCTCAGTGTCCTTTCCATTGCCTGATGGTATCAACCACTTCTGCTACTGTTGTCTTCTCAACTTAAAAACATTTGTACAAAACCAAACTTCCTAAGAGTAAGGGATCTTTGTCTGTGGGAAGCAGAGTGAAGGAATACAAACCCTTCAAGAACTGCTGTGTGCACAGCTTCAATTGGCACTTGTTTTTGCCTGAGTAATTACAGATATTAATGTATATTATTATTAATATTTGAAAGAAAGTTCAGGCCTTTTCATGAGTAGGAATGTTACTGCCTTGACAGTTCGTGGTCAAAAAGAAATTTGAAAAATTCAGCAGATTTAGCCTGTGGATTTTTTCCTTGCTCTGGCTGGTGTGTGTGCAAATTAGATTCTTAATGGTAAGAGCTAGTTTCCCCTGGGGGTTTTATAGATTTCTGAGATAATTTGTGTTAGAGTTTCTGGTGAGTTGCAGAAGGCTGTTTTTTGTGGTTTCTGTGTTCCATTTTCAAACAGGTGAACATAAGCAAGATGGAGATTAATGTATCCTGGTTTACAGATAGAACAATTGTCATAAATGTGGGAAAACCGTAGTCCAAGTGCTCCTCCAAAGCCATTCTGGTTTTCTGGGTTTGTGGACTCCAAGGTAGACAGGCTGAGAAATGGGCAATGTTGGTGTCTGTAGATTGGTGTGAGCTGTGCTGTTAAAATGTTGGAGCTCCTTAAGGGCATCTGGTGCTGTTGATAACACCTGGTGCTGTGATAACAACTATCGTTTTCTTTAGCCTGAGGTATGGCAACAGGTCAGTGCAGGTAGTTCTCTGTTAGTTTTCATACCACAGTGTCTTAAATTCCTGGACTGCTGGGTGCTTCTCTCTGAGAAGGATGGCCCTGCTTGTCTTGAGAGCAGCACTTAGAGTTGTGAGACTTGCCAAAACACAGTGGAGTCCTGTATCAGTGAGGAAATACATCTTTAAAGCTCATCAATGAGTACAGCTTGTTTCTTGTTTTGTGATTAGCAAGGCGTTGGGTATTGCACAGCAATTCAGTTGTCTGCACATGCTGAGTTCCTGCTGTGGAGCAGAGCTGATTTCCCTTCAGAGAAACAGAGGGGTAAGACAACCAACCCTTTCTAAGCATTGTGTTCCCTGGTTTGACTGCTCAGTGGTACAGCTGACTACCAGATTTTAGTCTTTCGGGTTCCTTAAGGAGATATGCATATGCATGGCAATAAGCTTTTGAATATTGATACATTGTTTTATCTCTAAATGTATTCATTAAGCTTGCATTTGCTTTCTCATTAATCTCATTTTTATTAGAATGTTGCTTTTCACAAGCAATAGGGAAGAGAAAAACCACCCATTTCTCTCAACGACTGGAAAAACTAGGTCTTAAAGGTTTGATGTGAAGCCCTTCAGGCAAGACAACCGATATAGCTGATGTGTTTTCTTTTTGTTGTCTTTGTAACAAGCAGTTGAAGAAGGTCCTTGAATGTGCTGTGATGTAGGAGTGTGTCACTCTTAACACAGAACCGAGCTGCTCCCCGACTGCTTCCATTGTGTTTATGTTACAAATTCTGGCACAGAAAGTCAGACCTGTATTAAAATATGGAGAAGAACAGAGAGGAGAGCAGGCAGGGAGGCTTCTGAGGGTAGCTGAAATAAAAGCACCTGGACACAGGGCTAGGTAAGGTTTGGGAGCAGCTCAGCTCCAGTTGTGCTCACCCTAGGAGAGGCTGCCAACAAATATATATTGTAATGAGAACTTCAGCAACGAGTCATCTACCCCAAAGAGAGAAGGGTTTGGAAGGGTTGGAGGGGGTGCTGGCTCATTAGAAAGAAGCCTGTTTACCTCTGAACAGGCATCAAGAGCTGAGAACAAAAAGTGAGCACCTGACCTGATTCCTCGGGTGTCCAGCTGACAGGAAAAGCTCATAGTTGTTCAGCAAGGCCCTTGACTCTGTAACCTTCCTCAAACCAGTGGAGATGGTTTGTAGCATAAAAGTTGGTGCAGAAATACTGGTGTCTGTGGACTCTGCAACAGCAAGGTGACAACAACCTGGAGTGTCACTGCAGAGCTGTGAGGAGAGCTGTTGTCTGACATTTTAGAGAAATGGAGGGCACTTTGCCCTTTGGAGGCTTTTCAAAGGAGTAGTTCGGTTTCTGTGAAGAGCACAGCAAAGCAGGAGAGCTGACCTCATTGGGGTTTCTCTGTCTTCTTTATGTCCATGTCAAGGTGGGCTCTTGATTTTCATGGAAGAGGCCGTCTGTATTTGTCTTGGTTTAAGGCAAATTTGGGAAGGGACCTCAAAATAGGTCCCTCCAGAAAACCAATCCAATGGCCCCTTCCCCCAACTGGTTCAGGAAAGGAAAAGAGGAGAAACAAAACAAAACAAAAAAAAATTCCTTAGAGGAAAGTGGAAAAAATGTATTTATTTAACAGGCCAAGCACAACAAATGAACATCAAGGAACAAAACCTCCTGCTTCTCCGCAGAGATGACCAATCCAGCCAGTCTGTGCCGTGGGTGCAGCTCGGCTCGCTCAGTCTGTGTCAGTCCCTGGCACTGGGAAATGCCAGGCCCAAGCCAGGCCCGGTGGGCCACAGGGATGAGCTCTTGGTGCTCTGTTGGGGGTTAGTCCAGAGTAGGTTTGAACAGTTCCAAGGGAAAAAAAAGAAACTCACAGTCCGGAAAACTTCTCTGCTTCAGCTAGCCACGAACTAACAGAAAGCAAAAGAGAGCTCTCTCCCGCCGTCCGCACTGCAGCCAACACTCGCTGTGTCCTCCAAAACTGCAAATTCTTATCTTGATGTTTTGAAAACACCCGCCTCAGACATTCCACTGCTTCTTCTTCACTCTTAGATCCAGTCTTAAAGGTGCAGAACTCATTTTTGATTTAAACAGACGAATGGGGATACAATTCAGCAGTAACCCAGGACAGTATTCTACAAGGGTATCTTGATTATTTTGAAAATTGTATTTGTATTACATTCTGATCAGTTCTGGATGTTCTCAGTGCTTGTTTTCCCTTCTCTGGCTGGATTTGACATGCTTTTCTGCTAGAGTAGACTGTGATGGTTAAACTACTCCTGGCTGGCAGATTTTTAAGTTACCCAAGTAGGGTGTATTGCAATTTGTGCTGTGCTTCTGTTCTCTTTCAGGGGTCCTTTTGCACCATATGCTCTTGGGTTTGCAAATAAGCATAGGGTCTTTCTCCTATTTTGATGAAATTGAGATAGTGTTTCTGGAATTCTCCAGTGACTGGTGCTTAGGTTTGCAGGTGCTCAGCACCACCGACTTTAGAGTGGTTAGAGTCAGACTCACTGGGCCTTGTTCAGATGGAATATTCAATGAACTCTGGATCCTCTGTGTCAGAGTGATGAGCAAGTGTAATGCTGTGTCTTGTGGTAGACCAGTTGGCAACACAGCAGGAATAACTCTTCAGCAATTTGAATCCCAGCTCTCAATTTGATTTCATTTGTGTGATCGCTGTGGTCGTGCATACTTCTGTTGGTTGGCTCATGTTTATCCTCTGTTGGTTAATTATTTTATGATAAGTACATACAAGTGATAAATACTGATGACCTGTGTGTTGGACTGGGTAATTTTAAATGCTCTTTGGCCACTCTATCATCTGCTCATCTTCTGTTCAACCCAACTCATGTTTCTCACAGACCTCAGTGGGCAGCAGCTGTTTTCCCTGTTGATCTGGTGCCTCACTGGCTTGTCAGTCAGCTTGTCAAGCACTCATATATTAGTTGGATACGTACTTGAATTAGCTGTCCTTTTTCTAGCCTAGGTAGCTTTGTTCTGTCAAACATCAGCAATTCCTTTGGTTTAGGGTAACATTTGTGTGCTGCTTTGCCTTCCATCGAGTGAGTCTGTTCTCTGACTGACATGTTTGTGTCTGCCTTGGGAAGGTTGTTCAGTTCTTTCCCCAATGAGCAGGATGGAACAGCTCCTCTGATTTCTCTCCATTAGAATGAAGTTTTTCCGTATGTCCCACCCTGACAAGGCAGGCAAAACTGCGTTTAAGGACAGACATTTCTGTTTGGTTCTCCATTAAATGGGACAGTCTGGTTTTGTTTAAAATTGAGTGATCTTGGATTTTCCTTTGAATCAAAGTATGAACAGTCTGTTCTTGAACTCCATGATTATCTTGCCAAGACTTGATTCCATGGAATAGATGTTCTTAAAACTGTCCAAAGAGTTCTTACAAATTACTCTGCATCTTATTATCTTTGGTGGCAAGTCTGAAAATTTATCTACCTTCTTTTGAATGTTCTGTGGCTGGATCAAAGGCTTCATTAAGACTTCTGACTCATTTAAATAAACTGTCTCTTCCTTTCCAAGCTAATGTTCTTCATGATGAGGTTCATTTAAGCAATGCTGGCTTGCTTTATGACATCCCTGTTTCTGTTACCTGCTTGGAGATCAGTTCATGCTTTGCCCATTGCTGTTCTTGCTGTCACATGTTGGAGTTGTAGTTTCACAGCACTGTCCTGAAGCCCTTATTTTGATGAAAGAGTGGAAGGTCGAATAACCAGCAATTATTGTGTTGATTGTGGGACCACAGTGAGCTTATAGTTGATGCAGAAAGATAACTTGAAATTCTTCTGTCCTTGTGTGCCTTTACATCAGTGCTTCGACTGGTAGAAATCCTCACCTGTACATTCAGTGTTAGCCAGAGCATCTGAGGGTTGAAATCTGTCATTTATTGACAAATAGCACATTTATTTGCCTTTCCTACTTTTATTGTAGGAGACACAAACACATAAGAAGTGCACATTGCTCGTGTATCCTCAGGCTGGCATGTACAGAGATATGTGGGGAAAAAAAATCAACCTTTTATTACTGTTTTGCATTTGAGAGTTTGGATTATGATGCCAACATTAAAGTCCAGCTGTGGTCATCCCCTAGAGGGCTTAATCATCAGAGCATCCATCTGGTGTAATTCTTTGAAGTAGAGATAGTCAAGGTGGGCAGATCTGGCATCCAAATGAGTTGTTTCTGTCTTCAGTTGCAGAGGAGAAGAAGTCTTTAAAGCGAACTTTCCAGCAAATACAAGAGGAGGAAGATGATGATTACCCTGGGAGCTACTCACCCCAAGACCCCAGTGCTGGGCCACTGCTGGTATGTGGAATGGGTTGAGCTCTGGAAGCCGTATGGCCACCTCCCCTGTGTCACAGCCACCTCCCCTGTGTCACAGCCACAAGGTGGAGCTGACAACAAGTGAAATGGGTTTAGTGGCGAGATGCAGTTTGGGGTTGAGAAGTGCATGTGAAATGCACCAGATTCCTTTTTCCTACTGCTATAGTGTGTCACTTCTGAGCAATTCCAGGTAGTCTAAACCAAGGTCTGAGTAGTGCTGCCAGGAAGGAATCTCAAAGGACTGCTAGAAGAACAGGCCATATTTTAAATTCTTTTTTAATTCAGTGTGTAACCTCTAAAACCTAAAGCTGTGAACAGTAAATACGCAATTTTGTTTTGCTTATCTTTCCATGAGTTATTAAAAGGCACAACATTTGTTATGTTTGTATGGAGCTAGTAGGAAAACCAGCACTGAGGACTTCAGAGACTCTGTGTTACTGGTGTGGAAATATTTGGAATGGAATAAAAAATCATTGTGGCCATTTGAGGCTACAGAATGAACATATGTTAACCCAGAGTCTATTTGAAGGGGATAAAAAATTACACCATCCATCTGGTAAACTGTAAACATTGAAAAATAAAAACAAATAACAGTTGTCAAGGAAATAAGTGAAAATTTTGTTGTTTTTACCTCCAGATGCCTTGCAGCTTATGGTTTCTCTTGATTATAAACATTGTTACTCTTGGAAATCATTTGCAGTTTGCAAGGAAGTAGTAAATATTAAGTAATGGATCTTTGTTTTTCAGATTAAGAAAATATTTATTTAAAATTTGTCGGTGTTTTCATCAGTTTTCAAACTATTGAACTGTAGTTTAAAAATCAGTGCTTGTGTTTACAGCCTAGTGTTCTGTTTCAAGAACCTCCCCTCCTTCAGGATTGTTAAAACAAAAGAGCTACACTTTGCTCTTTCTGTTCAGAGAGTTTCTCTGTTTAAATTTTTTTGATCAAGGAGGAAATACAACATGTCAGGGATGGTCCTCCAAGAGCTGTCCTCATCCATGTCTTTTTAAAGTTTGTGTGCATTTTGAGTGAATTAATTCAAACAGACACATCTTTCCTCAGTGCAGTAAAGCCAGCTGAGAGATGAGCTGAGGGCATCCCGAGGAGCCCAGTTCAGTTGCAGAAAGCTGTGTGCTTGCAGGGAGCTGGGGGAGGACAGCCATGGCTTGGCAAAACCAGGAGACTGCAAAGTTTGCTTTATAAGAAGAGTTTTTATCATCATTGGTCTTTATAGTCAGTAACAAGTAACAGAATTCTAAACGTTGTCATGATGGAAATCTAATATAGTTTTGTTTAGACTGATGGAAATTTGGTGTTGGCTGGTTTTGCTCTGTCAGAATGCAGCTTTGGGACAGAACAAGAGAGTGTCTGTACACTGGGGAGGCAAAGAGGCTGTCAGGGATGCTTGGGTGGAAGATTCAGTCCCAGCCTGAGGCAGCACACAGGGCTGGTGGTTCTCTCAGACTGGTGTGGTCATATCCTTCTCAGCTATGTCTGAAATGATCACTTTTCCTAATTGGACTGAGAAGTTTCCCACTGCAGAGCCTTGAAAAGGATGAACCTGCTGTAATTATGCAGGAGGAGCTAAACACAGGGATAGTGTAAACTCAATGAATACTGCTTGTTAGGTTTAAAAATTACTTGAAGAAAATATTTCCCAAATGGTGCCTTTGAGAGGAAGGTGAGCTCCTCTGCTGTGACCACATCCCTGTGAAGTGGATGTGGTTAAGGTTACCTGGTTTTACTCTTGCTCACTTGTAGACTGAGGATTTGATCAAAGCACTACAAGACCTGGAAAACGCAGCGTCAGGAGATGCGACAGTGCGGCAAAAAATTGCTTCCCTGCCTCAGGAAGTTCAAGATGTTTCATTACTGGAGAAAATTACAGGTATGAGACTGGAAGATGAATGAACATAGGTCTAAAGAATAACTTAGAAATCAAAGTGTGGTTTGTTTTTTTTAATAATCACAATGTATGGTGGAGTGAATTCCTGCCTTTGTGTCCTTGCTTTGTAGTTCTGGGGTAATTAACAGATAGCAATCCTGTGAAGTAACACTGAAGATTAAATTTACATAGCTGCTTCCACTTTTTTTGGCTTGGACTGAGGCTTTTGTACTTTGAGAATATCATCAGCATTTTGCAAGAATATAAAGGAAATTGGGCCAGGGTTCTCAAGTGGATGTGTTTGCTTTTGAACACCTCAACTCTTAAGATATCTTGAAGTTTTATCAGACTGTGCTGAGTACACACATACTCCTTGATTGCTATGGGAAAGGCAAATTGCTGCCCCCGTTAATCTGTCAGTCTTTGTTTAAATTAACTTTTTCAATTGCATTTGAAAAGTAATTTTTAATAGAAGCATTTAAAGGTTGAACTGATTTGACTCTTGTTCCTGGAGGTAGTTTTAATTTAGAACTCATTATGAATTATCACTTATTTGGCCGTTCATAATATAATCTTACGTTGTCCAGCTGGACTGTGTGCAATTCTTAGATTTGTGTCAATACATTTGAAATTACTCATATATAAGAGGAATGAATTACCAAGTGCACACTGTGTTTAAATGTAGAGACCACCTGATTTGTTTACCTGAAGGTGTTTTCTAACATTTTAATTAACCTGTTCATAGAAGCTTACTATTCCTAGATTTATATCCCTGCTTTCACTGACATCTCTGCAAGGATTAAATACAGTCACTTATGTCAGTGCCTAAAATACAGCCCACAAAGGGTGTATGTCCTATTTCCTCTATATCCCTGTGATAACAGCCCTTATTTTCCTGTCAAGCCAGAAGTAAATTTACGAACAAGATGCTATTGTGCCTGCGGTCATGAATCGCAGCCCTTCTGTCAACAATTGGAAGTTTTAAACTTTGTCCCCTCAATCACCCGACGCTTTTGCAGACAAAGAGGCTGCGGAGCGGCTCTCGAAGACGGTGGACGAGGCGTGCCTGCTGCTGGCCGAGTACAACGGGCGGCTGGCGGCCGAGCTGGAGGACCGGCGCCAGCTGGCACGCATGCTCATCGAGTACACCCAGAACCAGAAGGATGTGCTCACGGAGAAGGAGAAGAAACTGGAGGTGAGTGCCTGTTACCGGGGCTGGCAAAACAATTGGCTCGCCCTGGGCTCCTAATCTGGGGGTTACTCCTGAGGGATGTGATTCCCAGTGTTATCTTTCTGTGATTCCCGGTGTTATCTTTGCTTTTGGTTCCAGGTGTCACTATTTCAGATAACACACGACACAGACTCTTTATTAGGGATGATTCTCCCTAACATACAATTTTACACAGACCAGTGTGATTGGTGAAACAAAGGCAAACCTCTTCCATCACATTGGTCAAACCAGAGGACATCAAGAAGTCCCTCCTGTCAGAAGGAATAAATAACATAAATATTATTACAGAAACATTTCATCATGTTTATCAGACTTCCCGGGGAAAGAACATCAGAAAACAAAAACATCAGGCCTGAAACCAGACTACATCCAGGTGTCCTCTTTATTTTGGTTCTAGTTGTCTTTACACTTGGAGTAAAATGGGTAGGAAAGCCATGTCATATCTGGAGAGTGCAGATCTCTTTTGATGTTCTAGATGTTTCAATGCACCTGGAAAGCCCAGAGCTCTATACTTCCTAAAGAAAAATAGACTAGGCTAACACATTTATAACATTTTGTTATGACATGCCTTTTTAAAAAAAAATTAACCTCCCTTTGCCATAATTAGCTGATTTTTTTTTTTATATACTGCTTGGGTGTTTTGCTATTTTCCTGGTGGTTAGGTGTCCTTTATCGGCCTCCTGAGCCCCTACTTGTTTAGGGGAAGCAGTTTAAGCCAGATCTTCTACTCTCCTTCCTTTAACAGCCACTTACCCACAGCTTCTGTGGTACAGTGTAAATGGGGCTGGTAGTGAAAGACAAGACATTGTGTGCAGCTCCTTTGAACGGGGAGAGCAGCACCCTAAAACAGCCCAGGGCTGAGCTGAGCCCCCCTGCTCAGCCCAGCATTCCGGGCTGTGCAGCCAGCTGTTTACAGCAGTTTATCCAAAACGTGCCTTCTCCATGAAGTTCTTTGGGCAGCACGTTATGGGACTAGCGAGCAGTTTAATTAATGGCTGTGGTTGTGTGTCACTCTGCCATCTGCTAAACTGCCCCTTGGCGGCACATTAAGGGCTTCTCTGCGCGCCTTGCTGGTGATGAGCAGCTGCTGCAGGGTGGGATGGGAGGGGATGTGGAGGACAAAATCTCCGGGAAGGAGAATGAGCTGTAGAAATTGCAGTCTCTGTTTACTCTCATGGCAAACCTCTTCCTCTGACAGCTTGGCAACATTGTTCCCAGATAAATTTCATTTTGAGTGTTTTCTTTGCCTGTGTTTATATTGGAGTTTCTCAATGCCTTGTGACTGAATTTCTTCAAGCATAGCATCAGTCTTATGACTGAGTCAGGAAAAACACTTTTCGACAAGGATACAGATGATGCCATGAAACCAAATCTTGCTTGGCGACTGATTTATTTTCTGTGGAAGTCTCGGGTCAGGTTTTGGTGTTTCTTCTTGCTTAAAGAAAGATGCCTATGTGTATGTAAAAAAACCCCAAAAAACCATAAATGATAAACATACTGCTGTTTGTAGTAAATAGGTAGCAAATGCTGCACAATAATATTTTAAAAGGCCCAAAACAATTCATAATTTTGAGTCAGTTTGAGACTGTGAAACTGAGAAATCTAAAATGACAACATGAAATTAAAATTTCTAATGCATTAGCTAAAATGTTGTGACAGTCATGGAGGTTTTTTGTTTAGAAAATATCCTTTTGGTAAAGAATGGTACTTGAAAATTGTAACTCCGGCAGAAATGTAACCCTGAAAATGAAGTGTTTGCTGGCTCAGTTGCTTTGTTAATGATAGTAATCCTGCTGATGGCAAAGGGACAGGCTGCTTGCTCACTGTTGGGTGTAAACACTGTTCTTCGCTACATTAGAAAATAATGATCCTATTTAAATATTAGGATCTTATTTAATATCTGTTTAGGTTGGCATCTTTGTCATTCTGCCAGACAAGGTGGCCTCAGTGGTGGAGCAGTGTAAACAGTTGCAGGAACTGCACTCCATCAGTGAACGTGAGGCACGATTGATATTCGTGTCAGCTCTCAAACCTCAGTGAGGGATGTTGCCTGATTACAGCGTTCCATTGTTCTGCCCTTGTAGAGGGTTAATAAACAGTGGAAGATGCTGGTTACAGATAAGGCAGGCCAGATCTGCTTATCAGTTTTGTTTGAGTCTTTGATGTTCTCACAGTATTGATAAGCCTGGATTTTTCTTTGTAGTGCTAATAAGCATTTTACTAGGAGGATCCGAAACTTGTAGCAATTAAAAATGTATTTAAAAAACCAAAACATTTACTCAGGCAGGGTCTGAAATGAGAAAATAACTTAAAACAATCTAATTTTACATATCTACTCATTGTAGGCTTTGCTCTCTTGAGGTATCTTTTCCAGAATCTTTGGTACTTTGAGTTTTTCCTCTTGTGCTGTAAGTTTCTTGACTAAGATGAGAGGGCGTGTTTGGCTAGAAGATGGATTACTTCACCATCCTCATCTAGCCAAGGCTGTTGGTTGGGGAGAGGGGCTTCTGGTAGAAATGGAAATCAGGGCTGAGTTTTAAGATGTAAATAAGATGAAAATACCTAATTTGGAAATTACCGTGAATATTTTTTGTATTTTATTTACTTGCAAAATCTTTCACTGTGATAGCAATGAAAGTAGCTAATCTATGTCTCTTGGAAAAGCAGCTTTTGTTGTCTAAAGTGCTGCAGTTGTTTACTAATCCCGTTAATGCTGTCCCTCATGAAACAGCAAATTGTCAAAACATAGATAAATTCAGTGTGGTAGTGTCTAGTGGGCTAATGCTCAGAATACTCTGCTTGTCAAACTCCTGTGACAGCTCTTGTCATCAGTTACAGTAAGGCTGTTTAACTGAGGGACACTGCTGAGGAACCTGGCTTTGGAAAGGAATTACACATCAGCAGGGATACAGCTGGCATGAGTAGGGATTGAAGCAGTGAGGGGCAATGGAGCACTGGTGATTTGAAGGGAGAAAGCTAGAACAGAGCCTGAAGATAACATACCGACAAACTCTGGTTTTAGGGTAGCAGTGGAAAAAATCCAAGAGTAATAATTAGGATTCCTTTATCCCAGGAGTGGTGTCGTGGTATTTTGACTGTAGTATAAGAGCACTTAAGAAGGTAGATCTTCTTTGATTCTAGCAGTCAGTAAAATCAGCTGGCCCCAAACTGATACTAAAGAGCCTATAACAAGGCATATATTTTCAAAGGTAAGTATTGTTCATATCAACTTCCTGAAAGGTATAGGAGATACTGTCATTTAACAGCTGAACACTGAATTTCTTTTAAAATGGTGCTTCTTCTTGCTCAGCAATTGTGGCCTTGATTTGCAGCTGCTGTTTGATCTTCCGTGGTTGGGATAGATCAGAGGTGGCCTGGACGTTCACAATAGCAGATGACAGGAAATAAAATCCACTTTCAGACAGGCATAGGACCAGGAACTGTTGTTTCTGTAAGAATCAGATGTGTCCTTGTATCTCACAGTAGTATTGAACTTCCAAGGGAAGTTTCCTGATTTGTGTTATTTTTGGCCGTTGCTGCCCCATTACAATTACTGAGCACAATCAGCTGGGGAGGTTTTTTATCCTTCAGCACCTGAGCCTGCAGAACTTCAAGGAGTATTGTCTTTTGAAGTCCCAGCACTCTTCTGGAATGCATGGCAGGCAAGGAGAAAAAGTCCGGGGAATTAGTTTGTGTAAAATGGAAATGTAGTGGGGAGAACATCCTGTGTTGGCATACCAGGCAGCTGTAAAATGAAGTCAGATAAACAGGTGAGACTGGAAGAACCAAGGAAAAGTAGTGCAAGGAAATGAAAAATTGTGTAGAAGCTTCAGGGGTACCTGAAATAACTACTGACAGTAGGAAACCTAGAGTGAGTGGAGGGAGGGTTGTTTTAATCTGATGGGGAGAAGAGGCAGAAAAAATAGAAGATTGTGCATTCAAAATTTTTAGTTTGATCTGCAGTTGGTAAGGCAATTCTTCCTTCTGTACCTGTGTTGGTGAAAGGTGACATGAGGAACACTGTAACATGGGCAGTGTGTATAGAGCAGTGTGTGTACTCAAATAAGTGAGTGTTTACATCTCTGCAGCTATAAATCTAAAGAACATACTGTATTTAAGATCCACTTGAGGGAAAATATTTTGACTCTTGGCTGCAGCTGAAAAATTGTCACTTAGAGTCCTGCTGAGAGCTCTGGGGGTTTTTAGATGTTTGTGGGTTTTAATATTCATGGCTTCGAGGCACCTTTAATAAGGTGTTAATGCCATTCCCACACAAATTTGCAAACCCTCTTTGATAATGCATCTCTGAGGGATGAAGTGCATTCTCACTTGAGGTTTCGTGGACTGCCCAGCACTACACATTTTCTTGAAATGCAATTTAGTTCAGTGGGTTAATAGGCAATTTATTGCTGTGCTGCTTCCACTGCCTGAGTCTCTGTAGTGTGTCACTGTTGGCACGGCTTTGTGGCTGCTGCTTCCCTCAGATAGGAATTCTTGGGTTTTGTGGTATATTCATTTCAGTGGTTTAGACAGTGAAATAGGAGATTAAGTTTTAGGGTTCCTGCCAGGAGTCAAAATTGTCAGTATTTGACATGTGTGAAGTAGCAGGAGCAGCTGTGGGAAGCAGCAGCAAAGTGGGGTCAGCTCTGCGACCCTGGCAGGGAGATCTTGAGCTTGGAGCACCCAGACAGTGTCAGACCTGGGTCTGCAGGACCAAGCTGGTGACTAATGGGGCAAGAAATGCTGGGCTCTGCACCAGCTGAGAGCCACTGGTGCCTCTGGGTGTGGGACAAGAGCATAGGCTGCTCCGTAGGGATGTGAGCTGACAGCCACAGGGAATGTGGGTCTGTTGGACCCTGTATGGCTTGAGGCAGCAGCTGTGTCTCTTTGCTCAATGCAAAGATGCAGGTCCTTCACTCTGTAGGTGCTTGTAGATATTTATAATTACAGTAATGCTGCAAATAGAATAATACTAAACAATAAATGTGAATAAAAATAACACAATATTAACATACAATGCATTTTACTGAAGTGAACGAGTATATGACCATTCTCTTGCTTAGCAAGGAAAGCATTAAGATGCTTGGAGAGATGCCTATGTAGCTGTTGGCCGGTGCCCTGGATGTTGGTTTTTGTGGTGGACATCAAATGCACCCCCTCAGTGTTTATTTCTGGAAGAATATTTGGCAAATTAAATGACTTGTGTCCATCATAGAGTGGCAACAGCCTGGGCTTTTTCTGAGATCTTTTGAACAGGGCAGAGGTTGAGGCATTCCCAGCAGCTGGAGAAATGCTCTGTGGAAGTCTCTATTGCTGCCTCTGCTGTGTCCTAAACAAAGAGGAAACGAGTTATGGTTTGGGAGCGTGTAATTCTGCCACGAGCTGAAACACCATCTCTGCTGAAGTGTGATGAATGATGCCACAGAAGAAAGAAGCCTTGTGAAATTTAAAAGAGCAAGACTGAACAAATTCAAGGTCTGAAAATGAACTGAAGACTCTGTAAGGAAATGCATCATTCAAGCTCTGATTCCTGGACTGCATCTATCAGATAAAACCTCAGATTTGCTGGTGTAGTGCTGCTGCAGAATGAGGAAACCAGGCTTCACCCTGGCATTTGGTTTCACTTTGCTTTTGAGGAGGGTTCTGATGCAATGAGCTTGTGGAATGGCAGTTTTCCTTTTAAACAGTGACTGTGTTTAAAAAGTACTTCACATAGGTTAAATGGCAAGGAGCAGAAGCTGAGGAATACCTAATCAACCTGCTGCAGTACTGTGATGTATTTAATGTTTTTTAAGAGAGGTTTTACCTGAACATATCTGTTCATATCATATCACATGACTGTCAGACCTCTCACTTCACTACATACTCTCCAAATTTCTGCTGAGCCTCTGATGCATTTTTCCCCTGGCTTGTGGTCTTCTGCTTTCCTACAGCTGGCTCAAGCTGCATCATATCAAAACTGCGCCTGACCAGCTGCTCTTTCTATTCACTTTCCAAATTCTCATTAATGCTTAGCTAGATGTTTGTTCAGTAGATGCAATTGCTATGATGACTTACAGCATGTTCCTGCTCGACCCTGCACAGGAGAGGACGTGTCCAGTGCACACTCTGAGCCAAAATAAGCTGAAATCTGTGCTGTGGAACGTGACAAGGTGAACCAGGCCACGCAGCAGTGCTCAGGATGAATTTCCTGTCATGTTGATTACAGTCAGTTCTATAATGTTCAAGCACGGCTGCTTTGGAATGAAACACTCTGTCAGCTTTATTCAGCAGTGGTTAATTCTGATTGTGCATTTGTTTCAAGGACTGAGTATCTAATTCTCTTGGCCACTGAGGATGTAGCACGCTACGCACTGAAAGGAAATGTTGATTAGCAAAAGCATCCATGTGGCACAGTGCCAGTTTTTTCCTCTATCATCCTGAAACTCCTGCTTACAGCAGAGATCTCATTATTTTGTCTAAAAAAAGCAAATAACATCCAAATACTATTAATCTTAATATAAGCCTACTGAGCAGTGAGACAATTAGCTTGACACAGCGTACAAACGAGGCCTCAGAAAGCAGCAGCTTCTTTTAACTGGACTTTGTGTTGTTCAGTTTCATGGAATGGAAGGACCTTGTGGAAAAATCTGCAAGGTGCAGTTTCCAGACATGTCATGGGCTACATGAAAAACATGGTTTCCCATAAATCCTGCTTCCAGAGTCCTGTGCTGCAGAATATGGCCAGAACTTGTGGAAAAAGCAAAGCCCTCAAGCTGGAAGGGGGTTCTGTGTTTCTGCTGCTGTATCTTCTTGAGGGGAGCAGCCAGCATTCCCTGTCCCAGCTCTGGCTCATGATCTCTCCACTCCTTGACAGCTCTGCCAGGAGTCAGCACAGCATCTCAGGCCCAGAGGGATGGAGAGGGTTTAAGCATGGAGCAGACAGTTTTCTACCATGCTCTGTGATGTGTATCCAATCTGTCAAGTAAGTATTCATCTATTCTAGGAAATCTTGGTTTCTGGATTATTCCCTTAGTTTCCATTCCTGAATTTAGTGATGTTTTTCTGTGCCAGTTTTTAATGGTTTGGGGGTTATTGCTGCCTTTTCCTTGTGAGAATTTTTTCTCACTTGTTTTTTGAGTTAGTTTTTTAACAGGTACGATTTAGCCTTTTGGTGTCGATTAGATAATGCTTGCATTTACTTATTAGTAAGGTGGAATTACTTAGAATTGAAAGGAATATGGTTCTCAAGGTGACTTGATGTTTATTTTTCGTCATCATATGCATACAAAAGTCTCAAAATTGGGAGGATATTTCTCATAACTCAGTGTTCCTTCCATGTAGCCCTCAATGTAGTGTATCCCTGAAAATAAGGACATGCTAAGAGCAATATTTTCCTAAACACTTGAAGCTGTTAACTGTGAATCTGGAAGCAGGTTGGTGCTGTTAATATCAGAAGAATTGCTCCTAAGTCTGTATGTTTGCCAAGAGCAGTGTGGTTTGGACATATCTTGGTGGTTCTTTATTTGTCAGTGTGTTTTATGAGAACTGGGCTGTCAGGCAAGGCATTGGCAAGATTCTCCCTCCCCTAAGTAGCTCTCTTGGGGAAGGAATGTTGTTTGCATCTAAGATAACTCTAATGGTCACGTAAACCATCTTCAGCTCAGAAGCCATCACATTCCAGTCCTGATTATCCATGAGAAGTGGTGGATCCTGGTCACCCCACCAGTTTCACCCTGAAAATGGCAGGATGTCAGTCTTTCGATGGAGATTGTACCTAGTTTTACTAATTGTTTTATGTGCATCCATAATTGGATCCACAATTGTTTGGTGTGGATCTTGGAAATTCAAGCCATATTTGAGGTATTTTCTTGTCTTATGCCTGGAATTTGCAACTTCTTTTAATCTTCACTGCTCATTTATCAGACCTGGAGGACATGCCAGCTGCCTTGCTCTTCTTTTTTTTTTTTTTTTTTTTTTTTTTTTTTTTTTTTTGATCCTGTCTTTAGTGAGAATTACTACAGAAAAAAGGAACACCTGCTGATACTCACTCTTGACAGTTTGGCATTCTTGAGGAGGAAGTGCTGCTCATTCTTTCCTGGCTTGATATCCATCACTCCCTGACAATGGCCTGAATTATGGATTTTAAAGTATTTTTTAAGATGGTCTCCTGTGGACTTCCAAGTCCAGCTTCTTCCATGTTCTCTCTGCCAGCACTTGGAGTGCATGAGCTCAAAAGCTGTTCCTGCTGTCTCTGCTGTGTGTGCAGGAGCTGGAGTGCTGCTGTCTTCTGCCTCCAGCACTGGGGACGTGCCAGCCCTGAGCTGAGCACTCGGGGCACTCTCTCCCCAGGGTTGGCTTCCATGTTCTTTTGGAGTAGAATATCCCAAGTGTTGGAATGCTGTGCCTCCATGGCATCCCTCTTTATCTGCAGCTGCTCTCTGTTACTGCTAAACAATCTGGGGGGTTTGTTTTTGTTCTCTGTCTTCCTCTCATGACTTTCTCAACTGGTTTCTTTAGGAGGTCCTGGAAGAATGTGATTAGGGTTGTGGGTGCATTCTTTGTTTTGATCCTGATTCTCTGTCTTTCATTAAAACAAGACAAATCATCACAAAATTCATGTGTGCACGTTGAGGTGGGGTTTTTTGTTACTGTTCTCTAGGCATGAGAACGGCACCCTGCAGTTCTTGGGGCTGGGAGGGCTTTGTTTGGACGTGATTATTTCACTGTATATCCTGTGTATGTTAACAGAAGTGTTTGGTAATATTAACTCACTGAATCTCATAAAGGATTTAAGTTTGAAATAGGCTGTTAAGAGACATTCCTGCTTGGTGCTGGCAGGGAATTTATGGGATACACTTACACAGCCATTGCAGGGGTATCGGGAGTTGTTGCGATTGACGGCTGCTCTCACTGTTCTAATTCAAAATAATGAAACACAGAGAGTGTAAACTCCTTGCTTGTAACCCCACAGGAACTGCTGTGCTTTGATGTTTGGAGAAGGTGAAGAGAATTTCCATCACTGAGAAGGTTAGAAAGTCTGGATTAAAGTTGTAAACTCTTCAGAAAGATGTTTTGATTAAACATATGCCTAGTTTCATTTGATCTTCAGAGATATAGACTTCTGTTCTCTTTGCCAAGTAATTAAGAATTGAAAAGTAAATTGATATTCTAGTTGGCTGTGTAGCAGTCTGTTCTGTGTTTTTTTTTCTTAAGCTCATTGTTTCCTGCATTCTGGAGGTGCCATGAAAAGTAGGCCACATGTAGTTGAGTAAAGACTGGCACATTCCAAAAAAAATTACGTGCTACTGGAGTTTTATTCCTTCAGTTGCTGTCTTCTGTGATTGTTACATGAATGTATGGAATCACAAAACTTGAAAATTTCATGAACAGTCTTTAATTAATCCTTTGTATTGGATAACTTGGGTGTGTGCTAGGCTGTTCTTAAGTGGCTCTTACCAGAATTTACCAAGGTACAGTTCTTTTTTTCTTCCGTTTTCAGGGTCCAAACTCCTCTCTCTCCTCATTATTAATACAAGTCACTGGTGTCTCTGAGACCTGGGGAAATTTCTGCACATGGATAGGGATCTCTTACTACACTTTTACTACTTAATCCAGACCTCATTTGTGGAAAAACCACTTGCAAGTTTCCTCTTTGGAGATTTTTAGCTTGCTCTTTTTTTCCCTCTGTAATAAATGCTGAAGATTTTAGTGCCTGTATGCAGTGTGGATGTGCCTTTGCCTGGTTCACATTCAGAGGTCCTGCACGTGTTTCCAGGGTGTCCCTGCCACACGGGTCTCACAGCACAGCTGCTGGGGTTGTAATGTGAGCTCATAAAGGAGGCCCTGTTTGACAACCAAAACTTGGGTTTGATTTAATGACTCGAAAGGGGAAATTGGATTAACGAAGTGTTCAAAATTGATCAAGTTTGAAAGTGAGGAGCATTTTGGCAGCATAGTAGTACCTGTGGTGTTCCTCTGCCTGTGGCTTCTGGCAGTGGAGAGGTGTCAGAGGAACATTCTGGCAGCAGCTAGGAGTCAGTATTTGGGGCAGAACACAAGAACAAAGCAACTCTGCACTGACACTTCTCTCAAAAGCTCTATCAGGCCCCAGTGTGTACTGGTTTGAGGACATTTTACATGTAAAATTAGTAAGGCAGGGCAGGGTTATTAGTTTAGGGATGCCAGAGCCTGTGGGCAGGCTGTGAATTTGGGGCAGATGGCAGGGTCTGCAGTCATGCCAACAGTTGCTCAGAGCACCAGGGACTGGCCACCTTCTTGAGTCCTCACCTGGAAGATACTCCTGGCTTAACTCACAGCACTGTTAATTAACCTGTGCTTAATCTTTGTTCTCTTGTCTCTTTCCCTCAGGAATATAAACAGAAGCTTGCCCGGGTAACCCAAGTGCGCAAGGAGCTGAAATCTCACATCCAGAGCCTTCCAGACCTGTCACTGCTGCCCAATGTCACAGGAGGTCTGGCACCTCTGCCATCTGCTGGGGACCTGTTTTCAACAGACTAGAACAAACCGTGTGCCCCAGTTTTCATTACTACCAGCAGAAGTAAGAAGACTCTGGTGTTGGCTGGAAGTCCAGTCTTCCGAGATCTGCAGTAGGAAGGAACTTGCAGACCCTGCTTTGAACCTCTTGGCTGCTTGTACTCACCCTCTGTGTACACTGGCTCATGTGAGGGGAGGAAGAGGAGTGAGTTTTGTGAGCTCTAAAGGGTGTGGGGGTGGTCTGTTTAGGCAAACTTCTCTCATCTTTCCCCGTACTCTTTAGTTGCTGTCTGCTCTTAGCACTTGTTACCCCCACAAAGATCACGAATCACGTGCACACATACCTAGGAAGGTTGACCCTGCAGCATCTTCCCTCTGTGTAAATACTGTATTATTTCTGAATAAGTCTCACCTGTTTTGGTTGGGTTCCTGAGCCCCATCTCTGGCAGCAGTGGAGTGGCTCGTGGGCCTCGTAGGGATGTGTGTGCATGGCAGTCCTGTGCCACGGGGGCCTCAGGGGAAGGCATCTGCTCAGCAATGGTACAGGGAAAGATTTTTCCTAAACCTGCAGTTCCTCATAATGCTGTGGCCTGATGTGAAGGTAGTTCCCATTTGGCATGGCTGTAAATTGAAGTCACAGGCAATAAAAATAAGCAGCTTTTCTTTGTGAATTAGAGGTAGACTCATAAGTTACACTGTGCTGAGCAAAGCAGAACTGGATGTTACCTAAGTGGGAGTGGAAGTAAATTTTGTTCTAGCTACCTTAGATTTATACCACATTTTTCCTCTTCATTATATTAAATTAGGTGGTGCTGGAAGCTTTGATTTAATGACCTGAGAGGCTGGAATGGTGTGTGGCAGCTGCTGGTGTCCCTGTGACAGGCACTGTTAGGTCTGCTCTCAGGATGGTTACATTGAAAATACAATGATGTAAATTCTCTGCATAGCTTTAGTGAAGTTTTCCAATGCACAGAAGTTAAATGTGGTATAAATATTTATTTATATAGAAAATAGACCCATATATATGCATATATCCTGTATGCACATGTACCCTGTCCATGCATGTAGATATTAGAAGGATGTACTTAATTTCGTGTCACAGATTGTGAGTTGATTTTTATAATCAGGAAAAGTGTAAAAAAAACCAAAAAAGGTAAATTTAAAAAGCTCTTAATTCCATTATGTTGCTGGCTAGTGTTTTAGCTGCCACGGGTATAGTTACATTTCAGTTTGTATGTTAGGTGTGACAAGCTGGACTATGATCACTGAACCATTCCAATCTGGATACAATTCTGTTTAAATTTAGCACCTCTCCCTATAAAACAGGTTCTGTTTCTGGAGACACTTGATCTGGTAACACAGGTTTTGTAAGACAGAGGCTGAAGTGAGCTGAGATGCTCTCTCTGTGCCTCCCTGTGGTCTTCTGCTGGTGTTAAAGCCAGGAGAAGAAAATGCAGAAATGCAAAGCTCGTTCTGCTCTGCATTAATTTATTTTGCAGGCTGTTCAGCAGCCTGGTCAGCATTCAGTTACAGCAAACAACAACACTGCATCTCTTGATCATTCAGTTGTTCAGAAGCTCACGTTCTTTTCCTACTGACACTTCCTTTTGTCCTTTTTTAACTCTCCTTGCGCCCTCACTGCCCAGCCAACAGATGTTTTTTTCTCTTTAGTTTACAGGAATTTTTCCAGTGGCAGGACTATGTGTTCCCTGAGTCACTTTGAGTGTGCAGCCTTTTATGGTTCAGACTTTAGATTAAACACTGTACATTCTCTCTGCTTTTGCCAAAAATGAAAAACAAACAACAAAAAAAAAAAACACCACCAAGCATCGAGAACCCAAACCAAAAGACTTTTTCCCATCCTGATTCAGCTCACAGAGTTACCCCGAGGCTGATAAACCAAGTTATTCTGAGCATTGATTGAATGTGTATCCATTATAGGACAAAAACTGATATAGACAAATGTGTTGGCATCTCACATTTGTGTTTTGGGCAGATCTGTGAGAGAGTTGTCTATCTGCTTTTTTATTTTTTAATTGAAATGTTTTGATTTTTTTTTTTCGAATATATGCGTGTGTTTTATTTTGCTTAATTTAAATGAAGTCTTGTGGGTTTTTATTTTATTTGTTTTACTTTTTGGGCAAAGGGCATCTGGTGAACTGGGTGACATTTTCTGAAGGTTAAACAGATTTCCCCACAGTGTGTCTTTTTTAACAAAAGCTTAAATCTGTATATTAATTGACTTAGGAATTAATTTAGACATATAGGCTGCCATTTGACAGCAGTATATTCTGAAATGTCTCATAGATATCTATTTTTGAATAAAGAGGGTGTCATTGAACAGTAGTGTCCTTACTTCTTTCCTCAATGCTCCAGCACTCTGTGGATTTTGTTTGGGTTTTTTACCCTCCTTGGTAACAGCCCAGGCAGTGACTTGGGGAGATCCTTGTGTCAGTTTTCCATGCAGAGTGGAAATGGGGGATTTCTGTAGGACATGTCAGTTGTTGCTCTGGGAAAAGTACAAATAAAAGCCAAAGTTGGAATGAAAGGAAGATGACTCCCTGCATGAGCACCAGGAGCTGCTGTTCCAGCAGGGTCAGTGTGATTGAAGCCTCTCAGCTTTGGGGGTCTTCACATTGCCCCAGGGTTAATTCTGGAAGTTTTGGGGATGCTTAGGGGATTGTTCAATTAACCAGTCTGCAACAGCCTCTGTGGGCAAACAGTGATTGTTTCAAATGCCCTGGAGAGTATCTGCAAAGCGGATTATGTTTTATACTGATTTACAAATCTTCCCTTCAAGGGACTATATTTAGCACTGCTTTCACAAAGCCTTGCAGAGGCTGGGCAGCATTGTGGGAGCAGGAGGGAGCTGGTGTGGTTCCTCCTAGTGAAAACCACCTTTGTGTGGTGTTGCAGCAACTAAGGTGGGGTTTTCAAAGACATAATTGTGACAAGGTACTGGCTGTCCTTCCTCGCCTTTGAAAATCGGGTTTTTGTTGTTTTTTTAAGAGCTGGAACAAACGCCTCCAAAAATACTTGATTGTTAGGCAGCTGCCTTTGCAGTTCAGTACATCAGTGCACGGGTGTGCATTCTCTACTGTGTAAGCAAGGAATGGTGGCTTATGAACCTGTACAAGGGGAGGAACTCACTCCTGACTAACAGGTTAACTGTGAGATCCCAGGTTATGATGGTGATGAGGAGGGGCTGGCAGAGCCTTGGAGTGGTGCAGGCATCCTGTGGGGGAAGGGTGGGCAGTTGTGCTGCCAGAGTTTTGACCCAGGACAGGCTGCTGTGGGCTTCAGTTTTTCGGGCCAAGTTTTGAAACGTTCCCTGTTCAGTTCCAAACTCTATGTATATTTATTTCTAGGATTACTTAGAAGAAGTATCAGCTGTCCCTAATGCTCTGAAAAAAAAAAATGACCTGGCGAAACACTTGGATGAAATGTCACAGCAGACACGGCGCCAGTCTATTGGAGTGAGACTGGGACACATTTGCCAGTGATTCCACTGGCTTTAGGGATGTGCCACAGCCATCCTTTGCCTCTTTCTCACCTGCTGGAAGGCAACAGGAGGTAGAAAACATGCTCTTTATTTTTATTTTCAGTAGTGGCTTCATGTAATGGCATTTAGGAAGAAGTTTAATAAAGGCCGAGAACCTCACAGGCATTCGTGTGTGTTGGAGCAGATGAAATTGTGGTCATGCTGGTCATGTACAGGTTTTGAGGCAAAACCCAGGAAACCCCAGGATCAGCCAGTGTGGGAGGGGGATGTTTAAGGAAAATGAACGCTTTGGGTACAGAAATGTCTCCTGGGTGCAGAGCAGCCTGAGGAATTGGTGTTCCTACAGCCCATCAAGTTTGGATTCTGCACAGGGGTTGCAAATCCCTTGGCGCAAGGATGTGATGGGTTGCAGCTTCACTGATGCATGGTGTCCAAGGATTGCACTGCTGCTAATGAAGCTAATCTATGTGACAACTAATAGTGAATCATTCACAGATCTAGGCTCTTGTCACTTCTTTCTGGGAAGAGGCAAGTCTTGCTTTGTCTTTCTGGGAAAAGACAAGGCTTGGCTGGTTCTGGGAAGGGGCAAGCAGCTGACAGCACATCCCTCTGCTGCCAGTTCCCAGCTGACCAGTCCATACTGGTCTGTGTGTCAGCACAGCCCATGTGAGGGGCTGGACAGGTGTGCTCACCTGGGAATCTGCATCAGGGATCAGGCAGGCAGAGAGGCTGTTGGTGTTACCCATGGGCTGGCCATGCTGGAAGAGGCATCTCTCCATAGTGTCTCCTGCACCTTCCATGGCTGTGGAAGAGGAGATGGTTTCCCCTGGGGGTGCAGTGGGACCTCCTGCCATTGGGGTGGTCTCTTTTATTGTCTCCTGCTGCTTGATGGTGCCTCAATTGTCTCTTTGGACCAAGGAGAGTAAAAACTTGTTCCACATTTGTGGGGGAGGAGGGAGACCTTTGGAGAGGCAGTAGGATTTGGAAATCCCACAGATTTGTTCTTGTGAAAGCTCTGATTTATGGGAATTTGTTCTAGTTTCGATCCATCAATGAAGGTAAGTTAAAGGTCATCAAGTCTAAACTGAGTTTGCAATCATTCTTGGCAAGTCAGCATCTCCAGTGAACCGAGGGCTATCCAGAACATCTCCCCAAGAATGCTCCCGCCTGGCTTTGGCACTTGGACTAGCACTGAGTTACAAACCCTCCCACATGATGGATACTGGAAATACTTAATTTATAATTTATTGCTTGCATGGTGAGAGTGCCAAAAGGTCTGATGGATGCAGCCCAGAACTGTGTCAGTGATCCGGGTTAGGCACAGGGAGGTGGATGCAGTGTGGTACCACGATGGTGAATGGGATGGGCACAGGGAGATGGATGCAGTGGTACCACGATGGTGATTGGGATGGGCACAGGGAGATGGATGCAGTGGTACCACGATGGTGAATGGGATGGGCACAGGGAGATGGATGCAGTGTGGTACCACATTGGTGATTTGGATTGGGTGCAGGGAAGCTGACCTCAGTTCTGTGGATAATGGAGGAAAAGCCAGCCCTGAGAGCTAACCCCTGCTGCTAAACCATAATGGCAACATTTGGAGTTTGTTCCCTTCTCATCGGAGCAGCCTTGCTCTGCCGAGGCTCAGATGGATGGGAGTGACCTTCAGGAATAGCTGTTCTAATGTTTATTTTATCAGGACCCAGCAACGAAGCAGTGATGCTGCTGGTTAATTTTAACCCAGGCGCTGAGCAGCTGGAGGCCCAGCTCAGCAGAGCCCAGTAACAAATGCTCTAAAGAGGGGCCATGCATCATTGCTGGGCTGAGGAATGTTCCTGACAGGGAAGGCAGCGCTGCTTTGTGCCCTTAACTCCTTCAGGATTCTTTGGGGCTCCATGTGCTCTTGGCATTGGTATCGGGGAGGTTGGTGCTACCAGAGTTGGGGGCTGGCATGGCCCCCACCCCTTGCCCTGAATGCAGGCAAGAACCTCCACCCCTCTCCTTCCTGGAGCTCTTGCCCTGTCCCCATGGCACAGGGTGGGTGCTCTCTGTCCCTTGGGACAGCTCCTGGTCCCACTCCTTATCCCTCCCTGTGCCAGGCCCCATCTTTCCCCACTCTGCCCACAGGGGTCCCAGCCTCCAGTTGCCTTTTTGAGTTGTGTTTGAGCACAGAAGGACAGGGAGGTGTGTTGGTTAAAGTGCCAAAGGGTGAAGGGAGGTGGATTGTGTGGTTCTCCTGGGGTGGGAAAGGCTTTGTTGGCCACACAATCTGCTGCTGCACATGGGGCCTGGGGTCTGCTGTGCCCGCTCAAGTTCCATGCTGGGAGCAGGGACTGGAGCTGAGATGGGTGCTTGGCCTCCCATAGGGGAAGCAGTGCCAGGGTCTGGGGGGTTCTGGCCATGAGTCCCAACCTGGCTTGGGGAAGCAGCAGCTGTGTCTGAAGCACTGCACATGGAGATTTTATCTCATCCTAAAGATAAACAGAAAGGGAAGCTGGAGAACGGGCTGTCCTTGATAGGAAACACTCTCAGCTGCCCATCCAGCCTGAGTTACGGCCGGGATGGGAGACACCACAATGTCAGGGTGACTGGGACCAGCCAGTGGGAGTGAGATTCTCCTGTCCCACAACTTGGGCCCCTGTGTCCCCTCTGCTGGAGCTGTGGTGATCTCAGTCAGACACCACCAGCTCTCTAATGGTTTTCATGGTGTTTGTTTATAGGAGCAGGGGAGGCTCCCACCCTGTTTGTGGGGTGCATGTGGGAGGGCCACTCTGGCATGGAAAGTGTTTATCTTCAGCGGAGCCTTGACCCTGGTTCCAGGTGTGAGACAAATTCCCACTCTCCCCCCCTCGCTGTGCAGGATCCAGTTGCCCTCCACCTTCCCCAGCCTGGGTGGGCAGCCCTGCCCAGACCTGATGGTTTGATTACTTGTAGTGTTCTCTCTCCAGGTCTCTGAGCACAGTATGGAACCATTCCTGATAGGAAAGAAATTACCTGGGAAGGTGTCTTAGGGGCTGAGTGTAGAGCACCCTGAGAACACCAGGCCAGGCTGATTTGGGGCAGAGGGGGTGGCCAATATGAGGCCAGTGAGGCTGCAGTGCCAGCCATGGCAGTCACCCCCCCACACCTGAGTGCTGGCCTGGGAGAACTCACCCCCCCACCCACATGGATGCTGGGCAAGGAGAGGATGGGCAAGGAGAGCCAGGTCTGGCTTTTAAAGTGAAAAATAGAGTTTTTATTCAGTTTTTGCATAGTTGATTCATATCAAGGTAACATTCCCATTCCTCCCTGCAGTGTCTGCAGTGCCAGGACGGTTATCGAAGCCAATGCCCGGCTGTACCCAAGCAGGTTATTTGCAGCATATATTTATAGATTTGTTTTTTAGGTATATGGTGCATAGACAGCTTTGTGCTCACAGTATAAAATCTCTCTCTATGGAGCTGCAGTCAGAGGATGGTGACAGTAGGGGCTGGAGGGATCGTTCTGCTGCTGCCTCTGTGGAAATCGGCTCTGTTCCGGGGCTGCCAGCACTGTACAGAGGAGGGGGCTGGCACGGGGGTCCCGGTGTGCCCAGTGCTGGAGGACAGGCAGGACAGGGATGTTTCCACCCCACAGGGTGAGAGAACAGCAATGAAGTGAGCGACTGCCACAGCAGCCCCTTTGTCCTGTCCGTGCTCTGGGGGAGGAGCGTGGCGTCCGTGCCGCCGAGTCGGGGTCAGGCAGGGCTCTGGCAGTCGCCCTCTGGGGCCATCCTGGGCTAAAGCAGGCGTGGGGCAGCGAGGCAGGGTTTCTGCAGGCCATGGCAGCTGCTCACATGGGCTGGGGTGCGATGATGACGTTGCGGTAGCCCTTGACCCCCGTCAGCTGGTCACTCTCAAAGTCCACCATCAGCTTCTGCAGCCCCGACAGCCGCGGCATCAGATCCATCCGGAATTTGGCCTCTGCCTGCGGCTCCATCGGCTCCTCACTGTGGGAGGGCAGGGAGGCATTGAGGCCTGTCACCCTCAGAGCCCCTTGTCACCCCCCCAGGGCCCATGGTGCCGCAGGACAGTGCTGGGACTTCGGCAAGCAAAGACCTCTGTAGGGTGGCCAAACCCCTTCCCCAGCAAGGTCTATGGTAGGGATCCCCTGAGTCCACAGGGACCAGCATAGCCCTGTGGACTATGCCCACCCTGGGGGCTCCAGACACAGAAATCCACCCCCACTCCACTCCCAGCATCCCAGCCAGGTGAAGGGGGAACAGCTCTTACAGCTCCTTGACCAGCTGCCCTTCGGTGAGGCCGGTGCCCTCCACCACGAACATGCAGCTGTTCAGGGGCACTGCGAGGGGGTTCACCAGGCTGATCTCTGCCACCAGCTTCCGATTCTGCATTGGCTCTCCTAAAATCTGCAAGGAGGAGAGGTTGGACCCCAAGCACCACAAATCCTGGGGGCCTTGGTGCTCCCCCTGCCCAGGGGCTGAGGCAAGACCTTAGAGATTCAGGTCCCAGGGGATGCAGCCCTGCTCCGTGGAGCATGACCTGCTGCCCAAGCCCCAGGGGTAACCCCTCAGATGATCACAGAAACTCATTCCCTTCAAACCTGCCTGGGCTGGGACATTGGGCCCTTACCCTGATCTTGATTGGTGGATTCTCAACATAAATGTCCCTGACAGATACGATGATGTCGCCAGTCTGGTGATCGTTGAGGAGAGCCACCACCTTGATGAGGTTGTCCTGGGTCAGTTTGTCCTTGTACTCCTCATACAGGATGCGTAGGGGCACCCTCTTCTCTGGAAGGGGAAGCAGAGGGGTCAGCACCCGTGGCATGTCCAGCCCAGAACCCACAGTCCTGCACTGACACCCAGCTGCTGCTGGAATCGTTTGGGCTCCCCAGGAGCTTCTCCAGGTGCCTTGCAAGGATGGGGGAACTGGGGTTCCTGCAGGGCTGGGGTTCCAGTACTGAGTGCCAGAAGGGGCATTCAGGGTGTGGGGATGGGAAGGAGCCATGTCCTGGGGGAAGACTCCAGGATTGTGCCTGCACCAGGGGTCCAGAGTGCCAGCCCTTGGCAGCCAATGTGCGCACTGGGAAGCAGCCTGGACCCTGGCAACTGCCCTCACTCAGCCCTCAGCATTGTTTATCTGAAAGTCCTTCAGAGATGGGGCTGTCCAGGGGGAAGGACAGGGAAGGAGGCTAAAAGCAACCAGCTGCAGAACTGCCTGGATCATGGAGTGGCTGTGACCATGAGAAATGGAGCCTGACACTCATGAGGAAAGATTTGAAGTACCGTAGCATCAGCTGAGACTGTGGGGAGAGGAACAAGTCTGGCTTCCCACACTGTCACAAAGTGCTGGGGTGCCCTAAAGAAGGCAGTCTGGGAAGTCCTAGAGTTTATATTCTGAGGCAGCAGCTGAGGTAGAAGTTTCAGGAGCTCATGATTAATGTTTCAGAAAAAATGGTGTTGGATTAACTTTTGCACAGCAGTGTTAAGTACTCCAAAGGCCACAGGGCTCCTCTAGCAGGGTGAGAACGAGTCCCCACTCCCCCATCCAGCCCTGCAAAAGGCTTCAAGTACCAGCTGGTGCTTCTGCCAGAGCCACATCCCTCTCCTCTCATCTCCAGGGTGGCAAGAGCCAGCACATTCCTCATTCCTATAAAGCAGCTCAACACCTGGCAGAGCGCCGAGCACTGCATTTGCAAGAGGGCTGGTGAGGAGCAGGGCTGGGCGTAGGGTAAACATTTGGCTGTTCCAGGACAGCAGATGTGTGGCTTTTCCAAGTCCTGAAGGGTCTCTGCAAACTCACGTAAACCCAAACTCGTGTTTAACGAGCAGATGGTGATGTTCACGTGTGACAAGGGTGAGGAGGTTCGGGGGCCGCGCCAGGACAGCTCTGCAGCCCACCCAAGGAGACACCGAGAGCTTCAGCACTGCTGGCCAGCAAACCCAGTGCTTCTCACTTCTTCCAGCCTGGGACCACGCACTCAGGGCTGAGCTGGGCCAGTTCTGCTCTCTCTGGTGTGGGAAGATCCCAACAGAGAGCCCAGGCTAGCCCAAAGACTGAGGGAAAGCAGGAGGGATGCAGACAAGTGCCACAGAGTGCCTGGAGTGCCTAGGGATGGCAGCCTGGGAATGCCCAGCTTGCTCCCTTGGCATAACAGCTATAGCAGCAGTGGCTTGTCCAGCTCCAAATGCATTTCCAGCTTCTGGCTGAGCAATTTCTTCATCCTCTCACAAAGATTAAAAATCCACAGTGGCAGTTAACTAAGGAGGCTGCCCCAAAGTGGCACTGCCTACTGAGCAGCTGAACACAGGCTGACCTGACCCCAGCCCTGGTGAAGCATCTCCTTCAGGACTCTCTTACCTGCCCTGGGCTCAATGTCGACGTCCACAGGGTCGGTGAGGCCGCACTGGGGCCCGAGGGTGCCGTTGTGGCTGGTGGCGCGGGCGCACAGCGTCACCCTGCAGACACGCTCCTCGTCTGTGTTGTTGTGGACAACGGCAAAAACATCGAAATCGCTGCCCTTGTTTGCACCCTCTGACACCTTGATCCTGAGGTGCAGCCCCTCATCCTCCTCCCCGATGGATTTCTTCTGATGCTCTGCCTTCTCAAACACTGCCCGCTCCTCCTCAGACCCTGCGGTGCACAAAATTCCTGTGATTCCCTGGAGTACGGGGAGGCCTGGTCTGTTCAGGGCTGTTCTGCCCTGAACCCTGGAGCCCTCCTGCTGCAGTCATTTCCCAGCAGCAGCAGCATCCCTCCCTGGCCATCTCTGCCCCTGAAATCCCCCATACCCTCTGGGTATTTGTAGTTGTGGGTGATGTCCTCCCGGCTGTCCCTGCCTACGCTCTTGGTGCTGATGTGCTTCCCCACGTCTGAGGATCGGATGCTCTGCTTCTGCATCCCGTCGCCCTGCACCACCCAGTACACCACGTCAGCGTTCACCTCGGCGAAGATGAAGGGGATGTCGTACTTGAGCAGCATGTCACCCTCTTTGATGGCTTTAACGGGGGCTGGCCCGCAGCAGTAAACTCCTGCACGGAGCAGAGCCACTGTCACCACTCCAGGCTCAGCCACAAGGGGTGGCTGCGGTGGGGCGACCCAGCCATGTCAGGGTGTGAGGAGGATGGAGCTTCCGTGTGGAGCACGTTGTACCTTCACTCTTCTCCTGAGGCGTCGGGTCCAGCACCTGCCACCCGTCATAGCCAGCTGTCAGGTCTGGACGGGCCATCCATGACTCCACCCAGCAGTGGAAGTTCCTGCAAGGGAAACCAGCATGTAGAAGTCTCAGCCTCCCCCAGCACCTGCCAGGCTCTGGGAAAGGGGCAGAAGTAGCCCAGGGCTGGGCAGGAAGAGGTCCTGCTGTGCTGCTCACCAGATCCTGTCCCAGGAGTGTCTCTCCTGCTCCCCCTTCTCGTTGATGTAGCGGTCGATGGTCAGGTTGGCATTTGTGTCGTGGGCTGAGTTGTAGTTGGTCACCACCCGGCTGGGGATCCCCAGGCACCGCATGACTGCGGGGAGCAGGGCAGGGTGAGACAGGGGACCAGGTTTGCACCACTCCCACCCCACAGAGCCCCAGGTTTGAACAACTCCTGAGCTTCCCTTTGCCTGAGAAAGGGGTGCCTGGGGACTGATCCCCAGGAGAAGCCAGTTCCTGCATCTGCAGCACTCAGGCAAGCTGGCTGGGTGGCACCTGGCTCTGACAGCCTGACAGGTTTGATATTGCAGCAGAAAAAAGGCACAAAAAGCCTAGTGAGAGCTTTGGAGGTAGACTGTGGGCAGCCGTGCTGAACCCCAGATTTCATCTCCCAGCTGTCTTTCACTTTGCAGGGAGCTCCCCAGGGAGCGGAGAGGCAGTTACAGTGCTTCAAAGGAAGGCTATAAACCTCTGTGAGTTGCTGAAAATCCACTTTAGTTTTCTGCTATTTCTCTCCTCTAAAAAGGGTCTCGCCTGTCTGTGACACATCAATGCTCTCACAGACAGCGTTTTTCTTGGGGCGAAGCTGCACGAGCATATGTGAGTGTTTCCCAGCAGCAGCAACTCTAAAATTGTTCACTTCTTTTTCCCCAGTCTGATTACCCTTGTGGCCATGACATTATTTGATCTTAGTGGATTCGTGACTTTATTGCAAACTTGGCCTGAAAGCCACTTCCCTCACCCTGGCCTGCCTCAGTCCCTCCCTTGCTGCCTGGCTGGGGAGGCAGTGCTGATTGAAAAACCAGAGCCCTTTTCTATAATTTCTTCCCTCTATTTCCTGACAAATGAGAGTAATAGAGAGGTAATTGCAAAGGAATCATTGCAGGCTGATTGCAGCTCTTCCCTCTGGATGCAGCACTGGGAGTGGATGGAGGCTGGGGGCTGGGGTGGGAGATGGGGGGAGAGGGGTGACCCTGTTCAGTGGAGAAGGGGAGACCAGAGGCATCTGCTCTCACCAGTGCATGCCACAGCAGCAAAGACCCAGCACTGGCCGTACTTGACTGGCTGGCACCCAAACTTCTTCCACCTCTTGAGAATATCCACACTCCCAATCCAGGCCATGGGGCTCATCCCATCCTCGTAGCGGTTGTCCCACCGCCCAAACAGCACCCCTCGGTCCTCATCATTACAGTTCACCTGTGGCAGGACAAAAGGGGAAGGATGGAGGGGCAGGAACAGGCTGGGGAGGGAGGGAAAGAGCCTTTGCCCCACTCATATGTGCTGTCACCCACATTGACATCCTGTATCCATGCAAGAGCTCCCTGGGATGTGGGTGGACATGGTACTAATTAGGGATGAATTTTAGAAATACATCCTCCTGTCTGGGAATTTGGGAGCGATTATCCCAAAACTGCTTCTGGAATGGTCTGTGCCCATCCTTGCTATTTGTTTCCCCTAAAAAACCTCTTACACATACAGTAACAGTAACAGGGAAATGATGTAAAAGAGAGAGGAAACACCTCAGAGAAGGAAAATGGTGTAACTGGAGGGGGATGGCAAGTGCTGTCTGCCAGAGCTGTAGCTGGGGGGTGTTTGCAGCCCAGGGAATGTGGGGTGCTGGGGACTCGCTGCTGGCTCACCATGGCGCTCACCACCCTGCCGATGTACACGGGGTCATTGCGGCGGGAGCAATCCCGGTTCTGGTCCCTCAGGTGTTTGGGGTTTATGTCCAGCATGTTGAGGCAGATGGCCAAGATGTCATCCTCAAACTGGTGGAGAGCAGGGAGAAAAGGTTGTGTGAGGTCCCCACAGGGGCTCTGCCATTTCTGTCCTCTCTCTCTGGCTCACTGAGATGCCCCTGCCAGCAGAACTGCTGGGTGCAGGTGGTCACACCTCCTCAGGGTCCCCTCCCGGCCAGCATCCGCTGAGTGATGTCCCCACTGACCCCACTGAGCCTGTGAAGTCTGTTGGTGACCTCCTGACTATGTACTGGGGCTAGGTCTGGTTTCCTGCAACCACACAGGGGTCAGGGCATGGACCTGACCTCCGGGAAAATCTATTTCCCATCACGGCTGAGTCACAGCCCTTCCTTGAATTGAGAAGTGGATCCCATGGGGGCCCTGGGCACCCCCACTGCTGCGGGCCCCCAGCCCTTTGTTCAGGGAGGGTGGCTGAGCAACCCCTGTGCCCTGGGGTGCAGCTCAGGGTGTGAGCACTGCCTTATCGGCACTCCTGGCACAGTGCCCAGGAATGCCTTATCAGGCACCAGCTCCTGGCACAGCAGGGCCACCCAGATTAGGGACACATGGCCATGGGGCCCCCAGGAGCCACGGAGAGACACTCCCCTTGCCTTGTACGCTTTGAAGTCAGCACATTCCCTCTTGGAAATGAGATTCGAGTTTCTTTGACCCATGGCTGAACTCCAAGGTGCTGACAGCATTTGGGGTGCATGTTTGTGAGGGGCACACACACAGCACCAGTCCCTGTGTCCAGAGCTGCATGGCCTGAGTCAGCCAGGGCTCTCAAGGGTCCCAGGGGGCCTTTCCCACTCACCTGGCCAAAGTTCCAGGGGACAGAGAAGATGTAATCGCAGGTGCCCTGGTAGATCAGCCCGTCCTGGGACAGGACGTACTCACGGCGCTCGTTCTCATCACGCATGAAAACCGTGTCCTCTGTGGGGAGAGCAAGTGATGGGGACAGGGCCCTGCCCTGCACAACCAGCTTCCTGACCCCCTCCCTCTGGATGGATCCAGTGGGAAATGAGGCACCAGGGGCTGGAACTGCTCATGCCTTAAACAGCTGCTGGGGAATTTCAGCCCAGGTTGATTTACACTGATGGGAAAATTTCAGCGGGTTTGTGGTTTGCTTTTCATTCTTTCTCATGTCTCTGCCTTTCCTCCCTTTTATTTAATGGAGATAGATCTCTTCTCAGGAGGGGAGACCTCTGTGGGGGTGCACTGAGCAGTGAGAGTGGGTATGCTGGCTCAGCACAGCCAAAGCCATTTCACTCACAGCAGCTACTGCTGTGGAAATCAACATTTACTGGAAATGTTTGCAGAAGGAAACCCCACACATCCACCCCCAGGGCTCAGCACAGCCCTGGCTGAGCAGAGTTTCCTATGACCCCTTATCTCTGCAGATCCAGCGTGGGACGTTTGAGATCCAGGAAACCAGCCGGTCCAGGGGCAGGGGAAGGACATGGAGAGAGGAAAATCCCAAGGCTGTTGAACTTCACAGCACTGAATCGAACCTCCCCTCTGGGTCTGGCTGTCCAAATTTCAGCAGGACAGTGATATCCAATCACTGAGTCCACAGCTGGGTGCCTGGGTGAGGATGGGTGAGAATGGGCCTGGTGGGGGCAATTAGGGACAACTGGGGGCAATTAGGGACATTTAGAGGTTTTCCTCCTGTCCCCTGCCTGCCCAGGGCTTCACACCAGGACCACAGTGGTGAGCTGCCATGGGCAGCATTGGCCAGGCCATTGGGTGTTTGGGGTGGTGGCAAAGGGACTGTGTGTGTTGTAGGGTGGGGATGCTGCTCCTGGCCCCTGCTACTGCAGGGATTTTGTGGAGATGGAAGCAACGTGAGGCTTTCTGCTTAAACCTGCATTCAGACCAGGGCTTGGGACACCTGGGATCTGCACTAGGATGAGACCTGTGGGTGAGGAGCTTGGGGAGCATCTTGTGTTTGCCTGAGCCTTGGAATCCCTGGAGTCAGAAAGGTGAAAGCCTCACCTGGGTGCCAGGGGTTGAAGAGCAGCACGAAGTCTCCAATTTGGTAGCTGGAGCCCTGGTAGTCAGTGCAGGCCTCCAGGGTCATGCTGTAGCGGCCGATGCGAGCGTCGGGTGGGGAGCAGAGTGAAACAGAGAGGGATTCCCCATCCTGCTGCTGGACCACAGCACTCCAGCAGGATTCCTCTGGGCAGTCAGTCAGGACAAAGTGGGAGCTGGTTCCTGATGTCTCACTGGGGCAGGGCCCTGTCAAGAAGGAGTAGATCAGTTCTCCCAGTACTCCAGAGCCCCGTGCCATGGATGCTGCACCAAGGGGACCTGTTCCAAGCCCAAATGCCTGGATCTGGCTGTCATAGTCTGGGAACATTCACCATGTAGTACTGAGGGCACAGCCCAGCTGAGGGGAGCTCAGGCACGTCTCTCACTGTTTGCAAGGGACAGACTCGCCCTGTGGGGGGCCAGCAGAGCACAGGGGTGCTTGCCCCAGTGTTCACCCCAGGGCCAGGTCTCTGTCCCCAAATGCACCCTCTCCTCCGAGCAGCACTCTCGAGTCCCTGCACCCACGGCGTGGGGGCTGGCAGAGCCCTGCCATGAACCCCAGACCCCATCACTGGGTGCCCCAGCGTGTGTGTGCATAGCCCCAGGCGTTGCTGCAAACATCCCAGCATTAGGGATGACCTCAGTGGCCAAAGTGCCGAGCCTGGGACAGTGTGATCCTTGCCGGCCCCTCCAAGCTGCAGCCGTGGCCAAGCCACCTGCACTGAGCCAGCTCCAGACCCGCTCCCCGGAGCGGTGACGCCCAGCCCGGCCCTCCGGCTCCCCAGCCGTGCAGTGCCTGGCCGGCAGCCGAGGCAGCGGTGCCACTGCAGTCCCTTCTCCCCGCCGAAGCACAGCCCTGGCTGGTCCCCTGCCAGCCCTCGCCTACAGGCCAGTCACCAAAAATACTCGTGAACTCATGGAAGTGACACAGTTTCTCCTCTCGCCGAGGCTGGGCTGAGTTCACGCCGTCCTTTGGGCAAGAGCCAGCCCGGAGCTGCCGTAGGCTGGGCAGATACGGGAGCCTACCGCCTCCTCCGCCTCCTCCTCCTCCTCCTCCTCCTCCTGCTGCCTCCACAGCCCGTAGCATCCCCCTGGACTCCGGCATCTGAGCGGGGCTCTGCCAACACGGCTACTGCAAAAGCACAGCTCTATTTTCACTCTATTCTTCCTTCCCTCTTTCCTGTGGGAGGTGATACGTGACCTCGGTGGCTTTGCTGTCTCAGGATGGAGGCACAGGTCTGGCAGTCCTTGCCTTGACAGTCCGGCTCCAGCGAGGAATGTGGCGGGGCCGCTGCCGGTGGGGTGGCACTGCCTCGTGCCTCTGCGAGCACCAGAGCACCTTTGCCCTCTTTCTGCAATGCTGGGGCTGGGCTCCAGCCCAGGGGAGCCTCTGCCAGCCTGAGCCTGTGGCTACTCCCCCCGCAAAACCAGCCCGGGACCGCCTGGCTGTAGCATGGCCCGGAGAAACCCGGGGGTGGGCGTGGGTGGGCAGCCCCCGTGGGGCTCTGGGGCACCGAGGGAGCTGCTGGTTTAGGGTGCAGCTGGGAAGTGCTGGGTTTTGTTTTGTCACCAGAGCTTTTGGGATGGAAAAAGGAGCGTTTTACTCTGCAAGGAAACTTGGGTGCAGTTTTACTTTGAATTCTGGCCGGGTTGACTCAGCATGGTGCTTCAGCCCCAAAATAACTCCTGCCTGAGAAATAGTTTCCTCTCCCTTTGCTCTGAGCTGGCGGGGCCGAGCCCCTGCCCGGCGGCTGCACCCAGCCCTGGCTGTGAGAGCAGCAGCCCAGCCCCAGGCCGGGGGCTGCGCTGGGGGAGGGCTCAGTGGGAACATTTCCTTTCTCCAGTGTTGGTGCTTCCTGAGCAAACCCCACTCCGGGGATGAGGCAGCAGGGCTGGGTGTAAAGCCCATCAGCAGAAATGCTGGGATACCTCTGGCTGAAATGATACACTGCTGGTGTTTCTCAGAGGGGCAGGAGGGGCGGGCACGATCCTGGCGCCAGCCAAGGAACTTGCTGGCGAGCTAGAAGCTCTGCCCTGTCTCGGCCCTGGAGGAGGAGGAGGGAATGATGATCCTGGTGGCTTTTTGTTTTATTACTTCATCACTTCTGCTCTCATTAAGGAGATGAATTTCTACCTTTTTTTTTTTCTTATTGTGATATAAAAACTGTGCCCAGCACCAGCGTCTGCCAGGTGAGGAACAGGGACTGTGTGACATGGGGCAGGTGCCGTGGCACAGCTCCCGTGGGAGCTCTGCTCCCTGGGGCAGGGGCAGAGGGTGGTGACACCTACACAGCCTCGCGACACAAACGGGGCGGCACTCACCCGTCTCGACGTTGAAGGAGAGTTTGTCCACGCCCTCCTCGTAGCCGCGGCCCGAGAAGCGCAGGGTGATGCTGAAGGGCTGGCCCCGGCGCACCACCAGCTGCTGGCAGCCCATGTCTGCCGTGCGGTGCTCCCGCCCATTGCGGTCGCAGTGCAGGTCCCACGTCTCCAGCACCAGATCTGCAAAGGCAGCGGCAGGTACAGCTCTGGCCCTGGGACACGTCACACAGTGCCCACGCTTGGCAAGGAGGGGTGGCTGTAACCCATCCCGAGCCTGGGCTCAGACCACCTCCACCCACGCTGCTCTGTGCTCCCAGATGTGCCAGGAGGGCACAGTGACCGTGCCAGGCTCTGAGCATCCTTCCTTGAGGGCTGGGCTCCAGCTCTGTGCTGTGAGAGGGGCACAGCTTTGGCAGCCAAGCTCACAGAGACTTTTTGCCCTCCTGATCCAGCTCTATGCTGTGTTGTGCCATGGAACTGCCTTGGTGGATCACATGTGCTGCCAGAGCTGTGCCAGGCCTGTCTCCCAGCACCCAGCACCAGAGCAAAGCCCACTGCTCAGCTCTGCTCTCAGGGGCCCTTCCACCGGGGCTGCTGTCTGTGTGCCCCACTCCAAGCACATGCTGCTGAGTGAGACCAGGAACGTCCAGGATGTTCCTGTGCCTCAGCCAGGCCTCCAGCAGCCTTACTGTGCTCAGCTGCTGACAAATTGGTGAGAGCAATGTGAATTTGGTGACAGAGGGCATCTGATGCCCCAGACATAGGCAGGGTACTCTGCTCACAGCCCAGGCAGGGCTGTGTGCTGAAACATCAGCAGCCATGTCCCTGCCACCCTGGGCACTGTGCTGGAGCAATGAGACATCATTCATCACCACTTGAGGCTGCCGACCCCTGACTGCTCAGCAGTGACGTATTAATTACCAGAATAAGCAAAAGCATTCTGTGCAGGAGAGCCCACGACAAGCTCAGTGCCAGCGAGGGACTGGGGAGATCAATGAGCAATACTCAGCTTGCTGCCCCATGCCATGGCTCTCCTCAGCCATGCCCTTCCTAGAACCTGCTCTGGTAGTCACCAAGCCCTCCTTGGACCAGTGCCAAATGGAAACAGCAGCCCATGAGCTCACCATTCCCAGAGCTAAATGGAAACTCTGCTCCTGCCTCTCTGGGCAAGGTGACTGCAGTATGGGCCCAGTGGAGGGCAGTGGGCTTGTCACTGTCCCCATCACAACGTGAGAGCTGCTTGAACGGTCCATAACTAAGGGCAAGGTCCCCACAGCCAGTCCATGGGAATGGTGTAGTGGGGACAGAGCACAGACAAGCAAGTCCTGTCCCTCCCTGCCTCCCCCTCTGTGAGCAGCACAGCCCTGTGCTCTGCAACATGGACTGTACAAGGGGAATCTCATGACTGACATGGAGCCAAACTTGCTGACAGTGGCGTGTTCAGAGAACAGGATCAGGGGTCCTCCTTGTCCCAGTCACCCTGGGGTTTTCATCCTCAGCCGATTTAGCAAAAGGCAGATTTCTCAAAGCACAGGTGCCTCTATCCAAACCAATGGGTGCCAAGAGATGGGTGGGAAGGGGGCTGTGGTGCTTGTAGCAGCATCCTGAGCACTCAGGAGCAGGAGCCACCTAGGATGCTCGGGTCAAGAGGACCCAGTGTTAAGCTGCACCCGGGGAAATTTAGACTGGACATTAGGAAAAAATTCTTCACAGAAAGAGTGACTGGGTTTTGGAATGTGCTGCCCAGGGAGATGGGAAAGCTACCATCCATGGAGGTATTTATAAAAAGACTGGAGTGGTACTTAGTGCCAGGGTGCAGTTGATAAGGTGGTGTTAGGTCATAGGTTGGACTTGATGGTCTCAAAGACCTTTTCCAACCTAGTTAATTCTGTGACTCTGTAGCGGCTCAGCTATGTGTCTGTGTATCTGGCCCGAGGGACCTGCGTTGGTATTGCTGCAGCAGTGCTGGGAGCCAGGACAGCCTGCGGCACCGTGGCACAGCAGGGCAGAGCGATGCCGCCTCACCCAGCGGGCTGTGTGCCCGCGGGGATCACACAGACCCGTGTCCTGGGACTCTGGGGGCAGCTGTGTGGGAGGTGGGGGTGTCTCTACCCTGAAGAGCCAAGCGTGAAGGATTCCTGAAGCCCAGAAGTTCTTTTTTGTCCCCTCACGCCTGAAATCCCCTCACCTCACTGCCAGGACGTGGGCACACGCTCCCAGCCCAGCTGTCCACCCTCCTCTACCGGGAAAGCTTTAAATAGCACCAACTTCATTCTACGGGTACTGGCGACACCCGGCCGGAGGAGAGTCGGGAGGGAGGGAAGGGCACAGACCTGCGCGGACCCCGCACGGACCCTGCTAGGCTGGAGAACCCTGTCCCCCTTTAGCCTTTCCCGTTCCCCACCGCCCTTGGCTTCGGCTGAGGGTCAGGGACCGGCTCTAGCCCCAGGCGAGGAGGGAGCGGCGCGGGGGCACCGAGCACCGGCTGGGGAGGGCGTGCGGCGGCCGGGACTTCCCGAGGAGCGGCACCGAGCCCGGCACCGAGCCCGGCACCGAGCCTGGCACCGAGCGCGACACCGGCGCGGTCCGCGCCGCGCTCCTACCTTCGGCCATGGTGCGGGCTCTGGGCGCTGCCGGTGCAGCCGCCGGTGCACGTCCCGGGACCTGTCCCGGTCCCGCTGGCAGCGCTGTCGGTGCCGATGCCGGTCCTTGTCGCGGTGCGGATTCCGGAGGATCTGCCCCTCACCACCCGCTGTCCGGCCCCACCGCCCGTTCCATTTATCCCGCCCGCCCCCCCCGCACCCCCCCCCCTCCCCGCTCCGGCGGAGGGAAGAAAAGGAAAACAAAGTTTCCAGGAAACGGGCGGTTTTAGGTCCCACCTATTGAAAAACAACCACCACCACCCCCCCACCAAAAAAAAAAAAAAAAAAAAAAAAAAAAAAAAAAAAAAAAAAAAAAAAAAAAGAGAAAAGAAAAGCAGTGGGCGCGTAGCCCCCCGGGTTGGCCACGCCGGAGTCTCCCGGGACCCCACAGCCCCGGGTAGGAGATGGCCCCGCTGTCGATCAAGAGGAGGGCAGAACAAGGGGGCGGAGAGGGGCTGCGCGGCTTCCAGCGACGTGCCAGGACTCGGGACGGTTTTCTCCTTATAAAGTTCTCTCTCTCCCTCCTCTGGCTGCATCCCCATCCTGGCCAGTTCTGGTGGGATGCGCTTGCCGGGAATTGTATCCCCTTCTTGTAGCTGCATCCCTGAGAGATGGAGTCTGGAGGGAAAATGTGGTGAAAACTTTGCTGCTGGACAGCAGATGTGTTGGAAACAATGCTGGTTGCTCTGGTACGTGGAACTGTGCACACAGCAGTGGCCACACTTTCCCTGGAAGTCCCTGCCCCACGCACTGGCCATCCCTCTCCTGCCTGGGTGTCCCTGCCTCAGGCTCCAGCCAATGGTACCACCTGGGGCTGCCTGGCCTGTCCCGGCCCTCCCTGTGTGTCCTCGGGGTCACCCAACACCCCAGAGACCATCTATCGGGACAGAGGGCTGAGCCCCCACACCTCCATGAGCTCCTGGGGTTTGGGAGTGCACCGGTGCCTCAGCAGCAGCACGGCTTGTTATGAATAAAGCCTTGAGAAGTTTCTGGAATTAACTTTGTTTAGTTACTGGTTTTCCTTCGTGTGAGCTAAGCTTCAGGACCCAGGATGGGGGGGGGGGGGGGGGGGATGTTCCTGGTGGAGTCCTGAACTGATCCTCCTCGTCTGGCCCTTGGATAAATGCAGATGCTGCAGCCTGAGTGCTGGGAAGCCTCCTTAGCCTCAGGTCCCCTCCTGCTCCCCCAGACCCCTCAGCCCCTACCCCTCCCCGGGTTGGTGACTGGTGCATCACTCCAGGGCCTTTGTGGGACCTTGTGGGTGGTGCTGTCCTGTAAAGTGGTTGGGATCCATCACCTGGTGTGCTCAGGGACACCCTCAGGGGCTGTGCCCCACTGTCCTGGTGTGCCCCATTGCCCAAGTGAGGGGAGCAGCTGGATCTGCCCTCCCTACACTTGGGGTGGTCCCGGTCAGGGGCCCCCAGCTGTGGGCAATGCTCTGCTCAGGCACATCAGGACACATCACTGGGAGGGTCTGCAGTGAGTTGAATTCCTCCTCCAGCCCTACAAAGGGATTTTTGTACTGACAGAGTTGGTAAGGTCTAAGCATGCCAAGGACAGACCAGAAGTCCCACGTGGGGATGCTCCTGGTGTGTCCTGCTCTGGGGGCACAGGGCTGGTTTCACAGAAGCACTGCCTGCAATGCAGCCATGGCTGGGGGAGTCCCATCCTCCATCACCTTCTTTAAGGGAGGTGGGGAGGGACATTGGAGCAGGAGCAGCAAATCCTTGCTGAGAGAAAGCTTGGGACAGCTGGTTTTAATGGAAACAATTCATGTACTACTCCACCATGTATTTGTAGAGGCTGGGGGTGTGCAGATCATGGTGGGGGGCCTTTGCCAAGTACACAGCTGGTGCCAGCAGGGCCCTCCTCACCCCAGCAGTGCCAACTCACCACAGAAAGATGCACACAGGAATAGCCTGACAGTGCTGCCCTGTCAGTGTGCTACTCTCATGCTCGGGTCTTGCTCTCCTTGCTCAGATTTGAGAAGAGACACTGAACATGACACCCTCTTCCTCTTTCCAGACCCCTTGGCCCTTGTGGGCAGCACTGGGTCGAGTTGTTCCCATGGATGCAGGGAGGGGTCAGTGGGGGTGAGGGTCCCACAGGCTGCCCCTCTCTCTGAACATCAGGAATTGCTGTCCACTGCCAGGCTGCTGTGATGCCTGGGGAGGGCTGATGGCCATGGGAGCTCACAGCTGGTGTCACCACCAAGGCTTCTTGCTGGGCACAGGAACCTCTGCCACTGGCATTGACAAGTGCTGGTGTGTCTGGGCTCGTGCTGCAGGGTGCTGGGTTTGGCTCTGCCTGCACAAGCCTGCTCTTCCTTCCTCCTGCACCCAGAGTGACCTCTGGATGCACTCTGCAGCGGAGGTGCACTCTCAGGATGTGTTTGCCTGAGTTAATGTGTGACAGCCAGAGAGCACCACAGGCAGCAGAAGAATTGGAAAAAGCCATTTCTCCCTCAGCTTGGAAGCACGAGGAATTTGTTGCCATGAGGGGTGTAGGGGTGTGTGGGATGTGTGGGACTGGGCAAGCTGGGGTGTCTGATGCTGGGCAGGATGTTGGGATTATCTTCTGGTTTTCTGGCCAAGCACAGAGCAGGAATGACTCACAGTACCTGTCCCTGCTCTGGCACCTGGGGAAGAAGTGGCAGGAGACAAGTGCCTGGCTGTCCCCTGAGGCTGTCTCCCAGGGCTGTAGTCTAGTTTCAAGCCTGAAGTTCTGGTTTTCTAAAGTTCTAGTTTTCTGATGTTTTAGTTTTCTGAAATTCTTTCCCAAGAAAAGTGGGAAAACATCATAGAATGTTTTTGTAACAATATCTATATTGTACATTCCTTCTAAGAAGAGGGATTTCTTTTGATGGCCCTCTAGTTTGACCAATCTAAGTGAAGAAATTTGCCTTTCTTTTACCAATCACATTGGTTTGTGGAAAATTATATATAAGAGAGAACACTCCCTAACAAAGTAGCAATATTAGCCATCTTGATAATTCAGAGTATGTGTCATGTGTTACCAGAAACAGTGACACAGGGCTGTCCCTCCGGCTCTGTCCTGTTAGGGCTGTCCCTCAGGAGCTATCCAGGGAGCTCTGGGCTTGGTCCCAGCACCTCACCAAGAGGAAACCTCCCTTGTTTCCATCTTTAGTGTCCATTTCACTTACCACCCTGTATCGTGGAGGCATCTGTCTGCCCAGGCACTGGAAAATGCCGCCCATGGTAAGCCAGCCACACAGCTGGTGTTATTTTTACTCTCCTTACTAAGACAAGGTTGCATTAAGAGGGTGTTTGCACTGCTGAAGCCCAGAATAACTCACCATTTGCTCAAGGTGTTCAGTGCAGGACTGCGACTCTCCTCGCTCCCGCCCCGCTCCTGGAGCTGCTTCAAAGCGTGCCGGCCCCTGCAGTGCCGCTCCCGGCCGTGTGTCCGTGTGTCCCGCACAGACAGAGCCGCTGTTTGCTCTGCTGGGTGTGTGCCGGGGCGGCTGCAGCCCCTCCAGCGCCCGCACATCCTGACTCAGTTCCTTGTGCAGGCAGATAAACAATCCGTGAAAAGGGGCAGTGTCTGCTCTGAGTGGCCCTGTTAAATCGTCAACCGACTTCAGGAGCTCTGCCCATCTCCTGCGGTGCTTCTCGCCCCGGGTATTCCCCAGAATCAGCCCAGCCGCTGCTCCTGCAGCCCGAGGCCGGGGCACCTGTGTGCTGCTCGCCGGGGAGTCCGGCATGGTCCCGGCGGAGCGTCTGGAAGGGGCCCTGCAGGGACGTGACTTCGGGACAAACAAAGTGTTTTATGTCCATGATGACAGGGCCAGCGGGGAGCTCTGGGGGCTGTGTGGGCATCCTGGCTTGCACTATGCAGTAACTCCCTCTCTCACACCTCCGGTCTGTGAGCATGAGGAAATGCTTCCCAAAGCGGGGACAAAAGCCCTGGAGCTGCTCCATATGTGGCTAGCAGAGCCAAGGGCTCGGCAGCAGCCGCACACAAGGGTCCAGAAGGGCACGCAGGCTGGGGCGAGGGAGGATGGTGCTGGTGATGGCATCACGCGTGGTTTGGTTGCCACAGCAGCTCTGGCGCTGGGCCAGCGGCTGGGCAGGACGGGCTCAGTGCGGCGCGGGGCTCCCGAGGTGATGGGGTTCAGAGCCCGCAAAGGGGGGCTTTTCCCAGCTGCGTGCGGCTGCCTGCCCGGCCAAGCCCTGCAAGCCTCTCCTTTGGGAGGACAAGTGGCTTTTTAAGGAAGAGCAGGTTGTTTTTCCACCTGGCCCCCCAGGCAGGCTGGTGTGCTCCGGTGTCGCAGCCACGGGGCAGATGCGGTCCCTGGAGCTGACGAGCCCGGTGCTCTCGGGGCAGGAGGAGGGATGTGCGGTGGGGTCGGACGCAGCCCGGGGCTCTGGCTCCCAGCTTACGGCGCAGGCTGAGCCAGAGGCTGTTCCCGAAAAATGCGGAGCCTTAACCAGCACGGCCTGGAGGGATCGGCCAGCAGCTGATAAGCAGCTTCTCTTGGGAGTCCTGGAGCAAGGCACCCCCTCCCGCTTCCAGGGGGGATCAGGAGGAATTCATTATGTAACTGTCTTTGGTTTTAGGCGGAGTCTGTGTTTTTATTAAAAAGAAATGAGAGAAAAAACCCTCTCAAAAGTCTCTGGGGTTATTGGGTCTGCCAGCACTGAGGGGGCAGGAAAGCTGGGGGCTTCCCTGGCAAGGCTCCCAAGCAAGCCCCTGGAAGGTGGGTCCTGTGTTGGACAGCAGCAGTGCATGCAGGGGAGGTGGATTCTCCAGCTGTGCCAAACCTTTCCGTGCTGGTGGCCCCAGGATGGCCACAAGGCCAGTCCCACTGTGGCAGGATCCCCAGCACTTGAGAGTGGGCTGCAGTGCTGCAGGATGGGCTCACGTCCACTGCCAGGATAGCTGTGAGCCAAACACAATGTTTTGCAAACTGATCGGGCTGTACCTGGTGCAAACTGAATTCCAGCCTTCGGCTGTCATTTCCCAGCAGTTTCTTGGAACCCCCACAGCCCTCCCTCTCCAGGTCGTCTGTTCCCCCAGGGCACCGCTCCCCCGGTAATCCCTCACCACCTTCACAGCTTACAGGCCCCAACGGGTCTGCAGGGGGAAACAAGAAGGGTCTGTGCTCCTCAGCTGGTGCATAGAGTGTTTGTGCTCCTCTGTGAGTTCACATGTCCAGATTTAATGCCTGCAGCTGGGTGGTTTCCCCAGGGCTAACACACGAGCCGTGTGTGTCCCGATGCAGGTCACCTGTGCCTGACTGTCCTGTGTCATCTTCCCAGGGTGGGTGTCTGCAGGGCCCTGAGCAAGCACTGGCAAAGGCGTTTTCCATCCATCCCCCGGGATGCAGCACAGCTGGGATTTTGGAAGGCAGCTGGGTTGGCCTTTCCCTGGCCAGCTCAGATCAGATTGAGTTATGTCCAGCCCTCGGAGCTCTACCCTTTGGCGTTACCCTTCATCCTTCCTGTTTTCCTCTGCTATCACTGGTTTCTTTGGTTTTCTATTTCTTATGGCTATCCTGCAGCTCCCCAGAGCACCAGCAACCCCAGTTCAGTGACAGGCAAGACCTCTATTTGCTCTGCCAGAGCAGGTGCTTGGAGGTAATGAAGCTTCTCAGGGATTCCTCTGCTCGCAGCCATGTCCCAAAGCCAGGACTGAGCTGGTGTCCTTGTCCCACAGCTCAGCTCCCTCTTGCACCCAGAGCTGCCTCTGTGTTTACCTGCTGAAACCAGAACCACTGCCCTGGCTGTCACCCAGGAGGACAAATCCAGGCAAGACTGTGTTCCCACTGTGGCACAGACCAAACCCCCAACTTGTGCTTCTGAACTCCCATGGCTGTTTGTGGCTGAACCCCAGTTCCAGGGGCTGCCAGGACAGGAATGGTCCTGTGGTGGCTCTGCTGGCACCAGAACTGCTGGGGGGCCCATCTGGGGGGCTCTGAATTTTCCCACATGCTGTTGTCACTGCATCTCTGCCTTGTCACCCATTTCCCATGCTTTCCCCTTGACTGGGACAGGGCACAGCTGTGGCAGTGGCTGGGAGCGTGGGAGCCCCAGTGCCTCTTGCTCTTCCTCTTCTTTTTTCCGCTTTCCTCTGTCTTGTCGTGATTGAACCCTGTGACTCTCCAGCCCCCACAATTTGTAGGGCAGAGCTTGATGGGAATCTGGTGGTGAGGAGGAGAAGGAGGAGGAGGAGGAGGAAGAAGAATGCTGTGGCTGTCTCTGGTCAGAGCTCCCCTCTCAGCACCAACCCACGTACTGTCTGCTCTGCTGGAGCAGGGCTCAGGAACCACAGGGGGAATGGCTGACCCAGGAACTGCCATGGGGTCATTCCCTGGGGCTGGGATTTGTGCATGATCCACTTCTCTGAGCTGCTTTTGTCATCTGCTGCGTCCAACATCTTGGACCTTTTTTCTTTTGGAAAAAAGTATTTCCTGAGTTCTTGTGGGAGCTTCCCTCCATGGTTGGAGGGTGCTCTGCAGCCTGGCACTGCCAGACCCCAACCAGTCCACACTGCTGGATCCCTGCCAGCCCCTGACAAATGATTTTGCCATTTCACAACAGAAAGGAGACATTGATTAACTCCTGTACTTGCCTTTCTGGAAAGGTTATGGCTTAATTGGTCAAACTTGGGAGTCATAAATCATGTGTTGAAGGATCAGCAGAGATAAGAAAATTTTTGCAGAATATTGCAAAACACTTTTTGGTAGGAGGGAAGGAAGGATCCAGGTACGCTCACTCAGCTGTGGGGGTTGACAGCTCTTCAGTGCACAGGACTCTTCCAGGGAAACGATTCACCCTCCAGCCACAGGCTGGAAATTCCCTTTCTGTTATCACTTAAACTCAGGATTTGCAAAATATCCTTTTTTATTTTACTTATGGAAAAGAAAACAACAGGAAACTCAGTGTTTGCTTTATTCAGAAGAATTATAATTCCATCTGGTTTGAAAAATGACTCTTTTTCTTGTTGGAAAATGCTATTTCTCCAACCTAAAAGCCGTAATGGGGGAAATACAGCAGATCAGCTCTCAACAGAGCAGAAAATTGAGCAAGGGATCTGTCAGGCTTGGCTTGGAATAATGCTGGAGACAGAAAAGAATTTTGGCTCTCACAGTGAGGTGGGCCCCATCCAGGTGGGCATGGCTTGCACTGGCCACATGGGATGGGGAGTAGGCACACTCAGCTGTAGGGCTGATGGGGAGCAAGGACATATCATGAAGAGGTAGAAATGTCCTGGCTCAGTGACCTTGGTGTCATTCAGGACGTGGCATTATTAGAACTCTAGGCTCTAGGACAGGCTGTGCAGAACCCAGAAGCCAGTCCGGGTTTTCTAGGACAACGACTTTTAAACCAAAAGGAATGGGACAGACTCAGCGACCAGGATTTCAGTGGAGCAGGGACAGAATTGTCAGTAGGGAAATTAGTGTTGAGCTGGGGAAGATGGAGTCTAAAAAAATCATGGGGAGAAGTAAAGAGCAGACAATTGGGTAGGACTGTGAGTGGTGGCAGGCAGAGGTCCTGTGATAGGGCAGGGCCGGGCTCGGTCCCATTAGTGCTTCAGTAATGACCCAGACAGGAGGAGCGTGGCCGCGGGGGGCAGCTGGGGCCGCAGGGAGCTCAGCGGGGCTCGGCTTCGGGATCTGGCAAAAACAAGGCTGAGGGGGGTATGAGTGATGCTCAGCCAGACTGGGATGGGCGAGTGCCCTTTGCCGAGGCACAGCATCCCGCAGGGTGCGAGCCAGGACCGTGCTGGGCTGGGAGGAGGACTGTGTTTTTCTGGAACGGCCTCCAAGGCAGAGATTGCTTCTCCTCTGATGTCTCTTGATTAGCTCATGCTGTGGCTGCCCAGGGGGGCGCCGGCCAGTGCCTGGCCCCGGCAGTCAGGGTCCCGCCTGCCTGGGACAGGGTCTCTGGGGACCTCAGGCTGCTTTGGACTGGGATTGGCATGGTCGCACCCAGGCCAAACAGGTCCCAAAGGCTTCAGGACAGCGCATTCCCAAAACAGAGTGGGGAGGCTGGGCAGGATGACACCACTCTGCTCATGTACTGGGAGGGAGAACAGGAGACTGAGGCACTTCACCCTTACAAAAGGGTCCTTTGAGCAGGACCAAGGTGCTGGCAGCAAACAGGAGAGCCAGGCTGTGGGCACAGCCCATGTAGGGGGCACAGGGGGCAGTTGAGCTGCTTGTGGGCACTGTGCTGCCCCAGCAGCTGGCTCTCAGTGGGATACAACGTCTCACTCTCTTCCATGAGATCCATCCAGGTGTTTCTCTTCAGGTTTATTAATGTTAATGGAGTTAGACCCGTGTTAATGAGCACACACAAACCCAGGGCCCACTGCTGTGGCCCAGCCAGGGCTGCAGCAGCAGCACAAGGATGGTAAAACCAACCAACCAGTTGGTTTTACCAACCAGTGGAGCAGGGAGCTCAGTCAGTGACAGGAACATCTCACAGGTCTGCACTCCCATGGGATGCTCCAGGCACAGCTGCTAATGTGGGAAGGCTCCTCACTGCCTGAGACAAGGCTGGCACTGGTAGGGATAAAGGCACTTTATGGGAGGATTGCTACACCTCTGGTAGATTGTGAATGAACCCTGTGAGCTGGTGATGGAATTACTGCTGATCCATGGCAGGGAGAACACTAAGGAAAGGGAATCAAAGATTCTGGGACTGAGCATGGGGTAAGAAGTTCCAGCATCCCACCTCTGAGCATGGGAAGTCTCATCCAGTCCGTGATTGATAATTATTCAGCTGGACCGAAACAGCCCCAACTGGAGGAACTGGTTACTTGGTACTTGCTTTAGCTGAACTTTCAGTGTGGTGGTTCTCCAGGTAGATGATCTGGTGGGCCTTTTCGGACAAGCAGGGTGGTCTGGGACTCTGCAGGTCCCTGGGCAAAGCCAGGCTTGCTGCTGGGGCTTCTTCCATGGAGTTCTGTGAATCTGAGTCTTCAGAGGAGAAACTGCTCTGGCTGGAAATCTGGAAGTACTGGGCAGCTTCTGCCCGTGGCCCTGCTGGTGCACCAGCTGTGCTGGGATCTGAGGCAGTCCCATGGGGCACAGCAGTAGGACGTGGTGGGTCAGCACCTGGAAAGCGTGTCCAGGGAGGCAGGGTGAAGGGACGCCTCCTGAGGGGCTGGCTGTGCTCCTGGGCAAGGTGTCCTGCTGCCCCAGGCTGGCTTTGTTCTTGGGTTTGGGATGGGGGGTGTCAGCAGAGATGTGGTGGTGAGAGGTGTGGGCACCCTGAGGCCCCAGCCGGCCATGGGGCTGCAGAGAACTCTGCTCCACACCCAGCGTGGAGTCAGGAGTGGTGCTGGGCTGGGGCTGTCCTGGCCCCTCAGGGCTGGTCTCTGGCTGCTCTGCCAAGCCCCTGCCCCCCAGCACTGCTGGCTTGGGGCTGGGGGCTGCTCTGCACACTGGGACTTCCTTGTGAGGGGCTGCAGACCCTGGGTTGGGGGGGCTGGAGGAGTCTCCCTGCCCATCAGCTTGTGCTCCCCAGGCCTCCTGAAGTTCCGCCAGCATCTCCTCCAGGACCTGCCGGGTCTCCTGGTACCTGTGCTGTGCCTCTGTCCAGGCTGACAACCCTTGGCTGCTCTGCATCCTGCGCACCTGAGCCTTCATGTCCTGCAGCTTCTCCAGGGCAAACTCCACGGAGAGCTTTTGGAAGGATCTCTGCAGGCAGCGCAGTGCCTGGCCCTCCCCACGCTGCGCCCGGGCCGAGCACTGCCGGCACTCCAGCCTCAGCCCCGCCACCTGCAAAAGGTGAGAGTGGCTGGTTTGGTGGCCACCAGCAGCACCATGTCGTGCAGGGGAAGATCTCCTTCACCCACCTTGTTGGAGAACTGGACGAGCTCCTGCAGCAGCTCCTGTTCTGCCTGCCGCCGCTCCAGCTGCTTGGAGAAGCTCATCAGCTTTGTCTGGAAAAGGGCTGCAGCCTCTTGGAAGGCATCTGCCTCAGGGAACGTTGTGTCTCGGACTTCAGCTGCCTCCTGGCACAGGGTCAGGCCATGCTGGTACCGAGCCTGCAGGGACAAGAGGAAGGAACAGCTCCACACTTGGGAATGTGCACACCTGGGGTATGTGCACAGGGTGATGGGCCACAGGTAGCACTTGACATCGCCATTGCAAGTGGATGGGAAACACTTCTGGGCAAGTGAGAAGAAACAAAGCAGTGGGATTCTCCAAATCTCTACTCTGCCCTGGTCTGGCCTGGTTCAAAATGCACCAAACGCACCTCCTGTCCTGAGTGGGGTCATAGTGCCTCACCCTCCCTGCAGGGTGTGTGACTAAAGGGCCTACACATCCAGGGGAACCAGAAGATCCTTATCACCATTTATTTGTTGTCTGATGGATGCCCAGGCTTTGTAGGAAAAGGAGCTGCATGGATGGAGTGCAGCAGGGGTTGGGGACAGCACATATCAAGGAACAGTGCAGCCATCCCCTCACTGGAGCAGAACTGCCCAGAGTCCCCACAATGCTGAGCTTGACAACTGCAGTGACTCAACAGCTCAGGGACACCCAGCTCTGCCCAGAAGCCTCTTTCCAAACCCAGGGGATATCTGTTACAGAAAAGCCCTCTGGACGTACTGTGGCCTGGGCAAGGAACTCCTTGAAGTGCTCGTCAGAGCCCTGGCAGCTGTCGGGACTCCAGTCCTTGGTGCCCATCTCCTGTAGCCGAGCTGCTGCCTCCCCATCCAGCCAGGAGCCCAGCTGTGAGAGAGGGAACAGGGATCAGGCAGGACAGGCCACGGAAGCAGCAGCAGCAGCGTGTCCACAGCACCTCCCCTTCCTGCCTGGCCAGGCATCCCAGCCCAGGCTCAGTCAGACACAGTCGCCAGTAATGAAAATCAAAGCTCAGGCAATCCTGCCATTCTCCAGACTTCCACCCTCATCAAAAACAAAGGAAATGTGACCAAAACACTCAACCATGGAACACCACAGAGGGCAACTTCAACTTGTGGCACCTCAGGGACACCCAGCTCACCTTGCCAAACTCAATCTCGAGCTCCCGGATCTTGCGGAGGAGCTCCAGGTGCTCCAGGCAGCTGTTGGACTGGGACACGAGGTTGTGAAGTTCTTCCTCCAGCTGACTGTACAGCCCCTCAGCCAACTCTGTACCGGTTCTGGGGTGGGGAGGAGAGGGGCCATCAGTGCCAGGTGAGCTCACGGATGCACAAGGTGGAGGGCAGCAGGTCTCTTGCTCATCTCCTGACCCCAGCCCTGCAGGCTGCCCAGGGCATGGAGCAAATGGATGGCATGGACCATGGGATGGGAAAATCCCATCTATCAGGGCAGCCCAGCCCCACTGAGAGCAGGGAGCAGGAGGGAGCAGTGGATCAGTGCAGCCTGAATGCACAGACTATGGAGCAGCGTGGCATGGCTGGACCAGTGTGGCATCACCAGATGGGTGCAACATTCCCAGCTGAGAGTGACATCACCTCTGGGTGAGTATGGAATGGCCCAATTACAGCACGGCTGAATGACTAACAGCATAGCCAGATTACGGCATCACTGGATGAGTATGGCACATCCAGGTGGGGGTGAAATTACTGGATGACTACAGCATGGCCAGAGGAGCCATGCACGGCCAGATTATGGCATCACTGGATGAGTGTGGCATGGCCAGACAAGTGCGACATCAGCGGACGATCGCGGCATGGCCGGATGAGCACAGCACAGCTGGCCGGGCGCGGCACGGCCGGGACTTGGCCCCATCTAGTGGCTTTTCCCGAGCCCAGCCCAAGGCATCGCTGCCGCTATTGCAGAGCAGTGACAGACCTGGCCCCGCCTGGGGCAGGAGACCCTCTCAGGGATCTGGCACCAGTGAGGATGAGGGGACTCCTGCAATGGGCTGTCCCGGACATGTGGTGCATGCTTCCAGAGCAGGACCGAGCATAGCAATAGCTTGGGCTCATGGGGATCGGGCTGTCCATGGGGAGGTGGCTCTGTCAGCCAGCAGGAGCCGGGGGTCCCTGGCATTGGCAGCCCTTGACCAGCGGGGCTGCCCCGTCCTACCTGACGTGGTCGGAGGCGCAGAGTCGAGCGGCCTCCCTGCGCAGCCTAGCCAGCACGAACCCACCCTCGCGCTGCACCCGCACCAGCTGAGGGTCACTCAGCAACTTCTGCATCAGCTCCCGGTGCCTCCTGATGCCCGCGGCCGCGTCCTGTGGCGGAAGGGAGGGTCAGACAAGCGTCTTACCTGGGGTCTCGCCTAGGGTCTCAGCCAGCACAGTACCGGTACCTGGGGCTGCACCCCAGGCAGGAGCAGAGGGGACAGGAAACAGCCCCATGGCCAGGAGCAGCCAGCCAGGAGCGATTATGCCAATTTTTGGGCAACTGGAGTGAAATGTTGCTGTGGCTGCACTGCAGATGGGTCCCCAGCCTCTGGTGCTGCCACCCCTGTTACCTGTGTCCCTGCCAGTGCATTGGTGTTCCGCAGCTCCTGGATGCAGCGCTGCAGCAGCTCCGATGCCCGCCTGAGGCTGGCTGTGAAGGGCTGCAGCTTCTGTGGGGGACACACACGGTGGGTCAGCAGGGGCAGCCTGCCCATGAGGAGGAGGAGGAAAAGTGCTGGGACAAAGCAGGAAATACTGTGAGGCACAGGGTTAAAGGTGATGGGGAAGGGAGTGCAGAGGTGGATGGGCAGCTGCAGGCAGGAACAGGTAGGAAAGGAGCTCCTGTGCTCAGAGCCCTCGTTTTCATTCCCCTCTCCCAAGCCTTCATGTTGCTTTTTCAGGGATGTGTGTGGGACATGTAAGATGCAGTGGGGACAGAGGGACACGGGGGAGGTGAGGCAATGGCTCATGGCGTGGTAACAGACACCTGGAAGAATTGAACCCACTCGCCGTGGCAGTAGGGGAAGGCACCGTCCAGCTCTGGGGGCAGCTGGGAGCTGTCGACGTGGCGGCCCAGAGCCTTCAGCGATGTCAGGGTCTCCACCTGCAGGGCACAGGGCTTGTAAAGCTGCCTGGAGCAGGGAATAATCCCCTATTGCACCAGCTCAGGGGCAGGGACAGGCTCACCTGCACCCCGGACAGCTTCTCACGGTGGGAGACCAGCTCCTTCTCAGCCAGGAGCAGCATGCTGTGGATGCAGCCTGGAGAGACACTCTGTGGGAGGCAGGGGAGAATCACCAGAGAAAACCCCACACACAGCTCTCAGGTCACCCATGGCAGTGCTGGGTTGGCTGAGGCTGGTGAGCTCATTGCAAAGGAAAAGGCTCTCAAGCTCACTGGTGTGGGAGATGGGAACACGTCACTCAGGCCATGACCTTGTCCCAGCTTCCCTGGCAAAGAACCATGGGAAGAGCCTCATGAGTGAACCCCTTCTCTCACATCAGTGACACTTCTCCATGTGAGGAGCATCAAGGCCAATGTGGGTTTTATCAGGCATACAAAGGCAAAGGGTGCTGCAGCAGGGGTACCCCATAGCCCCTGGACAGCACAGGGCACTCCTGTGGCACTACCTGGGCACTGGCACAAGGGCTCTGCCACGATAGTGGATTGTCACTGTGGAGCCCATTTCCTGGTGAATTCACACAGCAGGGTGCTGGAGGGCTCTTGGTGACACCTGCCAGGTGGTGGCAGGGCTCAGAAGGGACCTTTGGGGATCACATGGATAGAGGGCACAGGGGAGGCTCTGAGGGACCCCCAAAGGGTGACAGCACTCCCTCCCAGACAGGGGCACCCCTGGCATGTCTATGGCACAGACACACAGAGCTCGGTGTACCTGGACAGAGCGGAGGGCTGAGAACAGGACAGGAGCGGGCGGCTGCTTCCGGGCATCCACCACAACCGTCAGCCCCTCCTTTGCTTCTCGCCTCTCACTGTTCTTCACTTCTTGCCTAGCAAGGGGAAACACAGCAGGAGTGGGGGTCCTTTCCTGGGGCAGGACCCTTTCAAAGCCCCCTCCCACATTCTGCACGCCCAGGCAGGCAGGAACCCGCAGGCAATGCCCCTGCCAAGGGCTCAGAGCATGTGCCTCTGGCAGGGGCATAGTCCAGGGTGCTGGGGGATGTGCCCAAACCAGACTATGTGGGATGCTGGGCATCCATCCCAACTTAGCCTGGGAGCCTTCTGGGAGCCCTGAGCCATGCAGCAGCTGGGGGTCACTGGCAGGTCCTGCTGACCCTTACCTGGGGAGGGAGCAGAGGTAGAGGATGAGCCTCGCCAGCTCGGCAGCTGAGCACCACGCAGCCCGCCAGGCACTGCTGCTGGTGGTCACCAGGAGGAGGGCCCTGCCCAGCCTGTCTGAGCTCCCTGTGGGGAAAGGGTGAGTGACCCCTTTGGCAGCCACCTGCCAGACCTGAGCACCCCACAATGGGCTGGAGTAACTGTCAGTGCTTCCTCAGCCCAGGGCCTGCCATGATGCAGCCCCTCTGGCCCTTCTGGAGGGGGAGAGCCAGCCTGAGGGCGTTGCTCTCAGCATGGACGTCTGGAATTCCAGAGCTGCTGGGGACGTTTTTCCTGAGAAAAGGATGGGTTTTGTTGCTGCTTTTTGGTTCCTGGGAAAAAGAAGGAGCCAAATGTTTAGTATTTGGCAGCTAAAGCTGAGCAGCTTCACTGGAGAGGAATGGTGTGGGAGGGCTTGGGGTGGCTGGGACTGGGGCAGCTGCTCTGCACAGGCTGTCTGCATTTATGATTTTAATGTTTTTGCCCAGCTGAAAGGAAATTTTCCGCTTGGAGTATTTCTGGCCTCCAGCAAAGCCCTGAAACCTTCCTCCAAAACACCCTCTCCAGCAGCCTGTGTTTCCATCCAGAGGCCTCTCCTGCCATTCCCCGGGCTTGTGGTGCCAGCAGTACCTGGCAGGCAGATGATGCCTGAGCGCAGCAGCCCAGCGTGCAGATCCTGCCAGGCTGGAGGCTCCCGAGCAGCAGTGCCAGTGCTGGGCACAGAGGGACCATTCTTGCAGCTGGCACTTTCCAGGGACCGTTCCTCCGTGGGAGCAGCAGTAGCTGCATTCGTACCTGTGCACAGGATAGACGAGAGAGAAGCTGGCGACACTCAACAAAGCAGAGGAATAGCAAAGCCCCAGCAGTGCCTGGCCAGGTGCCACAGCCCCACAGGATGGTACCTTTCCCTGCTGCCCTGGCTCTGCCCATCCTGGGTGAGTAGATGGCCGACATCTTCTTCCAGGCTCCCTCGTGCTGGCTGGTGACTCTTTCATCCCCGGGGGCTGCCCCGAGCCGCGTGCCCTTCAGGAAGGAGAACTTGTGGCTGGAACCTGAGGGGAGCCGGGGGCTGCCCCGCTGCACCAACCCCCCTTGCCCCGGCACCCCAGGAGCCGCTCGGCGGGAGTGGCGGGTGAGGAGCATGGGGCTGCCAGTCCCCTTCCTGTGCTGAGTGGGGGTCTCACGGGGGGTGGCAGGGGGCAGCTCGGAGCCAGGGCTGTCCGGCTCCTCCAGGATGGCTGCCATCAGCCCAGAGCCGAAGCTCACCGGGTTCTGCAGTGCGGCCATGTAGGAGTCACGCTGGCGGCACTTTGGGCCGTGTGGCCCCGGCTCCTGGCTCAGCTCCCTCCCCAGGCACGGGCTGCAGGGACTCTCCTCTGAGCCCAGTGCTTCCCCACAGGGCCAGGTGTCTGCTCCTGGTCCCCCATTCACCCAAGGGAGCATCTCCTCAGCCCCAGCCCTTATTTTCCCTGGAGGACAGGTGGGAAACAGGGATCTGGTCAGGACTTCCATGTCCTCCTGAGATTGCTCCAGCAGGTCCACATACTCCCCTCCAGGTTCTGGCTGATGATTTCACTGAGGCTGGGCACAGCCAGCATGGCCGGCTTCTTCCGCAGACCTGCCTGCTCCACCTTGATCAGCCCCGGGTATCGTCCCTGGTTTGACTTCCGAGAGGTGGCCTTGCAGCCCGGGATGGTGCCCACAACGTTGCTGTAGGGCATGGGGACATTCGCTGTGCCATGGGGCACAGGTATGCTGGCTGCTGCTGGCTCAGCTGCAGTCTCAGGAGCAGGTTCATGCCGGGCACCGGCGGGCACACTGTCAGCTCCAGCCCTGGGCTTGTCGGTGAACTCAGGTGTGGCAATCCGGCTCCACGGCACTGGGGTGATGCCGTTCTCGGTGGCCACCAGGCAGGTGTGCAGGGGAGCTCCGGCCCAGCTGCTGTTCACCTCCTCCAGCCATGTGTTGGTAAAGAGCAGTGCATGGGCGGCCTCGGGGACGGGTGTCTCCTCCACCGAGCGCAGGTCCAGGGAGAGGTGCTTGACGGTGATACGCGCTGTGTGCTCCTCACAGGGCTCTGCTTGCAGGTAGAAGTCTCCAGGGCGCAGCAGGAGGGGGTTGAGCGGCGCGAGGTGCACAACCACCTTCTCGTGCAGGCATAAGGGCCAGCCTTCATGGAGAAAGATGCGGTTAAAGTAGGGCGCCTGGGAGGGAGGAAGAACACAGCGCATGAGAGAGCCCTGCCAGCTCCGTGCTTCCCAGCCACCCCCACACGCTCTTGCTGCCCAGCCCTGTGCTTGCCATGACGGGGATGAAAGAGCCTGGTGACCCAATGCACGTCCCTGAGCCCAGTCCCTGCAGCACAGCCCTGCAAGCTCACCCTGAGCCGCGGCTATTCCCAGGGTGCAGTCTACCCACATGCTTACAGAGGGAAAACCGCTGCTTAAGCTTCTCTAGGATCAAGGCAAGATAACCCCAGAATCCCCCTGCCTTTACCGCAGGGACCACATATGTTGTCCCTGAAAATAAGCCTTCTGATTTGTTTTAGTATAGTAGAGTCAGTTCTCATAAATTGTAAGATAAACAAGAATCATGTTTACATTCCTTTATAAAAAATATCACCTGATAGACTTCTCAAGTGACCAGTGAAAATGGAGAGGTAGTAACCTCTCTATCCAATCTCTGATCACTATCCAGAAACTTATATATATGAAGTCAACAATAAACTAGAATCTCCTTCCTTTCTTCTTCTCTACCTGAACACCTATTGTGTGTGTTACTGTGTGTTTCTATCTGCGTCACAGTAACACACATATGCTGGATAAATCCCAGGAAGCTGTGTGTGCCATGGTCCCCTCTGCAGGGACCGAATGGGACAAGGAGTGCAAGGAGGGAGCCCACAGGTCAGCGTGCCCATGTGGGCAGGACTCCTTAGGGCCAACCCCCCGTGTCCGGGAGGCACTGTGTGGGGCACTGTGTGGGGCACTGTGTGGAGCACGGAGGCTTACGCAGGCCGCCTGCCGCAGGCGCTCGAAGAGCCGCTTGGCCGGGATGAGGAACTGGAGCAGGCAGCAGAGTCCGTCCCCCTGGTAGCTGGTCTCCAGCAGCCGAAACACCTGGCCCAGGACGGTGGGAGCAGTGGCTTCGAAGGGCGGGTAGAGGGCCTGGAGAGCACTTTGCACCGCCGCATCCAGCGACCCGGCATCCTGCGGGAGGGAGGCAAGAGCCGCAGGTGAGAGAGTGGCCCCGCAGCGGGGACACCGTTCCCCCTGACCCGGTGCCCCTGCCACCACCCCACGCTGCGCTGTGCCACTGTCGTGGCCCTGGGACACCCACACCGGCAATGCTGCTGAGCTCTGGGGCTCCAAACCCTCCCGGGCTGGAAACGGGGAGCACCGGGAGTGGAGCAGAGCGAGAACGGCGCAGGCGGGGCGTGCGGCTCGGCGGGTCCGGTTCCCAGCGCCGGGCTGTGTTAAGGAGCCTGGGATAAGCCCCGAGGCAGCAGCCGCCTGGCTCGGCCGCCAGCCATGTGGAGGCGGAGGAGCCGCAGCAGCCGAGGGGTTAAGCGGAGTCAGACCAGACAGACCGTGGGGCTGTGCCGGGCTCCGCAGCTCGCTGCAGGAATGCAGCAGATGGGAGGAAGGACAAACATCTGAAGATGGATAGGGCGTTTTGGTCCAGACTCATTGCTGTATTCGCCAAACTCAAGATTATTCCTGGATTTTCTGGGAAGCGTTCTGCCGCGCTGCATGCCCCGCACTGCCCCAGAACGGGATGAGGACACTGGATCTGCACCAACTGTGAACCAGCAGTTCCCAGTTCGTTCTCCCCGTGCTGCAGGAGCTGTCAGCTGTGTGGCACGGCTGGAACATGGAGAGAAGCCATCCCATGTCTCCCGTGATGCCCCGGGCTGAGTTCCAGGCAGCGCAGGGATGAGACTGGCACAGCAGTCAAGGGGACCCCACCGGCGAGTGGGGAAGAGAAGCATCCTCCAAGCAGCTGGGTCCTGCTCCTGTAAGAGCACCCAGGAAGTCTGGTGGGATTAGCTCAAGGTGAGCATTAGTTTCAGGCAGCTAATCCCTGTCCAGGAGCCCGTACAGAGACAAAGGGGCCACGGTTAATTCAGCTTAATTAGTTTTAATGCGCTTTACCTAAAGCACTTTGCAGTCATGCTCTGGCTAATTCTTCACAACTTTTTTTCCATGTCTTGGCACAGGAATCTCCTGCCCTTGCACCTGACAGGAGAAGCCATGGAGCTGGGCAGAAGAGGAGGCAAGCCAGTCCCTTCTCAGGGCCCTGATCTGCCACTGTGTATCCTGCCCAGGCTTTCTGCCCTCGGGCATTTCTCCCCAAGCTTTGTCGTATTGTGTACAGTTCCTAGAATGGACTGGAGACCTTACTCTGGAAGATCTCTGATGAAGGGCAAAGCCCAGCACCCCATTCCATGTTGCTCCAGTGGGGCCCTGATGCAGCCACCTGAATCCAGCTGGGTGCCCACCACTCCCATGCCCAACACTGGCGAGCTCGACTTCCCCCTGTCCCAGCACTGAGGTGAGGAGCCACAACAGCACAACAGAATCCATCCAGCTCCAAATGCTTCCATGAGAAATGAGCCAGGGCTGCCTGCCTTGCCTCCAATAATATTTTGAATCCTCCCAGGGGTGGCGACTCCACCATTTCCTGGGCAGCCTATGCCAGGGCTTGACAACCCATTCAGTGAAGAAATTTTTTTTGTAGTATCCAGTCTAACCCTCCCCTGGCACCACTTGAGGCTGTTTCCTGTCACCGTATCACCCAGGACTCATCCAGGAACCATGTGAGCCAGTGTCAGGAGAGAACCAGGGACTGATGGAGGCACCAGACACAGCCCGAGTTGTGTTGGGGAATATTTTGGCCTGGAATGACTAACTAAAAATGTTTTCATGGAGTGTTACAAAGCATTTCATCACTGGGGGAGGCTTTTGAGGTAACCATGGTGCAGCGGCCCCGCGTTTGTAGGCGAAGCTGTATCCGGGCCAGCCAGGAGCTCATAGGAATCCCAAAGCAGCCAGTTATCCTGTCCCTCCACCCGCTGGGAGGGAGCCGGAACAAAGGCATTAGGGAGCATAAGGAGATTTACATTTGCAAAGCTATTTCCATTTTAATAAGCCAGAGTGCTGTTAAATAGAGATTGATATTTCTCCCCAAATACCCATATTTTTTAAACTGGTTTACATCAACGAGATGGGCTGGGCTTTGGGGTTTTGGTGTGGTAAAGTTGTTTAACCCAAAGCCATAGGGTGACTCAGCTCCAGCTCCTTTCTCCTCCCTGCTCAGGAAGGAGCGAGGTTTGAGCCTGTGACCAGTCCTGAATACCAATTCCTCTGCCGCCCCTCCGCAGCCCTCGCTGTCACCAGCTTTGGCAGGACACGATGCAAGCGCTCAGCCTGGCCCGGAGCGGGAGGCTCAGCACAGAGCCCGGGGCAACGGCACGTGCCGGCTGCGGGGGCGAATGATCCATCCAGTCGGTCTGCCCAGCATCCATCCCCTGTGCCAGGCTGGCACGGCTCTCACAGCAGCCCCCACTTGTTGCACGCATCCCCCCTGACAAAACTTTGCGGCGAAGTTTAAGCATCGCAGGATGCAGCCTCGCACACACCTGCCCAAGCGGCCACGGCCACGTACTCCTCCACACGTGATCCCCAACCTCGCACTGACCTCCGCCTTCGCACCTACCTCCGCCTTCGCATCTGTCTCTGCCCTCCCACCCACCTCTGCCCTGACACCCACCTCCACACCCACCTCTGCCTTTGCACCTCCTTCCACCTTCGCTCCCGACTTCCCTCTGCTGTCGCTCCCGCTGCCCACCCCGTGCCCACCCGGTGCCCGCGGGACCGGCAGCCACGGGGAGGGGCAGCGGCAGGGAGAGGGATGCCCCAGGAATTACCATGTTTCCCAGGAAGTGGCAGAGGGCCGGAGGCCGCGGCACAGACCGTCCCGTCCCTCCTCCTCCTCGCCGGCTCTCCCCGGCCCGGGACTCCAGGCCGGTCCCCGTTCCGCCGGCGGCTCTTCCCGGCGCCGGCGCCTCCGGAGCCGCGGGCGGGGGCGGGCAGCCCCAGCCCCCCCGGCCCCTCCGCCCGCCGCGCCTCTTCTGGGGGAAAAAAGAAGAAAAAAAAAAAAAAAAAAAAAAAAGGAGGAAAAGAAAGAAAAGGCGAAGAAAGCGGGAGCGGGGCGGGGCGGGGGAGGGAGGGGGCTGGAGGGGGTGGCCCGGAGACAGCCGGGGGGCGGGGGGCCGCTTTCCTGTGCCCGCCGGCGGGAGCCCCCCGTACGCTGCCGAGGCGCGGCTCCCCCGGGGACCCCTGTGTCCCCCTGTGTGTCCCCGCGGGCGAGGGGGCGGCCCCCGGCGGGATGGGATGGGATCGGAGTGGAGGGAGAAAGAAACCCCTAGCGGGTGGGTGGCTGTACCGGGAGTCCTCCCCCAGCCCCCGCCGTTCCCCCCGAGCAGCTCCAGGCGGAGGAACACTCGGGGAACACGCAGAGCTGCATGGGCATGTGTATGTGCATGTGTGCAGACGCGCTCATACATGCGTTTTGTGCGGGGGTGTCCCTCTTTTCCAGTCCACCCCGTGTCAGGATAACTCTGGCAGTGGTCTAAGTCCTGGATGGATCCTGTGGCTCTCAGTTCCCATTCCTGAGTTGCCCCAAAAGCGCAGTGGCAGAACAGTTAGTGCCTCTCTGGGGACTTTGAGCTGTTCCAGGGATGGGAAAGACCTACTGAGGGGCAGGATCATGGAATTCAGCAACCAGAACCGTACGAAAACAACCAGCGTAAGAGCCAAAGCCACAGATTTGGTCTCTCCTAATGCAAAGTGCTGCTCCACACAGCCGTGCCAGTCCTGGGCTCAGACACCTCTCCCAACCCCAGGCATGCTGGGCACAGCTCTCCCAGCCCCAGGCACCGCAGGAACAGCATCACCAGCTCTGCCAGCCCTGCACAACGTCCAGCACTCTCAGTGTCTCCGTGCCTCGCTCAGGCTGGAGTCATTTCCACTGTTGCATTCGTGGGAATGGGCTCAAGGCCGGGACTGGGAAAGGACCAGGGTGGGTGGGTCGGCCGCAGCGTGGGCTGCAGGCTGCCAGGGCAGTCTCGCAGTGAACATTTGTCCAGGGATCAGCGCGCGGCCAAAGGACACACTGTGAAAACAAGCTGAGACGGGAGGAGGTGCAGCTGGGCTGCTGGCGTGTGGGAGGGAGGACGGCGCCAGTGAGGCCTTCGCGTTTGCTTCCCATTTCCCTGGGAGCCGAGAGCCCTCCCGCTGCCCTATGGATCACGAGTACTGCAAGGGCAGGAACCAGTGGTCGTGCGGCTGGGCAGAGGCTTGGCCATGGGTACCAGGCTGGGGTGCCCAGCTGAGCCCACCTCAGGACTGGCCCTTAGCTCCAAGCCAGCATCCACAGTGCCAGCTGGGACCAGCTGGGCAGCTCCCCATTCCCACCAGCAGCCAATCAATCCTGTAATTGTGTTCGTTCACTTACCAGCTTCAAGGTTTTCATAGTTCCCCTGAGTGCAGGGGAAGGTGAGCTCAAGGCTGTGACCTCTGAAATGGGCCCAAGAGCTGTGGCTCTTTCATCTCTTAGTGGACACCAGGGTCAGGAGAGGGTGTTGAGGGCAGGGAGGAGGACAATGTGACTGTATCATGGCACCAGCACAATGGATCGATTCCTCTGTGATACTGGTGAGCAGGAAGAGACAGATGTGGAGCTGAGCCCAGAGGGACCCCACCACCCTGCACCCAGAGCAGCAGCTCCCCACCTGCACCTTGAGGTGTCTCTTGCCATCTGTGCTCAGCCGGGCCAACCTGCAAAGGTAACCAGCAGGTCCAGCTTTGCATCCCTACATCCCCCAAAGCAGTTCCAAACACCCTCTGGTAAGACTCAGGCAGCAAGGCTGGGAGTCAGGGTGCTGGGGAGAAAGTCCAGCAAAAGGCAGAGCCTCTGGGGGCCACCCGGGTGCCCCCAGGGCCCCTCACCCCATGAGCTCACCCTCCTCCAATGCTCCTGTTCTCCATGTCCTGTTTGTCCCGAGCAGCTGCTGGGACAGGCTGCATGTGGCCTCTTGCCCTGCCCCTCTGCCGGCACAGAGCCACCATTCAGATCCCCCTGGGCTCTGCCTGAGGTCACCATTCTTGCATTTTTATTTTTACTTTTCTGCAAAAATCAACCTCCTTGGCTCTCTATGCCCCCTTTTGTCTCCCATGAGGCTCCCGGTCTGTGTCACAAGCTGGCGTGCTTCGAGAGGAGCCCGCCTGTCTGGGGGAATGCAGTCCTTGGCAGGGGGGACACACTGAGTGCTGTGCTGGTCCCAAGAGCCCCCTGGGATGTCACTGGGATGTTGGGGTGGAGGGAGGGTGAGGGCAGTGAGCCCAGCATCAGGGTTGGTCTCTGAGGCTGGCTCCTGCCCACATCCAGGGGCCATCCCCACAGCTGCTGCTGGCTGTGCCCCACAGGGCTCTGGCTGTGTGAGCCCTGGGGTCCCCGGGTGTCCCCGCTGCCTGTGTTGGATGAAGTGGGCAGGGCTGGCGTCAGCAGTGACCCCACGCTGGCCCAGAGCCCTCACAGCTCCAGGAACAGCCGAGGCTGGGTCATGCTGAGCCTGCAGCTGAGAAAACAACCGTGGAGGAGCCCCCGCATGATCCTCAGCTGTATTTTTAGTTGCTGCTGGGTCAGAGACTGTCAGAGATGTGCAGGTGACAATGGACAGCATCAGGCTTTGACACCACATTTGGTGCAGTGGGCAGGAGCCACAGCTCCCCACACCTTGATGACAGGGTTTCTCCAAGCTCTGGTGAAGTCCCTGTCGGTCTTGGGACAGCCACAGTTGCCACAGGTCCTGGCCACAGCTCAGTTCTGTGAGTGACAATAGACTCATCCTGGCTAGAAATGGGTAAGAGAGGGTTTATTTTGGGCTGACAACTTCCTGTTCCAAGTTCTCTCCAAACCCAGCCAGGCTGCTCTCACTTTTCTCGTGAGTCCATGGGTTTCCCCTGGTGTTTCCTCAGCCCACATACACCTGCCAGGTGAAGGAAGCCAGGAAGGCTGGTTAGCAGCAGCAGTCATGCCTCTGGCACTGGCACAAACTTCCCGGGGAATTCCCGGGCTGGTAATGGCACTAGGGAACACAGATGTGTCCAGATTTCCTTGCAGATGGCAAAAACGGTTGGTGTCCTTGCTTGTAGCCCCAACCCAGCTCCTGTTGTCCCTGGGTAGCCCCAGCACGTGGCTATAGGGTGGCTTGAGCCATGGCATCATGAGGGAGATGAGGAAAGAGCTGGGGCAGGATGGGGAACTGCCCGCACGTGCTGTGGAGTGTGTGGGGCAGAGGGAACTCCTGACCTAGGGAGCAGGGGGTGGCCCATGGACAATGAAGAGAGGGTCTTGACCTGCAGTTCTGGGCAAAAGACAGCAGCAGCACAGGACTCCTGCAAGTTCCTTCCCTCCTGGGCTCCTGGTTCCTGTCAGACCATTCCTATTCCTTCCCCAGTAGCCTGGGGGAGCCAGCCTTTCCCAGTGGAGCAGACCCCACACTCCCAGAACAGACAGAGCATCTTGGCAGGAGAAGGCTTTACCTGTCCAAAGGGTTGGGTCAGGCAGGGCAGGATTTCATGTTCCATCCCCTCTGTCACCACTTGCAAGGAAGCACTACCGGGACCGGCACATATGTTGAGCTTTAGATGTGGTTTTGGGTGCTCCTTGCCAAACACAGCAGTGTTTGGTCATGGCTCAGCTCTTTGAAGGTTTTTTTTTAGTTCAGCTTCAAAATTTGCTCAAAGCCAGGGGGAAGACTTCCTGGTTTTGCTTCCTCTATGTGCTATTTCCTATAAAATTTCATTTCTCCTTATGGAAGAGTTCTGGTTCCTCCATGCTCCTCCTTAACTTCTTGAGAGTTGTTTTGATGCAGCTCTTCAGTGAGATGGGGTTGTCACCATGGGAGGTTTGGGAGCTCCAAACTGAGCCAGACCCAGCTAAGAACTGATGATGGGTGACAGGGAGGGTCACAATGCCAAGGAGGCTGTGAGTGGGGATTTGGCCTTTAGCCTTCCTCCTCTGCTCTTGGATGCTTCTTTCTGGGCAAAAGGAGCTCTGCCCATGGGCTCCTGGCTCCCAGCGATGGATTGGGACTGGTGGAGAGTCACAGCCTGGGCTGGTGATGGCAGGTGCCTGTGGGACACAGCTCTGTGGTGTGGTTTGTCCCTCTCTGCAGGCACCATCCTTGCCATGTCCCTGTTTCCCAGGTCCCAGAGCTGACAGTGACTGTAGTGCCCCTTTCCAAAGCCGTAGCCACTCATAAAAGCCCAGTGGGCATTTGCTGGGTGTCTGCCAGGCAGCCTGCAAGTCACCCTGCAGCCTGCGAGTCACCCTGCTGAAAACTCCTGTGACAAAAGGCAAAGGGGAACAGAGTGCCTTGGTCTCTCCATCCTCAATCTTCACATGCCGAGTTCCTCCAGCAGAGACTCCATGACCTTATCCCTTGGGGTCTCCTGAGGCTTTGGCACTGAGGGATTGCTGTGCTTGAGCAACAGCTGCATTTCACAACATCCTTGATTGGTTCAAAGATGTTGCTTCTGGCATCCAGGACTTCCCTGGATCCAGCATGAGATCTGCCTGCATCAGCAGCTGTGGGTTTCCTGTGCCTGGACCCCAATAGGAAATGAAAATAACTGAATCATTTCTTCTTTCCTCACTTTTGTCCTGCAAGAAGAGACCAGCCAGCCCAGCTCTCCTGGCTGGTGGGGCACAGGGGTGTTCCCCCCTCACACCTGCCTGGCTGCACCCAGCTCCTGCCCCCGTCTCCAGATATCATGACAAGAGCTGTGACATATCAGGCCTCAGAAGTGTCTTTGGAGCTTGATCCTGGGGTGATGGATGTCTCCTGTGCATGGCCACTCTGTGCAGGAGCCCTGTGTCAGGGTCTGGAGTAGTTGACCGGGTACAGCTGCCCAGCCCAGGCAGGTGCCACTCTGCCAGCCCTGCTGGGTGTGGGGGTCCCCAGGGTTTGCTCACATGAGGTGAGAAGCTGTGACCTGCCTTCTTTAGCCCTGCTGTGCCCCAGGGATGCTCTGGTGCCTTTGGCAGGTCTGTGGTGTGAGAGAAGCAGCTCACAGAGTAGCTGGGAGAGCCTTGGGACAGGGACAGAGATGGAGAACAGAAGGGCTGGGACCCTGCTCCTGGGAAGCTTTTGCTGGGTGCAGGCTGCAGGAATATGGCTATGTCAGGCTCAGCTGGCAGTGCCAAAACCAGCTCTGCTCCACTGAACATCCGCTGCTGCCACAGGCACTAACAGAGAGCTGGAAAATGAGATGTTGCCTCCCAGTTTCCACTGCCCCTTCCTCGCCTTCGGGGAGTGGCACCAGGTGTGCCTGTGTGCTGGGCCATGCCACGGTGCCAGCAGCGCGGTGGAGCAGGGCGGTGGCCAAGCAGGAAGTCCTGGGGACACCCCCTGTGGCTCCACACACCACTCTCACTTGCAGTTCCCGTTTTGGCAGGGATATAAAGGTGCCTGGTGGTCAGGGAGAGCCCAGCACAGCATTGCAGGAAGCCAGGATGGGAGTGCAGAGCCTGGCAGTGGCTTGTGGAGCACTGGCTGTGTGCCTGGCACTCACCACAGCCACCAACCCCGGCTTCGTGGTGAGGATCACTCAGTCAGGCTTGGACTACGGTGGGTTCTGCGTCTGCTTTCTCTCCTCACAGATGTGCTGGTGGCAGAGGTGTGGAGCCAGGTGCCCTGTGAGAAGTGCAGGGTCCTGGGGCAGGACGGGGGATCGTGTGCCATAGGTGCCCATGTGAGGAGCACAGGGGCAGGATGGGGAAATCCTTGGACAGGGAGACAGAGGTGCCAAATGCACCATGGCCCTGTTGCACCTGCCTGCCCCCCACCCCACAGTCTGATGGAGCCCCTGCAGAGAGGGCCAGCCCTGTGGGGTCTCAGGGAGCTGCAGCCAGGCAGTGTGGGAGGCTGGCACAGGAGGGTCCCACAGCACATCCAGGCAGCCGAGCCATGATCCCGGGAGGAGGGAGCTGCAGAGGAGAGAGGAGCTGGGGAGTTTTGGGGTGGGGCAGTGACAGTGATGGATGGGCCCCATGCTGGTTTTATCGAAGCAGGCAGAGCCCCGGCTCCAGCAGAGCGCGGTTATGGATTGAAATACACTGTGTGAGAAACAGCTCATTTACCAGGCAGCTCTGCCAGCCTAGAGGGAGAGAACGTGACTCCCCTTCTCAGATGGAGGCAGAGGTGCAGCACCCACTGATGCCGTGCTGCTCCCTGGGACATAAACTCCATCCATCTTTGCCTGCTGACAATGAGCATGGAGCGGCCAGCGCCTCGGACCTCCCACACACCTCACCTGGAGAGTGAGGACTGGGACACCTCTCTCCTTTCTGTGGCCACCACCTTTCCCCAGGGCTGCAAGCAGGGCAGCATTGCCTGTGTGCTGGCAGGGCTCTGTGCATAGAAGTTTGCTTTAAAGCCAGCCTGGGAGGCAGCATCACCTGGATCTTTCCTTTGATCCTTCTGCTGCTCCAGCTCCTGTGGCAGTGGTGGAGTGATGCTCTCCCTGTGTCCCTGCAGCCCATCAGCAGGGGATTACCATCCTGGAGAAGGAGCTGGCCCAGCTGAAGCTGCCAGACATCTCGGGTGACTCTCGTGTCTTGCGCGTGGGGAAGGTACACTATGTGCTCTCCAGGTGAGATCTGCCAGTGCCCTGGAGCCACCAACAGCCCCAGCCCAGGCAAGGGGTAGGAGTGGGGAGTGTGGGGAGTCCCTGGAACAGTGAGGACCATGCTGTCCCCTCCACAGCTCCCTAAGAGGTCCTTGGTGCAGGCAGACATGTTCCCAGTTCACTCCTTGCCCAAGGGGAAAAAGGCACTCTGGGGATGGGTGGATTGTGTACAATCAAAGCCTGGGTAGTGGAGATGGCCTTGCATGTGGGACCAGGGCACACGTTCCCCTGTGGAGCCAGAGCCCAGCCCCTGTGGAAATGCCAGCTCCTTGCTGCCCTGGGTGCCTCTCTGCTCCTGCTGCACAGAATTTGGAGCTGCTGTGGGTGGCTGTAAGGGCCACATTCCCAAAGGTGACACTCTGCTCTGTGTGTCCTTGCCAGGCATATTTTTGCAGTAGCAGAACTGCAGCTGGGGATGCTGGCAGTGCAGTGATTCCACTCCCTCCCACTTTCCCTCCTTCCTGCCCTGATTTTCTCCCTCCCTGACCTTGTGCTTGGGAGTGAGGAACCACTGCAACATGACTTTTCTTTTTATTCATGTATTTTTAGATTGCGCCTTCGTGATTTCCACTTGCCATACTCACGGATTACCCCGACCTCCAACCTGGGCCTGCAGGTCTCCATCTCCAATGCCTTTGCCGAGCTGGATGGGGACTGGCGGGTGAAATTTCTCTTTGTGTGAGTGTCCAGCTCTTCCTCTCCCTATTCAGGCACTCACTCTGTGTCTCACTTTCTGGAATTGGACAGGTTTTTTCTCCTCTCTCCCTCCCTTGTGTTTTTGCCAGCTGTCACTTTGCTCCCCCAGATATAATGGATTATACAGGCAGGAACATGAAAGGGGAGCTATACATGTACCCTCACATCTCTCTTCCATCACCCCTACTTGCTCTCACTCCCCTCTATTTAAAGGTTACCTCCCTAGTTTATGTGCCAGTGAAATTTGTTTCCCCTGAGTTTAAAAACCTTCCCAGTCTCCTCTGGATGCACCCTACAAGGGGGAGACTGATCTACATAGATTCATCCTGAAGCTGATTTGAGATCTTTGCACCAGGCCTTGGCATTGACAAACATCCCTTTCTCATCTCTCTCTCTACCAGCAGCAGGGACCATGGATCTTTTAACCTGAAGGTGGAAAATGTCTACATCAAAATCATCCTGCAGCTGGGCAGTGACACAACTGGGAAGCCCACCATCAGCACCTCAGCATGCAGTGCCAGCATCTCCAAAGTCCGGGTGCTCTTTTCGGGCAAGTTTGGGTATGTAACTTCACTGGAAGGTCTGGACACACTTTGTGTTTGCCCACCTTCCATGGGAATGTGGCTCTGCTGTTGGAATGTGACTCTGGTGTGAGGAATAGGTTGTTGGCAAATCTGAGGTTGCCTGATCTTAAATCTGGCCTGAATTTCTCCTGCTGTGGCTGCACATTTAAGGGGGGAGGGTGTGGTTAAGGCAGACACCAGACTTCTGTGGTTTACCAGTGAATCTGTTTGCAAATGTAAACCCTGGGGCAAAGCCAGATGCCAAATTGGTGTGGGAATGATGTTCCCAGGGTCTTGCATCTCTAGGGTCTCCCTTTGCTGGGCACATACTTCTGCAGTATGGATCTGAGATAGACAGGGCTTCTCTCTCTGTTTCTCTGCAGGTGGCTTTACAACCTGTTCCACAGTGCTATTGAGTCCAGATTGCGGAGGATTTTGGAGAACAAGGTAGGTGAGTAGTGGAAGGTAAGGCCCTGGGTTTTCTGGTAGTTTTTAGCCATCACTTGTAGATAATGTGCTGGAAGGATCAGATGTAGGGAGGTGTCTATGGCCAGAGCACACAACCGTGTTGCCAATTCAGTAAAAAGCAAAGGAATGGGCGTCACAGGCTCCATAGCATAGTGTGACTCAGGCTGAATTTGAAACCTGGAGCCTTTGCCAAAGCCTAGCATAATTGGTTCCTAATTAACAAAGACTTTTCTTTCCATGTGGTCCAGTTAATTAAATCTTATGTCTCAGCCAAACTCATTGTAACCTGATCAGAGCTGTCCTTTAACCAGCCATATTCTAGAGGGCTTTGGGGAGCACTGGGGGGGAAACTCTTATTCCTGGATTTCAGACATTTGGTGTTTTGTTTTACTGAGGGGGGTCAGGGAGTTCTGGTACCGCTGCCTGGTACAGACACTGACATGCAGGAGACCTGCAACAAGACACGGAAACAAGCTGTTAGCAATAATTACTACAAGGATAACTGGCATGAGTTACAGCCTCTCTGGATGTGAACCTTGCTCGGGAAGGAGACAGTTGGAGAACAGGCAAATCCCACTCCTGCAGCAGATCCCATCCTGCCCAGGCACTATTCCCAATCCCATGCAACACCTTTCCCAAGTCCCCTGGGGTCTGTGGCAGCAGATGGTCTGGCAGCAGGAGCAACACCAGGGCTCAGAGGCCTTTTCTGCTGTGTCATCCCCTGGAAGGAGGACAGATCTGGGATGGCAAAGGGCTGTCCTCTGCTCCTTCTCCAAGCCACCTCTGCCACACACACATTCTTCATTGTCTTTGTGGAGTGATGGTGTGAGGGGCAATGGGCAGGGGAGGGCAGGGGCAGGGATTGAGCTGCACCCTTTGCACAGCTGAGCCCCAAGCCAGGCCAGGCAGCCTGTGTCTGCCTCCTGCTGTTGCTGCAATGCTTGGGAAGCTCTAGTACCCCAGTTCTGGGACTCCATCCACAGGGAAATCCAGGTCACAGGGAAATGCAGGTCATGGGGAAATCCCAGGCACTGGGACCAGGGTTCCATTTTTCTGCCTGCAGCAAAAAGTCCTCACAGGCAGTGATGGGGCATTTAGAGCACAGACAGAAAAATATCACTAAGGCCATGCTCAAGGCTCTGTTGCCTCCTCCTCCTCCTCCTCATCTCAGTCAGTGTGGTCACTGCCCCTCTGCAGCACTGCATCTCACCATCAGCTCTGTGGGCTGCATGCCCAGTCAGACAGATGACAGACAGAGCTGTCCGTGGTTGCTGTGATGTTATAGTGAAAACATTGAAAGGAGCTTGTGCAGATTTCCTCAGCCATCTGCAAGATGGTGCCCTGCAGTAAATTTCACAGGCTAGTGGTGAGCCTGCAATAAAATTGCCACAAATGCCGGGGCTTCACTTGTGGCTGACAGAAGCAGAGGGATGCACTCTTCTGTCCTGGCACACAGGACTGTAGGAGCTCAGCAAAACTCAGCTTCATTGCAGTCAGTGCTCCTGCCTCTGTGGGGTGGGTTAACCCTTTCTGCTTTGGCTGGGTCCTGGCTGCTCAGCACAGCTCATTCCTGTATGGGCCACATGAGATTCCTTCCAGGGTCTCACCAGAGCTGAACCGTGCTGAGGGGAAATTGCTGCAAGCATATGCTTGTAGGTATAAACCCTGCTTGTGTCTTGGACACTTAATGTGCTGCCTGATGAATGGAGACAATCATCACTGTGTGCTCTTTGATTTAAGCAGGCTTTTTCATGGCAGGGTGTGTGGCTGAAGCTCCGAGTAGGGGCTGTCACCCAGCTGTCCCTGCTCAGCTCTGTGGCCTTCCTGTCCCACAGGTCTGTGACAACGTGGCCAAGTCTGTACAAAGTGAGCTCCAGACGTACATCCGGACCCTGCCAGGTACTGGGGGGCTGCAACTGGATTTAGGAGCAGCTCTTCCTAGCTTTTCCCAGCCATGAGGAATGTTTTACCATGTGTCCACTCCCCATCTCCTTGGGTTCCGGCACCCAAGCTGGGAGCAGGGGAACACCTTCTCAGCACACACAAATCACTGTGTGTCCTGTCTGGCTGTGGAGATCCCTTCAGGATCTGCGCCCAAGGACTGATGGGGGCTTGGGTTGCCTTAGCTGGGGGACTCAGGCCATTCCTCAAGTCCAGGAGTTGGTTTTAATTCCTGAGAAACGTCCAGGAGAAAAAAGGTTATTTCTCTTCTAAACAGAAGCAAGCACAGGGGCAGTTTGCCATGCATTAATGCACCAGAAAGCCCAGATGCCAGTGGAGGCCACCTGCTCCCAGCTTTCCTGACCATCTCCTTCTTACTCATTCCTTACATTTACAGTCACAGCCAGGATAGATGACAAGACTGGGATCGATTACTCCTTGGTGGCACCCCCAAGAACTACCGCCAAGTCCCTGGATGCAGACCTAAAGGTGAGGGGTGGCCCTGGGGACACTTGATTTGGCCAATGCCATTGCCCCAGGCAGGTAGGAACCAAGGTTTTGGTACGTGCTGCAAATGCTGTTTGCCAGCCTGAGTCAGCAGGTGAGCCCCACTGCTATTTACACGCCTTCTCCACGTCTCTCCCTCCTCCCAGGGTGAATTCTACTCCCTGGCTCACCGTTCCCCTGTGCCCTTCTCGCCACTGCCACTGGCCTTCTCCTCGGATCACGACCGCATGGTTTACTTTGGAGCCTCCAGCTACTTCTTCAACACAGCTGGCATTGCCTACCACAAGGCTGGGGCACTGGTCTTTGAAATCACAGAGGCCATGGTGAGTGGCAAGAGTGGGACAGGGCTGGGAAAGAGGTTCCATTTGCTGAGGTGCTCCAGAAGCAGGCAGCAGTCTTGGAGAAGCCCCAGTGAGAGAGCTGGGGGCTGTGGATGAGGCTGGGCTGTTGAACATGGCAGCATTTGAGGATGGTAGGGCTCTCCTCTGTGACACATTGCCCCAGTGTGACAGTCCTCTCCCTGCAGATCCCAAAGGATGCAGGATTCAGCTTGGACACCTCTGTCTTCTCAGCCTTCATTCCCCAGGTGAGCAGTCTGGCCCTGCCTGCCCAGAGCTCTTGCACACACAGACTTTGCACTGTGCCAGGTGTTCTCCCTCAGGACTGGGGGTTTGTGTCATCATTCCCATCCTCTCCCTACTCCCACACAGCTGGAGGAGATGTACCCAAATATGCCAATGAAGTTCAGGCTGTCTGCTCCCACTGCTCCTTTCCTGACAATTGGACCAGGAGGAATCTCATTCCAGCCCATTGTGGATGCCCAGGCTTATGCCATTCTTCCTGACTCCAGCCTGGCTCCTCTCTTCCTCCTCAGCCTGGTGAGTTCAGACACAGCCTGTGGCGATAGGGCAGAAGGGAGTTTGAGCTGTGCCCAGTCCTGCTGCCCAGATCCTGCCAGGGGAGGTGCTGGGTGCTGCCCAGGCACAGCGGGGTGTCCCCAGCTGAACAATTCCTGAGCTGACAAATGCCAGGTTTAATGCTGAGTGCAAACATGGCTCTGGCTGGCAGTGGTGTGTTTCAGCTGGTCAGAGCCATTCTCTCGGGTGTCTGCTTTGTGGTGAGGTGTGGTGAGGACTGCCGGAGCTCTGTGCTCTCTCCACAGACAGGGAACGTGTCCGCTGTCATCGACGTGAGATCCGGCCGCATAGTTGGGAGCCTGGATGTGGGCAGGTACAGAGGGCAGCAGCCACTGACTGGACAGGGGAAGGTCCCAGGGATGTGGGGAAATGAGCTGGGGCTCGAGGGAGTGAGATCTGCACGGCCATCAATGGGTGGAATCGCTCCCTCCATTGGGACATTTCTACAGCACCACTTCTGTCCCTGTGCAGGATCAGGCTCTCTCTGAAGAATTCAGCTGTCGGCACTTTCCAGGTAAGCTAGCCTTGACCATGACCAGAGCCCCCAGCATGGAGCTGGCTGCCTGCTGGCGGCCAGGACAAGGGCTTATGCCTCCCTGCCTCCCACCATGGGACCACACATTGACCCTGCAGCCACCTCTTGCCTCAGCCTGCAAGGCTGGGAAAGGATGCGGAGCCAGATGTGTTGAGGCTCTCACCCCAACATTTCCTACTTTGCCAGTGCAAAGCTGCAGGTCTCTGGCAAACCATGTGCCTGCTCCTCATCTCCTTTTTCTAATTATCTTCCCATGCCTGCATGCCTCCTGTCCTGCAGGCTAAAGCTTTTCCTCCCCCTCTCCCACTCCCCAGGTGCGAACAATGCAATCCTTAATGAACATCTTGGCTTCCAGTACCCTGCTCCCACGTCTCAATGGTGAGAACCTACTGGGGGGAGTGGGGGTGCTGGAGCACTCGGGTTGCTCCATCCAAGTGGTCTCAGCTCACTAATTAAATCCTCATTGCCAAGGCTGATCCAGGGAAAAGTGCGTGCAGGAGGCAGCAGTGAAGTGGTGGGAGCCTCTTGCTGCTCTGACAGGCTCCCAGCAGCAAACGCAATGGAAAAAATGAGCCCTATGCAAATCCTAATGCTTTCCAGACCCTCTCCCCAAATCCCTGATTCTCCTGCCTCGCCAGCAGCTCAGGCCGGAGTGGGGCTTGTGGCTGAAAGGGCTGAGAGGGTTGTCATAGCACCCCTACTCCAGGAGCTTGGGAGGAGTTTCCTCTGCCTGCCCCAGGAGCAGAGGAGGAGGCAAGGGCTGGGGGAAGGAGGTGGCCACCTTCTCTGTGTGCTCTGTGTCCCCTGGACTCCCACTGCCAGCCCACTGAAGACACATGTGTTGTCTTTTCCAGCCCGGTTAGATGAGGGTTTCCCTCTGCCACTTCTGGATAGGATTCAGCTCTCCAATATCCTTGTGAAGTTCCACCAGGTGAGTGAGGGGGAGCACCTGGCCCCAGCTGAGGCACATCCTGCTGCCCACAAAGCCCTGCTTATCCAAATCCAGTTCCAAAACCTCCACATCCAATTCCCCCAGCTGTGCTGGGAAGTGATGGATGGAAGGGTGGCCTCAGCAGCAAACCAGTGCTCTGCTTTGCCTGGCTGCATGGTGGGAGTCTGGCAAGGCACCACATCATTCTCCAGTTCTTAAATGTGGGGTCTGAATTTCCCACAATGCTTTTTATAGCAGCATCAGCCCCAAATCCCCACTCTCCCTGACTGGCAATGCCTGGATGGATGCTGTGATGCCTGGTAGGATGCAGCCCCTGCCTGCCTTGGGGGAAGGAGCTGTACCAGGTTCAGGGGAGCAGAAAGAGCCCCTGTGGTGGGATGCCTTGGGGAAGCCCCAGAGCAGGGTCAGCATGGGGATGCTGAATAGCTGTAGTGAGGTGTGGCTGTGAAATGTCTCCAGAGCCTGCCAGGGGTAAAAATAGGCAGAGGGGTTGGCAGAGCCACATGTGCCAATCCATTCTCCCTTCAGGGATGTGGTGGGTGCTGGGCAATGCAGGTGCCAGGGCCAGTGGCAGCTCAGCACTTTGTCTCTTTCTCCCAGAATTTCCTGCTGCTTGGAGCAGACGTTCACTTCCAGCCCCGGGGATGAAGATAAAGCAATGAGAGCCCTTCAGCACTAAATATGCTCCATTCACCACTTTGCCCTTCCCTGCCACCCTGCCTGAGCCAAAGACCACCAGTCCTGCCACTGCTCTGCTGCCTTGGCCCAGACCCCCGGCTGGGGCCTCACCTGGTGCTACCACGAGCTGGGGGTCCCCTGCCCCGGGCCACCCCTCCCCTCCTCCCCCAGTAAAAGTGTCAGTGCTGGGGCTATGGTGTTGGTGTCACTATCTGCACCTCGGGCCACATGGGGCCAGATGGGAGCTGGACTGGGGCCACCTGGTTTGGCTGCTTCCATGCCATGGCGAGGCACCACAGCAGCCTGTGTCCTGCTGTCCTGTCCCTTCACTCCAGCCTTGGGACAGCGTGGCTGGAAGGAGCACGGTGGAAAAGGCCCTGGGGGTGCTGGTCAACAGCAGCTGAACATGAGCTCCATGTGGCCAAGAAGGCCAGGAGCATCCTGGCCTGTATCAACCACAGTGGGGAAACAGGACCAGGAGAGGGATTGGGCTTTGTCCAGTTCTGGGCTTCTGACTTCAAGAAGGACATGGAAGTGCTGGAGCATGTCCAGAGCAGGGAATGGAACTGGGGAAGAAGCTGGAGCACCAGGAGAGGCTGAGGGAGCTGGGGGGGATCACCTGGAGAAAAGGAGGCTCCGGGGAACGAACCCTTCTCACCCTCACAGCTCCCAACAGGAGGGCGCAGCCGGGGGGGGGGCGGGCTCTGCTCCCAGGGAACAGGGACAGGATAAGAGGATATGGTCTTAAGCTGCATATGGGGAGTTTTAGGTTGGATGTTGGGAAGAATTTCTTTACAGAAAGGGTCATTAGAACGTGGAATGGGCTGCCCAGGGAGGTGGTGGAGTCACCGTCCTTGGAGGTGTTTAAGAGAAGACTGGACGCAGCGCTCAGTGCCCTGGTCTAGTGGAAATGGTAGTTCTGGGTTACAGGTTGAACTCGATCATCTCGGAGGTCTTTCCCAACCTAGTTAATTCCGTCATTTTGTGATTCCCGCGGCGGCACCGCCCAGCAGCGGGGCGGGCCCGGAACGGCGGCGGGACGGAACGCGGCGCCGAGGGGCGGAGGCAGCGGCGGGGCCGCATTGTCGGCGCACGGCGGAGCCCCCGGCCGGCCGGTCCGTCCCCCAAAGCGCCCCCCCGGCCGCGGCCATGCTGCCCGGGGCCCGAGCGCTGCGGGCGGCGGGGCTGCTCCGCCCGCCCGGCGCCGCCCCGCGCACCGGGGCCGCCCGCAGGGCGCGCTGCGGGCCGGGACAGCGGCCGGCGGGGCGCGGCGGCGCGCTGCCCGCGGGGCCCGACCTGCGGCACTTCCTGAGGGCAGCTGCCGCGGGGCAGCCGTGGCCGTCGCCGGAGCTGCCGCCTGAGCCGGGCTCTACCCCTGGGGCCCCGAAAGGTCTGTGGGTCTTCGGGGCCGGAGCTGTTGGGGTCAGCCAAACCCCGCTGCTGTGGCCTGGCTGCCGGGTCAAGGGCAGCCGGAAGGCCGGTGCAGACAGTGGTGCTCCACAGCCGGAGCAGAGTGGGGAGAATGGGTTGTTTGGGGGCCTTTGGGGCCCTCAGGGGTTTTTGACGCTAGAAGGCGTTTAATCCTGGGCTGTAAAGTTGTGTGTGTTCTTCCCCATGGAGTCGGGCAGAGAGCAGGTTGCTCGGGCATCTGCCCGCAGTGTGTGCTGGGCTCTCGGTGGGGCTGTGGCAGCCCCTGTGGGGCTGTGGTGCCCTGGCAGGGATGGTTTTCATTGCCCTGAGTGTTGCATCTCAGTAAGGACACAGCTGCTGCTGCTCTGCAGTCACGGCCCAGCCCTGCCATGCTGCAGAGCACAGAGGTTTCCCAGAGTCTCTCATTCAGTTTATCCTTTGTAGGATGCACACGCAGGCAGCTTTTGTGCTGCTTCCCTGACTCCAGTGATGGCATTGAAGGCTTCTTCCCACAGAGCAGGGGCTAGGACAGGTTGTGGGCCGGAGCTGGGCAGGCTCCTGTGTCACACTCCTTTGTTACAGTGTACCTGGAGACCTACGGCTGCCAGATGAACGTCAGTGACACCGAGATCGCCTGGGCCATCCTGCAGAAGAGTGGCTATGCCAGGACGAGGGAGCTGGATGAGGTAAGGCAGCACCTTGGCAGCTCTGGAGCACAGCCCTCAGGCCCTGGCTGTGCCTGCAAGTCCCAGCTTTTCTCTGGAGTGCAGCCCTGGGGACGTTAGGAGTTTGCTGTCTGAGTTCTGTGAAGTGAAGGAAACTGCTTAACAAATGCGATAGAAAGCTGTGGGTTGTCTTTTTTTCTTTAAACTACTGGGCTCCGTCTCAGTTGGAGAGGGATTGGACACAGCAGGATCCTCCTGTCTCATCTTTGAGTTTACTTTTACCATTTAGTGAAGACTCTGCTTGTCTTCTGTTTCTTTCTTGCAACTCTTTTTGCTGAAACCTGCAGTATACTCAGGCAGGTCTTTTTCCCTGAATTAAGTGAGTTTTATAGTCTGCCTCTTCAGGTTACCTGGGCAAGGCAGGAGAACTTATTGTTTGGCTTTCACAGATTCTTCTCTTTTGCTTTTGATTTAGGCAGATGTGGTTCTACTTGTCACCTGTTCTGTAAGGTAAGAATGTTTGTCACTGGTCTGGGACAGTTTCTAAAGGATTAGCATTTGAAGAACAAGACAATAAAGGTGTTGCATGAGGAAAGGAGTGTGCAGGTGTGAAACTGGCTCTTTAGTTGAGGGTAGGGCTGGCTGGTGCAATGATTTACAACATTAATTGTGCTATGAATTGCTTCTCTGGGTAGTGAGAAGTTCTTTGGTAGTGTAAGCTCTGTGTATATGCCATGGGCAGTGAGAGACCTGCACAATTAATGATTTTATTTTTAAATATTCTATCTTCTCTAGTACAGTACTGTACTTAAAAAACATGAGAAATATGTTTAGGGGCAACTTGCTATAAAGGGAACTTTGCTTGTTTTTCCTGAATGCTGGAGACATCAAATGCTCGTTGTCACTTGCAGGGTACCTTGTACTGTGGCCAAGGCACTTTATCTCCCCAAAAGCTTAATCCCTGAGGTGTTTCTGCAGTGGAGATGCTCTCAGGCAAGCAAAGTGATAGCAATAAGATAGGGTCAAGAATGATCCCCACACCACAAACGGCACTCTCAGGTGCCTGCCTTTACCTGACTTCTCCTCACAAGCACTCAGGCACTTAAGGCAGGGCTGTGCTCCAGAGCTGCAGTTGGAATAGGTGGTTATCCTGGCTCCCCAGGGAGAAGGCAGAGCAGACCATCTGGAACCGTCTGCAGCACCTCAAGGCGCTGAAGGCCCGGCGGCCCCAGGCTCGGGCTCCGCTCCGCATCGGGATCCTGGGTACGGCCCTGCTGCCTCACCTGTGTCCCACCGGCAGCAGCCACCTTTCCTGGGCTGAAAGCAGCTGGGAAGGGCTGCAGGGCTGTAACGGAGGGCAGGCACTGCCTCACGAGCTCCCTTCTCCTTTGTTGGCAGGATGCATGGCCGAGAGGCTGAAGGAGGAGATTCTGCACAAGGAGAAGCTGGTCGATGTCGTGGCAGGCCCTGATGCCTACCGTGACCTTCCCCGGCTGCTGGCAGTGGCAGAATCTGGCCAGCAAGCTGCCAATGTCCTGCTGTCCCTAGATGAGACTTATGCTGACATTCTCCCAGTCCAGACTAGTGCAGGTGGCACGACAGCATTTGTGTGAGTACCTTTTCCCAGTGCTTGTTTCTGTGGCTCTGGTTTGGAAATCTGCCGTGCAGAGCAGATGTGTCAGTGACAGCAGCTGCCCAGGAGATGCAGTGCCTGGCTGCATTGAGTCTCCCAGAGTGTGTGTGTGTTTGCTGCTGCTTTGCTGTGTGACTGAGCCCTGGAGACCATGCCTTGAGCTCTGGCTGTTGTGGACTTCTCTCCCTCTCCCTTGGGAATGCTGACACTCAGCCTGGTGTTGCATTGAGCGATTTCTGTACCACTGTCCCTTCCTGAAGTCCATGCCTCTCTCATCCCCTGCCTTCTGTGGTGCCCTGACCAGGTTCTGCTATATATTCTTCTGATCCTCCACACATTATAACTTCTGACTGTTTAGTTTTGGTGATTATATTGTCAGACATGAAATCAGACTCTGCTTGGTGTGGCCATAGTGTATGGAAGGACAGTATCACTCTCTGCAGGAGTGGGATGTAGAAAGACCTTTGATCACAGCCAGGCTGCAGTTGCAGTCTGTGCCTCATTAGTTCTTTCCAGCTTTCTTGGAAATGTGCATGAAAAATCAGGAGGTGTTAGCTCAGGGCAAGCTGAATCCAGCTGTGTCGGCTGGTCTGTGTGTGGAGCTGGCTGCAGGCTGTGGTGCTGGGCTCATCCTGGGCAGGATGCAGCATGGATGGTTCTGCAGGAGTGGGGTGTGACTGTGCTTTACCTCTGGGCAGGTCCATCATGCGGGGCTGTGACAACATGTGCAGTTACTGCATCGTGCCCTTCACCCGAGGCCGGGAAAGGAGCCGCCCCATCGCCTCCATCCTGCAGGAAGTGAGGATGCTCTCGGATCAGGTGAGGCAGAGACTCCTCCCACCTGTCCCAAACCGTGGGAGGAAGGGTTGTTCCTGGCGACAGTGTTTTCAGTGGTACTTGTAACCAGTGTCACTGCCTTTATCTGCAGAGATGAGGTTGTGGTGGGGTTCCACCAGAGGCTTTTTGATTCCCCTTGTAAATACTCCATGACAGACAGGGAAGGGAGGGCTTCTGTTGGAAACTCCTTGGAATGAAACCATGGCTGCCCTTGCAGCTCAGCCATCCTGTCCAGGTTATATTTCTTCCTCTCTTTATTTTGTAGGGAGTGAAAGAAGTGACCCTCTTGGGTCAGAATGTCAACAGCTTTCGAGACTTGTCTGAGGTGCAGTTTCAGTCGGTGGCTGCCCCAGGCCTCAGCCGTGGCTTTAGCACAGTCTACAAAGCCAAACCAGGGGGTCTGCGCTTCTCACACCTGCTGGACCAGGTCTCTAGGATTGATCCAGAAATGAGGATCCGTTTCACCTCTCCACACCCCAAGGATTTTCCTGATGAGGTAAGTGTTAAATAAACATCTTGGCCTCTGCTTGCAGGCAGTGAGGCAGCTCTGAATTGTGAGGTATGGGCTGCGCTGCCTTCCCAAACAAAGAGAATGTGGGTTCCCAAACTGGGAACAGCAGCTCCTGGGAGTTGGATGTTGGGGCTAAAGCTGGCAGGTTTGCAGTTTGCTGGCTTTTACCCAGGGAACACTTTTCTCTTGGCACCCTGGTACAGTTAAGCTGTCTGAGACATCTCCTGATCACTTACCACAGGTCCTGCAGCTCATCCAGGAGCGACACAACATCTGCAAACAGCTGCACCTCCCAGCCCAGAGTGGGAGCACACGAGTCCTGGAGGCCATGCGGCGAGGGTGGGTGATCCGTGAGAAGCCCTGTGTGCTGCCCTCTGATTTGGGCTGCTGGTTTCTCCTCACTGATGTTGTGCGTTTCCAAATCCATGTGCTGTTTGTTGCAGATACACAAGAGAAGCATATTTAGAGCTCGTGCACCATGTGCGTGACTCTATTCCAGGTGTGTGTTCCTTTGGCTTGGTCTGAACTTGGCACGGCTGCATCTCACTGTCCTTTCCTGAGTGCAGCATTCCTGTCTTCCATGAGGGAGGTGTCAGCTTTGTGTCTGTTACAGGAGTGAGCTTGAGCAGTGATTTTATCACTGGGTTCTGCGGAGAGACAGAGGAGGATCACCAGCAGACGGTGTCCTTGCTGCGGGAGGTCCGCTACAATGTTGGCTTCCTGTTTGCCTACAGCATGAGACAGGTGAGTGCAGGCCCTGGTGGAGAAGGCTGTTATCTCTGGGTGTATGCCCTAAACCCCTCAGTGCTGTTTCCCACAATAACACATTTTTTAAAAAGCTGTTGAAAATCATACCCAAAGACTTGGTATACTTGGTAGATGTCATTCGTCCCAGGCAACACTTGTAGGCTATGATTGGGCAAGGGTTGTTGTTGTGCCTGGGAGGCTTCCAGCTTCTCTGTAGGAGTGTCAGGTCTGGTAGGTGCTCGGTGACCTGGCTCTGAAGATGCTCCAGGGTCATTGCAGGGAGGCAACTGTGTCAGCAGAGGCTGCAGATACATTATTTGCTGATGAGGAATGTGCTGATGAAGCCCAACTATTGGAGTCTGTCAGTCAAGTCAGGAGGGAAGAGATGAATTTTTGAGACGGTATTTCCATGAGAAGAGTGGGTAGTTGGTAAGTCTCCAATAGAATGCTCTCCAGAGTGTATGATACTGTTGGGGAAAAGGACAGAAGGTTAGGAAACATAAGGAAGCAAAGGGATTTGGATCCCCATTCTGTATATAGATTAGAAGTAGTAGAATCTGTTGCCTGTGTATGGACAGAGAGGCACAGGCACATCTCACACAGGAGCTGCAAAACTGTTTCAGAGACACTGATACTCAGTGCCCTGCATTAGACCTTCTGCCTAAAAGGTGGAGAAGAAAGACGTGAGCAGCACGAGGACGTGGCTGGTACCGGAATAGTTCCTTTGTGATACAAACTGAAATGCAGCAATGTGGGAAGCTGACTGGGGTCAGGCAGGGCTCTGGGGTCAGGCTGGGTGCTGAGGGGCTGTGCTGGCTCTCTGTGTGTGCAGAAGACACGGGCACATCACCGGCTGCAGGATGATGTCCCCGCAGATGTGAAGCAGCGGCGGCTGGAGCAGCTCATTGCCACCTTCAGGGAGGAGGCTGCCAGGGCCAACGCAGCACTGGTGGGACAGACCCAGCTGGTGCTGGTGGAAGGGGTGAGTGGGCCTGGAATGGAATTGTCCTCCTCCTTTCTTGCTGGCTCTGAGGCTGTGCACAGCAGTCAGCACTTCTACCTTCCCTTCTCACTTTCCCAAGACCGTTTCTTCACACTTAAGCAGACAGCCTGACTTTTCCAGAGCACTGAGCTGAGCACAGGGGATGGGATTAGTTAGGGATGCATCTCTGGCCAAGCACAGAATTTGTGCTTTGGTGTGTGAGTGTCACCCAGCTGCTCTGGCCGCAATGCTCTGTTCCAGGGCTTGGTTAATGTGGGTTTAATACCATCAATAGTGCTCAATTAATTCCTGAGGCAATAAAGCCCAGCAGTGAATCAGAGCAATTGCCATGCAGGTAATGTTCCCTGTCCTCTTTCCAGCCCAGCAAACGCTCTGCCTCGGAGCTGTGTGGGAGGAACGATGGCAACATCAAGGTGATCTTCCCCGACGCCGAGCTGGAGGATGCTGCCGAGTGCGGGGCTCCGGGCAGAGCCCAGCCAGGGGACTATGTGATGGTGAAGGTGACCTACCTGCAGTGCTCATTTCCTTGCACACTGCTCTTCTCTAGGGCAGCTGCTGCCAGAAGAGCCTAAAATTAGAATGGATGCTCCCCAGCCTTTCTGTGCCTGAGGACCTGTGGTGTTTCTTCCAGGTAACCTCTGCCAGCTCACAGACCCTGCGGGGAGTTCCGCTCTGCCGGACCACCCTGTCCCGTGCTGCTGCTTCTCACTGAGGGATTCCTGCTGCTCCTGGGTGGAAGCAGCACATAGTCTCCATGAAGAAACAAGGAAGTGTGGTCAGGGTGAAGATATGGTAGAACCAGGGAGATATATATGTATATTAAAATTTATTTATGAAATAATAAAATACATAGATATTTCTGCTTTGCTGCCAACTTACCCCTAATAGATGTGTGCCTGTTCAAAGGAGTAGAAGCTGTGTGTCAACTTGCAAAATCCAAGTACTGTGAGGTTGTGTATTTTGACTTGCCCTGAGGCTTGTTCCACCCTCACAGTGCTGCAGGTCTGTCCTCTGTCTATGACCACGTCCTCTGGCACAGCCCAGCCTGAGAGATGGATGTGCAGGGCAATTCCTTCCTGTGAGCTCAGCTGAGTTTAGGAGTTGCAAAAGCTGGTAGTACCTACAAAACACAGCCCCGGTAGCTGCTGGAGAATAGCAGGAGTGCTGTCAAAGGGTAGAAGGAACTGAAATAACAGAAGATTGATTAATTCTTTCCAAATATTGGCAAAATGCTTGGAAAGGGGGTGCAAGAACTCACACCACACTTGTGTGTTGGAATATGGTGCTGGACTGTGGAATGAAAAATGGTATTTAACATGAATCTGTTGTGTCTGGGGCTGAAGGAATGCAGCCTTGCCCTGGTACTGGGGAGGATTGGATCTCATCTGGAGATTTCCTTGTTTCCAGGCCTGGGGTATGCATGGAAAGAGATGGGTACCACTTGAGGGTCATCTCTGGCCTCTTAAAACTTGGGGTGCAGTTTTATAATCCAAATATTCTATTGGTGTCCTTCCCTTTGCTTACCAAGAGAAGTGGTTGTACTGATTTAAATGGCCAGTAAGTTCTTCAAGTGCATCTGACAGTTCCTTGTTTTCATCAGCCTGCAGCTGACCCTGGCTGCACAGTGTCACATTCCAGCCTGCTCTGTGAAATTCAAACAAGGACCTGTGACCTGCACTTGTGAGTAAACTGAGATGTGAGAAAGGATCACCCCTTTTCATATAGATAATCATGTCATTAAAATAAATCCTTGTAATAGGCTCTAGCCAGTGACCAGTTTTGAAGGAACAGCTGGTAGCAGGGCAGTCACCACATGAATTTGCAAAATTTTAAAATAAATGTGAAAGGGTTTTTCTCGAAAGCTACTTCTGCTCAGCTCTTTCTGGGCTATAATTATATCTCTTTGAAAACAGCATGGTTCACTGAATATTCATTAGGCTTCAAGAAACAAATACATTTTGCTTATTACCTCAGAGCCGAGTCCCTCCTAGAATAAATCTGCACAGTCAGCGCAGTCGGTGTGGGCTCTGAGGTGGGCACACAGGGCTGGTCTGCCCTCCTGTCTTTGTGTCTTTGGCCCAAGTTCAGAAACCAGGACCTGAACCTCTGCTGCCCTGTGAGGGTGAGCCTGTGGTCCAGGGGGGTTTCAGGAAGAGGCAGCAGTTTGGGATGAAATCCCAAAGGAAGCAGCAGCATGTGTAAGCAACAGCCCTCAGAGGTGATGGGCACTGAGGTCAATGTGCTTGGCTCATCAAGCCCACTGGGCAGTGGCTGAATTTAACTGCCCTATGGCAAATCTTTCAGCTCATGATTCCCAGGCATTTTGGGACCAGGTCCCAAGCCAGCACTCTGGAAAGGGCTGACACCCACCTTTCCCTGCTCATTTTCCAAGTTCCTATTCCAAGTGGGAAATGCAGACCACAGTGTGCTCTCCCTCCTCCATCCTGCTTTGAGGCCAGCTGTGACCGTTTTACAATCATTATTTTAAGATCGGGAGACTAATGAGGAGGAGAGCTGGGTTTTACATTTTGATGAGGAGGTGATAATGCTCACTGCACGAGCTCCCCGGGGAGCCATAGCACTCACCATTTGCTTCGCCTCCTTAGTTTTTATAGGCCTTGGGAATGAAGACCGAGGTTTTAAGGCAGCAAAGCATCCATTAGGAAGTGCTTACAGTGACCTTGGAGGCTGAGTCAGTCCTTTGGCACTGCGTGGAAGAAGGAATGTGTTGTTTTCCTTGAGGCCTGGAGGTGGGATGCAGGTTCTGTGTCTCTTGTCAGGTTTGCTGCCTAAGTCCAGCTGTTGGGAAAGCTGAGCTCGTGTTCTTTCTTGCACGTTTCTGTTCCCACCCTGAGCAGGTGGGAACAAGAGCCCTGAACTCTCCCGGGCCTCTCATCTCGCTGATGTACACCTGTGCCTTCTGTAGGTTGAAGTAATGCCCTTCCAGTCAGTCGTCCCCCAGTTACACCCATGGGCAAACACCTTAGGAGGCGTTTGGCAGATCAGGTTTCCCAATACAGACCTGAAGTGCTGGGATGACATTTACTTTCCACCAGCAGCCGTGCCCTGAGGGTGTCTCCTGACACCGGAATTTCGTAACACAGCCTGCACTTTCCTTTCTGCTGGCAGGGTGTGTGGGCGAGGCTGGACATCACTCACACACACAAATAGCTTCACCTGGCAGAAAGGACGCTGTCAGGGAGAACAAGAGCCTATTTGTTCCCTGACCCACATCAGAGAACAAATTTGTTTGTCCTCAGGTCTTGGCTGTGCTTAGGGAGTGGAGGGACAGGCAGCAGCAAGCGCTCACAGCCCCTGTTCCAGGCTCAGCGCTGGCTTTTGTTGGACTAAGGACAGCCTCAAAATTGATGCCCATCATTGCCTACACTCTCCTGCCCAAATATGCTCCCTTCTCCAAGACTTTTGAAGCAGCTTGGGCAGAGCAGTCAGGCTTTTCCCAGTGCCAGAGCTGGCCATGGTGTGTCATGTCCTCCCCCAGAACCCCATGAGCTCTGCAGTCTGTTTTCCCTCTGCACGTCATGGTGCTGGTGGAGGGAAGGAAGGACGTTTGCCTTGCTGGAAGCCTGTAAGCACAGTTTGCTTTAGGTCAGCTGGAGCCTTGCTCTGCTGAGGAGGTGGCAGGTGCCATTACCTCCCACTGATGCCAGCAGCCTGCCAGGCTGGCAGGGGAAATGCTTTCCTCCCCTTTTCTCATGGGTTTTCACTTCAGCAGACAGGCTCCATGTGCCTGCCAGCCCATTCCCCCAGGCCTCCTCCTCCTCCTCCCTGCTCTGGGACTGCTGTAGGCTGAGGGTCCAGGGAGTTTTCCTTCAGCAGCTTTTCATCACCGTTTCTGAAGCCAGCTCTTTGCACAGAGCTTTGGGATTTAATGCAACATAAAGAACTTTCAAAACTGTTTTCCACTTCTAAAACCAGTTCTATCTTTAATTCACTCCTTTCTGAAACTGGCAGTGGTTGGGTTCTGGCAGGGCAGGTACAGCTGCTCCTACAAGCTTCTCTGCAGCTGATGGTGAACTCCGTGCTGTGCTGGAAATGCAAGGAGCCCTCCATTGCCATTACTTGGTGCACCCCCAGACCAGCCCCAAGCTGCTCTGCAGCCCCCCCAGGTTGGCATTGTCTGTCCCCAGAGTCCCTCAAAGTCCATGTGCCTTCCTGGAGCACTGCTGGTGTGTGACCTGCATGGCAATGACAGCGGCACCGGTGGTGAGTGGCAGCTCTGAGTTCTGGGGTTTGTGAATTCAGAGGGTATCTCACAGTCTGTCACAGGCACTGCTGCTCTCTGGGGCCCAGCAGTCCTGCGGCTTTCCCTCCTCCCTTGTGAGCAATTTATTTCCTTTACTGACAGACAACTATTGACTTCTCATTCTCCTGAAGATGAGATGTCTTGTCTCATCAGGTTTAAATTAGTTTTATCTTTAGCCTTTTCTATTAATAAGCTCTCATTGTGGTGTCATTATTTAATATCTATTTTCTGATGTTTTTCATTAATGGCTCTATATCGTCTAGATATTTTTTCAAGTATTTTTTTCCCCTGCTGCTGACTTATTTAACAGTCAGACACAGATCAGAGACATGAAGATGGTCTGATGCTGGTCAGAGGCAGCATGGAATGGCCCAGCACCACTTGGTGTGCAGGGCAGGGCACTGGGACTGTGATGGGGTGGCATTTGGGCTGCATTGGAGCTGTCAGGGATGGTCATGCATTCCCTCCCTGTCTGCATCCCTCTGATCCCAGCCTGAGCTCTGACATGCCTGGGGCTCTCAGGAGCAGGAGTCAATAGAGTAATTAAAATGCCTCCCGTGAGGCGAAGGTGCTGCAATTCCTTTGGACAGCTGTGTCTGTGAAAAACAAAGGACTACTTTCTGTGCTTCATGTGCCTGGCAGGGGCTCTTCCCCTTCAGCAGAACTTCCACTAGGACATGTGAAAGGGAATTATTTCACATTATTTCAAGTGGGCCACTGCCCAGGGTCCCTGTTCCTGCTAGGTCTGAGCCACCTTCCCCAGCAGCCTGGGGAAGTACTGCCAGCCTGGGGACAGGCAGGGTAGCCAGCACAGGGACAGGCAAGGTGGCCAGCACAGGGACAAGACAGGGCTTTCCCATTATGTCTTCAAGGGTGTCAAAAGCAGAGATCATCAGCATTGAAAACACCCAAATCTCAACCTCTCTGCCCTACATTTACTTCTTGCATTAAGGAGGAGGAGAAAGGTGCCCAGTTCCTGGAGAGCAAACCCTGGGATGACAACAACCTGATGCAGAGTGGCATGTCTAACAGAGCTGTCAGGGTGTTCAGGGCCACTGCTGGGGGGGTGTTTGCCACTTACAGAGTGAGGTCACGGCGGGATCCCTTGCCCGCCCTGGCTGTGGCTCCCATGTAGGAATTACAGAGTGGCTGCAGGGCAGGCAATTTGCAGCAATGCCTCCAGCAGAGGGTTTGAGGGTGATTAATATTCAGTGCACTGCTGTGGAAATGAACAGCCAGAAAGGATTGTCCTCCTCCCCTTCCTGCATCCATGAGGACAGTGAGGGGGACAGAAATTAAATTCACTTTTGATCAGGCTGATTACAGGGTTTTGAGACTAAAAAAGGTGTTCCCTTCTCTTTGGGTTACTTAGTGTCTTTTAATCTGTTCCTTCTTCTTCTTTTTTAATTTTTTTTATGTCATCTTTCTGTAATTTAATTACAGGAAGTTTAAAAAAGAATAGTAGGAGGCTTTGGTTGAAGCTATCAGAACCAAACAGGAGGCAATTCCAAAACCAGCTTCCCATTAAAAAAGAGAAGCATTCTGACATTTCATTAAAGGAAAGATTCTTCCCACAGTTTCTCATCCAAACTCCATTTTTAAAAGTCCTTATACTTTTGGTGGGAAAGCTTTCCCTGTCCCATGCTCAGCAACCAGTGCAGCAGAGCCTGGCAGGAGCAGTGACAACACTGACAATACCCCTGGGGTGCTCTGCACAGCACACAGGTGTCATTGGGAGAGGCTCAGACCAGCCTCTACAGGGGAACCCAGTAGGATGAGAGGAACCTCAGGAAAAACCCCATTGGTGCCCTTGCAGCCAGAGTTGGCAAAGATCTGAGCTGTTCCAGAGTCACCTGTCCTGGCACATGGGGGTTGGGTGATGCCAGCAGCAGGGAGGTCCTCCATGGCACCGTTTTTATTAATATTGGTGAGTCAGACCAGTGCAGGTGCTGCTGCTGTGCCCACAGGGCTCACAGTGGCCAGTGGCTGCCCACCCCTGCCTCTGTGACAGCAGAGGTGGGACCCAGCCTGATGGCACCGTGCCATCTGCAGAGGTTTAGGGTTTGGCACTTTGGCTCTAGCGTTACTGAGGGAATATTTACACTCTTTTTGCAATCATTCATAGCAAGTGAGCCTAGAATGGGGCTTGGCACGTTCCTTCATCCTCCTCCTTCTGTTCCCTTAGGAACTGGAAACTGAAGGTGCCCAATGAGACGTTACAGATTCAATAGCTTGGGCCAAGGCACTGCCACCCATCCTGTCCTCCTGACAGAACTCAGGGCACCCAGCATCTGCCCTTCATCTTTGTGCTCTGAGTGCACACAGATCATCAGCTCCAAGATCCATTCCCAGAGCCTCCAGCATGTTGGGTGTTTCTGCAGCCAGAGCCAGCTGCTCTGTGTGCAGCCTGGACGTGCCCAATGCCCACATCTCATTAGCTCTTTACCTCTGCCATTAATTGGCAATGCAGGGGTGGCACTTGCTGCCTCCAAGTTTTTCAGGAAAACATTTAGCTCAGAAGATGTGAGCTGGCCCTGGCAGCATGGTGCCAGGAGGATGCTGGCTGCAAACTCTCAGCTAACAGCACCAGGACTCCCCTGTGCCTGCAGGATGGGGCTCTGGGGGCCTGGGCAGGACTAGAGGGACCCATGCCGGGCAGAGGCAGAGAAGGGTGTGGGTGCTGCCCACGAGGAATGCCCAGCAGAGCCAATGTGGACACTTGGAAATGGTTGGTGGCACGCAGTCCTGTGCCAGTGGATCTGGAGGCTGCAGGACTTGGGCATCTGTCCCTGGCATCTCTCACCATGCAGTCGTTCTGCTCTGGGGCTGTGGCACAGCCAGCCCCAGGATGAGGTTTGATGCCAATGCTGCCAGGAGTGAGCTCCTGTGACCAAGAGCTTGCTGGCTACTGCCACTGCTCTCCCCGGGGTCCTGGGGGTCCCAGCCCCAGCCTGGGGGGAGCTGTCTCCCTGGGGCCTCAGGGGTGTGTTTGTTCATGTCAAACAGCTCCCAGCTCACTGGCAACAGGCAGGAGCAGGAATACACATAAAACAACCAGCAGCTCAGGGACGGGGGCAGAATAAATCTGCATAAATACAAATGAGGGGAATATTTACTTGCCACACTGACCACGTTTCTGTAGCCACTGTAAGGTGTGAGAGTGGGGGTCCAGCAGCCTGGGCAGGGTTTGGGCTCCACTCAGGCTTGGCTCTGGGGCTGCAGCCCCTGTGGTTCCCCACCTTTACAGCAGACTTACCTATTCAATATTCCTCACATGTGAGTTACTCCTGTAGCTGATGGGAGAGATAAATAACAAAACCCTTGCAAATGCAAAAATCCTTTGGCAGTTTGGAAAGGAACCAAGTCACGTGCTGAATGCAGATGAAGAAAAATCATTTTTATTGTAAGGAGTAACAGAAGGGTGTGAATCTGCCTCAAATCCACCTCACCCACAATGCAGCACATCCAAATCCACTTGGAGATTACAAGGCAGGATAGCGTTCACTCTGATCAGTTCAAAGCGTCGCTGTTTGGGAACAAATAGGCTGAGTGTGCGCCTGGATTAGGCTGGGGGCTTTTTTGCCTCTTTTTAACAGTATGAACTCACTGGAAACAGCAAAAATCCCTTTTGAAATGGAAAGCCAATCAAGAAGCAGAAAGAGAGCAAAGACAAAGTGTTTACGGCTCATTGAATTCGTCCCTTTTCTTTCTTCCCTTCTCAGAATGATTTGTGCAGTTGGTGCAAACTCACGAAATTCCTGAGGGGACCAAACCTCTGCCTGACTGTCTGCATCCAGCACCTGGAATGTCCCCTCTGTGCTGAGCCATTACCTGGCCTGAACCCCAGCCCAAGTGAAGCTGGGATGGGTGTGAGGAAAAACCAGGGGATCAAGGTCGTCCTTTCATCAGTGAGTGCCATAACAAGTGATTTGTGGCCATGACAGCCAGGAGGGACACAGGCAAGACCTGGGGCTCCTGCCTCCACAGTCACAAGTGTCATCAACATGGCTGATCATCGACATGGCTGGTCATTGACATAGCTAATTATCAATATGGCTAATTATCGACATAGCTCACCGTGGCACAGATTATCATTGGCACAGGTAGCTCTAGGCTGGACAGAGACACCAAAATCTGAGAAGGCTGAAATGTAGAGCAGAAGCAAGAGTGTTTTCTGGTTGGGTTTCTCCATTTTCATGTCTAGTCTTCACCTACTGAGTCGTTTTCCTCCCTTCCCTTCTCCTCCTTGGGAATCGCCTGCAGGGGGACCTGGAGAGATACCAGAATTGAAATTTTAGGCAGCTCTGTGCTACCCCTGTCACCTCCCACACCAGGTAGCAGGGTCAGGACTCTTCTCACCCAGCCACTGGCACTGCCACAATCAGCAGCAGAGCTCTGAGCCAGGTCCCAGCCAGCAAATCCCCCTTACCCAGGGTGCTGTCAGTCCCGCAGCTATGGCTTGATCCCGGGATTGACACCTGCAGCTGGGGAGAGACACCCAGGTCAGTGCTCTGCCTTCTCCAGGTGCCCAAAGCCTGACAGTCCCCTGGCATCCCCCACCACGGGACCAGGCTTGGCGGTGCCTGATGTACCAGTGGCCTGAGAGCCCCCAGCTTTATGGGCAGAGATGATTTAGTGCCCTCAGGAATACGGCTCTGGGGAAGCTGGGAAGACTTCCAACTCTTCCTTCCCTTCTCTATATATTAACTTTCCATGCATATGAAGCTGAAAGCTCTTCCAATCACCTCTGCAAATATTAATTAATCCTCACAGCATCCTGAGGACCATTATTCACTCTTATTAAGCAAATATTATTAAATCCTTTTATAAGAGGTGAAGTGACTTTTCCAGGGCTGTGCAGGGCACAAGTAGCAGTGCACAGACTCTCTCTTGCTACTGTATGCCAGACCTGCCACTGCACGGGGGCAAAGCTGCTCCTATCTGATCTGGGGGCCCTCCCTGAGGACCAGGGACCCCAACCACCCCCAGTGCCATGCCCTGTGAGGTACAAGTGCTCTGTGGAACTGTTCTGCACAGCACCTGGCAGCTCTGGCTGCACCCCAGAGCCAGGAGAACCCTCCCCACTCTTGGCCACTACCCAGGACTGTGTCCCCCATTGCAGCTGCCCTGTTCTGGCCCACAGACACCAGTGGGGATCCCTGGGGCAACACTGGGGCTGGACTTACTCTGGAGGAGCCAGTCGATGAAGGTGCTTGGGAATGGGGAATTCTGCAAAGAACAAGGAGGCGTTAGAGCCTGTGAATGTGGAGGGAGGGGAGCACCGTGGGGACATGGGATGGAAAATGGGATGAGACACCTGCAGATCCAGCTCCACATAGTGCCCAGATGTCACCGGCAGTTTGGAGAGGGCAGAGTAGATTTTTCCCAGAAGCCCAAAGGAGATCACACCTGGGGAGAGGAAGAGGCTGTCAGGGCTGGGCAGGGCTGGCTGTGGGTCACTGAGCCAGCTGGAGCTCTGTGCCCAGCCAGAGCACCTGACAGAGGCTGGGAGAGCACTGTCCTGCCCAGCAAGGAGGAAAGACTCCTTGTCCTTCCTATACACCTCAAAATCCCTGGGGTTCAAAGGTTCTCTTGAAAGCTGCTGCCCTGGAGCTCCCAGGTGCAGATCCCATCACAAGGGAAATGTTGGGGGTAAATGGGAAAGGACAGTTCTTCTTTCAGTGAAGCAGAAATTGTGTGTGAGGTTTGACACAAACAGAGCTGGTGAGGGGAAACCCTCTGGCTCTGTGTGGCTGCACCTGGGGGTCCTGGCATAGCCAGCTCTTGGCAGCATCTTGGGTGTAGCCCTGGTTAGAAAAAACTTGTAGGAGAGCAAGACTGTGGTGTCTGGCAGTGGTGGTGAGCCAGGACCGTGCCACCCACAGCAGCTTTGCCAGCAGAGAAAAGCTGCTCCTGCTCCATGTAGAAACCCCTGCTTCCACAGCTCCAGCTCTCCTGAGGACACCTGCTGCCCCTGGAGCTGGCCAGACACACAAACCCCAAGTGTCATTCTAATATTTAATATAGTAAAGAAAATTTAAGAACTTACGGTTGAGGAATTGCAGATTAATGTTGATGATGCTGACCCAGACGTTCACTAATGGGCAGAGCTGCAATGGCAACAAGTGGCACAGTCTCAGTGAGAGCACTGTGGGTGCAGCACTGCATTCCCCAGCACCACTCGAGTTTCACAGACTTAAATCAGGATGGGACAAAAGTCCTGATTTCATCCTAGAGCATAGTTCTTCCATGGAAAAAGACATAAACTATTTGTTCAGCCCCATTCTCAAAATGGCACAGGTTCTACTGAACAAAGTAAAAGACCCTCTAAAAGACCACTTTACTCTAAATGAGTCTGCTGCTTCTGCTCACCTCCACAGGGAGCAGCTGAGTATAAATTACCCCATAACATCGTATGATGAAATTGAAATTACTCCTAACAAATAAATTCTGACTGCAAGGAAGATCAAGCAATTTTGTGTAACTCGTTTATGGGCTGCGGGCATGTATCTGTGCATGCACAAATATATATATGTGTGTGTATGTATGTATGTTGTATGATTATATATATATATATATTATATATATATATATTATTGTCCCTGCCAAGGGCAGGGAGATTGGAACTAACTAACCTTTGAGGTCCTTTCCAATCCAAACTGTTCTGTGATTCTGTGTGTGTGTGTGAATCTACCAGGCAGTTCTGGCAGGAGTACTGACTGCAGCTGAAATGCAGCTTCACAGCAAAGAATATTCAGACACTCACCAGTGCAGGGACAAGGGACTTCAGAGACTTGTTCAGCAAGCTGCTCACCAGATTGGTGAGGAGGCTGGGGAGGGAAAAGACAGACAGAAATTACCAGGGAAGTTGTCAAAACCCAGGACTTGACATCAAGAAAAAACTGAGCTCCTCTGCACGGCTCAAAACTGAGCTCCTCTGTAGAGGAACCTCCTCCTCTTCTCTGTTAAGAGATGCTGTGAGCCCAGAGCTCCCCCAGGCTTCAGCAGGAATTACAGATGCTCAGGACTTTGTTATCTGAATCCCAAAATCTGCCTGCTATGCTGTCAATCTGTGCCCAGATTTGAGACTGAAGTTCTGCCCCACTGCCAACTTGCAGGAGCTGACCCCCCACGCTCACCCCTTCTGCAGGCTGACGCTGAAGCCACCGAGGAGGTTGTTGCAGTCCTTAAGCACCAACTTGAGGTCACCAGGGGAGTCCTGGGTCAGGGCAATGTGTGATGTGATGTTTGCTTCTACTGAGGATCCACTCAGAAACCGAAAAATCCTGGAAAAAAAGGAAGAGGTGTGGAGGGCTATGAAGGAAGCCAAAGCAGCACAGGAGAGAGGTGCCTGTGGCGGAACTGCAAGCACGGCCTCGGCTGGGGCAGTGCTTCAGTTTTGGGACTTCTCTCAGGCTCCTGGCCCTGTAGCAGATCACAGACCCATAGAATTGTTCAGGTTGGAAAAGACCTCTAAGATCAAGAAGTTCAATTATCAACCCAGCACTGTTGCCATGTTCACTAAACCATGTCCTCAAGTGCTATATCCTCATGTTTTTTGAACGCTTCCAAGGATGGTGTCTGTGGAGTGAGGACAGCTGGAAATGGTTCCAGAGAGAGTCAGCAGATCTCAGATTTCCTCATCAGCCTCTTGCTCAGTGGTTGGGGATGTTTGTCCAGCACTCAGGATGTTTGTCCCATCCTCCCCAGCACCCTCAGGTCCTCGTGGCCTTGCTCTCTAGCCTCACTCACCCTGGAAAGCGGAGCACGAGCTTCGAGTACAAGTTCAGCACAAGCTCAGACCCACGAAGGACCTTCCATGACACTCGGGCATTCTCGAGGTTCAGCACCTTCAACCTGGGGGTTTGACACCAGGACAAACCCGCCTTGAGATGGCAGGATCAGCAGGAGCAGATCCTACAGTCCCATCTCTTCCTGCTCATGGTTTGTCCTATGGACATTTCTGGGTAAAAGTGAAAGTGGGGAAGGACCAATTCCTGCTCCCCAAACAGCCAATCTCAAAGCTTGGTCAGGTTTCTCAAAGCTATGTCCTCCTGAGTCTCAGCCATCTCCATAGGTAGAGATTCTCCCACCTCCTGTGCTGCCTATGGCAGTGTCACACCACCCCCAATGTAAGACTTTTCCCATTTGTGGCTGGAATTTCCCCTGTCACAGATTCTCTTGTGAGCTGCGAGCCCAGGATTGATGCTTTGTATGAGAGGGAGGGTCTGATCTCCTGGAGGTTATGGGTCACCCTGCAGGCAGCCCCAGCACAGGGCTTCTGACTTACCAGGCATAGCGTGACATCTTCTGGGAGGCTCCACCACCCAGCAGCCCTCCTCCACCCAGCAGTCCTCCTGCTCCACCCAGCAGTCCTCCTGCTTCTCCCAGAAGACCATCGAGTCCAAGCAGACTTCCATTGCCCAGGAGACCTCCTTTTCCAAGCAGCCCTGTGCCAAGCAGACCTGTCTCTCCAAGAAGGCTGTTATTGCCAAGGAGGCCATTGCTGAGGAGGCCTGTTCCAAGTCCTTCCCCACCAAGGAGGCCTGTTCCAAGTCCTTCTCCACCAAGGAGGCTTGTTCCAAGTCCTTTCCCACCAAGGAGGCCTGTTCCAAGTCCTTCCCCACCAAGGAGGCCTGTTCCAAGTCCTTCCCCACCAAGGAGGCCTGTTCCAAGTCCTTCCCCACCAAGGAGGCTTTCAAGTCCTCCCCACAAGAGCTTGTTCCAAGTCCTTTCCCACCAAGGAGGCCTGTGCCAAGCAGCCCGTTGCTGCCAGGTTGTCCTCCTGCAACAGCCAGAACTTTGTTACTCTCCTGTCCTTCATCACCCAGAAACCCTCCTCTCCCAACCCTGTGCCAAGCTTCCTCACCTAGGAGGCCTGTGCCAAGGACCCCACCTCCACTGGGTTCAGTTCCTGCACCAAGGGGACTTCCACTTGGACTTCCTTTGCCCAAGAGGCCAGTGCCAAGCAGCCCACCTTCACCAAGAGCACCTGTGCCAGGCAGTCCATTTTTTCCACCGATGAGACCAGTGCCAAGCAAACCTGCACTGAGAGAGTCCCAGTTACTGACTGGGCTTCCACTCTTGGGAGGATTTCATTGACAGGAAAGGTTGGATTGGCCATGTTAGGGTACTCTGCTGGTGAGGTCTCACAGGGACCCCTGAGCATCCTTGGGCAAAGCTGGGTTCCCCATGGAGATGGGCCTGGCAGGAGGCAGCTCCCTGATGGGCAGGAGGACATGCCATGAGCCCAGAATGGCACAGGACTGTGCTGTGACTCTCCCCTGGGTACACAGAAAATAACAGAACTCACCACCGCTGGGTTGTGCTGGATTCAGCAGGTTGAGGAGGCCCTGGGAGGGAGGCAGGAGGCCCCCGAGAAAGAAGATACACCAGAAGGGTGGCATGTCCTGGAAGAGCACCTGTGGAAAGACCCACATCATCCCAAGCACCAGTTTCACATGGGCATTGACAGGCTGGGCACTGGTCCAGCTCTCATCCTTCACATGCACTGCCCTGAGGTGGTGGGGAGACTCCTCCTGGACATACATCCTCCAGACATCATGCCCCTCATTCCAGGAGGTCAGCCCAGACATGCAGCCCCTTTTCCCACTTCAGGGAGCAGCTGAAGCCCAGTGCCACACTGCTCCAGAGCCATCAATGCCTCCATGCCTGACTGGGCTCCCCCACTGCAGAGCTGGGTACCTGACACTGCAGGGAAGTGAAAATACCATTTTAAGAGAGAAAGAGAGATGGAGATGAGGCAGGAGGACCTTGTACTGAGGGAGACAGATGGCTTCCATCCACTCTGAAATGGCCCTGAAAGAGGAACACTCACAGGGGCACAGTTGAATAAAAAATGATGAGTGTCACACTCGTGTCCTTCTGCCCGCTGTGAAGAGCACCCTCTGTTATTAAAGCTCAAAGCACAGCCTAAATCAGACTCACTTTCCTGTGGGCAGGTTGTTTGTTTTTCTCATCTTGTTCCACTCAAGCTGTGAAAAGAGTCCCATTTTCCCTATGTTTGATCTGCCCCCAGCCAAAAGAAAGTACCTTCAAGCACCTTCTGTTCCTGCCCGAGCTGGGCTCCTCAGGGTGACAGCGCAGGCTCGGGAGTGTTTGTTTATGCACGGAAAGGTGTTCACAAAGAAATGAGAAAATGGTGTCTCTGCAGCACTGCCAGGGGCCCCAGCTCTAGGAGCACTTTCCTGGACAGTCCGTGTCCTGGACAGACACCTCAGCTTGTCCCTTCCGAGAAAAACAACATACAGGGTGCAGATTGCAGAGGTTCAGCACTGAGAAATAACATTATTTAGGTCAGACTGAACAACTTCTTTATCTCTTCCAGATACTTTAAAAAAATCCCTCTATGACAGTTCTCGGCACAATTAAATTAGACTTTAATTCACTCGACTGTCTTTTACATTTTCCCTTTGATCAGCACGTAATGATGCACAGCTCCTGTAGCTGTGATTATTGAACAGGGGAGAAGGAGAGAGGCTCGAGCAGCTTCTATTGAAAATCGTGTCAAATAAAATCAGTGGGATTTGTTGGAGGGGCTCTGAAAGACGTGTGCAGCATTGCAAAAGGGTACCAAAATGGATGTCAGGGCACTTAGAAGAGCTCTTAGAGAGAATACGTGACCATGCAGGCACCTATCTCTGCAGTTATTAACAATATCTACCAGGGTGCTGCTCCTCGGTCACACACATTTCAGTGAGCCGAGCATCTTGCACATGCAAAAGGCACGTCTGGCTTTGCAGATAAACACTTATTTTACACCAGCTGAGATGAGGTCTGGAGAGCTGAAAATTGCTCTGAATTCTGGTCACCAAGATCATGAAAAAACTCCCAGTCCTTTCTGCCAGCTTAGTCATTATCACAAACTTAACAACAACAGGAATAAACGTGGAATTTAACAAGCAAGAGCTCTGCTAGCTTTAAAAATTAATTTTCATAAATGATTAAATGCTGCTACAGAAATCAAAGGAAAGCATCATTAAAATTCCTGCTTTTCAAGCTGAGCTGTGCTGTGCTGTAGGTCGCCTGATGGAGCCGGCACGGTGGCCACGGTCCTTCAGTGCCACTTACCTGGACCCTTTGATGTCGAGGTGGAGCTGCCCATGGTCACAGCTGCTGGCAGCTGCTTTTATACACCCGAGCTGCAGGAATGAGGAAAGCCAAGGAAAGATTGAAGCAGGGACAGCTCCTTTTTGCTGGCTGTGAAGTGTGACCCTTGCACCAGCCTGACCCCGAACACCACACGTTGCTGTGGCCAGCAGCATCCAGCCAGCCCAGCAGCTCGCCCCTCACCCTGGGTGTGCTGCCCACCACCTTTGGGGAGGGTCCCAGGGTTGGTTCAGGACAGCTCTGCACCTTCATATGGAGCAGAATGAGCCCAAGGACAGTGAGAGGTGAGCAATTACCTCCCACGAGTTAATTATATACAGAAACATCACAAATTGCAAAACAAATGGAAGAGAGTGTGGGTTTGTGGTGCACCGTCTGCTCTGAGAAAACTGCCTGTGCCCCAGAGGCAAGCAGGGGCTGGCTGTGCGTCCAAGAAAGATCTCCAGTTTAAAGGAGGCTTGGGGGACAACAGATAAAAGAAAGCAGGGAAATAGAGGTGGAAGGAAAAGGGACATCAAAGGTGACAGAGAAATCTGATTCTGATGCTTCAGGTGTGTTTCAGGGTGGATCTGGGCTGGATAAGGGCAGGGCAGTCTCATAAGCAGTGATGGTGTGGCTGCCCCAGCTACTGCCTCTCACCCCAGGAGCAAAAGGTGGCTTTGGAGCCTTAAATTAGCAGAAGTTTCACGTGGTTCATGCAGAGTTCATGGGCATTGCTGGGTGAATTCCCCCTGGGTCCCTAAGTGCTCCCAGGACAAAGCCCCAGTAAAGCCTGGGGCAGCTGAGGGTGTGATGGGTGCTCCACAGGAACAAGAAACCCCACAGCATTGGGCCCAGGCCCTGAGGAGTCTGACGTGTTTGGGTCTGACACAACATTTGCTGGCAGAGCTCTGCAACCCCTGAGCAGGGGGTGGGCAAAGGGGACTGCCCTCCCACCTGAGGCCTGTCCTGAGCCCAGGGGTTTCCCCAGAGCTGGCCATCCCACAGGCTTGAACACCTGCTGTGGCTGCAGGGAGGGCTGGACTTTATTGAACCTGAGCACAAGAATGCAAAGTACACCCACACCCTTCCGAGCACCCACAAAAGAGTCCAAAACACAATGTTCCATGGGAAAAACACGTGTCTTCCTTCTGCTCAAGAATGCAGGCAGGATGCAGGGAAAGCAACAAGCCGGTATTGTGCCATGTTGGGTATAGAGACACTCAGTGGGATTCTTGGGCAGGTGAAGTCATTTTTCAGCAGGCTGGGGAGGGGAACACCCTCTGCCAGCACACCTGTGGGACACAAACCAGCCCAGCACAGTGCCACAGGAGAGGGGGTTAACTGCTGAACTTCTCCCCAGCTTTCAGTCCCAAATCCATCCCCTCTATGTGTAGCCCCTGTCTCTTCAAAGGGTCCTATGGTCAAACAAATAAGTCAGGGCTGGCTGGGGTGGCTCCTCCAGCCTCTGGCCAGGCTGCAGCCCAGCCATGCCACATTGGGTGCAGGTCCCATCTGTAGGGAAACTGCCCTGTGGTGAGGGGAAACTATGGAAGGAATTTCTGCATGGCTTGTTCCTTCACACGTTATTCAGAAAGCAGAAGGACATCACCTGGGTGGGTCACCATCAACTCTGCTGCAGCCCTGAGCTGTATCTCACCTGTATTTTTCTTTAAGACCACCACAGCTGCTTTGGGGACTGCTATTTCCATCAGCAATTCATGTGGCTCAGGGTATGCCTTGAGAATCTGCCAACACCCAAAAATAAAATAAATTTTCTGCTGGCGAGAGCACAAATAGTGACCAGGAGCTGCAGAGCAGGTTGCCCACTGATGCAGCAATTTCACCATGCTGCTCTCCAGGACAGGTCATAACCTGAATTCCTGCGACCCATCACAGCTTTATCTCAGCTGAAGAAGTTCATCGAGAGGCCCAGTGGGAGGAGCTGGGGTCCACCATGGGTGGCAGGGGTGGCGGGGGGGCAGTGAGGGTTTGGGGACAGTCTCTGGCTTTCCAAGTGGCTAGTCCACCAGGCCTCCAGTCCACACACCAAATGACAGTCTGGAGTCACAGGGAAGGAAAGACAAGTCAAAATGTTTGCAATATTTGCCTTTACGGTCAACTTCACACTCCCTCGCTGTGAAATGGCTGCACACATGGCCTCGCCAAGTCAGGGCCCGTGACACTTCCTTCTCCAAAGGTTTGTGAAACCTACACCCTGCTGTGCTCTCCCATGACAGAGGTGAGAACAAGGCCAGGACATCTGCCAGCTTCCACAGCCCCCTGCCCAGCTGTACATGGCTGAAGGAGACCTTGATGAACCTAAGGGAATTATCCCAAGCCCTGTGCCCAGATGGAAGGAGAAGATGCAGGACTCACACTCAAGTCCATCTTGAGAGCTGGCCAGTTACCAGGGGAAGGCTGGACATGGTGTACTGGATGCTGCCCAGCAAATCCAGGGGCACCAGTGCTGGGGGGAGAGGAAGGGAGTCAGTGATTCCTTGTTGGACTCAGCTGGAAATCCCCTTCCACTACCTGAAGTTTCTTTTCATCCAGAGGAGCCTGACTTTCAAGTGGGCTCTGGGCAGGGAGCTCCTGGGGACCCCTGCTCCTGGCAGATCTGGGGCCAGGGTGGAGCAGAGGAGGGAAAGGTGTCCCAGTCCTCCCTCAGCTGGAGTGGGTGTCACACGGCACAAGGCAGGACAAGGCATGGGACACACAGTTCAGGAGTCCCAGCAGGTCACTGATGAATCCCAGGGCAATGTGGAGCACTGGGCAGAGCTGCAGGAGTTGGGGAAGGTTGGTGAGAACCCACATTCAGAGCCAGAGAAGAATACACAGCCCTGCTTGGCTCTGCCAGGCTTTCCCTGGGCATGGGAGCACTGGGAACCTGGAATGGTAGCCCTGCTGGTGACTGTCTCAGCTCTGGGTCTGGCCCTGGGCACCTTCCTCAGAGAAGTGGGGGGACGCAGGAGCCCATGGAGGATGGCTAGAAAAAAACATGGAGCTTCTGGGAGGAGGAGAGATTCCATGAGTCCATAGCACAGATCATTAGAAACTCTCAGCATTTGGCAGACCTTACATTGGGAAGGAAGAGAAGCTTCTCCCAAGCTGATAGAGACATGGAATGTGTCTCCTACTAATCCCAAGGTACTGGGTGGATGCAGCAGCCCTGGGACCATGGCTCTGCTCCTGCTCCAGGCACCAGCGATGCCACAGGAAGCTGCATCACATCTTTTGAGACTCATTGCTCCTTCCCAGAATGTTTTACTTTTCTCACTTACCAGATTAGGAAGAAGTCTGTTCAGGATACTTGCCAATAAATTATCCACAATTGGGAGCAGGCTGTGGAAAAATAAAGGAGCACCATGAAAACAACCTGCTGCAAAGTAAATGGGTCTTGTTAAACAATTCCCTGTGAATAGCATGGAGCACAGACCTCCCGGAGCAAGGCAATTGCAGCAGCAGAGTGAATCGTTTCGGCTTGGATTTTGCATGAGATAACTGTAATTTGCATCCCAAAATAGCCGATGGGAAATTTATTGCTGCCTTTTATCTGCTAGTGTATAGTCTCCTTAAATGAGCAGAGAAAATCTCAGGCTGAGTGGTTCCTACACTACGTGCTCACGTCTCAGAAGATGCCCATGCGGTGTCCATTAGGATAACGTTGGGCACATGGGACAGATTTGTGCCCTGAGATCTCTGGGACAGCCACACTCCCTGTGGCTGTGTGAGGGGTGCAGAGACCAGCACCCTGGCGTGTGACAGGGCCGGTGAGTGGCTGTCACCTGCAGGGATGGTGGGAGGGAGAGGTGTAGCAGGAAAATGCCCTCGTACATTTGCCATTCGCGGGGAGTGTGTTGGGGTTGGCAGAACTTGCTGGCGAGGTGGCTCATGCCAGCAGGGGAGGACACCTCCATCACTCACCCTCTCAGGAGTGACCGAACTGCCACAGCCCCAGCCCGACCCACCCCTTGCCATTGAGGGCACTCGAGTGTCGGGGTTGAGGTAAGCACCCAAACCAGGCAGGAGCTCAGGGACACCTGGGGAGCGTCAGCTCAACCATCCTCAGCCCCCGGCGACAACAAGAGGGACACTGCGAGTGACAGCTCAAAGCCCAGCTGGGCTCCCCTGCTCGCTGAGCTCTGCTCAGGGTTTGGGGGAATCAGAGGCCAGTCACACCAGAAATGGCAAAAGACACGGAATTTTCTCGTTTATTTTCCTGTTTAAGTTATTTCCCAATTTTATCAGAGGCTTGGTTCTTTTGCCTTTTTTCTTCTGCTTCAGCTGGGCTTCCAAGCGGAGCCGAGCGGGCGGGAGCGCGGTCAGCGCCACTTAGTGCATCCTCCGCAGGCAAGGGCTGCGGCACCGCCGCCGGCTCTGCCCTGGGATCAGGAGCCTCCTCAGCCCTGTCCCGAGATCAGGAGCCTGCTCTGTCCTGCCCGGGCTCAGGAGCCTCCTCTGCCCTGCCTGGGATCAGGAGCCTCCTCACCCCTGGAATCAGGAGCCTGCTCTGCCCTCCAAACCTGCGGGACTTCCAGGCAGCCACCATATCCCACGCAGAGCTTTCTCCTTTCAGAGCCTGGCCAGCTGAAATTTTAATTACATAAAAAAACCTACTCCAGAGTCAGTTCAGAGGGGGAGGTTTGCTCACAAGCATCATGCTCTTCCCGTTCCATATGCAATTCCTCTCCCTTTCCTGGCTGATTGCGGGTGCTGGTATGAGGGTGTCAATCCCAAAGGACCCCCTTTGGTTCCTGTCTTCCAGAGTGACATTGGTGATCCACCATCACTCTAAACTCCTTTACTTCACTCCTTCACAACTCAGCCTGAGCCCACCTCACCCTGAGGTGAGCTGTGCAAGTTAAGGCTGAAATTATATCAGTGGCTCACACTGGCCTTTCTTATTAAAATGGCCGGTTTTAACCTTATAATGATAAAAATAACCAGAACTTCAAAAGGATATCGCTACACAAAGCCTCCTTAAACTTCCATGTTAAATGAATGGATTTTCAGAGAAAGGTTTCCATTTTGATATAACAACCTCCTCTCTGATTTTTCAGACTAGTGACTAAATATAAACTAGAATTACTCACCTTCATTCCTACTATTGTTGGATTTATTCCCATGTTTTTTCCTGGCTCACCGGAGTATATCATAAGGTTTGGGGGTAAAACAGAGGCTCTGTCCCCCCAAGCTCACAGTGCCTTGTACCACTTTTGGAATTCTTTTTCTTTACCTGACTTTATCCTGAATTTCAAGCCTGGCTTGGCTCAGCTCCTCCTAAGGTGAGACCTTGTCCTGGTTAGTGGGCACCTCTGCTTTAACCCAGCAGATCCTTCTACAGTGATGGTGCTGCAGGAAAAGTGGGAAGGTGCTCAAATTTTCAAAACTGGTTAGTGTATTGAGGGTGTAAAGCACCATTTGTGAGTTTCATATATTCAACTATAAATAAGGACTTGTATACCAGGTAAAAACATTGAAAACCTGAGAGCAGCAGGTTACTGGACAGCCAATATCAGGCAGCACTGTTACCCCAGAGCCAAGGGCAAAAGGGAAGGAAAAGGTGTCTGAGACTCCGTGCCTGAAGCATGGGAGGCTGAAAGAGCCGTGCTGGGAAATCAGCTTCTTGCACAGAAACCCCTGCTGGCTCTGCACACGGACTGGCACACACAGGTTACCGTATCAGGGGGAATTTTTTGAGTTTCCAGCAAGTGCATGGGGAGGCTTTGGGACAGTGCCAGGAGATTTTTGTCTCCTTTAGTGCTCGAGGAACCTCGAGAAGTGGTTCCTGAGGCTTGCCCCACCCATCCTGCAGCTGCCAGCTCCTTCCCAGCAGACCGTGTTTCCTCCAAAACCCCCTGTGCTGGGACACCTCCACAGCCACTCCTGGCCATAAGGGTTTTTTTGTTCTGGTGCCCTCTACACTTAATACCTTTGTGAGATCAAATGTGCTTTTTTTGACAACTCGGTGTGTCTTACCCAACAAGGGGATAGCACACACCTAAATAAATCCCTAAGGAGTGTGTGCTCGCGCTATCCATGCCTGGCTCTGGACAGAGCCTTGCACAACCAGCACCAGCAGGCTCCATGTGGACCTGCTGCCAGCGGGAGCTGCTCCAAAGGAGAGGGAGATATCAGCAAGAGCTGTGCCAGCACTGCATCACCAGCTCCCCTCTGCCTCCTGCCAGCCAGGCATGAGAGAATGGCTGCAGCAGGGCACCCATGTGCACCCAGCCCAGTGCCCCTCTGAGAGGCTGCTTCACAGCCTGAGCTTCAGAAATGCTCTCTTAAGGTACCAGTTTGTCCTCTGAAGGCACAGCCTCCCCACCCATCCGTGTGCCATGAGGCACAGGGGCATGGAGCAGGCAAACAGGTGTGGGGAGCCAGAAACACCTATAAATAAATATCCAGAGAGGAAAATACTGTGACAGTGAGAGATTTTATTGAAAGAGCAGTACAAGAGCAACCTTTGTGCCTAAGAGCTCTGCTTCCTGGCTATGGATGTTAAAAGTGCCCACAGGAACCCCCAAACATCCACCAGCCAAGCAGCTTTCCCACCCTGATGCTGGCCAGAGGCTGCTGCCTGTCCTGCTCGGGCCACAGCCACAGTGCCAGGCAGCACTTGAGAGAAAGGAAGAGGGAGAGAGTGGAGCAGAGCAGGGCTTGGGGTGCATGTGCTGCCTCAGAAAGGGAGCATCATCGAGGCTCCTCCTGAGCAGGATCTTCCTAGAGTGGTCTGGCCAGAAAACTCGTCCATCTGGAAGAAGCAGAACAAAATCTACTCAGTTTTCTCCTTCAGACTTTCACCAGCTTTTTTCTGTACCCCAGGTGAGGTTTTCCTTGGGTCCATGCCAGCAGAGGGAAACTGGGAGCAGCCCAGTTGGCCAGGGTACTGTGGGGCTGTGGATCTGTGTGTCCCAGCCCTGGGTGGGCACATTCCCACTCCCCAGGACACAGCACAGTGGGAAAACTCAATCCTTACATCAGTGATGTCAACTTCAGCATTCCTGAGGTTGGTGTTAAGGACACTGGGCAGTGGGACTGACACACGGAAGGCATCTGCAAAAACAGGTGCAAGAATCTCATCAGAGGGTTGAAACCTGGAATGAAGGCAGCAAGGAGAGGGGCAGAGCCCCAAATCCAGCTGAATCTGAGATGAGAGGGGACCCTGACACCCCATACCTTTAATAGAAGGCACATATACAGCTGTGAGGACCTTCTTGAGCCATTCTGCAAGTGAGGAGGCCTGCAGGGAAGAGGGTGTGTCAGTAGCAAAAGAGAGCAATGGTTATTGGACCACGTCAGGGTTATCAGCTGAGTTCTACTCAGTTCGCTATGAAATACAAGAACTAGGAAGCTTCCTTCAGTGAAACACTCCCAGGACTGAGGGTGGATATGCTCTTTGGGCAATTTCTTTTTAGTTATTCCTCCCCCATTTCCAGCACCCCCATTGTGCTGCCAGCAAGTGAGGAGAGACACACAAGTGTCAGTGCTGTAGGGCACAGGGGATCTGCAGGGCAGAGGGCAAGTGCCCTCTGCCAAGAGGAGTGGAAGGGTGAAAACTGAAGAAGAATTAGCATTTGGTTTTCCTCCCCTACACAGAGGCTCTGGCCATTGCATCCCTCACTGCAGCACCTTGATCCAGTGCTTGCACTTACAGTGGGAGCGTCGAGACTCGGGGGGTAACGTGTCAAGTTGATGCTACAAAAGATAAAAACAAGCAAAGGTTGGGGTGTGTTGGTGCAGCCTCCTCCAGGCCCTTTCTTGGTTTGGAAGTTTTCTCACCCTTATAAAGATACAGGATTTTAAAATTAGAACAACTTTTTTTACAACTCTCTCATCATGTCAACTGTGCAGTTGGGTCTGAGGTTGGGGCTGGGAGGAGGCAGGAAGGCTCCAGCAGCCCCTGACATTTTTACCATGTCTACATCGCTGTCCCCCACCAGCCCCCTTTGTCCCCAGGCAGAGCCCCCCACCCGCAGAGCTGGGCTCTACCTGTCAAGAGCCAGGGAGGTTTGCAGTTTGCCATCAGAGACTGATGGAGTGATGTTCAGAATGATGTCCTGGAAATGGAACAATGAAAGAAATGAGGTTATTCCCCTGCACAACTCCCAAGACTGAAAAGTGTATTTGTAAATTACTCATTCAGAGAAAAAACACTTGTCTGTGCCGAGAAGCCACATTTTTGTGACAGATGGCATCATGTATCTCTCTCCCCAGGGTTCACCTTCCTGTCTTTATTTTGTGTTATTCCTGAAACGTTTCACTTACGCTTTATGCTTGGTTATGAGCTTGTTTAGAGGACTGGGCATCACCTCTTTGATGATGCAGTAAATACAAAAATACAAACGCTGCAGAGCCAAGGGCAGGGCAAGCCAAGGGGATGCCAGCAGTCACCCATTCTCAGCCGTCGCCCTGTTACAGGCATCTCATCCCCCGGGAGCTCACTCACCACATCGAGGGAGAACAGGAGCCCCTGGGGGCTCTGCAGGGCAGGACTGGCGATGTAGATAGTGGCTTTGAGGGCGACAGTGGCTTTTCCATCCCTCACAGTCACCACTGGCTCGTCGCTTACTCGGACACGCAGCTCCAGTGGCAGAGAGCCAGGGAGGGCCCGGGCGAGCTGCAGGGCAGAGGAGGTCAGGGCAGGGGTGGGGTGAGAGGTGGGGGTGGAATCAGTGTACACGGGGGAGGTGACTGACCTGAGGGATGAACGGGAAAAGGGCAGACACGGTCAGCGAGCTGCCCTGCGGAACCTGTGGGAACGGCACCGGTGACATCGCTGCCCGGGAGGGGCTGTGCAAAGCCCACGCTGGGCTCAGCTGCAACCCACAAACACAAGCAGGCAAAGGTGGGCACCCTCGGGTCACCCGGGAGCGAGCAGGACACTGACCTGGCCTTGCAGAGGGGAATTGCTATCCATCAAGCTGGTGATGCTGAGGTTGAGGGCTGCCTGCCCCTGGAGCTGCTCCAGCAGGGCGCCGAGGGTGTCCCGGGAGAGGCTGAGCCGGGGCGGGCGGCCGGTGGCCAGCTGCAGGCTGGCAGAGAGGGGCAGTCCCTGCATGGGGGTCATCATGCCAGGCCTGGCATTCTCAGAGAGCAGCTACAGGGGACAGAGCAGGCAGGGACGTTGGTGGGGCTCGGAAGATGGCACTGGGCTCCCTGCCTGCCTGTGGACCTCGCGGGGAGGCTCACACGAGGTTTGTCAGCACTTAAATGATGGCAGGGCTGCTCCAGGCTGCTCTGGCACAGGCAAGGGCTGCATCTGCTACACCTTCCCCACTGAAACACTGCCACATATCCTGATTGGGAAGACATATTGCTGATATTTTATGCATGGTTCTGGTCCCTGTCAATTACCAAACTTTGACAAACCACTTATAAACAGAACATGCCTGTGAGCAGTGACTGCTGCTCCTGTAAGAAATTAAATTTTCTGATTAAAAATTATGAGAGTGCTACAATTATGCTTAATTAAGTAGCATCAAGCCACTCTTGCTCATGCCACCATCAAGGATTAACAGGCAAAAAATAACGCAGAGACCCAGCAGTGGCAATAGCAGGGATGTGACTGGAGCAGACTCATCAGAACCTTCCTCTGAGCACATGCCTGGAGGCAACTGAGATCTGAGTAGCCTTTGATAAATGTGCACCATGTTCCAATAAATCCCCCAAAGTCAGAGGTTTTGGGGCAGGGAGCACAGTGGCACTTACATTCAGATCCATCTGGATGGCATCACCACTGAGGATGGAGAAGGAGGGCAGGTCCCCCAGAGCCCCGAGTGGGAGCACCTCTGTGAACAGAGGAATAAAACTCTTCAGCTGCAATGGCAGGAGATTCTCCCAAATCCCATAGTCCCAAGAGTTACTGGAACCAGCAGCAGCTCCTGCTTACAGCATTCACAGCTAGAAAAGCCACTAGAAAACAATAGTTTGCAGCAAAAATGCTGTTTCTAAAAGCAACCATTCCTGGTGTGGGTTTCTGCAGGAAGAGCTGACTGCTGCTGCTGGGGCAGGAAAACTGAAGGTTTGGTTTGAGCTGGGAGTTGTGGGTTTAGAAAATTGCTTAAATATTTTTATTTGCCTAATATAGAAAGACAGGCAATGCTAAGGGCAGGATGTCACAGGGAGGAAGGGAACAGGAGATGTCAACACTTACTGTTCCCGGAGCCGAGCAGGGAGCTCAACACCTTGAGCTTGGCATTGATGATGTTGCAGCCCTGGGGAAGCAGAGGGGAGTGAGAGGGTCCTGAGACCCACTGCACCAGTGGGTGACATGGCACCAACACAGCCAGTGAGCTCTGCTGGGCTGCACATGTGGGCAGAGCTGCTGCAGGCAGTGCTGGGGCCACATCCCATCACACAGGACTCAGCAGGGTGTGGGTGAGCAGCCCCTCTGAGCCAGCATGGGTCTCACCAGGGTTAGTGGCTGCTAAACCAGCACCTGGCTCAGAAACCTGTTTGCCAGCAGAGCCTGGCACAGGTGATGGTGCTGGTGCCTTTCAGCAGGAGGACAGGCTGACTGCCCCGCTGAGCTCACAGCTGTGCAAATATCCACATCCATGGGGCAGCCTGGCTCCTGCCTGCCCTGCCCCTGCTGCCTGCCCAGCCGGCACTGTGCCGGGGGTCACATGAAGGTGGCTCTGCAGACTCACCAGATCCTGCAGGACATTGTTAAGGAGACGTTTCAAAGGCTCATCCAGAACTGGCACTCTGGGTCTGGTAACAGGAAAAGAGGAAATAGCAAGTGACAAAGATTAATGCGGGAAAGTAAGGGGACTTCACACAAGAGAAACATGAGGCCTTGCTTGCATTGTCCATACTCAGTGCTGAAACATTACCATGGCCAAGCCCTTTGAATCCTGCACAGTGCTAGGTTCCCAACACTCAGAAATGTTCTTTTATTAGCTCAAATTTTAAAAAGAAGTCAACCGTTCCCTTCTGAGCCCGACAGCTGGATCACCTTCAAGGCACCAGGCAGAAAGGTGCTGCCATCAATGACCAACAGCACCAAGGTGACCCACTGCCTCAAGAGCCACGGGCTGGCCATGGGCTACCCACCCACACAGATGTTACTTCCCACCTGGTCCATACCTTACATAGGTGTTTATGTCAACAGTCTTGCAGTTCAGGGCGTTCTGGTGAGCTGTCCACGAGTCCTGGAGCACCATGGTTGCATCTACCTCCACCTGCTCGCAGAGCGGCTGGCCCGGCACACTGCCCGGGGAAGCACAGCAGGCAGCTCAGGACACTTGCTGACCATCTTCTTTGCAAAGACATGCAAGCCATGCCCCAAGCCATGCCCCTTATGCACATGCCATACCTGCTCTCTACCAGCATCTGCGTGTTGAAGTCCACCTGGTGCCCAAAGCCTGGCAGGGAGCGCAGTCTGATTTTGGGGAGGGTGTTGTTCACAATTCTCAGTCTGGATGGTTGAAACAAGGAAAGGGCAGTGAACAGCACATTTGCACAGCCCTGTCCCCTCAGCCCCCAGCACTGCAGCTGTGCTCCTGGGGTCCTCTTCCCCCAGCTCATCAGGAACCCCCACCAGCCAGGAGCAGCTTGTGGCACATACAGGGTACCCTGGGATGCCAGGCAGAGGCAGCACCTGCCAGCAGATGAGCCCCCATTTATGAACCCACCCAGGAGGGGAGGGAGGGGGCCCTGTGTGTGCAGGATCCAGAACAGGACCACCTTTCCCCAGCATGGCTCAGACACACCAGGCTGCTCAGGGACACCATCTGCCACTCGCACTCACCCCATGAGTTCTTCACCATTTCTCCCAAGAAGGCTGCCAACGAGACCGTTTTTGCCAAGGAGACCGTTTTTGCCAATGAGAAGCTCAAGGACAGTGTCAAGGAGAGTATCAACGAGGCCATCTTTGCCAAGGAGACCATCAATGACACCACCTTTGCCAAGGAGACCGCCGAGGATACCGTCTTGGTCAAGGAGACCACCAACTACACCCTCTTTGTCAAGGAGACCACCTAGGAGACCATCTCCACCAAGGAGGCCACCAAGGAGACCATCTCCACCAAGGAGACCATCTCCACCAAGGAGGCCACCAAGGAGCCCATCTCCACCAAGGAGACCTCCAACAGCACCATTTCCTCCAAGGAGGCCACCAAGGAGACCATCTCCACCAAGGAGACCTCCAACAGGACCATCTTTGCCAAGAAGACTGCCAACAGGACCATCTCCACCAAGGAGACCTCCAACAGGACCATCTTTGCCAAGAAGACTGCCAACAGGACCATCTTTGCCCAGGAGACCTCCAACGATTCCACGTTTTCCAAGGAGACTGCCTACAGGACCATCTTTACCCAGGAGATTGCCAACAGCACCATCTTTGCCCAGGAGACTCCCAGCGACTCCATTCTTGCCAAGCAGACCGCCGAGCAGATTGCCACCAAGGAGACCACTTGGAGCTCTCTGGGGAACAACTTTGGCTGGTGAATCTCTAAAACCTGAAGAACAGGATGAGAGGTCACTGTGAGCTATATGGACCCAGCACACAAGGTGTGCCAGCCTGGCTCTTCCCTCCCCTCTCCTGTCCCTCTTCATACAAAAAAGGTGGTGGCACCAGCCACTGTAAAGTAACTGAAGTGCCATTTTCAAAGTGCTTTATAAATACAAATTACCTGCATTGCCAGATCTGCACCAGCTTCTGATTTTTTGAGCATGGTCAAGAGACAGAAAGAGCAGAACTGGCCTCAAAAGAAGGATAAATCCTGTCTCTTATATATAGTTACCATTCATATCTGTTCTGGCAGCCATGAACGGGAGTCCAAGTCCTTGAGAAGGGATCAGCAGGCTGTTGAGGAGGACAACAGTCCACAACACCGACATCTTTGGTCCTGACAACTGTGGGAAGTGATTGCCATGAGTGCATTGCTGGGAGAGTGAGCACCAGCCCACAGAGGGAGAAAGAGCAGGGAGGGAGGGAAAAGGACAAATGCCTGTCAGGGAAGGAACCAGAACGTCAACACCAGTTACTCCAAAGACCAATGGCCACAGCAGCCAAGGGGAAAGGGAGGAGTTGTTGGGATGTTCCTGCTGTGACACCCCCAGTGCTGGTGAGCAATGTCATGACTGAGCTGCATGATCTGGGGCACAGCCATTCTGGATGGGGATTTCTCCAAGAAACAAATCCTGCATGCCACAGAATGGGAAAACAAGACATTTCTGACAACATGATTGTCTCTAGAAGAAAAGCAACAACATCTACAGAGTACAAATGCACCAACATATCTAGCAAGGAGAGAACCTCCAGTGTGAATGTCATGATTTCTGCAAAACATCAGGTTCTGAGGCTTCCCTCTCCACGGAAACACCTGATAGAATTGTAAGAAAGAGAAAGTAATCTTTAACATTTCAGTGTCATTGAAATATTTCTGTGGGACCTACAACTTGAAGTAACTTCTTCTTTTTTAAAGAACCAAAACGAACTTCATTGCTCCAAATCTATTTAAATGTAAATAACTCATCAAAAAGGGATCAAAACAAGTGTGAGAGGTCTAATTCACCTTAGCTAGAAATCTATGGCAGATAATCGAGTTATACCAAAGATAATTTAAGTGATAATTGTTTGTGAAAACCCTGAAATACCCTTTCTTCTGCAAGGACTGCAAATCCAATGAAACGCACATCTCTTCTGGAGAAACTTGCACTGAAAGGCACCATTTACTTCTCAGAGAATAATTCAGGCAAGCAGCAGGCAAGAATAACAATTTTTGTTAAAAGGCCAACATTCCCAAAGGAGCACTGAGGGTTTGCAGAGGCAGAAGCAAAGAGCACACTTCTTGAGGAATAAGTTTGCTCTTACCTGACCAAGCTCTCTCTCCAGCCAACGTCCCTGTCCTCTGAAGATCACCGGGATCCAGGATCTTCATATATAGAGCTTCACAGCAGGAAAAAGGCAGATGATGTCATTTGGGACATCCAAAATAATTGGTGGGGAGCAAAACAAACAAGGTCTTGTTTCTGGTGACTTCCACTGCAAATATTTCCTTGGAGATATTAGGAGTTAGGTAAATCATTGAGCAACGACCCGCAGGCGCAGACTCAGCCAGCTCTGGGTGCCTGGTTTGGTACATCATCCTTTCAGCCTGTCAAGATGTGGACGTGGCTGAGATGTCATGCCCTGATAAAATACCTTTCTTTCTCTTTTTTTTTTCCTAAATAAAATTGATGTTCTGACTAAAAAAATGTTTCAAAACACTGGCCACCCCTGACTGCTCATCTTCTGCAGTTCTCAGGGCTGCAGTACTGAGCAGTAAGCCCTTGTGTGGGGATGTGCCACATATTATGATAAATGAAGGACCAGGCAGCACTTTTTCCAGTGTAAAGGCAGACTGTGGAGGTAGTGATAGAGCCAGGTATTCCCTGTCCAGGCCACCAGGACATGCCCAGCATTCCCATCCAGCTTGCCTCCAGCCTGATCAGATGTCACAGCCTAACAGATACCCTGAGCTGACAGAGTCTTTGGAGTGACACCACCTAACTGGGAAATGCTGCCCTTATCTAACTGGCATGGAATTGCTTGCAGGTTCATCACCTCTTCTCAGAGTGCTCCAGAGGGCTGGAGGTGGGATGTGCTTTAACAGGAAGACACTATTGAGAGGCTGATGACATTGACCTGGAAGCTCCCAGGCCAGAGCTTGTTGGTTTGGAGTATTTTTGAAGTTCTGTAAGAATTGTTGATCCCACTGTGGACACACCTTCCTGTCATACACCCCAAGCAACAGATGTGCTGCATCTGCCCAGGAGACACACTTCTGCCTGCTCCTTGCAGCTCTCTCCAGGTCCCTGCCCTGATTGCTGCCCAGAGACACAGAGACTGCAGCAGCTCTTTGGGGCAGGGAAAAGAAACCTTCCTCCATGGGCCCCAGACCAAACGTGGTCCCCATGCATGGAGCACATCCCAACAAACACAACAAAAGCTGTCTATGCTGTAGGGAAAATGCACCAGCTGAGGGGACTGGAGTGAAATCTTCGGTCCCTGATATCCTCAGTGACAACCGGAGTGGATGGCAAAGGCTCTGCTGAAAAATAATCCAGAAAAATTGCTTGCTCAGTGTTAATACTTTCTGTAAACTTGGAAATAAATATTTCCAACAGATTAGCCAGCTTTGGACACACATTATTTCCAGCTTTGAAAAAATACCTTAGTTAAAGGCCAACGAAGGGGTGGCAAAGATGTCAAAGCACTGAAGGAGTTGTCACTCTCCTTGCAACCTGATCAGCCAAGGCCTTTGGAGCACAAAGCCCGGCTGTCATGGTGAGATCATGACCTTTGATAAGATGGACGAGGGTGTTAACAAGATGGCATTAAGTTATCATCCATCCTGAATCGCTTCATACTCCAGGAGCCACTGTCCAAAACCTGAATTACCACGAAGACAGCCCCGATACTGGTCAGTGCACAGGGAAGGGCAGGGTGGCAGCTCTGGGAATAGCTCCTGCGCAGTCACCTTTCAGGCATGACAGTAACTTGGCCTCTCCCCAGAAGCTGCTGAATGCAGAGGACCCTGACCATTGGATATTTTGGAAAAAAAAAAAAAAAAGATTCCTATAAACAGAATGACATGGTGATGTCGAGGTCTCGCTAAAGTGACTTTCAAAGCCCCAAGAACACAAAGCCAAATTGCTGAGTGAGGACAGAAACATGGAGTAAACCAGAACAGATTTGGTCAAAGGGAGAAGAATAGGACTGGTGTGAACAGACATGTCTGCCTCAGTTCTCTGTGCTTGGATCACCAAAATGAAGCTGTCAGGCAAACAAGAAGAGTCTGAGACCTGGGCATTAGCAGGCTCCAATCTGAGCAGGCTGGGGGAAGTGCTGGAAAATGAGGTGGATCTGCTCTGCTCTCTCATTGATGGCATGATTCAGATATGTCCTGTCTGCCTGGGGAAATGCTGAAAAATGAGATGGATCTGTTCTGCTCTCTCATTGAAGGCATCATTCAGACACGGCCTGTCTGCCTGAGGAAACCAAGGATTGCCCTGCCATCCTTCTGGGACCACTGAGAGACTGGTACAACCCTGCTGCAGAGGGATCAGGGCTTCTGGGTCCATGTGGGGACAAGGCTGCACATCCACCCCAGGTCACCAGTCCCAGTACATGATAGTGTGGCTCGGCAGCAGAGCTGCTTCATGAAAAATTAACTAGGTACGCCCTGAGATTCTCACCCTCAAATTCTCTGGGAAAGCTATGGACAGATATTTGGATTCATTTTTTTGCTCTGCTCAAAGGATTGAGACTCAAACTCTTTAATTTGTTTGTTAGCTAACACAAGAACAATAAGGGAAATCTGGCCCATGCTTGCAGTGCCACGAAGAGAGGCATCACAAACCCCAGCTTTCATGGGGGACTGGTTTTACAGCTCCTTCCCCACTGTTGAGAACTCCCAAGGAGAATGATTACTTACACATGATGCAGAACAAATCCCTGTGGAGAACAGACAGGGTTCTCAGAGCCTGACTCCCCAGCAGGTTTTCCCAGGAGTAATTTCCTAAAAACACAGCAGTCTTTCCAAAGATATCCTCGATTCAGTGCCAGCTTCCTGTCACCAGGAAAAGATGTTCAAATCATGTCAGCTCAATGAAGTCAGGATCAAAGCTGTTTATTGACTTGCTAATGACAAGAAATTATCCAGGAGTCAGTGAGTTACACACTCAGGATCAATATCAGTGAAGCAGTTGATAAATCCCAACACCAGCCCAAACCTTACTCCTTCTGGCATCCAGGGCACACTCCCCACCCCTCACAGCACATCCACCCTGGGAGCAGGGGGTCTCTGTCTTGCACCCCTGTCTCATGGGAGGTGTGGATGATGCATCCTGGCAATGCAAATGTGATTTACTGAGGGATCAGCTCATTCAGGACACACAGCCTCTGCCCAGCCATGCCCAGCTGGCTCAGACAGTGCACTGTGGGGTCAGTCTCACTATGGGGTCATGGGGTCTTTTTATTTCAGTTTGTGGAGTCAAACTCTTGGAAAGCCAAAGGAAGGAAGAAACATCTCAGGAAGCCCAGCACTGTGCTGCTCCCTCTCCCCCAATTCCCACTGAGTCCTGGCCACAGTGGGGGCTGCAGCCACAGGGACCCCATCCCTCAGGTCCCAGCGACAGGAATGTCCAGCACCAGCATGTTCTGTGGATTTAACAGCAAAAAGCACCTGGGTGGGATTTAACAGCTGATTCTGTGTTTGTGTGTGATGGACTGATGGCACAAAGTTCTGGGGTGGCCCAGGGTATGGCAAAGCCACCACAGCAGCATCCCTCCCACTGATGCTGCAGGTGCTGCCCAGGAGGTCAGAGAGGATCCCTGCACACAGCACCCCTGAAACAAGGAGGAGACAATCAGAAACACCTCAGAGACACACAGAGATGCTGTGGTGGGCACTGCCAGCATCTCCAGCATTTCCCTGCCTACCAAAGGACTTTGGGAATATTCAGAAGGAAAATCAACAGGGTGGGAATTCTTGGGTTTGTGTATTTTAGTTTAGTCTCTGCTTTTGACATACTTCCCCCATGAGTTAAGTAAATAAAGGGATGCTGCAAGGTGGGGGGTTTAGGGTGTGGTTAAGAGAGATATGTTGATTTTTGGAGATTTCAAAAAGGCAAAGAGATGAGATAGCAAGGGTGTTTGATTCTGAGGACAGGAACAATGTTCCAAGAGGCTTCAGAGAAGATGTCTGCATTGGCTCTGTCCATGCAGGCAGGTCCCTCCTGCCTCTGAAGGACTGGGCAGACAGAGCCTGGCTGGAGGCACTGCCCAGCACTTCCCCCTCCAGGCCCACTGCAATGGAATGGCTCTGTCCTAGCAGAACTCCTGGGGACAGGAGGAATGTGCCAGGTTCCCACCCCACAGGCGCCACACCCGGGAGAGTTACTGGGGGCCAAAACACCCCCACGAATGCACATGGTAAGTTGGGAGCAGGAATCACTTTTGAGCATTTGTGCCATGGGAAAATGGTTTAGGAGGCTGATTTACCATTTGTTATTCCTTGAAATATTATTCCTTGAAATAATGTTTTCATTTTCAGGATACACTTCTGGTGGGAGCAGAGCTTTGAGGCTGCCAGACCAGTGCAGATCCCACTCACAAGCATCAGAAGCCTCCGCTGTTTGTTACACAAACCAGGGCTTGCCTCAGTTTTCTCTGTCCCTGGCTGAACTGGGTTATTCTGGATTAAACCTGCCTTAAGCTGATGAAGAGCAGGGCCAGTTCCCCACAGGTATCTGACTAAAATGGACTGACATTAGGACATGTTAGAGGGCTGCAAGTGTGCCCTTTGACAGCCTTTGTGATCCAGGTGCTCAACCCCAAGGGCAGCTCTGTCCCAGCATCACATCCCTACCCGCCAGGCTGGGACAAGGAGGCTTCCAGCAGCACCAGTGCATTTGCTGCATAAACCCAGGAAGGGCTGGAAATGCTGCTTTTCACCAGTCTGAAAGCTCCTTTGTTGGCAAAACTGTGAAATCTCTTACAGTGCACTGAGAGAAGGAGGAGGCGAGGAGGCGGAGGAGGGGAGGAGGAGGAGAAGAAGGGGGAGAGGGAGGAGGAGATGATCTCTGGGAAACAAGGATGGGAGGAGGATGGGACTTAGAGAGCTGGCAGCGCTTTCTGAAGGGTTCTGCGAACGACCTTGCTCACAACTTGGGTTGCATGCTGGGCAGGGAGAGCACATCACCCTGAGAGCCCTCGTGCACCCAGCAATAATTATTTATTGGAGATCAAAAGGTGGGAAAGTCACTCGCTAAAGAAATTGATCTGGTACGGATTAGGGAAAAATTTGCCTCGTGTCTAATAAAATGTGTTTTCTCTCTTTGCAAACCTTTTCTCAAGAATGCCATCTTCTGGTTTTAAATGAAGCTGAAGGTTTTCATCCCTAAAAGAAGCTCTGACAGTCTGGGACTACAAAGCAGACAAATATGCACATCGCATGGAATAGCACATCTAGAGCTGGTCTGAATTTGTCCATAAAACCTTTGTTTAGTGGAAAAAAAGAACTGCTAAAAGTATTTATGTGCTGTAAAAATCCAAACCTGAAGACTGAGACATCTAACAGTGCTATTACCTGTCCTTGAGGAATTGTCTGTCCCAGCAAACCAGAGACATGTCCTTTGGGATTTACCTGCTGGGGGATTGGTTCTAACCAATGTGGTGATGTGGGTGTCCCTGGGGCTGAACCTTGGGGTGCCCGTGGTGTTCAGGCCCAGCCACCCTCTGACCATCAGGTTGGCAACCAGAGTGATTTCCATGTTTCCTTCTGCTGTAAAGCTGCTCAGAGCAAAGCCTGGTCAGCACAGGATAAACCCCAGGGACAAGCGAGCCCCCAGCTCCCCCAGCCATGTTCCCTGTGGCTCCCATTAACCTTTTCCCAGTGAGTCTCATTTGGACTAAGCCACGAATACCCCAAGCCAGGGGGGAACGCCAGAAAGACCACCAGGAAACAGAAACTTTTCACCTTCAGCCTGAAGGAAAGACAGAAGAACTAGGTAAAGGGGAACAGTCAGAGCCTGATGCCCAGCATTTGATGCTTACAGCAAAGTCACCTCTTGCTGATATTCTCATTACCTTTTTCTTCCCCTTCTTGTTCAAACTTTCCATTTAAAACTACTTCTAAATTTAGAAACATATTTATTCCCAATGGAAAAAATCACACAGTCTAATTTTGAAATTAATCAGGAAAAAATTGTTTTGGCATTCAAAACACCTCCATGCCTCCATCCAGCATGGATCTGGTGGATGGAGGGCTGGCTCTGATCCCCCAGAAATTGGGGGGTTTCATTGGGACATCATGGACAAAAGCTGGGCAGCCCCCACATTGCAGAGCTCCGACACCTGCCCTGGACGGTGCTGAGGCAGGAGCCGACGCGCTTTGCTGCCTTTAAGTTACAGTTTCTCCTTGTGTTTGTAGACACAACCATGCAGAAAATCACCAGCTTTAATATCCCACTTGTTAGCAGGGAGTGATTCGTGGCTGCCTCCGGGCTGACACTTCCCAACCTCCCACTTTTATTTGCTTGTCCGCGGTTCTGGGCTCGCAGTGTGAGGCTGCGGCTCATCACTCACCCCGAGAGGTCTTTCATGGGCTTGGTGCTGGGCTTTTTTTTCACAGCTTCCTCTGCCATTTTCTGCAGAACATCACTGCCATTTAGAGCAGCTGGGAGTGCTGGAGAGATTGCAGAATATGAGGAGTTCAGCACAAATCCCCTCAGGGAGGAGCCTGTGCTGGGGGGTGAGGGGTTGCAGTGTTACCACTGTGTCATATAAAACATCTTTATTAATACATCCCATCCCAGGACCCCTGCTGAACTTCTGCAGAGAGGTAAGGAACTAGTCAGTCTGTAAAACCTGACTGAGAAAGAGGAGAACCGAAAGAATTAAAGGGCTGGGTGATACTGCTCTGTGAGCTGGTCCCTGAGGGTTTCCAACATCTGCCAATACAAATAATTTCACTGGTAAATCTGAAAGTCTGGGTAAGCCCTCAGTCTTGAGTTCCAAATGAGAGCTCCCAGCCCACAAAGACTTGTGCACCAAGGTTTTCTGAAGGAAAAACCTCATCTGCTTAATTACGTGGTACAGAGAGAAGTGGGGGCAAGAAGAAACCTAAGGTGGGCAGTGGCAAATTCTGCTCTGGGAGACAGATGTGTAATTGTGACTCTGGGAGGAGCAGCTCCCCGAAGGTTCATGGGGTTGTGCAAACACTGGGGGAGGACATGGGCTCAGCTGGGGGATAACCCAGTGAAAATTGTGATAACCTCACACCTTGTGATTACAGGCAGGGTTAGAGTGAGGATGAGAAGAGCCTTCACCCACACAAAGAATGGGTTCCTCAGCCCCAACCCTGTCCTAAATCCACCATGGGAGACCCACACATCCCACCAGACTGCAAACAGGCTGCACAGAACCCTCCTCCCGGCTGTTGCTGTCCCTTTGGCTGCCCCTTAGACTTGTGGCCACCACTGTGTCCTCCCCCATCCCCTCCTGGGTACCCCACCCAGCTCTGGGAGCTCAGCCTGGTGAGGTAATGCAGCACAAAGTAATTTATTTCCTCTCTTCATTTCTGTATAAAACTTGTCATGAGGTTTAATCCGTCATTACCTCCCTCCCAGAGCTGTGCTCGGTGGCCCGCTGCTAAGCCCAGACAAGGAGATTTACATCTTATCTAACAGGAGTGTAAGATTTATGGATAACTCCCGACAAGGAGCACATCATGCCAGAAAGACACTTTTGTGCTAGTAACTTGATCAGTCATTATGCTATGAGTTGACATCTAATTAAGCCTCCACAGGCATCATCAGGTCCAGAACAGTTCTTCAGGAGGAGAAAATCCACCTCTAAGCACCGTGGTGGCAGTTTATCCCCAACCCCTGCACTGTTGGAAGAGATAATAACGCTCCCCAGAAAATCCCCAATCTCAGGGAGAGCTGGCAATATCATCTGCACTGGAAAAAGGAACCACAGGGGCAAATTCCCAGCTGCTGCTCTAAAACACAGCAAAGACACATTTCTCAGTCTTTCCTAGGCTGTGTCCACATCCCTAACCAAGTCAGATCCCACAAAATGCCTCCCATGGTCACAGGGGACTCGTCTGAGGGTTACAGCTTCTCAATGGATTTACTTTTCTGAGCACATTTCCTCTCCATGGGCTGCCTGCATCAGCGTGGAGGAGTAAATCCTGCTCTCCCTTGGCAGGCTGCTCGATCTTCATATTTTCTCCTGACACTGCTTCCAGGATGCCCTCGATGGAAATGCACAGCATGGCTGGAATGCTGCTCTTCTTGGCACTTCCCTGTCATGCTGAGCAGGAAAGTAACACCGTGCTGGGGAGAGCCAAGGGCTTTGAACGTGTCAAGATGCACCTGGAACCAGTGCCTGGTACCTCACGTCACCCATGCACAAAGGACAATGGCTTCTGCCCAGGCTGCAGGTGTTTCAACAAGCCCTGAACACCTCACCCCACTGCCAAGGCAGTCAGACCAAAATGGGCAACTCACCCTCTCTGGGAGACTGGTCATGCTGAGGTCACAGGACTGGGGAGGGATGAGGGGAAGTCAGAACACAAAGGGGAACTGGTAATGCCATGCAGGGTGGGTGTGTGGTGTTTGCAGGTGGTCTGTGCTCTCTCCTCCAGGCCGAAAGGAAGCCAGAAGAACATGATGGACATCAAGCACAGGAAGGAGAGGAACTCCTATTCCCTCCCATGAAGAGCTTCACTGTTTGTAGAGATATTATCAAGAGAGTGGATGCCACTGACTACATTTTCAGCCAATTGTAATAAACATTGCCAGTGGCTTTTGATAGAGAATGGGTTTAAAGAGAGGAAGGGATTATTGCACATGGGCCATTTCAGAACTTCTGTCTGGTCTAAAATTCACTGAACCAAATAGAAACAGTTCTGTTACCTTCAAAAGACTTACCCAGCCCTGATGGAGCAAGAGAATGTACTTAATAAATTGCCAGGATCTCCTTCAGGTCATGCCCTAGCCTCATCCCTTCTGGTCTGAGCTGCCCAGCCAGGAGAGTGACACAAACCACAGCAGCCTCTCATGGAATCCTGGAATAGTCTGGGTTGTGAGGCACCTCAAAGCTCATCCAGTTCCAAACCCCTGCCATGGGCAGGAACACCTTCCTCTAGACTTTTCCAAGTCCCATCCAGCCTGACCTTGGGCACTTCCAGGGATGGGGCAGCCACAGCTTCTCTGGGCAACCTGTTCCAGGGCCTCAGCACCCTCACAGGGAAGAATTTCTTCCTAATCTCTAACATAACCCCACACTCTGCCAGTTTAAAATCCTTGCCACTTGTCCTGTCAGTCCATGACCTAGTCACAAGTCCATCTCCAGCTCTCTTGGAGCCCCTTTAGGCACTGGAAGGAGCTTTCCCTGGAATCTTCTCTTCTCCAGGCTGAACAACCTGAGCTCTCTCAGTGTGTCCATAGCAGAGGTGGACAGGAGGTTCTGTCCCTGTGGTGTTCAGAAGAAAGGGTTTCTTTGCTGCAGAGCAAAGAAATCCACATTTGCTTTCTAGCAATGTTTGATTTCTTGGCACCCTCCACCCAGATGCCTTTCTTTGTGCTCCTCAGGAACACCACAGCGAAGACAAGCTGCCCCAGCACCTGCTGTTCAATCCTTCACCTCGCCAGGTCAACAGCCAAAGTAATCAATTCTATGGGGAAACAATAAAAATGGCACAGAAAACAAAGCGTCCCCCTGGTGTCCTGGTTCCCAGCCCTCTTTGCCAATTCCTGCCCCATCAGCTTTGGTTGGGAGGATATATAAAACCAGCAGAATTTCTTGGTGTGGCCACAGCAAGACACAGACTGAGTCAGAAGAATGGGAAGACCAGCCAGGAGAGGTAAAGATGTTTTTGCAAACTGAATAACTTGATACAGGCATTGCTCCTACTTTTGTGTGTCTCCATAAGGGTCAGCACTCACCAGAAGTAATGTTTTCTGCTAAGACTGAGATAAATATGTATGTTTTCTGCAGGTTAAACTTTCTGAATTACTTGTTTTCCTAACATTGTAAGAGCATTACAGACATTATAAACGATTCCCAAATGTCTTTCAGAGACAGATAATATTTTCACCTTTCATCTGATTTTATAACTCTTCCATAATTGCCATTCCTTCCTCTATTAATTTTAGCTTCTATTTATTTGCTGTTTTAATACCAGTTTTGGCCATTCTGTGCTCCTCAGTAAGTGAGATATCGCTGCAGGCACTGTTCTAGCTCACAAGATTGCAGAGGCTCTTCAAGGCTGAGCCTTCTGCCAGTGCTTTTAAGACACCACAGGAGAGCTGTGGGTTGTTATTGCACCAAAGCTGACAAGCTCCACACCACAACCCCAATCCAGGAGCAGATCTGTGGCTCCATGCCTCAGTGGCCAGGCAAGGGCCATGTTGCTCTGACCAGGCTCCTCTTCCTCCCTCTCCTCCTCTTCCTCTTCTTTCTCCTCCTCCTCCTCCAGGCATGGCAATGCTCCGCATCCTGAGCATCCTCCTGAGCCTCCTGGTCCCAGCTCACACCACCAGGTCACCCGATTGTGGGGGCATCCTCACCCCCTCTGGACTGAGATACCGTAAGTGCAGACCCACACCTCCCATGCCAGCAGCAGGGACAGGAGGCAGTGACATCTTCCACTCTGCTGGTGGAACACCAAACACTGCCACCAGAATCTCATGACACTGCTCAGCTCACCTGCCTCACGCCCTGCCCATTGCTAGCAGCAGGGGGCTGGTAAGGGATGGAAATGGGTTTCAGTCTGGCCATCAGGAGATGAGCTCCACAGGCTCTCATAAAACATCTGCCCTGTTCCACAGTTGCTGAAGTTTCAAAGCCACATGCAGAGTCAGTCCTCAGGAAGGACCTCATGGCCCCGCCAGCCCCAGCCCCATCTCCTACCTCCCCAAGCAGGTGAGTTTCCCTCCCTTCCCAGGCTTTGCTGCCATACCCCTGGTTCACACTGGTATTTGAATATTGTCACAAAAGGCACTTCTCCAACAAGAGCAGAAATCCTCCTGCAGACCAGGAGGTTTAGAAATGGGGTCCTGGCTCCTTTGTTGGTGTTCAGCGGTAGCAGAACCATGCTGCTCTCAGGGTGTGGATTTATCTGTGCAGATCTCATGAACTTTCAGGGTTTCTCAGTGTCTGTGCTGATCTCCCATCACCTTTCTTTCTGCTCCAGCAGGAGCAAAATTACCTCTGTCAAAGTTGACAAGTTTTCCCTGACGCTGATCCCCAACACCGGGATGCGGCTGAGCATCGAGGTGGACGTTGGCATCACATCTGCCCCGTGAGTGCCGGGGCTGCCGGGCTGGAACCAGCCCAAGCTGCTGGCTGCAGGAACAAGGCACCTGCAGGAGCAAGGCTGGCCTGGGGGGAGTGTGGCCAGGAGCACCCCCCAGCTCCAGCCTCCTCCTCTCCTCCCTGGCACAGCTCAACCACCAAGGAGATGAAGCTGTCCATCCTGGCTGAGCTCCATGTGGCGATGAACCCCGAAGGCAACCTGGAGCTGGTGACCTCTGACTGCAAATCCACCCTGGAGGAGGTGCAGAGCACTGAGGAGACAGACAGGTCAGCCTGTCCCACAGTTTTCCTCCTTGTGGGATTTGAGGAGTGGGTGAAAGGAGAAACTGAGGAACAAGTGTTTCTAGGCAGAAAGGTGATTGGATTGAGACTTGCTCACTGCTCCCAAAGCTACCAAAGGACAGCGCTAAAACTTGATCTTCATGGGAGGAACTTTGCTCTACTTTTGGGGTGGTTTCCCCATTTTAAGAGAGTTTCAGTCTGTCACAAGGGAGTGGTACTTTTATAGTTGTGCATCTGGAATGTTTTTAATGCAAGTCCAGTGCAAATTCTCCAGTGATTTGGGATTCTGAATTGTAATCATAGCTTAATAGGTGATAGAAAACACTGGTAATTCTGTCTCTGGATGCCTTTTGGGTCAGATAAAAGATGCTCACCCACCTTTGGCTTATCTGGCTCCCTCCTAACTTCTGTTCTGTCATTTTTACCCAGCAAGTCCTCGAGATCAGACGTGGACAAGCAGATCAACGTTGAAAAAGTAAGATAAAGTTTGTAAAGGCATAAGACAGCGTTGTACAGGTCTGTAAGAATTAGAGCACTTTATAACTACCTGGTGCTTTTCCAGATTTCCCCCACAGCTCCGTGCTCACTGTACACTGTCATTGTCCCCTGGCTCCTTGGCAACACCCACCTGAGAGGCTTTCTGGGGACACCCAATTCCAACAGACCCCCTTGTTCATCTGTCGCCTCTCTTTTTGTTCTTTATTCCATAGATTTGCCTGGAAGTCTCCAAATTGCTGCTTTTCCCAAATGAACGGCTGATGTCTCTGGCAGGTGGGCAGTTGCTTTCAGTCCCACTATGGACTGAGGGTTTCAAGGAACATTTTGGAGCAGATTATGAGGTGGAACAAATTCCTACCCTGAAGCAGCAGAGGCTCTGCTGCCATTACCTCTCTGGGGTCCTGCTCCCTCTGCCCAGCTCTTTCCCTGTCTTTTTTACTGTGGAAACCCAGACACTTCCCAGAGCCTGTCACTCCTCCCCTCCTCTTCCTGAGCATTCCTCTGCTCCATTTGCAGCTCCATTCCCCATCACACCAAGCTGCCAAGTCCAGTACCTGCCCCTGGCTGCCCCCATGTACACTGAGCAGGGAATCATCATCTCTTTGCAAGTAAGTCCTTACTTTCCAGCTCTTAGAGCCAGGCTCCAGTCCTTGCTTCCACCGAGTGCTACAGACCTGAGACACTTGAAATTCATTTTCCCTTTGCCTGGGTCCCTGCAGACAGCTTTCCAAGTGGCAGGGACAGCAATCCCCCTGCCAGTCAGCCCTGTGCCTTTCAGCATGCCCGAGCCAGCAAGCTCCAGCCCTTCCCACCTCATCCTGGCCTTCTCTGAGCACTTCTACACCAGCTTATTCTCTGCCTTGGAAGAGTCTGGAGCCCTCAACGTGAGTCTCCTGGTGAGTGGAACAGGGAGGAAGGAAGGAGTGGGAGATACACACTTGGAGGGACAGCCTGCCCTGGGAATGTCTTGGAGGAACCACAAGCCCTACACAGAAATGAGAGTGTGTCCAAGCACCTGCAGGAGTCACAGCCCCTCACCCCCAAGCTCCTAAAAATATTCCTGGTCTAATGGAGCATGGAGAGTTTGCCATGAGGAGTAACCTGCACACTGCTACTGGCATGGGCTGGTGTGAGGAGGGCTCCTGCACATACCCAGGGGTGGGATGGTGCTCAACAGAGGAGCTGCATGGCCACACTGGACACGAGCCCTGGAGCAGCAGCCGCAGGCAGCCATGGGTCTGATCACGAGCTGTGCTTTGTGTTTCAGAGCTCGCTGACCACTGCCACCTTGGCTGAGAGGATCACTCAGGTGTGCTGCTGTCACTGTAACCCCAAGAGGCACAACCCCAACACAGGCAGTGCCCCCCAGCTTCCCACCCCCCACCCTGGGGGTGCAGGGGTGGCTGCCATGCCCAGAAACAGCCCTGCTCCCTCGGCAGATGGGCTCCCTCTTCCAAGAGGACCTACCAGTGGTGCTTCGAGCTGTGACCCGGAGTTCACCTCACGTGGTGCTGGAGGAAGACAAAGCAATCGTGAAGCTTTTCCTCACTGCCCAGATTGGAGCAGGATCATCCCTTTTCCAGAGCTTCCTGAGTGTGAACGTGGTGAGTGTGGACGCCTGCTGAGCTTGGGAGCGTGAGCTGCCAGTGTGTCCCTGCTGCCCACAGGCTCTGCCCTGAGCTCTGGCCCCACTGCAGGGGCTGATTCAGCCTCTCCCATCACAGTGCTCCCAGCCCCCAGCAGCGTTTGCCCGTGTGGCATCGTGCGGGATGCAGGGAGCACATCGCAGGAGGCAGCACATGGGTGGGTTCCTCAACCCCACAAAGCCAAAGTGGGGCTGTTTCCTCACTGACCCTGCCCTCTGTTCCCCTCACAGGACGTGACTGCCAGGCTGAACCTCAGCGTTGTGGACACGAGGATGATCATCTCTGTGGCAGCCGTAGAGTAATGACCCCATCTGCACTGCAGGAGCCCAAAGGGACTCATCCCACTCACAGCAGGGAAAGGAGAGGCAAAGTGGTCTGGGGAGGGTTTTGGCTTTTAGAGTTTGGGCGTTGCAGGTGTAGCTTCTTCCCCAGGGAGATAGGGAAATTCCAGAAATGTGGCTAGGGAGAAAAGTGGGAGCTGCAGCTTCCCCACTCCCACAAAGGCCCTGAGCCTGGACTGGGAGTTTGGGGAAACTGCTCAGTACAGCTCGACACCAGCAACTCTGCTGCTCTTTGTTCTCCAGGGATATCGAGCTCAGCCTGGCCACCTCTGATGTGGGTCCTATACTGGTAGGTACCTCCAGCTGTGGCCACTCCTGGCACCATCCTCTAAGAGCCTGGTCCCCTTCAGCTGCCCCAGCCATCCTGGGCAGCGGGTGCCAGCAGGGAAATATGGAAATACTGACTTTGGGTGCTTCCTGCACCTGGTAGGAGGGACAGATGGGTCCTTGTGGGATGGGAAGAGGTGCAATGAGCATCAGGACCCTCTCACGGGCCTCTGCCCCTCTCCTCCTGCTTTAGCCCCACACCATGAGCTGACCCTGACTCTCCCCCACAGGCTGCCTTGCTGGAGGAGTTGTTCCTGCCCACAATCCGTGAGGAGGTGCCAGCCCAGATAAATGGTGAGGAGATGGGAGCTCTGTGGCTGCTCCCATCTGGGATGCTCCACATGGATCCAGGCAGCACTCAGCTCTCAACTTCCCCTCTCTCTCTCTCAGTGGTCCTGAGACAAGGTGTTTTCCTGCCCCACATAACCAGTTTCACTTACACTGATGTCAACATCACAATTCACAAGGTAAGAAATAAGACATTTAAATTGCTCCCTGCTGTGCTTGATTTAAGGGAAGCCTGGGAGCAATGCTAACCTCTCAGCTCCAGAATTAATCAGAGCCTGATCATCCAGCCCTGGTAAACTTGCAGGACCAAGTTCATTTGCTATGCAAATAGGCCAAGCCCCTCTTTAGCCCCATGGACACAGGCAGTGGTTGGGGCTGTGGGTGGTGATGGTGAAGCCCTGTGTGGGCTGATGGAGCCACACAGGCACCAAGCTCAGCCCTCCTTCCTTCCTTCCTTCCTTCCTTCTTTCCTTGCTCAGGATTATGTCTTGATCCCCTGCAACCTCCAGCTAGAGGCAAGGACTGGAGAGGCAAGCACCTGGCAGTGAAGTCCAGTGTCTGGAGTAAAACAGTGGCAGTTTACCGAGTTGTGAGTTTACTCTCACATCACACTCCATGATTTATCACTGCTTGAAATGTTGAAAATCTTCTTTCTTGACTTACTAAAACATCATGTTGTATATTCTGGATAGTAATGGTGTTGCACTAGCACTGTTCTCTTCCAGCCCTGCTCCTGGTAGTTTTGTTGCACAGAGAATGGACTGTAACAACGTTCTGTGCTTTAATTAAACATTTCTCTTTAATTCTGCATTTGCTGGTGTGACTATTGACATTTTTCACCCCTCAACAATTTGTACCTATAAACAGATAAATTTTGCCTATCATGTCTAGACCCTACATTTAATTAATTCCACTCATTTACACGAATGCAAAACAGACTCATGCCTCCCAGCTGCACAACAACATAGCCCCTACAACAAGAGATCTTTCATCTGTTTTTTCCTCCATGTCTTGTGTTACTATGGGAACATTACAGCTGGTGAGTTTCCTGGGTCAGAAAAAAAAAGGAGGAGGAAATCAGTCTGCAGAATGGTTTCTAATTTTAGACCTGAAGGCAGTTATATTTTCAACACTTTGCTTCTAAGAAAGCTCATCACAGAGAAAATGCTGAATGAGAGGTGACTGCAGGCCTCAGACTGCGCCGGCGCCACGGTCCTTGGCAGTGGGATGCTGTTTCCTACTGACCAAACACATCTCCTGGCTGTTCAGGAACATAAAGGGGGAAAACCACACCCACAACAGACACAGGCATCCAAAATGGGAGGGTGGGTGATAACAGAGCTTCGAAAGCTGCCCCAGTCACTCAGTCACTGGGTGCTGTTGGCATCTACCCCAGACAGGGTGAACATGTGGCTGTGCTGATGCCCAGGAGGAGAATCCTTATCCCTGATCATACAGCTCCCACCTCAGCTCTCCCATGGTGATGCTTCACATAACACCCCAGCCATGAAACCTTATTAATTACATCTGTATCTGCTTTCACTTGCTACAACTATACCCATCATTTCTAGCCTCTGAAGCTGCTGAAAAACCCTTCAAAACCTTGTATTTCAAAGGCTCAGAAATAGGAAAGCAAACAAAACAAACCAGGTTGATTTACTGCAAGGAGTAAAGAACCCTGAAGGTTTATACGCCCAGAGTGGGGACCTGACTAATGGTGTTAATGCCTGAGGTTGGCCATAGCAGGAACAGCTCCTAATAAAAGTTTCCTGGTAGAGCTGTAACCATTATTCTTTGACTAATATATGTTAAAACAGTTTCTCAAAAGGAATAAGCTACCATAATAAAAAAATGCTTTTCTTTGGCAGGAAATATTCTGGCTCCAACCTTCACTGCATGGCTCTGCCTCTCCAGCACAGGGCTGGAGTCTCAGGAGCTGCAGCCACAACTGCCAGCCCCACCTGGGAATGGCCATAGGCTTAGAGCAGAGCTGGCTCATGCTGGGGAATGAGGGTCTTCTGCTTCTCCCTCCAGTCACCCCATTTACTGAGAACCCCAGCACAGCCAGGGAAAGGAATGCTGAAAGAATTGTTTGCATTAGCCCCTTTGGGAAACACAAAATCCATCACTTTCCTGGGCAGTCCTGCAGGAAGAGCTGCCTGGTGACCCCCAGCTTCCCTCACTATTGGCACATGGAGCAGCAAGCACCAGCCAGGTGGTTCAAACCCTGGAGCAGGGGGAATAAGCCCCTTCTCCAGCCCCCACAAAACAGCAGAGGGATGAAGATTTCGCCAGGGGCATTGCTGGAGCAGGAGCCTGAGAGCTCCAGCAAACCCACCGACCACCAGCAGCACAGCCAGCCCCTGGCAAGCTTCCTGCTGGTCACCCAGCAAAAGATTTTCCAGCCTGTCAAGGTTCCAGTGTTAAAGAAACTTTCCTGAACAGGATTATCCCAGCTCTTAAGGGCTCTGGATTGCAGTTTCCTGCTCTGGATGTACTCCTGAAGCCACTAGAATTTCAGAGCATTAGATGTACAAGTTGCAGAAGTGACAAATAACACTGAGAAGATGCTGTGCTTTCCTTTGGAAAAGGCTCCTCTGCTGCTTCCTCTCAGTCCCATGTGATGAGCAGCATGGAGGCAAGGGCCCAAGAGGAAAAGCCTTTTCCAGGGCACAGGGTGACTTTTCCACTCTTCTGTGACCCTGGGCTCGCTGTGCCAGCGCTCCGTGCAGCAGCAAGCTCTCATCACATGTTCTCACCACCCTGTTTTCTTTCTCAAGCCAAGCAGAGGCCTGGGACAGTGCCAAATCACAGAGCCCTCTATTATGTGCCAGAGAAATGAATACTTCCCAGCAGGGCAGAATACACACAGAAGAGATGGCCAAACGGGAATGAAAACAGGGCCTAAACTTTACTCACTGTCCAGAAGGTGTTTGCTCAGGAGCCAGAACAAAACCTTGTATCAACACAGCCTGTTCTGCCAACCTGTGGGCAAAAAGGATGGATGGAGACATCAAGTCCCAGCAGCGCAGGAGCCCTGAAGTGGCACAAAGTAGATGCCAGCACAGGTTGCTGGGAGTTGTCAGTCACTCACCCTGTCCCCCAGGTAACAGGGTCACACAGACCCCCAGACCCTGCTCTGCCAGCTCCCAGGGTGTGCTGCTGTCAGAGAACATGAGCAATGGGATCTGAGCTCCCTGCTCCTGGCTCCTGAGCAGGTTCCAGAGCTCCACAGAGTTCACTCTTGTTGGCACCTCACTCCACGGGGGTTCAGCTGGCCATGGGGCTGTGCCCAGCAGCCTGCCACCACACAGGAGCACCAGGGACAGGGCAAGGCTTGTGTCCCCAGCAGCTGAACAGCCTCTGGGGAGCACAGTCCCACAGGCAGCATCAGCCTGCACCATGCTGGCAACCAAAGGAGCTGTTTATACTCTCCAGAACACCCACCTTCAACACCACCATGGACCCCTCCAAAACCTTTCTGCTGGACACAAGGCAGGCCAGCCCGTGTGGTGACAGTGTGTGACACCAGCACTGTGTTTGGCACAGCTCAGGAGAGCACTGGCCAGTTCACACGAAGAGGGAGCCCAATGGGTCCAGCACCTTCTTTGCCATGTTCAATGATTCCTCTGCATCACCTCACAGCAATGCTGGGAGTTCATGCAGCAGCCACAGGTTTGGGCCCTGCAGATACTGAGCTACTCCTACCTTCAGGCAGAAGTGCAGAGTGGAATATTGCCCCATCCCTCACCTGGTCAGTGCCAGACTGCCACAGCCTCTGGGGACACGGGGAGTAAATGTCCCCAATCATAATAACACCCAGTACTGGGGAAAACTGGTGTTGGAGAGGACATTTAAAACCTGAGATTTGTTTTGGGTTTTTTTAACCCAGAAGAATTTGGGTTTTTTAAAATCCAAAATGCTGGGATTCTTGTCACTGTGGCATGCAGAAACCAGCAGGCTGTGACATCAGCCTAAGCAGATGTGGCTCTGGCAGGCAGATGGGTGCTCTCCAGGGCTATCAGACCTCTCAGTCCTCTGGTAAGGAAGTTTTCCCTCCAGATTCTATTAGGAAATGCTTCATGACCTTTGGAAATCCGATTTAATTTTGATTTCTTCTTGTGGATCAGCATTTGGTCAGCAGGTTATCAGGCAAGGAGGAGCCCCTGAAAGTTCAATTTTCTTTCTCAGGAAGCTCAAGTGGGAAGAGTTTTTGAACCCAAATGCAAAAATATTGCTTGTCACAAAGGAACAAGAGTGAAGGCGGGACAGAAGCTCACCCCGAGAAGCATCAGAAACCAGAACCTCATTCCAAGCACTAAAAAAGTAGGAACATTTATTAAAAGAGTTACATGACAAATGTAATCTGAGATCCCACTCTACACCTCACATCCTCCTGGACAAGGACCGGGAGATTCACTTCAGAAGCCACATGCAACAAATTCACTTTTTCATTCTATCAGGAAAAGTTTTACATCAGAACAAATTTCCCAACTCCAACACATTCAGCTGCTGTGACTGTGACCCCACAATCACACCAACTTCTCTAAATAAATATTTGTACACAGAGCTGCCAGTCAGGTTTGGCTTACGCAAGTGTCAAACTGTACTCACACAAGCCAATTCACTTTAAAGTGTCTTAAATATTATCAAGAATCTTGAATCAAATTTAGTAAAGAAAAGCAGATAATGCTGGTCCTGGCATTGCTCTCTCCCTCTCTCTGCCCCCACAGTCCTCTCCTTGCCTCAGGCTCCACAGCTCACACCAGAAACACAATCAGGCCCTGAAAGAGAGCAGGAAGAAACACAAACATATTATCTCCCATCAAGGGATGTTGGTTCACAACACACAGCAAAGACAGAACCCTCCTGCAAAAGTCCTCATGTCCAGTTTGTAATAAGGAAGCCACAGAACTCCTTGGGAGGTGTTGGGGAATATCCTGGCTCCTCCAGGACACCTCCAGGGTGAGCAGGGCTGGAACTTGGGGCAATTCAAACTCTTTGAATGGTGCCGCTGGAGAGGGCTTGCCTGAATGCCTGGATCCACATCAGAGCTGCTCCCAGTGAGTTCTCCAGAAAGAAAAGAGGGCCTGGACAGGGAACTGAGACCTGCCCCAGTGCCTGAGCACTGCTCATGATGCAGCTGGGTCCACACCATGCGTGGGCATCACATCCTCAGGCAGCATTGCCTGTCCTGAGGGAGGTCAGACAGAGCAGCCCTTTCGGTCTCTCAGGGACTGAAATCCACAGCTCTTGCACACACAGCCACCACTAGCAGGGTCCTGCAAACAGCCCTGGTGCCTCATGGGAGGGAACAGCCCACCAAGCACTCACCGCTTTTATCTGGAAATCCACATTCACCAAGGGAATGCGCAGCACCTTGGGCAGCGGGATCCCGATGCTCAGGGCACCTGCAGGGGACAGACAGGTCCTCACATCCTGGGCCAGCTCACCCCCAGGACAGAGCTGCTCCAGGCAGATGGGGACTTCAGGGTTTTAATGGCTCCAGCACACCTAGTAAGTCTTCCAAACACACACACACACACACACACACACACACACACACACACACACACACACACACAATCCCCTCTTCCCTCCTTGCCCAGAACTCGAAGTGCTCCCAGCATTACAGCCATCGGGGTCACCTTACCATTGAGCGCAGGCATGAATGTTTCCACAAGCAAACTGCTGCAGTGGGGCTTCAGGACAGAGATCTGAATCAGAGAGAAAAACCATGTAAGCAGCATTGCCTGGCCCATGCCAGCAGCAAGCAAGACCCTTGGGACTGCAAACCACTGCCCACTGACACAGCAAAAGAACAGTCCCTCTTCTCTTTCAAGTGAATCTACTTTTCTCTCAATCTACTTTTCAATTTGTATTCAGCCCTTCCTTTAGAAAAACTTCTACCTCGTGACACTTCTGCTGCATCTTGATGTGAGCTTTGCCCAAGCACAGGTGAATAAAAAAACAGATTTCAGCTTTACATTTTCTTTACTAGAAAAGGCAGAAGGGAAAAAAAAAAAAAAACCAGCAACAGAGGAATTGCTACAACCTACAGCACAGAGTGGCTAAGAGCTCTGACCATCAGCAGGGGTAATCCATCACAGCATCCCACAGGCACTGCCTGGCTCCCTCCCTCCCCAGGAGCCATGGGGCATCATGCCTGGCTGCTCTCCCTGCCCAGTAAAGCCCAGACTAGTGTTAGAGACTTACATTACTGATGCCAACATCAGAAGACTCCAAGGAGAGGGAAGTGCTGCAGGGAAAAGAGAGCAAACAGCAGGTCAGACACAAGGCAGTGGCCAGAGCTCACAGCCAGAGCCAGGCTGCCTCCAAGCACACTCAGCCCATGGGCAGAGACCCACTAAGGGACACCTGCAACACAAAAAAACAGGGACTGGCACACTTGCAAGGGAGAAAAGAAAACAGGAAAATAAAAGCTTAACCTAATTTTAATTTGCTTGTCGACGATGCAGCACTGCAGCAGGGCACACACAGCTCCTGGCTGCACCTTCCCTCTCTCTGCCCAGGTTATTCTCTTTCAGGAAGGAGTCAGCTCCTGGCCAGCTGAGAGCAGAGCTTCTGGAGCCCCGTGGTAGGGGGACTGGAACTGGATGATCTTTAAGATCCCTTCCAACCCAAACCATTCTGTGATTCCATGTAAAAGCACACAGTCTGGATTTAAGGACCTGGTGAATTTGCTACAGCTCCTCATCTATCACTACAATCACACGACTATCCATACCTAAAATGGATGCTTTATTTCCACTTTCAATTTCTCTTTTCTACTTCTATTGAATCTTGTTATACCCTTGTCTATTGAATTAAAAGCCTTTTGATGCATTTCTATTCCCTATATCGCTGCATACAAGCTATGCCAATTTTGCTTCTAAATCCAGCTCTTTGACAAGCTAAATGGCACCAAATCCTCAAACCTCCTGCTATAAGGAATGCTCTCCAATCTTTAATCATACCTTGACTGGCATTAATGACAGCACTTTCCTTTACTGCTTTATCATTCATGTCCAATATCAGGCATTTCGAACCACTGCCCAGGATCAAAGTCAAGCTGACAGTCTTACAATTATTCAGGTTACCTCATTCCTCCTTGTTATAAAACTGACACACTTTTCCTCCAGCCTCTTAAAACTTCCCAACTGCTGCAATCCTTCCTGAACTACCCCATCCACCTTATGCCATCAGTCAGGTATGAAATTCTCACATTCAGAAGATGAAATGCCTGGTTTACAGACATGAAAAATATTTCAAGCCAGGAGCCCCAGAGCCAACACTGTAGCACAGAGAATGTCCCCACCTGTATGAGGGGACAGCTCACCTGCCCAAGGCCAGCTGCAGCACCAGCCTGCCCCCAACAATCGACACCCGGACGTTTAGGGCAAGGTCCTGCAAGCAGAGAGGGAGAGGATGAGCACATGGAAACATCCCCATCCCAGCCACCACTGACCCAGCTGGCTGCTCACTGCACCCCTCGGGGCAACCCCATCCACACTTACAGCCTTCAGCAGCAGGAAGTTGAGGATGGATCCATCTAAATGGTTGCTGAACAGCTGGATCAGGACTGAAAGCTTGACACTGGCTTTGTTTTCTTCCAAGAGGATGAGCGGGTTGCCTCTCAACACCAGTTTGATGCTCAAAGGACTGGACCCCCGGCAGGCGGAGCACTGTGGGAATTGGGGAGGCATGGAGTGGCTGCTGGCACCCCACACACCAGCCAGGCAGGGCACTGGCAGTCCTTGGGCAGACTCTCACAGCCCCATAGCTCCACAGGGCCTCCCCAAGGTCACACACACCCTGGACAAGCCAAATAGGTCTGGCAGCATGGATCAGCTCTCCGTGCTGAGGAAGGAAAGGTGGACACAGAGAAGGCTGTGGGTGTCAGAGGGTGCCCAAGAAATGGGATATACCAGACAAGGAAAAAGGAGATATTTATCAGCTTTCTATGACAATGGCTGCAAGCTGAGAGAAGGTTTTCCCCTGATCAGGAGCAGGAGAAGGCAGGAACAGACAGTGGCACACAGGAGAGCAGGTACCAGGCAGGGGCTGTGCAAACCCCCAGTCCTTTCTCCCACTCCCATCAGGTCGGGCAGCAGGAGAGGCTCAGGCCATGCTGCTGCAAGAGGAGGGAGCAGAAGACCTTTGGCAGGGGCACGGTGGCACATCCAGGTGTCTCCTGGAGAGGTTGACACAAACCCTGGTGCCAGAACAAGTTCCTCACCCCAGCAGGAGCGATGGTCCACACGGCTTCACGCAGGCGGCTGGCACCGGAGAACTGTGGGGACAGAAGCACCAGCAGCCCCAGTGAGCCTCCAGCTGATTTCAGCAACAGCCATCCTGCCAGGGCCACCCCACTACACAGCACCCTCAGCCCCACACCCTCTCCATTGTTCCCCAGCTGTCTGGGTGACTCCTGGGAGTTGTTAAGGTGACAGCACCCAGCCGTGGAAGGTGATGTCCCCCAGAGGCTTTGAACACCTGCCAGAGTGTGGACCCCTAACATTTCCTACTGGAAGCAGAGATCAGAGGCATGAGAAATGCAAACACCCAGGGAATGGCACTGCAGCCATGCAATGTCTTTTCTCAGTGGCACTTTGCAGACTCCTTGAAATGGATCACAGCCTGCAGGAGCCCACGGCACAACCAGTACACAAGTGGTCTCAACTGGTGTCCCCAGGGGTGTCCTCAAGACAAGAGCACAGCAGGGCAGTGCAGGTGCTATTACAGCTTTCTGAGAAGGGCAGGAGGGAGGCAGTGCTGGGCTGGAGCCTCTGCCAGCGAGCACACACATGCACACACCCAGGGACAGGCACAAACAGCCCTCCCTGACAGGAGGATGCCTATCCCTGATGCCTGTCCCTTGTCACTCGCTTTGGCATGAAACACAGGCCCTGCTGTACTCACAACTTCTGGCGTGCAGGGGAAGGTCTGTGGTGGCAACTGGAGCAGGAGGGACAGGACTGCATTGAGGAAGCTCTGGCGCATCACCAAGAGCAGGAGCCTGTCCATCAGAGGAGGCAAAGCAGAGGGGGATGAGTCGTGGGGGATGGTGCTGCCTCCCACCTGCTTCACCACACCCTGCAAAGAGAGGTGACACAGGTATCAGTCCCCAAAGCCTCGAGGTGTGTTCAGATCTCACAAGAGTGCAGGCTGAGCCAGCTGAACAGCCCTCCCTCCTCTCCTCAGGGCTCCGGGAAAGCACGGGACTGGGAGCAGCTCACTCTGCTTCATAGATGGCAGGAGCTGATAAAGGTACCCAGCTAAAGGTACCCTGTGTAACTGAGGTGCTATTAGCTAATAACACACTTTGTCCAAATCACAAATCACTGCTTCACTCCATCCTTGAGGTCTCACTCCAAGCGCCGAGGGGTGTCACCCCAGACCTCCCGAAGCCACCCTCCAGCTGCCCCACACCGACATTTGCTAAGGAGACTGATTCTGACCATCCGGGGGGCTTGGGGGCAAAGACTCCTCCCGATGAAGTCACTGCACCAAAGCCAGCGGAGCATGGGTTTCACAGGCTGCAGTGTTTGCTATCAGCCCTGCTCCTCTTTAGTGCTCATGTCCCACTTGTTTCCAGCTGCTTGCTTTTTTAAAGCTCTCCTGTTTGCAAGTAGTTTGCTTTTTGCTGGTTTTTTTTTTCTACCCCCCCCCACAGTGAGACAGAAGCAAAAAAATACATCGGTTAGCCTGGTTTAGCATTCACCCATCACAGAGACTGAACAGCAAAGGCAAAAAGCACCAACACCAGGTCTGCAAGGCAAGGGAGAGGAGGAAAACTGCTCACCCCAGCAGCCACATCCAACAGACACAGCCTGGGGCAGACTCAGGGTAAGTTGACATACAGAGCAGAAGAAAAGCACACAGAGTCGCTTAATGGTGATTTGGATAAAGATCTAAGCACTTAGGAGCTGCTTTTCCAGGACAAGTCATTAGCCCAGCTCCCTGTGTGGTTCTCCTGCTCCCATGGGATGAGGGGAGCACACTGAAAGGCAGCGCACAGCCACGCTCCCAGGGTTCTGCTGCCCAGCATTAACTTACGTCTAAATCCAGCCCAAGGAACTTGCCAGAGGTGTAGGGGATGCTGGCCAGCTGGTAGTGGATTGTTCCTGCTGTGCCGACCGGGATCACGGCTGCCCACAGGAAAAGGCTCGTTACAACACCAGGAAATCAGCAGCAACACAGCCTCCTCTGACCCCAAAGGCCACCAACCCCACCCCCACAAACAGGTCCGAGCAGTCAGGGATGAGGGCTGCTTGCTGCTACTCCAAAAGGCCAGAACATCCCCAGATTCAACTTGGTGGGCTCTGCCTTTAGGATATAGCACTAAAAGAGCATCGAAGACAATTAGAAAAATCCAAAGGTGATGCATAAAAAAGGAATAAGGAGGGCCAAGGTGGGAACTGTTCATTGGAATGCTGGGGGGTGAATTCCACGCTCAATAACAGCCCTGCAGAAGTGCTGGACTTCTGTTGATGCACTGAGGGACTTGATGTGGGAAATGGGTCTTGTTCCCACTGTGGGACACACAGGGAAGCACAAGCAACACACCATTGAGAGTACTCAGGAGATGAATGTTCACAAGGTTCATCACGATATCGACCACGGGACAGAGCTGCAACACGAAGCAGAAATGAGACTGCTCAACCACCATCACCCAGAGCCTGCCCAGACTCCCTCCTTTCCCCTCCAGGGAAAAAGCTGCATGGCAGTAGACACAGCTGGGATGCTGTGAAAGACTTGGGGCCGTGGAGCATCCCTGGAGCTGTGGGACCACACTGAAGGAGAACATCTGAGGCATCACCCTACATCACCCCGTGGACACCCCAGCCCCATGGTCCATGCCAGTGATGTGGGAGAGCAGCACAGAGAGACAGTGGATCTTGCTGTGGCCTCATAACCAGTTTTCCCCAATATTTCTGTGTTTCAGCTGTAAAAGAGGACAATCCCCAGCCGTACCAACGCGGGCAGAGTCGCTGTCAGCTGGCGAAGCACCAGCTCATTCACTGACAGGGTGAGTAAGCTGGAAAAGAAAGAATAACAACTCCAAATCAGCACAAACAAAGCACCAGGGCAGAAGACATAAAGATCTCCAGCCTTCATTCTACATTCTCCTACACTCTCAGTCATCCCTTCAGGGCCAGTGCTGTGGCTGATGCTCGCCAGAGCAGGGGCTGGAGATTCAAAAGTGCCACCTACCCCACTGAGGGTGGAATTGGACTCATTGCTGAGAATCACAGAATCATTAAGGTTGGAAAAGACATCTAAAATTATCAGTTCAACCATCAGCTCTGCACCACTACCACATTCCCCACTAAATCACATCCTCAAGTGCCACAGCCACATTTTTTTAGCACTTCCAGGGGTGGTGTCTCTACCGCTTGCCTGGGTAGCCTGTCCCAATGCTTGACAACCCTTTCTGTGAAGAAATTTTTCCTTCAGCTCTCATGGAGCTTTCACTGCATGAAAGGAGTGAGCCTCTCACAGTCTAACCTTGTGTTTGGTGTCTCCCTCTGGTATTTAAATCAGTGCTGTAGTTAAGGGAAGAGGGAGCTGTTAGGAAATATCTTCATGTTAGTTACTGGGAGCAAACAATTTGCATCTGGAATAACAAGAGGAGAAATCTGCTGTGTGACATTTCCATGCTGCTGCTGAACAATTCACTCAGGACGTGGGATGCCTGCAGCAGCACAGAGGCAGTTTTGTCTGATAATCAATGTATTTCTGGACTGTTGAGTTGGAAAGACACAGACAGCTGGAATTCATAGAGCACCTGTTATTTATGGCCAAATTCTGCCTACAAATGCATCTGAGGAGCTGCCATGAAGTCATTTGTGTATATCTAAATTCCCCTTGCCCTCCCAGGAGTTCACTTCCTGCAAACCATCACTTTAATCTTGCTAAAAATTAAAACATGACCCCCCAGAGCAGGTGAGTCATGTTCCTCTGTTCACTCAAACAGCATTTTTCAAAGCAGCTGCTGCACTGATTGAAATAGAATGCATAGTGCAAAACCTAATTAGGAGAATTTTGATGAACCTGAAAAGTGAGTAATTCAAAAGCAATAGAAGAAAATATTTCCCATGATCAATTTACTGCTGCATTCATCAATATCAATACATGAAGTCAGCAAATCCTTGCTGTCAAGAATTTCATATGACTGAGCAAGAGATGGGACATTTGCATGGAATTACACACAACTACAGCAGTCAGAGGGAAACTCCACATGCCAGGCATTCTCCTGGGACAGCAGCCAAAGGCAGAGTACAAAACCAGGGAAAGTAATGGTCCTGTTTTCCTGGAATTCTCCCAGCCCTATTACTCCTACCCTTTGGATATCAATTATCTAGCTAAGTCTAGAGAAAGTGTGTCGGGAAAGGTACCAAACCTCATGCTTCAGATCTTAAAATTTCCACAGGCAAAAAGGGCAAATTAACCCTCATTCCACTGAAGCAACTGGCGTTGGCAATAGGAAAGAAATTCCATCCCTGAGGCCTGGCTCTGTATCAGCTGAGCACCGTCTGTGTCCTGGCAGACTGTCCATACTGTAGGATAGAGGAGAGGATTGCACATAACATAAATCCACAGGCACTTACCCAGAAAGGACCTTGATCTTTATGGCCCCAAGAATGCAGAGGCAGTCTTCAGTGACAACCTGGAACGTGCCAGATTCAAAATTCGTGCATTTAATGTTTGCAGTAATATTCACCTCTGCTAAGATATCAATGAGTTCTGAGAGCAGGCCAACCAAGCTGCAAAAAAGCAAATGGGATTTTTCCATCTCTCAGCCTCTACCCAGAGAAACTCACCAAAGCCAGGAGAAACTTCTCCTCCATCTCCTGCAGACTATTACCAATGCAGGCAATCTTATAACCATTGCAGGTCATCTTTTGATGTTTGTTATGCTCTTTGACTTTATTATAGGCAAGAAACACCCCAAAATCCTTACGATATGCAAAATATGTCAGGGAGGGGGTTTCCCTCAGCATCCATCCTGAATCCCCCACTCACCAGTTGCCTCTGAGCTGCAGCTTTGCCCCGATGGTCAGCTGGACCCCGATCCCTGGCAGCAGCACCACCGACAGCCTGGGCACCCGGACCTTGATGAGGTGCAGGCTGTGAACAACAGCAAAGGCTGGCACAAATTAAAAACACCTCCCAGCAGCTGAGCAGCTGTACCCAGAGAGGAACCTACAGCACCCCAGTCACCTCCAGCTGGAGGCACAAGGACAAGAGACAGCTGACTAAATGCAGGCAGTTTAGAACCAGACTGGGGTAGAAACAGACTTTGGAGAGCTGTCTGCTCTTTCCCTCTGTGGTCCCTTTCCCTCTCTCAGTGCTGTCAGGCATTAACAGCACCCCCAGATCTGTCATTCTGCACCTGCACCCACAACCTGCAGTGTCCCTTGCCACCCACACTGCGACCACACAGACAGCATTATACAGGTCAGAATTTCAGTATCATGATAAAACAAGGGGGACAGCCCAGGCCAACCATGCCAGGGGCAGCTCAGCTCGTCTTGTTCAGAGCTGATGCTGAAGGTGCAGTCACAGCAAAGCACTTACTCCGTGATGCTGGTGGGAGAGTTCATCTGACTCCCTTCACCCATGATGTTGGGAACCACGAGACCCTGCAGGTGCTGGTGGATGAGCCCATTATGAATTATGGCATCTGAGAGAACTGGAAGACATATGTGTGTGAGGACCAGCACAGACAGCAGGGACTTGTCCCCACTCAGGTGGATCCATCCTGGCACAGCAAAGCCCCTTCACTCCCCTAAACTCCTCATGGGCACATCAGCTGTCTCCATGCAGCCAAATAACACAGGGATGGTATTTTACAACTTTGGTGCAATAAACCAAAGCTGTCCTTGGTGAAGTTAACAGGAGGGGCAGCAGTGGAAAGCATCCCTGACTCCAACTCTAACATCACAGTTTGGCTGTGCACTGCCAGGAACACCAGTGACCCCACTCAGAGGCTGGGCTTCCACTCACAACTCATTTCCCCTTTTTCAAGGCGTTTTTATTTGTTGATTTCTGCCTGTTTATTTTTGGTTTTGGCTTTTGGAGCTTTTTAGTGGAAGCAACTTGAAACAAGCCTGAACATTGCAAATATTATTATGTCTGCTACTTCACAGCAGCTGTTTGTCAAATATCAGCTGCTCCAATATGGAAATGAGAAACTGAGACAAAAAGAGGAAACAACCCAGATCTAGCCCTGAAATTCTATGTGGCTGCTTGGAGCTGGAACATGCCCCAGTTCTGGAGCAGAGATTTCCCTGATCCATGGATCCGGTGATGGCTCTCAGGGGCACTGAGCAAACTCTGCAGCCCTGAGGAACTATGAAATAAAGATGAAGACACTCAGGACATTTTCCTGCCCCTCACAGTCACACAAAGCCCTCCAAGCAAGCCCAGCCCTCCCTGCAGTTACCGTTCTGCATGGCCTGCGGGCTGACAGCGCAGGACAGCCCGACAGCACCGCCTGCGATGGAGACAGGAGGCCACAGAAAAAGATGATGCCAAAAAGCTTCAAAACCATCATCTCCAGAAGATTCCCCTGCTGGCAAGGGAGACATCAGAGGGAACAGTGAGGAAAAGATGCTCAGAAGTCTTTATGAGGAAAGAAGTCAAGAAAGGAATTGCTCCTTTACTCTTTATCTGGATCAAAGGAGACTGCTCAAGCCCAGAGCAACAGAACTTTCTTCATGTCCACACACATGGACTGGCTCCACGTGTGGGTCAATAAAAGCCCTTTCCTCATCCCTTGTGACTGGCCCAAAATCTTCACACAAAAGAATAGAGATTTGATGTTTAAGTTATTTCTGTATCCCTGCAATGTGCAGTTAGTTACAGATGTTTTGGTGAAGGGCTTTGCCAAGGGAAGCATCTGAGGATTATCTGTGTTCCTTCTACCTTTCAAAAGCAATAAACTGCAGCACAGCGATAAAAATGAGCTAGCTAGAAGTTATAACTTAATAATTACTAACATAAATTTAATTATGCCATAGCAGACATAGGGAGGTGATTAGGAGCTTGGTGCCAAGCACAGTCTCCAACCAAAATAGTCAAGCACTTCCAGAGGGAAGACCCTGCCACTGCACCTGCCACCACACAAGCAGCACTCAGAGGATGTTACCTGTCTCAGCTGCAGCCAGCTGGGATGGGCTCTTGGCTCCACTCAGGCTCCTCTGGACTCCTCGAGGCTCTGCAATGTCCCTTTTTTTCCCCACAGCTGAGATGAAAGAAGCAGCCCTTATATAAAAGCTGCAGCCAAGCAGACACACCTTTTCCACTCAGCCTCCCTGGCCCACGAGCAGCCATCCCTGTGCTCCTGCTCCTTGCAAGCAACACCCAGCTGCCACCTCTCTTGATTTATATGAGGCAACGTCACCGCTGGCTTGACCTGCTGCCATTCCCCTCTGTGGCCTGGATCACTCAGATGCTGCTTTTCCCCCACCTCCAGTCTGTCTTGAAAAAGATGCCCTGCAATGGTGGATCCAGTGGGGATCCCTATGATATGAGGAAAACAACTTCTTTAGGAAATTACTGAGGCATCTGAGCCTGGCTGAAGTCTGATGGGGCTGCCTGTGCAGGGGGCCAGGAACAGAGCACAGGAACATGGGTTCAAGGAGACTTAGAGAAGGAAACTATCTACTTTTGCCAGTCCCTGAGGAGTTGTGAGATTTAAAAGAGTCATTCATGTTCTAAGTGGAGTCCTGGGAAAAGACTTTCTTGACAAAAAGCAATGTGGAGAAATGCAGGTATCTGATAAAGGTTGGCATTTAGATTGATTTCAGATGGATCTGTAAAGTGTCACAAATTCACTGTAAAAAATTAAGTACTGAAATGCACAAAGCCAACGATAAACACAGTTTTGAGTAAGCAACACTTATGGTAGCTGAACACTGGTAGCAGCAACATGGATTTCAAAGGGAAGTCCCATGCTGCAGGAATGAGACTCTCAGCCCTCAGCAGAATGCCTTGGCGGGGCTTAGCAGAAGTTTCCATTGTGCAGGGCCCCAGGAAGATCTTATCTGGGCACTTTGTTTGGGTCTGGTCACCCGTGTTCAGCTGGGGTGGATGTGGGGGGAAACTGGGCAGCAAAGGGCTGCTGAGAGAGCTGGGGAGCTGGAGAGGGGCTGGTGTGCTCAGCCTGGTGGAACATGGAGCAACAGAGATACCATCATTCTCCACAAACACGGGAGAGGAGAAGGGGAGGAGAGAGGGAGGAGAGCAGCCCGGGCTCAGGGACAAGGTTGGCACAGGAACAAACACAAGCTGATAAATTCAGGTTGAAGTTAGGAGAAAGCTGCTACCACCACAGTGAGTTCAGGGCTAGTTGTCCCCTGGGAATACAGAAGGCAGAAACATATACTCAGGATGCTCTTCAACACTGCACAATCTTGAAGCAGCAGCAAAGTGCTTGCACCGAGTCCCTCCACAGGTTCTGCCCTGGGCTCAGGCTCAATGGAGCAAACTTCTGCTTGTCACAGAAACTTGTTTTATTTAACACTCAACCAGGATTGCATGTGATGTGCTGCTAACAGCCTAGTCCCAAGCCCAGGGGTTGAACTAGATGATCTTAAAGGGCAACCTATCCATGCTGCTCCTTTTTTGTCCCTTCTCAAAGATCCAAATGCAGCAGGCTGAGCAGTGACCATGAACACACCCACAGCCAAGTGTCCACGAGACTGCTCCAGCTGTGCACAGGCTGCAGGAATATCACTGCTGGCAAAAGCCAGCTGCTGAGCGTGAAGAAATGCGGGTTTCCAGCTGGATTCAGAGTGCCCCTGTGTGTGCAATAAGCACCTGAGTACGTGCCCATGCACAGCACAGCCTCGCATTCCCAGCAGATCCTCTCGCTGTTCCATGGTGAGGGGCACAGATCCCTGTCCACACACACACATCCTGAACCACAGCAGGAACAGCAGCTGGGAGGAACAGGGCCCATTTCACACACCCTGTCTATATTTCTTCTTGCTCTGTGACTTTTTCCTCCTCAGTCACATCCCTTGTCTCCCCTCTCATGTGCCCATATTTCACCCTCTCCTTGCAGCAGTGATTTAGATATCACTTAGCAGGATTCAGTCCTGCAGTGACAGGAAAAGATATATTAAAATAAAGCATTGCAAGAAGATGTAGAAAAAATTATCTCAACACAAATTCTGGAGCAGAAGGGCTCAAGGAAAGACCAACCCCCACAGAGAAGAAATGCTCCAGAGCAGCCCCTGGCATCCTGCACTGCCCCAGGCTGGGGGTTCTGCAAGAAGGGAGGTTTAACAGCAACAGGATCTTTAGAAGAGAAATATTAAAGTAATTAAATGTGATAATTTATTAAATATGATTACATTAACTGATTTTTTCTCTAGTATTCAGAACCATGGAAGCCTAGAGAAACCGTAGGAGAATTGCACCATACAATTAAATTGCACCATCAAATTAAAATGATGAGCAATGCTGAAAATGAAATAAAATGAGAATTTTTGCACTAGTTTTAATGACAGATGGTGGTTTTGAGACATTCCAGAGGTCTGCAGGCTACAGGAGCACAACTTTTCTTCACTGTTATGTGACAAATAAAAATTTAAAAAAACCTAAATGGAGTAACCTCAGAGTGCTAAAATTCTTTAATGGGCAAATAGTAACTCCTTATTAAGAGTATACATAAACTGAATCCTCTCTCTCGAGGTGAAAAGCCTAAATCTGGTGGCAGGACTTGCAGCCTGTGATGCAGCTGCCTTGTACAGATGTACAGCTTTTTCCCTCTCAGGGACACCTCCTAGGAGTCTGTCACTGCTTCCAAACAGACACTGTGAACATCAATGAACTGCTCAGCCCACATGTCAATGGAAGTTACTCCCTGATGCCAACAAGAAGGCAGCAGCTCAAGGGGAAGGAGAAAGCACTTGGGGAGGAAAATGACACAACAAACTTCTGTGCTGGAACAGAAACTGGGAAAGGGCAGCAGGGAACAAAATAAGTTTTAATTGCTGACTGCAGCTGGGCTGTGAACTCCCAGCCTGAAATTCTCTGAAATGCTGAAGTTCAGGCGATGAATTGTTTTCCCCACCTGGCATTTTACTGGGGAATATGGCAGCACACCAGATCTGCACTGGGAGGGGGTCGGGCACCTCAGCCAGGGGCAGCTCAGTCTGGAAAACAGGCACATGGAAAAGTGTCACTCACTGTTCTGTTTCTTCTGCCTCACTGCAAGCTGGCTTGCTCAGGGGAGTTTTTTCCCCACTCCTGTTAATGAAATTGCTCAGGGAAGTGGAAGGAAGGAGCTGTGTCTGAGCTCCCCAATGCAGTGTAACACGCTGAATTCAGCACCAGAAACACAGCATTAGTGCAGCACTGTCTCTATAGAGTCACCTGTGTTCTGGTTGGTTTGGGATGGATTAATCCTCCCAGAGCCAGGCTCCAAAACTAATTTCTAGCAATAGGATTTGCCAAAACATAAACTAGAATCTCCTAGAAAGGACCTGGAAGGTTTTAATAAGAACTGAAGGACTCAAACCCTCCTCAAGTTTTGGAACTCGACTTGAGCCCAGGATTGACAGAAACCCACAATCCCCAGGGCCAGATTTACAGCTGGTTTAGCAGCTCCCATTGTCAGCAGCCCAGAAGGGCAGAGCAGCTTAATTAATACCCATCACTCCTGCAGCACAGCCAGCCTTGCCAAGCTCACGCTGACCCGGGCTGCTCTTCGCGCACAAACCCCGCAGCCGTGGCAGGGTGTGCGTGGGCACACGTCAGAGCCCTCCTTTCCTGCTGTACCCTTGTCTGATCACTCAGCCGTGCACTTTCCGACACGGGGAACTCGAGAAGCAGGAGCATAATCTCAGGCAACGGCCACACAGAGAGCCCAGGCAGGGAAAGCAGGGAGAAGGACACGGAGGCACGGGCAGCAGCTCCCAGGAGCTGCCTGTCAGGGGCAGGCAGAGCAGCAGCATTGATTTCTGGAAGCATCTGCAATGCTGAGCATAAACAGCAAAGCCGAGTAAAATCACTGCCATGAGATAAGCACAAATCGATGTCTCCAGGAATTTTATAGGCAGGGAATTTTCTTCTGAGATGCAAACGGAAACAGGAGGAGCATAACGTTATCAGCCCCCAAAAGGGGACAAACTTGATCAGGCACATGCAGCACAGTGAGATGGAAAAGAAATGCACCAGAGAGGTTCATTCACTGGACACTCTGCAGTGCAGAAATTGAGTCACTTCAGGTGTGTGTTTAGGACTTGCCCAGAGCCCCCAGCACAACACTGACAGCAGCACAGGCTGGAGGGCTCACAGGCACACCCAGGGAAGCCTGGGCAGCTTTGCAAATCCCTTCTTAGCTGCTTTGGGTAGGCACTGGCTTCACCAAGTTTTGCTATATTTTATCAGTATCTGTCACTGCAAAAACTGAAGTGCAGCCAAAGTGCTGCCCTGAGCACCTTTCTGGGTATTTTGCATCTGGACTTTCAGGTTTGGCCCATTCCAGGTTTCCCTGGGGCATCCTTTCTCAGCTAGCCCCACACAAAGCACACGTGGTGAGCAGAAGAGGTTGTGACCTTCATGAAGGACTGCCAGGAGCCTCCAGTGATGGCCCACAGTGCACACACCAGCTGTCTGCCCTGGGTTTGGGGTGCATGGCCAGAGCCATCCTTGGTTTCTGCAGTAGCTGACCTACACCAGCATCTCTCCATCCCTCCCTTCCTGCTGCTGCCCAGCACACCCACAGCAGAGCCACAGTAGCATGGGTTTCTCAGTGATGCAATGTGCACCTCAAAGTCAATTCCAGTCCTATGTTTTAAGCAAATGAATCCCTCTCCTGCTCTCTTCCCATCACTTCCAATCACTCGCACTGCGAGGGCTGTGAACGCCTCAATTCCTCCTCACTCTTCATTCTTCCAATTTATTTTTTGCCTTCCTCTCAGGCTGGAAAATGGATTTCTGTCCGTTTTGTTGTCTCAGAAAGTGTTGGCACAGTGGTGCCAGCAAAGACTTTTTAAATAAAGACAGCTAATTCTATTTGACTGAAGGATAGCGACACAGACTCAAAGTCATGTTTCTGCCTTGCCTGAGGTTTGGGGAAGCTTTACTTTACAAAGAGAAAAGCAGTATTGAGTGAAATTGTCCTTGATAGTCTCCATTAATCCCCGGGAAGAATTAGCAGCAGCTTTATATTACGTTCATACATCTTCTGGAAGTAAAGATTTCAGGCTTTCCGTCTTACTCACAGCTTTTAATAGAGACTTGACATGGTCTCTTCGGACACATCATCAGCACAGGTGGCAGAATTAGTGCCCTGCTTTGTCCAGATGCTCCTCAGGGGATAAATTACAGCCCTGCAGGCAGGCAGGGTTTGGAGTCAGCGTTATGGAAATAAATGCCTATATCCAGCAAGACACCGACTGCTCTAAAGAAACTGCAGCTGAAACCAGAGCGTGAGTTCATGTTAGACAAACCTTGCTGATGAGTTAATTAGCCTGACGAGCATGGATGAGGTCTAACTCACCCGGGTGCCATTTCCCTTCCATCAGTTTAGTGATGGTGTGTCGATCCTGTCTCGGGGCAGAAGCATCAAAACAACCGATGTGGTTCTGAAAGGAGACAAAAAGGCATCAAAGGACCAAGAGGCATTAAAATCCCAAGCAGGAGGGCAAAGAACAGGGTCACACCAAGCAGGTCAGAGGCTGTCCTGCCTCTGACCCCGCGGGGCTCAGCATCCCAGTTCACACCTACAACTGGTGCCGGTGTTTGTCAGCACCGGGGAGATGCCACACATCTCACACATCTCCCTGGGTGCCCACGGTTCCACACCGAAGAACCATTCCAGTACAAAATTGGGCGAGGACCTCGGCTCCCGGAGAGGGAGAGCCGAGACGGGAGTGAGGAGCACGGCAGAGCAGGGGGCACGGGCCAGAGCTAACCTGGGGACAGACCTGCAGGGCTCTGCCCACGGGCTGCTGAAATACACAGATTTCAGTACGCACAGCAGCAGCAGGCGAGACCGCGGGGCACACCCCGGCAGCAGGGAGCGACTCGGACAGCAGCGCGGACGGAACCGCGGACTCGAACCAGCGGACCCGAACCGGCGGGACCGAACCGTGGGACCGAACCAGAGATCCGAACCCTCGGACCCGAACCGGCGGGCCGAACTCGCGGGACTCGAACCTCGGGACTCGAACCAGCAGGACCCGAACTCGCGGGACCGAACCTCGGACTCAACCAGCAGGACCCGAACCTCGGACTCGAACGCGGACCGAACCGCGGACTCGAACAGCAGACCCAACCCGCGGACCCGAACCTCGGGATTCGAACCCGTGGCCCCAGAGCGCAGGGCGGCTCCCTTGGGCTGTACCGCCCCCTGCTGTCGGCGGGCGGCACCGCCGGGACCCGGCCCCGCCCCGGGCAGGGACCCCCGAGCGGCGCCGGTGACCGGGGACGGGGCAGAGCAGGAGGGTGCTGATGAAACCCTGGGGGTTTGGAGCTGGGACGGAAAATGCCCTGGTTGGGAAGGTTCCACAGAAAAAGGTTCATGAAGGGGATAAAACTTTTTAAAGCGACTCCCGCTGCGGGCAGATCGATTCCTGTGCACCAAACGCAATAAAGACGAAATAGAGAGAGACCATTTAATTCCCCTTTCACTAACAAGAGCTATTTGACATCGATCTGACGCAAGGAGTGCAATGCCAGCCCTGAGCACAGACACAGGCCAGGGGCTTGGGGCACATGCCAGAGACAGATAACTCGCACTACATCACAGATACACATTCAGAGTGATGGGGACAGACATGTTAGCAGGGCCTGTTCCCTAAAAGAGGGGAGAGTTAGACTAGAGATGAGGATGAAGATTTTAACAATGAGGTTGGTAAGACACTGGCACAGATTGGCCAGAGAAGCTGTGGCTGCCCCATCCCTGGAAGTGCTCAAGGTTAGGTTGGAGCAACCTGGTCCAGTGGAAGATGTCTCTGCCCATGGCAGAGAGGTTGGACTAGATGACTTTGGAAAGCCCCTTTCAACCCTTCTATGATTCTAAGTTACAAAACAATGTGACTCAAGGCTGATATCACTCACGCAGAAAAAGCAAAACTTTGATAGCACAGATTAATCTGTTAACAACATCCATTAAGAAGCTCCACAGCAGAGCTCCTCACATGCACGAAGGGACACACTCTCATTGACACAGCCATGTCAAAGGTCCTGGCCCACGTTCCACATTCTGTGGGAATGAACCATGTGTCCCTCACCTGCACAGCAGCAAGGAAGGTGTCATGGTTCAAAACTCACTGCAATACAAATTAAAACCTAAATAAGCTTACACAATTGCTTTTAGCATCCCATCACTGAGCAAGAAACAACCTTTGTAAACATTTGGGGTGCTTACAGCTGGAATTTGTGTGTGAAATCACCGTGTGCTCCACCAAGGTGTTTCAGGTGGATCACCCTGACACCCAAACACTGAGCCACAGCGTGCAGCCCTCCAAACTGCCTTCAAAATGAAGAACAGGATTTTTCACGGCATCACCAGGAACTGGTAATTTCCAACAGTCTCTCCTGACTGCAGATGCTCAGACTGTAAATAATCACTACACGTTTTTGCTGCCACTGATATTTTCTCGCCCGAGGCAGCCGCGCGCTGTCCTGCCTCCAAGATAAGGCTGGGGAGCTTCACAGGGTTTGGGCGCTTTGAGTGGAATCTTCTCAACATCAAAGTCCCAGTAGGGTTTTTAGTGAGGCTTTAGAACCAAGTTAAGGATTTTTAATGTGCCATACAGCACCCAGCATCAAAGGGACAGCGTCTGCAGGGGCCTGCTGTTAACAAAGTCACCGATAGCACGGAAATACAGCTGAACTAAACAGCTCCATCACCACTATTTTGAGCAACTTTTATGTACAGGAGATAAGCACTCTGGAGGTTTACTTGGAGCAGAGAGTCTGAATAAAAAAACCTGACTCCCCTATTGACCATGTGAAATTAGTCAGATGGAAATGAGGAGCTGGGAATCTTTGAGCTTGTGCCATGCAGCTCAGTATAAATACTCTCATTGAATTATGACACTTTGCAGGCCTCACACGGAATCAAGGTCATCGGCAGCAGTTGGCAGGAGAGCTCTGCTCCTTCAGCTTTGCTATTTCAGGATGCAATTGTTTTTTGTCTTCCAGCAGAAGTTATTGTAAGCAGGGGCTAGCTGGGCTGTCAGAGGAGGGGTGTGTTCAACACAGCCAGGGGCAGCAGGAGCGTTGCTGCTCGTGAAATTTGCTGCCTGTGAAACTCTGGTAACGCCAGCACCCTGCAAATCCTTCCCTCCTGCTATACATTCCCTCCCAGGGACCACGAGCATCCTGTCACTTGCTGAATTCCCCAGGTGCCTCTGACACAGAGACCTCCAGAGCCACTGAGGAAGAGGCTCGTGAGGGAGCCCCAGGGCTGGTGGCAGTGCTGCCTTGACCAAGTGACAGCCACACCGAGGGCAGCACTGCACCTCCATCCCAGTGAAGGGCACGGCTTTGGCAGCCAAACACGGCTCACACACCGGGATCCAGCCCTGCTCCTGCACTCTGAGCTGGAACACTCTCAGAAACACAAGCTGTTTTTTCTGGGACCAGAGCAAATACACGTTTTCCACCAGTTGCCTCTATTTTTTAGAGAATAAGTAAGATGAGCAAGGGCAAAGCAATGCCCTGTGGCAGAGCAGGATCCAAGGCTCCCCTCTGCAGCATTCCATAGCAAACAAAGGTGAAACACCTGCTGCCTCACCCAGGTGAGTGGGCATTAAGGACAAAACACAGCAAACACCACGGCACTACAATACAGTGGCCATTTCAGAGCCACAGGATTCTCACTTGTTTTCACCAAGCCCTGATTCATGGAGGAGATAAGACATCTTGAGGCTTAATTTTCTTTTATTTTTAAAGTAACAGCCTCCAGCGTCTTTTCAGACCAGTAGGAGTTATCCCTACAGATGTTGTGGCCCCATTAGTGAACATGACACTGATTGCCTTTGTGCAAAGCAGCAGGTCTGAATTCAGAGGCTTTGGACAGCCTCTCCCCAGCCCTCCTGCTTGGCCAGCAGCAGATATCTGCTGGGCGTTTGCAGGGCTCCCAGCTGCCACACAGATGAGAAAATCAAACTAATATTATTAAGTTAACGCCAGCCCTGGGTGCCTCCACCAGCGATCAAAGCCACCTTCGGCTTCACCGACACGCAGTGACTTGTAAAAGGCTGAGCTGAAACAGTATTTCACGGCTTGAATTGCTTCAAATCCCCCAGGAACAAGTGTCAGGGCTTTCAATAGCTATAGTGCTAATAATAAAACAGGGACCTCTTCCAGTATCACAGCGCAAACAGTAGTTATTTCTCTCTCAAAGCTTTGATTCCTAAAACCTTTCTTACATTCAGCTTGACATCAAAACACCCATCTCATTCACTCAGGCTGTCACAGGAGAGTTGTGTGCTGCTATTAGAAATAGCCCTGAGGTGAATTAAGAACAGTCTGTAATGATGTTCCACTACAGCAAGTTTATTTCTACCAAACCAAATAAATGAGCAATATTTTATCTGATGTGCCTTGGCTCAGCAGAGAACGGCAGCTGCTCCCCTTATGATTTATTGAATGGATGTTTTTTAAATAGCCAAAGTTGGTCTCTGAAGCCAGCCACGAAATCTCCCATTCCTAACAGCCCAGCAGAGATAGGAGAGGGACATTCAAGTTCTGGATAGTGGCAAGTTTGGACATGAACTTTTTTTATTTGCAATTTTCCCTGTATAAACAAAATGAACAAAAAAGAAGTTGTATTTTTTAAAAATCTATAAATATTGATGCTCAACAGCTGGCAGCAGATATAGGGCACAGACAAAGCTCTTCCTGGTACAGTTGCAGAAGCAACAGATTCCAGCACAGTCAGGGGAGCTTAGGATGTTGTGGGTGCTGCCAGGAGACTGGGGTGGGGGAAAGGAAAGGGTGGGGGAAAGGAAAGATGGAACTTGGAATGTCTTTGGGAGTGGTACAGGCAGCACATCCCAGCACTGCAGACACCCCAGGGTACAGTGGGTCCCTGCACCCATCACCCCAGAGCAGCACCCCCAGCACCAGGGTGAGAAGCAAAATCACAGAGGCACCAGCTAACAGGACTGCAGCAGACACAGCTGAAGTGGGATTTGGGGCTTCTGGAAAACTGGCAGGAGGAAAAGGATGTTCACATCAGCAATTAAAGCATGGGATATTCTGCCAGAGGACATCTCCTAAGCCAAGAAGCTGATGAGATGCAAAACAGGTCTGGACATTCACATGGACACTAAGGACACAGGGAAGCATTGCAGGAGCAGTAACACATTTCATGGATATCACTCTTCAGTGGGCTTTGGCTCCCAGAGACTCCCACACCAGAACAGTGAGGGGAGGCAGGGGGTGTTTTAACAAGTGCTGCAAAGTGCTGGTGCCCCTGAAGGGCCTGGCAGCAAGAGCTGCCAGTGAGGAGAGACAGTCCTGAGGGACAGAGATGATCCATTTGGGGTGTGTTAATTCTTTTGATGCCAAACCAAAGGGAAAGCTGATGAGGGCAGAGCATAATCCTGACCAGGCAGCAAGTGCCCGGTGTGGGCACCACTGGGATTCCTGCCCTGAGATAGGAAAAATGCCCCAGAATTTATAGCCTGAGGAATGGCCAGCACTTCATTCCACACACTGGCCGAGTGTTTGCTGCAGGAGCAGAACCAGGAGCATTAGCCTTGGGGAATAAGGGAGTGGAGAGTCACACTGGGAAGACACAAAACCCAGGAGTTCCCATCTGTGGAATTGCTGATTAAACACACCCAGGCAGGGGGAAAGCTCCAGAGCACTGCTTTGTTGGTGTTAGCACATCAGTCCTGTCTGATGAAGCCTCAAGGGAAAACAGCTTAAAACCTTCATAGAAAGCTCACAAAGGCTCATCCTGATGCCAGTTCAAGTCCCTGTCTGCAGATTCCCAAACCAAAGCAGCCTTTGATGCCAGCTGGGCACACATTCCCCACAATATTTCACTTGAAGGCTGTAAAAACAATAAAAAGAATTTCTCTGATACTTTGCCCTTGACTAATGTGCTCTTACTAAAATAAATAACCACCTGGTCTTGCCATTGAAGAGCAGCACAAACGTTGCCACAAGCAGATTATTGACCAGAAATATAGAAGCCAAGTTATAAACAGGTTCGTAATTCAATAAACAGAACTGTAAAGCATTTCCAAACAGACCATACAAACCTCACTCTACCTGCCTCCAACAAAGGAAGTCAAATATCTATTTATGAGATTCTAACTCCCTATTTTCTATGCCATTCAGCACAAAGAAGAAAAAAGAATCAAGATAAAGAGAGGGCATATTTTAGCTGTACAGGATTTATTCATTCAATTTACATTTGAATCAATTATCCAGGCAAAGCTCGAACACTGCCAACGTGATTCAGGTGGCTGAACACACATCATAAATAGGGCAGCATTCAAGTCATATAATCCGTGCCTGCCGTTCCTGGATCGCTCCATAAGCAGGAAGAATATCCCGACTCACAGCGTGCCATTATTCCCAAGTAGGAGTGTGCCTGGCTACAGCTTGGAACAGAGCCTCTGAAACCTCTCAGACAAAGCCCTGGCTAACATCCAGCCCAGTGGATTAGGGATAAACCCCTGGAAGGCTGGGCCAAGCCCCCAGCTTGGGCAGGACTGAGCAGGGCAGGGCTGGGCTGGACATTTGTCACTTCAGGAGTGCTGAGGTCACTGATGGCTCCTGGGGTGGGAGCACCCCTCGACCCTGCTGTGCCCACAGCAAATGGCACAGGGCAGCCTCCTGCAGGTTGTGGCAGCTCACACTCCACCCCAGGACTCCCTTTTTCTGGCTGTAGTTATGGCACTCGATGCATCTCTGAGAAAAACAGATGAGAAAACTCAACTCATTTTAGAACCAGACAGCAGAGCCTCTCCTCTGCTCAGCTTTTCTCCAGCAGAACATTTCTGCACTGCTACAGAGTTTAGCTTTGCACAAATGCAAGAAAGGAGACAAAGAATTATGAAGCCATGTATCCCATTAGCATCCAAATGCAGCTGTGAAGGCAAGGGGTTTTTCTGGAGATAAGGTGTTTTTGAAACAGTACTAGGAGGAGGAAAAATTTCTTTTATGAAACACATTTTTCACAGACCTGAAATCCACAGCACATTATAAAATGGAATTTGTTGCTGTTGTTTTTATTTTACAGCATTAATCACTAAAGGCTTGCTTAGGTGGGCAGGAAAAATCTATTTCCCATTGTATTAACTTCACACAATTTAAGAAGCCTTTCAAGGCCCACATAAATGCAAGTAAACACTCCCAAGTCTGGCTGGTCCCTCACTGGCTGGGCACACAGATGCTGGAAGCACATCAGCTGGACTTGCCTGACACTCCAGAGGTGGAGAGCACTTAAATCCTGGAGCTCCAGCACCCATCACTCGATTTAAAGTCTGTAGGAAATGAGCTTTCCCAGAACACCATTTCCTCTGGGATAGAGAATGAGGGAGATTCACCCTCTATCCCAGAGGATTCCCTGTTCCAGGGAGGCAGCAAACACCCTCAGATCCCGAGTGCTGGGATCTTTCTCCTTTGGGATTCTGTGAATTAACAAACACAGAGACTTCACTCATTTGGCCTCCCCAGTCTCACATTCAGATTTCATGAGAACAAGTGCACAGGGTGAAGGCAAGAGCCAGAGAGGTACACTGAAAATATTTAACAAAACTCTTTTGCATTTGCTAAAGCAGATGTGCAGTTACAACACAGAGCTCTTACCCCAGTGACAACAGACTGCCTTTAGTCAACTCTTAGTGAAATTATCTTATTTCAGTGTGGAGAAACAGATGGGTTTGGTGCATCATCTGGAGATAAACAGACCCGGGTCAGGTGTAGGCAGAAACACACATCAGAGCTTTGGAATTTTACTGCTCACTCCCCCAGACAGCTACATTTTCATACAATATACATAAACATTGTTTTGGCACATAACAGCACAGCCTAAGAGCCAAACTGATGGTTCTGTATATGCAAGGTTCCTAATGCCCAGCTTGACTTTTAGGAATCAACACAAATACAATATGCAATTGCTCCAGCAAAGAACAGGCACTTGGACTGCTTCAAAAGAGGAATTTAAAAACGGAAAACGACCAAAACCAACTAAAAAACAAAACAAAACAAAAAACCCTCTTGGCTTGTATAATTTCAATTTTGTATAAGGAGCAATCAGGGAAGAAAACATCCCTATGGACTTGCAATTGATTTCCAGAACAAAAGCTCCCAAGGGATCTTGAAGGAGGTTGATCTGAAAAACAAAAGATGACCTTCTAGGGCAGCCACAAGAACACATCGCTGCAATCCTTCCCCCCCCAGCATCCAGCAGGAAGGAGAGTTGTTCGAGAAAGGCTTTGCACATCATTGCCACGTTAGCAGGAGCTGGTGTGAAAGCGGTTCTGGCACTGTCAGCTTTGTCCCCCGCCTGCCCCAGCCTCTGGAGCGGCTCTCACACAGCTGCTCGCTGAAAATGTCAGCAAACTGTTGTGAAACTTCAGCCTCATGACAGACACTGAGCTCACACTTACTTCCCCAGGCATTTCAGAGCAGTAATTATGGGTGGCTTGGGCACACACATGCTTTCCCCTTTCTGAAATGCAATTACAGCTGCAGAGAAACGGGAGGAGATTTATGGAGGGAACAACAGAAGAATCAATACATCAGCCCAGGTGGAAGACCATGATTTTGAGCTGCTGCTGAACTACACTAAACCACCTAAATTAACTTAATTAGGTGTCAAAACAAGTTTACTTGATATATAAGAGATATTTGTTTAAAAAAACCCTCCCAGTCCAGTTTAAAAAAGCAGGCTTGGCTCTCAATCAAGATAGCTCCTCCAATCAACTTTTAAAGACTGCATGTACTATGAGACACGGACGTTTTATAGCTCATCTCAAAGTTATATTTAGATAACAGGCATCCAGCAATTTACAGACAAAATCAAATCAGAAATATCAGCCAACTGATTAAAAAGCAAATAAGGAAGCAGTCTAGGATGAAAGCTAACCTTTACATGCTTAAGCTTCAGTACTGCCACAATTAGCAGTTCACATATCTGGATGGTGACAGCCACTTTGGAAGATATTTTATGTATATATATGTGAATATATGTGTGTGTACATATATATATATATATACATATAAAGAACTTACTCCATCCCCTCCTGTTTCCAAAAGTTTTCACTTTAGGTCAGCATTTCAAGGCACAGTAACTTGTCTAAACAATTGGTGAACCCTCCACCATGGTACACTGTCCTGAAGCTGGTGACAGGGGGGAGTGCAGCTGGAACAGGCCCATTGCAAATGAGGTGCCCACAGCACTGCAGCTCAGAACAAACACCCCAACAGATGAGGAAAGCACCAAGGCACCTCCCCACCAGCATCACCAGGGACACAGGGACTCCTGAAAAGAAGCATCATCCATAATTTCTATGGTAGAGCAGCTCCTGTGTCCAACGGAGAAGCAGCTGGAAACATGAGAGTATTTTTGCATTTCAGGCTCAGAGATTTAAGCTTAAATCAGGGAGAAACCCAGGCCTAATGGTTTTCCTTTCAGAGGTGGCAGGGTCTCACCTGTGCTGTCACACATGGTTTCAGAGAGGCTGTTGTTCATTAGCAGTGCAGACAGAGTGGAGATCCCCTCCTGCTGCAGAGCTGGGGCACAGAGGGTGACAGGCTGCTCAAACACAGGCTGCTCAGGAGGGTTCAGGGTGTCACACACCTACAGCTCCCACAGGGACCCTCCCGGTGCAGCCCCGGGCAGGTGACATTGTCACAGCCAGGGAGACAAACCAGGGTCCTGCCCTGTTTCTGTGCAGGCTTTGTAAAAGGTGGCTCAGGAGCACACACTCCTTGGCTGCATCGAGGAGCTGAGAGAGAAAAATCCCTGCTCTCCTCCTCATGGCTCCAGGGAATGTCATCAGAAACGAGCTGTGCCTTGGCTTGTAACTTAAACGGGATGTTGATGCTGAAAGTGCTGCCACACTTGAATCAACACAGCTGCAGACAAAGCGAAACTTCTGTGGACCAAAACAAATCATTAGCAGACAAGAGCAATTCAAGAAATCATCAGGCGACAATTGGAACCCAATCCAGTGTTTTTTAAGTGCTGCCTCAGGAGAGGGCAGCCTCAGCAAGCAGACGGGCCCTGCCCCTCTCCCCCATCAGGGAGCACACAAAGCACACCAGGCTCTGCTCCAGGGCCAAGATCACTGCTAAAAGTCTGGTCCCAATCCTTGCCCAGAGCCTGTTGCTGAGCCCAGGGTCTGGATGCAGGGAGATCCCAGGCGCCAGCCTCACCACCAGCACTGCCAGGGTGTGTTCCCTAAGGTCCTGTGCCCCAGCTGGATCCCAGCTCTAGAATAACCCACCCAACATCTCTGATTCCAGGGACTGAAATAGTTTACGAGAGTTGCTATTTGAAGTACACGTTTAAGCAACATGAGTCTCTATTTTTACTTAACACAGTCCAGTCTGTACAGAGAACACTCCCTCATGGAGGGAGGAAGCCAGAGGTCCTTCCCTGAGACTCCTACTCCAAAATCCAGCTCTGGCCGGAGCTGTCACAGAGCAGCCACCCAACCCACTGTGGGTGTGCCTTGTATAACCCAACCCACCATGCTCCTCTGTGTAGGTGTTACATCATGTGCTGTTATGATTCTCAACTCCCCAAATCATGAAGGAAAGGTCATTATGTACAAAACATCCTTAATAATATAGTTACCATTATAGGATACTACAGACCTCACCCTGTTGCTTTATTCTTACCTCTAAGGATGAGAAAAATGTGTTTAGGGCTGGGAAGATGAGTGATAAGATCTGGATACAAACAGCCTTACAGTGCAAAAGCTGAGGAACATAAAAAGATCAGAAAAATGCCCTAAAATGTTAGGTAAAGTGGAATGCAAGCCCCATGAACTAATGCACCTTCCCAGAGGCACCTCTTGGGCCTCTCTTCCACCAGGCAAAGGCCAAGGTCACCTGCAGCCCTCCCCAGCTGCACCACCGAGCCAAAGTCCTGCCCTCTCCCACTAGAATGAGCCAATAAACACGAATTAATAAAAAACCAAGGCACAGTACACGGCATTGTTCCACCACTGGTGTTTACCTTTGTGTTCAACACAAGTAAAGCTCAATAAAGCTCAGGCTTAGATTAGAAAAAGCAACATGAAATTCTTGTTAAAAGCATTACAGGCATCCCTTTATTTCCTTACAGCCATGCAGACAACTGGGGCTCCCAGGGTGACCCCCTGGCCCCCAAAAGCTGCCCCTCTGAGCCTTGCTGAGGGAGCTGCTCCCCCTTCCCCTGCACTGCAACCCAAGCCTTGCTGGTGCTCACAGAAATGATGAAGTGGAAGCTGACACGTGTTTAAGCTTTCCTAATTGTCCCCTCCGGTCTACTAAGTATAATTACCAAATAATGCCTGGGAACACGACTGAGTCCTTGGCAATCAGGGTGATGGCACAGAAGGGCCACCAGCCCTCCCAGCATCTCCTGCTGCAGGTCCCTGGCCAGCCACCTCATCCCAAAGCCTCAGCATCCCACAGGCATTAGCAGAACAGCACCCAACATTCCACCTTCCTCCAAACAGAGCAGCAGCTCGGGATTTTAGGCCATAAAAATAACAAACTGCCAGCATTCTGAGGATCAAGTGCTCAGAGGAGGGAGGACGAGCCTGTACAAATGGTTTATTTGCACTTCATGCCAGCTGCTCTCCCTAGACAAATGTGTCTGGCCAGGTCTGTTCCCCACTGCCCTGAGTTTTACCTGTGGGTCTCATCCCTCAGATCCTGTGGCCCCATCCTGCTCCAGAGCCAGTGCCATGAGATGGAGCTGTGGCAGATGACCACCCTCAACACCCACAATGCCACAGAACCGAAATGAAGAAGGGCACAAAGCCAGAGAGGACTGCAGAGGAGATGTTTTAGCAACTGATAAAAAGAACAAAGCTTGTGTATCCTTTTTCTACTCTCAGGTCTCTGCTCTTTCCAGCAATCCTGCACCTGTCGTCAACAGAATTCCTTCTCAGACAAGAGGCAGTGTCATGTCTGCACAGCTCGTCAGCTCTGAGCAACCTGCTCAGCCAGTTCTCAATGAGTTTTGGTTTTAAATCTTCTGTTTTGAGAAATGTCTCTGCTTTCACTGGCAGGATGCAACACCCACACCAGGCACCTGAGAACCCTGCCAGGAGTGGGCAAGGCTGCAGTGGTTCCTGCCCAATGGTGCAATCTGGGAATGTTCTGCTGGTGATGGGGGCTCCAGAAACCTGCCCCACCTGCACCCTGGGCTCAGCAGCCAGGTCAGGAACACTCACCAACAGCTGCAATTATTGTAAACGTGAAGATTGGCTGGAAGTATTCCTGGTCAAAAACGATAGTGTGAGCTGACAAGAATTGCAGCATTTTCACACTGATTTTAATTCTATTTTGGCCAGTCTGAAGTTACTTTTTATTTGCTATAACTCAAAAAAATGTGTCTGCCTCTAAATTGAGGCTGAACCCAGATTTGTTTGCTCACGAGCACAGATCTTGTAACATCTTAGGAGATCAAAAGCTAGAGGCCAGAATAACTAACTCTTTGGGGACAAGGCAATTAAAAATAAGCAGAGATAAATATTTATATATTTATCTTTTTTTTAAACCTACTGTAAGGTCTGTCAGGGGCCCTTAAGGGCCATGGGCTGCCCTGCCCCAGCCTCATTTCAGCTCTTTCAGTGTCTGCACAAGTCCTGGACCTGCTGCCACCTCAGCTGGGCTCCAGTCCTGCTCCTGAATTCCCACAACTGACCCAAGACAACCATTTGGTAGGAGCCAGGCATCCTCCCACACTTCCAAATAAGAATATACAGAGTACAAACAAATCACAAGTTGATTACAAACCCGGTCATAGCAGCTAAGAAAACATTGGAAGGTAAATATCTGCTCAGGTGAGATAATTCTGCCACACAACCAAGGTCTTACTCCAGAAAAGGCCAGCTCCTATTAACAGGTGAGTATTCCATGGGGTTTTACCTGCCTCTTCCCAGGAGCTTCCACCCCCTGACATCACAGCTGCTGCTGAAGTAATGATAAGCCTGAGACTTTTTATATTCAAAATGTGATATGTTCTTCAAGTGACCCTCCAGGATCTAAGGAGCGCTGAAGGGATGAAGTCCAACCACTGGCAATCTGCTGTGAACAGATGAAATAAAATTAATTCATTAAGATTTTCTCTAAAGACAAGCTCAACAATTTATGGGGGTTCTTGACAGTTTACCCTTTGCAACTTTAAGAAACAGCAAGAAAATGATCTGCGGGAAGAAAAAAAACTTTAAAAAATCAAAAGGAGGACTTTGATCACTTCAGTAGCAGACAGCAATATCAAATGATTGTAGTTCACAGCAAATATTAGACCAAAAGCAGTAGATCTCCTCCTTCCTCCTCCACTGATGGAGCAGGACCACAGCCTTCCTCGGTGCTGACAATGAGGATGGTCATGTCAGGATTTTGCTCACGTCTTTCGTAAAATCACCTGGAAGGGAGGACACAGTGGCTCATGTACTGTCTGCTCTTCTTCCTCTGTGCCCAGCAGGTGGGCTGAAGCACAGGACCAACACTTCCCACCTTTTGTACAGCTGCTGCTTCACTCCTCAGACTTTTCTGCCAGTTTTGCTCATTTTGTTTTTGTTACATCTTAAAATTTTAGCAGCGGCTCTCTGGGTCTTGAGAGAATCAGCTCTTATCTTGACATTTTCACCTTCTGCTGGTGGGGTTGTCTGCAAATGTCAGAAGCATCATCGCATTCCTAAAGCTTCTACACATCAAATCACACCCCATGGACCATCACAGTCCTGCTTTTATCTGAAGTACATTCAACATGTTTGAAGTCTGACAGCACTTCTTGAGGGGCATTACTTCTTTTCAAGATTAAGCATAACAGAATGTCATGCAAAGACAGATTGTGCAGCAACTTTACTGGGATATAAAATAACCAGAATTAGAAAGTTATACTGCTGTCCAAAAGAAGGCAGAGAGAGAAGCAAGGACACCAGGAGGTGATGCTTCCTCACTGCTGAGAGGGTTTGTGCTTTGGAGCAGGATTCATGGAGAAGCAATAATACTGCTGGGACAGCGAGGAGGGTTTGGATTGAGTCTGTCTTGGCTCTAGCTCTTACCCAAAGTCCAGAACCACACTGGGCAATGCCTTTTAGCCTGGGCAGTGTCCTTCTTTGGGCTTTTCATGGCAAGGAAAGCCAAGTCTCTGCAGAAGGAAAACAGGAAATGTGAATCTGGCTGTGAGAGCCCACCCAGCACATGTTCATCCCAGAGCACTTGCAGCTGACACAAAAACTTTCTGTTTCTTTTGAATGCTTCTGATGGATTCCTCTGGATTCTCAGTAACTGAGCACTAAAAATAAGTCGTGTTTCATCGTGAAAGCCTCTATTGTTTTTTTCTACTATTTTTCAGCATGCTGCATTTAATACCACCCATTGGCTCTAAGAGCACTAAGAGAAACAGAATCCACTACTAGATGCACTCAGAAAAGTCAAATCCCTTGTTTAGGGCCATGTATGACAGGATGGCTGCAGCATTTCCATTGGAGTCAGCTTCTAATAACTCCATAGGGAGCAGAACAGAGCCATCAGCTCAGCACAGGATAAGCTCCACACCCAAATAATAGTCATTAAAATACCAAGAATACAAACTCCCCCTCTGCTTCCCTCAAAATCAACTGTTTGGGGAAATGTATGGCAAACAGCATGATGCATTTGCAAATAGCCCCACTCAGGTGCTGGCAATGCCTCTGAAGCTGGAAGAGGTTCTGAACATGTACATCAGAGCATTGAGTCATGATCAGAGCTTTAATCTAAATTTGTTCCATTGATGTGGCAGGAGATTTGTTCCACACCAAGCTGTTTATGTTTCAATGTGCAAGTGAGTAGATTTAGCTCACGTTTCAGAAGTCAAAATATTTCTTAGAAACATAGCCCATTTAATTCTGCTTGTTCTTTGCTGCTGGAACACTATTAATGTGCGTGCTGCTTTTATTTGGATACCTTCCTATCACTCTTCAACTCGTTTCTAGTGGGCACTTCTCCAAAAACATAATCCTCCATACGAGCAATTCACTCGAGCTGGGCTCAATGATCCTTGTGGGTCCAAATATTCTGTGATTCTATAATACCTCTATGAACATTCTCTGTGGTCCCAGCCCAGAGAAGGCCAGAGACAGCCTGGACTGCAAAACTGTGATAAAGCAAAACGTAGCAAAGATCACCTCCATGTGTTAATCAGCACTGATGAAAAACAAACTTCACATTTTTCAAATCCCTTAAGTGTAAGTGTAATTTGATTAGCTGGACAGTGTGTAACTGGAGTGTCTGAACCAACCAAAGCTTCCCTCAGAGCTGGTGATGCCACAGCCCAGCCAGGCAGGGAGCAGGTACCTGTGCCAGCAGGGCTGCAGTGATGTCACCGCAGACCTGACCCTTCAGGAGATCAGCTCGTGCTTCCAGTGCTGGAAAAACTTGCACAGCTCATCCTGGGCTGACAAAGGATGCCTTGGCATCCCTGACAGATCATGTGGCTGGGCCTCAGGTGAGCCATCCCCAGGAGGAGGGAGCACATCCAGATCCCATCAGCTGCACACGAACTCTTTATAAGGTACGATTTCAGAACTATTAGCTAGACAAACCCACAAATGTGCAAAAAGAGCAAACCCATTACTGGCTCTTGCTGGAGACAGGCTGTGATAGCCATCAGACAGGTGCAGGGGCACGATAACTGGATTAGGAGAGCCATAAATGCAGCTTGTTGGGACTGGAAGCCTTGTAACAATTTTAAAGGTAAAAGGAAACAATGCTCCAAGGCCATCTGTAGTGCCTGTGGGGAGAAAAAGACCCTCAAAACCCAGCACATACTGAAATCCTGGTCATGCAGAGTCTAAATCATTATGTCCTTGCAGGAACACTGAAAAGGATTTCTCCTCTCACCCATGCCCCTCTCCCACCAGGAAGGTGGAGCACATGAAGTTACTCACTGTACTGGAACCAGCATCAACAGGACAGTGATCCAACATATTCCTGCCAGGAATTATTTGAAGACAAAAGTGATCCATCAAGTACAGCCCAGGAAAAAACACATTAACATGCAACAAACAACGTGAGGCCAAAAAGACAAGGAATCAGGAGGCAGAAAAACTAATTGCTTGAAGGCTGCTTAATTATTTTTAAGGTTACAAGAGAAGCCTGCCAGAATATGGGCTCAATACAGCAGACATTGCAGAAATTTCTATCAGTCTTATCACAATTCTGCCCTCCTACTAGAGCAGTGCAGCCATGAATGCTGACCAGCATCAACTGACTGATTAAGACACAAATCTCAATATTACTAATAAAACAGCAAGTGCCAGAAATAATAGGCACTATGAGCATGTTCAGTTTCAGCTGCAGAATGGAGAAAAAAGAACTTTGATGGTGTCTTGCCAATAAATTCATCTCTGGGGAACCATCAAAACAGAGGATGCCTTTCTGTAAAGCAATCACTGATGGCCTATGAGCAGAGAAAATATCCAGCTCTGCATGACAATGACAGCAGGGCACGAGGCACTGAGCAGATCCTCAGCCAAGCCTGAGTGGGACAGAGCCTTGTGTCTGACAGGCTGCATGGAGGAGAGGAATTCCAGGGCAAACAGAGAGGGCACAACGGGGAGAGTTAGAGAAAAACAGAGAATATTAAAGAGGAAAGGTTAGATTAAAAAAAAGTCAAGGCAAAGAAAGGATCAGAGGAAAGGAATTCATAAAAATATCCAAACTTTGAACCTCTGAAGTGGTCACAGAAAAATTCCTGACCTAAACAGATTTAGACAGTGAAGCTCAATCAATTAGATCCATATCCAGGTAAAACAAGATTTCAGAAGAGCAAGGGCCATTCCTGGCCTTCCTTCCTTCCTTCCAAAGCCAGTGCTACAGCAAATCCTTCACTCTGTTTCCAGAAGGAAAACCAGAGAAACCTGGCACTGAGCTGGTGCTCTTTTCTGAGGAATATGGAAGAGGAAATCTCCTTCTGCAGTGGGGGCAGTAGAATTTTGGGAGCTGTTAAAAACTGCAAGGAGAAGGAAAGACAAAGATGCATGATCCTATAATCCATACAGAGAAGGCAGTAGAGAAATAAGATTTGGAAAGGGTTCCTCAGGAGAAGGATGCACCATGTGCTCTTCCTGCAAACAGGAAAAGCTGGGAAGCAGGAGTCAAATGCAGCTGCTCTTCATAGAATCCCTTGGATAGGACAGCAGCCAGCCCTGGGCTCTGGCAAGTCAGTGATTTACAACCTAAAATCAGAGAGTCCTAATAGAAAAATAACAGCCTGTCAGTGTAAGTGATGGTGCTTGCAGAGACCTGCCATCCTCCTGGAGCAGCTGCTCACCACAACCTGCCAAGGAATGGGAATGACCAGGAGAAAACAGACTATTCTGCCGGGAGGGATGGGGGATTTCTCTGGTTTACAACCCCCTGAGCAGGATGCTCAGACACCCAGCAGTGCTCTCGAGATCAGCAGCACCTGGTACTGCAATGGAAGAAACACAGTTTCTGCTAAAAACAAGAATATCAGTGAAAAATGAAGATAATGCTGTAAACACAGGTGGAGAAGGAAGCACAGGGACACCTGAGTAAAAACCAAGATCAAATTTAGGCTTTGAAAAGGGACCCAGACAAGAAGCTCACACCTTAGCCATGTACCAAAATATCTGGAAATTAGTGCCTCCCTGTACTAGAGAAAACTTCTTTGCAAACAAAACAGGCATTTATAAAAGGAACCTCTTTTGACTTTTCCTCCATTCCCTTGCCATGGAGCACAAAGTGGGGGTGGCTGAGGAGCAGCTCTGGCCCTGCAGCATCCTCCCAGGTTTGCTTCCTAAAAAACCCCAAAGGACCTGTGGTTTGAAAGGATAGAGGAGCACACATTAACAGCAGCAACAGGGACCTAAAGAAACTATTTAAACAGCCAAATTCTAAATATTTGTGAGCAGTCAAGAATTTGCAAGCTGCTCATGGGCTGAAATTCTCTCATATGCAAAGCTTATGTGCAAACAACAAAACAAACCCCCAAAATTCCGCAGAGATGACCCAGGTTAATCCCACCATATAATCCCATTTCCCAGCTCCTTCACTGAAAGCCTTACACAAACCCCAGGCTGGTCAGAGCACAAACCAAAGCCCAACATTACCACCTGGTGGAAATCCTCTTCTGCTACAGCCACAAGCAGAAAAATCATTAAATTCATTTCAGCAGAGTAAAAGAAGCCGGGTTCAGACAGTGGCAGTGTTACACCAACATCAAGCTCAGTCCTGCACACCAAGGGCTCACCAGGGGATGTGGGTTTAAAAAACACAAGTTTGGCAGCCCAGAAAAGTTACTTTTTCAGAGAGAAAGGCAAAAAGCTGAGATGCAAAGCAGCCTGCACAAGCCCATGTCATTTCCCTTGAGTCCATCTATATAGATGCCGGAGAAGATGCACAAGAAGGATTTTTTTTTTTTTGTAAGATACCACAAAATTTACAGATAGATAAATCATGACAGCCACAGAAGACTCAACATTACCCTACCCACCAGCATCAAACCCAGACATTTAGGAGTCCAGGTGCTGGCAATCAGGATTTTGGACTCTTGGAAGCAGTGATTTAACATTCACATCTTTCGTTATTGCAAAATTGTTTGGACAGGAGAACCCCCTGTTGCAGAGACCCCCAATTCCAGACAAACCATCTTCAGCCTGTGTTGCTGAACAGCAGAGCACAGTCCAAAGAGGAAAAACAGGGAGGAAACAGCAAGGAAAACAGCACAAACAATACAGCTGTAGATACAAAAAAGGTCAGATATCTCCCAGCTTTATGGCAGTCCAGACACAGAACCCTGTTTGGGCAGTTTCCAGCATCTTAAACAGCAACCATGGGGCATCCTTGCTGGATTTCATCAGTGTTTGGGAGCTGATGGATGGCTGAAAACAGCACAGAAGGGGGATGGGAGAATGCAGAGTTAGAGAGGGAAAAGTAAGAAAGAGGAATGAGATGCAAATAAAGAGAAACACGATCAAGGAGTGTGAATTAAAAAATAAATAAAAATAAATTAAAAAAAGAGGTGGGAAAAAAAAGGTAAAGGGAAGTTTCAATGCTGGGAAAGTTTGGTATGAGAATGTTCGGCTTGGAAGGAAAATAATATTAAAATCCTAGCAGCATGGCCTGATTCTATTGTGCAATGGAGAAATCCCAGATCTGAAGCACAGACCTGTCCTGCAGGAGCCTGTCTGTGTGATTTTAATGGGAGCAAAGGAAGCACCATGGATCTTATCAGTGGCTGGGCAGGAGACAAGGCTGAGCTGAGGAATGAACTTTATCTGGTGGCGCCAGTTCCCAAGGAATGCCTGCAAAAGAGGAAGGATCTCAGAGAATGATGCTGTGGTTGGAGCCCCAGTGCCTGTTACTGGGAGTGCCTTGCTTTCAGGGCAGGATATGGCAGGGGAGGCCATTTGGTTTAGTCCACTGCTTCTGCTTCCTCAGGAGAGCCCAGTGGGACATAAACAGTGCAAGGTGAGTCTGGGGGAAAGCAGAAAACTGGAGGGAATGGAGGGCACTGACCACTGAAGGTGGAGAATGGAAAAACAGAATGAAAAGCCAAAGGGGAATAGAGGAGCTACAGTATTTCTGAGCATACAGAATATAGATATATATCCCATATACCTGTATGGGATAGACAGAAGCTGAAGGTTCATCCCTGGCACTGAAGAAAGGCCATGAGAGCAGCAGCATCCCCCAGGATTCCCCACTACACCCCAGAGAGCAAAGGCTGTGTGAGGATCCACGACCCTCCAGGGCAGTGCCAAGACTGGGTAGAGCCCAGAGCCAGAGAAGGATCTTGGCCAAGGCTCTGCTCTCCAGAGAGCTGGCCCGGGGTGCAGCCACCATCGCCCAGGGACACAGAAGGTGCAGGAGCATCAGCAGCAAAGTACAATTCCCATTTTGATACATGGGAAGGTACAGGGCCAGGGGAGCAGTAGGAGTGGCACTGGCCCACTGCTATCCATATTTATATTATGCCAGTATCTTATGAGCAATAAAAACATCCAAGGACAATTTTATAGACCAGATTCACAGCCCGTTTGAGACACAGCCACAATAACAGTTTGCTACACTGCCTTACATGAGGCCTTCAAATCCAGAACTCTTGGAGAGAATCTGTGACAGATTATCTCTCCTGACCAGAGTTAAATGAATAAGCCTGGAAGAAAGCTAGAAATTGTTGATAAACCTAATTTCTGCATAAAATAAATATATTTTAAATATATTTAATTATTTCCACATATCATTGCACAGAAAATAGTAAAAAATTAAATAAACTTATAACCTGCAAAGCACAGATGAGAAATGAAATTCAGTACCCTGAAATACTCCATAAGTAAGAAATTTGCAGAGATCCCTGGAGCTGCCAGAATTGTTTTACACCAGGGAATGCTCAGGGCACACCCAGAGACCCCTTTCTCAGAAGGAAGGCACAAAGTCCTGGTGTGAAGGAGGGATTTAGCCCTTTGGAGCAGCATCCCACCCATAACCCAAGGCCGTGGCACAGCTGTCCCTCCTGTGAGGGAGGAGATCCTGGCACATTTGTTGTCACAGATATCAAAGACTTTGGTGCCAGGTCTGCAGAGGGAGATCCTGTGACACAGCAGTAACACCATGGTGGCTTTGCACAATTTTAACCTCAGGCACCCACGGCTATTTCCACAACATGCAGGGTATTGGGTGTGCTGGTAACATCCCTAAATCACAAACCAACTGACAAAGGCAACATTCCTTTGACTTCCCAGAACAGGACACTGCATGGCCCCAGAACAGGTAGAAATTTTTGTAAATATCACAGAATCACTGTCTGGTTTAGGTTGGAAGGAACCTTAAACCTCAGCTAGTTTCAACCCCCCTGCCATGGGCAGGGACACCTTCACTATCCCAGGTTGCTCCAAGCCCCATCCAACCTGGCCTTGAGCACTTCCAGGAATGGGACAGCCACAGCTTCTCTGGGCAATAGTTCCACCCAATAAACTGACACTGCTCAGACCCACATATTGTGATGCAGCCCTTGATTAATGTTCCCAGGCTGCAGAGAAGAAACAGGTTGTTTTCAGAATTCAGGCAAGGGCTGCCACCATCTGCCTCTCTAGACTTCACTGTCACCTGAAGTGACAAACGGGTTTCCTCGTGCCTCTGCTCTTGGATGAGCTCTGTCCCAAAAGAGCTGTAACTCAAATGCTTTTCAGCCACAATAACCTTTAGAGACAAACCAAAAGTTCAAGAAAAACTCCACGAACACTGTTAGCTGGAAGCTCACTGATGCCAAAAAGAAGAGAAACAGGAATCAAGGGTCCAATTGCACCACTCCAGAATCCAACCTTGTGACCTTGTGCTCAGCCTAGAATGCTTCACTCAGCCAGCAGGAACCTGAGTGAGGAGGAGATAACCCTGTTTAAAGAGACCCTCCTACAAAATCAATGAAAAATTGCTTGTTCTCCATTGCAGTTCCTAAAAGGCAGCAACACAAATGAAAAGTATTTCTCTCAGACATATTCAACCATCAACCCATGCACACTCCCACCTTGTGACACTGCCCTGTCCCTGCTATCTCAGCACCCAGGTGTGCAAACCTTGAAATCTCCTCAAAGGGTTCCACTCTGGATGAAGAAGAGAGAGGTACAAGGCCAAGGGAAAAAATGGGAGTGGGATGAAGTAGGAGACGGGATATCTCATATCATCATATTTCACCTCACTGAAAACCATTATAATCACTAAAGAATCAGAAATGTTTGCGTTTCAAAGCACAGAATCAAGAATGGAAATGGAGGGACCTCACAGCAGAGGGGTGATGCAATCCAACACCTACTTATGGTAGACTTGGAATCTTAATCCTTCTCCTAAATATCTATCCAACTTTTGCACTTTCCTTAGAAATTCATGCTCTAGTCCTGCCCTGAGTTTAGTACAAGAAAGGGAAAAAAAGTGTTCAATGTGGAATTTAATTCCATGAGTTTATTTCACCATGGATATAGACCGTTTTTGCAGGAGGGTCTTATAACTTTAGTCTCCTCCTCCATCCCCGTGCAGTCTCTCTCCAGGTTGGATTAACCTCAGTTCTTTCAATCTTCCTGAATAGGCCATTTTACCTCTAAATCCAGACCCCATGAAGGAGAATAGCTGTCATAACTTATATCCTGATTTGCCTTTGTAACAGGCACAATCTTCTACATTCATGGTCTCATATACAATAGCCCAACCAGACTGGTTAAACCTAAAAGAGAACCCATTTGAAGGAGTCATTTATCACCAAATCTATTACTTTATAAGAGACCTTCTTAAATGAGGAACTGCTTTATTAAGCCAATTCCATCAGGGAGGATGCTCATGTTTTCTATTTGATGGAGAAATGAATGCTTAAGGAGCAGACACATTTCCTGGAAGCACAAGAGAACCAGTTAAAGTGGAAGACAAATCCCAGCAGCTCTGGATGCAGGGTTGGGCCTCAGAAATCCCCTAGAGTCAGAATGGCTTTCCAGCATGGGACACCTACTCCTGAATTTGGATTGCACATAGTCCAGACCCTTCCTGCAGGACAGTGACATCACATGCACAGCACCAAAGGGAACAGAACTAATTACTGAGCTTCTGTGGTGCTGACAGGAGCAGCTATGGAAGATGGCCACAAAAATAAACAAATGGCGATCCTTTTCTTACTTTTTTTTTTCTTTTCTTTCTCTCTCTCTTTTTTTTTTTTTTTTTTATTAATACATCAGAAATTACTTTTGCAACTGCTACTCCTTCAGCTTCATCTTTCATCCCAGAGGACAGTGTCATTAGCCAGGCTGTGAAGCATCACAGTCAATGTCAGCCTTTAGAAAGTGTCATCGATGTCTCTATTGTTAATATTATCTATAATTTCTTTCATTGCCTGCAGAACCCATTCAAACCTGTGAAAACAAGCATTTTAAATTCAGACCTAGACTTAAACATGTAATTCATAACTGAGAAAAAAAGATCATAAACATGGCAGGCTGTAATAGATGCACCAAAAGTGAACCCCAAAAGAACCCTGCGGCACACTTCCAGAGTTTCCAAACCATTTATTAGAAGCCTGAATGGTGCAGTTCATGGCCATTACACACCTAGACAGGTATGACAAACAGTTATTTTTAAATTGGCTATTTGGGCATGCTGCTTTCCTGTTTGCACACATATCTGCAGTGATTTTGCACACTGAACAAACCACTACGTAACTCTGAAGTATTAAACTTGCATTGTGATTATCACTCACTAATCAAAACTTTCCTAAATTGGTCAAAAGGGAATCACAGGTTGCAGCTGTTATCTTGCCTTACTACTGGAAGCCTCTAGTCTGAAAGCTATTTCCTTTAAATATTGAATGTTTGAAGGAAGAAGCAAAGGAACATTTTTCATAAGAAGAATATCATAAATTAGGAGAGGAAATTCATTTCCTCAAATATTTCCAGAGGTATTTCCCAGCCAGTTTGTTGTTGATGATAAGTGATCAGAAATAGTATCTTCCTCTTATTGAACTCAAGAGGTATCTGTGAAAGGCAGCCATTGACCTCTGTCTGAGAGTTTCCTTGACTGAAAAACAGTCCAATTCCTGAAAGGATCACGTGGAATTTGACAGCACAGGGAATCTCATCACTGTATCCTGCAGAAAGGGAGGAATAGTGGCAGTACAGTAAATGTGCTGGAAATGGCTTCTAATTGTGCCAGGAGAGGTTTAGGTTGGATGTTAGGGGAAATTTCTTCCCTGACAGGGTGGCCAGGCACTGACACAGGTGGCCCAGGGCAGTGGTGGAGTCCCCATCCTTGGAGGAAATTAAAATCTGTGTGGATGCAGCACTTGGGGGCATGGTTTACTGGTGGCCTTGGCGGTGCCGGGTGGGACAATGGGACTCAATAAGCCTGGAGGGCTTTTTCAACCCAAACAATTAATTGATTTTCACAAGGTCACTCTTTCTGACACTCTCTCTGAGGAGAGGCCCCTGCCTGCAAAGCTTTACCACCCCAGGTGTCTGCTCACAGCTCCTGCCAGCGTGAGGATGCTTCACCCAGATCAGCCTCACCTGAAACACAGGGAAGCCAGTCCCCACCAGCTCTCCGTGCCCCACGCTGCAGCTCTGTGCCAGAGGATGGCTGTCACTCGCTGGGGGGCCACTCACCCTCGCAGCAGCACATTCCATCTGCTCCCACCTCCCTGTGCACCTGCGGCTCACAGGGAGAGGCTCCAGGGCGGCTGCCCCACCTCCGCTGTGGGGCTCCCCCTCATGCTGACAGCCACTGCCACAGACCCCTCCTGCCATTTCCCTTCCCACTCTCCCAGAAAGTCCTTCCTTGAGAGAAAAGCCAAGATGAAACACAGGTTTATATTCAGGTCTTGGAAACAGACCCACCTCCACCATCCCTCATTTTAATTTCATCTGCTCATCACTCCATAAATATCAACCTGCAGAGCTTTGGACATGTTAAGATTTATATCCATGCTGTCCCCTGAGATTTAATGCCTTCTGAATGTCCATTCATCCTCATGCATACCCTGGGGACAAAATCAGAGTCAGAGAAGATTGACAGGCAACCATTTCATGAAATATTTTCAAGAGGAAAATGTCCGCAAAACATCTGTTGGACTTGAAAACAAAAATTACACCAGTTCCTGTGTCCTACAGCTCTAACAGGTCAGACAAAAGAATTTTTGTATATAAATGTATATATATTTATATACATATAATAGAAATGTATATAACATAGCTATATATATTTAATATTATTGTATGTTGTCATTCTGTTTCAATATTTACATATTGTTTAAATAAATATTTATACTTATAATAATATATATTAAAGCTAAATATATATTATTTAAAGGCCACAGTTCACAAGCCAGCCAGCTGTGTTGAAAAAGAAGAATCATTTTTACAGAGAGTGGCCTTTGCCTCCTCAAAGCTGGGGGTGCCTTCTGAAAACTTCCTTTGTGGTCTCAGAAGTTTCGGTTTAGTTTAACTTTGTTCCTTCTCTATTAAAAAGGAAAAGATTAAGGGGAAGATAAAGATTGTCTAATTGACAGTTTACATCTGCACAGCTTCAAAAAGATGATTTTCTTCCAGAGAGCCTGATTCTTCAGCTTAACAGGTGTTACTCAAAAGAGAAACGCCATTTGTTTTGCCTTTCTTGGGCTGGACTTTGCCCGTATCACACCCAACTCCCTCCCTGCAGGGCCACTCATCTTGCCCAGTGCTTGTGCACCCATCCCTGCTCTCTAGCCACACAGCAGTGCACTCTTCCTTCCTTTTCCTAGGGCTGTTTCCTCACACCAGACGCCTTTGCAGCTTTCCCTGTACCACTCCATGGCATGATTTTATTCTTATGCCTTTACCCTCTTCCATTATCACTGCAACCTTCTCCAATTTCTACTCCCATACCCACCCACCCCTGGGCACAGGTTTAACATCCCTCCTTCCACTGACTCCAGGCCCAGCAACTCTCCAAATGGAATTTCTGTGAGGAACCAACAGGCCCAGACACATCTCACCCCAAGTGATCTCACTTACGAGGGTGCCCAGGTCTCCTTCCTGCAGATCATGCTTTGGATTTGCTCCCTGCGTGCAGAGCATCACCAGAGCAGCACTGCTCTCGCTCCATCTGCTGCCATTTCACACTGCAATTAACCAGAAGTGGTCATTATGAATGGGACACGGCTCCATCTCACTTCCCTTTCTCCACACAGACGATCAGGAATTGCTCAGCTGTCCTGACACAAATTCCCTCTCCTCTGCCAGTAACCTGCAATAACAGCCCATGTTATTATCCCCGTTTTCTTGCACTAGTACAGGATTAGAGGCACAGGGTGTGCACCATCAGACCAGCCTGAAATCTATGGTACAGCCCTTTGAGTTTACACTCCATCTTGCAAAAAATACCATTCCCTTGTGAGCAGCAGATTCCAGCCTTATCCTTGACAAGATGCCCTCAACTCCCACCCCTGAGCCTGTTCCTGTGAAAGGACATTCCGCCAGCCAGCCTACAAGATGACTGAGTGCTCAAGCAGCCACATTAAACCATGATATGATATGACAACAAGAAAGTTTCTGGCCTTTATTTGAAGGCTTTTTACCAGTTACAGTAAGAATTGTCATTGCAAACCAGGATTTTTTTTAAAAATGAATAATAAAAGTTAAAAAAAACATCCACGAGTCCACCTGCAAGTAAGACATGTTGGTACAGAAAGGAGACATGAGCTTTTGCTTCTTCCATTCTGTTTGTTTTTCAAAGAACTGATAGAACTAAGATACTAGGAAAGGTTGATGCTATCAGAATCATTCCAGCAGGTGAGCATTTAACAGCATATACTGTACCAGGGTAGCAGAGTAGCTATGTCAAGTCTATGGGTTTGAGTTGAGCTTATTGTAATTTGCTCCCCAAAAAGGACATTAAAAACCAGATTATGTTAAGATGTTATAATGGAGCCATAAGTTGGCTACGTGAGTTTGCCCCCATTCTATTTATGGCTCATCTTGGGAGCAAAGAAGTGATGTATGCAACTGGAAATCTGAGCAGTGAGTGGCTGACCAGATTGCCACAGTAATTCAGCTTTATAAAGCACGTCCAATATGTCCACACATCCATCGGCCTCCCAAGGCACACCAGCAGCAATTCTGACTCAGCCTTCTCCTAGCAGGGAAGGCCATTTACTTGCTTTGACCAAAATCAACCCATCTGATGACCTGTTGCTTCCCAGTTCCACACATGCAATCCTCTTGGAAAGAGACTTGAAGCAACCAGGTCCCAGTGCACAACTTCTGACCTCCCAAAAGTCATCTTCACCTTCAGCCACATCCTGCTGCCACCTTTTGCTTTGAGTTGCTGGAATAATGGAAATATTTTAGAGTCGAAAAAAAATATGCTTCCGACTTCAAAGCAAGGAAGTAATGGGAAAGAAGATTTTATGTGCCTCAAACCCCAGGTCTACATCCACGCTTGTGCAGTCCAGCCCCAGCTGTGCCACATCAGCAGGCAGTGCCAGCAGTGCCTGTTCTCCACAGTAAGGCACCCACAGAGCCCTCCAGGGCAGGGAGGGTGCTCCCCAGCACAGGAGCAGCCCTGCAGGGATGGATCACTTCCCATTCCAAGGTCAGATACATCCCATGAGCACTTCTCTGCAGATGCTGGTCTGTGCACACAGCTGTGACAGGAACATTTAAGCTCATCTAAGAAACACACAAGTCAAACAAATCAACTCAGTTTACAGTCAATCTGCTCACAGAGCCTGGTGACAGAAACAATGAACATCTCATTTGTCTGTAAGTCATAACCAGTGTTTTAGCAGTTTCAAAACACATTAAACACATGTGAAGTCATGTGACAGCATTCCTGTAACACATCCCTATTCCCACACCAAGAGGAGGAGGAGAAAGTCAACACCATACTCACATCCCATCAACTAGTGGGAGGGAAAATACAGAAAGAAAAAAAAAGAACACAAAAAATAAAACAACCATTTGTGCCAGCACACTCCAAACAAAGTTGCAAGTCTACTGCTACTGAGGTTAGCAATGCCTGGGGCTGGGGAATGGCAGCTGAAATTCCAGGTCCTGCAAGCTTCACCATGAAACTACCACGGGCTTCAGCTCTGCCTAATCGTATCTGAAAGCATGAGAGACTCCAGCAGACATGACACTCTTGAAATACAGAACTTTATTTAGAAACTGCTTAAAATAGAAAAACCCTGTCAAGAAAAATCCAAGTCAAATATGGTTTCTCAGTAAAATGGAGTTTTAGGGCAACAAAAGTCTAAAAGGCCACAAGAGAAATAGCACCACTGCAATTTTAAACAATGGCTAGATACTTGCATTTTTGGCATTCACTGAATTTGGGTTTTTCTCTGAACTTCACAAAGATTCATGCACTACACAATTACCATAAAATGCTCTCCTACACACATTTCAGGACAAGCTACCACCAGAAACAAATGAATACAAGCACAACAGGACTGATCAATCTCAGTAGTGAAGGGGGGTCAGAAGTCTTGCAGGATCTTGCCAAACACAACAGTAATGAGGGGCATGATAGCAAAAAAGGACAGTTAAGGAAATTTTTTTAAATATTAATATTTAAGTTAGTCTCAGTACTGTATTTTCTGCAATAACATTAGCTCTGTTAGCCAGCATCTTTTAGTTTTTACCCCAGAAGACTACTGAACTGGCAAGTGTTATTACTAATATGCCCTGGTTCAAAAGGGGGAGGGAGGGGAAAGAAAGCAGACAGAAAAATATCATCCTCACGTGCTCAATTCACTTTCATTCAAAGCCAGCTGCACAGTGCAAGCCCTGTTACAACTATTGGGCGTGTTCAGCATTCCTTGGGATGGGAAAGGGAAAAGTGAGGGAACAGAAGGGATTCCAACAGAAATGAAAATAAACAGAACAAATAAAAACAAGAGCCAGGAAGAAAAATCACTTCTGAAGGACATTTTAGGAAGTAAGACTGTGTGCCCTTTTCTTTGTTTTGCTTTTCTTACAGAAAACACAGTACGTTTTGGCAAAGCCACAATGCCACAGAAAAAGGCTTCAGCACTCTTCAAGGTAATTTATGTGTCTCAGCTGTTCATACTCCCTCTAATCTTGTGACAGGCAACGTTAAGGCCCATTTCATCGAGAACTAATCACTTAGTAAGCAGCTTTACATAGGAATGGAGTTTTGTTTTAATAGCCCCTTTTGAGCACTTGCTGACACAGTGAGACTGCCACGCAAGGCCTCTCGGACAGCAGTGAATGGAGTTAAACAAACGTCTACCCCAATATGAAGCACATAAAATCTCCCATCACATTACTTCAATTTGGCATATGGAAGCATATTTTAAATACTCTTAAGGCATTTATTATAATTTCTGTTCTGCAATTTCACATTAACTCAATCTTTCTGTGAGTCAGTCTTTAATTTCTCTACTGCACACCGCCTTAGATACAAAAAGAGTCTTCCCACAAACCAGTGTTTTACCAGCAAACCATTCTGCAACGAGTTCCAAATACTCAGCCTCTTGCTCCCTAAATATACCACCTCGATGTGAATACTGCTCTGCTACAGTGTGAGAAAGAGCTCCTAACTCAAACCCACTGTAAAAGTGAAACTTCCGCAAAGTGCACTTTAAGAAGAGGTACTTTTTGCTTATGAAAAGAAACCAGTGAGTCCTCTAAGAATAAAGTGGAGTATTTTACAGTTAAGCACATGATCTGGGGCAAAGAATTCTGATGTTGCTGCTCTGCTGGTACAGTATGTGGTCTGTTAATACTCTTCTTGTTCCTCCTGCGGTGCTCCTTCGTCAGGTATCACAAAGCCTTCCTGAAGGGGAAGAAAACAAGTGCTTTAATGAAAATCTGATGTCAAACCAGTTCCTGGCTACTCTGTAGGTACTTTTTTTTTCCCTCTTACTTAAGGTAAGGACACCCTTAAGTCACTGTTTGCAGTGTCAAGATGTATTACCAGAAGTATTTTCATCTTTGATCATTTGTTACATACTACTCACGAAAGGTCTGCCTTGTTTGCTGTCTGACTATAATTAAGTTATCTGATCCTTTATGACAGGAAGAAGCTAAGCCATAAACCTTACAGGGAAAAAAAAAGGCAGAACTAGAGGGAGCCCTGGAAAGCAAACCAGCTTCCAATTACAAGGGCAGGAAGAACTGTGCAACCCAGTCTATAACAGATTACTTACATCTGTGGCATAAAGAATTTCCACAATCCTCTGCAACACTGGATCATTCTCCCCTTCATTCTCCTGGCAGATCAATTCAATGTTCCTCAATTTGCCAAAGTAGAAGTCCCTCTCCTTTTCCAGATCTTCAACAGTAAGTTTCAATACGTTGATCTGCCAAGGGGCATCAATAATAATGATATGCACCAGAGACAGAATCCAGTAGGAACTATCCTAAAAGTTCTCAGAAGGGTGTTGATATGCAAAGCACTTCAGCAGTAACCAATGTATGGGGGGAGGGGGGACACTGAGAGGAGGAAAAGGGACGTTTCTCAAATTTTAATATCACTGCCACAACAAACATCCAGTCCAACACGCACAAATCCCTTTGGAAAGACTAAAGGCTGATTCTCTGAAATAGGTAAAGCACTGAGTGCCTGCAGTTCTCTCTGCTCACACATTCTTTCACGACAACCCTCCTGCTGACAGCAGGTTCAGTTGTGTTGCACTCCAGATTTCAGTGAAGGAGCAGCTGCTCATAGCTCTGTTGGAATGCTGGGAGAGCTGCAACACAGCTGTGTTACTTACAAACCCTGCTATGTGTGACACAGCCCACACTGGGGTGAAATGTCTGGGCACTCGTGTGCTACAGGAGGGGTTTTGCTTCCATCAGGAGAGCAAGACCATTACAACAAAGGCTTCCAATTAAGGGATTTTAAAGGAGTTGATTCAGATGGTTTTCTTCAGTCTGCCTGACCAAGACATTCTGTGGTACTGGAAAAACAAACGTGCACACAACTCTCCCAAGCAGAGGTCAGTCCCAGGCTGTCCTGTACACACCTGCTCGATCAATCCCGCCGATTCATCGTCTCCTCCTCCCTTTTTGCCCATCCCAGGCCCAGCTTTGGGACCTGCTGGGGTCCTCTGTGCAACAATGGGCCTCTGTGGGGCTGCAAGATCAATTCACCAATTAATTCAAATTCTCCCTCCTATAAAGGTACTATCCCCTCTCCAAAAATGCTTAGGCAGGAAAGAGTCTGAAGATATGTTCCTTCCTTAACCCCACGTAACGTGTCCTTTCTTTTTGGCACCTATCCTTGCCATTTTCTCTTTAACAGAAAACTGTTCTTTCTGTAGCCTCCAAACACCTGGGTACTACAGCAGCCTCAGTCTTTGAGCCTGGCATCTCTGAAAGAAGATGCAAAATACCAGAATCCCATACACTGATTTTAAATAGCAACCCAGTCCTCATTTCCCCAGAGTTTTTCAGGAACTAGATCATCTTTTAACTATTTTCTTTACCTGCACTGCCAGTACCGAGAGATTTCCTGGTTTTGTTCACAACTGGAGTAACAAGGTTGGGTGCTATTGTGTCTTGGCCTTGTCGAGCAGCAACAGGATCATACTCCTTCCCGTCATAGTTTGCATCAAAAAATTTTTTGAACCACTGAACAAATTCAAAGTTGTCCTGAAATTTTCCTTTCACTAGTTTGTCCACAGGAATTATCTGAAGAGGGGGGAAAAAAGAAAAAAAAAAAAAAAAAGTCAGGCTCATATTAAGGGTAAAGAACCTCTCTGTGTTTTTTATAAAAAGTTTTAAAGTTAATGCACTCAAAAGATACGTGAATTTAATTCTTGTCCAGTCTTGGGAAAATTCCCCTTGACCATAACTATGTTGAATAACAGGATTTTTGTAATTGGAAAGAAAAACCAATCATGCTTTGCCTTTGAGGATACAAATAATTTTAAATAATTCCGCAGCAAAATTTCTGCTAGACCAAGTTTACAGACAAAACTCCTTCATGTCCACACAAAGCTGGCTCTGATGAATCTGATGACCAACCCCAGAACTGCTACAAGAGCTAAACACCACTGTTACAGCAGACTCCAGCTGCTCTGGGATGAGGTGTATAACTAAAGACTATTACAAAGATGCAGCAAATACTGAAGTTTTGTTCGTAGGGAAATTTTTTTTTTCCAAAAGACATTTGGAAGCCAGGCTGGTTGTCCAGACAAGTTGTGTGGACAGACTGCACAAGCCACAGTCCCCAAGCAGAGACTGACTCTGTGTTGGAGCTGCCAGTCATGGAATGAGACATCTTAAAGAAGGAAAAAGCTTCAACCCTGGATGTTCTACATCCTACCAAACTTGCTGTCTGTAACTATCACCTGAATAAATCCCCCTTCCATCAGCAGAACTGTCATTCCATCTGAACAAGCTTTTTCACAATTTCATTTTCACTAGCTAAAAATCACCTGTTTTAATATCTGGAGGCATTTAAAAGCCATGTAGATGTGGCACTTGGGGACATGGTTTAGCAGTGGGTTTGGGAATGCTGGGGAACATTTGATTTGGTAGTCTCAGAAAGATTTTCCAACCTTAACAATTATGTAATTCAATGCACTTGTAAAGATGAATTTGGAATCCTTAGGACTATCATAACAGTAGGTTATGAGAACACACCTCCTACAAAAATGGTTCAAAGAGTAAGCTCAAGCAAACCTTATCTCACAGAAATTTCAGTATCATTTTGTGCCACAGAAGTTGCACAGAATTAAAAGGGTAACATTCATCTCAACATTAAGAACTGGAAACCTGACCTTGGCTGAAGTAAACACAATGTGTCCTAACTGATGTGAGGACCCCAAGGCAAACCAAAACAAAAAGTTTTGATATTTACAAACCAAAATCAAAGTCAGTTCTCAGATTTATTCAATCTTAAATCTGAACGTTCATCCCCTCTACATTAACATTAAAAGCAGAGAGCCAGTTATAGCCCAGCTTACTTTGTCAACACCCATTCGTTTAAAACCTGCTTGTAGAACCTTGAAGTTTTGAATGTACTCATGCTCCAATTTTGCTTGAAACTTCACTTTCTTGAGTGCTACAGAACCTGGGAAGAGCATGTCCATGAACTGACAGTATGCAGCACCTGCCAAAAGGAGAAGAACACAAATCCTGGGATGAATTAAGTCAGCTCAGCTCACTAACCTTCTTGAGTTTCTTTCCAGTCAGGTCAGCAAACTGACCTGACTCACTCCTCAGTCACACAAGCCCTTTAAAGGCAACAAAGGCAAGAAAACAGGAACCTTCAGTCTCCTTTTTGGTGCACCATAGCCATAAATAAGCTTAAAGGAGCTGGAGAACCAAACTTTTCAGCTCATAACTTGAACTCTTATGAATAAGAACAAACCTGCCTCCCTAATTCCAAGGGAAAGAAAAAATCTAATGAATAACTTGACTTTCTTTTCTTCATGGATATCAGTACAGAGCTGAGATTTCACATGTGTCTAACAGGCATGTAATCTTCTCTTAACTAACAGAACTAAATCAGAAAAAGCATTATTCTAAAACCTGTATTTAACCATTACTGAAATCATAATACATTTACCTCCTACAAACAGAACCTATACACAATTCAAGGTGCTCTTCAAGAAAAGAGGTCAATTAAGCTGAATTATATTTAAAGTAGGCCTTAATCAAAGAACCAAAATAAGATAAGTGTTTCTTCCTACTAATTTAAATCCTTCATGTCCTCAAATTCAGCACTTGTTGCAGTAAGAGGAAAAGAGTTTCAGTTCAGCCACAAAGAGTGAACAATCACCTCCATTCTTTTAGAATACATACAATAAAAAAAGTGGTTTTAAACTAGATCCTCATTCTGCAGCAGTGATTACACGCCCATTAAAAGCACAAGCACAACATTCAGATCATTATTCCCACACCAACATGAATGAATGAAGGAATAATGGGAACCCTAAGCTAAACCATCCAACAGCAACACAACAAGCTTTTGGGAGCTATCTGAAGGCCAAGAAGGAATATAGAAGAGCACTGCCCTCAACTACATCCCACAACTGCTCACTCTCCTATCAACTTTGCAGGCACTCCCACTTTCACCTGCTACCAGAAGACTGATGTCATCCACTGATGCAAATTAAAAATAAAAACAACAAACCAGCTCTTGCTGTTTGCTCTCCACTGTCTCAGTTCACTTGCTGCAGAACTCCAATCCCAACTCAAACAAGAGGACTTGCCAGAAACCTGGGGTTTGCTCACTATTGGCAGTCAGGGCAATAAGCATGACAAAAACAGAGGGATCACAGCGTAAGTCAAAGGGCAGGTTTTGTGCATTTATGCAACTTCAAACTGCTGCTGTCACTGCTGCCCTTGCCAAAGACAGCAAAACAAGCTTGGGAACTCCAGCTTCCACAGGACTATGACAGCAAAAGCCACTTCATCCCTGTCGATGCACAAAGCATTATTGCAGACGCAGAAAAGGGACGTTACTCAGGACATACCACATCAACAGCTCTCAGTCTTTTCCCAAAAACAGGTGAGCTGGAATTCTGCAGAGCCAGTACTAATTATCCTCACTTCAACACAGAGCTCTCACAGCATTTAGACTCACACCAATCCCATGCAAATCAACCCTGCACACAACAGGGTTTAACCTGCCTATCTGAAAGCAGACAGTGCTTATCACCTCCCTTCCTCCTGTGGTCACAGATCTTTAGTTCCCTCAACCTTACAGTTCTTGTCCATCATCTCACTAGACAAAATACCTGTCAAATGCCTGTTTTGAGTCTCTTGCTTCTGTGTAATCTTTGGGATTGTTTCTCCCATGGACTCAGCCACGGCCTGTATTGACAGTCCAAACACTCACTTTTAATTAATTCCTCCTTTTATTCCACCTCCAATTTCCACATCTCTCCTTCCATGAGCAACACCTTATCTTAAAGTCACCCTATGAGCAACACTTCCACTTTTCATCGAATGCCTGTTGTAGCTATCCAAATTATCTTGTACCCAGGCTGCATTCTTAGCCTTGGGTTTTTTTCAGCTCTTATTCCACAGACTATTATCTTTTATTCGTTCTCACAAGCCTCCTCCTCCCACACACTCCTCCCTATGATGACACTTGACTCCATTTCTGTACCACAGACACTTCCCCTTTCCTGCCTAAGACTGTATATGAGATTCAGCTGTGCTGAAGTTGGTTCAAGCCCAGGTAAGCTGGGCTGACACGGACTGGATGTGCTCCAGGACCAAGAGGAGTTGCAAAGTCCTGCAGATGACCCCACAAGTCACTGCTCTGTCTTCCTCACACTCCAGTACTCTTCCAGAACAAATCACAATTGTTTTTGCTAGTTACACTTGTAAGACTTAGTCTATCCATGCAGACTAAATGCTTAATTCCTCATGGGAAAACACCTTCTTCCTCAGAGCCTTTTTTTCACAATAACACCCATTCCTTACAGCACCTATGCTGTAGTGAGTCAGGAGAATGTACCTTTTCATTACACTGACATTAACGACCACTTCAATAACACTCTGACCATAACTGGATCATAACAGTGACCACGAATCTGTTCACACCAGGAGCTAAGCCAGGAGCACAGCTACAGCAGGGCAGCACAGAGAGTGCAGCTGCACCTCTACAGAACCAGGCTGCACATCCCATGTGGGACTGCCCCCGGGGTGAACCCCCTTACCTGAGCACAGCTGTTCAATCTTGGTCAGCGTCAGCTGCAGAGACTCATTGATCCACGCCAGCATGTCATGTCGGCTCAAGTTATCGCTGGTCACTGAAGTAGAATACACATTCACTGCCATTTTCTGAAAGACAGAACCAGAGGTGTGAGTGCCACAGACGCTGGGCTGCAGAGGAGCCGCTTCCTTTCGAGCCTTCCCGACCCATCAGCGAGTGAATCGCGACGCGACTGCGGGCTGCCAACAGCTGGGAGGACCCTCCCGCACCGCCACTGCAAGGGCTCGGCTTCGGCATTTCTGAGGAAAAATTAGCACCGCGGCGCTCACGTGGGAACCGCTGAAAGGAATCACGGCCACGGCAAGTCACTCATCGCTCTCCCCCGCACGACCGGGCACGGCCGGAGCACTTCCTGCCCGGCCACGGTGTCTCCCCGGGGATCAATACCGAGCGCCCGGCCCCCGCCCAGCCCCGCCGGCACAAAGCGGAGCCGCCGGTGCAGCTGCCGCCGGGCAGGGCGGCCCGCGCTGCGGGCGGGGCGCGGCCCGCGCTCCCCCCGCGCCTACTCCTCGCCACCCTCCGCCGGTCCCGCCGCCCCCGGTCCCCGCCGCCCCTCCGCCCGCCGAGGGGCGCGGCCCGGCCCGGCGGGCCTCGCGCCAGCGCCCTCACGGCGGCGGCGCCCCGCCGGTCCGCTCCCCGAGCCCGGGACCCTCCCCGCTCCCGCCCGGCGGCCCCGCCGCGGCCCCGGGCCGGTACCTGCGCCGCGCTCGCCCCGTCGGCCCCGCGTTCAAACCGGCCCCGCCCGCCCTGACCGGGACCGCGTCACGCGCTCCGTGCGCGCCTGCGTCACGCGCACGTCACGGCCCGCGCGGGGAGCGCCGCGCGCCGGCACGGGGCGGGCAGCGGTTGCCAGGGGGCGGGGCCGAGCTGCTGCGTTGCTATGGAGACACCACGCCCAGTCCTCCGAGAGCTCGCCTGTTATTGGCCGAGCCGCTGGCCCCGCCCACCCCGGGGGTACCGCGTGCCCGAGGAGTCGCGCGGGGCTCGGGCCCGAGGGTGCGACGGGGCCGCGAGCACCGGCACGGCACGGTACAGCACGGCACGGCACGGGCCAGCGGCACGGCACGGCACGGCACGGCACGGACCACAGGCATGGCATGGCACGGGCCAGCGGCACGGGCCAGCGGCACGGCACGGCACGGGCCAGCGGCACGGCACGGCACGGACCACAGGCATGGCATGGCATGGCACGGCACGGCACGGACCAGCGGCACAGCACGGCACGGACCACAGGCATGGCACGGCACGGCATGGCACCGACCAGCGGCACAGCACGGTACGGACCACAGGCATGGCATGGCACAGCATGGCACGGGCCAGCGGCACGGCACGGCCCTGACCACAGGCATGGCATGGCACGGCACGGCATGGGCCAGAGGCACGGCACGGCCCTGACCACAGGCATGGCATAGCACGGTACGGCACGGACCAGCGGCACGGCACGGTACGGCACGGCCCTGACCAGCGGCACGGCACAGCATGGCACGGCCCTGACCACAGGCATGGCACAGCATGGCATGGCCCTGACCAGTGGCACGGCTCTGACCACCGGCATGGCACTGCCCTGACCACAGGCATGGCACGGCATGGCACAGTACGGCCCTGACCATTGGCACAGTACGGCACGGCCCTGACCATCGGCACAGCACGGCCCCAAACCCCTGCAGAGCCCGGCCCCGAGCCCCAGCACAGCTCCAACTCTCCTGCCACACCAGCACCAGCCACCTTGGTGTCACTGGTGTCACCTCAACGGCAGCAGGAGAGGGGCAGCTCGGCTCCCTGGCTGTGCCCCTCCACCCACTGTGAACTCCCTTTATTTACCCAATAAGACTGTCCAGCCATACAGAAATACTCATTTTTAATCAGACATGATAAATGGTAAACTGTCAGCATTTTTTTTCCCACGTGGAAACCAGTGAAATCATGTGGACAAGGCAGGGTTGTGAGTTTTCCACGCTCCAGATACAAAAATGTGTTAAAAACTATACATTTCTTTCATTTTTAAAAGATTGTATAAAAACCCGCAACGTGTCCAATATTAAAAATCCTTAACCTAAAAAAATAGCACCAAGGAGAGTTAAAAACCTTTAAAAAGTATTAAAAAGGAATTTCTGTGATCCCCCTCCCTCAACAACATTTTATAAACTCATAATAAAAGGCAGCTCTTACAGGGAAAAACATTTCAAGGAAGACTTGTCTACTACAATTCTCATCAAGTGAGCTTAATGCCAAGACAATTCTCATTCCTCTTTTATCTTTGTTTACTTTCCCCAAGTCCTTTTTTTCCCCTCATCTATTTGTTTTCCTTTTGATCAGATAGGAAAGGATGTGAGATCTGGAGTATAAGATCAGGAATGCCATGGAGTGGAGGGCACATGTTCACCCAGTCTGGAAAAATCGGGCCCATCAGACCAGAGGAAGGCTGTCACCTGAGCCCCTGCACCGGATGGTTCTTCACCCTCAGGCCCCATGCTGGGCTCCAAACGGGGACTGCAAGGACCTGGGATGAGGAATTAGTGTTATGGCTGGGGTCCAAGGATCACAGATTGGCGAGAAGTCCAAGAGCAGCTGGTGCAGCGCTGGCAATGCCAAGGCTTCCCAAACACCTCCAGCATGTACAGAACCCACCCTGCCATCTTCCAGGGGCTAAGAGGCAGCTATGTGTCCCCAAGCACTTGTCAAGCATTGGAAGTGCCAGCAGTGACATGGACCAGTCTGCTTGGCTTTCCTCAAGTTTCCTTAACTAATGTGTGTGGCTTGAACAAGTCACTGAGAATGAACCCCCAAGGAGTACTCTCTGAAGAGTAACCTCCAGGTTAAAACAGGGAAAAAAAAGCCTTTCAACTACCTGGGCTTCCCTTGCTGTCCATTCCCAAGCACAGCCTTGGATTGGAGACCAAGAAAAGATGTTCCTCAGAGCTGGGATGGGAAACTGCACACAAGGGTGGAGAATGGGAGGCTGCTGTCCTCCACCACAAGGACATGGGTGCCAGAGAGGTAGAAGGAGCTGGGAGAGAAGCTCTTCCCAGTGATGATGTACAAGATGATGTGCAAGAGAGCAAGGCAGCCTGGCACTGATTGGGTGGAGGGTTGGCCTGTGGTTTGAACCTGAATAGTTTTGAGAAGGTGCCCAAGGGCTCTTCCAGAGCCAGGTGAACAGCAGAGGTAGGGGAGGACAGAGGGACCAAAGGGGAAGTCCTTTCAGTGCATTGAAATGTGCATTGGAATTCAGAATCCCAGATATGCCTGCTGGAACAGTAGCCCTGTGGCTACAGAAAACCTGGCAGAAATGGAGACGTGCACCTGCACCTTCCTGGTGGCCACAGGCTCAGCGTGCCCAGCACTTCATGGACAGCATGATAATCACTCTGGCAAAGTTGGGAGTAGAGGAAGGCAATCAAAAGGGAGCACAGTAGTGGTCACAGGAGCTCCCAGTTTGGGCATACAGCCCCAGGAGCCCCCAGGGCACTGCCAGGCTGGGGCTGGGTACACAACCCCACCTCTGTGCACAGGGGAGGAGAGGTACAGCCCCTGTCTGCAGACCCCAAAACCCCCCAGCAGTGGCAGTGCTATCCTGCCTCACTGTCCCATCCCCTGTGCACAGCATGAGAGGGGAAACAGCAAGAACAGTGCTGCACTCCAGGTCCCTGCAGTCCACGAGGGCTGGGTGGGATTTTCCCTGGAAGGAACGCCCTGCCACCACTGCTTGGGTTCATGACATCCTACATGATGTGTGGGGTGCTGAGATTTGAGGGTGCCACTGTCCTTCCTGCTGACATACCACATTCATGTGGGAAATGGATGCTCCAAGAACGTTTTCCTTTACAGACCTTGGAGCCCAAATCCACCCTGCTCCAGTTACTGTGTATGCTTTCAAACCATTCAGCAGGATTTTAAAATGTAAGGAAAAGCTTTAGATGCTTTAAAAAGGAAGTAGTGAATATTTGTAAACTACAACCAAACATATAAAACAATATTTCTTTAGTTCTAGCTAGAAAAGTAATTCTATCACCTCACAGTTCAGTTTCAGCTACATTCAGGTCTAGGAATCTCCACATTCTTATGTAATGCCTTAAAGCAGCAATAGACATTAAAACAACAAAATTAGATTTTATAAAAAAAAAAAGTAAAAACAGGAAAGATTTGGTTTCTGTATGATCCTGTGTTCAGTGTGTAACCTGAGCAGGGTCCCTTACACCTGCTGCTACGGTTTGGGGGTTTTTGGCAGTTACTTCAAGAGGTTTTGTTTGTTTAAGAAAAGCACCAATTCACTGAAGTTCAAGTTTGCCTGCAGCTCCCCGGCAGCTGCCCGCACACTGGCTGCTCAGCAAGCAGTGACTTCCCAGCTCCAGGCTAAACCAGGACAGTTAATGCTCTGGAGGAAACTCCCGTCTCATCAGTGATGCATAGAGCTTCGTGTGCTGGGTAATTAAAGTCCATCATTTCCTACGTATCACTGTTAGTCCCTTTAAAGAAGTTACCCTGCCAGGTTCTTTGGTTACAGACATTCCTCGGCTCTCCCGGCGGGGCCAGGCTGCCGTCCCGCGGCACGTGGCTGGGGAGGGATGGGGCCGTGGCAGTCCGGGGGCCGTGCCCGTCCCTCTCCCGCCACAGCAGCGGTGCTGTGCATCTTTACCAGAGAGACGAGGGATGCTCCGTTTGCTATTCACAGGCAAAGTAATCCTTGAGTGGGGAGAAGAGGTGCCGGATGACAGGGACGCTCCACGATCCCCCCAGCAGCTTCTGGCGAGTCCCACGGCTGATGTTGGAGACATCCGTGTAGGGGAGGGGGAAGCCAAAGATCCTGTGGAGCAGAGGCAGTAGAGGGTGAGGGAGGCAGAACAGGAGCAGGAATCCCTTTCCGTGGGCAGCACTGCTCCCAGGCTACCCAGAGACAATGAGCACGGGGAGTCTCCTATGGGGAGGGGATTCAGCTCTCCAGCACGACTGGAGCCTCACCTGACCTGAGCAGTTCTGGATGGGGCCAGGCCATGGCTTCCCACCATCCCCAGTGCCCTCCAATTTCCTGGCAATGCTCCTGTGCCTGGGCATCCTGCCTGCCTCTGCTCAGCAGCACCTCTGCAAGCATTGCCCCAGGGCTACTCCACAGAGATAGAACTGAGTAGCTCTGGGTAGCTCTGAGTCATGGGCTGGGCACTTCCCTTACAATCAGATGAAAGTCCAAGAGCCATTTCACATGACAAAGGCTTGGAATTGTTATTTTACTTTCAAATGCCTTTAGCTCAGTGCTAACTCCAACAAATACTGGCAATTTAAATATAAAAGCAAAACTATTTAAACCCAGTCTTGTGTTTACTGGCCAGAAGCACACACAGTGCAAAAACCTTCAGATTTTGTCACATGTACTTGGTGAGCAGGACTTGCTCACCAAAATAGGATTTGTCTACTCCCAGTCCTTCTGTTGTGTTTTGCCATGAATTCAGGGTGCTACAGGGTGTGAAGTGTGGAGCAGGGTGCACTCATGCTTTGCCACAGCAGCTGCTGGCTGTAGTGTGAGCTCCCCCACACCACACACGACAGCCACAGCGGCCGCTCAGTTCCCCTGCATTAATCCACGATCCTCCATAAATCCACTGACCAGGGCACAGGGCTGCCATACAGCACCCCTACATCAGCCTGGGCCTTACCCCAAAGCCAGCCCACGTGTGCACCCCCAGCCAGACCCACCACAGAGCATTCTGAGAAAGCCCCATCACTCCTCCAAACCTTCAGGGCCAGGGCAGGGGATGCTGCTACACTTCTCCCCCGCAGTCTCATCATTTCCTATTAGTAAGTGCATTAATTATCATGTGCACATCCCTGCAGGGAAGCTGCCCCATGCGGGAGCTGTGGCTCCTCGCTCCCAGGAACTGGGCTTAGAGCCAGGGAGACAAAAACCCACACTAACAGGCACTAGAAAACAAACCACAACTACCGTGAGAGATCCAAGAGGACAGCACTGATTACCTGTCCATGCCAGGGAGATTGCCCCAGAAGTAACGAGCTCGGTGGGCAGCTGATATCTTGATTGCATCAATCATAACTGGGTTACACTGGGGGCCAAAAAGAGGGGAATTAAAGTTAGAGGAAATGTTGGCTTGATTCTCTCCTGCATGGACAGCCCTTCCCACTGCACTGCAGGGACTTGAAAGTTGTCAGAAAATCCTCAAAATGATGTAAGTCCCACAAACCCTGTTTCACACCAGAGAACGGCCTGTGTGGCCACATGAGCTCCCAGGTCATGGCCATGGCCAGCAGCTATGGACCATCACAGGGTGCTCAGTGCTGGTTCCCAGGGACCAGGATTAGGACTGTCAGCCTTCAGTGGTGATTTTACACCAGTGGTCCCTGCTGACCCACAATCCATCCTGGCTACCACAGAGTTAAAACTCTTTCCCAGTCCCTGACCCCCCCTCTCCCTAGAAATAACAGGCATTGCTGGGAACAGATGCTTTCTGCAAGGCTGGCAAAACCCCTCCCCCAGAGGACTAATGCTGGGGTTTGACCTGATGAAAGCCAGAGGGGAGGATCCAGAGCCAAGACTAAACTTGATTCCTTGGCATGTGCAGCAGGCAGGGGGTTTTCCAGCATCAGGGCCACAGGAAACCAAAGCCAGACCCTCACACCCGGCACACCCTGCACAGCCCAGCAAATGTCACCTGCTCCAATGCCTTTCCCACAGCTGTCAGCAATCCCTACCTCCAGAAACCGGGAAATGTCCCTCTTGTCATTGAGCCTCATGGCCACCACATTCTCAAACATCCAGAAGAAGGGCCGCTCCTCGCCCGCCTTGGGCCGGGCGTAGTTGAGCAGGTGGTAGAACTCGAAGAACAGCCTCCCGCTTCCCTCTGCAAGGAAAAAGCAGAGCAGCAGGTTGGGACCCGCTGGGGCACAGGGTGTGGGGCTGGGGGCCTGGTGCCCTCCCTGCCAAGATGGGTATGGAGACAGCCCATCACCGATACAGCCTGGGGCTGAACCACTTCCCCAGGCTGCCAGGTGACTCCATGGCCCAGGAACATCCCAAGGGATGCAGCCCAGCAGAGGCAAAGCAGCCTTACCAAAGAGCGCCTTCCTGGTTGGATTGACAACGGAGACATCATCACAGGGGCTCCCACCGATCACCAGGTCAAAAGGACCCCACTCCTCAATCTACAGAGAACAGACAAACCAGAGCGTTAGGAGATGCCACAGAAACGGGTCTCTCCTCCCTGATGGAGCAGGGCACAAGCTTGTCCCAGAGCTGATGGGCTGAGAGCCATGTCCCCATGGTGCCGTGTCCCTCAGGCTCCCACAGAAGCAGAGCTCACGTTTCTCTTGGTTATGTTCCTGACATCGTGCACGTAGGTGATGTTGCCCTCGGGCCGCACGGTGCTCGCGGCGATGGGGTTCTCGCAGATCTCCGAGGCAATGTACTTCTCCACTTGGATGCCCAAGTCCTTCAGCACCGTGTACCCTGCCAACGGACAGAGGTCTGAGGTGGCCCTGCTCTCTTTAGGCTCTGAGTCTCCTTCGTCAGCACCGCTCGATGTGGCTGCTCCTGGATGTCCTGGGAGGGTGTAGTCAAACAGCACTTCAGGGTGAGTAAACTGTTATTTGACCCGTTCCTCCAGGCAGGTTTACTCCCAGAAAATAGAATGCCAGAGCTGAGTGAACTGAGCCAAAACAGTTGCCCTCAGGCACTGAGTATAAGTTGCTGGTGTCCCCACAGCTCTGGCTTCTCAAGGGAATCAGCCCCCCCCCATCACACTCAGGAACACCTCTGTGAGGTGCCCACATAGGCCCTCCCCTCCATCCCTTACCCTTCCATGCCTGCCCTCCTGCACAGCCCTGTGCAAGAGGAAAGGGAGACTCGGCCCTCATCCCTCTTCTGAGGGGGATCTCCCTGCTTTCAACCCCTCCTCCCCACCAAGCTTTTGGACTCATGTTTGAGCCCATGGAATGATTCACCCCCAAATGCCCAGTGTTAAGAGCTGCCCAGCAGTGCTTCCCTGCTGCCTCACCTGTTGTCACCCCATCGAACAACGAGAGCACTCGAATTGGTCTCCTCTTCGCTGGAGGAACTGTGGGGTAGATTTTGGGTGCAGCCTGCAATGGAGACAAAACATGAAGCCCCAGCCCTGGCAGCACTGCATTGTCCCATAAGGCTCTGAATGCAGCACCTCCTCCTTCAGGAGAGCATCTGCAGGACCAAGAGCCTGGCACCCTTGGTAAGGGTGGATGAACAAGGCCAAGGCAGAAAGTGGAGGAAGTCCAGGTCGCTCACCTTGCCCTCAGTGACCCTCTTCCCCACATCCCAGCACATGAAGCTCCCTGCCCACAGCCCTTACAAATTCCTGTCCCCTGTCACTGGTGAAGAAGTCCTGCAGGCGAGAGCTCCAGTCCTGCCGGCGCTGCAGCATGCCATGGTTCTGCTGGGGCTGGCACATGTAGCAGTTCCAGGGCTCCTGATGTTTCACTCTGGTTGACGTCCCTCGCCCCACCAGCACGTCCAGACATTCCACACAGAAGCACCTGCCCAAACCACAACAGCTTGTGCTTCTCACTCCAGCAACCCCTGTGGGCCACCCCAGCTTCTCCTGGAGTCTCCCCTGCCATGCACTGGAGCCCCCACCATTTTACAGGATATTTTCCCAGGCAGTGTCCTTGTTTTTAGGGCTGCCTACACAAGCTGGTGACCAAGGCATGGGTAAGTCTCCTGCCAACCTCCACAGGACCTATGCAGGTGATATCTGGCTCAGTAAGGGCAAGTAGGCTGTGTTGGGATATGCTGCATGGAAGCCAACTGGGGAGAAGCACAGCCCCTTCCCAGGCTCATGGAGAACCCTGCTTCCTGCAGCTCCCTGGAAATGATGCCAGGCCCTCAGCCCCAGGAGCAGAGACACAGGGCTCACCTGCAGCAGCTGGTGTTGCTGCAGAGCAGCAGCTCTTTGCCTGCGCAGCAGACGGCGCAGTAGGACTGGTACCCATCTTCATCATACATGTAGAAGTACTCCAGAAATCTATCCTAGCAAAGGGACATCCAGGAACAGAGAAGGACAGAGGATCAGGAGAGGTGCTCAGAGGGTGGAGAACACAGCTTTGCTCCATTCCCAGTATATGCTAAGATTTTGGAGATGCACATCCTCAGTGTTTCAAGGTGGAGGTGACACACTGAGAGACAGCCCTAAGGGGGACACAGCATGGCCAGGACCTGGCACAGCCAGACCCTGTCCCAGCAGCACTGACTGGACCCCAGCCCCATCCCCTGGCCCCACCCAGACTCCAGCTCAGCCCCAGCATGGCAGCACTTACCCTGCATGTCTGGCAGAGACCGCCCTTGAACAGTGGGTGGAAGGAGGCCGGGTTCCTCCTGCCGCAGGACAAACAGCTGTCTGTGGGACAGAGAGAGCTGCACTCACCCAGGGCAGGGTGCAGTGGCCACACCACAGGCTGCAGAGGCTGGAGCCTCGCCTTGGAGCCATGTCTGGATAAAGCCTGCCCTCAGAACTGCATCCAAATGGGAACTGCACCTGGATGCAGCTGTGGCTCCCCATGGAGGATCTGCTCAGCACCCTGTCCCCCTCAGCACCCTGCACTCACAGCACGTCCCCACCTCCTACATGGTGCAGTTCAAAAGGAACCCACGACCCTTGCTCAGCACCCCCAGCACCCCACACACCTCTTCCTAAGAGACAGGGCCAGCGTTTACCTTCCAGCTTCCCGCTGTTGTTCGTAACTTCGGAAACCATTTGCTCTTTATAAAATTGAAAAGAAAAAAAAAAGCATTATCATTCTTTATTTTACAAACTCTAAATGCACTCTGCTTACAGGTGCCTTATTTCTTGCATTACAACTAGTCCAGCTTTGCAGAGATTTTGGTGCAAAACACACATCATTTCACTGATGGAAATATTAAAGCTCAGTGTAGCAGCACATGGTCATGCACGAAGCTGAGCCACTAGCGGAGCCCAGCCTATGTCTTGCAGTTGTCTTGTAAGGCACAAGTGAGCACCACTAGACAAAAGCTTTTCAGAAAGCTTCTTTTTCAAAAACCAGGCTCATGGTTCCTGGGAACAGCCAAGCCCTTTCCCAGAATGGTTTCCCAGTGCTCTCAGAGCGCACAGCCCAAGCCAAGCCACTCCCCAGCTCTCTCTGTTGGTTACCTCGGGTCTGGTCCTCTTCCACACGCTGCTCCTTGCTGTTGTTGTAGGGGTAGGTCTTCAGCCTCTTGGTGGGGGGACACTGTTCAAGGGACACTACCTCCTCTGTCCCATTCCTCAGCACCCCATTCTCTGCAAGGAAAGGACAAGCCTTGTCCTTAAGAACAAGCCTCCAGCCTCAGGACTATCCTGGGACACCTCCTGCCAAGCCCTGCCAGGTCTCACCCAAGCCACAGCAGGACCCTTCCTGGCCACCCAGGTCCCCACACATGGCACAAGGCTCTGCCAGGTACGATTTCCATGGGGCTTGGAGAGTGTTTTGCTCCAGCTTTTTTCAATGCCACTGAAGGGTTCCAGTGAGAAGCCCCAGGATCACCTTGGGACTGGACTGGCATGGCCACAGCACAGGATAAGCAGGCTCAGCCAGGGCCAGACCTCAGGGACCCATGCCAGCCACCCACCAGACCCCAGCCAGCTGATGCCACCAGCTCACCTGAGCCTTTGGGTGGCTGCAGTCCCTTGAGACCCAGGGGTTTGAAGCCTGTGATCGCCCAGTCAACCATGGGCTTCAGCTGCTCCTCCAGCGACTCCCTGGGGCCAGTTGTAAACGTCTTCCCCGACCGGCTCCGGGCAACCTGGTGAGGATGGGCAGCAGGGACAGGGGGCAGGGTGGGGTCTCTATCAGGGGAGCAGCCACAGCCTGCCAGGGCCACAGCCCCAGGCCCCTCCCCACCCAACACACACACTCTTGCACACATGTGGGGCTTGGTGGCCCTGGAACAGTGGCAGCTGATGGATTCCCACTCTTGAGTGTGCCTTGGCCAGCCCAACAGAGCCAGAAGCAGGGACAGCCCAGCCACAGCTCTTGCCCAGATTCTGCTCCTGGCAAGTGGCAGGAAGAAAAGGCAGAAGAGGTGCCTGTGGGTCTGCAGCCCCATAGGCTGGTATGTGATGCACCCCTTGGATGGGGACTGGATTCAAGGGAGCTCAGCACCAGCCCTGACTTCAAAGGGCATCTACCACTGACCCAGGACATGTCTGGGCAGCCTGGCACTGCCCTGCTGCCATGATGCTGCCACGTCCAGGCCCTTGCAGAGAGCCTGGCCTGGGGTTCTGGAACAGTGAGACCCTGGAGCCACAGCAGCTACCCCTAAACCCTCAGGATAAGCAGTCAGGATAAGCAGTCTAAGTTATTTCCAGCTGCACTTGGAAATAATCTCAGCAGTGAAAGGAGGGTTTTACTGGACCCCATCCCACAGGCCCCCCAGCCCAGCTGGTTCAGCTAGCAACTGCTCACCCACCCACCCACCCCTGGTGGTTACCTCCAGAGCATGGTAAATGGCACGGCGGTAGGACACCAGCTTGTTGAACGTGGAGGAATTGAAATGCTGCCTAAAGGCCATCAGTCCCACCAGTTTGTCTGCAGAAACCTGGGAGAGAGCACCAAGATCTCACCTGTGAGACGGCAATGCCCTGCTTGGCCATATCCCCCAGCACAGCATAGTCCCCAGCTCCAGCACTGTGGCCACATGAGGAAGCCCAGTGGCAGCTGTGCCAAGAGCAGCAGCGTGACAAGGACGGGTGGGGTGCACCCTCTGCCGGCACTGCTGGCGTGACACCAGCAGTGCACTTCCTCCCTCCTGCCTGCAGCATGGGAGGGGTTGGATATTAGGAAAAAAGGTTCATGGTTGGGCACTAGAAAACACTCCCCAGGAATTGGTCATGGCACAAGCCTGACAGAGCTCAGGCAGTGTTTGGATGACACCCTTGGGCATATAGTGGGATTTCAGGGCTGTCCTGAGCAGGGAAGGAGTGCGACTCGAAGATCTGTGTGGGTCCCTTCCAAGTCAGGATACTCTGATTCTGTGAGGGTGATGGGGTCTGAGGGGACATCCCCTCCCCAGGCAGGGAGTGACAGAGGAACATCTGGAGTATGGACAAAACCCTGTGAAATCGCCAGGCAGATGTCCCCATGTCTGGATGCTGTCACCAACCTACCAGTCATTACAGACACCAGAACCTGGCTATGTTTAACACTGGGAGGGGAGGCCTGGGAGGCTGCAGGAGCACATACACCCCACACCCAGCTTCAGGAGAGGGGCAGAAAAATGCAGGGAATGGTGTTTTGGGCTGAGCAGCAGGCTTACCTCAGAGAACTTCCCGTCTCCGAACCACTGCACCCACCGCATGCCCGACACTGCCTGGCGCTTGGCCGTGGCTCTGTGGGACACGACATCGCAGGCCACCAGGAGAAACCTTTGATCTTTCCCCAGACGAGCTCCCCGATTCCAAATTCCTTCCCATCCTGAAAGCACAGCAAAACAGATCAGCCAGAAGTACGAACTCCCCATTTTGCCTGGGCAGTTGTGCAGGAGAGCCCTGGAGCACAGGGGACAGCCCTGGTTGTGTCGCAATGTGTGTCACACGTGTGGAACCTCTGTGCAGTGATCTACAAAACCTGCAACCCCTCCCTCAAGCACAGGGCCAAGCCATTTCCCCCCCGGCAGCACTGGATCCCAGCCCTGATCCGTGCTGAAGCTTGGTGGGGAAGCCTGTGTGTGCCAGCCCCACGCTGAGCCCGTGCCTGGCACACGGCGTGGTGCATGCTCCATCCTGCACAGCCCACCTGGCACCAGGCCCCATGCGTGTCCACTCCTGCCTGCCCTCCCAGGGTCTCTGCAAACACAGGGAAGACTTGCACCAAGGTTGTTCCCTGGGTGCCCTCAGCAGATGAGGCTCCTCCTTGGCACAGGGCAGCCCCTTCAGAGGACTCACAGCTCAGTCTCTGCTGTGTGGCTGCACCCCAGGGACAGGACACCCACCCACCTTCCTCTTGCTCCTACTGGGGAGAGCAGGAAATGTGGCAGAGCGAAAACAGAGAAGAAAAAGAAGAGCCAAGAATTATGGTGTGGCACAGGCCATGTTGGGTGCTGTGCACAGCAAGGCACCTCACACGGAGCAGTCACATCTCTGCCTGCAGAGCCCTCCTTCCCAGCTTTGTTCTGCAATTAGGTACTTAATTATGCAGCAAGATGCAATTGCCCAATTCCTGCAAGTCTGGGGCCCTGCCCTGCGGCCCGCAGGCGCCAAATCCCGCTCTGCAGCCCCAGCAGCTTTGCTTCTCTCCAGCATCCCCGACAGAAATGCTTCCTGCACATGCAACTGCCTGTCTCAGCAGGGCACGGCCCAGGCACACGCATGCGTGTCTCGGGGGGCCCACGTGTGGCACCAGTGGCAGCTTGGCAGGGCTGGTCCCCAGAGCATGCAAGCCTGATACATGGAGACAGCCCGGCACCATCACACCCCAGACACACAGAGAAAGGTGGGCAGGAGAAACAGCACTGAGGTTTCCAGTTTGTTTTGTGACAAGCCCCACACCATCCTGGGTGCAGGAGCAGAGTTCAGCCCCGCCGTACCTGGTACTCCAGCGCCATGCCCATGTCTCTGCTCTCTGACTCCTCGGCCCCCAGCTCTGCAGAGCCATTCTGCCCCTCCTGAGAGCTGCTACCAGACAGTGTGCTGCTGCTCTGGGGTGAGTCCTGGGAGTCCTCCTCTGTCAGGTCGATGGTCACGGGTGTGGACAGAGCTGAGCGACGCCTGGAGCTCTGCGTGGCGGAGGCAGAGGAGCGTGAGTGCAGCAGGGAGAGGGACAGGGGCAGCAGGGACCTGCCCCACATCACCCCCCATTCCCCCATCACACACAGCCCTCTGTCACCCCCCAGCCCCACAGTCAGGATCAGAGAGGGGGAGTCAGGGAGTGAGGGCACCACTGCAGCCATGAATAGAGAGGAGAGCCCTTAATGGGGACATCTGCAGGAGAACTGCTCTGCTTTTAGCTGCCAGACCCAGAGCAAATGGTGCACCACTGTCCCTCCCATTTTCCTGTCCCAAAGCCATCCCAGCGTGCTCAACACGCCCAGTTCATAGCAGGGGCAAAATACAGCACAAACACATCCCCTTCACAGGAGAAACTGAGGCACAGGGAGGCTGCCCCATCTCTGAAGACACTTGACCAGGGTATAGGAGCAGTGCAGGTCTCTGGAGCCCCAGGGAAGCCCCAGGGAAGCGCTGGCCCTGCCAGACCCTCACCCGCACAGGAGTTGGCAGGTCCCTGAGAGTCTCCGCACTGCGTGGTGGCTCCTTGATCCGCATCTTGTGCCGGGTCCGCCCTGCCTGGAACGTGAGGCAGAGGGTGGGCTTCTGCCTGAGGCTGCTCTCCCACCCAGCACTGCCCCAGGGCTGGCTCCTGCTACCAAAACAGGCGCCATGGCAGGGGTGCCCTCCTCACATGGGCACACGGCCAGTCTGCCTCACGGGGCTGAACACCACAGGCAGTGCCCTGGGGAAGGTGAGAGGAGGCAGATGGATACTGAAGGCACCTTGTGCTGAGCCCCTTTGGGCAACTTGCTGCTCCACAGCATCTCTGCAAAGCTCAGGAGCCCCACTGCTGCTGCCTGCTGCACCCAGCATGACAGAGAGCAGGAGCCACAGCTGGGAGGACTGGGATTCCCGGGGAACCACAGACCATGGCAGAGCACCCATCCCAGGCACGGACCCTCTTACACACCCTGGATGCTCTCATACTCCCGTGGGTGCTCTTTCCCACAGCCAGCCCTGCAGCAGCACCCAGGGCAGCCTCTCCCTGGTGATCCCAGGTACAGTCCAGCTCAGACTTGTTTCCTGCACCCAGCATAACAGAGGTTCAAAATTAAATGAGATTTTGCAGTGAAGAGACCCCAAACTAAACATATTGGGAAAGATGAATTTTTACCCACTGAATTTATGGCTCTCTTTTGGAAGCTGCCTCATCTCAGGCAGATCTCCAACCTTGGGTTTTAATTCTAACTCAAAACAATAAAGCCAGAAGGCAAAAATGCTTCCAGACCCCGAAGGTTTGTCAGCCTAGTCAACAAAGGAGGGTGGGTGAAATTGGGGTCCAGCCCCACAGCAGCTGAAAGAAGCTCACCCCAACAGTGGGAAGCACGAGATGCTTCAGTCTACCAATAGAGCCAAGACTTTAAAGTAAATATCAGCATAATAATTATTAGGCTGTAGCAACATGTAATGGGCATCACTGCTTGCCACACCACCCCCTCCTACTGCTGTTGTATCGTGAGAAAGAGGAATTTGAAAATTAAAATATTACAGTGGTGAGTATTGCATCCATTACTGGACTGTTCTTCTGGCACTGAGCACAAATCCACAGAGAGAGATAAGGATTCTGGCACCAGATGCCCCCCCACAGACAGCCCCTAAAAGGACCCTAGGTGTTCACTTACCCTCTGCACTGAAGTCAGATCAAGAGGCCAGGCCAGGTCCTCCTTGGACAGGTCTCCATTGCTGTCCCTCTCCTTCTTCACGGGCAGCAGCCCCAGGCCCCTGGAATCTTTGCAAAGACAAGACAGAGCAACCTCAGGCTCTGCAAGCCCACCTGGCCTTGCCCCTGCATGGCCCAGCCTCCCACTGCTCCCACAGCATGATTTGGAGACACCAAAACCTCATCTCAGAGAAACGTGGCTGAGAGCAGAGAGAAGTGGTGTCCCCAGGGCTCCCCATTGTGGCACCACAGCCCCAGATCACCCACCTGTCCCTAAAACTGGGAGGCATTAGCAGCAAGCATGGGGACATTCTAATCTACTCCTTAGCTCCTGAAAGCTCAGAGGCACGAGGAGGCCAGATGCCAGCTCTTCAGGGCTTGTCACCAGGTCATTGAAAGCAGGACCATGTGAACCCAAGAGGTGGGATTTGGGAACCCTGACTGGAGAACCCCAGGAGCAGCAATACAGCCCCTCAGGTCAGTGGCACCCCTCAGGCTGGAGGGGCTCCCCCGCTTTCCTCACTCCAGGGTGGTTACACTATGGAGAGGCAGAGTCAGCATCCAGTGTGACACCCATTTCCACAACCATACCATGGCCTGGGTGTGCTAGTGGGGTCATGGAAGGATTCTGGCCACAGCCTCAGCGCTTCCTCCCCCAGCAAGGCCCTGGGACAGAGGCTGTGAGATCCCCAGCCCTGTGCATCCTTGCACACCCTGGGAGCACTCTGGGCTCAGTGGGGTGACCCTCACCTGGAGTGCTGGGCTTCCCCTTCGCCTCCAGTACAACGCCAGGTGCATTGTCCCCGTTGATGAGGATCAGCTTTGCCCTACAGTCCGCCTCATCCTGCCTGTGGCTCTTGTCCTTTTTCTTGGTCACCTGTAGAAGCCAGAATGGAAAGGAAATTCAACTGTGCAAGGAAGCCACAGAGAGGGCAAAGCAGACATAGGTTCTTGAGCCAACTTCATGCCCTTAGCAGAGGGTCTGCCTGGAGTTGCATCTAAAGGTCCTGGGAAATAAAGGGCACTTGCACATAACCTCCATAAATGTGGTGGCCCTAAAGATCAATGAGCTTCATCTAAAAGAGGTCCCAGATGCAACCCACTTATCCTTAGGGAACACCAAGTTTTCCCCCAACATCTGTACGCTGGCTGGGAGCTGCCCTCGCTCTGACAGACCCTGTCAGGAGGGGAGCTGCACTCCCAGGCCACCCTGCAGAAACCAGGGAACAGCCCACCCCAGGGGACAGCCCACCCCAGGTGACAGCCCACCCCTGGGGCACCAGCCTCCCTGTATTCCGGCTGCCCAGCACGCCCAGAGGTGGGTGGGCTGTTCCTGCAGCAGCAGGATAGGCAGGCAGGCGCCATGGGGGGCAAAGTCCTGGAGCCTGCATTAAACTCTCCCGGAGGGAGAAAACTCCTCCTGCCCCTGGTCTTGGCCTCAGCTGCCCCGCCCCAAGGTGAAGGGGCAGAGCAGGGGGCTGTGCACCCTGGCACCCCCTGCCCTGGTGTCCCCCTGCAGAGCTGGGCTCGCCTTGCTTTCTGCCTTGCCTTGGGTGCCCTCCCTGGCTCCTGTTTTCTGCAGTGGCAGTTCCCAGCTCTCCCAGAGGCACCCGGACGCCATGAACTATGCTGCCTCACTGCCGGGCTGTGGGTCTGTGCTGCAACTTGCCTCTTCAGCAGCACAGTCATTTCAGCAGCACATAACTCAAGAGTTGAGGAGCTCGCAGGGCTTTGCCCACCTACAGCCCTGTTAGGAAGCCAAAGCAACCCCCCCCCTCAGGCCCAGAGAGACCCCAGCTCCAGCCCACCGCCCCTTATGCGTCACTCTCATTCTGCATTGCCTCCAACCACTGGTCTAACAATTGAGATTTCTGCTTTGAAATCATCTGTCAGCACCTCTGACAAACAAAGACCAGTTGGAGTTTGATGTTTTGGATGCAGAGGGCAGAGTTAAAAACCTGGTAACACTCAAACACAAAGGAAAACAGGTGTCCAGCACCCACCTCCACAAGCAGAGACCCCGGTGCACGTACTGCCTCCCCCCTCAACAGAGGGAGGAGAGGAATGGCACCAGACACTGCATAACCCCCAACAGCTGTGTGTGCAGAAATCCCTCTGCTGCAGCACATCTGCTCCCAGACCCGGCAAACAATTCCTGGGAGCTGCCCAGACTCGCCGCCTGCCCCCAGCCCAGGCGGATGGTCCCACATGGCCCCAGATGCTCCAGGATGCAGCAATCCACCACGGCACAGCACAGCCAGGTCAGGGTCAGCTCCTCCTGGTCTGCTCCCCTTCCCTAGCCACAATGCTGCAGAGCCATGACTGTCAGTAATACTGCCACCAAAACCAGCAAAAGTCACCAAAAAGAGAATCTCCCTTGGGAATCTCTTAAGACATGCTGCTCTCCCAGCATGAGGGTGATCTGAACTAGAGGGTAACAAGGAGATGGAGCTGCATGAGGCAGGTAAGATTCAGGGAGGACAGAAGCAGGCAAGGATATCTCCCAGCCTTCCCAAATATCTACACCCACAAAACTCCACCGGGACTCTCAGACAATCTCTGCATTCATTCCTTTGTCAGGAACCTGAGTCCAGGAAGTTCGAACTTGCACTTCAAAATGGCTTTTCCTTTCTCAGCCCTGGGTCCGCCTCATGTCCAGCACACCAGGCAAGGGTGTCCTGTCAGCCTAGCACTGGAGAGCTGAAGGGGTAAGGTGACACGGTGGGGCCAGGTCTCCCCAGGGACACAGCTAGGACTGAAAACCTGGTGCCTCAAGCTCAGCTTTGCCACTTGCTTAGGGAGCTTCTACATGGCCTTTATTCCAGTTATAAAGTGGGACAAAAAGGGTTATCCCTTAGGAAGGAACTGCTAGCTGGCAGAGCAGAGAGCCACAGGTCACAGCTCTGTGTGTCCATGGCACCGGCCACAGGCCCTGCTGGGAGTGCAGGCACGTCAGCTCCCTGCTTGGTCCGTGCCCTTCTGCAGCTGCACTGCCCAGGATCACTCGAGGACATCCCGTCACCATCCTCTGATGAGAAACGGAACAGCACACCACGGCACAAACTGCTTGTTAAAAGTCCCTCTCCCAAAATCCTACACCTATGCAGCAGGACTGCAATTCCCATCCCCTCCCTGCTGTTTGCACAAAGTGCCAAAGCCACACAAGCCCACCCTGCTGCCCGCCCATCCAGGGTCCCCTGTAGGAGCCACAGCCTTGTGAGCTCACCCCCTCCTGCTTGGGAGGAAGGCTTGGCTCTTTGTCCTCACCTCGCCTCGCAGAAACACACCAACGTGTGCACTCAGGGCACTAATAAAACAGAGCACTGCCCTCACAGGTGCTGGCTCACAGGAGACAACCCTGCAGTGTCTGCATTGCCCAGCGCCCTGCAAACACACGGGGTGCTCCACAGTCGTGCATTCCAGACAAGAATCCATGAAGAGGCAAAAAATGCAGAATTCCAACTCCATTGCCAAAAGCTCCCCAAGAGCCCAGCACCAGCGGCAGCCCCGGCACTGCCTGGTGACCAGGACGTGCCCTGCAGCCGAATCCCACCGAGGAGACAATGAACCCGCTGACTCTACAGCCCGCCCGCATTTTGCAATACCAGTTTCTTTAAGATTTGCCAAACTGGTTAAAGACCATGCCACAGTATTAACTGCTTAGAGAGAATTCTGGTCCCTGCCTGGCCATGACTGCCGGCCACCCTGGAGCAGGCAGAGCAGGCAAAGTGGGCAGAGTGGGCAGGATGGCTGGGCTCACCTGGCAGAGAGGGCAGGGCTCACCTGGCAGAGAGGGCAGGATGGGCAGGGCTCACCTGGCCGGGCCAAGCTCTGGACTGGACCCCTGCCCCTGCTCTAGGGGCTGCTCCTCCAGCCCGGCCCAGGCTGGTTTCAGTTTTCCTTACTGGGAAAACAGGCCGGTGCGTGTCCCCAGGAGGTGGGGAGGTTTCGGACTTTGCCTCCAGACAGGGGCATGCATATCAAAAGGCTGGAGGGAAGCTTTACCCATGGCTGGGATGGAGCCACCGCCCAAGCGCTGTTTCAATAACAAAAAGAAATAAAGGACCCTAATGGCCGGGCTGGCTCTGGGCTGTGGTGCACAATAATGGCCTTTAAGTCTCCCCAAACCGAACGTTTCCCTCTAATCCTGCGAAGAAAGGAGTTGCTGGGTTGGCAGTTCCGTAAGAAAGGCGCCGATTTCGCATATGTGCTCGTTGGGAAGGGCAGGGGGCGAAGGGCAGGCTCCCCCTGCCCGCTTCCTGTGCCTGGCCTCTGCTCTCCCGTTCCTGCACTTCCCTCCATTTCCCCCGGTTTCCTCCTGCCCGGCTCCGCTCCCCCCGCAGCCCTCGGCGCCCACCCCGGCTCTCCCCGCTGCCTCCTAGCAAAGCCGGGTTAAAGAAAAGAAACAAAACACAAACCGGCCCCTCCTCTCCCAGTGCAGACCAGGCTGGAGACGTCTCCCGGACAGCCACCATCCCCGCCAACCGCTGCTCCAGCTGCTCCGGGCTCTTTACCATGTTCATCCCGGTGGGATCCCGCCGGGCCGAGCCCCCCGGCGCGGGGCAGGGGCTGCTGGGGGCGGTAGTGGGGGGCTGTGGGCAGGGCTGGAGGCTCTGGGGGCTCTGGGGGCTCTGGAGCACAGGCGAGTCCCGCTCAGCGGTGGCGAATCTTCTGTCCGGAGTCGTCACCGCTTCATTCTCCCCCTGAACAAGAGGACGTAAAGATGACAATGACACCTCGCTGTCCCCATGGCCGCCCGTCCAAACCCGTGCAGCCCCAGAGACGGGACGGGGATACCCGGCCTCACTTCTCAGCTGATTAAAAATTAGGAAACTGGAAACTGAGGCAGGAGAGGCGAGTACTAGTACTGTCTCAGGACAGTACACTCCAGCCGCCCCCTCCCCTTGCGAGGGAGGTCGGCGCAGGACCACCTCTTGCCCCAGGACCACCACTCGCCGCTCCACTCTCCCGGCTTCCCGGGACTTGTGCCCCACGCTGGGGCCACTCCGAAGAGTTCATTCCTCGTCCTCCGATGATCTCCCCTCCCCGGAGGCTCCCCGCGGGCTCGGCAGGAGGCGGATGCCAGCACAGCCCTCCGGTCGATACCTGCTGCAGCCAGCCCGTCCCTCCGGATCGGCCCCGGGGAGGCTTCGCGCCCGAGGCGCCGCCGGGAACCTCTTTTCCTGCCAACAGAGAGGGAAGATGCGCTGTCAGATCCCCGACCGAGAATCGAAAACAAAGGTGTTCGGCCCGGGGCAGCAGCGCCACCATGTCCCGGTACCCCCGGCAGCTCCCCACGGTGCCCCGGGCCTGGAGGCGGCGCTGCCCGGGACGGCGGAGCGGGCAGGGGGACCCCGGCCCCCCCGAGCCACCCCCGCTCCGCAGCCATCACTCGCCGTGTCAGCGGGGGGACCCCCCCGCCGCAGCCTCTGGCTCGGCCCCGGCCCGGCCCCGCGGGTCGCGGGGGTCCCGCACCGGCCCCGCCGTGACAGTCCCGGGACGCGCCCCCGGGGCCGCGGCGCCTCCGCGGGAAACTCCGAAAGTTGCAACGGGACCGGAGGCGTGGGCGGGACCAGGGGACTTAGGAGACCATGCCCGAGGCTGTGGGAGCAACGATCCCTTCAACACGCCTCAGAGCCGAGTGCCGGCAACAAGTGGCGACGGGGCCCACCACCCCCTGCCCGAGCCCCCCGGGGCGAAGCCGCGAGTCCCCGGTTACCGGGCACCGGGGCCGCCAGACCAGCCCGCTCCCGCCGCCGCGCTCCGGTGCGCCCGGTGCCGCTTTCCCCTCCCGCCTCATTGTCCCCCGCCACCGCCGCGGACAACAAAGCCGCCCACGAGGATGTGCCACGGCTCCGGCTCGGACCCTCCGGTCCCCCCGGTCCAGCGCTCACCTGCGCAGCGGCGGACGCGCCGTCCAGCGGGGCCGCGCCGCCGCTCGCCGCTGCCCGCGCCCCGGCCGGCCCCCGACAGCCCCGCGCTCCGGTTACATGGCGCTTTAACCCTGCCCGTGCTGGGCAGCCCCTCCTCCTCCTCCTCCTCCTTCGCCGCCCCATGGCGGGGGAGGGAGCGCGGGGCCCGCACCGCCACCGCACCCGCCAGGCCCCCCAAGCCCATGGGGCGCGCAGCCTTCGGGGTCCCGCATTTCCCCAGGGCCCGCATCCCCCGGGGCGCCACATCCTCCCCCGCCGCGACTCCGCAGCCCCCGGTGCCCCAATGTGTCCCATCCACTGCCCCACATCGCCTGGAACCTCCGCCTAGCGCCCCACATCCCCCTTGCCCCGGCTCCCCGCGTACCCTCCCCGGTGCTCTGCATCACCTCCGCGGGGCTCAGCATCCCTCTCCGGGGGCTCCACATTCCTCTGATGTCTCACGCCCTCCCGGCGCTCCCCACCCCCTGGTACCCGCCAGCGTCCTGGTATCCCCTCCACTGCCCCGCATCCCCCAAGGTTCATCATTTCTCTGGGGCTCGGCCCTCGGACCCCCATGCAGCTCAATCCCCGAGGCAGAGGGGTCTCCCTTGGCACCCCGGGGCCGGGCAGAGCCCTCGCCCACCGAGCCACCACTCTGCCCACCGGCTTCCAGCAGCACCATGCCCCACACAGCCCCATGCAGCACAACCCCGCGCTGCGCACCGTGAGCAGACAAAGCCCCACAAGTTTTACACTCAGTTTTTGTTTGTTTTTTCCCTTTCCCGTCCAGAGGCAAGACACTTGCAGGGCCGCGCCGGGGCCAGGCACACAGCCCGCGCCTCTCCTGCCCCAGACAAAGCATCCGGAGTCCACGTGGGGTATAATCTTCCCTGCTCGCCTGTTATTCTAGATTCAGCAGAAAAGTGTATAACAGTAAGAAAAGGAATATGATTATCCTGGTGTGATAGAAATGAGCTTTCAAGGTCAGGAGGAAATCTTAGTTAGCCAAAGTGTCTGAAATCTGCAGGACCAGCCCCAGGCCTGTGTGGCAGGTTCCCCCAAACCACACCTCCATCCCTGTAGAAAACAAACATGAAAAAATTGGCAGCAAATGTAAAAATGCTCTGCAGGTGAACAGGAGGAGCTGAGAAATCCACTCTGGATAAGCCCTTGGGGATACTAAACATCACCATTCAAACAAACATGCACCACATAAACCTAAAGCCAATTCTCAGCTTGAGCGAGTAGATTAAAACGAGCAAACAGATTTTACTCCCATTTGTTTTTCCAGATTTAGGAAAGGGAAATGCTTTTGAGAGCTGTGCTCATGAGAGTTTCCAGGGCACTGTGAGGGTGGAATCAGCCCTTCCAGCATCCACGGGTTCCTCTCCCTTTCTACGGAAACCTTCCTGCTGCTGTTGGCCTCGCTGACCTGCCATCAATCTCCCGCCGGCCGAAACGCCCTCTTTCCCTCTCTGCCCCTCAGTTATCATTTAATTCAGGAGAGCAAGGCTCTGCAAACTGCTTGTGGGAAAGGTCTGGTACCAGACAAAGCAGCTCTGGCAGATGATGAGCCAAAGCCTGATCCTTTTCCTGTCTCTGCTACACACACACAGAGATGCTCAGAGTTTATTTCTTATCGATCAAGAGAATTTGTATGTCATTTCACTGGAAACAAGGTACCTCTACAGAGGATTTTATATCCAGTCTCCTACCACACATTCCAGGTACCTGCACCAGGCTCTCAGCAGCTCGTGTTGAGCCAGGGCTGGCATCAGCAGCCTCTGTCAGGAGAGTACCAAAGCAGCTCCCTCACTGATTCCCACCATCCCTGTGGCTTTCCAGCATAGACCAGTGACAGAACATGGCTGTGTGGACAAAGCTCCTCCACTCCAGAGCTGGAGCAGCTGCAAGAAGCAGGCAGCATGGCCAGGGCTCATGTGAGCAGGGAGGGAGGACTGGGGGTCACTTACGACCCCTGGGCATAAGCAGCATGTCCTCTGCACACCATGTCACAGACACATCCCTGCCCAGGATGGAGGAACTCCCACTGGCAGCAAGGCTGGGCTGCCCAGCTTCTGCAAAAAGCCATTCCAGCAAGAACCATTCCCCCATCTGGCTATGCTCCTTTGGCTGGCTGGCATCTCAAATTCATGGAGCCAGCACCCGACCAGCCGAAGGAGCCATTCCCTGTCACTGTCACACAGTCGGGACTGACAGCATCCACTCATATTGGAAGTGGCTCCTCATATTTCAAATTCTTCCCAGCAGTCATGCCAGCTCTTCCACACATGATCCTCACTCCCAACCCTGAATCCTTCTCTTCACTGAAGGCTGCTCAGCCAGTGCTTTCTCTGGAGTTCACATGGGGCATGGTACCAGGCCTAGCTCCCTTCTGTTCACCCAGTTCTCCCACTTCAAATTTCTTCCTTAAATTCTCCTTTGTCACCCTGGCCAGGCAAACCAATGCCACTCCCTGCCCAGAGTTCTGCTCTGGCTGCCACCACCACCTCCCATCTTTTGCTTTGTACCCAAAGAGTTTAAGTTGGGACCTACTCCATGTATCCCAGCAGCGTTCCTAGAGATCCTCCACAAATAAAGCAATTGACCAAATATGTGTCATTACCTACAGCCGCAAGTGTAACCTTGTCACCTCCAGATCTTCTTGCAGGCAGGGAGGAGCACCAGCACCATTAAATCAGCTTGGACAGTTGTAAGCTGGGGCTGAGAGCAGGAGGAACTTCTCTTTCCACCGAAGCTGGCAACGATGCTCCTGCTGCGTTCAGGCTTTGGGGCTCCCATGTCGATGCACACTCAGCTCAGTGGCTCTTTCCCAGCCCACAGCAATATCATTATCACTGCACAGCATTCTTCACTGCAAGACCCCACCGGAGCACGTCCCACAGGATGTCTCCTCCTCTTCCATGAGTATCTTCACAGCCTGAGCCCTCACCCCAGCCCTGAGCTGGCTGCCTGCCTCTCCGCCAACTCCACCAGTGCTGCTCCATCACAGCTCTCAGCAACCAGTCACTCCTCACCACGGCTCCCCAGAGCAGGTCTCCTGTTCCTGGCACCTCTCCAGAGTCCAGGGAGAGCTGTGCCACTCAGCAGGTCTCTGGCTGGTGGAAGCAAGGTCTGTTCCTGCTATGGGAGAGCCTCACACTGCTGCCACATGTGGGAATACAGCCCCAGCCTGCCTTACAGCTGGGCTAGCTTTTCCCATCTGGGGGAATTGCTGTTTACACAGAGATAGGAAATGTTATCCCTCCTACAAGAAGTTTCTAGCCCTTCCTGTGGGCTGGCCAGGCCACATGATACAAACCTCTAATAAAAATAAGGTTAAAAATAAGTGTCATCCGTGTAACCAGAACATCTAGAAAGTCTGCAGCTACTGCCTGCAAACTTCAAACACCAAGGCACACAAAGAAAAATCTTCAATGCCTCTCTAACAAAGCTGGCCACAAAATCCTCTTTTTCCTAGAAAACAGGATACGCCTGCTACAGCCTAATCTGAAGTGACGAGGCCTCCCCAAACCACCCTCCTAAGTACATATACTTTTATCGAGAGGAACACTGCTCCCAGGGGGTGCTGCCAGCAGAGCCCCCTCCCTCCATGCCAGGTCCAGAGCTGCTCCTGCCTCCCTGGGTCAGGGATTATGGTCCCTGCTCAGGAGCAGAGGAACCGGTGGAGAGAGGGAGGGTTTTTCCCGTGGCTGCAAGGCAGGAGTGTGCCAGAGCCCAGCAGTGGAGCTCCCAGCTCCACCTTTGCCCGAAAGGCTGGCAGCCAGTTGCTCCTGCAGCAGTGTCTACCTGGGACCAATGGCTGAGGAGTTTGATGGGGAGAGGAAGGGACATTAAACAGTAGAAGAAACTGAAATCCTGGTCTCAAAGATCTTATTTACCCAGGGGGACAGAACTGACTCCTCAGAAGTTTCACTTGGGAGGCCAGGAGGAGTCACAGCATCTTTCAGATTGTGTCCAGAGATGTTCTCTAAGTGCTGCCAGCCCAAGGCAGACACTGCAGGTGGGCAGAACACCCAGAGAGCAGGTGGGCTTTGACCAGCTGGGTGAAAGTCCCCCTGGCTTCTTCACACACTCTTGCCTCTTCCAGGCCTTTCTCAAGCTGGCAAATGTAGGAAATGTTCCCCACTTCGGCTTCAAGGCTGACCTGGGAGCAAAAGGCCGAGAGAGCTTAGAATAGATAATGGCATCAGAGAACAGGATGGGGACACCCCAGGATTTGATCTCTTGGGAATACATAATAAGGACCCTTCCCCAGTAACACTCTCCAAGTGCTGAGGAATCTTTTCAAGTTCATCATGTGAAATAAAGCTGGAAAATGCATCTCAGGTAAGGCACATGGATCCTCTGTTCAGTTTGGAGAGCACTCTTCGTGTGTGTGTGTCTGTGTGTGTGTGTCTGTGGTGTGTGTGTGTGTGTGTGTCTGTGTCTGTGTCTGTGTCTGTGTCTGTGTCTGTGTGTGCCCCCGTGGCTTTTTAGCTGCTGCTTTTACTTTGGTATTTATGGTGAACAAGGTCACATACCTGCAACTCCAAACTGCTGCCCTTGGCCTGTCCTCACCTCTGATGAGTCCATCAGCGACGAGTTCTGCATGAGAATGGCCTGGCGGGAGCACCCATGGGCTGATGGCTGCCTGCACCCCTACGGCAGCCCTGGGGCTCTGCCCGGGACGCCGAGCACCATCCCCCGCCAGACACCCCCATAACTACGGTCATCGCCCTGCAACCTTCTCTTTTATTCGAGTAAATCCTTCTCGATTTAAGAACGAAGTTCTGGCAGAGCAGAGCCACCCGTGCCATAGCTGGGATCATGGCACTCGCACGCCGCACTGCCCTCAGCTCATATCCCAGGAGGAAGGACCACCGAATTTCCTGGTGATTGTCTGAACAGGATGTTGTGATCACGTACCTCAGCCTAGACTCTTCTTCTTGGATCCCGTCACTCAACTTTCCTCAAGAATTTGGTTCGCTGCCTGAGAAATTGTTAAACAGCGTTGGCGTCACCGTGCTGCCGTACCCGCGGCGTGCTCGCACACGCGCGCACCCAGACCGCCCTAAATTAGCTCCCAAAGCATCACCCTGGGAAGACACGGGGAGGGAAAGATCCGCCCCAGACTGCTCCTGCGAGCCTGACCTCGGCTGCAAACCTGGCAGAAGGCTGACTCTTGCCTGGTTTCAAGTTTTCGGACACAGAGTACAGGGGAAAATGTGGTGGCTGTGAAAATGTGCGATAATTAACTGCAACTACTAATTTACACTTGGGAAAAATTGCATGGGGTTGTATACAGTATTTTAAAGCCAGAGGAGAATTCTGTGTTCACACATACTGGTATCCAATGCTACCCCCTGCATCCCATTCCCTGGAGGAGTTTCAGTTCAGATTAATTCATTTTTAGAGGCAAGGCTTTCCCATGGTTTAAACATGATGACTTGGACAGTTCACCACAGAAACGAACACATTGTTGCAATATGAACAATCTCTACCTTGCTTAAAGGCGTCCTAAGTATCTAGGATCAAATCCTGCAAGCGCCTCCACGTGCAATTTTTTTCACCCCAAAAATCGAGGAGGTGCACAGTCCCACCTTGGTTCTATGAAACAAAAACATTCCCAGCTGGTCTGGAAGGGTAGAAGGAAAAGGAAGCTGGAAGCTATTTCCAGCCAGACAACCAGTACATATCTCTTAACTTCCCATCATTAGTGGTACTTAGCTGCTTATCTCCATGTTTATAAACCACTGCTGGGATAGTCTCACAACGAAAGCACTATAAAATTTCCTATATTCTCATTTGCAATTGCAAGTGTCAGTAATAAACTACAAGACTCGTGGGCTGTCGAGGTTTTACCTTCCACAAAGGTTTTTACACATTGTCCTCTCACCCGACAGACAGGGAGCACCTTCCCTGATAAAATGGATCAGACACGTTCACACCGATAGTGGAATCCTGGAGAGCTCCTGCTCCTGTTCAAGGGAAGCTGTGAAATAGCAATTTAAGGCAAGGGAGTCTTTCAGGATGGGATCAGTTCCATTGTCCTCTATGGGAATAAATCAAGTTTCAATATTCTTGGACCAAGGCCTTCCTCCCAAGACTGAACAGAAATGAGACTGTGTAACAGGGCGTGAGAAGGCAATTCCTCTGCCTTCCTACAATGCATCTTTGAGTCCTGCACATGGATTACGTCAAGAACCGAGCTGAAATCTCCCTATGGAACCCTGACCCCATGGACATCTGGGCACTTTCTGCCCATGGGCTGGCTCACCCCAGGGCTGTCGCTTCCTTGCCCAACATATGCCCATTCCACGGAGCCCAGTCCTGGGATGCGGGCTGCTCATCCTTGGGCCACCCATTACACTGAGTTGGGCAGCGAGCAGCGCTGGGAGCAGCAGTGGGAGAGGGAAAAGCACACCGGTTTCAGTTCCAGAATGGAATTTTAGGGGGAGAAAAGAAAGAAAAAAAACCCCAACCAACCAAAACAAAACAAAGAAAAAAAACCAACAAAAACCCCAAACGAACAAACAAACAAACAAAAACAAAACAAACAAAAAAAAAGCACATAACCACACACCCCCCATTATTCACCGTATAAACCATATTTTTAAACAACTGAGGGGGTAGTTTTTTTTACGGTACAAAATCGCACAGTACTCGCTGCCAGCCAGCCCTCCCGCCGCTGCCGCCGGTGCGGAAAGTGCGGCCGCCAATGCTCAGGCTGAGGCGGCGGCGGGGCCGCGCCGGGCCGGGCCGGGCCGGGCGGGCGGAGCCGCGGCCGCCATGGGGCTGCTCAACTTCACCCGCGACCCGGTGCCGGAGGCGGTGAGCAGCGACATGCACAACCTCAACCAGCTCAGCGCCCAGGTGCGCCGGGACGGGGCCGGGCGGGTTCGGCGGCGGGGAAGCCCGGGCACGGCTCCGGGAGGAGCGGGCCGGCCGCGGAGCTGCAGCCGGCCGGCAGCGCGGCCCCGGGGCAGCGCCGGGTGTGCTCGGCACACCGGGGCTCCAGCGCCGGGTGTGCTCGGCACACCGGGGCTCCAGCGCCGGGTGAGCTCGGCACACCGGGCGCTCCAGCGCCGGGTGTGCTCGGCACACCGGGGCTCCAGCGCCGGGTGTGCTCGGCCCGGTGCCCCGGTTAGGGCGGGCGGCGCGGCCCCGAGCCAGGCGGGCGAGCCCCGCCGGAGCTGTTTGGAGGATGCTGGTAAAATCATGGAATCCCAGAACGGTTTAAGGAAGGGACCTTAAACACGTCTCGTTTCACCTGCCTGCCATGAGCAGGGCACTGGTGGAGCTCCTGGTGGAGGGCTCAGATCGTGCCTGGTGGGCAGTGGGGTCCTGTAAGGCACTGGGGTTTGTGGTGGGATCATGCACTGCTCGGGTTGCGATTCCCACCCTGCGCCTCCTGCCTCAAGCTGAATGGTTCTGGTCATTGGTACCAGCTGCCTCCCGGTCACCGACACACCGGGTGTGCAGCTTGGACCTGAAATGCTGAGGCCTTTCCAGCCCAGCTGGCCAGGGCTGAGGATGTCAGCTTGGTAAGAGCCCCGTGCCGTCTCTGTTACGTGGCCGAGGCCGAGGGCAGGGCAGGATCTGCAGCCACGAAGCAGCCAATACCACTGCTGGCCATCCCCTGAAGGTTGCAGCCAGCGCTGGTGTTGGTGCCAGCAGAGGAGGGTGCCGGTACTCGGGCAGCCTCTCCATTCCTGCCTGCCAGCTGGTCACCCAGAACACTGAAAACATCAACTAGACCCTTAACTAGTTCTCTTCACTTCCCGGGTTAGTCTGGTTAGCCCCATGGGATTTGTGAAACATGAGACTGGATGTTCACAACTTTTCCCACTCACACAAGACTTGGATTGCACAAGATAGAACAGCAGCTTCCGATTAGCCACAAGTCACAAAAGGCCTGTGCAGTGCCAGCTACCAGCTGCACAGACCATTTGAGGCTCTGAAAAACATCCCATCCACATATGCCATCCACAGGCATCACATAATGCCAAGGACAGGGCACCAACACAGGTCCAGCTCTGGGACCAATGTGCTGGAGGCAAGTGGAGCTGGGTCGGGGCGGGGGGTGTACATCACCACCTCATCGTGGTGCTGGTGGGGTGGTGAGGTGCTGATGTCCGAGTCTAACACTGTCCTGTTTCTTCACAGCAATTCTCAGCGCTGACTGAAGTGCTTTTCCGCTTTCTGACAGAGCCCAAGGAGGTAAGGCAGAACCGGAGAGATGTGTGAGTACCGCTCTGGTCAGAAACAGAAAATATTTCCTCGCTGCTCTTTCTCTTGAGCAGGTAGAAAGATTTCTGACTCAGCTCTCAGACTTTGCCACCATGAATAAAATCAGCTTGGGCCCCCTGAAAAACATTGTCAAAAGTATTCTTCTGGTACCCAACGGTAAGTGATGTATTTGCATATGCTGCCCTGAGGCCAAACTGTCCCAGCCATTCCCGCAGGGCTTGCTTTGCACAATAAGTGTTGATGGTAGCTAATACAGTGCTTAGCACTTAAGAATCAAAACTTCCTCTGTTTGGTGACTCTTTGTATTCTTTATATCCTGCTTGCATGCACATTTCACGGGCTTAAGTAAACTCCCTTAAATATCTGTGCATTAAATGCAGCACAACACTGTGACAGTGCTTGATTTAAGCAGCGCCTGTAAATCCCTTTTGCCAGACCAGGGCAGCCTCGCGTTGGCACCGAGTCTCTGCAGGAACTTCCACCGAGTGACCCAGTAATTCCTCCAAGGACGAGCGCTGCTGGAGACAAATAAGGCAGAGCACACCCGTTTGGAGCAGGCTGGGGGCTGGTGCAGTTCTAGGCCATGTGAAGGGAACAGCTGACCTTGCAGTCTTGTTCTGGAGAAACACCGTGCCCAGCTCTTTCTCGTTTCCATAAACAGCGACGAAGAGGTTCGGGGGGATTCCACTGGAATACCCCAGACTCCAGCACTTTATAGGATTATTGTGATGTTGTGGCTGCCGTTTGACACGATAATGCACCAAACACTCCACGGCACATTCATCCCATTGATCCTTCCTGTTATTAATAGTCCCTTGCTATTATTACCCTTCAGCCCTGGGTTCCCTGTAGCTTCCTTCTCAGCCCTGATGCTGAACACAATTGTTTTCTGAATTTGTTTTAAACTTGTTCTACTGCTTCAAGCCACTTTTCCTATCCAGGAGCAGTAATAATTTTCTTTCCTGCAACTGTCTTGTGGGGATTTAATGCGGAATTTGCATTTTTTCCCATCCTCATTCAGGCCTTGGTGCCCTCATCTTGTTCCTCTGTGTGTGTGCTCCTGCTTCAATCCCCTTGTAACTTTTCCTCAGCTCTGGGATGCCACCGACGGTATCAGAACAGATCACAGCAGACAACTTTGCCTCTGTGCTACACAGCTGAAAAGCCACGTGGGGCTAGCAGTCTCCTTGAATTTATGAGATTCCAGCTCTTGGCTTCAGAGAGCAGAATCCTTGTAAAGGTCCCTGTGCTGCCTGGGCCCCAGAACAAAGGGGGAAGGCGCAGCGGGGGAAAGTGTTATACGCACACGTTCACACCCATCATCCCAAACACAGCAGGTAGGTCAAATTAGCAGCCCGCCAGCCTTAACAGTTCTCCTTTAACAAGCAAAGCGGCTACAGGAGAGAAAGCAGCAGCTTCAAAACATAACCGCTGCCGCTGTTCCCATGGATACCTGCAATGGGATCTCGCCCTCTCCCAGGCACTCCCAGAGCCCGGACTTTTAAAGCACCGGGCATCTGCAGAGATACCGGCAGGCACGACTGGGTTTCCAATCTCCGAGGAGCTGTGGTTTGCTTCAAAACACAGCTCAGAAACAGAGGCTCTCCATCGTCGTCGGGTCCCGTCCCTGCCTCTATTTGACTCAGTAAAAATTGGTTTGACTCATTAAAAAGTGTGGTTTTTTTTTTTCTTCTTTGTGGTGTTTATTCAGGTGCCCTGAAGAGGAATTTGTCTTCTGAACAAGTCAGAGCAGATTTTATTGCTCTAGGTAGGTCACGTGATTTCCACTAAATAAAAGATAATTAATATTTATCACATTTAGTAATCTCATATGGTTTCCCCCCACAGGCCTCAGTGAAGAGAAAGCCAGTTATTTTGCAGAACAGGTATTCATATATTTTTTTTTGTTTCTAAGCTAACAAAATGTCAGTTATGTGAGTGGGAACTCATAAAATCCCACTGTGCTCCTGGGATGCATCAGCACTTTGGGTATTTTCTTCAAAACCAGCTTGGGATTTGGAACTGAAGATCCTCAGAGAACTAATAAGGAGAAGTTTGTTTGATGATACCTCTGGTTTGCCAGGGCCTCTCCCCCATCAGTGTCACAGTTCCTGCACTGCTGTGTGGCTTTCATGTGATGTTTTTGTGTTTCCCATGCTTTGAGCCCTGAGGTCATGCAGTTACATGAACACATGGCTTTTTGCACAGATATTGTTACACTGAACTAGTGCTAAAACAAAACCAGTGAGTTTCATTTACAGAAGTGACAGGGCAGATGGAAATCCTACCAGGACTCAAACACCTCTGGAAGCCCTCCTAACCACATCAGTTCTCTCTTTATCCTGGGCTTCTGCCATCCTCTGCTTTCGTTCTGACTCTTGTGGAAGTTTCAGGTACAAACAGAGGCCTCTCTGAATTAATTGCTGGTGTGTCTTTTGCTCTTGTAGTGGAAGGTGAATTCCCCCACCTTAACACGCCTGGCTGTGGGTCAAACACTGATGATTAACCAGCTGATAGATATGGAGTGGAAGTTTGGAGGTAATAGAACTACAACATAAACTGGAGGGGCTGGGAAACCCAGCAGCAGCTCTTGGCTAAATAAGGTTTTATTTCAGTGCTTAACTAACAGATTATCTGCCTTCTTTCTGACTCACAGTGACTGCTGGGAGCAGTGAGCTGGAAAAAGTGGGAAGTATCTTCTTACAGGTAAATCTCCCACATCACAGGGTTCAGCTTGTAGGGCAGTTGAGGAACAAGCTCCAGCCAGGCATGTGGGAAGCACTGGCTGTGAGGGGAAGGAAAGGGAAGCTGGGTCTCATAGGAATGGGCTCTGTGACTGTGTCTTCAGTCTCCAAGTGCTGCTGCCAGCAGAGAGCAGACATGCTGCTGTTTGTTTCTCCTCTGAAGACATGAGGTATCACAGGAACGTGGCCCATTCTGGAAAGCTGCTCAAAAAGCTCAGTTTAGCAAAGGTCAGTCATCTTGGGGAGGGTGGGAAAGTGGGATCAAGGACTTTCAGAGATCTTCCCAATGCCCAGGGTGTTTGTTACTACAGTGACACTTCTTGAAAAGCCTGTCATAGATGTGTGTGCTGTGCAGCAGTCAAACTCACAGCAGACTCCTGTTCTGCTGTGCTCTCCTAGTGCTCAGATACAGGTCTCTGAACTAAAATACTTCTGCTTTTCCTTTCCCCAAGCTGAAGCTGGTGATTAAAAAAGGGAGCCAATTGGAAAACGTGTATGTTGGTGAGTTAACAGTTCTGGACAAGAGGGAAGGATGGGAAAGCTGCAGTTTGGGGCTCGGGATGTTGCTGGGGCTGGAGGAGTCTGAGGGCAGAACCAGGGTGGGGTCACTGCAAGAGCATCACTCGGGTTACTCCTGCCTCAGCCTCTCCATCACTGTGGCTGCTCCTGCCCCAGTCTCTCCCTGCCACAGGCACTCTGAAAGTGCTCAGGAACACGGACTGTTTGGCACCTTCACATCTGTGCCTCAGTAAACACAGATCTGCCACAGAGCAGTCAGAGCAGCAGGGCAGAGGAGGAAAATAAATGATTCCCAAGCATGGAGGGCTGTTGGGAGATCCCATCCCGGGGGGAGATCCCAGCCTGGCCCCCTGGCAGCCTGGCTAGCATAAGGAACCAGCTGCTGGGAGTCACAGTGGCTAATCCTGCCCAGCTTAGGTGAACATGAGTTGCTCCGTGGTAGCACCAGAACAGCTTTGCCAATGTTGGAAGTGTAACCTGAAATCTAAGACTTGAAGCTGCTTTTTTTTTTTTTTTTTCTGCAGAGTTAACTTTGCCCCAGTTCTACAGTTTTCTGCATGAAATGGAACGGGTCAAAACCAGCCTGGAAAGCTTCAGCTGAAATTGCACAGACCTGAACCAACATCTGTCTGGGATGTTTCATTCCTCCTCATGGGCCTGCAGATCTGCTCTTTCCATCTGACTCTTCACACCCTGATAAGAGAAGGCAAGCTGTGCAATGAGCAGTGGTGTCATGGACCAGCAGGACCCATCAATCCTTTAGAACCTGAAACTTAGGCTAAGTTTCAGCTTTTTCAAAGCACCTACAAGTCCACTCTTTCCTTTCCTTTCCTTTTTTTTTTTTTTTTTTTTTTTTTTTTTTTTGTTACTATAAAGAGAAACTGGTCAGAAGTAACGTGGATAACTTTACTGAAATAGCAAAGAAATAAACCCATTCACATCCTGCCCCATTTGTATCAGAATCTGATTTTGTGAGAAAAAGAGAAACAGGAGCAAAGAATCATTTTGAAACATGGAAGAATTAGCAGAGAGGATGAGGAAAGCAAGAAGAGCATCTAATGTGGGGAATCACTTTATACTCCCTTCAAGCCTCTCCCTTCACTTGTATTAAGAAACACGTTGATTAGATTCTTCCCAATTGTGCCTCATTATGGAAAAGTATCTCAGTGGTAGGTGATTTTAAATTTTAAACAACCAAACATCTGCCTCTGTGCACGAGGAGGGGGACACATCTCGGGGGGTGAGGAGATAAATCTCATTTGGATGTGCTGCTCTTTAATCTGCAGCCTGTGTGACATGGCACAGTCAGACCCAGCCCGTTTCCCAGAGGACATATGTCCAAACCCCATGAGGTGCCATTAGCTCGACTCTTCAGCTGTCTGAGGGCGAGGATGAGCTCTTCATCAGGAAGCAGAGGGGTGCTGCAACCCACCTGGGGCAGTGAGTGATGTTACAGTCACTGAGGTTCTTCTCATGCCCAGACTGTTGAGTTGTCCAGCAGCCTGAGCTGGGTGGAGCCTGTCCCACAGCACGGGGATGAAGGAAGCTCCTCTTACAAGGCACGTCCCAAAGCATCTCTGTGTCCCTGGCACACTCAGCAGTTCCAGTGAAGGGAATAAACATCATTGTCAGGGAATATCCCAGTAAGATACTCTGTTTTGAGCCTCCACCTGAAGGGATTCACTGTCCCATGGCATCCTGCCAGTCTGCTGTGGGGGTCCCTGCAGCAGCAGCTGCTTTCAGTTAAACCCATCCCAAACAGATCACTTTTGTGAGGAAAGCATCACAAAGCTCTCTGCAACTCACAGCTTCACCCGTGGGCTTCCAGCTGCAGCAAACCCAGCACTGAGTGTCCCTGCTCTGCATTTCCTGTGGTGCTGCAGGAGTGACTGGGAACAACAGCGGGCACAGGCTGAGCTATATATTTGGGAACTGGGGAATCCTGCTGGCAAACCCGGCAACGGATTTATTTATTTTCCCGCATGTCAGGTCAGTCACAAGCATTTCACGCTTTGTCACATGATTACTGTAAAAATTAAAAAAACCCCCAAAACCCAAAAAAACAAAAAAAAAAAACTCTGAAATAATGTTCTTCAGAATATTCTGTCTCCTTTTGGGTAGCAGGAAAAGCTATTTCAGGGAGGAAGAAGCAGTCCAAATGGCTTCTGCTTTCTCAAGACAAAGGCAATTTTTTGCTTTACATTTTCTGCTGCCTGTTCCCATTATTTCTCATCACCCTCCCAGTACCAGGGCGGCACCACTTATCCCGCTTGCGCCGGGAGATGGCCACGGCGCTGTGGAGAAGATGCCAGGCTGGGCTGTGGGTCAGGAATCCGCCGTCCCCCCGCGCTCCTCCCCCTGCCCGGCTGGGATTAAGCCGCTCGGGGCTGACGCACGCCGAGCCCGCTGACCCCGAGTGCAGGGGTCACCCAGTGCTGCTCCGCGCCTCCCCAGGGCAGCTCTGATCGCCGGCATTTGTGCCGCTGCCTGACCTTGCTGCTGCCACCAGCGCTCCCGCCATCCATCCATCCATCCATCCATCCATCCATCCTTCCATCCTTCCTTCCATCCTCCATCCATCCATCCATCCATCCATCCATCCATCCATCCATCCATCCATCCATCCATCCATCCATCCATCCATCCATCCATCCATCCATCCATCCATCCATCCATCCATCCATCCATCCATCCATCCATCCATCCATCCATCCATCCATCCATCCATCCATCCATCTCCTTCCATCCTTCCATCCTTCCATCCATCCCTGCGTTCGGCTGTGCCTGAGCCGACCTGGCAGCCCCGTGGGCAACGGGCAGAGCGAGAGCGGCTCCGGTGGCAGCGGCACGGGGTGACCCCAGTGAGGGGATGGGGTCACCCTCCCAGTGGCCCGGCCAGGAGCAAGGCCGGCTGCGGGGCACAGCGTGGCAGCCGCGCCCGCGCCGCCCCGCTTGGCTTCGGGGGGCGATGGCCGATGTGCGGAGCCCCGCGGCGGGCCCTGCCAGGCGGGGACAGCGGGCACAGCCGCGGGAGCGCCGGGCGGGGAGCGAGCTGCGGCGGGAGGGGAGCAGCACGGGCCCGGTGCCCGCTTCGCCCGAGTTTCCGGGCGGCCCCGCCGTGCTCGTGTGCGCGGCCCCTTCCGCCTGCCCGTCAAGCGCAGCCAGCCGAGCGCTAATCTCGGCGGGACAGCGGGCGCGGGGGAAGCAGGGGCCCCTCGCAGCCGGGGGTGCAGCTAACCGTGCTCCCGCAGCCGTTTGCCTCCCCAAGGCCTGCCCGGCCCATTTCCTCCGCAGCCCCCCGACCCTGTCCCTGCTGCTCGGGGACACGTGGGCAGCGGCAGCTCGGCCATGCTGGAGCCACACACGGTCACCTCTCTGCGTGCTCAGATGCTCCTGCAGCAGCACTGCGGACTCTCTGCTGCCTCGGGCCACCTTAGCACGGCCCGGGCTGCCAGGCAGCGTCTCCTGAGTGCAGGAGAGATGGCAGAGTGGCCCCCGCAGCCAGGCTGCACTGGGGATCCTGTGCTCCAGGTCATCCTCCCTCTCATCCCCACCAGCTCCAGCAGCGCAGCAGAGAACAGGGGCTGCACTCTGGGGTCTGTCAGTTCCCAGCATGGATTCAATGCTGTTGTGATTCTCAACCATGTCAGATGCTAATGACCATCCTTCCCATAAGGGAATGGGGATATTTTCAAATGAAGCATCTTCTCCCTACTGGAAATGCCTATGCTGCTGCTCCCTTCACATGTGAAGGAATCCTCCAAACCCTGAGAACAAAAGCCTCTGCTCAGAGGGAGCAGAGCAAATGTGGACTCCACTTGTGCCTGTGAGCCTACCGGCAGGTAGGGAGGGAAGGAAGGAAGGAATTGGGGCTCCTCACTGCTGGCTCTGCCCGATGTTGAGCAGGTCATGTGGGAATTGACAGAGCTCCTCTGGGACATCCTGGTTTCCACATATCTCTCCAGGATCCACTTCATGCATAGGACTTTTATCTTGGTCTGTATCCCTGCCCCAACTTTTCCATTTGCAAAACAGAGTGACAAATCTCAGAGCTGGCCAACAGCTGGGAGGGATCCATGGCAGGTGAGACACAGGGAGCAGAAATGGCAGGTGAGGGCCCCAAGGCAGCTGGAGCTCAGCCCAGTGCTGAAGACAATCCTCTTCCCCAGTTCCTCCAGGTTTTGGGGTGATGCAGCACCCAGCAAAAACACCAGCTGTGAAGTGCAGCTCTCCAGATTGCTCTGTCTGCCTGGGAACAGCAGCTCTGAGCACGCTGGAGGGCCCCAGGGCAGCACCACCACCTTGCTGTGCCACATGAATCCTTGGGGACAGGCACCCACAGGGGCTGCATGGGGCTCCCCTGGCGCTTGCTGTCTCCTCACAGGGCACATAGGCAAGGGTGGCACTCGGCACAGCACCATGCTGCAGCTGAAGACACACTCCCAGGGACGAGCCCTCTGCCTCCCTTGGGACAGGATTCTGCACCCCCTCTGCTCAGAACTGGGGGAAGGCATCCCACCCTGCCTGCGAAACCGATCTGCTGCCTCCTGCTCTTGCAGGAGGTGGGGGAAGAGACTGGTGGTGTCCAAGGCAGTGGAAATATTCCTAGCATGTCGTCTGCTCCTAAGCCTTGCCATCTCTCTAGGCAGTTCTTTGTCCAGGCACACTGGGAACAATTGGGGTTGCTCAGCCAGACCGCAGGCTGTCGATCAGCAGAGGGAATGAATGCTCCAGCATACGGAACCCATCTTCTCCCACAGCAAGGGGAGGTGGCCACCAGAAACCAGCCTGTGGCACAACAGCACAGGCAGAAACAATGCCCGGGCACCCATGCCAGTGCCAGCCCCAGGAAGGGGGTGGGTGCTCCCCAGCCTATCCAAGGAACAGCCCAGTGTGAGGGGGTGGCATTCCCAGGCCCCATGTGGGGCTGGGGGTCGCATGGTTGGCACAGCCATGGTGACAAGGTCGCTGCGTGATCCAGCACTGCAGGTGGCTGAGGAGGAAGAGCTGAGACCTGGCGGACAGAGAGGAGCCCCCAAGCTGTGGGATCAGGGCTTTGCCAGCCCCTCTCAGCACCCAGTGCCTTGGGGGTGTCCTATCCAGGGCTGATGGTGTTTACTTCCTTGCAAGCAGAGCTTCACAGAGGATGCCAGGCCCTGCGGTGACAAATTCATCCTGTCCCGAAGAGCCTGATACAGCTTCTCCTCTCCATGACACCCTGAGCAGCCACGGGCTGTTGCTTGGCAGGGAGAGCACCCATCAGCCTCCCGCTGAGGCTCAGCCCATTTCCCAGCACTCAGCTCCAGTTTATAGGGCTGCTCTGTCCCAGGGGCATCGCTGCCATCGCTAACGAGGTTATCCCAGACCAGGCACCGACAGAGAGTGAAAGCAGAATTAACCCTTGTGCCACTGACACATCCACAGCACCGGGAACAGCTTTGTTTGGAAACGAGCGAGCTCTTAACAAGCCCCAGTGGTGATGGGTGGCTGTGAAACACCGGGTGAAGATTCCCGTGCCATTCCCATGCCAGCCCCGGCACCGCAGCATCCCTCCTCTCGGAGCAGCCCCATATCCACGACAGCAGCACCAAGCCCTGAGGCTACCCCTTGCAGTGCCCATGGCAGCAGCATAGAAAGGACGGTGCGTGTCACCATCCTGTCCCCATCCCTCAGCTTTGTTTCACATCGACAGCTGGGATGTGGATAGGGAGCAGGGTGCAGGCAGGAGACGCTGGGTGACCGAGGCCATTGCTGCCCACAGGGACGCAGCACCGCTCACATTCCTGCGGGAAAATGTGAAGGCTGCAAACAAGGTCAAGGGCCCTCCCCTTGCTGGGACTCGGCGTCACGCCAGCACCCGGGTAGCCCCACCCGCCGTCCCGCGGGGCTGAGGACTGTCCCTGCACCCTCACCCCACCGCCCCTCGTCTGCAGGGCTGGCTGCGACACGGGTGGGTGCTGGCAACGCCCCCCAGGGACCACCAACGCTGGCAGCACTGTTCGTCCGGCTCAGCAGCCCCCGCGGGGCAGGAACTGGGGTGGGATCCCCAGGCAAGGCTTCTCCGTTCCCACCCCCGCTGCTGAGACCCGAGGAACTCGCGGCACTGCCGGGCGGTGCCCCCGCCCCGCCCCCGGTGCGGTGCGCCGTGCGGGGCAGCAGAGGGCGCCAGAGCACCGCGCAGGGCCCGCGCTCCCCCTTCGCTCCCCGCACCCACCCCGTCCCACCCTCCGGACACCCCCATCGCTACCCGCCCACCCCGTCCCACCCTCCGGACACCCCCATCGCTACCCGCCCACCCCGTCCCACCCTCCGGACACCCCCATCGCCAACCCCACCCCCCCGTCCACCCTCCCACCCTCCGGACACCCCCATCGCCAACCCACCACCCCGTCCCACCCTCCCGGCCCCCCGACACCCCCATCGCCCCCCTCACCCACCCCGTCCCACCCTCCGGACACCCCCATCGCCAACCCACCCACCCCGTCCCACCCTCCGGACACCCCCATCGCCCCCCTCACCCACCCCGTCCCACCCTCCGGACACCCCCATCGCCCCCCTCACCCACCCCGTCCCACCCTCCGGACACCCCGCCCCGCTCCCTCCATTCTCTGGGCTTCGCTCTCGCATCCACCGCTCCCGTCCCCCGCCCTCTCTCCCCGGGGCATCCTGCCCGCCCTCCTCCAGGATATCTCCCTGTATCCTCAATCCCCGGGCATCCCTCCCTCCCTCTCTCCCTCCCCCGTCCCCTTTCCTCGACGCATTCCTCTCCCTCATCCTTTCCTCAGCCCCAATCCGCCTCCTGGCCCCATGGACCCTCCCTCCCCGCACCCGGCGGGCAGCCCCCCGACCTCGACCCCCCCGCCTCTCGCCGCCAGCAGCACCATCTCCCCCGCAGTTCCCACAAGCGTTTTCCCAGCCGGGAGCTCCGGAGTCACACTTTTCCTCTCCCACCCCAAAGCCGGGCGTCACCCCCAGATACGGCCCGGCCGGACCATCCCACCCCAGCTCCCTGGACTGACCTTGCAGCAGCCCCAGCCCCGAGCACCGGCTCCCACCGCCTCCGGCAGAGCCCCTCACACTGGCTCAGCTCCGGGTTGGGGGCAGGAGCCCCCGGATTTATTCAAAAGCAATAAAACTGAACCTAAGTGTCCCTGTTCCGTTCTGTCACCCGCGGCTGGTACTGGAGTGAGCTCTCGTCCCACCCCACACGCCCTGTGCTGTGCTGGGTCAGACAGTTCTTCGGTCGGGCTGGCTTTGATAAGAGCAGATTAAAAACAATCATAACAATAACGACGAGACCCGTCACCTCTCTGGGGGCCACCTCACGGTGCCTGCTCCCGAAGCCAGGCAGGCTGGGACTTTCAGCTGCCGCTACCGAGGAATTAGCTGTATTTTATGCGTTTATCGATGTTAGCCCACCCCCCAACACAACCCCACCCCGGGGGATGCCGGAGGGTGCCTGTCCCACTGCAGGTGGCCTCAGCAGGGCCAGGTTCCAGGGAGACAGCAGGAGCACAGGATGCTGGACTCTCTGGAGCCCTGCTGGGTGCAGAGAAACCCAGGCAGAGCCCAACGTGCTGGCCCGGCTGCATGGGGTGGGACTTGGGGAGAGCCAGAGCCCCCCTCCCCCAGCTGCGGAGCAGCTCGACAGAGCCCCGTCAGAGCAGGTGAAGGAGAGGGGGAGCACCCACCTTTCCACCCGTTTTTCTACTTGCTCCATCTCACATATAGCGAATTCTGAGCACACAATGCAGTTATTGAATAAAATTATGCTTTTTTTAGTACTTGTATGCATGTGGTTTTTAAGGCTCTGCCTAGAAACCAACCTCTGAGCCAGGAGCAGAGAGATCGGAGGGGAAAGCCGGGCCAGCCCTGGACAGTTGTGGTACACAGAGATGCAAGCGCAGCACTGTCAGCCACAGCAGCTGGCAGGTGACACATCCAGCCCATGCAGATGATGCGCCCATCACTCCTTCCACTCCAGCAAGAAGGAGAAAGCACTCCTGGCTGGGGCAGGGATCACTAGGGAGAGCGGCCACTGCAGCCAGCCCGGGGCTGCCTCGCCTCTCCTCTCCCTGTCGCTATCTCCGTCCGCCACGGCGCCCGCCCCGTCCCCTCCCGCAGAGCTCTGCCCGTGCCCGTGAGGACGAGTCCTGCCTCCCTCCCCTCCGCCATCTCGCTCTCCCTCCAGGCAGCGGAGCCGAGGCGCTGCCAGCTCCATCTGCACAGTGCAGCGAGCACCGGGCCAAGGGGCAGGACCCACAATCACATTTCCTTGGAGCACATTGTGCTCCCGCCTTGCCGAGGGTGTTGGAAATGGGTGGCTGTAATAATGGCGCTGTGAATAACCGCAGCTCGCTCACGGTGGCCTCCAAGCTCAGTGTGCTCCAGCTCCAACCTCATCCCCTCCCAAGGCTCTTCCCTGCCATGACGTGCCCTGGTTTCCAACCTGCCTTGGCCCAGGTATCTGCAGTCCCCACACCCCACACAAGCTCCCATCAGCACTTCCCCCATTGCAGCTGGTTTGGCTTTGACCTTTGTTCTCCTCCCAGCAGGACCCTCACGGACCAGGGACACAAAACCCCCAAACAGGGACTCTGCTTCGTTGTGACAGGCAGTGCTGCCCAGCCATGGCGCAGCACAAAGGGCTCATGGAGATTTTATTGCTGCTGATCCTGCACGGCTTCCCCAGACCTGCCTGGAGCAGAGCCCACCCTTGGAGCCAGCGTTCTGCAAACAGCATCCCCGGGGCCCTCGCCAGGGCTGGGGCGCAGACCCCCACTCCCGCGGCAGCCCGGACGCAGGGCAGCAGGTTCTCCTCTGCCACCAAACCTGGCTGCGGCTGCACTGGTGCCATCTGTTCGTCAGGCACAGTCCCGTGTCACGCTGTGCTGTGGGAGCCGTGCCAAAGCTCCCGGACCCTGCTGGAGCACCCGCACTGGAACCGGGCTCTGAGTGCCGCGACCGATGCGATTTGCAGCCCCGGTGAAAAGATGAGGGCACAGATGCCAGCGGCGTTTCCTGGCTCTGGAGATGAGCTGTGTCGAGTGGGGCTGCGGGTGTTCGGGTTGTGGGGGCAGCTTGGGGGTTGCCAGGGCTCAGGTGGGGGGCATCTCACTAGACCACCCCCAGCTGGAGAGATGGGTGCCCTGTGGGGTCCCAGCAAGGACACGGTAGTTGCAGGGCTGGAGCAGCACTGGGAAGCCTCGGGCTGGGATCTGTCCTGCTCTGCTTGCTCGAGAGTGAAAGGATTTGTCAACAGGGAGCTGATGAGTCCTGGGGGTAGCCAGCTTACCCTCCTCCCAGCACCCCCTGTCCAGCAGGTGGGCTCCTGACGGCACGCGGCCATTGCAGGCACCCAGAGCGGGCTGGCTCCGAGTGCCGACTGCACCAGAGGGTCTGAACCCACTGTCCCACCAAACCCCACAGTGCGGGGGCCCCGACCCCACCGGCAACACAGCAGCTCTGGCGGCTCTGGCCCTCTAAGGTGTTTCTGCAGGATGCTCAGTGTGACCCGGGCAGTGCTTGGCACACGGAGCAGCCACACGCGGCAGAGACAGGAATATGCTTTCACCAGGAGAACAAGAAGAGCCTCTGATGGCTGCCATGTCCCTTGTAAACACCAACTTTGAGAGCATCAGATTACAGCCGCTGCCTCGGCTCCAAACAAGATGGTAATCGGGAGCACGGAGGCACCCTGCCTGCATCCTGCCTGCACAGCGGGGAGCACCGGGAGCCTGGTGGCACCGCAGAGGCCATGACACCCTCTCCTGCACTGCAGGACTGCCGGGGCTCGCTGCGCCCCGACCCAGCACAGCGACCCAGCGCGCCCCGGTGGAACGGGAGCTCCCCGCCCCCGGCATAACCGCTTCTCGCTATCCCCGGGTGCGTGCGCTGGCTCCCCGTGGCAGGGAACACACCGCGGCTCGGGGCAGCCCCCTTAGGGCGCAGCGCTGCCCGCCCCCGCAGCCGAGGGTGTGCGGGGGGATGGCTCCCACCGAGGGCTGGCTGAGCCGACACCACCGGGCCCGCGGTGCCGCTGCCGCCCTCGCTGCCGGCGTCCCGGCTCGGGAGATGGGCGGTCCCACGGCCGCTCCCCGAGCCTTCCCGCAGCAAGGCCGGTGTCCGGGCAGCAGCCGCCGCCCCAAGGAGAGCTCGGGGAGGGCACAGCCGGGCAGGGCCATTCCCGGGCCGCAGCTGGCGGGATTGGAGGCAGCTGCCCGCAGCGCGGGCCCCCCCCCCACCCTCCGCTGCCCACGGCCCCCCTTTCTCGGGCAGGAGCCGCTCCGGCCGCTCCCTGCTGAGCGGTCCGGGCTGCGGGGACGGAGCAGCCCCCAATCCCTCGTCCTCGGCCCCGGCCGCGGGCAGGACCGGGCGGCTCCTCCCGCCGCCGCCGCGCCGGTCCCGCACAGCGCAGGGACGCCGGGACCGGCCGCTCCCCGCCGCGGGGGCTCCCCGCTCGGCCGGGCCGGGGTGCGCGGTGCCGGCGGGGACACGCGGGACGGCGGCTGCGCCCACGCTGCGGCAGCTGGCGGGGGGCGGCGGGGATCAGCTGCGGCCGGGGATCAGCTGTGCCCCGCGCCGCCCCGCCGGCCCCCCCCGCTCCCTGGGGAGCGGCCCCGGCCCCCCCGCACCGCCCGCCCTGCCCGCCCTACCTGCCCGCCGCCCTCCCGGCCCTCCCCGGGGCGGCTGGCGGCCGCCCAGCCCGGAGCTGCCCTGCTCCCCCTCCTCCTCCTCCTCCTCCTCTTCTACTTCTCCTCCCGCGGGCACAGCCCTGTCTAATCCCCCGGGTGTCAAATCCACGGTGAGGCTTTGGCCGTGGCGGGGCCGGAGCGTATCTGATGGGGCCGGCGGGGAGGACGAGGGAGGAAGGCGCGGGATGCTCCGGCGGGGGCACCCGGCCGAGCCCCCCCGCCCGCACACCGCAGCCATGGCAACGGCGATGGGCTGTCCCAGCCCGGCCGCAGCGCAGTGAAGGCGAGAGGGACGCAGGGAGGGAAGGAGCCGCCGGGCGATTCCTGAGGGGCTGGCACACACACAGCCGCTGGAAGCGACCGGAGCCAATCCCCCGGCTCCCTTTGTGATGCTTCCTGACACAGATTCCCTCTCCATGGCTGACTTTGCAAGTTTCCCCATCCTCTTCCCCTCCTCGCGCGGTTCCTTTTCATGCGACTAAATTATACACGAGAGGAGGGACATGCTGGAAATTCTAGTGACAAAATAGAAATGAGCAGATTTGCGCAGGCGGCTGCAGCCCGGCCGCCTCCGGGACTCCTGCGAGCCAAGAGGGACCAGACCTAGTCCCAGGGCAGCAGCATTAAATTTTGAAACCACCAAGGAAAAGGCTTTCCCTGCGGCAACAGAGAAGTGCGGGCGTGTGGAGCAGCACCGCGGTGGGTGCCGGGACCGCGGCCCCTCCACGCAGAGCGGCTGCTGTCCCAGCACACAGCACCCTGGGGGACGGCAGGCGACGCATTCACTTCCCCGGAGAAATGTCTTGTTTGGGAGCCAGGAAAAAATATGCAAATCTGGGAGGGTTGGGCCTCAGCCTCTGAGCAGCCTTTCTCCCCTTCCTCCCCATCCCAGAGCTCCGTGGGGCGAGCTGAGCCCTGGGCCGCCGAGGGAAGGGAAAGGCAGAGCCGGGGAGCGCGGGGGCGGCAGGCGAGGCGGTGGGACGAGGTTTGGTGTGTCACGGAGCAGGACGGGGAGATGTGCGCGGGATAGCGGCTCCTCCAGACCGCGGGCATGCGGCGAAGGCTCCTGCTCCCGCAGCCGGGGTGGGTGGAGCATGCTGTCACTTTTTGGTGCTGGGCAAGCCCGGCATCGCTGTCGCAGGATTGCTGCCTGTGCAATGAGTCAGGAGCAGCGCTGCCACGTTTTCCTCCTACAGGCAGCGTCCCGTGGCGGGTCGGTCGTGCTCCGCACCGGGACGCGCCCGCACACGCGGTGCTGCTTCAGCTCCGACGCCACGTGGGTGGGTGAGTCTCCGGCAGCGACTCTCCGGGGAAACCCCTCTGTTTGGAAGGATGAGGACACCGACCTGCAGCTCGGACGAGATGTGGAGCGCCTGGCTCAGGCAGTGATCCCACGGGACACGGGCATATTCCTGTGCCTGCGTCCCACCTCCTCTGCCAGACAATGAAACACTGCCCTCCTTCCCAAGTCGCAGCAGAACAAATAAAGCAAGCGCCATATGGTGCCAAGACACGTTGGAAATGGGGCCAAGCCCAGGAGGTAGGGGAGGTGGCAAGCCTCCATCCCCACACCAGACCCCATCGCCAGCTCCAAGCCAGGGCTGTCCTTGGGGGAGCCCTGTGCCCACTCCTCCTCCTTCCCCCGCAGGCACTGCCCCGCTGCTGCCAGGCACAGCTCTGCATTTCAGCCATAGCTCTGCCTGCAGTCCTGGGGGAGCACAGAAACCAAAGCTGTCCCTGAAAGCACTTTTTTCTCTAAGGGCTGGCCCAGGGACACAGGTGTCACTGTTGGAATGACACTGTTGTCGGGAGATAATGCCCTGCACCCTGCCATGGGACAGGGCACCCTGCTACTTCTTCCCCAGAATTACAAACAGGAGTGGGCACCACAGACAGCTTGTCCCCTAAAGCCCCTACAGCCCAGGGACTGGAGGAGAAGCCTCCCACCTGCTCCAAGCTGCCACAGATACCCCACTGCAAAAAGAAAGTGGCATCATCTTCCTGCCTGTCACAGCAATGCTCCTGCCTGGATCCTCCCACAGCCCTGCAGCTCCTGGATACCTTGAGTGTTTTCAGGCGAGTCACCTCCAAGCACAGGCACCCAGCAGTGAGGTACCTCCCCAGGGACTTGGGCATCCTATGGCAGGGCTTTCAGAGGTGCTGAGCACCTGCAATTCCCGGCAGCCTGCTCTGTGGAGCAGAGCACATCCCTCCGAGAGCCCAGCCTGCCCTGGCTGCCCAAGGCCTGACTCAGGACAGCGGATCCCAGAGCTTCCTTGGGGGCAGGATATGATGAGCTCCTGGGAGAAGAGGGGACTCCAGGAGCCTTTCACACTCTAACAGACCTTCTGTGTGTGTGGCAAGCGGATGCCAGCCTCGTCTGTGCCTGGGAGCCACATCACAGAGCTCATGTGGCACCTACCCATCTGCCATCCCCACTCACCCCACTCCCTGTGCAAAAGGGAACCTGGCTCTGTCCTCCAGGTTGAATCAAAGTGAGGATCTCTCTTGCTTTTGAGGTTTTGTAGCCACAGGGCTCAACTCTCTCACTGCAAATGTGAGCAGATCATTTGCACCTGAGTCACAGAGATGAGAATCAAGTAACTTGTGCAAGCAAAGGACTTTGTTGAATCATATACAAAAATGTTGGGATGATAAGGATCAGACAGGACCCAGGAGTAGCCCATCTCTGTGCCATCCTTCTTCCCACTTTAAAGAGGCAGCACTGCCTGATGGAGTGTCTCATGACCTGGTTCCATCCCTACCTATCTGTGCTCCCGTGACCTGGCTCCATCTTCCCTACCTGACCTATGGAGCCTCTGGGAATGCTCCACACCAATGAGTGTTTGACAGCTGCTCTGCAGATCCAAAGCACTGTGTGAAAATAGTATTATTTATTGACAGTGTTACGGGGAGTGAGAAAAGCAAGAGGCAGCCTTGTCCTGCACAGCTTACCTGGATCCCTGCAGAGCAAAAGTGGACATGGCAGAGGGTCCCAGCTGTGGTGCTCTTTGCTGACCAGTGGCTGTGGAGGTCTGCCCTCATCCTGGTCCCAGCTCCACTTGGGCTTCTTACCCACCACGTGTTGATAAACAGAAAAAAAAAATGTACAATGGCTGCATTGAAGTTCCCAGTTAAACAGAACAGCAGTGGCTGCTCAGAAGGGGAACTTCTGCATTATCTTTACTCTGTTAATTCAGAGGTGGAGTTTTCTGAAACAGGGACTATCCACAGGGCAAGATTTGAATTTTTGAACAGCCCTGGGGTGAGAACTTGGGCAGGGTTAAATGCCAGCAGGCAAAAGAACAGCAGCAACCCCAGGAACAAAGGGGACACGGGTATTTTGGTGCAGGCTGACTCCTAGGAGCAGGTGAAGGAGTCACTGGGAGAAGTGGGGTTAGGCCATGCCGTGTTCCAGCACAATCAGCTGCAAGGCAAGGCCAGAGATGCCAGGTGGATCACCAGGTACTGCCTGGCCATGGGCCCCACCAGAGGCCAGGGATCCTGCCTGGATCACCAGGCAGCAGCTGGCAGCAGGCTCTGCTGGAGGCTGGTGACCCAGCTCTGGCAGGCACACACAGAGGACAGTGCCTGGCTGCTGCAGGGTGAGCAGTGGGCACAGCTGAACCCAGCGAGCCACCGAGCTGCAGGCAGCAGCAGCACAGGCAGGGAGAGCAGGAAGGAAGCCCAGGCAGGGAGCACAAGCAGGGGAACACAGGCAAAGTGTGCAGGCAGGGAACACAGGCAACAGTGCCAGCAGCATCAGCAGCCTACCTAGGGGAGAACCAGGGAAAGCCTTGGGTCCACGCTGTGACCCAGGACCTTGCTGCTTCCCAAGCCCCTGCCTGTGTGACAATCCCGGGAGTCTGAAGCCTGGTTTGTGCTGAGTTGGCAGGGTCCTGCTCAGCAGCAGCCAGGTAGGATGCTGTGCCTTGAGGAGGCACGGCAGGATCAGCCCAGAGCAATCTGTTCGGGTAGAAGAGGGTGGTAAATCAACGGCAATGGAAGAACGACTCCCGGGCAGCTCCAAAGTGGGGCGTCAGCAACGAGCCGAGCTCTAACGAGCCTTGAGGAGGCTGGAGCCCTCCGTGCCATTTCATCTCTGCTGCTCTGCGTCGGATTTCCCAGGAGCCCTGCAGCCTCGGCCACATTAATTATGCAAATGAAAAGGTGATGCCAACTCACCATTCCTCCGTAGGGTTCCTGCGAGGGAAGTTGGGCCGGAGCACCGGCCGCTGCCCCGGCTGGGCAGGGAGGGTCCGGGAGCACACCAGGCAGGATGGATGTTTGCAATAATTATCCAGTCATCCCCTTCAAGTGTACTGCAGCCATAGCAACAGACAGATGTTCTGTCCCAGCCAGAGTCCGCAGCGAGCTGGGGAGGGAAGCACAAAAATTAACCCGTTCAGCCCTAGGATGGCACAGAATCCACTTTATCCTGGGATCATCATACACTTGGTACATCCCTGAGGAAATCAGGCAAAAACCCAATCACACAGTCTCCAAATTAATCCAGGAGAAATTGTTCCTGTGCTGCCTTGGCCACTCTCTGACACAGAAAGTTGGATGAGAATCAGCAGCATCCCACGGGACGGGGTATGGCTCTGGGAGGGCGCTGCTGTCTCCTGTCCCACATGGAAGAAACTTGGCTGAAGCTCAGTATCTCCTGGGGATGATGCTGCAGGTGAGGCTCTTCAGCTCTGCTGGTAACCATCCTTTGGAGACGGATGGATGGCACCAGGAACTTGCTCAGGGACAGCCACAAGCAGCTCTGCCATCAACAACCTCACAGCACAGGCCTTCAGCACAGACCCTGCTGGGCACCCAGCTAGGCAGGAGGGGATGGATGAGCCACATGGACCAGTGCCCACTTCTGAGTTAACAGCTGGGTCAAAGCCTTTAAAGTATTCAGAGGTGGGATGCAGCCAGATCGAGGAATAGCTGGCATTTCATTATCCTGCTGCTGTACAAGTTCCCAGGATTCAGCCTGAGTCCATTAACTCTCACCCAGAAATATCACCACAGGGGCCCTTGTGGCCCCCAACATGCCAAAACCGTAAACCCAGTTTTTCCTGGGGCCTGCTGAGCAGGCAGCATTCCCCAGGCACAAGGTGTCTTCTCCACCTGCCAGGAATTCCTCCTATCATTGGCATTTAAATGTCGTAAGGTAAAGGCCAGACCTCCATGGAGGGGGCTTCTGGAAAGATTGGAGCTGTCCACCCCAGCTTTCCCCTCCTGTGCCAGCTGTGCCCATGGGTCCTGCAGAAGCAGCAGGTGTTCCTCATTAAGCAGAGCAATGCCCTTGACTTCAGAGCAGGCTCATTGGAAAGCCCCATCCAGATGTTTGCACCTGCAGATGCTGCTGGAGTGTACCCATGGTGAGAATTTCAAAGGAGGACAAAGGGGCTGGGTAGGATGGCCTGAGCAGATGTGCCTGGAGTAACAGATCACACCTGGAAAAATGGAGAGGACCCTGCTCTGGACTGATGGAGGAAGCCAGACCCCCCAGGACAGAACCAGAGAATCAAGGAACCACAGAACTGCAAAGGATGGGAAAGACCTCTAAGATCATGGAGTCCAACTGCTAACCCAACACAACCGTGAGAGGTCACAGCAACAGCCTTACTTCTTAAACTGTAAGGCTATTTTTGGTTCAAATTCCTTCCCTCCTGTCCTCTGCTACACAGACAATGAGCTCTCCAGCTTGCCGAGGGCACCCCAGCTCCTCCCGGCTGCTCCCGGCTGCTCCCGGCGCGCCTGCTGACAGCTTGTGCCGCCTTAGCACAGCCTAGCCTGGAAATCTGTGGTCTCCCGCTTGGGTTTTTTTTTTTTCCCCTTCTTTCTCCTGAAGAGAAAAAGCAGGGAAGGGTGAATTTGCTGGTCTTGAAACTGAGGGAGACGTGGCATCATGTGCAGTCACAGAGGATGTGGGCAGGTGCCATCAGCCTTCCCCACGCAGCTCTGGGAATGGAGCTCAGCCCTGCTCTGCAGTTCCCTGGCTGTTCCTGCCCGGGCTCCCACACAGCTCTGGCAGCTGCTGGGTATTTCGGTTCTTCCCCACGGTGCCAGGCTACCCCACTCCTTCTGTGGCTCTTCCCCCAAGCACATCAATCCAGTGGCCACGTGGTTTGATTCCCAGCCCGCTGAAGACACGCTGGAGACAGAATAAGAAGGTGGGGAAAATGTCTATTATTTCCACAAATCCCCTCTCAATTTGTGACTCTGGCTGCTCTGCTTCTTTTAGTCCCAGGCCTCTCCCAAGGAGAAGCCTGACCAAATGATGTTTGGTGCTGTGATACAGACAGCAATCCAAGAGGCTCCAGAAGGAATTCACTCTCCTTGCTGACTTCCCTGAGCTGCTTTGACTTATTATCTGACCTGGATCTAAATTGGGTTTTGATTAAAGTCAAGAATAATTCTACTTGGGAAAACCTCATTGTTTAGGCTCAGAGTTAGCAAAAGCTACAGGAGAATTAAATCTGATTTCTCACTTTGAGGACAGAGACCCCAATGAGACCCCTGACAGTGCCCAGTGCCTGCTGTGAGAGGCGGCCACGCCAGGCCATGTCACCCAGAACCTGACCAACCTCCTTTTGCAGCCACCAGGTTCTTTTCCCAATTCTTCTCTGAGGTCACTCCTGTAGACCCTGATGGCTGCAATGCTTGGTCAGCATCTCCTCATTTCAGAAACAGGGATATTCATGGTTTGTTCATTCTTACTCATCTTATCTTAAGGTGGTGCCAGGGTTTAACCCATGTCCCTCCCTGGTGTCTATCTCTGGTTTTCCACAAATGTGTCTTCTCTCAGCATCCATTTCTCAGAGATCAGGGAGCTGAGTCATCTCTGTAAGACACTCTCCTCTCTCCTGAACAATCCAGCAAACTCTCTCTGCACTCATTTCAGGCTAAACTCTCTCAGTGTGGCTCACCAGAGCCAGGCAGCCCAAAGTGTCACCAGAGCCCTCATACTTTGCTGTGCCTCCCTAGAAATGACTCTCCCAAGACAACTTGGGATAATTTTCCTTTTCCATCCTGCTGGTGGATCACAGCTACCCAGTTGTTGGATCACAGGTCTCCCCTTGGTGGATCACAGGTCTCTCCATGGATCACTGAATGTCTCAGATGCAGACAGAGACACACAGGCTCCCTTTGTGTTTGATGGAAAGGATAAAGCAATTCCAGTGAGCAATTCATCTCACTCCATGGAGAGTGTTCAGAAGATGGGGATGAATGGTTTCTGTGGGTGCTCATGGACTCACACCAACAGTAGAGACAGTTGAGACACCCAGGTACCACTGGCTGTCCAGCTGTGAATGTAAAGTTACAAGAGCCAAACATCATCCCTAGTGATCCCATAAGTACCTCAATATTCTCTGTCCCTCCCCAAGGAAGCACTCCTGGCTGCCAGCAGAAAGGATGGATAAAAAGCCTGAGTGCCCTTTGTGTGCTTGGTACTAAACAATGTCCAAGGATGAGTTGGGTGCTGTCGTGCCCACTCCTCTGCCTGGCTCTGATCCCACACAGCAAATCTCAGGGGCAGCCAGTAAATAGTTCCAGTTTTGGCTTTACTTGAGTACAAGTCCAGACACTGACCCACAAGACCAGGTGTTCCAGGCCAGGTTGGACAGGGCTTGGAGCAACCTGGTCTAGTGGAAGGGGCCCCTGCCCAGGGCAGGGGGTTGGTCCAACCCAAACCATTCCGGGTTTCTATGATCTCTGGAGTATTTGATGGGATGTCTCTGGCAGCTTGGCAGGATTTCTTCCCATCTTGTATGTTGTTCAGACCTCAGTAGGTCCCAGCTGTGTTGCTCTGTGCACGTCCAGTCCCTGGTCCAGCTGAGCCTTTTTCTCAGAAGACCAAAAATTTCTTTATGATGAAACACAACTTGTAAGGAATTAGAAAGGTACCAAAAAGAGGAAAGAGTAGCAGAGTGCTTAGATAAAAAACAAATTCAACCATTTTTTAATACAGTATAAATAGCAACGGACCAGGAGTCACCGCGTTTGTCTATAAAAAAGCCATCAGCAGAGATCCAGTGCTGAACACACCCAGTACCTGACAGCCTGAACCAACAGCTGAAGGTCCAGTGCCACCAAACAATTCCACTTTCTGTTTCCCCTGCCTTTAAGGACAAGAATGCCTCAACATCATACATTCTAATCTGGAGTGTCATGAGATTGCTCATGCAGTGCAAGTTAAACCCTCATTGAATCCGTGCTGGATTTGACCTAAAACGACCTGATCTGAACCTTCAGGCCAGGTGTGAATGGTCTGCCCCGAATCCTCACTCAGAGGACATCAGTTCTTGGTGTGACTGGCCTTACACTCACAAACTGGGGAAACTCATGTCCATGCTCACCACAGAGGGACCCTCTGCATTGCTTTATAAGTGGACCCCAACCTTCCAATTGTTGAGCTGAGGTAGGAGAAGGCTTCTGCCTCTGCCTGTGGTGCTGCAAGAGGACATTCCCTTTGTTCCTCAGCAGCTCAACTGCAAGGTGGGGAATTCAGTGGTGACCTCAAGGAGGAAGTCTGATCATGGTGAAAAATGCAGCATTACTCCTGGGTAGACCAACTCCTCAGCAGAAGCAAAATGTTCTTTTACTCCCTTCCCTGCTCAACATTTCCTGCAAAGTGGCTGGACTCCAGAAATGGGATTTACCCTGGCTCTCCTGAACACCCAATGGTCCACACATCTCTCACAATGATGATTCACCAAGTTCTCATAGGATCCCCCATAGGCTCCCCTGTGCCAGCCAGCTGAACAGCTCAGCCAGTCACTGCTTTGTTTGGGACAAGTGTATGCCCAGGGGCTGGAGCAGGCTGAGAGCTGAGCCTGACTTTATCCACAAATTCATCATGAGAAAGTTGCCCACTGAACACAAATTCTGCAGAACATCCTTTTCTTTTCTTCAATTTCCATGCACTCACTGCTCCTCACAGCCATCCCTGGAAAAAGCCATGCTTCCATGGCTGGCTGAGGCCTCAGAGGATGTCCATCCTGTTTGTAGTGGTCGTCAGAAATACTGCAGTCCACCAGCAAGTTCCTGTAGGCATCCTGCCCAGCATGCCTGGGGGTGAAAATCCACAATGGGGAAGACCCTCTGAGCTGCCCAAGTCCCTCTCCAATGGCGTCATGTTGGGCCCAGAGCAAACTGGATGGTGACACTGAGAGTTTTTGAGAGTTGTCCAAATATTTCATGGCACAGGGACAGTCAACACGATCTACTGTGGCATATTGCAACAAGCAATGCCAATGCTCCAGTGTCATGGACATCCCCTGGTTTCACCATAACCCCTCTGCCATGGATAACCCATGGCTCAGCTCCTGTAGTATTGTATTCTCACCTCAAGATTTTTTGGATGGGCCCCATGTGACTGGTACAGGGCAAGGGACAGTGACAAAAATTGTCCTTCAGCCATCAAGTGCCCTCACCTTCCCCTGTCTCCAGCCTTGGCATGTGGCACTGATGACTGCTGTGCCCTGGCTGCTCTGATGCCACACCCAGCGCCTTCAGCACTAGCCTCAGACAACTCCCTGACACATCAAATTCCTCTTCCAGGTTCCAACAGTCTCCCAGCTCCTGCTTCTACATCCTCATGCCAGCCATACTACTGCTGGCCATGCAGGCAGCCCTTGTATGGACCACTGCTGTGCCCCTGACTTGGGATGGAGCAAGTGTGTGCCACTGCTGGGTGGGCATGGAGCACACGTGTTCCACTGCTGGGTGGGCATGGAGCACATAGGTGGCACCAGTGGGCAGACTGGGACCACATGTATGGCATTGATGGGCAGACAGAAAACACATGTATAGTGGTGATGGATAGACTGGGAGGATGCAGGTCACTGATGGACAGGGAGCACAGGTATGGGACAGATGGACAGATGGGGCACACGTGTGGCACACAAGGACAGACTGGGACCACATGCGTGGCAGTGATGGACAGACACGGAACGTGTGGTGGCACCAACAGACAGACCAGAAGCAGAAACGTGGCACTGTTGTGTGAGCATGGAGCACACATGTGGCACTAATGGACAGACCAGGAACACATATGTGGCATTGATGGACAGACAGGGAACACATATGACACCAAGAGACGGAAGAAGAGCGCACACGTGACACTGCTGAGTGGACATGGAACACGCATGTGGCACTGATGGACAGACCAGGAGCACACGTATGGCACTGATGGACAAGCACACGCGTGGGACCAATGAACAGACCGGGAGCATATGTGTGGCATTGATGGGCAGACCAGGAGCACACGCGTGGCACCGCCGGGTGGGCACGGAGCACACATGTGACACCGATGGACAGACCGCGAGCACGCGTGTGGCACCACCAGCATCTCGGCACATGCGTGTGAGCGCCGGGCAGAGCCCGAGCCGCAGCCGCCGGCCGGGACGGGCCGCCCCATCTCACCCCCCCGGGGCCCGCCGGGGCCGCCCTCGCCTCCGCCCCCTCGGGGCCGGAGCAGCGGGACCGTGTCCCGACCCCCCCGTCCCCACTCGCCCCGCCGTGGCGGCGCTCGGTCCCGCCGCGGGACAGCCGCGGCTGCGGAGCGCTCGGCGGATGCGGAGGGCGGGGGAGCGGAGCGAGGCACGGGGGCCGGGGTCCGGCCTTTGTCTCCCGCTCCAGGGGCCGGCAGGACCGCGGCTGCCCCGGGGCCGTGCTTGGGGCGGGGTGCGGTTCTCCCGGTCCAGCGGGACAAGCCGCAGCCGCTCCGGTCAACCGAGGGCGCCGCGGGGCGATCCCGCTCCTCGCGGCGGGTGGCGGACCCCCCCTCTTCACCTTCCCACCGCCGCTCCCGCTGCCCCCGCGGCTCCTCCCCGGCTCTGCGGCGGCTCGGCAGGTGCCCGCCTCCGCCCCGCCGGCCCGTCCCGCCGTACACGTGCGCCCGCGCCCCGCCGGCCCTTTGTCTGGGACCGGCACCGGGACCCGCGCCCACCGACACCCCCTACCCCGCCTTGGCCGCTCGCACCCCCGCTCCGCTATCCCGCTCCCCGGCCGTACGAGGCCGTATGGCCGGGGAGCGGGGAAGCGTGGGGGGGGGAAGAGGCGGCCCAGCCAGGGGAGCGCATCCCACCGGAGCCGGGGCGGGGGGAGCAGCTGCCCCGGGTCCGGGGGTTGAAGTGTGAGGGGGGGACCCGTCGGTGGTGGCGAGGCCGCTCTAACAGGTGGGATCCCGCTGAGAGGAGGAGGCGGCCGGAGGGGGGCGGAGGAGGCAGGGACGGGCGGGCGGGCGGGCGGGCGGAGGGAGGGAGGGAGGGGGACGAGCCGGAGCCGCCTGTGATCCTGTGACAGGAGCGGCTGCTGCTGCTGCTGGCGCCGCCGGTGCCTCCCTCCGGTCGCTGTCCGAGCCCCGGTGCTCCCCCCCTCCCCGTTACAGCGGCCGCCACCCCTCCTGCGCCTCTTGCTCCCCGCTCCATCCCGCCCGTCTCCCCCGCAGCCCGTCCCGGGAGCGCCGCTGCCCCTCCGCCCGCTCCGGGACAGGGCGCGGGGCCGGGCGCCGCCGCCGCTGCTGCTACCGCCGCCGTTACCGCCGCCGCCGCCGGTCGGGCGATGCCGAAGCCGCCGTTACTGCTGCGGGGGAGCCGCCCCGGGGACAGCGAGCTGGGGCGGCAGTTCCGGGACTGGTGCCTGCGCACCTACGGGGACTCGGCCAAAACCAAGACGGTGACCCGGAGCAAGTACCAGCGCATCGCCGAGGTGCTGCAGGGGGGAACCGGCTCCGGCGGCGGCTCCGGCGGGGGGGAGAAAGGCAAGTTCCAGTTCTGGGTCCGGTCCAAGGGCTTCCGCCTGGGAAACGGCACCAGGGAGGCGACGAAGATGGGTCAAGTGGTGGTATATGTGCCGGTGAAAACGGGAACGGTTAGTGCGCTCCGTGCCCCGGGGGCTCTGTGTCTGTCTGTCTGCCTGCCTGTCCGTGTCTGTTTGTCCTCCCCGGGGGTGCGGGCGGGGAGGGGGGGGGAAATTGCCCGGGGTGGGGGCGGGCACCCCCGGGGCCCCGGTCCCCTCCACCGCCGCGCCGGCCCTGTCCCGTCAGCACCGGGCGGCCCAGCCCCGCCGGCCGCCGGGAGCGCGCATGCCCCATGCGGGGCGCGACGCGGGGCCCGGCCGCTCCCGCAGCCCCCGCCGCTCCCGGGGCAGCCGCCGCGCCCCCGCCGCCCCGACCCGCCCGGGATGCGGATGGGAAGAGGCGCCCGCCCGGAGCCTCGCACCTTCCGCCGCCCCCCCGATCCCCATCCCCGTCCCCGTCCCATCCGGTGGTGCCGCCTTCTCCGGGCGCTGCCGGCGCGGGGGAGGTGGGGGGGCGGCGGTGCCCCGCGCCCGCCGCCGTGCACCTGCCCCCGCGGGGGGGCCGCGCCGCCGCCCGGTGCGGGCCCCTCCGCCCCCCCGCCCTGTCCGATCACGTTCGCCCGGCATTTCCCATCCGCCCCACGGCCGGGGACAGGGCTGCAGTCAAGGGCAGCGGGCGGCGGGGAGGGGGCGCCGGCACCCCCCGCCCCCCCCGCGCCGCCGCCGCGCCCTGCCCGCCCCGCCGCCGCGCCGTGCCGAGCGGAGCGGAGAGGAGCGGGGCGAGTCTTGCCGAGCCGAGCGGAGCGGGGCGAGCCCGGCCGCCGCGCTGAGCCCGGCCCCGGCGTCCCGCGGCGCTGCCCGCCCGGCGCGGCCGCCGCAGCCGGTGCCCCGGGGGGTGCGGGCAGCGGCAGAGCCCGGATTAGAGCAGCCCCCCCCCGCCCGCTCGCGGGCCGCTGTCCCGGGAACTCCCCCGCCGGAGCCTCATTGTTCGGCGCCCGGCCGGGCCGGGGAGCGGGGCACCGGCCGCCGCCTCCCTCCCTCCTCCCGCCGCCGCCCGGGGCTGCCCCGCCGCCCCATTGTTCCCGTCCCGAGCGTGTCCCGCTCCCCGGCGCGGGGGGAAACGCGCAACTTTGGCGGCCCCGGCCCCGCGCAGGGAGCGCCCGGCGGGGCTGCCCCGGCCCCGGCCCCGCGCCCCCCGCCATCCCCCGCGCCCCTCTTCGCCCCGCCGGGACCGCGGGCACCGGAGGGCTCTGGCAGGGATTTTTTTCCCCCTGTCCCTCCCCGCCTCTCCCGCTGCTGCTGCTGCTGCCGCTGCTGCTGCTCTGAAGGGTGCAGTGTTTTCTGTGCACACAGACTCCAGCATTGATGTGGCTGGAGGATGCTTCCATTGAGGGCAGCCCATCTGTGGCAAATGCTTCTAAACGCACTATTTACCTCCCATCTGGTCCGCCTGATTATTGGGGGGAGGGGGAAGGGTCATTATTTCTCCCTCTCCCTTCGTGGTGCTCAGAGGCTCCTTTCTTTCTCCCCTCTTAGCCCCCCTCCCCCATGCAATGCCCCAAAAAATTTCTTGGCGATTTTTTTTTTTTTAAGACCTCTTAGCAGCCCTCCTCTATCACTCCCTCCGTACTAGGAGACCCTGAGGAGGGCAGATTAGGAGCTGTACCCCCTTCCAAAGATCCAGCACTCCCTCCCGGGTCCTCTCCATCCAGTCAGCGACTCTATCCCAGATCTTCCAAATGCTGCAGAGTCATGGTACCCCAGAGAGGCCGAGGCAGACTCCCTCGACCCTGCTGCTCACTAGACGCCCCCTCCCCTTTGTCCGGGAGGGAGTCCCGAGGGTCAACGGCTCAACCAGGCCGGCACAAGCCCGCATATTCCCAAAGGGCCTCTGCACAGATGAAGTTTCAGCGAGGAGCATGCCTAGGCCCCCGCATCTTCCCTGGCAGAGTCCCTGCAGGCTACAGACAGGCGTTACACCCAGGCTCCCCTAAACCAGCAGACACAAGCAGATATATCCTAGGGACAACAGAATTTTCCAAGGGGCAGTACAGCTTATTTCCCAGTGTCTAGATGCCCGCCAGATGTTAGAGCTGGGAGCACTTTGCAGAGCCGCTGCAAAGGGAGACCAGTCATCACAGTCCCCAAAACCTTCCAGAGTGGGGTCTGTAAAAGTTGTTGCTTCCTGCTCCTTTGGTCCTGGCCTCCTTGGCCCCAGTGTGCCACTCTCTGCCAGGAATCCCATGGACCATTTCAGGTGGGTGCAGTTGAGAGTTTGGTTTTGCCTGAAGTGGCTCTCAAATTTAGAGATAACTTTTCAGGGATTTTCTTCAGCTCCTTGTAATTCAGTGCTCTCCGCATCCTTGGTGGTTTGGGGGTTATTTCCTTGCTCTCAGGCACGCAGTCAAATAATTCATGAAGCTGATACGAGGCTTTTGCTGGACAGTAATGCCTGGATTCTGGTTTAATGTCTATTCAGCTGCTTTTCCCAAATACTTCTGGAGCGGTGTTTTGGTTGCTCTCCCCTGGCTGTGCTCCTCAGCAATCCGATCCCGCTCGTCCTGTCTGCTCACCCTTCCCCGAGCACATCTGCCGGGCGAGCACCGTTCTGGGGATGTCCCCTGCTGCAGGGACAGGCGGAGCCCCCACCCCGGAGGCAGTGCGGGGGTGGCGGGGGTGCGTCCTGCTCTGCTCTTGCCGCTGGATGCCACAGGAAATCCGAGGGACCCGGAGGGAAAGCTGGAAAAGAGGTGGTAAAGAGAGCGTAGAGGGCAGCAGTGGGGATAAGATTTCCTTTCCCTGACCGGGCTGGGGCCACTACTGCTCTGGAAAATAATAATAATGATAATCCCAAATGCCCAAAATAATCACATATACACCCCCCCCAGCAAGCCAGTAGAGCTGTTCCTTTTGGCTTATGCACCCTGAGCTGGTTTGTGTATTTTCTGCGCATCTGTAGTGAAAAATTAATTAACATGTGGTTATTATTTTCTCTCCTGAGTAACTTTCCCTTGCCCTCCTCCAGGCCTCTCATCAGAACAGGCCTAATCAGATTTGGGTGGCTTGAGAGCGGGGACTGTGCACTGAGAAGGGGGCATCTGCCTTAGGTGGTGGTCAGAGCAGATGGTGGTCTTCTCAAAGAATGCACTGGGAATAGGAACAGCAGTGCGGACGGATGTCTGGCACAGAGACTGTTCACATTTCTTTTTCCCAGATGAACGTCCCAAAGATGCTGGACATTTAACACATACAATTAAGAAAGCCCTACACAGATAAACACGGGCGGTTTAGCGTGTAGGACATTGTTTCCTGACAGCCCTGTTCGCACACGGGATGGACTCTGCATCCTTTAGGTCAGGGTGTTGGAAAAAAATACATTTAGGCTGTACTGAAGAGGAGGAGGAGGGTATCTTTGTGTGCTGCTGCGGCACAGACAATGGATACAGCCCAAAGTGCTCAGATCTGCCCTTCTCTCCTATGGCCGACACACTCTAAAGTGTGAACCCCCTCGTTATCCACGGGCTGGACCGGCACTGGATGGGCAGCACTCATCCTTCTCCCCAGCTTTGCTAAGAACTGTGGGAGAATTTGTCCATGACAAGGTGCTAAGATGCAGTTCATTATAATCTCATGTCCCTCTTGTCCTAAGCATTTAGCATCATTTAGACAGTCTTTCCCAGACAAACGTGGAGCGAGATGGAGCCACAATGCAGGGAAATGGACAGCGCTCGGTGACAACCGGCGGAGCAGATGGCTGTGGCCGGAGCGGCGGGTGTGCAGGGGAGGGTTCTCCTCAGACTTCGGCTCGGGCGTTAGCTGCTCTCTAAATCGATGCTGTACTTGGCCGTGTGTGGTGGGAGCTTGTCACAACTCCGGCGTGGCGGCCAGGACAGATTGGTGCTGGCAGGCCGTGATGCAGGCTGGGGGGCTGCGGGATGAGCAGGGGAAGCCTGGCGTCAGCCCGGCCCTTCGGGGGCTGCGCGGAGCCGTGGGGACCAGGCAGGCTCTGCAGCACTGCCCACGTTTGATTCTGCTTTGCTGCTCTCTCCCCGTCCCCCGCAGCGCTGACATGAGGCTCTGGGGCTCTGTAGGCATCGCTAACAGGATGAGGGCATTGCTCCACTGGGTTGCTGCTGTTGTACAGGTACAGCTCACCTGTGCCGGCTCCCCTGGAGCCAGATGTTCAAAATTATTTCACAATCGTGCCTGAAACTACCCGAGGAACCATGCTGGAGTGGGGGGAGCACTGGAAATATAACTGGCGAGTCCAAATGTAAAATGGATGGAGGTTTTTGTGGACAGCAGGAAAACTATCCCACGGGACAGCAGATAAATCTCACAGCACAGCCTATCCTTAAAATCGTTTTAGCTCCAGAGACAGGGAGTGTTGTGCTGTGAGAGCTGTGGTGCCAGGCCGTGGGACAGCACAGCACAGTGGCAGAATGCCGGAGCTGAGGAGCTGGGCATGTCAGAAAGATGCTGCTCCAACAGCTAATAGAGGCTACATTTTTCCTGATACAAGTACCCTTCAATGCCCATATTCAGTGTCCCAAAAAGCTGCACATCTATAACCTCTAAGAACATCAGTCAACAGAAGGTTTTCACGGCGTGAATAACCACTCAGACTTTCTGGGGACTTCAAGTGATAAAAAAAATAAATCAAGACCATTCAGAAGAGCCTTAGACAAGGCAGATGGGCCTGAGGGTATTATCTGAGAAATTGTCTATTACTCCCATTGCACCAGCCTTACTTAGAGCATGCAGAGCTTTCACCTGTGGAGAGATCCCACCCTGAACACACGGGGCAGCACCAGCTTTTCTGAGGAGTGGAACCAATGGCAGGTTTACATTTAAATGTGCTCTTAGGAGAGCCTGTGTGCACGGTCCCACTCAACCCCATCTGAATAAAATCTCCCACATTAGCATCCCCTCCAGATTCAGCTCCAAGTTTGCACAACATCAGTCACAGGTTTTACATCTGAAGCTGCTGGTGGTAAGAGTCAGAAGGAGCAGTGACACCCAATCCCGTGGGCCCAAGAGCTGGCTTAGGCTCGCCAGGCAGTAGCTAAAGCTTTAGTAAGGTGAATGTAAAGAGCTCCGATGATCTGCAGTTGCACAGACTGGCAGAATGAAGTTCCTCACTGCTGGGAGCAGGAGATCTGGCAGCAAAGCCCACTCCCTGCTCACTCCCACCCTTTCAGGACAGCCTGCTGAAGCCACTTCTAAGGATGAGGGGGAAACCAGCATCCCATTCAGTCCTTGCGTTATTTCTGCCAAGCCTACAAGCCTGATTAAAGGCAGTCCCTCTGTGGTTGTTAGTACCATATCCCAGTCCCAGAGATCCCACCATCCCAGCCACCCACATCCTTGGGTTCTGGCTTCAGTCACCAGCACTTGTGAGACCTGGAGCTCCATCAGCAGAGGTTCCAGTTCCCAATACATGTCTGACCAAACACTTTCTGAAAAAATAACTCTTTGCCATCTACACTACACATCCTACATGATTCCAGAAACAGGCATGGCATTGCTGATCTGAGAAGTGTTTTTTGGATAACATTTATCTGAAAGTCTGTCTTTCACCTCCAATTGTTTTCATATTTGTAATTCTCAAAGGGTGTCACTCTGAAGAAGGTCCAAAAGCAAACAACCAAAGCACAGCTCTGCCAGGCCTTGGTCAATTAGGCTGAAATGGAAAGAACCCCAAGTGTGACAAGGGGTTGTTGTTTCTGCACTCCAGGTTATGTCTCCCCTTTGCACAGGAAGAGGGTCCAAGCACTCAGGGCCTAGTTAATGAGCAGAGGACTGGCTTGCAAGGACATGGCCTTTCTCACCTCTCCTTGTGGGTCATTGCTCAGAAGGGCTTGCTCTGACCATGGGCAGAAGGGGAAATTCAGTCACTGACTAAAGTCTGCAGCAGAGCCCAGAGAGGCAGCCACAGTCCTTTCAGTGGGAACTTTCTCAGGACCATTCTCAGCAATAATCTCCTGATACAGCTTGTTCAGTTTTAGTTTTATCATTATGTTAGGCTTGATATGAGCAGTCTGGACTTACACTGTGGACAAGCAAATGACAGGGAAAGCCCGGGGTGTGGAGGAGCATTGGTGGAGTGTCCACCCACCCAGCCTGGCCAGCATGGATGCTCTAGCAGTGCCATGACAGAAGGATGCATATTAATATCTCTTTCTTCAGTGCAAATTATTAATTACCTTTCCCATATCTCGTATCAGCTGTGCCCACCTTTAAAGAATCACATTGAGAATGGGCCAGAGCCACCCCTGAGCTTCAATGTCTGGTTTAATTAGCTGATTGTAGCAAGGGTAGGTACCTGTTGGCCAAAATCTTTGTCTTCGTTGGAAAGCTGCTGATTTCCACTTTTGTGGCTGGTGCCAAAGAATAGCAATTTATCTGAGGAGAAATAACTGCAGACAGTCTGTGCTGTGTGTGAGAGCAGAGCAGAGGTTTGGGTAACAGTGTCCATGTCTGAGGTTAAGGCAGCAGCCTCTGGAATTGGAGTGGAGACTGGTTGTGTCTTCCTGGCACAGTGCAGGGCCCTTCACGGAGTGACAGCCAGGAAGACAATGCTGTGTGAGTGGTTTCTCTCTGTCCTTGCTCTGCTTTGGCTTGGCAGCCCCAGAGGATGTTTTCCCTTCCAACAGATGAGCAAAGGCTCTGATGGACTTGCCTTTTACCAAGAGGGAGGGAGTGATCTGGAAAAGGTGGGGTCACTCTGTGGGTCAAGTTCAGGCTTTCCACTTGGTAGTGGGTTGCTTTTATGGGAGTATTTGGGCAAAGAATTCAAACTCACCAGGAACTCCCCCCCAAAAAAGAGACTAAAGTTTGGGACTACTCTCCTGGCTTGCATTTGAAGGAGGGATGTCAAAGCAAATACCGAGTCATCCACTCATCCACACTGTGGCGACATCCAAAACCTTCTGGGTGTCAGTGCTGCAGGTACCACCCACACTGGTTCCCAGGTGCTGCAGGGTGTTCCAGTTTGTAGTCTCACAGCACCGGGACAAGCAGCCAGTCCAGGGAGGCTGGTGCCTTGGGGATGCTTTTGGGTTTGTCATTTCCATCCTCAGTCTGAACGCTGGTCGCGGGGCTCCCGGAGCTGGGAGGGGGCTGGGAGGACGCCTGCCTGCTCCCGCTCACCTGCGCCGGGCGTTTGGATCCGGCAGAAAGCCCTTGAGCTGGTGACAAAGGTCTGGATGTGGGCTGGAAAGTACAGTCCTGTCTCTTAGCAACTGGTTCCTACCTCTGAGCTCTCGGAGCCGTGTGTGGGACAGAGAGCATCAGTCACGCTCCCGCTGCCGCAGCAGCGACGCGCCGAGGAGGGGATGGGGGATCAGGCCGGCTCCAGCCACCGCCGAGGCGCTTAAAGAAGCTCAGGCATTTCTAGCACAAGCAGTCATCTGTGAGCCCAATCAAAGCTCCGGTTTAATTGCTTTCCTCGTGCCCTTCTCTGCCCGGCCAGCGGCGCCGATTGGCTGCGGCAGCGGTGCCTGCCGGCACCCAGAGCCTGCTCCCAGGGTGGGGACGGCCAGGGGAGGAGGGAGGACACAGCCCGTGTATTTCTAGAAAAATTAGGTGTCCTCGGGTCCTCCCCTGAACTCCTCCACAGGGCTCCTGGGAATCCCCATCCTCTCGCAGACATTTGCATGGCTGTTTTCCCTCTCAGCGCTCGTTCTGCTGTTTCACCCTCGTGTTTCCTCTCCCAGCCCAAAGCAGCTCCTCTCTGGTGTGCGTTTCTCAGGGGCTCCCTTGCCAAGCACAGTTTCATAAACATTTTCACGAATCCTCTGCTTTGTCCTCCTAATTAACCATCCAATTGGCCCCCAATGGAGCCTTCACCTCTCCTGTGAAGATCCTGCTTGCACAGATTATAACCTGTCAGCTGCCAATTTATTCCTCACATAGAGGGCAGGTTGTATTAATTGTCTGCCTTCCCTGCCCCACTTACTTTACCCCCCTTTTCTTCTGCTCCCAAAAGCATCCCCGTTTGGAGACACAGACTCACAAAAGACCAGGGAGATGGGAGATGTGAAAAGATGTGAGGCCACTCCATATGCCCCATGTGTGCAGCCTGCAGTGATGTGGCGCTGAGACCAGATGTGATGGGATGAAGTGTCACACCTGGGAGAGGGATCTCTGCAGACGGATTACCATGACAAAGTGTTTAAGACTATGCTTGACTTCTGTTCCCCTCGCCTGTAGTCTCAGTTAAGAGCTCAAAAAAACTCCACTTGTTCATCCCAGGTTAGTGGGGAATCATTCCTGGGTTTATCTACGAGTGTGAGTTTGGCTTTTGGAAGGGTTGGGGCTCACCTAGAGCGGTTATGATGGACATGAATCAGAATACAGAAGGTTTACCTGAATGCAAGGGGAGAACAAACAGAGTTCCATCTATGTCTGTCCCCTGTGGCCCCTGCCCTGACTCCCTGTATAGGACCCTCCAGCCTTGCAGAGCCAGAGCCCAGGTTAAATACGAGTGAGCCCAGGATAAATACAAGTGCCTGTTCTCACTGAGGGCAGTGGACATCTGTTTTCCTGGGTTTCCATGTTAGGGAAAGGGTGTGATGGAGTCCAGCATGACCCTTATGGTTCCATAATGTCCCCATTTCTTGAACACAGCATGGGCTCACAGGAAGCAGATGTGGTGGTGCTTGGCTGTGGCAATCAGTGTCTCCAGGGCTGGGCTGTGCTGAAGTCACTGTGGTGTGGTGCAGCTCAATCCCTGCCATGCCCTGACCTGGAGAGCAGGCTGGTTTGGAAGGGGAGGGCATGCAGGCCTTTTATCCCCCTCCAACATCCACTGAGCTGTCAGCATTTCCCTAGAGGCACATCACACTGTTCCTGTGGGAGTCTCCAACAGTGGCCCACATACTGGAAACTGCCAGGGCACAGGGAGCTGGCACCGGGATGCCACACATCCAGGGCTCAGCCTCTCAGCCCTGCCTGACCTTGATTCACTGTAGCATCATTTGTAACTGATTTTACATAATTTTTCTTACCACTGACGAGCTGAAGTGGTGCTGCTCCATATCTCCTCCTCCTCAGTTTCATTTTGACATCACCACGTTCTCACTGTAGGTGTGATGATGTCACCTGGCTGCCCTGACACTGCTGGGTCTATTCCTAGGCATAGAGGGGTCACCTTGCTGTGACAGGTCATCTTGTCACTTGTTACAGTGCCTTGGCCCCCTCTGACTCAAAGGATTTTGCTTTGGTTGTGATTTTTATTAGATTAGTGCTTGGTGCTGGGGAGATCGCTCACAGTGATAAGTTACTTCAAGGAAGAGCCACCTCTAGACATGTTCTGAGTTTGTGTTACAGATACATATTGTCAATATTATTTAGATTCCTAGTTTTATATTTCTTCCAGGATGCTATGGAATATTAAAACTCTTCTGATTGTAAATGCAGTTTACCACCGTTCCCCCCCTTTTTTTTTCCATTCTGATAACACTCTCCCCCAAATCACCTAAACCAAGATCCAAATAACACTAAGAAATCACTGGCCACCTTTGCAGATATATTTTTTAAAAACCACCAAGCTCACATTTTAGAATCATAGAATCCTGGAAGGGTTTGAGTGGGAATGAACCTTAAAGATCATCTCGTTCCAACCTCCTGCCATGAGCAGGAACATCTTCCATTAGACCAGGTTGCTCCAAGCCCTGTCCAAACTGACCTTGAGCACTTGCAGCAACAGAGCATCCACAGTTCCTCTGGGCAAAACCTGCCTATTTCAAAATAGTAAGAAATACTGCAACATTATAATAATCCCCAAATAATAATGCTCATGGTCTCTTCCCTGTTGGCAGCCACAGTGTGGCTCTTCTCCTGCACAGGTCCTGCACACCTCGGAGAGGAGGGTGATGCTCACCAGCTGACAGGGAGTGGGAAGTCCACAGCCCCAGGGAGCAATTTCCCAGGAAGGTCAGTCGGGTGCTCCACTCACAAGGCTGCAGGAACCTTTCCCACCAAACCCAAGTGAAACAGCGCTCCAGCAGCAGCTCGGGCTGCCCCATGGCACTAAGTATTTTGTTATCCCTGAAAGAGCCAGCTCCCCCTTGCTCCCAGCCAGCAGGTGCAGGGTCACATTTATTGGGGAGCACTGCCCTTGCTTCTGCCTGCCAGATCCAGCTGCTCCTGTGGCTTCCCCGCCAGCACACCGCCTGGTGCTGGCAGGGAGGCAGCTCTGCTCTCTTGCGCCGTGCAAAATGTCCTCTGCCTCCTGGGCAGAGCAGGCATACAGGGAGCCTCTAAGCAGGCATCTGAGCAAGAATCTCTTCCTGCTGGGCTTATCCTCTGTCCTTCAGGCAGCCCTGGGATGGGTGGCAGCCCTGGGATGGATGGCAGCCCCAGCCCCATCCGCCCACCAGACCCCGAGCACACCAACCTCCCCCTGGCATCCTGCACCTGGGCCCTCTGCACAGCTGGAGGCAGGGCTGCCATTTCCAGGCTCGCCCCTCCCAGGCTGCTCTGCTTTCATTCCCAGGCCTGGGAGCCAGGAGAGAAACAAGCCGAGGTCAGAGCAAAGGCCTGGACCCATCCCCGTGGCTCAGCTGTGGTGGCTGAAAGAGCAGCTCACTCTGAAGAGGCTCCTGTGCCCCGTGAAAGACACACACCTCAGCTGTGTTTGCTGGCTAAAAATAAAGCACCCGGCTCCCCTCATGAGGAAGTATTTACTTTGGGGAAAAAAAAATTTATTGTGTACAGTTCTGGGTAGAGAAACAATGTGAATGCCCCCAGTCTTGGCCTGAGTCAGCACAGAGTATTGGGAAAATTATTTCTTCTTGTGCCTCAGTTTCCCCAGGAGAAATGAGCCCTCTTGGCCCAGAGGGATGATCAGCTGCTTAGGAGGGCTGGGGCTGTTTTCACTGCAGTGAGTGGAGCTGGAGCTCTAAGTGCAGGATGGGGCTTCATGTTTGCTCGGTGCAACAAGACACAACACAAAATGCTCAATACAGGGAAGCACCATCAGCATTTTAGCAACTGCTTTTCTCCCGTTTTTCAACCAGAAATGATCGGAAAAATTCCCTAGCAAAATATTTCCAGGAGAAAAAAGAGCAAAATCTGTCAGTCAGAGCATTTTCCGTCGTCTTCTTGTGGGTTCTTTTATTATGAGCAATACAGCTGATACTGTTTTCAGCCCAGTGTCTCCCTGGTGCCTATTTCTAAGGCATGCACTGTGCCCGTGGCATGAGGGGCAAAAGGAAGAGGGAAGTTCGAGGAATCTAGCTCCTCTTTCTCCTCACAGCATTAGCAGAGGGAGCCTGCTGTGGTTTAACATATCCCCCGCAAAAGCTGCTTTCATCCTACACCTAAATACCATGAGGAGTGAACTTCCTAAAGCCCTGGAGAAGTCTAAATATAGAAGCCAATCAAGGGCTGACTTCCCAGAGATGAGAACTACCAAGAACAGTTTCTTGATCAAAAGTTGTAAGAGTCCATATTGAAATAAAACGTCTGTTTTGGTGCTGAAGCCTGTGCAGGAGGAGTATTTGCAGAGGTGGGCTGTGGGTTGGTGGTGGCCACAGCGCTGGCACGGGTGGACACTGTGGGGCCATGGGCTGCCCAGGGGGATGGACCTGAGGAATCATGGTGTTCAGAGGAAATAATTCCCTGTGAGGGTGGTGAGAAACTGGCACAGCCTGCCCAGAGAAGCTGTGGCTGCCCCATCCCTGGGAGTGTTCAAGGCTGGGACTTGGAGGAATTTGGTCTAGTGGAAAGTGTTCCTGCCCACGGCAAAGGGATTGGAACCGGATGGTTTTTAAGGTCCCTTCTAATCCAAACCATTCCATGTTTCTATGATCTCTGGAGCACTTGATGGGAAGTCTTTGGTGTCATGGCTTTACATGGCTTTACATTTTGTCAAAGATTACATCCCATCCTGTATGTCAGTTTCTGATCCTAGTAGACACCAATTGCTTTGTCCTGTGCACACCTACTCCCTGGTCAAGCTGAGCATTTTTATCAGAAGACCAAAACTTCCCTTAGAACAAAATACAACTCGTAGAAAATTAGAAAGGCACTTCAAAGAGGAAAGAGCAGCAGAGTACTCAGACAAAACCCAAACCCCACTTTTGCTCATCTCAAAAAAGGGATCCTCTTCTGTGCAGCAGAAGGAAGCATCCAGGGCTGGAAGAAAGGGTGAGGGATGGGTGAGTGCCACAGGAATGGCACTGCTGCTGGTGTAGGCAGGGGAACCCATGTTCATGCCATGGGGTAACTCCAGCATGGGACAGGAGAACTCTGACCCTGAGCTGGCTGGGGACAGTGGCTGTGTCCCACAGCCAGCAGCAGCTGGAGCAGAGCAAGCAGCGTGGCCTGTCTCTGTGTACAAGGGAGGTGACCTTGAGGGACAGCTCGATATGGCTGGCCCCAAACATCCAGCTCGGCTGTCCCAGGGATGAGGGTGAAAGTGGCCCTTCCAGCCAGCAGCAGGAAATTAGTTTAACGTGCGACTCTGTACTGGGGCGGGGAGATGCTGTGGTTGGGAGATACAGAAGGGAACGCTTTCATGTGGGAAGTGCAAGGAGAGGCGAGGGCAGAGGGTCTGCTCCCAGGCAGAGAGCAGAACACAGCCATTATCAGGCAGGGCTCTGCTGGCAGGAAGCGGCTTTTGACTCACAGGAAGCCGAATTCAGCTGGTATCAGCCCCTCGCGCGAGGGCCAGGGCAGTGTTTTATCTGCCATTGAACACAGCAGATGGGGAAGCAGTCGGCACTCCCTCCCATCCCACTCCAGCAGTCCCAGTCTGATGGTCCTCCAGCTTAACCCCCTTGGAAAAGGGATGCTTCCCTGCAGAGCCGTGAAGCGGGGTAGCTTCCTGGGCACCAGGAGAACTGCCAGTCTCACTGGAGAAGGCAGATACTGCCCTGCCAGCCAGTGGAAGGACAGAGCCAAGACCATCCACACTGCTGAGCCCAGAATGGGCAGTTTCCAGTTCCTCTGGCAGTGTCTACCCAGTCAGTCTGAAGAGGAGCTGGGAGCATGCAGGCTTTGGAGAGCTCAGGTTAAATACTCCCAGATTCTCCCAAACCCAAGTCCAAGCTGGGGAAGGGCTTGCAGGGTTGAGAAGTCCTGTGCATGAAGCCTGCTGTCATCCCTTGGTTCCCTGGGTTGGGAGTCTGGTTTCACTGGGGCAGTGGCAGCTCACCGGGGCTTGGGGTGGAGGTCACCACAGGCAGCACGGACTGGATCAGGTGGCAGCTGCTGGCCGTATTTCTGCTGCCCCACAGAAAACAGGGCTGTCTCATCAGAGCGGCAGTTTGGCTGTGAAAATCTCCCATTATGGCAGTTTTCACACCCAGGCCAGGCTGCTGAGGAATGGCCACAGGGGCTGGTAGAGACACGGCGGGTTGCTGGGAGCAGAGGGAGCTGGGTGGGTGGAGGAGGCTGGTCATGGAGATGTGTGGGTGCTGCTGCCAGGCTCCAAGGCAGGACTGGGCTGTGTAAGAATGATGGCAGGGCTGTGTGGGAACATGGCAGGTCCATGTGGGAGCATGGTAAGTCTGTGTGGGAGCATGACAGAGCTATGGGAGCCATGGCAGGACTGTGTGGGAACAAGGCAGGTCCGTGTGGGAGCATGGCAGGGCCCTAGGAGCATGGGAGGGCTGTGGGAGCTTGGCAGGTCTGTGTGGGAGCTCGGCAGGTCCTTGAGGGAGCCGGGGCAGGTCCATGTGGGAGCTTGGCAGGTCCTTGAGGGAGCCGGGGCAGGTCCGCGTGGGGGCCGGGGCAGGTCCGTGTGGGGCCGGGGCAGGTCCGTGAGGGAGCCGGGGCAGGTCCGTGTGGGGGCCGGGGCAGGTCCGTGTGGGGCCGGGGCAGGTCCGTGTGGGAGCCGGCAGGTCGCGTGGGAGCCGGGGCAGGTCCAGTGGGGTGGCGGTCTTGGGGAGCCGGGGAGGTCGGTGGAGCGGCTCCGCGTGCGGGGCGGTCGTGGGGGTGTGGCAGGAGCTCCGGCTCGGGATGCGCGGCTCCGGCCGGGAGGCGGTGTGGCAGGAACCCGCCCCGGACTCTGCCCCTGCCCCTGCCCGCCCGTCCCAGGCTCGGCGAGGTGCGGGGCCGGTCACAGCGGGCCCCGCCGCCGCGGTGCCTGCCCCGGGCCGGTCCGCGCCGGGCGGGGCCGGGGCAGCGGGCGCGGGGCGGCGGCGGCGGGCCCGGGGGAGAGTTCCGCCGGTTGCCGTGGTTACCCGCTACCCGCCGGCGGGCCCCAGCCCGGCCCGGGCGGGGGGGCTCGCCCGGCCCTGCCTCCCTCCCGCCGCGGCAGATGTCACCCCGCGCCGCCGCTCGGGCTGCCGGGCGCTCCCGTCCCCTCCCGCCGCACCGCCCCGTCCCGGGCGGGCGGGGGCCGAGCGTGCCCGGGGCGGCTGCAGAGAACAAAGGTGCCGGGGCTCGGCGCTGCCAGCGCCATGGCCGGTCCCCGGCCCCGGGAAGCGCCGCCCGGGCCGTGCCGCACCCGGGACAGCGCTGCCTGAAATGGCTGTCGCCGCCCGGGGCCGGGCACGGGAGGGCACCTCGGCCCGCAGAGGCGGCTCCCGGCGCTGACTCGCGTGTGCTGGAGGCGGCCGGGGTCGCGGGATGGAGCAGGGACGGAGGAGGAGCAGGGGCAGCGAGGCCCAGGAGGGTGGTCCTAGGGCAGGGGGGCCCGGGGGTACGGGTGCTCAGAGATGTGGAACTAGAGGAGGTGGGTAAGACAAAGGACACGGGGGACGAAAAAGACCTCATGTAGGAGAGGAGCTGAGAGGAGAGAGTGCTCACAGCTCTGGGAAGGTGGGGAGGATGAGAGGAAAGGGTGGGTGTGTGAAAACTGGGGCACAGTACACAGAGACAGGGAAGGGGAAAGGGGAGAGACAGACCAGTGCTGGGCAAATATAGGGGAAAGGAGGATGGCTGGAAGGTGGCAGAGGGACTCCAGCACCTGAAATGCCACCCAGTTCCAAGCACCTCTGTCAGGGCTGAGCTTTGCTCGTGAAATCTTTTACTCCTTGAGGGGGCAGATGACTTCTAATAAAACCCCAGGACAGGGTAAAAGCATCCTTTCTTTCCATTCTGCTTCCCAACTGAATTTTTATTGCTATTTAAACCTGAGGGGTTTTAAGCCTTTCTGAGATATTATGGGCTCTGACTCATGCCTTGAATACTGGTGAGCAATGCTGGGTGTGGAAGGAGGAACCCGAGGGGCGTGGGCCCCTCGGAGAGGTACTCTACAGCACACGTGTCCTCTTAAATCCTAGGTCAATATTTGGGTATATTGCCAGATATAAACCTCCCTAATCCTGGAGGCACTGACTTGATACAGCTTCTTATACCCAGTGGCTTTGTTACTGCTTGCATCTCACCTGCTTCCCAAAGCTAAATAATCATCACGGGGAGAGCAGTCACAAGGCTGAGGAGGGGATGGAGAGACACAAGGAGTCAGGGGAGGATCGCTGCAGGGAGTGGGATGCTGAGGAGGCAGCTCCGGCATCCAGCCGGGGTGGAGAGGAGAGTGCTGCTGGGTGTGCAGGGAGGCTGTAGCAATGCCCAGACCCTGAGGTTACCTTCACAGCATTCCTTCTGAAACCGGCGAGGAAACGGGGACTTGCTGGCCGTGCAGGAAGGAGGATATTAGCTGGCTGGAAACAGTGATTTGCATACAGGGTTGGTTACAGCCTTAATTTTGAGGGCTCTGCTTGTTAGTTCTGACTGTGCTTTTCCCCTGCTGCATTTTCCTTTGTCCTGTTTCTGTAATTATCCTCATTTCAACCCTGCTCTGAGGATTATTGGTCAGTAGGAAGCCTCCTAATGCCCGCTCCTCCTTGGCAGGGGAATACCCATGCCCTCGATTAAACTGAAACTCTCTGAACGGTGACAGAAGAAATTAGATCTATATTCCTCAAAGACACTCCCTGGGGCGAAGTTTCCCGACCCCCACCACGCAGCCCTGCCACCCTGCCCCTTGTGTTCGCTCTCAATATTCTCTTTGTTACAGCCACCTTCAGACCCGGCTTGGGGCTCCCCGGGGAGGGCAGAGGTGGCTTGTGTTGGAAAATCCTCGTGCCCGTGTCCGGGTGAGCTCAGCGACCGTCCCCCTGCAGCCCGTGCCCAGGACAGGCAGTCTCTGTTCCGAAATTGGGGTGAGGAGCCAACTCTAATAGGCAGAGCTGTACATTAAATGACTGCTCCTCTGAGATGTTGGGTAGCTTTAGCAGAAGGTGGGCCCACTAAGTGATTGATTTTTGAGAGGCCCTTCACTGGTGGCTTAAAGAACAGCATTTATTCAATCTATAGACTGTGTAAGATACACAGAGCCCAACCAAGGACAACACAAACGCAGGTTAGGAGACTGGGTGTTCCCTTTGCATGCAGACCCCTGCCAGACCCTGCCCACAGCTCCCTGCCAGCCTCTGCCTGCCCTCAGGGATGTGTGAATGCACGTGAAAAAGACAGTTTGCAGGTCATTTAGATGTGCAGGTTGCTGCTTAGCAGCCTGGTGGATACCCACTGGACAACATCCTGCATTCCTTTTGGAAAGCAGCCCTTAAAGGGATGTAATATATATACACATACATACATACATACATACATACATACATACATACATACATACATACATACATACATACATACATACATATATATATATATATATATATATATAAACATTTTTTTTTGTCTATGCAAAAATGGCATTTTTTCAAGGAGCAAGTTAAGCGACCTCCCAAAGCCTGGCCCTTTCTCAGTCCCCCCTGCCATTGCAGTAGCCACTGACCACCTCCCACTAGCCCTTCCTGCTCTGGTGCTTTGTGCCGAGTGCCGATAGCAGCTGCCGGGTCCCAGAGGCTGCCTCCCCTTCCCACGGCATACCCTGCCAGTGTGAGCTGACACCGTTGGTGCCAGTCAGCTCGGAGGAGCACTGCTCCCCACACTTCCCACTCCCATCAGTCTGTCACCACTGTCGTGTGGCAGAATTACTGCCTCCTGCTCTCCAGCACATCCGAACACACAAAGAGCTGTGCTGCTGCTGCCAGCGCTCAGCTGCTCTGCGTCTGTGAGAGGGAGGGAGCCTTGGAAAGGTCAGTGCAGGGAAGGAGGGGATGCTGGCTCCTTCCTTTAGGGGCTGTATCCTGGCATCGCAGTGAAACCTTGTCCTTCTGGCTGATCCATGTCCACGGGGACTGCAGCCAGTGAGAGTACCTCAAATCTCAGGGCTTCCCAGGATGGTTTAGCACCATGTGCAGGTCCAAAGAGCTTCCCCTGCCTGCTCCCCGCCTAGCGAAACCATCCCACATTACGGAAATTGAATTTCTTGAATTTCTTGATTTCTTGAATCAGTTGTCACTCCACTCTGGACTCTTCCCTTGTTTTTATTCCTGTCCCAATTTCATTGCCAGCTTTAGCAGCACAACAGCAGCAGCCGCCACTGCCCTGGCTTCAGCAGGATCCTCCCTGAAGCGATGTTTAATTTATCCCCCGCATCCCCCGTGCCCAAGGCAGCCCGAGGCGGGAGCACCGCCACTCTGCCCCCTCCAACCACATTAGCCCCGGGCCGATCTCGTCACCCCTGTCACCCATCGCTGACACTAACTCAACTTGCCTGCACTGTTGTAGGGGGCAGATGGACTGTCGGAGCCCGAGGGCATCTCTCTGAAACGCGTGGCTGTGGTGGAAGATTTCTTTGACATCATCTACTCGATGCATGTGGAAAGCTCCTCGGAGCCGGGCAAAGCACCCAAACATGCCGGGCAGAAGAAAACCTACCGAGCGGTGAGAGTCCCCCCGTGCCCCGGGCAGGGAGGGCACTGGAGCGGAGGGGCTGCGGGAGGGAGAGTCCCTCGGGAACGGGGATGACAGGGCAGGTAGAAGCAGAGCCACTGGCGGGAGGCAGAGGCGAGGCAGAGCCCAGTGTGCCTGTGCGGGGAGGCGTGAGGAAGGAGGGGTTTAAAGGCAGAGCAGCTGTGCTCGGGGACGGGAATCCAGGCTGCAGCGGCAGCACAGCGCGGCTGCTGGGAGAGGAGAGGGCAGGGGAATCATACAAAGACACTGTGCATGTCTGAAGGGAAAAAGAAGAGAAATCCTCAGTATTAGTGATGGACGAGGAAATGTTTATCCAGTCCCTGGCATGCTCTAGGTCATCTGTCTCCCTGTCTCACTCAGCCAGAGGGAAATGTTTCATGCGGGCCTTGAAGGTCAGGAGCAGCCAGAAAGCAGGACTGGGGCATGGCCGTGGCCTTCCCCTCCTCTCCAGCCCATCCTGGGTTTCCTCAGCTACAAAATGGAGGCAGGAACCAAGCTAAGTCTTGTGTTGGTTCTATGGATGCCAAGAACCAGCTCTATCCATCCTGAAACACCACTCTAGTTAGGTCAGGAATAATTTAGCTTGAAGTGTGCTTCTCCAGGGAGCTTGCTGTTTCTCCTGACTCTGCACAGCCCTTCGATGCAAACATTTAGGCTCTCCTTTTACAGGAAGAGCTGAATTTACTGTCCAAAACCAAGCTACTCCCTTGAATCCCATAGCCCTAAGGACCAGGTCGCTTAGAGACAGGAGTGGCTTGCTGGCAGCTCATCTCTCTGGTGTATACAGTGTCTCAGAGAGGTCTTTGCTGGCTGCCCTCTTCTCTGTGATGATGCCTGAGGTTCTGTGGAGCTCACTGTTGCCAGTCAGCACAGGGTTGGAGTCTGTCCTGCCTGCCTATGTCTGCTGTGGTGCTGGCAGTGCTGGTGAGGCAGCCCAGTGCCCTGCAGCCTCCCACATGTAGTGGGAGTCCCCAGGGAGCAGGGCTCTGCACACAGAGCTCATGGCATCGCTCCCTGCCCTGAGCACTCCAGTCCTGTCCCTGCGGCAGAGCATGGGGCTGGGGCCTGGGGCACACACTGACCCTCCCTGGCTGGGGGCAAGTGACCTTCCTATGGTCAAGGGGGGGCAGCCCCACCAGCATGACCACAAATTCAATTCAAAAACTTTCTGCTCATTTCCCCAGCAGACCACTCCAACCCTCCTCTAATTCCTTCAATTCATCTCTCTGGAGGACTAATCTGTGCCCTGCACAGCCCCAGGGGAGCAGGCTGGATCCGTCTGTTTTCCCAGGCCTGCTCACAGCAGTCAGAGAGCTTCATGCTCCACCCCTCATCTCCCTCTTGAGCTGAGATCATCACATTAGCTGCGTGTATCCCCTCCTGACCTGGCAGGACGCTGCTGGCTGGGCTGCCCAGCCTCTCTCCTGCCCTCACTCCTGCCCTTGCTCCCCGGAGTGCCTTTGTAGCCTGAGCTGGAAGGTGAAATGGTGCAGAGCACACGCCCCGCCTGGCACGGGTGGACAAAGGGACACTGGGTGGCCGGTTGGGAGGCTCCAGGGTCCCCTGCCTCCTTCTCCCTGCTCCCTTTCCCCACCACTTCTGATTAGAGACACTGGAGAGTTTGCCCTTGTCCATGACCTCCGGAGGGAGGCAATCAGAAAGGGAGTTTGGATGGGAGATAACTCATCAAGGAAGCTGTCTGCTCTGCAGAGCATCAAATCAGCTGAGAAATAACAACTGTATCACTAAAATTAGCTGAACATTTGCAGCAGAGACTGTGGGCTTCCTGGAGCAAAAGAGGCAGGGAGACGGCTGAGCCCGTCAGGCAGCACGCGGGGACAGTTCCCTGCCTGCGACACCTCGCCACGGCTGCCACCAGCAATTTCCAGGCCCCTCATTTCAGCAATTCTGCAGGAATCCCTTGTGCTTGTGCATCGATAAATATCACACAGAGGTGAAGACCGAGCTGGCATCCACTCAGCCACAACAGAGCTCGCTGGGGCTGCAGCTAAAGAGGAGGAGAATCCCATGAGGTCCAGGCACTGCAGCCTCCATTTGAGCGCTGGGACAAGGTCCCCGCCTGAACTTTCCACCCATCTGGCATTCTGTGTGTGTGAAAGCCCGGGCTCTGCTGCCGCGCAGTGGAGATGGATGCGGCTCCCTCCCACCGCAGAGTCGGGCACGGCGCTGCCTTAGCCATGATCCAGCAAAGCCTCTGCCCCTGCCCCGCTGCTCTGCTTCTACAACAGCACCCCCTCAGGGTAGAAAAACGCGTGGGATTCACCTATTTTTGTATTTAATGTGGTCTTTTAGAATTTAGGTATTATTTGTTAACTACAGAAGGTGGGAGGACGATGCCCAGCGGCCAGAGGAGGGGGATCAGGACATCCTGGGCCGTCCTCCCAGCTCTGCCCCATCACCGGCCCTCACTCACGAGGTGTCTGATTGCAGCCCCACTTCCCGTCCTGAGCCCCACTTCTGCCAGGCTCACAACCCCGAGGACTGGCACAAACAATTGAATTTCTGTCTGCTTTATGACCCCACTTGTAAGTGCTGTGACCTCTGTGGGGGTCACGGCCCCTGGTTTGGGAACCGATGTGCTCGGACAAGTCACTTAGACCAAACAAGATGGGTGATTAACCATAGGAATCAGCCCAAAGTAAGAGGTGGGCTCTCCACCTTTTAATGCCTTCCAATTAAGACCAGATGTCTTCCTGGATGATGTTTTAGGCAAACCACAGGCCACTGGGCTGCAGGAGAACCTGGGTGAAGTTTCATGACTTGTGCTACACAGGTCAGACTCCAAGATTTGATGGTCTTTTATGGTCTTAAAGAAGTCTACATTAAAATTGACTAATCCCTTCCCCAAATAACCTAGTCTTGATCTTTAGAAATACTGTAAAATTACTGCTGGCAGGAATTAATTGCAATAACAGGACTCTGGGATTGCCAGACACCTTCTGTGGATGCTTAGGTCTGGATCTAGTCTTTAACTTCAAGCATTCAGGTTTTAAATATTTATCCTTAGCTTTTCCTTATCTGTAAAATATATATCCCACAAAGCTTCAGGAGACTTAATTCATTACTGTTTGGAAAAATGTTTTCAATTCCCTAGATAAAATATGTCACGGAAGTGCAAAGTATTATTAACAGTAATTGATTGTCATTGTGGGAAAAAGTGACCTGCCCTTACAAAAGATTAATGGATTCTTCAGGTTACTGGTGTGATGGTAATTAACAATGCAAACAGAGCTGACGAGGCCTTCCTTTCGCATTTGATTCTTACACATTCATAGCTTTGCTCTTCCCAGACTCCAAGGAGTTTCTGGGAAGGTATGGGCACACAGGGATACCAAAGGTCTGTTCATTTGTGTCTCGGTCCCTCAGTGGCACACCAGTTACCCTCCCAAAGTGATCCCCCACCAACAGCTGCTCTGGAGGGAGGGATTTAGGGCTGGAGGGGACAATGCTACGAGTTCTCCTGTGCTCTTCATCCCGCTCTTCCTCTGCCAGGACATACAGCTCTCTGTTGTTTCCCCAGATTGCAGAGACTTATGCTTTCCTCCCGAGAGAGGCTGTGACCAGGTTCCTGATGAGTTGCACTGAGTGCCAGAAGAGGATGCATTTCAACTCCAACGGCCTGGAGCCCAAAGGTAAAGGCGAGTGACTTCTGCCAGCAGAGCTGACATTGCATTTTGCACCAGCAGAGTGCCACTGACAACTGCCAAGACTGCCCCACCCAGGAGATGCATCATAACCAAAGGGTTTTCCTAACCTGGGCTATTTTTCATCTTATAGCCAAGCTGAAGGAATTGCTTAAAGCTGCTTCTTACAGCTTAGGGAGCAAAAGCAGCCTGGCTTTCTTTCCAAGCTTCCCCAGTGCTGCCCAAAACATGGGTCAAAAATACCACAGGTATGGCTGCAGTCAACCCATGATCATGTGTGGGTGGAAACTTCAATGTCTAAAAAAAAATAACCTGAAGTTTTTCCCTAGAACTGGTAATTTTGTATTGAAAGACACAGAATATGTCTGAATAGCTGAAGTTTCTGATAAAGAAGCCGTTTACACTAATTAATGGATAAGGACCTGATCCTGAGTTAGATAATGGCAAGTGTTTTGGCAATCACAGTTACACTGTGCCTGTGTACACACACAATTACTGTGGCCACTGAGGTGGTTGACTCATAGTTCTTTTGTGGACAGGTCCAATCTGCAGCTCCCTAAGTCCAAGAGAGAGCAGGAGTGGGAAGCAGATGGGACCAGGTTCTCTTCCACAGTATCTGGTTAAATGTTTGTGTGGGTTTTCTTCTGAATTACACACTTGTTTTCATGATCAAGTGCAAATCATCAAAGCATCAAAGCGATGTTGGCTTCAGACATAAAAATTGCTTCTTTAAAAAAAAACTTAAGCAAACTGTAGGGAGCTGGTCTGTTTCAAAAGTGGCAAGGCAAACTGGCTCATTTGGCAGCTCTTATCAAGAAAGAAAGCAGAATTTAAGAAACAAAAGGCCCAACAATAGAGAATTTTTACTATTAAATGCTGATTGCCAACTGTTTACTGCTGGGAGCAGAGCTGTGGACATCCCAGAGGTTTTGTGTAAGTGGATTATGTGCCATCTATCCAAAGGTAGTGACTGAAATGCTTTGTACTCATTATATTTTTTAAAAATGTTCCCAAATAACTCCATGTGAATTCTATTAGTTAAAGCTCAATTACCACAGCACTTCCCACTCTGCCAGCTAAGGGCCTGATCCCTCTTTCCAATTGCATCGAGAAAAGTTTTGGCCTTTGGCCTTGCTGGGAGCAAACCTGACCTTGACACCGATTGCACTGTATCCATCATGGGTGGCGTTCCAGGCACTGCGGCTGCAGCAGCCAGCTCAGGGACAGGAGGGGTGGTGGGATGAGTCAGGCCAGCAGGGATGTCCCTTGTTGGCTTCACCCACACCAGGACACCTTCCCAAATGCCTAGCAGTAGCTGAGCTGCCAGTTCCAGAGCTTGAGATCCCGTTTCAGGAGGCAGCTGATGAAAAGGGTTGTTGTTCCTTCACAGATTCACAGACTGGTTGGGTTTGGAAGGAATTTTAAAGTCCATCTCATTCCAACCCTTGCCAAGGGCAGGGACACCTTCCAGTAGATCAGGTTGCTCAAAGCCCTGTTCAACCTGGCCTTCCTTCAGGGACTTCCACCCACCCACCCACCATCCTGCATTTCCTGTGCCTCTCCCAGCAGCACACACCCATCCCAGTGCAGAGGCAGCTCAGGGAACACCTGGTTCTGGATATCCTCACCAGTGTGGTCCTAGCTGTGGGAACCATGATCAGGGCTGACAGCCATGTCATGAACAAATTATCAGTTATTATTTTTATAAAGCTTCTCCCATTAGTAGTTCTCCTAAAAATAAATCAATCAGGAATACAAAGGATCCCACAAGTAATAAGTCCTACTTACCCACCAGGAATGAAAGGACAGAAGTGCTTCTCTACCTGAATAGCACCTAAATAGTGACTAAGTACATGTGAAAATGCATTGAGTAGATTAGATAAGGTTGCTTTTACTGGGGAAGGGTGTCTGATTTCACTAACACGTATTCAGGAATTTATCAGGAGCAAATCACCTGAAAGAAACACTGGAGTGCTAGAAGAATTACTGAGGTGTATGCACGTGCATACACACATACAAGCATAAACAGGCAAAGTTTAACTCAGTAAGATGACAAAATTTGAGTCATTCCATCTCTTTCTACTTCTCTTGCCTGTGAAACAAATCCGAACCCATTTAATTTGTGATCACAGAAATACCTAAACATATCTGACATCACACCCTGCAGGGCACCCACATCATTCATAAAAGCAAATTGTCTTGCTTGTGGGAAAGTTTGAATGTCACTGGACTTCACTGGGATCTCTTTACTGTGTTACTAAATTAGGAATAATTCTGGTGGACTGATACAAATGTGGAGCTAGAATCAGAACCATTTCTGCCTGTCCCATCTGTGTGTCCAACATGTGGGACATGTGATAGAGATAACTGAAAGATGAGCTAAAGGATTCCAGGAGCTTCCTCTTGTGACATAGGATGTGAGGGTTGTTCCCATGGAGCCCCCCAGGCCTTTTAAAACAAAGGTTTTCTTTCTTTTCCAGATAACATAGAAGAAGGAAAAAAAAAAAAAAAAAAAAAAAAAAAAAAAAAAAAAAAAAAAGAGGGTTTCATTTCTTGGTTTCTTGGGCTCAAACCCTTATGTGGTGCAGTTGCACAAATGCACAGTAAATTTGTGGCCTCTAATGGGATTGTTCCAAATTTACATCGGGATGGTTTCAGGCCGAATCTAAGCACTATAAGATCACTTACCCCCTCTTCATCCCCATCTGAAGTTGCTGAACTGCTGCTGTTTAGCTTCATTCATCTCTGCAGCGCTGAGCAGTGGAGTGGGGAGTGGCAGGAGAGCAACTTACCATCCTCAGAGATCTGAAACACTCACCTCATCCATGACTCTGCTTCAGGGGAGAGCAGCTCTCTCTCCGAGTTACTCTTAGCAAATGCTTTCCTGAACTCTTAGGGACTCAACCAGCTGGGGAAGGTGGCAGGTTTTGTTGCTGTGAAAAGCCCCCCTTGCACTGGGATTTTAGCTTCTTTTCATCACAGTGCAGCATCCGTGCACCGCAGAACAAGGGTTTATTTTGGGTGTTTAATACATAGAAGTGCTCCTAATCTGTAGGTCAAAGATTCACTGAGAGTGCTCACATACAGCCATGGGTAAAGATGGAAGAATCTGTTTACAAGGTTCCTAAAATCTTTGGACCTTCATATTTGGGCAAGTTGGTGGCTTGAATGGCACTAGCCACCCTTTTCTACACCTACAGGCAGGAATGCTCCATCTGCCCAGGAATGGACTCAATGAACCTGAGAAAGAAGCACTGTATTTCCATGGACCCAGTCAATGTCTTGATAGAGAATATTTGCAAAGACCTTTGTGATGTTTAAGTCAATTACAGGCAGTTTTGGGGTCAGGTAATTTCTTAATCAGATATGATAGATGTGGTGTTTCCAGAGGTGTGGAGTGTTTTCAGGTCTGCTGAGTTTCAACAGGATGTTTTTAAACTCAGCATTTCTGAGAAGCAGGCCCATTAGGATTGGGTTGATGGCTTTTCTGAGATGCTGTAAAACATTTTGTGAAGGCTCTTTTTCAAGGGACTCTGTCACATGCCTATGAAGCCAGTGGCCCCAGAAAATGGAAGCCAGCCAGGGAGATTCAGACAGAATCAGGAATGGACACCTCCCACCATCAGTTCACCTTCTGCTCCTGGGAATCCTTCTTCCCTCATGGCTGCTTAAGCTCCCTGTCCAATGGATACCACACATCCCTTCAGCATGTGCTGGAAGGCTGGATTAATTCTCCAAACTTGCATCTGCCTGTGCTGAGGGCAAAGAAATCTTGCTTCTAGCCATCAGCCATCTCTGTGGACAATGGCAGCTTTCGTCCTGGACAAACCCACAGCAAATTCAGTGTTAGAACAGATAATTCCAGCAGCCTTCATGCTCTGTGTCCTGCAGGATCTGCAGTGGTGGTGGCAGAGCAGAAAAATCTTTGAGAATTCAGAGAAATCACTGAGAATTTGCTTTGTGGAGACTCGGCCTGGCCAGACAGAGTGATTTGCAGGAGCATACAAACCTGAGCCATCTCTAGAGCTCAATGTGATGCAGCTAGAGGAATCAACAGGAACAATTTAAATTAAAGATCTCTAAAATTAAGTTTATGTTTTAATGAGGACGTTAAAAATAATCTTCATCACCAGATAGAGATACTTAATATGTTGCCTTAATGTTAACTCCTACCTGAGGGAATCCCAGCAAAATTGGCAAGACTTTGTAATGCTGAAGCAAGCTGCAAATAGATCCTTGTTCATCACCCCCTGCATAAATCCCATGTGCATGGAAGCACTTCTAAGGCTTCAGCAAGACTCACTTTCTTCCTCAAATTTGGGGGACACTGAAAAATTATACATTATGTGTAGTTTTTTTTCACAGGTGACAGCAATCCTTGTTTTCTTTTTTTTTTTTTTTTTTTTCTTTTCCCCAAGACAACATCTGTTCTGTAATTATGTTCTTGGTGGGGTCATGTTCTTAGAAGAACCTTCTCTCAGCGGGTGGTGGTTCTTTGAAGTTCTCCTGAATACCCCTGAGTAACAGTTACATGAACACAGGTTCCTCATCTAAATAAAGCTTTTCCTCTGTTCTTCAGAGAGCGAGCCACCTTCCTCCTTGGTTTCTGGGATCATTGATACAACATGCCCCTCACCTCAACTTACCTGAAGCAGATGAAGCTGCGGGTGATGAATTCACAGGAGCAGGTGAGTGATGTGCCAGGCTCTGCCTGTGCCGAGGGGCTGAACAGAGCACATTGATTGATTCTGGGAGGAGGCTTTGGGCAATGGCTGGTTTGTCTGAGCTGCTCTGACCAAGTGCTGGTGCATGGAAGTTGGGAGAAGCACATCCTGGGATCTCCTGGCTCAGAGGAAGCTGGGCTGTTTCAGAGTTGTGCCAGTGGAGAGAGGCAGAGATGGGGTTGATTAAGTTATCGCTTCTAACAGTCTGCTTGTTCTTTAGACATACGGTTCTTCTAAGAAGTTGTTTTAAAAATAAATATGGCAAGTAGTAATTTATTTATCTCCCACTAATGTCTGGGAGCTTTAGCAGATGGGGTCTGAAGCCCAGACCTGGCTTTGGTTGCTCTGGGGCTCTCTTAAACTGCTCAGCAACTTGAGAGGGTTCAGCTGCAGCCGCTCCGCTCCCACATCAAAGTGGGACACGACTCCGTTGTTTGGTGACAGTGTTAAGCCACTGGGTTTTGCTTTGGGGATGTATGGGGCACCCTGCCACAGGATTATACCCAGCCCGTGCAATTTTCTGAAGTTCTGCAGCTGCAGAATTAGCTATGGGAACCTCTGTGCACCATGGAAACAGTCTATAAAAAGAAAAGTATGTTTTACTTGCTCCCCACAATCTGCACTGGAAGCCAGTGCTGGATTTTCTTTCCAGCACACTGAAACCTGAACCTGATTTCACACATTGCTGCCAGTGGCAAGATGTGACAGCGTTTGCATGGTGCTGTGGTGGAAAACATTGCTGGAAGCCTGAGCACCCGATGGGAGCTTTTATCCAGCAGCTTCCTAAAGGGATGTGAGTTAGAGCATCACTGCCAGGGTGTAAAGTGCCAAGTGTGGATTTGCTGGAGGGATATTGACCTCCTCCATCACTTGTGTTGTGAAGGAGGACAAAATGGCATCTGGTGGGGAGCACTTCTGTGTCTCAGAGCTTTTTCTTTGCGCTTGTTTGACACTTGAGTGAGTTTCAGAATTTGTTTCAGGTTTTGAAGGGTGAAAGGTTGATGTGCCAGGTTTTGTGCTCATGATGGGTCAGGCAGTAGAACTGTGAACAATCTGGGGGGCAGCTGGGCTGAACTGGATTGGGCTGAACTGGGCTGTGGATATGGAGCGGATGGATATTCCCCTTTGTGCCATCTGATTGCAACTTTGGGACCACTTCTGGATAAATAGGCCTGCATGTTCCAAGCACCTTTGGGTTGTGCATTGTTTGCTGGGTTTGGGTGCAGCTCCTGGCAGTGGCATTGGTGTGGCAGACACTGCAATCCTGTTCTTCACCAAGGTCAGGGACTCAGGGGCCATGAAAGCTGGCTGTGCTTTTCTGCATTTGAGGTGTTTGTTTCAAGTTAAGTTTGGGGCATACAGAGGACTGAGTGGTTTGACTTGTCCCCATTTATGCATTTTCAACCAGTTCCTCTTGGCTCTGAAGCTGCTTAAGGGAAGTGTGCTACAAAGCTTCATTAAACTCCTGTACCCAGCTCATACAGGTAGCAAACTGGCCTTGCAGTTTGATCTTACTCCCAGGATAGCAAACCACCCAGAAGTTGGGAAGCTTCAGTAGAGGATCTTGATTTTTTGAGCTGCCTGCTTAGGGATGCTTGTTTTGAGAACTTTGGTTGGTAATTTGGAGTTTATTCCCTGAATTTTGATGCAGCAGTTTGCACTGGAACTGTCACTAGATGGATATAACGTGCTGCTAACATGAATACTACTGAAGCTTGCAGGGATTGGAATAGAAGCGTTTGTCATGTGGGAACAAAAAGGGACCAGCTGAGGCAACCAGCAGTTGTTGGTTTAGATCATAAATCAAATGGTTTGATGTTATTCCCTGCCTCTAAAGTTTTCCTTCTCTTGTGCTCCTGTTGTTACACTGCAGCGCAGCTTTCGAAGCTTTTCAAGCCATAGCAGCCAAAGGAAAAACCTGATTGGAAGAAGTAAAATTTGCGGTTCACTGTGTTACTGAAACTCATTCCTGAGAGCAAAGTAAAAAAAAAAGATCAGTCCTATTGCTCAGACTTCTGAAGCATTGAAGTTTTCCATCATGACAAAAGTCTGGAGAGGATTCAGGTGGTTGGTCCCGCTGGGGAAAATCCAGCAGGATTTGTGTGCAGTGCCTTCTGACATGGGACATTCCCCAGCTTCCCCTGGGGAATCAAAAGAATTATTTAGGTTGAAAAGATCTTCAGGGTCATTGAGTCCAACCATTCCCCCAGCACTGCCAAGCCCACCAGTAAACCATATCCCCAAGTGCCACATCAGCATGGCTTAAATCCCTCCAGAGATGGTAGGCAGCCTGTTCCAGGGCTGGAGAACCCCTTTGGTGAAGATATTTTTTCTCAATACCCAACCTAAACCTCCCCTGGTGCAATTTGAGTGAAAACTAGTGCCACACTCCTGAGGCAGCTGTGGCTGGACCTGGAGCTGCTGATGCTGAGGCTGCATGAAGAAAATGTGTGTAATAATGCCAATAACAGGGGTCAGTTCCCTCCACAGGCATTCCCTTGCTGATTTTCTTCTTCATACTTTGCACTGGAAAGAAAAGAGTGCCATCCTTTTTTCCTGGAAGAACCTGGCAGTCTTTGTGGAGCATGGTCCATGGAACACAGGCTGTGTGACACAGGCTGCTGCTCTCCCTTCCCCAGGGTTAGGGTTGCATAGTTCAGGTGTTGCAGCTTTTGGAGTTCCAGGTGTTTGCCAACTGAAAGAGCCCTCTAAAGACAGTAGAAATAATTCTGACTTTTACGCAAATGCAAAACAGGCAGCAAATACAACCTGCTTTTAAATTTGCATTACGCAGACATCCCCTGCAAGGGTTTTATCTCTCAGCATATCCAGGCTGCTCTTGCTGAGCACAGCCATTGTGCTACTTTGCTGCCTTCCTCTCACTAACATTTGATGGTGTTAATAGAAATAAATTAAGCAATGGACTTGTGTTTCCCTTGGCTTTGACCAAAAGCAATTATTTGTATGCAGCAGCACCAGGAGAAACTCTCTTCACTTGGGGTAACAATGAGTGAATTTATGCCAAAGTGGCCTTTTAACTTCATTATTCAGGGAAAAAAAAAAGTGCGTGTAAGTGTAATCTATTAGTGCTGCTAAGCACATCAGTATTAGGGCACCACTGTCTCCAGAAGGAAGCACAGCCAGAAGAACCTTAAAGAAAGCATTTTTATCCCTGCTTAGGGACAAAAAACTGTCAGAAGAGAAGCTCTTTACATGTTTTTTTACAAAATGGAGAGTTCCCACAGAATATATTTCTATATAATTTTTGGAGAGGGACAGTGGAAAACAGCAGAGACACGTGTTGCTTATACTGGGTTCATTAGGACGTGCAGGTTCTTCTGGGGTGGGAATCTTCCTTTATCCCCATTTTTCTACCAGTTCTCACATGTGTGAAAAATCAGGCCCCTTACCCTTTCCAGAGTGCTGAATTAGCCCCATTTTGTGGTATCTACCAAGGCATTAAAGCATCCCTGGACTGCTGACCTTCCCAATCTAGCAGCAAAAAGGAATGAATAGAAGCTATTTGATATTTATCTATAATGATCCTTCCACCTCATTTTCAAATGCTAAATATTAGCATTTTTAAATGATTGGTTATTCTATTGCAGTAATTTTTCAGACAATCTTTTCTGTGTTACTCAACCTTAGCCTTGGATTTATTTTTTATGCCACTGTCAGGCAGGGTTTCCTCTGGTGATGGGAGGAATAGAAAGATTTTAAGAGGACAAATCCCAGCACTGAAATGCCAGGCTCTTTCTCTCTGCTCCAGAGTTGTTGCTGCTACCTTGGCAGAAACAGTCCAGGGCTGAGTAACCAGGTTTAAATGATACAGAAACGTTTTCAGAGATTGCTTTAGTTGCTGCTGGCAGAAGGTCACGCAATCAGTGAATGGCAGGAGCTGCTCTTGGATGGGAAATAAGAAGAGTGTTTTTCTTGTTGCTATGGCTTTGCTGCACTGACTTGTAAGTGTTTGAGAGGGACAGAGCCTTGTCCTGCACCATCACACATCCCATCCATCCCGTAATTTCCCTGTAAGCCTGGAGAGTGTGACAGTGCGTGGATGTGAGGTGGTTTTCAGAGCACTATTTCAAGCAATGTTTTAGCTCAGACAGCTAGATAATCCTGGAAGGGGGGGTGCAGGGACTTAAATCCCACCGATGGACATGAGTTGGTCTTGTCTGATGCTGGTGAGGATCAAGTTTCTGCAGGATTTCAAAGCTTACAGAACCTTATGACCAGAGGTTGGTTGGCAATGTCAATTCCTCCTCCTTTTTCCCTGGTCTACCCATTACTGTGCTTGCTCACTTCAGCGTCTCAGAGGCTCTGAGAGCAGTTAAGAGGCATCTTTCCTTGGCAGCTCACTTGCTTCCTTATGCTTTGGAGCCATCTCCAGCCAGTCCTGGGGGTGCAGAAGGTAGGGAGGGGAGCCTGCAGCCTCAGAAGAGGGCACACTGGGTTTTTATTTTCAATCTGCAAGTTCAGTAGTGAGAATTGCAGATGTCTCATTCCACATAGTCCAGAGACCAGGAGTAAATTTGGCAGAGCTGGCAGCTGCTGGGCAAGCCCTGGGACCTGGATTTCATGAAGGCATCCTGAAGAAACGCCGTGTGTGTTCACAGAGGTGAGGCAGGCAGAAGCAGGCAGTACTTGAAAGGAAGTGGGATGATGCGTTTGCATCACATGAGGATGATAAGGTACTTCCCAGTCCATTAAAGAGGGTGTTAAACATCTCCGGGAATAAATACCTCCAGATCAACTTGACTTGAGCTCTAGATAGCTCTCATTCGTGAGGCATTGTCTTGGTTTGGGAAGATCTTTGTTTCCTGCTGCTAATTTTTAAGCCGTTTTTGAGCACTATAGAAATTCCCTAAAGGCACCCTTAGGCACAGAAAGGACCACTGGCCGTAGGCACAGGGAGACACCGAGCTCGAAACAGATTTCCTCGCTGCTCGGCGGGCTCGGCTGCACAGCCCTCTAGTGGGGACAGAGCCGCTGCCGCCGGGAGCCGGCTTTCCGTGGGAAACTTCGGATCTGCTTTTAACGACAGTTAGTCCAGGCAAAGCCAGCTCCAGCTGTCACACCAGTGTTCTTTACTGGCAAAGATGCTTTAGCAAAACTTTCATCTTTGGCCTAACGGCTCATGAGATGCAGGAGGTCAGATGACCGATCCATTTAGCCTGGTTTCACCCCGGTGTGAATGGGTGGCTTTCAGTGAAGGGCAACTCATTTTTCTTACTGGGAATTAACTCTGGCATTCCCAGCTAGTAAAAACTCGTGAGCTTTTATTTCCCGCTGTGTGGATCTGTCAGTGCTTTCCCCAGTGTTCCAGGTGAGCTCTGTTTGTTCAGCATGACGTGTGCTGCGAGCAAACAGTGTGAGACCGACATGGGCTGGCTGGGGTCGGTCCTGCCACCGTAGCTCTTACCTTCCAGTGAGAAGTGATGCCAGGACTCTGACTCTTTGCTGTTTTGGGGCTAATCATGCTATTTTCTATAAGAAAGAAGGTGGCATTGCCTGTTTCTGGTGGTGCTGGGGACAGTTCATCCCCCTGAACTACTCAGGTGTATTTAGTTGCTGCATGTGACAGCTCCAGTCTGTTCTCATGCGCCCGTGGTCCCTTCCCCACTCTCTCTTCACTCCCCTTTGGTGTTGTGCTGCTCAGCTTATGTCCTGGAGAAGTGGCTGGGGGATGTCTAGAAGTTTCTCTGGCTCTTGGTGGAGCTGTGGTTGTCTTGCAGATCCACCCATGGGAAATTGGGACTGATCACTGTCCACCACACACACCTATCCTGGTGCCTGTTATCTGGTCTCAGAAGTCTGCTACAGCCAAGCTGCATGAGTTTGTGTCAGGGAACACGAAATAAGCAGGGCCAGAAGCCACACTACCTCTCTTTAATTCCTGGTTTCAGTACATTCCTTGTGTAGTAAGGAGAGCTGCTGCCCTTGTTTGTTAACCAGCATCTAAGGCAGCTGTTCCCAGTAAAACTGGAAACAAGGTTTTGGTTCAGGGCCTGTAAAGTGGGGCTAGTAAGTATTTTCAGGGGAAAAAGTAAAGGTGTCAACCTCAGAATGATGAAAACACTATTGCAACATCCATGGAGTAGCCTTATGGATCCAGTTGGATCTGTCCTGTTCCTGTGGAAAGCTGTGCATGGTGGGCTGTTCTGCATCATCTCAAAGCCCAGGTGCTTATGTGCTGTACATTGACTTTGATCAAGTCACACAAATGGCTGTTTCTTAATTGCCTTCTCCCTTTAAAAAGGGGATAATACCTTAGAGAGACTTCTGAGGTCTTGCTCACTAATAAAGCTCTTCAAGAGCTTGGATAGCAACTACTTTGAGAGTGCAAACTGTTATTAATGATTTCCGTTATTACAGAAGATGAAGCTGTGTGGTTCAGCTTTTTAACCTTGAATTGTGTGCTTGCTTTTGTTTCCGCTGCTGTTCAACCTGCAGGTTTATACCTTGTCTGCTTGCACACACCCCTCAGACCCACACCAGGAGTTGTGTGTGCACAGGAAGAGCTGAGAAATCAGTTTTACTCACAAGGATGGATTCTGAATCATGTGGAATGCTTGAGAATGACCAAAAATGGGTTGTGTGGGGGTTCTGTTTATGGTTACTCAATTCTGATTTGGGGGGGCCAAGAGATAGGCTGTGAAGGTTTGTCCTCACTATATAGAGTAGTGAAGACATCACTACTGGGGCTGTGGATGTGGGCAGTGGAAAGGAATGTTAGGGGATATTTGACTGTCAGGGACCTGTCCCTTCAAACACCCATTCCTTGTACTCCAGAACAAGAAAATTCTGTCCACAGAAACAACTCCTTTCCTGCTCTGGTATTTGGCAGTGACTGGTGTACCCTATAAGTAAGGAGCTGTATTTCCTTTCCTTCTCTTGGTCCTGACTCCTGGGAGAAAAAAACTCTTTTATTCATGCCCATGCCAGATGCTAACTACTTCTAAGGAAGAAGTGATTAGGATGAAGTGGGAATACAGCCCTCAGCCCACAAGGAACCTGGTCTGTAATGAAGTTTCCCAAATTTTTACCCTCCTTTTTTTTTTTTTTTTTTCCCCTTGACTCTACTCTGGATGGCAGATAAGGTACAGAGTGGATAAAAGCTGTGTCTGCCCCTCATGCCATGCCCTCCTTCAGTCCCTCCTGCCTGCTCCTTCCTGGCCTCGCCCCCGAGAAAATTACATTTCACTGCTTATTCCTCAGCAGGGTTTGATGGTCACGGAGGACCCAATGCAGGAGGTCCCGTTTGTTATTTAACCTACTTTTCAGAGGCACAGGAACATCAAGTGACTCGCACAAGGTCGTCCATGAGTCAGTGACTCCTCTAGCGTGATGGCCAGAGCCTGCAGTCCCTGCTCCCACCACTAGATCCCTGTGCCCACAATCCACAGCACCACAACCATTCAATTAAGCTCCTGCAGCGCCTTAAATGTCGTGTATTCCTGGGTTTGACAGCAGTCCTGGTATTCTTGTGGAGCCGTGCCTTAGGAAATGACAACAGATGAGGTCAGGTCATCGTTAGCAATGCCCTTGGACACTGCCTGGTGCTCGGGCAGGCTCTGTGGTGTGGATGCTGTCACAGCTGGGACATGGCTCTTCCCAGGACCTGCAGCTTGGCTCTAGTGGCATCCTGCAGGACCCTGGAGTCGGACAGGGAGCCCCAGGCTCTCTGCATGGGCAGATCTGTGTCCATGTGAGGGGGCTGGCAGGTACCAGAGGTAATGAACACATTGTGAAGAGAGAGGGAAGGAAGTGACTTATAAATAATATATTTGATGTATATTATATATATGATACAGTTACAGCAGCACTGGTTTGTTAGGGTGTGTGTTTTTTTAATGTGTAATCTCATAAGGCACTTACCCCTGTCCCTAACAACTCGATAAATTATTATTACCAATCCTATATCTAATTGCCAGTTATTTCCCCCTAGACAATTTGAATCCGAAAAATACCCACTAGAAAGGCGCTTGGTGGGCTGTTTCCAAGAGCTTCCGTGGCTGTTTCTGGAGGTAGCCCCTCTTCCGCTGGGGAGCCCCACTTCTGCCAGCCTCGTGACCCTGTGTGCTGGCACAAACAATTGCATTTCTGTCGGGCTCATGACCCCACTTGTAACGGCGGTGACCCCCCTTGGGGTCAGGACCCCTCTCCTGCGCAGGGAACAGCTCCTGCCCAGCAGCTCTTACTGAATGGCTCTTCCTCCCTCACTCCCTGCGTGGACCCGGCTGTTCCACACTAAGTTTGCCAATGTGAAATTTAGGTTAATCCATTTCCAAAGTGGATTAAGCTAACCCACACAAAGGCACTTAGTATAAAATAAGTGTCCACATGGTGAGGCAGCATGGAATAGTGACTCTGCTTCAAACTCACATCTTGGCCAGTTTGTGTCCTCTGCAAGCTCACCAAACAGAGGGGCAGGCACTTCAAGTCCCAGGGGATGTGCTCTCCGAATGGCTTTAAGCTGGTCTAGCTTGAAGCCAAAAGGAAGTGCAAGGAGTAAACAAAGCCCAGCAATGGGAAGGGGTTAAAGCCCGCTCCGCTGAGGTTCTCGGCAAGGCTCCTGTTCACCTTAAATGGTCAGGATTTTATTTTAGCTTTAGGGAGGAGCAGGAGTCATGGAGCTGGGAGTGCAGAGAAGGCCCTGTGGCTGGGGGCTCACAGCCCGCTGCCCTCCCCGCCATCCACTTCCTGCGGAAGGCCCCCAGGGCTCCCGCTCTTGCCTTTCAGCCTCTGGCTCCATGATCGGCCTGGAGGAGATGGAAATGTAGTACTGAATGATGCCCATTTTCACCTCTGGCCTCAGATCTTCCTGAACCACCCTCTTCCCTTGCTGCTTCCCTGGCAGTGAGGTGGTTAACGCTGGAATAGATAACATCATAACTGGACATCCGCACTAAGAAGCCATAAACCCAAACCTGGCAGTTCCCATCCTGGCTCTGGCACCGTTTCTGGTACCAGCCTATTGCAGGCTCCACACTGAACTGCTACACTTGGTTTATTTCCTAAACCATTTTCTTTGTAACCATTAAATAGTGAAACATGAGGTGGGCTGGGGAGGGGGATGCTGCAATACTGGCACCCATCGCTGTGATGGGGATCACCGTCCCATCATGGTGATCCCAAACTAAGACAGTTGTTGACCCACTGCCCTCAGCGCCCAGCCTGGGAGCAGGTACCAGGCTGGGGGGATGCCGGGACCCCCAGCGCTGCCCTGCCAGAGCTGGAACCCAGCATCCCCATCCTCCCGGGGATCTGGCAGCCAGTGCCCTGCCCAGAGCTGTGCTGGGCAAGCTGCTGGTTTCCCAACAGCCCTGCTCCAGCGTTCAGAGGCTGCGGCGGTGGGTGATGGTGCTGCCGGCAGCGCGGGGTCCTTCTGCTCCCGCGGAGCGAAGGAGAATCATCGGGAACAAAAGGATTCGGCACCGCGGCACCCACCGCGCGGGGAAGGGGCTGTGGGACCCACCGCGCCCGGGGCTCGCTGCAGGGGCCCCGCACTTGCACCCGCGCACGGGCAGACCCCAGGGATGGAGCTCCCGGAGCCGCACCGAGCCGGGCGGGCAGAGGGTCCCCGGGCCGGGCCGTGACGGGCGGCAGCCCCCGGTGCTGCTCTGAGAGGAGGGTCCCCGGATCGGCTGCAGCCCCCAGGGCCGTGCGGAGCGGAGGATGCCCGGGCGGGTAGCGGCCCTCCCGGCCGATCCGAACCGATCCGTACCGTGCCCCGGCCACGCATTCTCGCGCTCTCCAGCAGGCGCCCGGCCCTGGACATTGTCTCCTCCCGGGGAAGGGCCCTCCCGGCCCTCCACAATGTGCTCTTCCAGGCGCGGCTCCGCGCCCCCCGCCGCGCCCGGCCCGGTGCGCCCGCCCCCCGCGGCCCCGCTCCCCTTCCCCCGCCGCCCCCGCCCCCTCCGCCCGCGGCCGGGCCCCGCTCGCCCCCCTCCGCCTCCCCGGCCCCCCCCCGGGAGCCGGGAGTGACGCGCTCCGCAGCGCCGGCCCCTCTCCCCGGGCAGCAGCTGGCTGTCAGCCTCTCCGGAGCGCCGCCAGCCCGGGCCCCCTCCCTCCGTCCCTCCGTCCCTCCGCCCCGCGCTCCCCGCCGCGCCGCCGGGCTGGCGCAGGCCGGCAGGCCCCGGGCTCCGCTCCAGGTAGGCTCCCGCCCGCGGGGGGCTCCGGTACCGGCCCCGGGGCGGCGGGGGGATGCGCGGGGGCTCCACGCGGCCGCGGGGCCGGGGAGGAAGGGGGGGGGCCACCGGCGGGCGGGGCGGGGCGGGGCGGGGGGGGGCGGTGGCCGCGGGGCCCGGCCCCAACTCCGGGGGGAGCGGCCGCCCCGCGGCCCCGGGAAGTTGCGGGTCGCCCGCCCGGCTGCCCGGCGGCGGGGGGGGGAGGGCGGTGCGTCCTTCCCCGCGCCCGGCGCGGCTCCCCCGCGCCCGGAAGAGCACAAAAGCGCCGAAGAAAGTGGGAGGAGGAGGCGGCGGCGGGAGTACTCCGTCCCCGGCTATCCCCGGGCACCGGCTCCAGCCATCCCCGGGCACCGGCCCCGCGCCGCCATCACCACCATCCCCGGCCCCGGGAGGGGATTGTGCTGGAAATAGCCGCCTCCCTGGAGGTAAAGCCCTACTTACGTGTCAATCCTCGCCGCACGCTGAGCCCCGCACACTCGCGGGCAGGGCTCCATCGCGGGTGTATCTATTTACCTGCGGGCGGGGGTAGGACGGGGACCGGGACTCTCGCCCGGCGCCTCGCACCTCGCTACCGCGGGGACACACACGTGGGAACCGCGTCCCACCGGGGTCCCGTGGCCGTCGGGGAGGGTGGGGACACGGGGACCCCCAGCCGCTCAGCCCACAGCTCTGCTCCTCTTGGCCACCGCCTCCAAAACCGGGTCCGTCCCCCCCCCCCGACACTCTCTTCCCGGTGCTGGGGGAAGAGCAAAGTGCCCTTTCACACCGCGCCGTATCAGGCAACGTCCCCACCTCGCATGGAAAAGCAAACGCCTGTGAGCAAGTTCAGGTGCGGGGGAGGCAGGAGCGGGGCTCCGGGGTGGTGGTGGGAGTCGTGCAGCCCGGTCCCCCCTGCCCCGCGTTCAGCACCTCCCTGCTGAACAGCAGGAACGGGGCAGCGGCTCCGGGAAGGGGCTGCGGGGCCGCCCCCCGCCCTGGCAGCTCCCCGCGCCTCGGGGCTGTGGGAATGCTCGAGGGGTTCCCAGAAGAAGAGCTCTTAGAGAAGGGGGGAGGGGGAGAAGGGAATGAGCTTCCCTTCCTCTTCCATTTGCCGCTTGCCGTTAAAATTAACTGTTTTGCCTATTTTCGGGAACTAAGAAATTACTCGGGTTTTGCCGGGTCCCGTAGATATCGGCAGAAATCGCGGTAAATAAGGACGTAAGTGACCTGACAAAGAGCGCCGGGGATGTTCTCTTTGGTGTGGGAATTGTACACACGAGTAGGCAGCGCAGTCACAGCTCACCGCCGCCACAGCCCGCGTACACCCGTGTGCTGTGAGGCTTCTCGGGTCTTTGAAGCTATGACCGCCACAGTATTTGTGGCTGCAGTACCAATCTTTGACCCGGAGTGTTTTATCTTCCATTAGTAAGCCTTTCTCTGCACTGAACTGGTTAAGTTAGGGTCAAATCTGGTTCAATACCTTCTTGGCATGCTCAGAGGGCTGGGTTTAAACAGTGGCTGAGACGGAGATGAGGCTGCCTTCCTGAGAGCTCGTCACGGCGTGAGGAGCTCTGTCCTGGCCAGGTTTGGCAGGTCTGGGGTCTGCCTGTGCCGGGCAGGTCGTGCACGGCACCGGCGTGGCCGTGGAGCAGCTCTGGGGGCTGGCAGTCACGCGTTGCCTTTTGTTGATTCTAAAAACACGGCTGGTTCTGGTGGGAAGCTGAGCGTGGCTGTGTGCTGGGGAGGTTGCACGGCACACAGCCTCGGTTCCTGCTCCGCCGAAGGAAATCCCATCGGGATAGTAGGCTGTGGCGTGAAAGGACATGTTTTAAAATAAAAGGACTTAAAAAGAGAAAATAAACCGTCCTGAGACTCGGAGCTTGGAATATTAAACGTGAGGCACAGCATGTAAATGACTGGAGAGAGATTGCAAGACAGTCCCTGAGAAACTGAGCCTGGCTGTAAAATAAGCAGGTTACTGATAGTCTTGCATATATTTACGAGGTTATAAGAGTAGCTTTCCCCCTGCCCTGCTCCAGCCTGTGCTGTGGGATGTTGTTCTCCAGGAGAAAGAGCTTTGGTGAAGAAACATTGTCTAGCAATTACAGCCTTGCAGTCCAGAGGGCTTGATTAGGTTCCTGGATCTGCCAGCAACTCGCTGTGTTCTTGGACCAGCCAAGGTGGCTGTCAGTACCCGGGGTTTCCAGCTTTATAATACGAGGAGTAGTTTTCTAACTCGCAGAGAAGTTGGGAAGCTCAGCGGATGCTTGCAGGCACAGTGCTTGAAGATCGTGAATGGAAAGTGGGACAAAAATGTGGAGTGTGATCCCTGCACATGTGAGTGTCTGCCTCTGCTGGGTAGAAAATATTGGCTGTGAATGTCTGTAGAGCAGCTGTGAATGTTGGACTGTAGATAAGGAGAGAAGCAAGGATTTTGTTTTCCAAACCCTGAGTGGTGCCGGGAGTCCTGTTCCGATGTTTGGGTGTGCCCTGTGAGTGCAGCAGCAGGATCCGACTTCCCCTTGCAGAGTGGAGCTCTGCTGCCTGACCCTTGATCGCTCAGTCCCTTGAACACTGGAAACAAAGCGATGGGACTTTACTGCGGGGTGAGGAGATCTCTCCGGAGAGCTGGGAAAGCAGGAAGGAGGAGGGCAGCAGCAGCAGTGCTGGGGTTCAGGGTTTGTCTCTGGGCTGGCTGCTTGGGGCACCACTGGCACTTCCATCTGTGCCACGAGTGGTGTGGAACTGGGGAAAAGGCAGCAGGTCCTGAGACAGGCACTGGTAATGGATTGCATTCTGTTTTCTAATGAAAGTTTCATTTGAAGTTTGTTTACAGGAAAGAAGAAATTAGCAGAGGGAATTCTCCTGAGAACCCAGAGAGGAAAAAGAATGAGCTGCCTGACTTGCAAGCCAAAAGAGGGTGGAAGGGTAGATTAGATTTACCGTATTGCTCCGAGTTGTGGCTGTTGCTGCTGTTGAGAAACACTTCCTTGTTTGGCTGGATGGGGAGCCCACTACAAGGCTCAGCCTTCAGCCAGGTTACTGGCATCCAGGGAGATTCAGAGCTCCCACCTAGCCAGAAATTTTGATCCTGCTCTGGTGTCCTGTGCTTTGAGGCTGGATTTGTGCTGTGGTGTGCTGCTGTCCCTCTGCTCCTGGGCCGTGGCTGGGCAGCCAGTGTTCTGGATGCTGCTGCTGTCCCTGGGATTGTCCCTGGTATGAGGAGGCAGTGCCAGCAGTTCATGGGCAGCGCTTGGAGGTCACAGTGTTCATCCTTCAGTCTCTGAGGGGTGTCCTGCGGCAGGAGTTTGCTGGTGGCCTCTGCTGTCCCTACAAGCAGTGAGGAATCCAGCCAAGGGCTAGTGCAGGATGCCAGAGCTGGAGTGATGGGGCTGGCCAGAGGCAGACTTGAGGCTGGGGCTTTTCTCTTTCTTTAGTAAAGAGACACAAAGGTGTGAGGAGTTCCTGGGGCACTGTGGTGTGGGCAGAGCCGGGTGGCTGCCCAGACCCAGCAGGCAGTGGATGCTCTCCACAGTTCCCATTGCCAGGAAGGGTTCTCCTGCTGCCACCTGCACATTTGGCACTGCATTCTGTTGGGGTGGACTGTGCAGTAGGAGCTGTGAGATGCTGAGAAGTTCATCCTGTTGGCATTTTGGCCAAGGGTATTAGTGCTGGAAAGCAGAAAGCTCTGGCTGGAAAGCAGGGGATGACTTTCTGCTGGTGGCTGAATCCTGGGCTGGTGAACGTGTGACAGCCTTGTTTAACTTGAGTCATTTATAGCTTATCAGTTTCTGGTTTGATAGCCAGAGTATTTCTAATAATAGGTGAAAGTTATTGCACCTCGATAGAATTGTACACATTTATAAAGTACTTTACATTGCATGTGCATCCTTCATGTCACTGCTTCTCCCCCATGCGGGAGTTCACGGAGAATGTGATGCCTCCTTGGTTGTGGTTTGGGTGCTGAGGCTGGATGTCCTCTGCAGCTGAGCCTGAACAACCTGAAAACATCGTGGGTCACTCCCTGGGCTCCTCCTCCTCACCGGACAGGTGAGAGACTGTGGGCAGCAAGGACCTTGGCATTTGCATTTGTCTCTTAAGCCTGACAGTAATCTTGAGTAAGCCTTGTGAAGAAGGCCAGATATTAGGGTGGCCGCCTCCCTGCAAATGCTTACAATAAAGAGACTATTTATAGTTTGCAACAGGGAGACCTTTGCAGTTCTGTTCCTGTACGTACAAGATGGAGTTTCTGGAGAGGCAGGATTGCTTTGTGGCTGGTGTGGCAGTGGAGCTGTGCTGAGCCAGGGAGGATGTGCCTGTCCCTACCTCTTGCCCTCCTGCTCAGCTCCACCTGGGCACAGGGTGCCTGACCTGGTGGGTCAGGGTGTCCCTGTGGGGGGTATGCCTGGGGCTGTTGAGCCCTGTCCGTCTGTCCATCAGTCTGTCCCTTGGTGCGTGCAGGGTTTCACAAGCAGTAAATTCCAGGAAACTCCCCGGGAGGCACATGGAGGGAGCAGGCTGGGGGCGGCACGAGCCCTGAGCCAGCAGATGTGTCTGCGGGGACGAAGAGCTGGGAGGAAAATCACAAACCTGTCTTTAAAGACATTTGTTTGTTCACAATAAAAACTATCAGCCAGCGGCAGCCAGACAGGGCCGTTTTTATGAGGAGCAGGCGTAGGTTGGAGGGGTGCTGCCAATTACTGCTTACACGGAAAAGGAGCAGGGATTGTATTTTATCTCAGGACCAGGGGGAGGGTGAAAAAAATAAGAGCAGAGAGGTTTACAAGCCTTTGAAATGTTTCAATCAAAGGAAAGCAGAGTTGAAAGCGGTTCTGGAAACATTTTTGGTGTTCCCCTGCACCCCAGGGCTGTCCGTGCCCCTGGCTTTGGGAGGGGAGCAGGGAGAGGAAGGCAGATAAAGGGATCACCAGCAGGACCGTGTCCATACGGGAACACGTATCTGCTTCCTCCCAAGCTTTGCGTTGGGAGAGTTCAGCCTGGGGAGGTCCCCCAGCCCCTCCTCTCATTCAGGATCTCAGTGCTGCCTTTATGATGATGGTTTTGAAATCCTGTGGCTGACCTTTCCGGTGCTGGAAGCAATCCAAGGGCTGTGTCTCAAAGTACTGTAAAGGTTAGTGAGAAGGGAGAGAGGGAGAGAGAAAATGTCCTTTGAGCTGCAGAAGTGGGAGAGAGGAATGTCATCTATGCCATCGTCAAGGGAGCAGGCAGCTGGCTAGGGTCCCTGGCCTGAACTGGGGTGTCCTTGCCTCACTGGGGAGCTCACTCCCCCAGCCCCTTCCCAAAGTGTGTGCTGTCATTTATGCTCAGGGTACAGACCTCTGGGGATGTCTGGAGGAGCCTCCTCTCCAGCCTCAGGCAGTGCATATCTTTGGGGATCCATAGCTGTGTCCAGATATGCCCCAGGAGCTGCTCCTGCTGCTGCCAGTCCTCTGGTGATTGCTCGTGTAGCAGATTGGATCTCAGAAAAGTCCAAGTTGTTTTATGGGGCCATTTCTCGCCTGTCCTCAGCTCCCCCATGCCACTGCCTCGCCGGGAGCACTCTGGGGTGGATGGAGATTAAAGGGTAAACTCCAGGGCTCAGCCATCCGCTCCTACAGGATGTGAGCTCTTTCTAATTGTCCTCAATTAGAGACAGTGCCATTGCTCAGGCAAGTCTTCAGGCAGGAAGCAGAGCCCTGGTCCCCGCTGGGGCAGCCACCTCGCCCTGCACAGGGAAGGGCTGCTTGCTGTGGCCTTGGGAAGCCCAAGGGGCCAGCAAGGCTTCTCAGGGCGGGGATCAGGAGCTGCCCACCCAATTGTTTTTAGGAAGGAGTGTGGTGAGGAGATGTTAAAGCCAGAGAAAGGAGGAAAGGAAACAGCTCCATGAGTTAACCCTTTCCTGCTTGCCTCCAGGATGAGACGTCGGTGAGCAGCGAGGACTTTGATATGAACGACTCCACATGGATCTCAGCTGACCAGCACCTGAACTCCAGCCTGAGCCCCAGCCAGGACGAGAGCATGCGCAGCCCACAGAACCTGCATGGCCATGAGGATGGTGAGTGCCCCAGCGGGCGGGAAGAGCCCCACGCCTCTGCCACAGGATGTTTTTGTGACTGATTAAACATTAACCAGTCCTTTCTGATCAGGTGTCCCACCTGTGGGATGGATTTCATATCAGCTCAGAGCTGGCTTCCAGTCCTTCCAATTTAGCCTCTGGGTTCCTGCTCAGCCAGGGCCCTGTCCAGCTTGGAGCTGATGGTCCTTCTGCCTGGAGCTGTCTCTCAGCTCCTCCAGAAAGAGGTCACTAAATCCCCTTCTAAGGGGAGGACTTAGTTCCCCAAGTCCTCTTCCCAGGTGACAAGAAGCGCACTTGTTAGTTCTGAACACAGGGAGGATGCCAAGGCTTTGCAGCACAGTCACAGGTTTCTGTGTTTGGAAAGCTGCACCTTTGACAGGTCTTGCATCCCCCAGGCAAGAAATTGTGAATAATCTGCAGCAGCCACAGTGATGTTGTGCGGGGTGAACGTGGGTGTCTCCTCCCTCGGGCAGGCAGTTGGAAGGGCTGAAAGCAGCACACATGGACTGGGTGGGAGGAAGAGTTTTGTGAAGCTCAGAGGTGGTGTGTTGCGTCTGTGAAACATGCCAGCTTAAAATAAAAGAGCAAGTAAATAAGTGGTAGAAGTACGAGTTCTGGTCGGAGTTCTTCGCTGTGATGCTTGGGAGGATTTGGTGGTTGGATGTTAATGCTTTTGCTCAAGAGGTTGAATCCCTCATTGTCCCAGCCTGGCTGCTGCTGGGACTGCAGGAGGGAGCAGAGGAATTTGAGGAACAACTGAGACCGGGTCCTGCTTTAGGAAAGGGGACTGGAAAACCACCCCTAAGGAAAGAAAAGCCTTTAGGGTTGGCAGGTCTCCCTGGGGTGGCTTTTAGCTGGTGGTGTGGCCAATGGTAGGGATGGTAGAGAGAGAAAGGGCAACAGGGACTCTGCTCTCTTCAGTCCCAGGGACAGCAAGGCCACTGCTCTCTTCGGTCCAGTGAGTTGTGGTATTTCAGTTTCCATTGCAAATCTGCAGTTTTGGGAAACTGCTGGTTTTCCCTTGCCAGCCCCAGAGCCAGGCAGCCTTGGTGAGGATGTGAAACCTGACTGCACAGCACTGCATCCCGGTGGTGGGACAGGCACGGGCACTTCTGCTTGCCCAGGGCCCCAGGGGGCTGTGTCTTGGCAGCAGAAGAGTGTTTTGGTGGTGACACAGTTGCTCCCACAGAAGCTTTTGTCTCTTCTGGACTAGGCTGCAGCCTCCACCCAACAAGCCCAGCCTCTCATCCCTGTGGCCTGACTGGGTCCCTCTATACCCCCTGAACTTTGCCATTCTCCCATTGGGACATTTCAAGCTTGTGACTTAGCCCTCACCACTGAATTCCCAAGTCTCATTTACAATCTAGAATGACACAGTTTTGATCCCTTTGCTGAACACTATTATTCAACAGGACAGTAATTTAATAAGGGACTCATGTATTTAGGCAAATCAAGATGTTCTCACTAAATCTAAATCCTCCTTCTGTCTGCACCCTCTTAGGAATTGCTTCCAATTTTTCATGCCCTGTGGTTTTCCGTCAGAAGCAGGTGTCCTCTTTGGGGCTCTTCTTGGCTCCTTTAATTTCTTTTGTAAGGTTCAGTGATGAGAAATAAAGCAGAAATAGTCCCATAGGAATGCAAGTGTCCCTGGTGTCAGCATCAGCTGAGCTAGGTAGTCTTTGGTGGATCAGAAGTGATGGTGTCAAAAAATAAGCAAGCCAAGCCCAGGGTGACAAATAAGACCCATAAAAAATAAACAAACTAGGAATTGTGATTTTCACCAGGCTGTCACCCTTCAGAAGCATTTTGTGGACTGAGGTTTTGTGCCTGTGGTGAATGTCCATGATCTGTATCACAGCTCTAAATACAGACTAATGCTGCCTCTTGACAGTCCCTCTGCAAAACCAATGCTTACACCCAGGAGTGGAGCATACACAAGAATGGGAAGGGAAGAAGGACAATGGAGTAACCCAGGAGGGCAGTGGGTGGTTAAAGGAGAGGAGCACAGGACAGTTAAAGGAGCATGGAGCAGAGGAGCATGTTGTGAGAGGAAAAGCAGATTATTGCTGTGGAGTAGGGAACATGCACAATCGAAGTGTCGACCACTCTTCAGTTTCCTCTTCTCTCGACCTATGAAAGCTCTCTTTTTTTTTTTTTTTCGGAAACAAATGTGTTTTCCGGGTTCACATGACTTTGCTAAGGCAGTTCAAAAAATGTGAGTAACCAGCCCACATAAGCTGTGGAGCCCCTGTGGAGCCCAGTTGGCCAAGCCACCAGTGCTGTGTACCTGCACTGGGGCAGCCCAAGTACTCCCAAGCTGGAAGTCTGTCCACATCTCCAGTGCTCAGCTGTCCCCTGTGCCCTGCAGGAGTCCTGCAGAGTGAGCCCCACACATCTCCTGCAGCCAGGCTGGGCTCAGCTCTGGGCATGCTGGTGCTGCAGAGGGATCTGGTTGCACACCACATCCTTCAGTTGGGAGCTTTTTCAGGACTGGATACTCTCTGCCTTCAGGAAAACCTTTTGAGTTACTAAATTGGTCCTGCCTGCTGCTGTTTGACGGGTGTGATGCTTGGAGTGTGTCTTCAGTGAAAGGCTTGCTAAAGTATAAAGTTTTAATGAAGAGTTGCCTAGTAGGAGAGCAGTATCATCTGACACGCTTGTTAAAAAAGTCTTGTTTAAAGCACCAGCTCCAGGTCCTTTCAAGGCCTGGGAGTGGCAAGTGTTCTCCTGTGGCATAGAGCAGGGTCGTTTGAAATCCAGAGAGGTGGGAGAGCAGGGAATTGTCGTCCTGTGCTTTGATAAACAGGTACCTGCTAAATCATCAGAGACCTAAAAAGCAGATGGGACAAAAGCCAACCTTCTTTGTCCTGGGTGCCCAGAAGCTTTGGCCCAGTACAGCCATGCTACAACTGGTGTCAGCCCTGGAACTGCAGGGAGAGCAAAATACACCTAAAGACTTGGGTGGGTCATGGACAGAGCAGGCACTGTCAGAGGAACCAGGATTCCTGCTGGGTCAGTGGGACTTAGGACACAGTGGCCAGCCCTGAGCAGCAACACTGAACACACACACACCGCTCCTTCCATTTTCCTTTGTTACTCATCCTGCGGGCCCCAGCACGGAAAACGTGAAGCTCCCAGCAACATCCCTTCCCAGTCGGATGTTGCTCACAGCCTACGTGCCCGCAGGAAGCCACTGGCTGCCCAAAACAACAGCAAGATCAACACAAACTCTCCTGCTGAAGCAGAGCTATTGTGCCGGACATCCTGGAGGGACACATCTGTGGGAGCTAGCACACACTGGGAGCAAAGGGACCCTGAATGCTGCACCATCCTGCTGTCTGAGCCCATCTCTGTTCCTGATCCCATGCCCAGTCCCAGATGAGCACAGGTCCCAGGCCCTGGTGCTGTGTCGCTGTATCAGTTTGCTCTGTCCATCTTCAGAGCCTGTCTGCTTCCACAGGTGAGACCTGCACTACAAACCTGGTTTGGTCTGGTGTGTGGGGTTGAGTGGGGTATCCCACCACAGGAGTGCTGGGTATTCCACCCCAGGCCTGCTGTGACTTTCTGGTGAGTGCAGTGCCCTTGAAAGTAAAGCAGGAGTCAGACCCCAAACCTCAGTGTGTGACATGGCAAAGTGCTTGAATTCATATAGAAGAGCCTCTGTCTTGCCCACTGGCAGGATCCTCCTTGTCCCTGTCCCTGTCTGTACATCCTGCTCCACTGCCCAGGAGCAGCGCTCAGCCCATGGGCAGGGCTTACTGCTTCCCAGCCTCTTTTGGAGAGCAGGGAAAACTCCCGGGTGTATGGTGTGCTTACTCTGTGTGGGGGACATGGGGTCGTTTCATGGCACCATCTTGGACTGATCCCCTTCTGCTGAGATTCCCCACATGCCGTCCTCGCTTGACTGGCAGCGTCCCCATTGAGTCTGTTCTGCCCAGAGCAGCAGTGGCTAATCCAGACCTTGGAGAAAGGACTTTCTTAACCTACTTAACTGTGAAGGCACACGCTTCTTGGGGGCATCCCTTGAGGCAGCTGGCTGGGGAGGCTTCTGGATGTTGGGGACATTCCTCAGGAGTGATACAAGGAGGGACCTCAAGGACATGTGGGCAAACATTATTTCCCAGGCTGGAAGTTTCCAGGGCTCCTTGTACCAGTGTTGAATTTTGTCCCCCTAAAGCCTTAGCTCTAAACAAGACTAGAACCAGCAGCCAGGCCTTACTACAGCTAGACACAGCCTTATCTCATTTTCATTAGGGATATATTTCCTCTTTCTCCAGGGTGTCTCCATGCCGTGCTGACTCCTGACACAGCAGGAGTCAACAAACGTGTCCCTGCTTCGCCCGAGCGGTCTGGGCTGGTGACTCCATTCCCGTCACCTCTTCCAGAGGCACATCTGCTCCTCCCGAGCAAAGGCCCTGGCCTATGATAAACACCCTCCTTTCGGTGTCCTTTGAAAGTTGTCCTTCCCTGCTGCCAGGCTGGGGAGTGCAGTGGAGACACTGTGAGGCTGTGGTGGCTTTCCCAGGCTGGCACACTGAGCTCGGCTCCAGCTCTCTCATGGCTGGTGCAGGCACTGCCGAGTCAGTCAGTTCATCATGCTGGTGCATGGAGCAAGGTTTTGGGGAGCAGAGAGGATCACCAGGCTATGGACAGCCAGCACCACCTGTGCCCCTTCTTTCCTCCCCAGATTGAGTACCCCCAACCAGAGGGGTGAGAGGGGACAGTGGGGTGAGCCGCACAGTGCTAAAGGACAGTCCCTAAAGGATTGGGGGTGCACAGCAGGGTCTCTCTGGTGGTAGGTCTGTATTGGAGGCACCAGCTCAGCATGAATCCAGCCCAAACCCACCAAACCCGTTTGTTTGGCGTGGGGAGAGGCAGTGCCCAGGCAGTGCGGCCACAGCATGTCCCCTCCCTGCGGCAGGATCCGGGTGGCTGCCAGTGCCAGTGGCACAAGAAGAGGCTTGGTCGGTGCCACCTCCTTCCTCAATGTGAGCAAGGGCCAGCTCCTGGCTCAAGCATTCCTTGAGCTGCAAGGTGGCTGGAGGAGTGGCAGTGGGAGGGAAGGGCCAGTGTTTGGGAGAAGGGAAAACCGAGGGTCACAGAGTGTTTGTGACAAGGCTGCTCTGTGCAGTGGGAGCTGACGAGCTTTGGTGCATGGGAAAATGTCCAGCACGGGGCTGGCACGGTGAGATCCCGGTGCCGGAGGGAGCTGCTCCCTCGGGTTGGGCAGTGGAGCCGGGGGGAGACGGCACTGGGGGGCACCTTTCATGGCAGGGGACAGGGAGGCGGCCGCACAGCGCTGCCTTGTCCGGCCAAGCTCTCCCTGCAGACGCGCATTGTGTCCGGCTGTGCCAGATGTCTGGCTCATCCAGGGCTCTGCTCGAGGCAGGGACCCAGGGAGGGAGTGTGGAGGGTGGACACTTTGTCTGGACATAACAAGGTTTGCGTTAGCGAAGGAAGACAGGAAATAGAGCGTCTTAACTGGAACCTGGCCAGCCCCAGTGCACTGCGGCCCTCAGCCACGTTGCTTTTTTCTTTCTTATGCATCTTAGAGGCAAACGCTGGGCAGGACCTGGAGAAAATGGGCTCCGTGCTCTAACTGCATGAGTGGTACAGGGCCAGGGCCTCTCCTGCCACTCAACACCCAGTCATGGTTGCAGGATCCCTGCAGTGCTGGTCCCTTGCCCCTAATGAGTGTGGCTCTAACACCCAGCAGTGCCCCCCCTCACCCCCACGGGGCCCCCATTCCCACTCAGTCTCTAATTTGTATTAAGTATCCCTTCCTCATAGGCTTTCCTCCTCCCCTTCTTCTCCCTTCTTGTCTCTTTTGTGAGTGAATAATTTATGGCACTTTTCATCTTCCTGGCTGTTGTTCCAGGCGGGCGGCAGTGGGATGCTCTCTGCCCTCCTGACGGCCACTCCCAGGCTGGGCGTGCAGCTCTATCCTTTTCCGGTGCCACAGCAGGCTGGAAATGGGACAGACCCACCCGTGAGCCACAGGAACTCAGGTGTGGCAGAACCACTGCCCAGGGAGCTGTAGCAGGCAGGGCAATGGCTGGTGGATTCGTGATGGCCCATGGGGCACCAAGGGTCACTGGTGGGACTTGGCATGGCAGTGACACCCACAACTGCCCAGGCAGGTGGGCAGCAGCCAAGGGAAGGCTGCCCCAAGGCCAGCCAGGGGTCCTGTGGCAGCGGGATGTGGGCAGGGCTGGGTGGACCCTGGCCCACTGCATGGTGCGGGGCTGCAGTGAGGTTTCCGTGGGCCGCTGGCTCTTATATAAGCTCATTGTTTCCTGAGTCAAAAGAGGTTTTGTCTCCGCTCTGGAGATGTGACAGGAGGAGGAACAATTTGCCCCATTCATCTTTAACTCTGCTCTGGAGAGTGGTGCGGTGGCCTGTGCCGGCAGAGACGTTAAACCCAACCACTTCCCCGCCGTAAAATCTCCCGGGGAGCAGGTGTTGGAAATCGCCCCTTCCCCTCCTGATCTCCTCAAATCCAGCGCCACAGAAATCAAGGATAATCCAGCAGCCTCTTCAAAATGAAAACGCTGAGCCCTGATTAATTCATTTAATAAGTGACTGATCCCCTCCTCCCCCAGCACCGCGTCCCAAGAAGCCATTTTGCTTCTTGCTCTCCTGGGCTGATGCCGGGGAGATGCCGGGGCTGCAGCAGAGGCACAAGGCTGCTTCCCCCACGGCCACCTCACCAGCCTCACCACGTGTCTTGTCACGGTCTGGCCTCTGCAGAGGGGCTGAAGAGGGCAGCACTCTATGAACCTTGGGCCAGCTGCCTCTGTTGGACTCTCCAGCCTCACCAGTCTCTCCCACATGGTTCCAGGGTCTGCTCCACCTCCACACAGCCCATGGAGCCCCAGCTCAAGGGGATTAAACAGGAGAACGAAATAGTCCCGTTTTCCAACCGAAAGATCAAACCGGTTAGAAGTGACATTGTTTTTGCAGTTCCATCTGCTTCAATTAGGGCACGGGGGTGGAGCAGGGGGGCTCCCAATTATCCTCATTAGAGGGGCTCCTCGTGCAGCCAAGCTCCAGCCGTGAGCAGGGAGCTCACCAGGCTCGTGCTGGTTGATAATGAATATATTCATGGCTGTGTAGCCTGGCCTTGCTCGCCTGCTGCTGCTGGAGCCCTGCTCTTGACATGTGCTTTGGGCACTGCTGGGAGATGTGGAAAACCTCTCCAAGCTCTGGAGCTTGATGGGTTTTGCCAAATGGAGTGTGGTCAACACAGCCCCACCACTGCTCAGAGTCTTGACACAGCTGCCAAAGCAATGCAGGAGCCTAAATCTGGTCCCAGCACCCAAGGCGGGAGTGCTCCTGCTCCCTCTCCCCAAATCCCACTTTACTGTGGGGTGCCCCACCTCCTCTCAGGAATGGCTGTGGGCTGGAAATACCCCAGTGAAGCTGCCCAGGGAGTAGCCCCATCCCCATCCTATCCATCCCAACAAGGAGACTGCAGCACCCTCCTGAGCTCCCCTGCATTTTCAAGCTGGCTGAGGCCATTCACACTCGGACCCAAGGACAGCAGTTTGAATTTGTGGCTGTTTCTCTGCTCACAATACTGAGATTAGCCTACCACTTTGGTGGAGAGCGTGGAGCTTCTGGGAGAGCATAACATGTAAAAAATACAGAAATTAGAAAATATCTGTAGCCCATGGGTTTAAAAACCTCATTATTTACGCACATCCATCCTTGTATAGACTAAATCGTTCTTTTAGTAAGTGCTGGCCACTGATATTAGATTCCCATTTCATTTCCTTAACCCACCTGGCAGGTTGCTAGAGACATCTTCCTCTTTGTTTGCAATATCTTTTGCCTGTAGCAAACCCAGGGTTTGTAAATGCAGCAGCACCGGGTGGAAACCTGACGTGCTGCTGCTGCTGCGTGTGTTTTGTGTGACACAAAAGAAAACCTGAGACGTGGAGGAATCAGGGCAGTCCAGGTGTCACCCCCAGGATCCTGTCTGGTGTCAGCAGCCAGTGCAGGACTGTCACTGCCTACAGGAATGGGGGGCCAGAGTTGGGGGCTGGAAGGACACCAGAGGTGGATGGGCAAGGGCGGAGTGGCATGCCCAGGGTGGAGTGGGGCTACTTAAGGCAGACTGGGGATGTCTGGGATAGACTGGGGATGCTCATAGCAGGTTGAGGATGCTTTCATCCCTGCAGGGGTGCCCAGAAGGAGTTGGGGATGCCTAGGACAGGTTTGGGGATGTGCAGGACATGTTGGGGATGCTCAGGGCACCTGCACATTCATGTCTCTGGCGATGCCTCTCTTGATGCCCTTGCTTGGCAGGGACTTTTTGCCACGGTGGGCCCCCAGCCCTGCTGGTGCAGGCGGCCATGCCAGGGGCTGCTGAGCAGCTGAGGGAGGAGGTCCCCACCATCATCCTGGCCACGGCACCGATTGGCCCAGCGCTGTTGCTGTGGCTGTGTCCGGGCCGATGGCAGGGCCTGGCCTGCAGCTCGTGCCTCCATGCACGGGAATAATTCTCCTTAATCCTTCCGAGAGGCATCACTGGATGAGACTGGAGCCTCCCTCTGGGAGCCCCATCTCCCCTGGCGAAGAGAACAGTGCTGGGGGAGGGACAGCCACCATCCTGGGCAGGGAGGCCTCTGTGCCCCGGCCACCTGCCCGCTCCTGCTGGGGCCACAGCCAAGCCAGCATTGGCTCCTGCACCCGTGCTGAGGGACAGCAAAACCCCGGGGGGGCTCAGCACCAGACCAGTGCCCTGGAGCCAGGATGGGTGTGGGGGCAGGAGGTGGCAGTGCCCCCAACATCCTGCTCCTCCAGATGCAGCAGGAACCTGTGAACGTGGTCTGGGATGAAGCTGCCCACTGCAGCTCCACCGTTTCAAACACTGTGACAGGAGACCAGAGCTCATTTTGGGGAAGTGGCTTGGAGGCTGCTCCTGGATAAGTGCTGGCTGCTGAGCCCCTTTGGAGCCCCGCACTCGCTGGCACAGAAAGCTGGGACCCAGGGCTTTTGCCAGGACCCAGCCCCGTGGTGGGGCGGGTGACGCCTGCCACCAGCCCGGAGCACCCGGCACATAAACACCACCCCGGGGATTAGGTCAGCTCTGGTCATCGCTCAGACGAATAAGTGGATCAGCGCAAGGGAAAGGAGGGGGAGGGAGCTCTGCTGAGCGGGGAGCTCCAGTGGGGACCTTTTAATTTAGGGGCTCATGGGGCCAGGATCTGCCTTGGCACTGGCACAGGCACAAGGCTGGGCAGTGAGCACTGGCGCCCGTGGCGGGGTGACTGGGGACATGAGGCGGCAGCCCTGGCCAGCCCCACGGTCGGCTTGGATGCCCGAGTGTCCTCAAGTGTGTTTATTTTAAGGGATACAAAGTCCTGGGCCACCACAGGGTCACCGCAGCACTCGCCCAGCCTTGCAGGAAAGTTTCCCGCAGGTGCTGGCAGGGGGAGGAGGAGGGTGGATGGCAGCAGCTGGGCACCATCCCGCCGCCCTGTGCCTGCACACCTTTGGACCTGGCGCCCATGTGCCAGGGGCCATCGGCGCGGGGCTGCGGCCGCCCCACAGCCCCGGCCCATTGTCCCACGGTGGCCGGGCCGGGCGCGGGGACGGCCATCTGCTCGTCGCTGCCGACAGCTTCTTTGTTCACCGCCCGGCGCACGCTGGCGCAGGAAGCGGCTCCCACGTGCTTCGCCCTTTCCCTCTCGCGGAGGCACCTAATGAAATAAAGGATTTACTGCGGCGAGGGGGAGGGAAGGGAACAGGCTGAGCAGTTTGAAATGTCGTGCCTGGCCCCAGGGCTGGGCTCCCTGGCCAGGTGCAGACAGGGTGGGTGCAGGCAGTGCCGGGCTCTCTGCCACTGCTGGGCTGTTCTTCGGAAGCCACCATGGTGGGAGCAGGCACAGGCAGGGGGATGGTGACAGAGCCTGGGGTGTGAGTGCAGCCAAGATCTGTGCACTGGGTGTGTGTGGCACCTCAGTTGCCAGGGTTCTGACGTGTTGGTGGGGTAGGGAAAAGGCCTTACTTGTGCTGTAGGGATGGCTGTAGAGCATGTGGAAACAGGAGTGTCCATGTAGGGTGTAGGTCACTTGGGCTTTAAGTGAGACAGGAAGGACATTGTGCAGCCCCTGTCCCCTCCCTGCAGCAGCATTCCAAGGAGGAGCCTTGCTGGGTGGTGTGCAAGCTGTGAGCAGAGCTCCTAATGCTGCTTCCTGGCACCGTGGATTAAGGGTTTTCCCACCCAAGTGAGCCTGTCCTCGTGTGTCATCCCCATGGCCCAGCACTCTGCAGAGCTGCATGTCTCTTAACCACCAGTGCTGGAACTTGTCACTTCCCACTGCACCCAGCCCCTACTTGGCCAGGAGGATGGCAGGGGACCTGGCAGGGTTAGGCAGTGCCCCTTTCTCCTCCCTGCAATGCAAACAGAAACCCAAAAGGACCAAATTCCAAAGTTCTTATTCAAGCTCAGGCACCATGGCCGAGGGCGGAGGCGTGGGGACTGTCACCTGCCGAGGGATGGGTGGCTCGGGCATGGGGCACGGCAGCACCTGGTGTGCTTTGAGGGATGAGGGAGTGGATTCTGTGACAATGGCCTTGCAGGCTTGGACACCAACATCCATCTGCTGCATCCCAGGGCCCAAAGCGCAGCAGTGCCAGCCTGGCTCCCAGTGGCACTCAGCCACCAAGTGAACCCAGAGCAGCTTCGGGAAGGCAGTCGTAGGGAGCCAAGGGGGTGACCACACATCCTTCCTTGCAGATGACTCCTCCTCAGAGAGCTGCAGCGGGAATGGCTCTTCCACCCTGAACCCCTCCACCTCCAGCAGCACGCAGGGCGACAGCGCCTTCCCCGAAATGAACGGCAATGGCACCGCAGCCCCCATGGACTTCACCGCCTCCGCTGACGACCAGCCCATCAACCTCTGCGACAAGCTCACGCCTGCCCACATCACCCCTTCCTACCAGTCTGACAGCTGCAGTGCAGACGGGCTGCGCAGCAGGGTCAAGTACGGGGTGAAGACCACAGCAGAGGTACGGCCTGGGATGGTCTGGGAGAGCCAGGGACATGCCCCACACCCCAGGTGCCCCAGAGCTGGGCACTGCAGCGGGCTCAGCTCACCCCTGACCAGCTGTGCCATAGCCAATTCTTGCTGGGTCAGGCAGTATTTCCCACAGGATCAGGCAGAGCCATGTCCCCACCAGCCAGAGCTGTCACCAGGTTATCACAGACTCATTGAGGCCACCATGCTCCTCCCTGCCCAAAGCAGGCAGGAGGTGACATGCAGGGGAGCCTGGCCACGGGTTCATCTCCCTGGGTTGCGGGGGGGCCTTTGGGAGAGGTGACAGACATAGTGAGACAAAAGGCAGGTGCATGAGGTAAGAGCTGCTGGTGGTAACCCCTGTCTCCTCTCAGTCCCCCCCATACAGCTCTGGCAGCTATGACTCCATCAAGACAGAGGTGAGTGGCTGCCCCGAGGACCTGACTGTCGGCAGGGCCCCCACAGCTGATGAAGATGACGATGATCATGACGACCATGAAGACAATGATAAGATCAATGACTCGGAAGGGATGGACCCGGAGCGGCTAAAGGCCTTTAACGTAAGGAGAGCTCCACAGGAAGGGTGAGCCCACCTGCCTTCTGTCTCGGGGTTCCCACCACCTGTCTTCTCACTTGCAGATGTTCGTGCGCCTTTTTGTGGACGAGAACCTGGACCGGATGGTTCCCATCTCCAAGCAGCCCAAGGAGAAGATCCAGGCCATCATCGAGTCCTGCAGCCGGCAGTTCCCCGAGTTCCAGGAGCGGGCGCGCAAGCGCATCCGCACCTACCTCAAGTCCTGCCGTCGCATGAAGAAGAACGGGATGGAGATGGTGAGTGTCCCCCCAGTGCCCTGCCCCTCGTCCCAGTGCACAGGGCAGCACATCCCTGAGCATCCTCTCTGCTTGTGTCCCTGCAGACCAGGCCCACGCCACCTCACCTGACCTCAGCCATGGCAGAGAACATCCTGGCCGCCGCCTGCGAGAGCGAAACACGGAAAGCAGCCAAGAGGATGCGGCTGGAGATCTACCAGACCTCCCAGGTATGGTGCTGGCAGTTGGAGGTGGGTGAGGAACAGAACTGGCAGTGTCCTATGGTGGGGTCAAAAGTCTTTCTGAAAGTCTGAGGGGCTACAGAACAGAACCCCGAGGTGTGTCCTGAGACTCAGGCCAATGGGGATGGGAATGCAGGTTTGGATTGGCCACTCTGCAGCCGCAGGACACGAGGCACCCCTGCTGTGCAGTCTGCCCTGCTGGCCACAGAGGACAGCCATGCTCCTCGCTGGAGTTTCTGTGTTTCCCCTGTGCAGGACGAACCGATTGCTCTAGACAAGCAGCACTCCAGAGACTCCACAGCCATCACCCACTCCTCCTACTCACTGCCAGCTTCATCTTACTCCCAAGACCCAGTCTACATCAATGGAAGCCTGAACTACAGCTACCGTGGCTACGGGTCCCTGGGGGGCAGCCTGCAGCCCCCCGCATCCCTCCAGACGGGCAACCACAGTAATGGTAAGTGGCTGTGCCAGGGGCATGGGGAGCCCACCCTGGCATCACCATTGCCCCATCCCCAGGCAGTGCACCAGGGGCTCCTGGCATCCCCCACTGTGGGGCTGAGCTCGTTGCTGGAGGAGAGACAGGGGCTGCTCCCACAGAGCCCAGTCGTGGCAGCACCTCTCCCACTGCTGCACAGAGCTGCTCCAAAATCTCCTCTTGTCCCTTTTCTCTGGCGGCTCTGCTCACGTCATCAGCAGGTGGTTAATTGTTGAACTGCACTTGGAAGGACGGTTTGGGTGGCACTGGTGGAGGGAAGGAGTGTCACTTAAAAAAAAAGGAGAATCTGTACCAGATTCTCTGTTAATTATTAACAGGGGCGGGTGCCTATCGCTGCCCTGATCTCCTGCTGGTATGAGCCATTCTGCTCTCGGGGATGGGGACAGGGTGGGGGGCACAGACACAGCTCAGGAGGGCTCCGAGGGGCTGAGGACTGCCTGGGAACAGTTGAGAAAACAGGACTGATGCTGCAGGGCAGGAAGGCGGAAGTTGAGCATAGGCAGAGCTTGAGATTAGGAGCAAGTGAAAAGAGCAGAGTATCCTGGGCTGGAGCAGGGCACCCAGGAAGGCTCCAAGGTACCTGGTGACTCACCCACACCTGGAGCAAGAGGTATGGGATGAAACCAAGTGTTCCTTCTGGTTCTGTCCTGCAGCAGCAGTGGCAGGAGGGGTTGGGTCCCTTGTCCAGTCCTTCTGCGATCCCCAAGCTGCCATTGCCTGTCCTGGTGCACTCTGGGCTCCTGCCCCAGCCCACCCTGACGGGAGCCAGGATTTGGAAGGATGTGATTTCCGGAGGCCTGAGAGATGCCTGTCTGGGATTAACTCTTATCATCCCTTCCTAATGCTTCTTAACCCTGAATAAAGATCCTGTCCTGGCCTCCAGCTGCTGAGACCTAATCCTCACAGCAATGGTTCCTCCCCAGAACAGCACAGGCACCCGGTCCCCCACTGCAGACACCCTCCTTTGGCTCCTCCATGTGAGACAGTGAACGTGCAGGAAGGTCCCTGAGCAGCCCCAGGAGGAGCAAACAGGCCCTGGGTGCAGCACCCAGCAGCACCTCGCCTTCTTTCTTTCTAGGGGATTTTTAAACCTCTTTTTTGCAGTTGTCTTTTTCCCAAGTTCTTGCCCAGTCCTTCAGAGGGAAGAGCACTCTGCAAGGAGCTGTGTCTTCTCCTCCCTCTGAGCAGAGGCCCCGCAGGGCTTTGCTGCCCAGAAGTGTCTTCACCCTCCATCCCCCACCTTAGGCGATTCTTGCTCAAGCCCACATCCATGCTCCCAGCTCCTTCCCCCTTGGTGAGCTGTGAAACAGGCTCAGGCTCAGTTTACTGCTGCCTTTTCTGTCCAGTGAAATTGCTTTCGCATGAGAGCCTCCTCCTTCTTCTCCTCCTCCTCCTTCTCCTTCTCCTCCCCCGCTTTGAAGCTCTGGTTCTCTTGGCATGGAACACTTCTGCTGGTGCTGCTCCTCCCGCAGCTCCAGCATTGCTTTCTTTGAATGCTTTCCATTCCGCCCAGGGCAATGAGCTCCCCTCCCTGCCACCATCACCAGTGGCACCCACCTGCAGCTGAACTCTCCCATCCCGGTTTGCAAATAGCCACAGCACCCAGTCTTTTTTCCCATGGCTGTGTCAGGCCACTCAGCAGGAGTTCAGCCATCCCAAAGCCTTTCTCCAGCATCACCAACTGCTCCATCCGCCTGCAGCACTTCAGCTCATAGCCCAGGGATTAGTTCAGTGTCTTCTCTCCTTCCCTCCAGGCTGCAGCCTCGCCAGCCCCCTCTCCCTGACTACTACACATCTCTAGTACATCTCTTGGCACTTCTCATTTCCAATTGATTATGTGTTTATTGCTCTTTGTTTTGCTTCTCTTACTTAGTCCAACATGAAGTCCACTTTTCCCCCTGCCTTTACGTGCTGGGGTCACTTGTCAAGGTAAACCAGGGAAGCGCAGCCCATGTGGGATGTTACTCCCCATATGCAGAGGGAAAATCAGAACCTGGAAGGTGGTTTTGATGGTGCAGGTGCCAAGAGGAGCTGGCTTACCTCCCAGCAGACCCTGTCTTCACAGAGCTGTGGGCCAGGCTGCAGGATGGGATTTTTGTCATGTTGGCTCTGAGACCGTTTTATAGAATCGCAGAATTGTTTGGTTTGGAAGAAGCCTTAAAGGTTGACTTCACTCCAACCCCCTGCCACAGGCAGGACACTTTCCACTAGAGCAGATTGCTCCAAGCCCTGTCCAACCTGGCCTTGAACACTTCCAGGGATGGGGCAGCCACAGCTTCTCTGGGCAGCCTGTGCCAGACTCCCCAGTTTCACAAGGAAGAATTTCTTCCCAATATCCCACCTAAGCCTGCCCTCTGTGAGGTTGAAGCCGTTACCCCTTGTTGTGTCACTTGTCCAGAGTACCTCTGCAGCTCTCTTGGAGCCCCTTTAGGCACTGAAAGGAGCTCTAAGGTCTCCCCTTAGGCTGAACAACCCCAATTCCCTCAGCCTGTCCCCCTAGCAGAGGTGCTCCAGCCTTTGGAGAAACTCTGTGGGCTCCTCTGGACCTGTGTTCCTGTTGCAGAGTGGCTGCTCTGGTGTCCGTGGGAGCGGGAACTCCTCGCGTTATCTCGGCACTGTGGGGAACCTTCCGAGGGCTGCAGAGGTCTGGAATCACAACAGGATGAGCATGGGAGAGGTTGCTGTGCCTGAGCTTTCCTCTCACTTGTCCTTGGCAGGTCCGACCGATCTCAGCATGAAAGGTGGGGCCTCCAGCACAGCCCCCTCCAACAGCACCAGCCGGGGCATGCAGGCGGCGCAGCTCAGCCCCACGGAGATCAGCGCCGTGCGGCAGCTCATCGCCGGCTACCGGGAGTCGGCGGCGTTCCTGCTGCGCTCTGCAGACGAACTGGAAAACCTCATTTTACAGCAGAACTGACTCCCCGTGTCTGCACCGCTCCTCGGTCGACAAGACAATTTATACCTGCTAGAAAGGGGCTCCCGGCGGTGTCCTGCTCAGGACCACCATCGTCCTCCCGCCACGTGGTGGGCACATGTAGTTTTAGAAGGTGGGATCCAAAAGACCTGTTTTCTTTTACACTCCAAGCACCTGGGACTTCAGGCACAAGGACATGTTTTGGAACCGTACCAACACCCGTGCCTCCGGCCGAGCAGAAGCCAACCGTGCAGCTTGGAAGGATGTGGGACTTTGAAGGGCAAAAGGGAGCCTGGGGAGGTTTGGGGCTGCAGATGTATTTAGAATAACCTTTGTGGACCCAAATATTAGATTCCCATCCCTGGATAATTTCCAAGTCTTAGGTGAGCTGAATCACATATTTATTGAGAAATGGACCCTCCTCTCCCCTTAGTAATTTATTTTTCTGAAAATGGATTCTTTTGAGTTTGTACAGATTGCCAGTTTTTTTGTCTGTCTGATCAGAAGGAATTTATTCCTGTGAAATAACACATTCCATATCACTACACTACTAATTTCCAGGCAGCTCTGCCTGTTTCTCTGGTGAACCCTTGTCCCAGAGGGAGCAAGTTTGCCATCCAGCCCTTGACATCGAGGCTGCTCAGCCTCCAGTAAGCGTAGGTGGGAGCTGAACAGCAGCGCAAGTGTCCTGCTTAGGCCTTTGTTCTAAGGGGTCCTGTAGCAGCAGTGGGGTCTGAACCTCCCGCAGAGACTCGGCAAGCTCAGCAGACCTCGGGCTGGAAGGATGTCTGGCACTCATTAAAGTCATGGCAGATAAGGAAGGAAGAAAGGAAGGAGATACCTGAGAAACACTGTCTTGCAGTCACCATCAGTACTCTACCTCACACTCCATTGTGGGCTTCTTCCAGGACTGGCCGTGCCGGTCCTGGGGGACAGGGAGTGTTGCAGACATGGGGATTGTGCCGAGGAGGCTGGAACCTCCGGCTGGGGTCCTGCTGCTCCCGGCCGTGTGCTCCGCTCCGTCTGCAGCCAGCCCCGGGGCACGGCCCTCCCGGGCCCCGCGGGGTGTGGGGCAGGGCAGCCCCAGAGGTGAGCTGGAGTGGTGACCGCCCACTTCTGCGGGAGAGACGGGCAGCATTGAGCAGCAGAACTGACAAAACCCTCTCCGGGGCCCAGGATCCTTCCCCCTCCCTGCTCACAGTCCTGGAACAAGCCCACAGTTTCCAAAGTGTGGAAAAACTGTAGTCCAATGACCATTCTGCCCTGTTTTCCACCCCCCACAACGATGCACTTCGTTTTGCTCAGTGCAATACCTACTGCCAGTGCTGCTAACCCAGGGACCTCGCTCCGGCCAGGGGTGCTGAGCCCAGCCCAGCAATGCAACGTGCTCTGGAGCTGTGCAGAGACCAGCGAGGGTCCCGCTGCTCCCTGTCCCCCGCAGCCCCCCCACTTGGCTGAAGGCCACACCATGAGATAGAAATTCGATAAGTGTAAAGCTGTTTTGTAGGTAGAAACTTTCTTGGTTTGGAGCCAGTTTTTATCTTATTTTTTGGCCACTCGGAGCCAGCGGCCAGGAGCTGCTGCTCCAGGGGCCAGCACTGGTGGCACAGGCTTGAGCAGCTGCTGATCCGGCCAGGAGCGGGCCCGGGCAGTTCCCCTGTACCCTCTGTACCCCACGATGCTCCACACACTGGAAGAGAAGCAAAACTTTACCCTGCTCTTAGTCTCAGAACAGAAAAGGCTGCTGTCTCCTGAGGTCAAGTGTGCCTGGCCCCACAGCAGAAAGGATCAACCGTTGCATTGACTGTTTTCCCCAAACCTTAAACTGTCCGTAGCATTTGGAGAAAAGGGACCCAGCCCCTCGCCGCGGGGTGCAGCTGAGGGGTCAGTGCAGAGATGAGGTGATGGTGGCTCTTAGACCCGAGCCGATGCTGGAACCGGAGCATCGTGGCCACACCCATCCCCTGCTGCCCGCAGCAGCGGAGCGTGGGGAGGGGGCCCCGGGGATGCCAGGCCCCAGCCAGGGCTCAGACTCAACGCTTTCCCCCGCACTTCACAAGCCTGCTTGGTTTGTCCACTGCATCCTCCCATACTTGGAATTTATGTAAATATTTATTTTTGTGTGAATACCATGAAGTAACAAACCTTTGACAAAATCTGTAACCGCAGCCATTTGTGAAAGTCTTACCGTTCAGGCAGGAGAGGCAGAGACAATCGCTGTCCCGGGATTCTCCCGCCCACGCCGGCGCCTCCCTCCTCGGCAGAGGCAGCGGAACCTTTAGCCATAAGTTTGCCATCAGTTTGTACTGAAACAGAGGTAACCCGGGGGCACATGGACAGACCACCAACAGCCACAGTTGGGTTAAGTTTTATTTATCCAAGGCATTCCTGATCACCTCTGAACCTGTCTCGGCACGTGTGGAAGTTCAGGAGCGCTCACACGTGGTCAAACTGCTGTGGAGGACACCGAGGCCGTGTCACGAAGGAGGGTGCCCAACACCGCCCCGCCCAGCACCTGATGTTCATAACCTGCAGCTGAATGGTACAGACTCAGATTCCCAAAGCCCTGGTGACAGCCACATCTGGGACAAGTTGTGAAACAAACGGGATTGACTCTGAATTTCTGTCAGGGATTTTTTTTTTTTTTTTTTTTTTTTTTTTGAGCCACAGCATTCTGGTTCCTTTGGCATGAGCTCCACAGACATCTCCATGCTCTGCAGCTGCTCCGTGCTCCACCGTGGCTCCCTGTGCTCCAGGACGGTTCACAGCCACATTCCTGTGCTCTCACTGGGCAGGACGGGGTCAGGAATTGCTAGTCCAGGTTCTCAAGAAGAAGAAACAAGCAGGAGCAGAATACACCGGCTTTCCAGATATCTGAGAGGTGGAAGGAGAATGCTGGGTTAGCAAATGGTCTGGATGGTCTTGGGTTTGGTTAAGAAAAGCTGATCACTGGTCGAAAAAAGAGATTTTTTTTTTTTCTAATTTAATTTAATTTCAACACACCCATCCTGCCCTGGATGTGCGGTTCCCATGGCGCTGTTTCTCTATGGGAGAGCGTTCCCGGGGTTGTGAGCAGATGTAACTTGTACCTCCCCGATCCCAAGGGCCACTTCCCTCCCAGAGTGGCCGTCGGATTTAGTACCAGTTCATGGAAAAAAAAAAAAAATGCTGCTTTGAACTCAGAGGGTTAATATACTTTTGATTTGTAATTTTTTGTAAAACTTTTTACAAGGTAGCATAGTATTTCACCAGACACCAACTACAATCCGTCCATGGTCTGATTTTTATATAATTTAGTGGTGCTTTAGAAACTTTTGTTTGGTTGTTTCGGAGCTGCACAGCTCAGTTCTTCGCCTGTATCTACCTAAGACCAATGTGAACCTTTGTATTTTTGATCCTAATTTTGGACTCAGTGAAAGTGTACTGTTTACATGTACAGAACTCCCGACCCCATGTGTTCTGCCAGACCTGCTGTTGAAGAGGAAGCTGCCCCTCACCCAGTTCGTCTGCTTAACCCAGCCACAGCCTCACCCACCCACCGCCACGCGCCCGCCCCAGGGACACCCCACCAAGCCCAGACACCCTTTAAGCAATTTTGGGTTTTGCACAAGCTGCTGTATCTTTTAATTTTTTCCCCGGTAATTGTACGGATCTGCTGCAGTTCCATTCGGGAGCTGATCCGGAGCTCTGAAGCACCAGATCTGGGCAGTGCTGCTGCCTCCCCATCCTCCTCCTCCCCGCACACAGGCGGGAGGGCGGCGCTGCCCGAAGGGTCCAACTGAAGTAGGGGAGCACTGGAGGGAGCAGGGGGAAAAATCACTGCTGAGCGGAATTGGAATACTTTAGGGAAGGGGGTGAGCTCGCCCAAGCCGCCGCTGGCTTGGGGTGGAGGGAGGGAGCGCGGTCCCGCGGGAGGCTCCCAGCGAGGCAGAAGAGGCTCTTTGGGAAGCTGGTGCTCTCCCGAGGGCTCAGATAGAAAGCGTATGGCACTTAATCCAGCTTCTAAGGTGACACTTTATTGCTTAATCAATTGATTCCTTTGGAAATGATATTTTTGCAGATAGGCACCTATGCAACTTCATGTGGCTCTTAAGCAGATGAGCACTTCCTCCTCAACGAGCTTGATAAGAGTTATTTGTGTTATATACTGTGGATTTTTCCAGTAAATGTGGCTTAATATTTTAATTCTTAGAATGTGTGTCTATTATATATGTGATGCAACTTAATTCTGTTCTGTTTGTGGAATGATTAGCACAGGCCAACTCCCTGTCCCCTCACTTAACAAAGACCAATGAGCTGTTAATCGAGCTGTTATCTCCATGGTATTACTTGCTAAATGCACTGATTTCATAAGTATGTGGAATCCTTTTTTTTTTTTCTTTTGAATCTGTATATCATATATAAGACTGAATCTACTTAATAAACACTGTATAACAAAAAGGGCTTTCTCCTCCACTGTCCAGCCCCGCTGGGTGCTGCTGGCCCCAGCGCTGCCCTCGCCCCAGGCCCTGTGCGAGAGGTTGGTGCCATCAGTCACCAGAGTGGGATCTAAATTTAGGTGTTAAAAGGAAGAAAAAAACCCCAAACCAAAACGTCTCTCAGTCCTGTTCACATAAGCTGTGCTTTCCATTCCGTAACAGACAGCGTGGGTACCAGAGAGAGCAGTGGCAGCACTCACAAAGGGGGCAAGGCACCAGTTTTATGCTTAACTTATATTTTGACAAAATTAATTTTGTGAAGTGTCTGGTTTTTGTGAGAAAAAAAAAAAAAAAGAAAAAAGAAAAAAAAAAAAAGTTTTCATTGAAATTTGTGCAAAGTTCTCCCTCATGGAAAATACTGATTTTTCGTTATCAGCTTTATTCACTAAGTATAATAAACCTTTGCATCCATAAACGTTCCTCTGCAAGCGCTGTATAGATACCATCTCCCGGTTCGATCGTCAGCAGACCCACAGGGTCCCAGGGGTTGGCAGTGGAAGTGCAGCTGCCCAGGGGCGCGGGGATGCGGCGGGGCAGGCGGGCGGGCGGCCCCTTCCCGGGATTTGAATGTTTGGAATGTCAGGACCCTGAGTGTTTGTGCTTGTAAACCATCACCTGGGACAGCACATCCCAAACGGAGCATCCAGAGCCCATTAATGCCTGCCAGCACAGCACCCGCGGCTCTGACACCGCCGGGTCCATGACTGAGCCTCTGGCTGAGCTTTGCTTCCAGGCTTCCGACGGAGCACGAGAGGGCTGCAAGCCGCGGGGCTGAGCAGTGCCGGGCCACGCCAGCTGCAAACCACTCGGCATCGCCTGCTGAGGCCGCTACAGCCTGGCCGGACTGACTCGGGATGTCCCTGTGCCTGCAGATGGCCCCGCCGAGCACGGCAGGGCCACAGCCAAACAGCAGCCGGGCGGGGAGAGGGAAAATCTGTTACTTACTTGGCACACAGTATCAGAGTGAGGAAAAAAAAATAAGCGTATTGCTCTTTGTTAATGGGTTTTACTCTTGACACCCCCAAGCTCCCCTGTTCCAGAGGTAGCTAATCCTAATGCCATCTTCCCCCACCCCAATAGAACTTTTTACTCATTGTTTGCATTCCCTGGATTTAGCTTGTTTAGATTATCCAGGTATTCTATGTGCAGAAAGCTTGCCAGAGCCAGAATCTCAATGAACCACCAAGAACCACAAAAGCCTTTTTTTACCCCAAAGGCTGGTGCCAGACCATCTGTTGCCCCAGCCCCGGCTCCTGTGCGAGGCCAGCGCTGCTGTTTTGCAATGGCAGCGCTGTGGAATGCCAGGAAGTCAGGGATTGTGTCACCACAGGATCTCAGCACTCCCACAGCCCCAGGCAGGAGCCCCCTGCTCGCCCTGCAGAACGTCCATGCAGTGAGAGCCCAGACATGTAATATCATAATTCATGTTATTTCCTCACTGCCCAGAAAAGAGAAAGGACTTGGCCATGAAGTGAGTTTTCAAGTCGTTTCAATAAACTGTAATTGGTATCACATTTATGCTCTTGAGAAACATTTTTAGATCCATTTATCCAACAATGAGGACAGTAACTGCAGGACCTGCCCTGACGCTGGGAAAAGTCTCAGCGCTGCTGCCCACAGGCATCAGCCCAGCGAGGCAGGGATCCCCTGTGACTGGGGGTCCCTGCAGTGCCCCACAACCCCCCCGTGGCTCTCAGAGCCTTCAGGGTATCCATTCCTCAAGAGCCACACGGCATCGCTGCAGGAGCCGCACCATCTTCAGTGCTCTCTAAGTGCATAAAACCGGATTTAACAAAGCCAATCAGCAACACAGCCCCTCCCCTTAGCGACTTGAGCAGAGCTCTGGAACAGCTGCAGTTAAAGAGAGGAAAGGAAGACACTGTCTTCGAAAGGAGGATTTCAGAAAAAGGACTGAAACCACACAAGCAGATTTTACAGTATTTATTTTTCCAATAGCACAAGGGACAGACACGAGCAGGCCCCCCACGAGGGCTCTGCCCCCCAGACCAGTCCGAGCTGAACACTGCAGTGGCCCCCCAGGAGGCAGAGCCAGCCCCCGGCTCCGCTCCCCCTCTTTGGTAAGCAGGTCCCACCCCTCCACCCTGCCCAGGCCAGGGTGCCGCTGCACCGGGCTCTCATTCTCATGGGATGAGGCTGGTGGATGCATTGAGGACAAAACTATCTCAGGGCCTGAACTTGTTCCACCCCTCACGATTGTGGCTGAAAGAGGAACTTGCACGGCTGAAAGAAAGTGCATGGTGAAGGGAGGTAGGATGGAGCTGGAAAAGGGACAAGAAGAAAAAAAATGAAAATAAACTCCCTAAAATTCTTGCTACTGCCCGCTTGAATAAGCTAGCGGCTTCTCCCCCTCAGTGAAGCAATTAACTCTTGATTAGGATTTGCTACAAAGAGGAAGAGAAGTGCAGTTTTGCTCTCCCTCTCGGGATGCACGTGGATGTTCATTCACGTCCCTGCAGTGCAGGTACAGCCATGCCCTGGGAGCTCAGGTGCAGCAACAACTGGCAAAAGCTTAAATGAGCAACCGGGGAGTGAGCTCGGCTCAGCAAATCCCACCTGGTCATCCTTGAGCCTGCACAGCACAGTCCACCCAGGCACCATGGGCATGGGGGGGCTGCTGAAACCCAGAGCCCAGTGTGGTGAGCCTCATGTCAGGCAAGACAGAATACAGTGGCTCTGACAATAACTAACACCACTTTAATGCAATACTGCTGTAGAGCCTGGAAATCCAAGGAAAAAAAAAAGACCCCTTTATGCTCTATGTACATTACATCCATTTACAGAGTTGGCCAGTACTGTATACAACATATAAATATATGATCAAACAGATGCAGAGAGGATACTTACAGGAGCCAAAGAATTCACTTTATACATCCAAGAATGAAAATATAAAAAAAGGAAAATAAAAAAGAGGAAAGAACACTGCTTTAAATGTTAGGTGATGGTCACACAGATGCACAGCTCGATGCTCGCAGGTGCTCAGCTGCTGTGGGGTTTCAGGTCCTCACCACAAAGCTGCAGTGCAGAGCTCACTGCCCCTATCACTAAGCTCCAGGGAACCTCCAGTGTTCCACAGCAGTTTGTGGAAGTTGGCCAAAGGAGGCAGCCACAGCCGCTGGGCCAGTTCAGCCAGGAACAGTCCCCTGGCCACACAGCTTCTGCAGGCCAGCAGAAGGCATTTGCTTGGCACTTGCCCCGAATTTTTTTTCCTCTGCTTGCATCCTCCCCATGGGCTCCACGTGGCACATGGTGGGCTGTACACGGCTCCACAACCACCTGCAGAGCACATCCCTGGGCACCACATCCTGCTGTGGCATCCAAACACTGCACGGGACCTTCCCTGCAGGGCAGCTCTCTGCTTACACTCACCGCACAGCAGCGCTTCCCACACAAACTGGGAATAGAGATGGCAGAAGGGGAGAGTGGAAGACTCTAGGGCCTCACCTTGTGCAGCCCTGAAATAGCAAACACCATCTTCCAGTTCCTCTGGGTGTAAGAATTTCCTCCACAGAAGGTCCAGAGATTGCCACAGCGAACGGCCTCTCCCCTCGGCGTCAGCCTCAGCGCCATACCAGAGCACAGCTGGAATTTCCATGACAGCAGGAAGCAGCAGGATCGCTCCCATGGGGCACAGCCCACCCAGAGCAGGGTGTCCCCGTGAGCAGGAATGAGCTCTGCACTGTCGATCTCCGCGGGAAGGCAGCTCAACGTTCCTCACCAAAACAAAGTGTAACAGCGTTTCTACTATGAACAGAGAGTACTTTGTGTACTTTGTGTACAGGCGTTAGGATCAGTCCTTATCAAAATACACACACTGAATATACAACCTGTCCCATGGCCATAATTTATTATCTCACCACAAGGCACAATACACAGAGCTTAGAGGGTCCTATACAGTCGTCGTGGCAGAAGGCGCCGCAGCCTTTGCACATGATCATGGCTTTGAGGCTGCACGAGCACTGGAACGAGATCTCGTCGACGCTGCTGCTGTCAGCAAACATCTGCACAGCCAGGGCCGTGTTCCGGCTCGCAGCAAAGTTCGCTTTGTGGGTGAGCTGCACCACGCTCCCAGCAAGGCCTCGGGGGAAAGACGGACTGCTGGATGAATAATTAAAGCTGGTGGAATTAAACTGCAGCTTTGAAAGCTTCCCATAAAATGCTTGCTTGATATTGAGCTGAGAGGGGATGGATGAAGGCTCCAAAGGGTGACTCTGTCCTTTTCCTGGATCCCTTGAAAACTTAAAGAAGGGCCAGTCCATGACCAGTGGCTCTCTCTGTGTGTGCCCAGCCAGTTCTGTGGGCTGCTGGGCCACATCCCCCCGGTTCTCTGCATTACTCTTGGCTGGGCTGCCACACACCAGCACCTTCTCATTTCTGATCCCTCCCGGGGTGCTGCTGTGCTGCTTTGAAGTCCATTCCTCCCTGGCAACTGGGATTCCTTCTCCCAATGCACAGCCCTTGTCCAAGGGAATGTGTTTGCTGGGGGACAAAGTTCCCATGGCTGAACCGTGATCCAAAGCCCTGGAGTGATGCAGCCTCACGCTGGGGCTGGAGGGAAAACCGGAACCAAAGAGCTTTTTGCCTTGAATTCCACCGTAATTTTTATTGACCGATGCACCTCCCGTCTGGTTTGGTCCAAGAGAAGTCACACCTGGAGATAAAAACCGAGGCTCTGTAGAGGCATTCAGCTTCTCTGGGCTTTTACTTGCCATAACACTCGTTAATGGGTTGTGCTGTGGCATCCGGACCTTGGGCAACTCCTTCTGCTCCTCAAAGCTACAGGAAGAAAATGTTCTTTCCCGAGGGTCCACATCTTCAGACTTCGGAGAGGCACTTGCCACGTTTGCCAGTTGGTCTTGGCAGCAGCTTAAAGCCGAATCAACTTTGGAATGTTTTTCTGGGACAGCCTGATTCTCTGCACCCTCTGCTCTAGGCAATGCTGCTCCTGATGCACAGGTTTTTTCCTGGGGATCTATGGAAGATCTCACTGAGTGAACATCATCGCTCCTGCTTTGGGCACTCGTCTTTCTTCCTACATCTGGAGACGATTCTTTGCCAAAATAGCAACCACTGCCTCTGTCCAGTTGCAGGGAGAGGCTTTTGGACTGCTTCTGCAGCACTGGCTGTGCAATTTCCAGCTTGATGTTGACGTGAGACACTGGGAGAACTTCTTCCAGTGGAAGCTTTCCCTTCAGCAACTGCATCACCAAAGGGTTGTTGGTCTCGATGGAGGACACGGGCCGAGCAGACCTGGCCGGATGCTCGGCTTCTTTCTGGGGTCCCCGCCTCTGAGGTGGGGGTGCAACCAAGTCCCCAGAACAGGCTGGACTCACTGTCTCCACAGACAATTTTGACCTAATCCCATTTTGCTTCTCACTGCTGCTGTGACAGGAAGAGCCTTTCCCAGACACCTCCCTACAGCTGACACTTCTGAAACACATCTCCACCTCCACATTCTCATCAGCCATGTCCCCTTCCCAATCAGAAGCAGTGTCTGTTGTTTCACTGTGTGTACTCTGTATTTCTTCATCTCCACTTCTCTTCAACTCCTGCATCTCTCCCACGGGCTGATGTGCACTTTCTGGTTCGGTTCTGGGGCACCTCTCCCTTGGCTGCAGGAGTCTTTCAGAGGTATCTATCCTATTCTGAGAAATAAAGTCACCATGCAAAGAGGGCTGCGCTACAGCCTCTGCATCTGGTTCCTCATTACTCAGTTTGCCATCGCTGCCTTTCCCTGCCTGCAGCTGTGCAGTGTCACACACTGCAGGAATCGCTTTCTTCACTCCAGCAGTCACCGTTTTGGAGGTACTATCGGCAACACATTTTTCCAGAAATGTTTTGGAGTTGTTATATTTAAAACCAGACACCTTCTCTGGATCATGGCCTTCTGTAACACCTGATGACAATTCTGGTGGAAAAGGACAAGTGGAGGAATTTTGCTTTACATCAGGATAATCCAGCTGTATGGTGGGAACACCAACATCTCCAAGTTCCACCACAGCCCTCTCTCCCGTGGGACTGGCCCCAGCTCCCTGCCCCCCAGAATACGACAGACTGGTCACCACAGGAACCACACATCCCAGCTCTGTGCTCTCCTGTGATGCAGCACAAGATGGGAGTTCGGTCCTTGGGTCACAGAGGAGCTGCTCAGGACTCTCCTCCTGCCTCTCAGGAGTTGCATTGTCCAAGGATGACACAGTCAGAGCACCACAGAACGGCCTCCTGGGTGACCCATCACGAGGCTGAGCGTCCCCTGACCCTGTGGCACAGCCCAGAACACCGCTCCTTTTGCTTTCTGAGGAAGAGTGATCTTGTCTGGAAGAGAGGCAGGAATTCACGCTGGCTTCCTGAGCAGCCCCTTTGGAGTCAGCCTTCCCTTCGCTCAGATGAACAGACAGCTGTAGTTGTGCTCGCTGTAGATCTGACGCACGTTTTCCATGAGCTCTCTTGGATCTCCTGTGCTGGGAACGGCCGCTGGGTTCTCCTCCACCGCCTCCTTCATCGGTGCCTCTCCCCCCGCCGGGGCCGCCCCCTCCTCCGATGGCGGCGGTGGCAGCTTCGCGCTGGGCTCGGGCTTGCAGAGCACGGGCCTTAATGTCTGCGAGGGTCCGGGCCCCGGCGCGGCCCCGGCCGGAGGGCTCCGTGCTGGGAATGATCCGGGGGCAGATCTGGTAAGTGGGCTGACCTTTAACCACCCAGGGTGGTTTAATACGTGAAAGTTGAATCTGAAAGAAAGGGAAATGAGGTGAGTTCTAACGCCGTCCGTCTCCAGTGAAATGTGTTTTACTGGCTCATCAAAATTTTTAGCACAAAAATTCAACAAAAATTTCAACTTAGAAGTAAATTTGGGCAGAGAGGCAGCATGGTCTCACAACCTCTGCTCTGTGATCTGTAAAGCTCAGTTCACACTAATACTGTTCTACCGGAGCCTGCAGGCAAATATGAAATAAGTTATTTATATTCACATCTCTAGAGAACAAACTGGTCTTCTCTACACCAGGATGACTGTCCTGAAACTACCAAAATAGGTATCCTGGTCAAAATGGGAAAAGCCAGGAAGAACACTGAGATTCTGTCCAAAAGCAAAGGAAAAGAACTCAGAAACTATAAACTATAAAGAACATGATTTCAAGGTCTTTTGCAGTAAGTCAGCTCATTTCAGGCAGTGTTTCTGTACAGAAATGCAAATTAAGGGAGTAAGTCAAGGTTACCCTGTGCTCTTGTGCAAAGACCTTGGGATGATTTTCCATTCTTTGACTGTCTAAATACGACAGCAAACTGTGGCAGTCAGAGGCACTTCACCAGCTCTACCAATGAAACCCTTCGACTCCTTCCCTTAAGATGGCAATACTTGACATTTTAATAATGTTTTGATACTACTGAGCACGGCAGCCCTGAGACACAGCAGCTCTAAAGCTCTTTCTTACCCGGATGGGTGGGACTTTGGGCTCCTCTTTAGTAGGCTGTGGCTTTTCTGGGTGAACACTTTCAATTGTGTTACGAAAGGACTGACGATCTTCAAGCCGGGGCTTCTTTTCGGGGAAGGATGCAGAGGCAGCCTCCTCAAAGCTTTTCCTCTTCTGCTCCTTGGACTCCTGAGCAGAGTTCTCCTGGGGCAAACTGGGAATTCTGCTGGCAGCTGCCAATGATGGATCTTCTGGTTTGCTGTTTGATTTGGAAGTCTCTGGAGAGATGTGCAGCTCGGTACTCTCTGCCTTCAATCCTGCAGCTGAGGGGCTGCTCAGGTCATCCTTCTTCAGGTCTGCCTCAGGCTTTGGCTCTTTATGAAGAGAGGGATCAGGCCCCACGGGAGCAGGCTCTTTGGGAGCCTCCGTGTGCTCGGGTTCCCGCAGTCTGTACAGGCTCCTCCTGGCCCGGCACCGCAGGTCGGCCCGGGAGCGTTTCCGGAAGCGCCCGTCCCGCTGGCGCGTGGTCGGCCCGCGCGGCAGCCGCGCTTCTCCTTTAACAGACAGCTCTTTCCTGTTCTCAGCGTCCTCCTGCACAGAATTCTGCGCCTGGGATTCTTCCTGGGTCAAGCCCAACCTATAAGGCAAACACAAAAGCCAGCTAAAAGCTAAAGCTCACCCCAATTTCAGTGCTACTGAATAGTAAAATGGGCAGAGAGTCATCAAAGCCTCATTAACTCACCCTGCAAGGGGAGAACCCACACATCCCACATTGCTACCACATAGAATGAGAAAAAAAACCCCAAAATTTGTGATGGAAAATACCATCAACTTTTCTTGGAAACAGAAGAGATGGGCTACAAAATTCTGCCGAACCCAGCCAATTCCACTAAGAATTTCACCCCACCACCTGTGTTTTTCAAGGAGTTTACGCTGCATCTGCTCAGGTGTCCACAAACAGAAACACACCCTGCCACCTGCATAAACATGGATAAAACAGGATAAACATGGTAAAATTTCTCACTTTTGCCCATAGTAGTCCTCGAAGAACTTCTCTTTCCATTGTTCCACTCTCTTTTCCTTTTCCATCTCCTGCCGGATTCGAACTTGCATCTCGTGGGTGAATTCACCTACATGGAAGCAAGAGACTGGAATTCAGTTCCAAACAAAACTCATTCTGCAAATGCAACATCTAGTATTTGAACAGTACAGCAGCTAAATATATGAAAGACAGACCTTCTGTCAACACCCTGCTCCCCATCCCACTCTGGATCCACATGCTGTCTGTGGCTCCAGAAAAAATCATGTTTTAACAGACAGGCCACCATTTAAGGAAAAAGAAGTCAGGCACTCCTTTATACCTTCACACCATTTAATGCTGAAGGTCCCACGGCACCAAAAGAAATTGTATCTTTGATTTTAAACAAAAAAAAAAAAAAAAAAAAAAAGAAAAAGTTGGGGGAAAGATACGCAGCAAAGCTGGACTAAATTCCTGCTCATTAACTTCAAAAGAAAACCAAAAATCCCACAAAATGAGCAGCTATTTCCCAGGCATTCAGGAAAGCAAAGCCACTCACCGTCAGCGAGCCGCTCCCTCCAGCTCTGTGCAGCGTGGGTGAAGAACTCGTTGTTCAGAGCGCTGCCACTGAGGCGCATCAGCCCGTCAGCCCCCACCTAGCAGGACAGACAGAACACATCTGCTCCAGCTGTTCCACACTGAAGAGGTAATCAGGGTAGGGAAAACACCTGAGTGCTCATACCTGTCTATCGACCTCAGGCAGGAGGTAAAGTAGCTGCTGCTGGAAGTGTGATGGAAGCGCGTTAAAGGTCCTGGAGTTGATCAGTGCTCGCAGGTTTGTGTTGACAAGGATGGAGCCTGGGGTCTCAAAGTCAATATCCTCACCCCTGTTCCGTTTCATTTGCCCTGGAGTTTAAGGACAGGCAAATAACATTGTAGTGCAAAAGAATTTCAGCATTATGGGCTGAAATTTATGTCAAACTACTACAGCAACAGGAGATGATAAAGACTGATAAAGAGAGAAATGATAAAGACTGTGGTATTCAAGTGGGAAGAATGACCCTCCAGCACAGTAATTAACAAACACACATCTGGAATTCTGACATGAGGTCACAGTTCTGCCATATTCAGGTACAATTCTCAATTGAGAACGGAGCGGCAAACTTTTAAACAACTGTATCACTAACACTCAAGGTGGAAAGCCTGGCTTGTGACCTCGGGTTATCAAATGCCTCTGGTGCTCTTTTGTCAGATACACGTGGACTTCATCATCATCTGCCTTTAACCAGAAGCACGTACCAGCCGTGGGCTTTCGTATGCCCCTCAGCAGCTGTGGAGGATCCCTGTTTATCTCTGTCCTACTGCGCAGGCTGGTTTTGCACAGTGCCAAGGAGCTGCTGCTGCTGCTGGATGTGCTGCTGCTCTCCCCATCAGCGTGCCTTCCTGTGAAGCCTAAAAGCAAAGCAACATCATAAAAATATGCAAAGAACAGTCATAGCCCAGCTGTGAGAGTGGTTTAACATACAGGAATTCTATGTTTCCAGCAAATCTGCTATTACAGGATATTGCCCAGGTTCCAACTACGTTGAGTGAGTTAAACATACACACAATTCTGCAGTCTCATTTATTCTCAGCAGAAATCCTCAGGCAAACACAGATGACTGGGGACTGACAGAGAGATTGGTGAGGTCATTAGGACCCCCCAAAGCAATGCTTACCCGAGGCAGACTCCATGTGTGCTCCATTTACTTTCAGTGGGGTTAACACCACCCGTGGCAGCATCACACCTGTCTTTTTCTTCTGTTTGGTTGTCTGCAGAGAGAAACCAAAAACAAAACAAAGGAATGAAGGCATTAGAGAAGGGTATAGTAATCTTCTAAGCAGCATGTTCCTCAGTTAAAGAGCTGCTTGGCTCCTCCTAGCTGAATGTTCAGGCAACACTACATGTAAGACTAGCAGAGAATTCAAAATTGTCTTCCCTTACATGATCTCTCCCCATCCTGCTACTTCTTGCCCAAGGAGACAGACTCATAGCTCTCTCTGAGCCACTTGTGCACAAATAGTCCTTATCATACCACCCCAATAGTAATGAAAGCTCCCTTTGAGAGGCTTCATCCTTCCCAATAGTCCCACATTTTCCTACCTGGGAAGCAGTTCTGTAGCTCTCCCTGGTAGCAGGTCCCTTGCTCTGAGATTCAGTGGAACATGAGGCATTAGAAGAAGTTTCATCAAGAGACACTGAAAGAGATGAGCTCTCAGTCAGACACAGAAGTAGGTCCTGGAGTTAAAAGCTTAATGCCACCAGACACTTACCATCATTGTCACCACTCACAGTGCTGGCTTCGTTGGACCCACAGCTTTCTGCATCTGCTGTGTCCTCCAGCTCCTCCCCTTCTGGCACTGACAGGTTCCGAGACCACTGCAAGGCATCTTTCTAGAAGGGAAACAGAACTGGGGTGGCTAAAGCCCTCCCTCCCAAATCTACACCAATGGGAGCAGACAGTTAACTGAATCTACTTTAACCTTCAGTTTTTTTCCCTATTTTAAACCTTGTTGAAGAAATGTATTTTAAAGTATCTTTGGGCTCATAGCAGAACAGAATCCACCTAAACTAAAAGCACTTTATAGCCCCTTCCTAGACAAGTAACATATCCAAAATACCAGGTTAATAATAATTAATTTAATATAAAGGTTCATAACACGTCACAATTTTTTGTAAGCAACAAGTTCCTATTAAAGAGATGTATCTCACTATGAAAGAACAAGTAGCATCAGAGTGGCCAAGCACTAACACAGCAAGCTGAGGAGATGTATTTCCTACTTGTACAATAAAGGCCATTTCAATGCCATCTATTTTCAGCAAAATGTGTTGATTCAACAGGATTTTCTAACAGCAGAAAAAAAAAAAATAGAAATGAAACAGCTGAGATCTATCAAGCTGATATTTATCAGGAAATCCAACAGTACAAAACAATGCAAAAGAAAAGCTCAAAACCAGACACATTTTCAATATTTAATATTACTGCAACAATAAACTAAAAATAAAGAAGTATTCCAGAGAGATTTCAAGATCTGAGGAAAACACTGATGCTAAGTAACACGGAACGTAGTGGAACACAGAACAAGCAGCCAGAAGAATGAACATACATTTTCCTATCAAGATTTTACTTGTCACTACAAGCTCTTGGACCAATTCCTTGGCTGGCTGCTTTCCCTTGTGGCTGGCAGCAAGGGAATGCACAGGTCTTTTCTGATGAGCAGCCACCTGAGCTGGACACCAGCTACTGCACTAAGAGGATTCAATTGCTTGTGCAATTCAAGAAATAATAGTTGGGTTTTTTTAAGGAATTTATCATAGATGGCTGAATACAGCAGAAAGGTACAAGCTCCAAGGAAATAATGAATTCCAGACCCTCTCTCACATGATGATCTCACTGCTTGTGGTGCTCACTGACAGGGTAACACTCAGCCCTGCACAAGGAGCAGAACTCACCCCTGGGCCCTCAGCTGGGAGCAGAGCTCAGCATTTACCTTGAGTGTGAAAAGGCTGATGCGTCCCGGCAGTTTGTAAAAGAGCCCATCCCCTCCCCGGGAATTGGAGTGGAGCATGGCGTTGAGGCAGGCCAGGGGAGATGTGCCACTGCAACAGAGAGAGAAAGGAGAGAGCTGAAGGAATAGATTATCAACAAAATAGCCTGAGAGATCTGGTTAAATGGGCATCCTTTAGCTGATGAGGGGAACAGAGGTGATGCCATCGGCTTTATGGGACAGGCATTTCAGTCAGAACAGTGTCACTGGTTTCATTCTGACCTGCACATCAGCTTTTCACATCACAGCAAACAGGAAATGTGACACCAACTTTAAAGCTCTCCTCGTCTGTTTTTAGGCATTTCTAACTTTTATCATCTGTTTCCTCCCTTCCTCTCCTGGAACCCTTCAGTGTTGGATTGATTTATAAAACCCTCAGATTTACTCAGCAGTAGAAAGATGTAACAAACTGTAGACATACATGTTACTGGAATGTTTCCCTGATATGCCATGGACCAAACTACTTGAGCAGAATCGATATAAAGGTGCTCTCATTTGTTAATTCCTACATAATTCCCTGGTTAAACCCCATCCTATGCTCACACTGATGGAACTGCTATGCCACGTAATATGGTGTTTTCCAGTAAGTCCCACATGTACAGGCAGAGAATTGTCTGGAAGACACGTTACAGCACTGTCGACTGCATTCCTAGTAAAAGTGAAACTGAAAACTGGACTGAGATAAAATATTTCAAAGAAAATCATTCTCAAATTGAAAATGTAGAACAATTTCTGTTTCCACCCTGTATGTGCTTGGGTTTTGGACATTTCTTCACATGCCATGGCAACAGGCAAAGTTACCCTGTATCACTTTTAGATCATGTGAACAAAATTTCCAGTCTTCTGTCCTGTGAAACAGTGTTTTCCCCTCTGTGTTTATTAAACACTACAAGCACACTCACCAGCCACAGTTTAAAAACAGCAAAGTAAGTAATTTTCCCTGAAACACGAAAAAAACCAAGCAGTTAAAACTCCACCAGGAGCTAAACTCAGCATGGTGCTGGCTCACGGGAATGTCAGTGCCCTGTATGGAACATGGTCCTCCCAGGAGAGCAGCGTGACCCCCAGACCAGGGAGCCCCACCTCAGAATTGATTCAGAAGGAAAAACATCTCAAGGCACTAAGCTATTTCCTTCAGGAAATGGAGTTTCAGGAAGAGCTTCTATACAAGCACCAGCAAAGCCTGCTGCATGTTCAGCCAGGCAGGCTCACTGCCTTTATTCTGCAAACAATCATGCTCTGAAGAAAACAATCTTTTTTAAAGCAGAGAATTAATGACCAGGGAAAGAAAAGCAGATATCCCAAAGGAAACCACCGACCTTTAAAGGAATGAGTTAGCTTTGTGGGATTTAACATGACACGTGTTCCGAAGTCTGGTCTTTACTTACACACTGTGACAGGTCTCTTGTAAAAACTGGGAAAGCACAGGATAATTTATGTGTATGAAGATCCCTGCTACTATCTTTGGCAGGGGACAGCCTGTGCACAGAGATCTTCAACTGCCTGCTTAGGTAACAGGACTTACGTGAGAGAGTTGTAGAAGATTGATTAAAGCAAAACTCCTCTTGTGCAGGTCCTCATTAAAATCTGTCTGAATTCTACTGAAACTATTGCCCATAGCCAAACCAAAGAAGATCTCAGCAAGCATCACAGAATCATGGAACAGTTTGGGTTGGAAGGGATCTTAAAGATCATCTTGTTCCAAATCCCTTGCCATGGGCAAGGACACCTTCCACCAGACCAGGTTGCTCCAAACCCTGTCAAGCCTAGCCTTGGAAACTCCCAAGGACGGGGCAGCCACAGCTTCTCTGGGCAACTTTGTGCTGTGATCTCAGCAGCCTCACAGGGTAGAATTTCTTCCTAATATCCAATCTAAATCTACCCTCCTTCACCTGAAGGCCATTGCCCCTTGTCCTATCACTACATGCACCTGTGAACAGTCCCTCCCCAGCCTTCGTATAAGCCCATGGAAGGTGAATATTCCAACAGTTCCAAATCTGATGCAGCAGCACACACCAGCCTCACATCTCTCCAATAACAGCAGGTCCCACACCCAACACCTCTGTACACATCACTGATTTTCACTATTCAAAACACCCCAGCTGTTTCCTGATTTCACACAAACAAGGAGCAGAAACAAGCTGACATTTAGGTCACAGAAGAAATAAGTTTACCTTCTGTAGCAGAGTAAAGTACAGGTTCAGGAAATGCAAAGACCACAGTGAAAAACAGTCCACAGAAACAAAGGGAGGGAGAAGCAAGACTAGAAACAGTCCTTGCGTCTGGATTTCCCAGAAGTCCATCCCTGGACAGCAGCTCATTGTGTCCCTGGTAATCAAACTTCCTTTTATTTTTTTTCCAGGCAGCAGTAACTGAGACATCTAGACTACCACAGTTACCCACTTTCTTTGAGCTGCAAGATATTCTGTATTTCTACTACTGTCATAGAAACAGATGGAAGCTCACAGGAACTTAACCAAGGAAAGCAGTCTCCCGCTTCTGTCCTTTCCAAGGCTTTTTATCAGGTTCTTTTTCCACATAAAACCCACTCTGAGTTGGGTATCTCCTCCCTAGAGTGTCAAGAGCCACAACCGTATGATGTGAGCTGCGCTCTCCTGGTGCTTGAGAATCTGAGCATAAGCCAGTGATGTAGAGAAGACTGCCTCTTCTAAAGCATAATGTCTGCTCTAGAAATGAAGCATCAGAGGAGATAAACTGTTCTCAAACTCAAGTCACAATAGCAGAAACTGCTGGGAGCTACTTAGGTGAGAACTATGCGAGTGAGTGGTAAGTAGACCACAATGCAGGGGCCTGATCTGCAAGAGGCATTTATTTCACAAGAGATGGATGGACTCTGTATATTATAAAAAAAAATAAAAATCCAAGAACATCTCCCAGTTATTATCAGAGAAAAAAACCCCTCACAATCTGTATATAAATGTCTGTACTGTCATCTGAAATTACCAGGCTGAGACAAGAAAAAGGGAAGCAAAGTGGGCTGGGGATGAGGCAGAACTGTATGAAGCAACACCAGCCTTCATACACTGCCTCCCCCATGCTCCACACTGGTTTAGACAAAATCATCAATACTAACCTCATTTCCTTTAGACCTTCCGCCTCTATGACCTGCAGAATCTGTTTTGGGGTCATAGGAGCATCTGAGTAATTTTCCAGCACCTGAAAAGACAGAAAGACCAAGTGTCATTACAAAACTGGCTTCTGCATTCCCAGATCGACACCATCAACTGTGGCCCAGACCCAGTAATGTGCCTCTTCAAACTTGATTCACCTGCAAAGACACACAGTAAAATTTCAGCCTACCTCAAGATCCTGGTGAACATGGATCAAAGCCACAAAAGGCTTTACCTTCATCTCTTCCCTAATTAAGTGAAATACAAACATGGAGGAGACAAAGCAGCAGAATCTGGCCTTGACCCGAATGGAAGCTTTACCAGACTTCACTATACATTAGATGGAGCTGCTGCCACATAAACCTTCCAGACTGAACAGTGGTCAGTGACCTGTAACAATGTAAAACCTTCTCCTACCTCTCCACAAAGCATCCAGTATTTTTTTGTCACTAAAAGTATTACTGTGCAGCTATATAATATATATAGCTATACAGCTATACTGTACCTTCCTCAGATTACTACATTCATTTCATCTTCACTCCATCCCAGGAAGGGAACCACAAGTTGAGAGTCAGAATTTGTGTCAGAGAAGGACAGAATTCAGAAAATGACAAAAAAACAGTAAAGGATTTTGGGAAAAAAAAAATCTGGCTAGAGACACTAAAAAGACTTAAGAGTGCTTGCCTTTGACAAAAAATGAAGAAAATAATATATTAAAAGGCAACACAATAAATAATAACTCATCCTTTCATATATTACATCAAGGATAGAATTGTCACTTATATACAAAGAAGTAAAGAGGTTATTACTTTTTTTTTTTTTTTTTAAGCCTGCGGAACTTACTGCTCTGAAATGACTAGGAGCAAGAACTCAAGGATTCAAAGAGAGGACCGGACATTTCTGTGGATAAGAAGATTATCCACATAAACAGGAAACAATGAGCAAAAATAAGCTGCAGTAGATGTAAACCATGCAGTTTCTTTGGGAGCAGATTACCCTACAGCTGCCGGCCACGCGCCGGCTCCTGCGCCTTCCCCGGCAGCAGACAGAGCTGCCCTTGGAATGCAAAGGCACCCAGCTCCACAGACTGGGGCCACGAGCAAGAAGAGGGTGAGACAGGCCATGGACACAGCCTGGAACAGGAATGGAAAGCAGCAACAGGAATTCACCCAAGAATTTTTTGATCATAACCATGGTCTAAACTCCCCCAGCATCACAGCCACACGATGTACAGCCCTGGTGTCATCTGTCCCCACGTTTTAGGAGTCAGCAATACGGTGCTGCCTCTCAGTCTGACAAGTGTGGGAAACCAGAGGAAGGACCCAGATGCCCCATTTTAATCAGCAACATCTAGAAGTGAGTCACTGCAGCAGCCATGCCAATGGGACACGAGCAAAGTCACCCCAAAGCTGTGCAGGCCAACGTTTGCATCGCAGACCATCTCCACCCTCCACAAGTAACAAAAAGCCCAACTGAGTTCTGCACTTCAACTGTATGTTGTGATAAGGCTGGGTTGGAGCAGCCTGGACTAGTGGAAGCTGTCCCCGCCCCTGGCAGGGGGATGGAACAAGATGATCTTTAAGGTCCTTCCTAATCTAAACCTTGATTCTGGAAATGGAATTTCTCAAATCATCTCCACCTGCTGACAGGTATTTTGCAGATGCTTGAAGATCACAAGCTTCTGAGAATGAGGTAAGAATCCCATGGGGAGGAGAATTAGAGAACTAACTTGAGTTAAAACCCAATGAAAACACAAAGAGTGTAAGGAAAAATCAAAGCAAGTGATGAGCCATATTCAGAGAGAGTAAACTAATTAAATTCCATACAGCTCCATCATACTTTTTCCTCCCTCCATAGGTTATGAGGTCTCCATGCCTCCCTCCTGAGCTGTCACCCCATCACTCAAAGGCTGCAGACAGCTGACACGGGGAAACTCATTGCTCCCGAGCCCAGTGAGATCTGCAAAATACAACACGTCTGTTCCAAAAATCAGGGAATTATTCAAACCTCTCTCCAGTGACAGACACAGCAAGCGAAGTATGTGGCCTAAAACTGAGCACAAAGGAGCATTTACATACGGATAAAAGAATCTATGCTCAGGGGAACAATTTCCAATCAAGAGCTGTATTAAGTGTACAGAGCACTTAATGGAAGAACTGGGGGAGAGAGGATCCTGCAAGCTTTAGACACCAAACCCCTGTCTCCAGCACTGCCCCTTCTATCCCTCCCCAACCTGACACTCTCAGCACCACATCAGCCTTCCACCCAGAGCTACAACTCCAACATTGGCTATAGCTTACCCCCAAAACAAAATATCCCCCCCTCCGTTATTTATAGCACTGATAGCTTCCCTAATTATGGAAGTTTACATCACTTCCTCAATTTACTGGTCCTCTAGCTCTGAGAGCACTCTGACTTGCCCTGCCATGGCTTTGGGCATCCAGATGAACCTTAAAAGGTTTATTTTATGGAATGTGCAGAGTTTTGGCTCTGTGGGAGGAGCAACATTGAAGAACACTTTTGCCTGTGATTCTCAGAAATGTTGAGCAGAATACAAAATACACCAGCACACGTCAGAGAGGGAAATTAAAAGCAGTTTGACAGGGAGCATGTGTAAGACTAGTGTGAAATAAAGATCTATTTTTAGTGGATTTACAATCAGTCCTGCAAGCTGTAAGTGCAGCTACGCAACTGTAGGTCTCTTTAAGTGGATAATCTAGTATGAGATCGTTCTATTTCTGGTTCATCAATGGCTCTAAGATGCTGTTGAGGCTTAGATATCTCATGCACCCACCGTGCCCGAGGTCCTGGCCAAAAGACAGGTGAGAGGAACTGTGTGAAGAAATGCCTTCCCCATCACACAAGGGTGATGAGGTGTATTAGGGGACTGCTTTAGAGTCACAGTGTCATGTGCTGCGTTGGGCAGCCTATAAATACTTTTTTTTTTCACCTGTTAGAGGTCAGGATGTTTAAATGAGCTGACTTTGTGCAAGGTCACCTAGCACAGCCTCTGCCCCCAGGGTCACCTATCAGGAAAGCATCCCTGCCATCTGCAGTCACACACCTAGTTCAAAAAAACCTGGATCCCAAAGAGAAATGCAGGATGGAGAACAAGATCACCAGGCTCCTGCAGTGAAGTTCCACAGTAGCTGCCTTATGCCCTTCTCCAGTTTTTCAAGCAAAGCCACGTGGGTCTAAAATATTATCATTTATACACAAAAGATGATGCAAGTTGCTGGAAGTCAAATGCTTGTCTGATTAGGTTTTCTCCTGGCAAGCAATAAGAAAACACTCCAATAGCCAAAAAAATCTTACTCAGAAGCACCAAGAGTTATCCTGAACATCCTCAGTACAAGACATGAGCCTCATTGGACTCACCCACACTGTTCCTACTGAATGTTTACATGCTTCAATGCATAACCTGGGCTGGCAAAACCAAAACAAACACACACAACAGAAAAAAACAAGGAAATAAACCACCCTCAAGTTCTCTAAGTCCATTTCTGCAGAAGTTCAGGGGCTACACAGAAGGAACATATGTATCCTCATGAGCTGTACACCAGTGACAGGGCTGACAGGGAGGAACCACAGGGTCCATTCACTTCCAGGTAGCTGGATCATCCCTTACTTCATGTCTGGCACTGCTGTACCTGTGTCACGGGGTCACCAGGAGAGAGCCAGCTCCTTCCACCCTAATGCCAGCCAGCCAGCCTAAACACCTCAGCACACAGCCCTTAAATCAAACCTCTGACTAGCTCACTGAAAAACACCGAAGTTATTGTTCTTTTTCAGATTTCCTACTTCATAACTGAGGTTCAAGACAGATCCAGCTCAAAGGCTTCAGAGAGGGAAGTCACCTTCCTCCCACTGCAACGCTCCAATGACAGCGGCATTCCCACACGCACCACCAGAGCAGAGCTGGGCTTAGGAGTTGAAGCCTTCAACAAGGAGATTCTTTAAGACAAAAGGACTAAGACATCTCCATGGCCATGTCTCCTAAACCCAAAAGTGACCAAATACGGGCTGATTCAGGAATGTTCGGTCCAGCTGCTGCTCCCGGCAGCCTGGCACACGCCACGGGCCCTCGGGCGCTGCCGGTGCACAGAAGGAACCCGCACCCTCGGTAATTAAACCAGAAACTTTTGACAGCGGCCATGCCCTCTCCGCAGGCTCCGGTTCCTCCCACGGAGCTTTAAAACCATTTAAAGGAAGAGAATGAGCGGAACCGTTCCCGCAGCGCTGCCCCGTACGCACTGGACCGCAGCGGGCCGGCGCCTCCCGCGCCCCGTCCCGGGACCGGCTGCAGCCCCGCCCGGCGGGAGGCGGCGGAGGCCGCTGGGACCCCCGGCGGGCGGGCAGCTCGCCACTGAGGGCCGGGGGCCGCGCTCGCACCGCCCCGGGGCGCATCTCCTTCCCCCCGGGCTGAGGAAGAAAAACAACCGTGCAGGAGACCCCGGCCACAGCGGCCGGTGGCGGAACCGCGGGAAGTCGCGGGACCGGGCGGGGAACCGGCAACACCGCCCGCGCCCTCCAGGCGGATCCGGCCCCCGCTTTCTCCCCCTCAAAAGCGATGGCGGCGCCGCCGGCCCCGTTACTCGGGGAGGGGCCGGACGCGGCGGGGAGGCCCTGGGGCACGGCGCAGCCCCCGCGCCCCCTCCCTGGACGCCCCCCCGGCCTCACCAGGCGGGCGGCCTCGGCCCACGTGCGCTCCTTCTTCCTCCTCTGCTTCATCTCCTTCATCCTCCTCCTCCTCCTCCTCCTCCTCCCGCGCGGGCGGGCGCGGCGGGCGCGGACCGTTGGGCGCGCGGGCGGCAGGCGGGCGGCGGCGACCGGGGCGGGCTGGGCGCGGAGGGCGCGGCGGGCGGGGCGCGAGGCGGGGGCGGCTCCGGGCGCTACGGGAGGCGGTGGCGGCGGCGGCGGCTCGGGCCCGGCATAACAACGGGGTCAAAGGGCCGGGAGCGGGGCGGGGCGGCGGGGCCCGGCGACGGTGGCCGCGGCGGGACACGGAGGGACCGGAGGGGCGGAGCCGGAGGGGCGGGCCTGAGGCTGGTTTGAAGGAAAACAAACCGCAAGGACCGCCGGGAGTTGTAGTTCTTTTGCTGGCCCCAACGCAGCAGCTCTTTGGCCCGCGGACTACAAGTCCCGGCGGCCGCCGCGCCGCTATGGCGGGAGAGGCCTCTGCCGCCGCATGGCCGCGGCGGGGAAGCGGCACCGCCCGGGCCGGGGGCGGCTGAGGGACCGAGCTGGAGCTGAGAGCTCGAGGCTGAGTCCCCACGGCTAAGGGCTGCGGCTATTGGTGTTCCAGCATCCCGGTTATCACAGAATCAATTAGGCTGAAAAGACCTCTGAGATCAGCGAATCCAACCTGCCACCCAACATCACAATGTCCACCACACCAGGGCGCTGAGGGCCGCGTCCAGTCTTTCCTTACACACCTCCAGGGGACCGTGACTCCGTCACCTCCCTGGGCAGCGCCTTCCAATACCTAATGACCCTTTCTGTGAAGAAATTCTTCCTGATGTCCAAACGAAACCTGCCCTGGCACAGTTTAACACTGTGTCCTCCTGTCGCTGGTTGGCAGAAGAGCCCGGCCCCCATCTGCCCACAACCTCCTTCCACAGAGGCGTAGAGAGCGGTAAGGTCGCCCTGCAGCCTCCTTTTCTCCAGGGTAAACACTCCCGGCTCCTTCAGCTGCTCCTCACAGGACATACGCTACAGACCCTTCCCCACCTTCCTTTCCCTTCTCTGGACGCGCTTCGTGGTTATGCCCCGAGTATTCTTCCCACGGTGGCAAGAAAAGATTAGTTTAAATCAGCGTCACAAGCAAAGTAGAGGCCGGGGCCCACCCTAGGCTGGGATTCTGGTGGGGTTTCACCAGCACTTCTGGTTCCAAGGTGCCACATGCAGGCATCGGCACCTTATATCTATATCTATATCTATCTATACACATACACTCACATATTACAATACTCATTGCAGTTCTACTCATTTTTCTACTTATTTTGCGTAGACACTTTTTTTTTTTTATGAAAGAAAAATAACACAAGGTTTTGTAAAACATGAAGTCACCGAGACCTGCCCCAAATTAACAATGGAAAACACATGTTTTGATAGATGCAATAAATCTTATTGACTTTATTACACATTGTATTTTAGGATCACTTTACATTCCTAGACAAAAGAGATGATACAAATAAATATAAGCTGTAAAACTATGGACAGAACTATGGACAGGTTCTTTTTTCTACAGATCACCTAAGAGAAGGCGGAGGTGGGTGTATCTCCAAGGAGCTGAGAGTTGTCATCAACAGCTGTGCCCATAGAAGGATCCTGGGTCACCTCTTCAAAAAGAAAGGGGGCTGGAGAAGGCAGTAAGCACCCGGACCCCAGAGAGTCAACCCCCCACTGCACAGTGCAGCAGGCAGCACCAGTGTTCTCATTTCAGTTCCATCTCTGTAGCTAATTATGGCTTTTGCAGGTTCTCTTTTCCAGTCTGTGTTTGAACACAGCAGGAACAGATCCCCAGGAATTCCAATGCACTGTTTAAAGACTGGTGCACGTTGCCCAGCACAGACAGGAGAGAGGACAGGTCCAGGCACACAGGTGCCTCACTGAATCTCCAGTGCTGTGTGTCCAGCGAGGGCAGACTTCCACGCCTCAGACTGACTGAACACAGCCTGCTCTGATCTGTATAAGGCACCGGCGCAGCCCCAGGTGCTCTGGCAGAGGTATGTGTTTTAGAAGATTCAAGCAGCATGCAAATATTTTTTAAAAGGCGCTAGACCTAAGTTAAGGATTTAAGAAAGTGCTTTAATTCCTATGCTTCAGTGTCTCGTGGTGCTTGCTCCCATGGGCAGACTCCTGCTCCATGCCACTTTTTTAAAAAAAAGATCCCATTATACAGATCAGAGCAAAGACAATTATGTTGAATGTTAAACATTGCTATGAAGGAAAGGTGAGGGTGCAAGGCTGTCCCAGGGCCTCTTCCAGGAGTCCAGCTGGATTTCCTGCCTTTGGTTAACCAGCAGGAAGCCCAGTTGGTTCGGATAACACCAAAGAAGGGCAAACTCGGCAGGAATGTTTCTTAAAAGCTTCAAACCAGAGCTCAGCATGTTTTGTACAGCTTAAGACAATGTATCTTAATATCAGTGCCACTGAGCATCTGGTGAGAGTTAAGTCCTTCGGAATGAGAATCCAAAAGCTTTTGTAACAGGCCAAGATTGCCCACAAATACACTGACCAAATCTCCACCCGCAGCCCCATTTACATACAATGACTAAATATGCAGATTTATTCTTTTCCACTCTACTGAGTTTCTTTCACTTTGCTAATGAATTTCTACAGAGTTAAAAGCAGAGCCTTTCTGACACTGGCTCATCAACATGAAAACAGGTTTGCACTGCAGAGCTCCATGGTACCAGCCCTGCCACAAGGGCAGTTTCCAGCATATGAGTTTAATATAGACTAGAATTCCCTATGGAACAGTAGCAACTGAGGAAAAGTGTGCACTTGTGCAGGCACAGATGTGTCTGTGTATGCATTATTCACATAAAACGTGTACATAGGCATGTATATACACGTGGTTATATATTGTGCTGCTATTTCAGGGTTTTAAACCTCCCCTCCTGTTTAATTTCAATTCTCTGAGCACATACCATACAATCATCTTTTAAAATGGCCTAATACAGAAGATTATGTGCTAGAGAGAAAGAAGGAGGAGAGGGAAGAGAAGGTGATGGTATACTATGTAACAAAAGCCAGTTAAAAGACTCTGTATATAAACAGTGCTTTGTAAAAACGAAGACTATGCTGGGTTTCTATGTCCAGGTTGAAAGAAATTGGTCATGTGCCTGCTCTCCCAATTCTAAGCAAATCCCTCCTTCCTCCACCAAAACTATTGTATATATGTGTGCATACATGTGTATACATATATCAGCCTTGTGGCCCAGGAAAGCAGTCCATGGAATGCAGCAGCCAAGTTGGTGTTTAAGCGGCCCACCTGGCTCACCTGGGCACCGTGCCTGCAGGATGCAGAGGTGAGCTGTGCCGAGCACTCAGTTCCTCCTGCTCAGGGGGTCAGTAGAAAGGAGTTCTCCAGCCTGGATGAAGTCACTCCGAGGACACTTAACAAGCACAAGGCGGAGTCCACGAATCAGAGCATGTCTACAACCAGGCAAGTCCTCACACACTCACACGTGTCAGTCTGGAGGGAGTCATCAGTGAGGGAAACAGGTAAAAATGTTCACAGGATGATAGCCAAGAGGAACCAGAAAAAGTAACATCCCAAGTCTCAATATACAGTGAACTAAAACTTACAAATGAGCTGTGGGACACTAGACAGGGACACCTTACTCTGTCCTTAGCGTGAAGTTCCACCTCCCTCTACCCTGCTACACAAGCCTGCTTTAGTCATAGGGCAGCTTTGCAAAGAGACTGTCAAAAGCAGGAGTTCTTCCTCCCTTGCTTTCGAAGTAAAACCCCTGGAATTAACACCAGCTTCCATCACCAGCCTCGGTTAGGTTGGGTTCACTCCTAGCAGGCTCTGAGTGGGCTGAGAGGTGCAGAGAGAAAGCTGCTTAACATGGAACAGGTGAGGCAGAAGAGGCACTGAATGCTGAACCTCCTTAGACACCAAGGGACGGGACCAAACTCCCAGGAGTGCACTCAAAGGCAGCTTCATGTTCCAGTGCTCTGCCCAGCTGTGAGTCTGAGCCTGCCAGGGAGAGCTCTGAGCTAGTGCTACGTTTTCTGTCAACAGTGGGAGGCATGAGAAAATGGCCATATGCTATTAAAGATGTCATATGGACACTGATTTTAAATGCCAGGGATAAAGATGGAGGCAAGAGAGAGGAGGAAAGCTGTGGAGCTGACACTGGCATGCAGAGGTGTTCTTTGACAAGGTGGCTCCTGCTGGTACGGGTGAGGTCTGTAGTTTAGCTTAGAGGAGCTCTCACTTAGGCCTGTAAACAAAGAAAGGACTTCATATTCTTCTGCTTCCTTTCTAGAGGCCACAGAGTTGTTTTCAAGACCCTTTTCTGCCCTACAGCCCTATGGGGGGGGCACAGCTGTGTGGTGGTGAGGACACACTGGCCACTGCCATCCTGCCTGTTCAGACCAATGCCTGAACCCCAGGTGATGATGCCAGTCTCTCAAGCAGGAAGAGGAAGAACCATGCACCTTGTCGAGTTTGAACAGATCCTCTGCTTTTTTGCCTCTTTTGTTCTCACTGTGGAGCTGCAGAGTGGTGGTTCTGTTGAGATGATGTTCAGCTCTATCTTCTTAGTGCCCAACAGCCAGAAAGCCCCGTGCAGCAGAAGGGCTGGTGCAGGAGGAGGACGGTGATGCTGTGAGGTGATCCCCATGCTTCCCACTGCTCCTAACACACTGTAACGTACCTCATGCATTTTTGATTTCCTAACTAAAATCCATTTCCCACAGAGGCCAAATGCTGAATTGCAAGCACGGATCTTCCCATGGCTCAGTGCCCCTGGACTGGCCCGAGTCAGTTAAACAGCAACAAGGCCATCTCCAGGGAAAGGGGCTGGAGGCTGGCCAGGAGCTCTCTCTGCAGGTTTGTCCTTGTCTCTGCTCCCAGAAGGTAAAGGCTGTTCCCTCCCTGGAGAGGCGTTGCTGGTTTTATTTTGGAACCAGCCCTCGTGACTGTGGGTAGAGCTGAGAACTGGGGGTGCCTGATCCTGACGCGGATCCCACAGATTTCCTTCCAGTTTTCGGTCTGAAGAAGTAAAAATTAAAATATAAACAAGAAAAGCTCTAGCAATGTCACCTGTTACTTTGCAAAATCAATCTGCAAAACGCTGTTTTTTTTAACCAGAGTTATTCTCTAATAAACAGTTTCAGCTTTTTCTTCTGTTCTGTGTCCTACGCCCTGAAGGAACGCTGTGGTGAGGTGGGGGTTGGCCTCTTTTCCCAAGTAGCAAGTGACAGGACAAGCTGAAACAGCCTCAAGTTCTACAAGGGAAGGCTGAAGCAAGCTTGATATTAGAAAAATTTCTTCACTGAAAGAGTGGCTGAGCCCTGGAACAGGCTGCTCAGGGAAGGGGTGGAATCTCCATCCCCTGAACTGTTCAAAAAAATGAGTAGACTTGGCACTTCAAGATAAGGTTTAGTAGCATGGTGAGATTCAGCTGGAGGTCTTTTCCAACCTTAATGATTCTATGTTCCTTTCTCTCTCTACTTTACTATGAAGCTCAGCTTCACTGATGAGAAGTGCTGACCAACAAGCAACTGGACTTGCACCTCTCCTGTAGGCCAGTCTGCTCAGGGAAAGTCCAACTCACCTGGGTTTTGATTTTTTATTTGAAGTGCTCTCAAAGGTTGAAGCATCCACTTGAATCTCATCTTCTTCCTGCAGAGCTGCTTCCAGAGCTGCCTGAACCTTGGGAGCGATGGCAGGACCTTCGTAGTTCCTCGTTGTCCGGCTGGGCCTGTCCAGCTCCAGTAACACGATGTTCTCTGCCTGAGACAGGAAAGGCAGAATCAAAGACTCTGTGTTTTCACACAAACTGTTACTTTGCCCTCCAGATACTTAATCTGAAGTACTTTGTAAATGTGTGCAGGACACTACAAATTTACAACTCGAAGACGAACACACAATCCCCTCTGGAATTCACATTCCCCAGATCACGAGGGTGAAGAGACAAAGGTTCAACCACATCTGGGCTTACCCTGTACCGAGCCTCTGTGTAATTCAGCATGGACATCCTGGCATGTTGGCTCAGGGGCCTTTTGTACCCCACAGCAGATACTGGTCTTTTCATCATCTGCTGGTTACTAGAGAAAAACAGAAACTCAGGCTGTTATACCCTAAAACCAAAAGCTCCTCTTGGAGTTTATGAGCTACAACATCTGGAAATTCCAAACAGAAATGTGTTTCAACAAAGCAGAAACCACCCAGGCTGCATTTGTAGGAGCAGGAAAGAAGTATGATAGGAATGCACTGCTATTTTAAGGGTGAATGCACTATTACATATATTTTACATATAATTATTGGGTTTGCCTATTAGAAAAATCATCATAATCTCTCAAGAATTCTCCTAACTGTACATTCCTATTTTATCGCACCTATAAAGAGGAATAAATTGTTTTGTTTTATTTTATTTTATTTTATTATGCATCAAGAAGCTGTGAACTTGAGAGGGCCAGTTTAAATCCCCAATTCAATCCCTCTTTTGTTCTTGACAGCTAGAGGGTTTCCTGTGACCTGTAATTCCATCCCAAGAGCAGAAGTACACTCACTCCAGACGGGTTATGGGATGTAGTTTCCAGTTGTCTTCCTCTTCATCAAGGAATGATCTGTTCATGATCTTATTCTTTTCTTCCAACGGAATAAAGTTTTCAATAATCAGGTGCCTACATGAACCCACAAAAACGAGAAATACACAAGAAATGTAATTAGTAATGATTTTCCTCACTGCTCCCCTCCCACTGATGTAATTCGACCCTGGAAAAGGAGGAATGGTTTAGTTTTCTCATGGTTAAATCTTATTTCACAAGTATGTGCAAGGCAGTCCCTCCACTCCCTGCCCTGAGAAATTCTCTTTGTTACAGCTAATAGCAGGCAATGGTGTGATGGGACTTACTTTAGCTTTAGTTCCCTGGTGAGTTCATTCTGGGTCTGCTCCATTTCCTGGCGCCCCTTGATGTGCTCTTCTTGGAGATCATGAATCTCTGCCTTCACAGCTTGCAGCTTGGAAAATAACTGGAGCACACAACAAGAGCCAAAATCCGTCACTTGCCAAAGCTCCTCTCACTTTCACAGACAAGTTGATTTTATTCCCAGTCTGGTAGACAGGGAATCATTTTCTTTTTACCTTTTTGAGTTTTTTGGTCTTTATGTCCACCTCTTGCTGAAGAGAACTGTAGGTCTCCTTCAGCTCCAGTGTTTCCTCATCCCGACTTTCCATCTGTTGCTGGATTTCTCGCTCCCGACGTTTCTGAAGAATGTGACAATATGGAATTAAAGATCACGATTACCTTGTCACCTCCAGCTGACACACACCATACCAATGCTCAGGATGGGCTTCCCTCCCTGCCTTCCAGTCCTTCCTATCTCTTGCCATAGAAATACCAGAAATACTAACTCTTAATTGTCCTTATTTTGATATTAAGATAGTGTGAACAAGGCTCAAGCTTCAATTAAAGGAATTAAATGTAATTTTTAAATTATTTTTCTTTCATTTTTATCAGTTTGTACTGGTTATTGCATTTAAGAATCACCAACAGAATTTGCACAGAATAAAAGACCCCTCCCTTGAGCTGAAGGCTGAACTGGTACTCTTAGAGGTCTTACAAATATTTCTTCACTTACAAACAGCTCCAGTCAAAATAGGACGTAAATCTGTACCATGAAGGGCTAGAAGAAAACTATTATAAACCTTCTTTACATATTTCAAATAATGACAAATATGACACAAGCCCTTCCCCCTTTTTTCAATAAATGATTGTCTTTAAACCAATTTTGTGGTTAATCCTGGGAAAACCTTCTGGTAATTTCCCTGACACAATGTTTTACAGAAGTTTCACAGCAAGGCTTTTTATATAAAATAACAAATCTCCTTCCTTGTACCTGTTCTGCAATTTCCTGTCGTTTCTGTTCCAGGATTTTCTGCTGTTCATTTGTGTGATCCACAATATTTTTCCCTCCCACCAGCAGCTTGCTTTCCATTGTCTGAAAGGAAAAAACAGGGTCAGAAGTTTCTCTCAGTGACCACAGGGTGTAACTTTCTCTCCTATGGATACAACTTCTTCAGGGCAGCTCCCTTATTTAACCTTCTCCTTCAAGGCAGCTGCTACAGGAATCACTAGTTCTTAAAATTCCTATAAAACTGTGGGATTAATGCAACAGTAACTTGTTTAGAATAAGGCACCACTGCAATGTGTGGCAAAGTTGGAGAACCAAAATGTGTGCTCCCCTGTAAATAACTTGTTAATGATCTGTGACAGAAAGAAACATTTTTAGTGCCACAGCTTGTAGCTGTGAAAAGATGCATTGTCTTTTATTGTGACAGTTGCTTAAGATCAGCACATAAGAGCAATGAAACAACTCATGAATATTGAGACACGTGATTAATGGTGGAAATTTCAACTTCTGGCTAGAAATAGTTCATTTTAAAATCTTCCAAACTAAACATAAATCACTATCCTGGAAACTTTCTGTGAAATATCTTTCCAAATTGGGAAACCCTTTATTTTCCCCACAGTCTAAGGAAACTGCTTTCAAATAGTGTGACCAGGAAGAATTCTACCTTGATTTTAGCACTCAGCATCTCTGTTGCTTCTTTCTCTCGCCTCAGGTCCTCCATTTTCTTCTCTTTCTCTTTCAGCAGCCTCATCTTTTCTTCTGCTACCAAGCTGTGATCCTCGACTATAGCTTTCTTCTCAATCTCCAGCTTTTCTTGTTGCTCCCTCCAATAGTCATCTTTGTCATCTCCTTCATCCTCACCCTCTTCAGTGTCCTCCTCCTCTTCCCCACCCTCCCTCCTCCTTTCTCTCCTCTTTCTTTTGCCAATAGACCGTTTTTCCAACTGTGCCTTGAGTCGAGCAATCTCTTCCTGGAATTCCCGCAGCAGAGCCTCCTTAGGATCCTCGTTCACCTGTGGCTTGTTCTTGATGTTTTTGGCACGGTTGGCATATCTCAGTGTGGTCAGTGTCTCCTCTACATTGTAAGAGGCAGGGCCTATGTTGGCCACCATCACAGTTTTGGCATTGCCACCTAATGAGTCCTGAAGTAGCCTGGTCAGCTTGGAGTCCCGGTAGGGGATGTGCGTGCTTTTGCCATCTACCAGGGCAGAGATAACGTTGCCCAAAGCTGAGAGGGAGAGGTTGATTTTAGTGGCTTCCTTCAGCCTTTCCCCTGTGCTCCAGTCTTTGCTTGCCGCTCGCTGCCTGCCAGGTCGACCAGGTTGAGCTTCCCAACACGGATGTGGTTTTCTCCATCCAGTCCCAACTCACTGCACTCGATAGTGATCTGGAAAATGGCGTGAGATCGAGAGCTGTGCTCGTTCATGTTGGTGGCACCAACGGAGCGGTTCTGGTTTCCCAAATTCATGATGTGCTCTATCTCTTTGACGCTTTTCGTAACAATGGTGGTCAAATCCTTAACAAAAACCCCCGTGTCGGGTCTCTCCTTCAACTCCAGCCGCTTGGACTGATCCTTTGATAACAAGTCTCTGATTTCCTCTTGGTATATTTCCAAATAAGACGCTCTAACTAAGTATTGCTGGTTTTGAGATCTAGAGATGTGGGTGAAGATGTGGTCGAACGAATTGGGGATGACCCCTCTCTTTTCGGGATCACCACGCACCCCTTCCATCGTGTATGTTTTTCCTGTCCCAGTCTGCCCATAGGCAAAGATTGTCCCATTAAACCCTTGCAGAACAGAGTCCACCAGAGGTCTGAAGGTCTCATCGTAGAGTTCGACCTGTTTGGAATTCCAGTCATACACAGCATCAAAGGTGAACGTTTTAGGCAGTTCATGAGATGATCCCCGTGGATTCTTCACTGAGACCTGCCCTAACTTCACATCCACATTGACAACTTTTTCATAGGAAGCCGTTTTCTCTTTGCTGTTCATGGGCCGGCAGCGCACGACCACCCGCACCGACTCGGAGCTCTTTGACTTAGACATGACGGCGTGATCCTGTTGATGGATGATCTCCTGCCACAAACCTGAAACAAAAACAAAGCAGGAATGTCTGAAGGCAGTTTTCTGTAGGGGACAGCTTTTCACAAAGCCAAAGACTCGCCTCATCAATTCAAGCAGCTTTTTGCATTCATTAAGTTGCAAGGGATTTTGTAGAACTAAACTAGCATACATGAAAACCCTGTAAAGGCCTGAACTGAGACAGACTTATTTCAAAGGCTGTGCATCAAATGGTATTTTTACAAGTTCTATTGCAAAAACTCATCATCAGATCACATCACATCTTTACAGTTAGTAAAGATCCTCTTCTTGACCCTTAAAAATAATAATAAACCTTTTAAAACTATAAAAAGAATACTTTGCCAATCATTTTCTTTGCAGTCAGGCCTTTTGTTTTAAATCTCCTATTTTGAAAATCTAGTCCAGCTTTGCTCTCTCTGGATCACAAGTCTGCTATTCTCTTTTCTTTTGGCAATATACTTTGATCAGGATTCCCCCCAAAAGCCAGCCCTGCTCAGCTACACTGACCTGCTGAAATCACTCCCGCTCTGGTGTTCCAACTGCATCAGGTTTACAGGACTTGCCATCAACCTAAACTCATGTTGCATAAACCCAGATCACAGATCCAACTCGTTCATGACTGGGCAGAGAGGGAGGACACACCAGTGCATCCTCCAGTCATCAGCAAGATGAGCTGCCACTGAAAATGGAGCAAGAAGCCTGTGCTTCTAAACTGCTAAAGCAGTTATTGCTAAAGCCTCACATGGCAGATCTCAATGGCACAACTTGGGGAATGCCATGCAATTTTTAATAAGCCTTTTTATTCCCAAAATATCTTCCAAGAGCCCTCAGGTCCTTCTGCCAACTCAAACTAAGTGTAAAATTAACACACACAGGGAACCCCAGGGGGTGCTGGCACAGGTTCAGGTGTGGCCTCCTTGGGATGTGTTCAGTGTTCCCTTCCCAGCCGGATCAGCGGGAAGCAGGGATTTGTGTTTAATTGTTTTTTACTTGATAATTGCATGTCTCAGGAGAGCTTCTCCAACAAGGTGGCAGAGAACTTCAGGGCCAGAGCTAGTGGATGGGAAAGGAGCACAATTCCAGCCCAATATACAGACAGTCAGACTGGCAAAAAGTAAAACAGAAGTTACAGATACTAACATTGTTAAGAATTGTACAGAAACATTAATATCGCCTTGGGAATTTTATTGGGTCTGTGGGGGGAAATTCTGCTTCTCATTTTTCCCATAAAAGCACTGAACTGGATACTCATTCAGAATTCACTTTACACCCTGCACAGTGAGTTCAAACTGCTACAGGAATTTTGGGTAGCTACTGAATAAAACCATTTCCCTCATAATTGGCAGCTCCAGATAAAGGTGACCTTCCTGTCTGACCCACAGCAAACACGAATTCTGGGGCACAAACACAGAAAGAATAAGTGAAACGAGGACAAATCTTGGCAGAATCATAAAGAACAACTCTCCCTCTTTTCATCCTGAGGAGTTGTATACATTAACACACGCTTCCCCTTCCACAGCTCTGAGAGTCATTCCAGTAATTCAAGTTCACAAGAGACAATTTTCTGACAAGGTCACATGACTACCCCTGTGTCACGTATCTGCATGTTCACACTGGCAAATACTCAAATTAGGCACAAGTTATGACAAGGAAAGCATGGGTTTATTTTATATATTGAATATCTAAGATACTATTCTGATGAGAAGTGTCATTTTTGTAAGCAACTATGACACATACTAACTGAGCAGAGTTAAGTTAGTCTTGCCAGGGGCACACCCTGAACAAAAATTATGTTGCACATTTGCTGCTCCTCTGGGTGTACCTCCTCACCATCAGCTTTTGACACCTTTCCCCACTTCACTTGCAAGTCTCTTTTTATAGTCACAAACAACTGATTTTATCCCTGACTTGGGCTATTTTCATAACAACCCATCACGAATCACTTCCAATTATTTTAGCTACTGTGGTGAAGTTTATTGGAAGCATAACAAATTATGGTTCTTCTCAGATTTATATCAGCGTGTAACTGGAAAATAAAACAAATTAGTTGGCAGTGTTTGTATTCTCCAGAAACTCCTGGGCAATGTTGGAGCTACCAGAGTGGCTGGACATGAATGGCTAGAAAGCTGGGAATGCTGCTGTGCCATCCACTTTTCTCCATTAAAAATGGGAAGTTTTTCATTTAATTAGTTCAGGCTAAAGTGACCTGGGCCAGGTCCCTGCAAGTTAAGGTCAAGGTTGTGGTGGATGCACTTACAAATGCACCCTGGTGACCAAGAGGGGAGAATGGGAAGAAACTGATGTATTTTTATTTATTTCAGTCAACACAAAGTTATGCCTGAAAAAATGAGCAATGCCACAACCTGAATACAAGCTGGGGCAACCACTTTTCCTCAGAAACTTCCAGGGTTGGGAGGTGCTGTCTTGGACAGCTGTGCCCCTGGCATTGTGCTAACTCAGCCACCTGCCCTGACAGGTGATGTCCTGAGGCTGCTCTGCTTCCTGCCTTAAACATCTCTGCAAGATTTTCTTGGAACTGCCCAATCCCTTCCTTCACATCTCTGCACATCCCGAGGTACCACTCAAAACATTCCATTGCTTCTCGCCATTCAAATCTTTCAAATATTTGTGGTTTCATAAGGTCACGGCTGAATTGTGTCCTTCCCTCCGTCCCAAGCCCAACCACCCTTCGTGCTGCTGTTTTCCTCTCGCCTCCCCCGCCAAACGCTCCGCAGGCCGGGCAGGACATCCCGCTGCTGCCGCTGGAGCTGGGCTGGCGGTGCCACCTGTGCCACGGTGAGCCCGATTTCACTCGGCGTCTGGGGTCACCTGTGGTCACCTGTGTCAGTTCAGCACGGCAGCCCGCGGGTGTTCCCTCCCCCGGGGAGCCGGGGCCGCGGGCTCCTCCGCGGATTCACCCGAGCATCACCCACCGCCCTCGCGGCTGCGACACCGGGCGCCGCAGGGGACGGGGCCCGGGGACAGCGGGAAACACCGTGGAGAGGTGGAAGGACCGTGGGGGAGAAGCACCGGGAGCGGGGGACACCCGCCCGCCCGCGGCATCGCCCCCGCAGCCCGGCCGCGGGCGGGTCCCGCCGCCTCCCGCTGCCCCGGCCGCCGCTCCGCGGTGCGGGCCGAGCCCGCGCCCGGCACCGGGGGCAGCCGGGGGGCAGCGGGCGGGCAGCGAGCTGCCAGCGGCCCGCAGCGTGCCAGCGCGGGGGGTTGGGGATGCTCGGGGCGCGGTGCGGGGCCGGGCCGGACTCACCTGCGCCGTCACCATGGAGCCGCTCGGCCGCTCCTCCCGCGGGCCCGGAAGCGGCGCGGCCGCTCCGCCCGCCCGTGACGCGCTTCCCTGGCAACGGGCGCGCCCGCCCCGCCGCTCCCGGATGGAGCCGGGACAAAGGGGCCCCGCCGCGGGCGTCCCGCACGCCGCCAAACCCCGAAGTGCCAGGCTTCGCCCCAGCAGGGCGGGTCCCGCCGCTCTGCCGCACCCAGGTTGGGTGCCTTGGAAATCCTCCAGAGCTCGGGAATATTTCCAAGGAGAAAAAGAGCACCATAAAGAAAAGGAGTTTAAGAGTTAAAGCCCCTTAATCAGAGCTGTCTGGACCGCAGCAGTGCAGCTCTGATATGAGAGCAATGGAGGAAGAAATGTTGGTGCACTACGAGTGAATACAAAATCAAGTTTTTATTAATACGAAAAATACCTTATTTAAAAAAAACCAAAAAACCCAACATCCCACCCCAACATTTGTTTTAATACTTTGTCTTCCCAACAGTATGAGGAAAGGCTTCCCCTGCTCCACAGCAAGGCAAGGCAGCCCCAAGGCATCGCCCAAGATCAGTAAACTGTATGACACAAGGAGGTTCAGTCTCCAAAAGCCCAGCTCCCAAAGGCCCCAAACCTGATAATTTTCCCCCAAATCCCATGGTTTTTGAAGCCAGCCCTGAGGAAACAAGAGATGAATTTTTGCCACCCTGACACCTGGGGTACCTTCTCATTTTGCCTTCTTTTGCTTATTCCCCTGAGCCCTCGAACTCCTTCAAAGCTCAGAAACATTTCATGGAGGTGAAGACCACCATAAAGAGAGACGTTTGGAGTTAACTGCTCATAATAGCCTTGCCTGGACCACAGCAGTGCACTGGAGGCAGCAGCTCCAGTACCACAGACTCACCCAAGCGGCATTTTTGAAAAATTAACCGTTCTGTACTCAGTCTTTGGTCTAGAAAATGAAGTCACAGAAGCACCAAAAGGCATTGGTCAAGTTGAGCCTCACCATGTTGGGATTATTAGTTAGCAGCATCAAACTGCACCAGTCCAAACACGGGAGTTTGGGCTGCTGCCTCCCCATCAAAGAATAATTTTCCAGAGTTACCTCCACTGGGAACTGCCCCAGACAAGGGTAACGTTCTCAGAGGGGATATCTTATAAAGTACAAAACCAAAACAATACCATAGACCCAGGTATTACATACCCAACCCCACTACAGCTATTTTAACAACCTTGGCTCAAAGTTTCTCTTCTACCACAGACCTCACTAACATCAACAGCTACGAAGCTACGAGCCCTCAATCTCCAGTTCTGGACTGGCTGTGACAGATTTCCTCCCATGTCCCTGCACACACCTTGCCCCAGGCTGGTGCAGAGAGGCTGAACAGGCAGCTGCATTTTCACACCATGTGCCACTGCACTCCTCCAGCACCACCAAAGAGACCCAGGGCCCCACAGCACTGGCTATGGAATCTCTTGGGTCAGGAAAAGGGACACTGAGGCACTGTGGTGACACAGGTCTGGTAAGACAACTGTGGTCCTTGTCAAAACCCAGAGCTTTTTCAGTCCTGAGCTTCACCTTGAACACCCTTTCCAGGGAACCTGATATGCCCAACAAAAGTTTTACATTCAAAAAGAACCAATTATGGTCAGTTTTGGGCAGGAAGCTTCAAAACATCTCCAGGTGAGTTAAGAATTAACAGAGAAAGAAAAGAGGAGGAAATCTGAGCAGCTGCTTCATCATGATTGCTGGTGAATCCCAAGTAGTGAGAATGGAGAGCTATAAAAGCTACATCTTAAAAAACTATATATAGTTTATAGTGTCCTATAAACTACATGATTTCTATCTGAGCTCACACTGGAAACACAGGAGAGATCAGACAGAAGAGTCTGGAAGGGACTGCGAGGAGCCCTGGAGGGCTCTCCCACAGCCCAGCACTGACTGCCCACAGGGAATGCTGCAGCACCAAGGACCCAGCTCAGAGCCCTGGAACCACGGAGCCTCTTCCTGCTGTGGTCAGAACTCATCCCGCAGCCTCGGTGGGTGGTCCATGCCAAAAAATGAGGAGGGTTTGCCATGGATGTCACGCTCTCTTTTCACGAAGGCAGTGAAGGAAGAGACACAGTTCCCGATGAAGTGGTCAGACTGGCCAAGGATGTACAGATCAATCTGAGGCACTTCTGGCTGCAAGCTGACAACCTTGAGCTGCAGAGAAATGAGGAGAGCAGATAAATCCAGTCAGCTATTATCACGATCCAATGTCTTGGCATAATATTAGAAATGGAATACACAACAGAAAGAGAGCGAGTTTTGTCTTTCTCTGCCCTATAACTCATTTATGATTAGATCAATGTCAGGGCATTTCTGAAAATCACTTAGGTTTATTTAATTTAAACCCTTTCCATGGAAATATTTACTACCATGCCAGATAATGCTCTTCAATCTCCTGGAAAGAAAAGAATTTTACAGGATAATTTTTATTGCTATGAGCCAAATTCACTTTGAGATGCCAATATTTGGTTGTGAATAACCTATTCCATGAAGGCTTGTCTGCTGTCCGTGACAGCCTCGGGCCAGAATCCAAGGGAGGTTTTTATCCAAGCACTCCTGCCAGAAGAGGTTTCTGGAAGACTCACCTTTTCCTGGAAGAACTGCTGTATTTCTGTTGTGTAGGGCTCAGAATCGGTAGCAATATAAACAGATTTAGCTTCAATCTTTGCCACCCAGAGCTTGAGAGCCCGTTTGATCTCCCTGAGGTCTGGCAGGCACATGTCCATGGTGAGAGGCACAGCAGCACTCCGGTCGTAGCCCACGCACTGTGGTGAAGCCATGAAGTGTGGCCCGGCCGTCCCATCCTTTAACATGTTGCAGGCATTTTTCTGTTGGAAAAGAGAATCACAGAATCATCATAAGTTGAAGACCTCTGAGATTATCAAGTCCAAACTTTGAACAGATACCCCATGCCCACTAAAGCTTATCAGAAAGCACCATATCTACTTGTGCTCTGGACACTTCTAGGAATGGCAATTCCACCACAGCCCTGGGTGGGCTGGGCCAGTGCTCAATCGCTCTTTCAGTGAAAAATTTTTCCCTAATATCCAACCTGAACCTCCCCTTGGTGCAATCTGAGGCCATTTCCCTTTGTCCTGTTGCTGGGAGGAGAGGCTGAACCCCACCTCGGCACAACCTTTTTTTGTTTTCAAAGTATCACACTGGAGTGAGAAAACACCACCACATCCCCCACCTCTGCCTGAATGAAAGAATCCCAGCAGCACTGCTAACTCCAGAGATGCCAGCAGGGATCAGGTGGCTCTCCCAGCACAGCTCCTCTTTGAGCAGCTTTGTCCACATCCCACTCATCCCTGGCCTGCAGCCGCTGCCGTACCCAGTCGGAGCCGATCCTCAGGTGAATGCCGACATAGGGCCGGAGCAGCAGAGACTGGATGTGGGCTTCTCCCTTCTGCACCACTGCATCCGACCACTCCATGTACTTCTGCAGGGGCCGGTGCTCCTCCAGGACAGGAAACTGGGCTGGAGCTCCAGGTAAGGCAAGAACTGGGTGCTCAGAGGGTGGAAACCTACAGAAAACCAAAGCCCAGCAGTCTGAAAAGTGACCTAACCTGCTGTGAAGGTTTGAGTAGAAACCGGGAACAGCCCAAAATATGTGGTGTTTATTGCTCCAAATTTAGATAATTTTATTGCCATCTGAGCTAAGAAATCTAAGGGACTGTATTTTACCTCAGACCTTTTATCTGACAGACAATTAGTGAAAAACCTCAAACGTGCAGTGAGGAGCTACCAAGCAATGGGATGTTACATTTTCACCCCAGATTAGAGCAATTCTGTCACCCAAACTTTACTGATAACCACTAAAGTCACTCACAGCTCTGAAAACACCAGGCAAGCAGCAAAATACAGTTCACGATCACTGAGAACCAAATTCTTTTTGACAATTAATTACATATTTAATAAATAAATTAAATATTCCTGGCTCAGAAGTCAATCAGCCTAACAGAGTTCATACCTAAAATAATGCCCACGGGAAGTGCTTAGCAAATATTTAATGGAAAAAATTAATAATTAAAAAATTATACTATTAACCACTTCAATCTCTCTCCCAAAATGTAAAGTCACAATACACAGTCACAGCTGCTTTCCTGAGTGACTCTAAATGCACACAGTGACCAGCACTTTTCCATCTTCTTGCTACCTTTGGATCCAATGGTCCTTGTATGCAGGACTGAAGGAAATTCCCTTGAAGAGCTCAGACTTGTCAAAATCCACTTGGAACTGATCCCAGAAGGGACCAAACGGATTTCCATCCTGCAAAGAAAAGAAGTTCATTCAGTGCACACACAGAGCTTGAAAGATGGATCTAGCAAGATCCTGAGGTGCAAATCAGGAGCCTGTTCCAGGATGGAAGCAGCTGAAATACAACAGCCTGTTTGACACACCAGCTCCACGGGAAGGAGACAGCAAAATACATTAAGGGAAGTTCACTGTGAAGGTTGTAAAGGTTGTCTTAAAGAACAAGGACATCACATTTTCCAAACTTATAGTTAAGAGAGATTGCTTTAACACCAGCTGGAAAACAGAGAGCAGGATATAAATTACAGTCACAATTAAATCTGAGATGATAAAATCTACTTTCACAGACTTATCCCCGATCCCCAAGACTTGTAGACAAAGAAAAACGATGATGGCACAGCATGCCACTCCACAACTGGTGAAAGCAGTGCCGCACAGACCGATTCGCGGTGGGTAACTCCTAAATTTGCAAATCAATGATGACCTGAATGAGTCAGTCAGAGCCTTGGGATTAAGCCGTGCCCGCGGGGCTGAGGAGGAACTCACCTTCATGGGACACGTGCTTTTGTCCGCGCTTCTCTGGGCAGCAGCCTCGAAGCAATAAGCCACTCTCCTGCCGGGCGGCCAGTGCCGCGGCGCCAGGTGCTCCATGAACTGCTCCAGGCTGACCACGCGGTGGTACCGCCGGAGCGGCTCCAGCCTGAAGTGCTCCGAGTAGGGGACGTGCAGCTGTGGGGAACAGAGCCCGTCAGCCGGGGGTCCCCTTGGCCCGCGGATCATCCGCGGAGAGCTCCCTCCCCGCCCCGCCGGGGCTCACGTTGGTGTAGGGCGGGCGGTGGTGCCGGTACTCGATCCAGGGCGGCACGGCCAGGGTCCGGTTGAGGGCGCGGGCGAAGGCCAGGGCTCCCAGGAAGTGCTCGGCTTGATTCCCGAAGCGGCCTGCGAGAAACGGGGCTCAGGCGGGGCCCGATCGGGCACGGAGCGGGGGATGCAGCGGGAGCCGCACCGGGGGATGCGCCCGGCAGGGACCGGGGATGCAGCCGGGAACGGACCGCGGGGCGCGCCGGGGGATGAAGCAGGGTCTGCAGCACCGGGGCGCGCGCCGGGGATCGCACCGGGGGATGCAACCGGGAGACGCACAGCGGCCCCGCACCGGGAGAGCCTCACCCATGCAGGGACAGTAGAGCAGGTACCCGGCCTCGTCCCAAGTGGGTGCCGCACCGCCTCCCGCCGCCATCGGCGGGAGGAGCAGGAGGAGGACGAGGAGCACCGGGACCGGCGGCACCGCCATGGCTGCTCGCGAGCGGCCGGAGCCCGGCGCCACCATCCCGTCATGCCCCGCGGCGCGCCGCTCTGGCGGCCACCACCGAGGCGTGACGTCACTCCCACAAGGCCCCGCGCAATGGCGCCGCCGGGGCCGGGACCGGAGCCGCGCTTGGCGGGGCCCGGGGGAACGGGGTGAGCGCGGGGGGGCGAGCGAGGGGGGCGGCACCGCAGCGAGGGGCGGTGGCACGGCCGTACCCTCCCCTCGGTGGCGGGGTCCCCTCAGGGGACAGGGGGGCGTGTGAAGAGGAGGAGGAGGATGCGGGGCGAAGGGGGGGGGGCGTAGGCCGGGTCCGCCTCCCTCCCCTCAGGGCTGCGGGGCGGGGGTGGGATGTGTGATCCCGCTCCACCGGGGCTGCATTATCCACGGAGCGCTCCCGGGGGTGGGGGTCTCCCTGTCGGCTAACGAGGCAAACGGCGGGGGTGCCGGAGGGAGGAGCGAGTTGCCCCTCGCCGCCACCCCCGGCGCCTCCGCCGTTTGCAAGGCGGTTGCAACAGCACCTCTAAATTCCCTAAAATTCCAGTGTGATCGTTTATGCACCTTACTGTTAAAGACATCAAAATTCAAACTCTTGTCTTCTTCCAGGTAGCTTTGAAACTGGCCCAGATGGCCAGGCTTCTTCGGAGGGAAAGGACAGTTCCCTGGTGAAAGCGGCGGAGACTCCCGGGACACCTGCACAGCTCTGGAGCAAGAGGTAGAGAACACTCATCTTTTCTGGGACATATTTCATAGAGAGGTGAAATATTCGTGCTTTTAGCACCCAGAAAGACAAATTGCTCTGAACCACACGTTTCCTGCACCCTGAGGGGTCAGAGCAGCTGTCTCATCACATGGGTTTGTCCCAAAGTGGCATTTCAGCAGTTCTGGTCCTTTATTGTTCTGCTCTGACCACGTAGGTTTAGCCTGCACAAAACCAAGTTTTGTTCTTAACAGGCATTCCCAAAGTTCACAGTGACACGTTTTCTTGGAGTGATCCTGTTTCCCAGTGTTTTTCCCCCTGAGGGAACCATCCGTGGTATTTGGGGTGATGGTGCACTCACAGTAATTGTTATTTCAGCTCTTCTTAACGTTCCTTGAGCACTTTCTTGGGGGTTGGTTTCTTCCCTCGCAGTTGCACATCCTGCCCACAACTCGCACTCATGTTGATGTGCAGCAGGAAGTTCCTCCTCTGAAGCAATCATGGAGTGAGGGTTTGGTGCTATTTTAAGAAGAGTTTCTCAGGCAGCTAAATTGAGTGAAAGAGATCAGTTTTATTTCAGCTGACCGTTTACCAGTCGAGCCGTAAAAGCGTTTTACTTCACCAACTCACAACTCAAGAACTACCTTCTAAAAGAGATTAATGTAGAACCTCATCAACATGAAAGCCAGAAGAGCTTACAGGAGGTGTATTTTGTTGAACAGGAAACAGTTTGAGCTTCCATTATTAATAGATGAGAGTGTCAAAGAAAAAAAAAAAGAGTTAAAAGTTGCTCATTACGGTAGAAATCTTGCTGATCCAGAGAGGCAGAATCTGCCTCACAATTGAAAAGTGAAAATGCAATGAGTAATCCCACCCTGAAGAGGAGCAGCATCCGTTGCCTTCCAGAAAATGGTGTGGTGTTGACGATAATTGCGAGTTTTCTTCCTCAGCCCTGTTCAGCCACGTGTGGGGATTCAGATTGATTTGCTCTGGAGGTAGTCTTGCCCAGTGCACCAGGTTGATAGCAGAAAGGATGGGAAAAGAAAATACAAGAGAACCTCGTTTCTCTGAGACTCTCTGAGAAGGAATTCCGTGTAGGCAGAGCAAGTGAAAGTATGAAAAAAGAGGATGAGAAGTGATCTGCAAAACACACAGGGAAAGGTGTTTAGAGCTACAAATAGACACCTTTTCAGGGGAAAATATATCCAACATGTAACACTGGCTCTTAATAGTTGCAAGAAATTCAATTCAGAAAAAGTTTAACATAATTTCATTCAGATAACAGGTTAAGGGGGAAAAGACAGAAAAATGTTGACGGGAGTTGGAGATTGGAGTTCCCATGACTGGGAGCACGCATCTTCACATGTTCATTTTGTGCATGGGTGAAGGTTGCAGTGTGTTAACACAAGCCTTCTGTGATTTCAGATGAAGAAGTTTTGCTATTAAAGCAGTTTGGTCACAGGGGGCTCCAACAGAAAACTTCACAGGGACAACATCACAGTGAGACACCCACAGGCTCGAGTTCTGCTTGACATGGCCATGTTCTACTAGACCTGCCATGACGGCATTTTTTCCCAGTGTTCCCAACTGGATTCAAGATGCAAAGCAGGAGGAGGAAGAGACAGGCTGGAAATTAGTCCCCAGACCAAGAGGTGAAGAGACCGAAAGTCAGGGAAAATGCCAGTGTGAACTATCGGAGCCCTCCTTCCCTCACGTGGACAAGCTGAGAACTCACACCCTTTCCCATTCGGAGCAGAGGCCCTACAACTGCCCCCAGCTGCACTGTGGCAAGGCCTTTGCCTCCAAGTACAAGCTCTATAGGTAGGTATCTGCAAGTGCCTCTGCCCAGCAGTGACAGGAGAGAGGGAAACCCCCTCCCTCATGTGTTTTTGCTTGAATTTCTGAGAAGCTGGAGGAGGGGAAATGCCCTTTTACCTTGCAAAGCAGTTGAGTCCCAGACATTACCATACTTGGCATCTCTTTAGGTGCCTTCCAGAGAACTTCAGCTAATGCTGTATCCTGAGCTCAAGCTGTTTTCTGTTTCACTGAGGAAGAAATAGAAACAGAAAGTGAAGTTCACATATTAAAAAACAAAATGAAAAGGAAGAATAGTACAAGAATAGAATAATTTGCATTTATAAATCCTGCTTCTAACCATGGGGATAATTCCATGGCAGCTGTTGTTCCAGTATGGAGAAGTAGAGTTCCCATTTATGTAGTGAAGTATAGCATAGAATAATTAAACAGTGATGGCTAAGAACTTGAAATCAGATGAACCACAGTGTGGTAGAGTGTGAGATACCGAGGTGAAATCAGACCACAGTGGCTGTCAGCACACTTGGGCACAGCCTGACCCTCCTGATGAACTTTTCTCAGCTGATGAAGTTTTCTCACCTAGTGTCACAAACTAGGGAGGTCTTCTTTGGCAGCCTCAGCAGAGAGCAGGAGCTGAGGGGGGAAGACTGTAGGTTTTGCCTGAAGCGTTGTGCTCCTGTGCTCCTTGTTTAGAGGAGGTAGAATGCCATCTGGGATTTTTGTGGCATAAAGCGTAGGACGCAAGGAGAATTCTGTAAAACCAGTGTGTGTTCCCTCAGGGGCTGGGTGTTCGTCTGACCCTTCATGCTTTTCTCCCCTAAGGCATATGGCCACACACTCTGCTCAGAAGCCCCACCAGTGCATGTACTGCGAGAAGATGTTTCACCGGAAGGATCACCTTCGGAACCACCTGCAGACCCATGATCCCAACAAGGAAGCCCTGCACTGTCCCGAGTGCGGCAAGAACTACAACACCAAACTGGGCTTCAGGCGACACCTGGCCATGCATGCGGCTGCCAGCGGTGACCTCAGCTGCAAGGTGTGCCTCCAGACCTTTGAGAGCACCCAGGTGCTGCTGGAGCACCTCAAAGCTCATTCCAGGCGGGCTTCTGGAGGGGCGAAGGAAAAGAAGCATCCGTGTGACCACTGCGATCGACGCTTCTACACGCGGAAGGACGTGCGGAGACACCTGGTAGTGCACACGGGCCGGAAGGACTTCTTGTGCCAGTACTGTGCTCAGAGGTTTGGGAGGAAAGACCACCTGACCAGGCACATGAAGAAAAGCCACTCCCAGGAACTGCTGAAGATTAAGACGGAGCCAGTGGACATGCTGGGTCTGCTCAGCTGCAGCTCCTCTGTGGCAGTGAAGGAAGAGCTGAGTCCTGTCCTGTGTATGGCATCCAGAGACATGATGGGTGGTAAGAGCTTCCCTGGCATGCTGCCCGTGGGCATGTACAGCACACATCTCCAAACCATGCCAAGCTCAGGGATGCCCCATTCTTTGGTTCCTAATTCTCTTCCAATGGGAATGAGCTATCCTCTGGAGTCTTCTTCTCCCATCTCCTCCCCACCGCAACCTCCTCCAAAGTATCAGCTTGGATCTACCTCATATTTGCCTGAGAAACTACCCAAAGTAGAGGTGGACAGCTTTTTGTCAGACTTCCCTGGCAGCCTGTCTCTCTCATCTGGTGATCCTCAGTCCTCTTCGCCTCAGCCACCTGCCCTGGACGAGGCTTTGCTTTCCAAGAGCCCTGCTAACCTCTCAGAGGCTCTCTGTGCTGCTAACATGGACTTTTCTCATCTTCTTGGCTTCCTCCCCCTAAATCTTCCTCCTTGCAATCCACCTGTCTCATCAGGGGATTGGTCATGGGCTACTCGCAGGGGGAGGCGCAGCCACTGCTCACCACTTTGCAACATCAACCTCAAGAGTCTCCCGGAGCCGGGGCCTCGCTGAACTTTGGGCCCCTTCATTCGTTGCCCCCCGTCTTCACCTCCAGCTTGAGCACAACCACGCTGCCACGGTTCCACCAGGCATTCCAATAAGCTGGAAATAGCACTGGAGAACAGATAATTCAGTCACCCTTTTGTGGAGAGCCTTAAAAACGCACAACTCTTCCTTCCTTGGGGGTGTGAAAGCTCTGGCAGAGCTGGGTCAGACAGGAGGTTTCTGATCTCAGAGGGAGCACTTGTAGACTGGAACGGTCGATATCCCATGCGAGTCCCAGTCCTGTACAGCGGAAAGATTTCAGCTGATAGACTGGATGTATTTATCTAATTTTTAATCTGTGAATCAGGAGCCGCGCTTAGCACTGACCTTCCCTGAGAATGCTGGAGCTATGTTCCTCTCTGGGAAGGGACTGTCCCTCAGAAGGAGTTGAGACTCTTTCATGCTGGGCTAAACTTATGAAGAGTCCAGCTTCCATTTCATGTTACCACACTGCAATTCTGGCAAACCAGCCAACACCTCGGCATGGGAAGAAGTCATGATACCGCTCTGTATGAAGCCAATGGGGAAGAGGCTGTCCTTCCCTGCTACCTCTCATCCCATCACCCAACACAGCTTACTCCACATCAGTGTTAAGCAACAAGCCCGTTTACATAGTGAATTCAACGTCACCTCTTCAGAGCCGTTAGGATAAACTTGTTATGGTGAACATTGTTTACACAACACAAATCTGTTTCTGCCATTGCAAAAATAGGAGGCACCAGAATACACTGGGTTCATCTCTGGTGTAGCTAGAACACTGTTTACACAACGAAGTCAGGTTGCACTGATTTCTCTTCACTTATCATGTTCTTCCCCCATGGGGAAATACACTGCTTTTGGACCACTTCAGCCTCTGCCCCTATAGGCAGCAGCTTCCTGCCTTTACTCACTGGCTGTCCCAAGTGAAGGGGATGGAGCAGCTCTTGCAGCTTAGCTTGGTGTGCAGTGTATGGACAGAGCCCTTTAAACATCTCCCCCAGGCAAACAGATCTGGAAACCAAAGCATGTGAGAGAACTGGGTGAGAAGCTCGGGACATCCAGCACTGGTGTACCAGGCATGGATAAGAACAGGCTGCAGGCCCTGCTCCATAGGTTCCCTTGGGATGAGGAACAGAGTATGAGTTTCTGTGGTCCCACAGCCATTCATTGAGGTCAACACCCTTTTTGGCTTATTTAGGAAGCAGTCTCAAAGGTATATTTTAACCTCAATGGTGATAACATCCAAGAATCAAAAATTGGTCCCAGCTTCACGTACACACTGTCAGTGTATTTGAAGCATTTCTCCCAACACCCGTAGTTCTAACAAATGCTGAGGTTTGGGGCCTGCAGTTAACTTTTCACTTTGGATTTGGTTCCACTGGCCTTTTTTGTTCCCTCCTACTCAAGCCTTGCCTCCTGAAGTTTTAAGTTTTGCTTCCCTTGCTCCCTGCCCTACCTCTTAAACTCTTCCATGGGCTGCCTACCTACCAGGGCAGAAGGGTTATACTGGGAAGTGGCAGCCAGCTGCTGGTGTCATTTAGCACCTGTATTGCCTCCTGCTCCTGTTTTTCTGGGCACTTATACTGCAGATGGGGACATATGGAGGTCACTCTGCACTGGTGCAGGTTTATGATTATGATTATGGACAGGCAGATCTTCGTACCTCAGCATGAAGGAACCATTGTAGGCCGATACAAAGCAGGAAATCTCTCAATATTATACTGCATAAATCTAGGAAGTGCAAAATCTACCTCTACTCTGTTATCTCAGCTCCTTGGGTGAAGCCAGATGCTGTCCTCCCTTGTCTCCCCAGAGCACATCCACCTCAGATGATGCAAATTCCTTCCTGCTGAGCCATGATCCCACCGTGTGACATCAGCTGTCCCCCTTCCATTTTACTCCAGAATTTTATTTTTAATTTAGCTTAGTAATTCTTCCCAGAATGACTCTTTAGCAATCCATTGATTCTCCAGAACATAGATCGGTTGTTTTAGGTTAGCCAGCAATGCTGCAAATAAGACTTTTGTATCAAAATGTAATATAAGATTTATTTACCTCAGCAATATCCTGTGGCAATGATCTCCCCAAGTTGAATGCAGTACTTTTTCCTTTTCTCCACTGGAAAATGTTGCCTTTCCAAGTCCAACGAGTGCCTTCTTGTTCTCTACCTAGCAAAGGTAAACAGGGCATTGCAGCCAGTCTGTTTACCAGCATTGAATACCTCAGGCCTGTCTTCTATTGCTTTGCTCTTTGCAAATTAAAGAGTTTCACACTGATACCAATTATATGCAAGCCTTATCCCTGTCTTCAGTTAAGAGGATTATTATTTTTTGAGAAATAAATGGTCAGAACTGATCACTCACTGCCAGTGAGGATTATCAGATTTATGCAATGCCATCACACATCTCCCACTGCAGAACATTCAGCTTTCTTGCTTCCTGCCTGCATTGTACTCTGAACAGATGTCATCACTGGAATTCCTTTAGCAGTGGTAGCTAAACTTAGAGCCAGGCATCTTTTTCCTACCAGTAGTCTGTCAAAGAATAAATGGAATTCATTTTGCTATGATTTGCACGTGTGATTTGCTTTCCACAGCTACTTTAACAAGCAGAACTTCAATAATCTTTGTCAAGGCAAGGAAAATCTAACCCAGCAAGGGCAGCGTGGTCAGAGACAACTTTGGAGCTGATTCCAGGTGTTTGCACAGGAAAATGGATTCCAAGTTCCAAAACCACAACAGCTTGGAATTTGAAAGTATTTTACCAGTCAGTCTAAAACTAACGAGACTAATTCCATTTGAAATAGCAAGTGTGCAATTCACAGAAGAAATTATAGAGAACAGTTTTTACCTGTTTATAAGAAAATGCTTTGAGCATCCAAGCTTACAGCACTTGGGAATCCTGGTGCACTAGGATGTGTGTACTCTTAGGCAAGTCAGTGGAAGTCAGCTTAGCCAAGCTTCTGCTGATGCAGCTGGAGGGAAGGAACAAGGGTAACCTTGGCATGCTGTGAGGGGGATTGCTGCACCACAGCCTACAATCTCTTCTGTGGTGTATGTGTAGAGCTTTGTGGCAGCCACTCTGCTGGTTATGAGATACAAAAAAATCATCCCAGAAAGAGTTTGGGTTTGGTTTTTGTTTTGGACCACGAGTTTGGGGCTGCAGGTCCAGGACACGGCTGGGAGTCAGGCAGGCAGAGCCCAGCAAATCATTGCACTGGGATCCCTCTGTTCCTGGCACACCTGTACCAGGAAGACTGCACCAGATTGAGCCCAAGGGCAGGAACTACAGCACATAATTTTATGTTCAGGAGGGTAAACTGGCTGGCTTGGGGGATGTCCACAGCAATAAGAACAGTGTAGTCAACTAAGATATAAGCCCATAGACCTCCAGTCAGCAGAAGGACAGGACATGAACTTGCCAGCTCATATAGATCAGACCCTGGCTTCTCAGAAAGCTAAGAACCTAATGTCCCCCTAGAAATAAGAACTAACAAATAGCCAAGCCACTCCCTGGCAGCAGAGGGTTAACTCTTGCCCATCCTTCCAGGCTCAGATTGCCAGAACCCTGTGAAAGGCTGAAGATCTTTCTCCCTCTGGGATTACAGCTCACACAAAATCCATTTGTAGGAAGGAACAACATGTTATCTTGCATTTGCTTCCACTGAATTTCACATGACAGAGTACCCACACACCGTGTTGTGACAGACCCCGTTCTCTGTCTCACAACATTGCTGCTCTTTAGCCTCAGTGTTGAAAAATGGTGTCACTTCCACTGGAATCCTTTTTTTGCCTCCAGTAGATTGATGATTTCAGTACTTTTGTTGAGCTCAGCTCTTTGTTCTTTAATTCCTTCCTTGCTGACAGCTCAAGAGCAGCTGCTGGGAAGATTTCCTGCAGTTCACTGAAAAAATCCCCTTTTCCTTTCTCTACCATTGCACCACCTTTGCTCTCTGGACAGAACAACCCCACAGAGGCATTTTCTGCTGCCTGCAATTAAAATTTCCACAAATAAATCTTCAAAGATGTGCTTCCCATCACCCTACCTTCTTGCTTATCCTCTAATCCCAGTTAGTCAGGCTGACTGAATTCTCCCTCAGGTGCCTATTTTTAGCTAATTGCCTGCCCAAGCCCTGGAGCTATTCTGCCACTGAACAGTGAAGTGGATGAATGGCTTGAACAGAACCACTTCAGGTTTCCATCCTCATCCAAAATTTGTGTCTTTTCCATAACTTATTTCTTGTATTTTTCCCAACTCCTAGGGATGGGAGCTGCCACCTGAAGCTTTGAATCCCATCCTGGCTGACCCCTGTGCGGTAGGAGAAGGTGGTTTGGTTTAGCCTGGTCTGCTGGATCTGGGAAGTCCACATTCTTTTCACCCCAGTGCCCTGCTCTGGCACCTCTCACCCTTTCCATACCTGTTTACCATAACATGCCTCAGCCATACGGAGCCTCTCTTGGAAAGCAGCTGGAAGCTGCCAGGTTGATGCCATTACCACTGATCCAGCTGCCTTTCAGGACCACTATTCCTATTCCCCACCACCTCTCAGGTTCTGTTGTCCCTGCTGCACAGTCCATGCACACTCAAAACATTAGGCTCACCTCTGGCCATTCCCAGTGATGGACTTGCTTCCTTCTAGTGACTAACTGGGATCCCCTAGGAATCCTACACGTTTTAGCTATTCTTGTGGCTGCAGGTAAGGAGTTTTCTCCTGGGGTACAGTCTGCAATCTCTACCTGGAGCCAGCTCTTCCCACAGGCCAAACACCACTAAACACTTCAGGCTGGCCTGCAAACAGCAAAAATAGAACTGGTGTTCAGAAACAAGCCCAGTAAGCAGATCACATTCTGCTTCTCACAAATCCACGCCAGGAGATGAGCTTGGCTTTCCTGTTCAAGGTACATTTTATTTCCATGTGCACAGGTGGGCTGCAGGAGGAGCCTGAAGCTCCTTCCTCACCCTGTGCTTGTGGTTGAAGCCAGGTCTGCGTGGTTCTTCCCACCAGTGCCTAAATATCAGCATGGAAATAGAGCATATATGCCACAGGGAGCTTCTCTGTATCAGACCACAGTTAAAAATGAAAGTTAAAAGCATTGCAAAAGATAACCAGGGAATTTGGAATTAATTTTTCTATTACTATAAATAAGTCAGTTCTTCAGCTGGGAGAAGAATCTTCAACATTGAAGTGTCTGTTACAAACCAACCATCCCTCACTTTTGTGTCTTTGTTCTGAACCACTGTGCAAGGGGATAACCAGCTCTAGCATGAATGTACTGGGGACAGCTCCAGGGCCTGCAGGACAGGGACTGCCTCCAGCACCTGGGACAGGCCAGGCTGGCTGAGTGTCCAGGTGAACAGGCCAGAGACCTGCCTGCAGCCCTTCTCCCTCTGCAGTCAGTGTCTTGCACTTGACGGTAACACATGAGCTTTGCTCACAGCCCCACTTCACTTCAGGGTGCCACATGAGGCTGCAGAAGCCTGCATGCTGCAGCACAGCCCAGAACTTAGCTACAAGCCTCTCTGGAGTTTGAATTCTCCTCACCCTACTGAGTGCCTCAGCCTTGATGCTTTGTGGAGCTTCCCCACTTCAGTGATTTCTGATGTCTAAGAGCAATTTTTAGAAAAACTGATTTGTAACATTTGAACCAGTGTTTTCCTTAAACGAGGGTACTGAAGAACACAGAACTGTCTGCTGATGTACTCTCGAGACCTGGGGTGGCTACAAGAAGGACAAAAAAGAACCTGTAGAACCCCTGGGAGCAGCCAAGCTCCAAAACTGCTGCTGGGAGAAAAGGTACTGAGTGGCCTTTGCAGGCACAAGTCATGCCAAGAACCCTCTCCCAGCACAAGCTCTGTCATCTCCCACAGAAGCCTGTAAACATTGGAAGGTGAAGGGTTTGGGATGAGCCATGGGAGGGGATGGGAAAGCCACAGTGTCCCTCCCCAGGGCTGCCATTCACACTGTCCCTTCTTGCACTGGTTCTGGACAGGCCCCGTGCCTGACCTCCCTCCCTGCAGCTACAGCTGCCAAAGCCAGAAACTTCCCATTGTTAAAGCTCAACTGGTTTTCTAAAGACAAACTTTCTAGCACTTTTACACAGAGTGAATAACCTCTTTTAATTGAGTGCTTTGGGGGCTGTAAACAAGGTTTTTAAATTCTAATTAAGTGCCATTAGGAAATGTATGGTTCATCACTAAAATTATCTTTTGCAAAATGAAGTTCAAATTGAAAGCATTTTTTATAATGAAGCTGTTTATTAAAAGCACTTGGATCATCTACCCCAGGTGTCTTCATGGAGGGGAGTTCAGGCTTTGGCTGGATTAAGACAAGATAGAATCATAAGGCAGGTCAAAGACACAGTTCCCTACATGAAGCCACAGAGGTTTTCAAATTTCTTCCAAGTGAAGAATTAGACCCACAAGAAAAAACCCAGCACCCCACTGGGAGGCAGCCACAGCAGACACCATTATCCCCTGTCAAGGAGAATAATGTTTGTTAGATAGAAAATTCTGGTCGCTTGGTTTCACTAAAATTTCCAGTCTATGTGGTAGCATTTCAGACAAGTCCAGCCCACTCCCCTTCCCAAATAACTCCGACATGCTCTGCTCCCCACTGGCAGCAGAACCAGGACTAAACCTCAGCTTAAGCTACAACTGGCTGCAGGCACCAGCAGCATTTGAAGATGAAACAGGGCAAAGCACACAGGCCCTCTTGGATTCTCCTTCAGAACATGGATTAAAAGCTGACAGCCATGATCAGTGTTAGGTGCTTGTCTAAGAACGATCTAGTTTTCAGTTCTAGTTTTTGTTCCTAATTCAGCCACCATTAAAATGTGCCCTTTCCTCAGCAGCTTTCCCCTGGTGCTGAGGACTGTGACAGAACATCAATACACTCATCTGCCAAAAATGAGAAGTAAGTTCAGCACAGATTGTCCTGGTGGTGGAGCTAAAGCTTCCTTTGCCTTTTTAAAGGGAGAAAGGATTATTCTGATGATTTCTGAGTTTTGATTCAAGTATTTGCCAGCTCTGGTCTCACTCACAGACAGACAGTAGCCCCCGACCTGGGGGAATCATATCCATTGCTCTGCTGGGCAAATCATCTCAGGAAAAGGGAATTTTCTTTGCCTCCCTCAGCCTCCAGCAGAAACTCATTGATCTCCTGCCACACCCCCCAGCAGAAACACACAAGCTCTGGGAACGGAGCTGGAAGCCAACGCTGAGGACTCAGCTTCTGCAGCAGCCACACTCCTCAAACTCCCGCTCGGAGGAAGGAACGGCAGCTCCCTTCTGAGCTCTCCCCTCTGCTGCTCTAGAGCACTGCCCAGCACTGCCAGCCAACAGTTCTGCTGCTCTGCCCATCAGTGCCACGCATCAAACAACATGTCTCACACAAGACACGAGTTGCTCAAATGATCTTACCCAGCAGCACAGCATCAGCAGAGCCAAATGTCTCAACTGGTGGCATAATTACAATATATGGCAGCATTCAGGGTGTGCCATGCTGGGAGAAACTTAGTTTACCAGGAGAAAAATATTACAAAGAAAGCCAGAGTATTCCAAGCTCTGCTTCTGGCTGAAGCTACACATCACAGACCACATGGGTGTCAAACAGGCCAAGTGTTACAAAAAGAAATTCTCCAGAAGTGGCTTAGGAGAACCCAAGAGAGCAGGATGACAGGACAATGGCAGATTTATTTACAATAGGACACAAAGAATACATACATTAATTAAAAATTACAAAGAATACAGAGAAAACACTTCAGGGAAGGGAGAGAAATCAATGCTGGCTGAGCCTCTCCACTGGGCGGGGCAGAAGACAAAAAGAAAAAAAAAAAAAAAAAAAATCAATGAAAATCTCAGAGAAGGACCTCAAATCAGAACTGACACAGGGCTCCACAGCACAGCTGGCTCACATATCCCCTCCTCCCTTTTTCCATCCCTGATTCCTGGCTGATTAGACTTTGGCATGATGGGCAGGGCCAACGGAAAGAGACACAGGCCCTTGCATGGACCTGGTGGAAACTTATGGCAGTTGGGGTTTAAAAAGGCCCCAGAGCTCTCCCTGGGAGCAAGGAGGGCTTTGGACAGTTTTTGTGTTGGAACGATGTGACCTGTGGCAGCTGGTCATTGGAAGACCTTACTCCAAGAAAAAAAAATTTTCATAGATCTCACTAAAAAAACCTCTCCTCTGTAGTCCTGGCTGAATCCAGTAAGTCTGGGGATGGAGGGAGCCTTCACTGCAACATGGAACCTTTTTACTGATAAACATCACTGAAGTGACCAAAATAACAAAAAAAACCCACAACCCAACTTTAACCTCTTTTAAAAAGAGCTTCCCACGGGCCGACTCGGACATCAAGCCATAGGAAAAAGAAGAACCCATGTCAGCTATCCAGGAGAGCTTGGACTGTTTTTTGTGGAGAAGAACAAAATACAGCTATGGGGTGTACACTTTTCCTGTTCCCTGGAGGTAGAGAATTTCAGAGGAGGAGCAGAGAGCAGCAAGGGCAGCCAGAGCACAGGGCCAGCGAGAGAGCCCCGCTCCCAGCCACGGGACAGCTCACGGGGCCGCCTGCCTGTGCCAGTCCCTTCAGCACGGCCCTCGGGCCCAACACTGCCTCACATCACTTGGCACTAACACCACGGCACCGCAGCCATCTCCCACAGGCTCTGCAGAGCCCAGTGGCATTCCCAGGAAGGAGCTGCCCCGATTCCTCTCATCCAGAGCAGAGCCACTGACAGAACAAACTCCTGTAGTTACCTCGCGCATCCTTCCAGTCCTGTATTCCAGCACAACCACGTCACTTCCACCGGGACGTTTTGTCCTGCCTTCTGAAGGAGAGGCAATCCCACCCTCCCACAGCGTCCTGTCCGAGGCTGGAGGGAGGGAAAAAGTGATGCTGGAGGGTTGCTCAAGCTCTCTCAGGGTGAAATTGCACTTCCCAGGCTCTGAATGGCACCTCCAGCAAACTGTAAACAAGCCGAAGCCGGGACTTCGGTGATCGAAGTGTGCCGGACTCCCACTGGCTCCGGTTATTCTGCCACAGTCAAGCTCCCTCTTCCGTGCAGACACGAAGGCAGGAGAAAAACCCAGTCTGATACTTGTCTGAAGAGTCTCCCTGAATCCTAGAGCACCCCAGGGGCTGGAAGAAAACGTTTTCCCAAGTGTTTCCACTGCTGTCTCAAATCCGTTCATCATCAACATAAAAAAAAAAAAGGATGGATTAGCAAAAAGGGGGTTTACTTATATAGAGGGATATTTCTCTGCTAAAAAACTCCCTCAAATATGGAACAGGATAATAAAGTTAAAATGTAAGGTATCTACAGACCCCTTTTCCCCGCAGAAGTAGCCCAGAATCCATGTACACTGTGCCAAAGTTACATTCCAAATCGAGGAGTTAATTATTTCTCTTGTGACTCTCCCACCGGATTTTTGTTTCCTTAAAAAGAGCTGGAGAAGATGTCCCTGTCCCTCCCGGGAGGACACATGTTCAGAGGTGTCTGATTCCTGCTGGGGGGATTCCAGCTTCAGTCGATTTTCACGGCGGCGTAGATCTTCCGCACGAACATGTAGGCTGCGTAGAAGCCAATGGTGCCCGTCAGGAGCCAGAAGGACAGGACCATGAGGGCAGTGTAGCCAAAGTACAGTAAGGAAGGAATGAACTCAACAATATCCAGCTGAAACAGAAGAGGATGAAAAAAAAAAAAAATCAGCAAAATAAAGCACAGAGGTGACAAACCAACCAGTGCCCTCTCAAGGGGAACTCTGGCGAAGGGAGGAAAACTTTTCCTTTTTGTCCAGCTGAAGGGAGAGTCCCCTTTGAGGTGGGGTCAGGGAATGCTGCTCTGCACAAGTCCTGGGGCACCTACACCCTCCTCTCCTGTCTGGAAGGGCTGTCAGCACTGCCTTAGGCTGGCATGGGCACACTGGAACTGCAGGCCAACCATTTCCTTTCCCAAATCCTACAGTCACTCCCAAAAACATGGCTTTCACCCAGGAGGAATACCTTGTTCACAAAGTAGAAGACAGCATAGATCAGCACGTAGAAGGCAGATCCTCCAGACACCAGGAAGGTCCTCCACCACCAGCGATAATCCTGAGGAGAAAGAGGCTCATTATCCCCCAGACTTTCTTCTCCCTGGGCACTGCCTCAGGGAAGCTGTGACCATCCAGGACAGGGAGAATACCACCCCCATCTTCCTTCAAAGGAAATGCACAATTTGGGACTGGGGGACTTTTTTGTCACAAAAGTGTTTCCAAACCAAGAGATGTGATGCTGTCAGTCAGGCTCAAAGCACCTGCTGCCCAATGACTCACCTTTGGTCCTGCATTCTGTTTTGTATGTGGATGGAATGGAACAGTTTGGGAACAGCTTGAAACACCCTGTGCCAGCAAAATTGCTGGTATGAAACCACAGTTCCCATCCTAACAATTAATCAAGGAGCTTTAATTCCCTTTAGAGTGAAGAGACATTAGGGACAATCACACCTGTGAAGCTGGGCCACACTATTCTTTGCTGAGCAGCAGCAATAATTGATCTGTGCTTTTCCAGGAGCAAGTACCCTCAGCTACCCCAATTACAAACATGGAAATCTCACCTCGGCACAGAGCTGGAAATACACCATGACAATGCTGATCTGGGAGCAGGATACCACCAGAATTATGAACACCAGAAAGAGGAAGCCAAAAAGGTAATAGAACTGGTTCTCCCAGATTGCCTGAAATAAACACACAGCAGGAATTTTTTACTGTGATCAATCACTGAATGTGGGACTAACTTCTGGCAGCCAGCCAGGGGAAAATGAGGAGCCCCTCAGCCTCACCTAGATGAAACCATATCTAATGCATTTCACAATGTCACTTCAGAGGATTCAGGTTGCAAAAACATGCACAAGGACAGCCCTGAGGTAGCTTGTTCATTCTCCTGCATCTCCCAAGCAATGGAACAGCAAATTCTTCCCCATTCATATGAAGTGAAAAATGGGTAGCAGCAGAAGAGTGACTGTCTCAACCCTCCTTGATGTAATGTTACAGTAAATTTTGTCTTTACCACAATCCTCCAAACCACCAGGACAGTCCCATAGCTTTCTCTGGAAAAACTACTGAATGGCCTGGAAGAAACCATCTACCCCCTTCAGAGAATACAGGAATAGGAGACAGCTCCAGTGGAAGCCTCCTCCCTTTCAAAAGCTTTGGCATGAAAGGAATCCTATTGAGGAGGAAAGTGGGTTAAATTCTTACACTAAAAATGAAGAACAGTTCGATGAACATGGCTCCAAAGGGCAGAATACCAGCCATGAGGATCCTACAGAGCAGAAACAAAAACCATGATCAGCACAACTTAACTGTCTGGACATTAAGAGTTCCTTGTAACCACACAGAACACTACATTTCCAGATTACTTATTTTCACAGACACACTGTTGAGCATGTACCATGGCTACAAGTACCCCTCACACCACACCCAAATTACTGATGTGGTCTCAAGGAACCCAATCTGCCATCTGTCCAAGTCCGGAGAGCAGCAGAAGGTGACACTCAACAACCCAAGGGGACTGAGGGGAGGGAGCTTAACTCACCGTATTTCCCAGACACTCATCACTCACCCCACAAATTTGTTCATATACCACCTCTGCTCCGGGATCTGCCTGGGAATCTGATTTGTCCGTACAGGATTGTCATACGGCTGCTTGCGAAATCCAAAGTAGTAACCCAGGTAGACCAAGGGCAAGGAGATCCCAAACCACATGCAGAGCAAGGCCACCATGGTAGGGAAAGGCACCTGGAATCACACCAAGAGCCATAGAAGTGAGGCTGACAGCTCTCCTACCCTGGGGACCGATGTCATTGGCCAAGCCAACCCTCCAGTCACCCACTTGGAAAGGTCTGGGAAGCCAAGTGAGTCCCTATCAGCCCAGTGACCCTCTCCCGCCCAGCAGGCCCCAGGCTGAGGGTGGCACCTACCGCACCAGAGGAGTGTTTCCCCCAGATGAAGCAGTTCAGGACAAAGCAGATGCCAAAGACAACGCCTGGGTACAGCGTCGCTGTCTGCAAGAGGAACCACAGTGTAAGAGAAGGCACCTGACTCATCAGCCAGATGCTCCCTGCAATGACTCCATCCCTGAGACAAGACATGTAGAGAAGTGTCCATTTTGCTACAGGACAGGGACACAGAGCTGGGCTGTGGGGAAGATCTTGGACAATCCTCTTTGTTCTATTACGTGCTCTGATGGGCCTTTTCTGTACATCTACAAGAACTCAACCCACAGCAAATGTGCAGCACAGCCAGGCTGTGCCCAGCTACCACAAACGTGTGGAGCTTATCCACAGATCTTCTTGCCATCAGCAAACCTGGACAAACAGCACAGAACATCCAAGACTCACACAGAAGGCTCCCTTCTTCCATCGATGGCCTTTCAGAGTCCGGTATAGGCGGCCAGCAAAGAATCCACCAAAAACCCTGGACAGAAACAAGCCAAGACAATGAAAATGAGCTGTTGCTGCTGGGGAGGCAGGACAGCACAGGGGGAAAGCCATGGAGGCACCTACCCCATGAACATGAAGAGGAAGCAGGCAGTTGTCATCAGTGCGCCCCGGCTCGAAGGCGACAGCATCCCCAGCATAGCAACAACTGCAGAGGGAAACAGGACAAGGAACAGCAGATCTGAGAGATGTGCTGCAGCAGCTGGAGGACAGGGGCCTGTCCCATCTGCAACCCACAGCTGCCTGCAATCTCTGCACAGGCCTGATTTCCTACACAGCATAATGTATCCACAGCCTCCAGCACCAGCCAGAGAGGAAGGCACAGCTTTGATCTCAGCTACAGACCATGCTTTAGCCTCAGCTTCCCCAGGGATGGGAGCAGGTGCAGCTCAGCAGGCAAGGCACACCTGTGCAAAAGTCTCCCAGCCCACTATCAGGAAGGGCTCACAGCTTGGCAAAGGAAATGTAGTCACACAAAGCTGCCTTCAGCTGTCATCCAGCAGCTCTGCAGTGCCAAGTCCAGGCTGATGGCAACAAGGAAGCAGCTTCATGGGCCTCACTCCAGCTAAGGTGAGCACAGGGTGAAGTCAAACATCCTCAAACATCATTCATGTTACAGTCACCCCATACAACATGTGCCACTTACAGATGACAATCAGGATCATACAGAAGAGCTGAATTCCAGAACCCAGGAGAGAGCTGAGGATCATAGGGTACTGTGGAGGCCTGAAGACATCTCCGTGCACAAGTTTCCAACCAGACTCCTCCATGGTATCTTCCTACAGCAACAACAGAAAAAGGAGGTTATTTTGATGTGATATGCCAGTGGAAATTAAGGTCCTAGCACAGTCCAGCCTAAGATGTTAACTTCCCTGGGTCCAATTTTTCTACTGAATTTTACCACTCTAGCCAAGAAACTTCTTTCCTCTTGGGCTAAAACAGTTGAGACCTGAATTGTCATTGCCAGTGCACACATTTACAGAGCTGTCTGCAGTCACTGCTTAGGTCTGAAGACATCTGAACTGATATGTGATTGCTCAGGCAGGAGAAGGTGTGTGACAGCAAGACACAACTGCACCTCCCATGGCCAGGGCTCGACAAAAATAGGGCAAGGGAAGAGACAATACACCCAAGTCTGCACAGGGATCCCTCCTGGCCTGTGCTTCCCTCCCTCTGAGCCCAAGGAACAAACCCATACAATGTCATCTTCTTTGTTGTAGTTGGCAATGTCCTTCCGCAGAGTCCGGATGATGATCATGCTGAGAATCCCTGAAAACAAGCACAGAGTTCAGCCCAGAGGCTCCCACATGGCTGTGCTGCTCTCATACTGGGCAACTACATTGCTCCCACCAGTACTGTTCTGGCTGGGAGAGGAGGTCTTGAGTCATCAGCAAAGACAGAAACAAAACCCCAAGGAGCAGAGAAGGCAGTATTCCAGCAGAAATGGGGCATTGTGGCTTTCTTGTGGTCTTTTTTACTCCCTCAATGATCCCAGTAAGAGAAAGGCTGGTAACTGCCTGACCCCACAGGACACTACTTCAGCTGGGAGATTTTAAATTGATTTCATGCTCCTTCTGACCAGGTTCAGAGGTGGCTACATCTTCCTCAAGCCATCTGCAGCTAAGGTTTAAAGAAAATTCCCTGCAGATAATGGTAAAGCCTTCCTCTCCCCACACATCCACTCACCTGAAAGGAAAAAGACAACGACAACCGAGTTAATGATAGAAAACCAGTGGATCTGCACGTCACTCATGGTCAGGTATGTGTCCCAGCGGGAAGCCCACTTAATGTCACTTTCCTGAAAGAACAGGAGTTCTTCTCACACCAGCACATTCCCAATGTCTTCCACAACTCCAGTGACAGACACTTGGAGCGTCACTGCCAGCCATTTCCCCAGTACTGCCTCACCTCCCAGTGCACAGAGTAGGTGAAGAGCAACTGGTTCTCTTTAGTAGGATCTATTTCTTGGGGGGCAGAGCCCGTGGCTTCAGGCAGGGTGCACATGCTCTTCTCATCAGCCTTCAAGTCTGTAAGGGAAAGCACGGGGTGAGCCCTTCCCTCAGGCACCACCTCTCCCATGGAGCATCACCCTGAGGGCATTGGGTTGCAGTAATTCCAGGTGGGGAAGCACTCGCTCCTTGCTCACCTGCTCTGCAGTTTGCAAAACTATTCTCCTGACCAGCAGTGGAGCACCATTAACAAACTTTCAGGAAAGCTATGCACAGGGCTCTCCTTAACTGGAAGGATAAAAGTCAAAGGTTCTGAAGCTAAGGATCTAGACCATGAACAAATCCTCTATTCACATGATATGGCAAGAAACAAGACCTGTGCAGCAGGGCCTGCCCTGCCAGAGGGGAGCTGTGTGGGGTGATCCACACCATGAGCAACTCCCCTTCTAGACACCCTTTTTCATTTGGCTTACTAAGATAGGAGTGTTTTCCCTTAACCATTATTTTTAAATTTCTATCCCCTAGAACACTTCCAAACATCCTGTGTGTCCCTGAACCAGCACAGAGTGTCCCTGTCAGGGAGATCTGTGCCACAGCAAGAGCTAGAATGCCAGACATGCCTCATACCAGATGACACAGTGCAGAAAAATCCAACCCCAAAACCTCAAACTCAGATCTTTTTACAGGAATTGATTTTCCATGGATTGCAATGCATGGATATGTCTCTATTGTTGGTACTTCTTTAATAACAAAGCGGTTTATTATTCTTGTAATTTAAAGTCATTTCTCTGCCCTGTGAAGCAACAACTGGCACCCTGATACATCAGTGGCATCTGACTTTTGCCCATACAGGAGATTCTTCCCCCTTGCTGCCCTCCTCAAGAGTCTCTTACCTTCTAGTTTAATGCTTTGGGGAATCACCTCAAAGCGCACCACCCTGTAGGTGTGCTCCTGGCTCTCTTCCACATCCTCTCTGTGGTAGTAAAGGATGAAGGAGAGGTGGTTGTGCAGGTAGAACTGAAACAGTGACAATAAAATAAAACATCAGCATCCCATGGGAGGAGAAGGCAAAGCTGAGAAGCAACAACTGCAGAAAATAGCTTCCGTGAGGGAAAACTAAAGACTCCAACACCAGAGATCAGCCAGTCTTGGGGGCACAGTGCCTTTGCTCTGCTGAGGGGAAACCACTGCATGAGCCTGCCCAAAGTTACACACTGAATAAAAGCAAGGACTCCTGGCTTTCCCACCTTTCCAGCACCCACTCTTTTCTGCCCATAGGAGACCCCTCTCTCATACTTCCACTATTAATAAAACCTTTTGGATGCTTTCCCAATTCTAATACTCTCTGCAGACCTCTAACAGACACCCAGATCTCCTCCAGGCACCCTCACACAGCACCTCAATTCTCTACCTTGTTACCGTCCATAAACCCAAGCCTATATCCATGCTCGAACTGCACATCCTTCTCCTTCTTCTTCTCCTCTTCCTCACGATTGGAATAAAACTCCAGCCGTGTTGCCACAGGGAGGTTATCAGCAATGCTGAAAACACAGATTTCAGATCAAATTTGTCCACAGCACCAAACTCCCCCTGACACAAACCCATGCTGGAGGTGACTCACAGGTGGACATAGTAATCCTCCCTGATGCGCTCAGCGATGAGCTTGCTCTGCTCCACAGTCAGAGTGACTGGCTTGTTGGGAAAGTTGCACAGAACTTCACATTTCTTCTCCACATTCATGGAAACCTGGAAAGGTGTATTTACAATTCGGTCCCCTCGAAGAACTTCACCTGGAAAACAGGAGAACAAGGGCAGGGTTGGAGACTGACAGGCTTCCTGCTGCTGATCCTGCTGCCAGGCACTGTCAGCTGGAGGGACCCCAGGTGCAAGGATAAGACTGCAGGTCAGTATAGCTACTTTGTTGGAAGTATCAAGCCCTGCTCATGAAGCAGGTTACATGCTCTCCTTCAGGACAAGCACCTCCTCTGTCCAACACACAGACACTGCTGTTTGCAGACAGCCAGCACACAGTGAATCAGAAGAAGCAGGTTCTCTCAGCTCAGCAGAAGTGACACTTGCAATTGCTTTTACCCCTGTAAACACCCCCCCACACTGTCTGACAGGTACACACCGAGGTTCTCAGCCTTGTATGTGATCTTGCTGGGCTGGCAGAAGGGCAGTGAGTAGTACTCGTACGGCAGCTGGGTCCGGGAGCTCGTCAGCTTCACAGCCTGCAGGAAGAATGGAAGGATTATCCCCTGGAAAAAACTCCAGATAATTTCCTGTCCTCTCAGCATCATCCAGAAGCTGATGCTTACTTCAAGACACCTTCCATAAAGCTCACTTACAGAAGACACTACTACTAATAATATTAAAACCAGTAACAAGACAGATGTTCCTGAGACACTTCCAGTAGCAATTCATTCACAGAGAAACATTCAAAGAACAAAACATGGTGGTTTCACAAATTTATGTCTCAGTGGAGTACTAAGAAATAGCAAAGAACTCAAAAGAGATTCAAGAGTCACATTTCATACAAGATTTGCTCAAACAAAAATTCATATCCCTCTGGACCTAGAGGTCCAGTGCTATGAAGAGTTCAGCAAATTTAATCTCTGCAAGGAAAGCCAGAGAGCCATCAGTCTGGGAAGACAAGGTGACCAACCACAAACATTCCTGGAGAGTTTCCACAAATCACAGGGTACAAGGGAAGTGCAGAGAAATACCACAACAGCCAAGACCACAGTTACTCTGAAAAACAGAAGTGTTCTGTAACACAGCCAAGCTTGTTTATTGGAAGAGTGCTGGCAAACATACTGACTTGCCTAAGCACTTGAGGAAGCATTTGGCTCCTGAAATCCCTTTGAGAACAGCCATTCCAAAACCCTCTTCTTCTGGGAAGCTTACTGTAGCCACAGGCAAGTCTCATTTGCTTAAAAATAGCTTATGTCTGGCAGTCTGTGGCCAAAGAGAAAACTGTGCAGTGCTTCACGTGGGAGCAGCCAACCTCAGCAGCCCCAAGGGTGCTGGATTTGCTGAGACAGAGGCCACAGCTTTAGAAAAATAAATGAAATGGGCTATAAATCAGTGATGCCTGAAAGCAAAGCTTGGCTTCCTTGTGGATAGGTGCAGCAGCTCTGTCACTGAGTACCAGCAATGCTGCACAGGAACAGCTCTCAGCAAGGCTGGGCTGAAAGATCTGCAAGGCTCAAGGACCAACACCTCCACTTGGGAAGAGCTTCTCATGGATTTCCCTAAAGGCACAACAGCAGCAAACTGGATACTGAGAAGGTCTGATTAGACCTTATTCCACCCAAAGGCACACTCTGCATAAGCACTTTTAGAGTCAGAATAATGCTGAAGAAATTAAATTCACTTCAAATCCACAGTGAAAAAGGGACCCTTTTCCCAAACAGAGCAACATCTTGACAACTTTGGTCCAACTGCTGAAGGAATTTGGTAGAAGAGATCAGGGGCAAGAACAGGAATCATGTTGGGACCCAAATGCTGTGAAACAGAAGGAATATCTGAATGCAAAATTCTAGCAACAGAATCCCTAAATAATTAACCTTCCAGCCCCTCATAGCTGCTATGGTATAAAAAAAGAAAAAAAACAAACCAGAAGACAAAAAACACCCAAATCAAACAGATTAACTGAGTTTATCCTACCTTTATTTCTACAGGATCATTGCGGTGGAAGTTGATGGGAGCCACCCCGGGTACATAGAATGAGTCTGTGCTGTGTAGCAACAACAGCAGGCCCAGCACATATCTCAGCATTTCCTGCAAAAAGGAGAAGGAACAGTAAAATACAACAGAAACACTGGAACAACATTAGAGACGGTTAACAACACTGGAAATGTTCATCCCAGACATTAGAAAGGCTGCGCAGTCAGGTGATTAAACAGAAATTAAATTCACAAAAGCTTAGCTTTGTTTTGTGACCTCATCAAGTCACTTTCCACTCAGCATGTCTCTGCCTCTTCATCTGCCATTAGGAAAACTGGCTTGGCTCAACCACAAGAAAAATGCCATTTTTATCTGCACCATGGGGCATGGAGCAGGCCATCACTTTACTTTTCAGCTCGCCCCACTGAGCTCCCTGTGTTAGAAAATTCCACGGATTAGTAGAGAAGAGGGCTGTAGCCCTGGCACTGGATGTGTGTCAGCTCAGCACAGCAGCAGTTACCCTGGAGCTGATTACAGATGGATGCTCACAAACCACTCCCTGCAGAAGAGTAGTTACTGTGGAGTCAGGTGTGACACCACTAACTGCACTCAAAGGGGCAGTCACATCACCACTCCCTGCTGCTCCACTCTGCCTTCCTCACCCCTCCAGGCCACAACACAGTAACATGGCAGAAAACATGTTTTCACCCCTTTTTTAGGGAGCAGGGTGTCAAGTCAGGTTGGAAGGTTCAATCAGCTCCAGGAGAACCCAGACCCTAACACAGCCACAGCAAACCCTTTATTTAACACACCTTGCTGCCTCCTCAGCCCCTCCAGTTACCTCAGGTAACCCAGCTCAAGCACGGGCAGGAAGGCTGTGAAATGAAAATCGAGCTCTAAAGAGTATTAGCCAGCAGCAGCTTGCCTGGATTAGGACATCAGCTCTGGTATAATCTCACAGCACCACTAGCTTCAGTCCTTTCTCCTGAACTCCCTGTGTGTATGGCACCACTGGAAAACCACACAACAACCAGGTTGGTTTGGGACAACTCTTGAGCTAATGCTGCAGACGTAAAAAACCAAATCCCCACTGTCCCTGTGTGTCCTCAGTACTGTCAGTCAGTCTGACAGCACAATAGGGAACACTCCACAGGCCAGGTGTGGACAAACAGCAGCTCTATCATGGGGATCCTTCCTCAGGTTGAGGGGAAAAAAAAATTTTAAAATCTGTGTTTATTGCCCCCACACACCTTCTTCTTTATCACCTTCCTCCCATCTCATTCTAAGGCAAGGAAAGCATGTTTGGCCCAGACACCTGTGAGGACCAACCAGAGCATTCAGAATTAGTGGAATTGAGTAGGATGAAAATATCAGGGGGTTGAAAGTCTAAAATGTGTTTAAGATGCAAATGTTAGGCACCTACAGAAAATATGAATACTGAATCATCAGATACACATGGCCTTCCAGTACCTGAAGGGAGCCTACAAGAAAAATTGAGAGAGAACTATTTACAAGACCATGGAGTACAAGACAAGGGGAACAGCTTTAAACTGACAGAGTAGGATTAGATTGTATATTAGGAAGACATTCTTCCCTGTGAGGGTGGTGAGGCCCTTGCCCAGAGAAGCTGTGGCTGCCCCATCCCTGGAATTGTTGAAGACCAGGTTGGATGGAGTTTGGAGCAACCTGGGATAGTGGAAGGTGTCCCTGCCCATGGCAGTGGGGTGGATTGAGATGAGCTTTAAGGACCCTGCCAACCCAAACTATTCTGTGATTCTGAGATCTTTTTTGCCTACAAAGGGGATTTTCAGATCTATTCTAAGCACAGCCAAATACACTTGGAGCAGGCATAAAGCCCCAGCTTGGAAACACTCTTGTTAAAACTGCCTGACCTTCAATACTGATCTGCCTTGAGTCAACATGGGGCTCATTTTCTGTGCTACACTAAATTTTGCCTTTCTGAATCTTAAAAGGGCTCTCCGCAGAGATGTCTCCTGGACAGGGGAAGCCCTGGAAGGAATCTGCACTCTTGTCCCACACTGCACTCCAGAGCAGCCCTAATCTCATTTGTCACTGAAGTGACAAACCTACACAATGTTACTCAAAAACCAAAACCACACCACTGCCACCTGCACCCCACAGGGCTGGGAGGGGACAAGACCAGGACAGAATTTTGGCAGACACTCAGGAGACATATGAGCATGCGAAGATGAAATTTTTGATGACAATTTTGGCAGAAAGCAGGCTGTCTTTGCATACAGATGATGATGACTCAGGCAGCACCAGGCAACAGGAAAGACAAGAGGGTGACTCTGTAAAGCCTTGCCAGGAAAGAACAGTTGGTAGCAAGAAGGGGGGAAGCTGCTATGCAACAGGTGGGGAAAGCTTTGGAAGTGAAATATGAAGGAAATGCCCAGTGCAGGTTCCTGAGCCAGCAGAGCACAGGGAAAATGAAGCCAGGGGCATTCTCATCAGGACCTTTGCTCTTGTACTGGCAAATGTGCTTCATCTTCTCCAAACAAAGGCATCAGCTTAGAAATGGCAACACGGACACCACCCCAAACATCTGTGTAACTCAGGGGCCTGGCCAGGTGATTGTCTCACACAGGGAATGTCTGCAAGCCGAGTTCTCTCCTAAGCCAGGTCAGAACTTCCAGGAGGGAGCTCTGTTTTGGTTCTGTCACAGAGCCCTGGCAAGGCCCAGACTTCCAGCAAACAGGACACACAGCTTCACAGTCTTTTCCAATTACTTACATTTCAAAAACTTGCACAAACCCCCCTCAAATGATAATCTTGCATCTGAGATGCCAGGAAATCGTGTAATGGTGCAAAAAGTAGCACAACAAACATGCACATCCCCAGACTGAGAAAAATCCAGCTGCAAGTAGGCAAACATAGTTGAGACTGCCTAAGCCTGATTATTTCCCTATATGCAGAGACACCCTTTCTTAGGAGAATATGATGTAAGTAGAAGTAACTGCAGGAGCACAATCACACATTCCTGTCCCTCAGATCACAAGTTCACACACAAACCCTCTCTGGGAAGGCCCTCTGGATAATTATCACAAGTCTTGGGGTTTGCAGACAACCCCAGGCTTATCCTATTCAGAAAGACAACAACATTTCTGCTTTCTGTGAATTCACAGAAGGTTCACAAACCACGCTGCCAAAACAGAGGACTCATTCTCTAAATCCCAGTCTGATCCAGCATGAAGAGGCCCTAAAAGATCCAGTTATTACCACACTTGTCTCTCCCTAGGGCTCGTGGTCCCTCCAGCTACCACTGCCAGAGTCTGAACTCCAGCATTTTTTTAAGGGAAAGGGGGAACAGCAGCTGTTCCCTGGCACTCTGCAACAGTTCACATGCTCCAGAGGGTCCAGAGCCTGGCCACGTGCACCCAGGTTACTGCCAACAACTTGAAGAAACCCTCAAGCAGCAGCAATTATAAGCATCTGAACTGAGCTGGTGCTGTACCAGGGCTGGTTTAGGTCTTTAGAGTTTCACAATCCACATAGGAACTGAAGAACAGAATACAGTATTTGTTCAAAGAGACAAAAAGGAAGTAGCAAGTGACAGTGATGGATATCATGATTTGTCCCATCTCTTTTTGACAGAGAAGGGCAAGAGGGATCTCAAACAGCCATAATCAAGAGCTGTTAACTTTCAAAGACAGCTTTTAAGAAAAACAGGGAAAATGATGCATGCAGAGCCATTTGTCCAAATGGATCCACACAGCTCTCCTATTCCACTTAATGAAATTTTTTAATATGGTGACAGAAAGGGAGGAAAGCCAGAACCCACTACTCTGTGGGACAGGAAAATACCAACAAGCTCTCTCACACGTGTAGCCTTCATTCTGCCCTCAGGCACATTAGCAGGGCAGAACAGTGCTAATGGCACCCTGGCACTCATCTCCTTTTCCAAGGGCTGCTCCTTGGATGATCCTGACAACCGTTCGGATAAGCTCATCTTTATGATCCCAGCCCTGCTCAACCTGCACTGGAGGAGCCACCGAGAGCCCTTCAGAAGGAGACAAGTGCTGCACTCACACTGACTTCAGAGCTCCTTTGACACCAGGAGAGCTGCTGGCAGCCTTCTCTGCCCTTCTCACAACAGAGAGCCACGAGGAAATTCCCAGTAGGACCATCCCCAGCTCTGAAAGCCAGCTGAGCACTCCCTCCTCCCCACCTGGGGGAAAGCCAGCAGGGTATGAAGACGCTTAAAGCAAATTAAAGGAAAACCTCGGCTCTCCCAATCTCTCCGTGAGTCACCTCAGAGCCCAGCCAGCAGCGACCTTTGTATCGGCACACATCCTTTATCCATACCGCTATTCCTGCAATGCATTGCCACAGAAATTTGCTCCTATGAAAGCAAGGAGGAAATCCGTTTTACTCCTACAAGACTTCAAGGCAGATAACAAATCTCTCAGCAGCTCGTTTTCTCCTCTGAGGTAGCACTGATGCTCAGCAGAAACACCTTCAGTTCTCCGAGGATTCAATAGTAACAACAGGCATGCCGGGATGCGGGAAGGGGAAGCAGCTGCTCAAACCCGGACCCGACAACCACCACCAAACATTTGTGAAAACCACGCACAGAGCAACAGCCTCCATGCTTGGCACCTGCACCGGCCCAGGCTGACCCCTCGCAAGGGAAGGCAAAAGGAAGCGCCGGTGCTCCCTGCAACCCACACCGCCCCGAGCCCCGCGCCTCCTGCCCAGACAGCGCCGTGAACCGCAGAAAGGGAGAAAGGGAGCCAACTTTGCTGCGAGGGAGCGCGAGGCAGGCGGGACAGGAACGCGCTGGGCTCCGCTGGGCCCCTGGGCGCCGAGCGGCGGCCCGAGCGCTGCCTTCCACAGGTGACACCGCCGGGAGACGCGGGGCAGCTGCAAGGCCCCGGGCCGGACCGGGGAGCCTCTTCCAGCCAGAGGCCGGGCCCGCGTCCCTCCCAGCGCGGTGCGGGCCGGCCCGGAGCCCCCGCGCCGGGGCTGCGGCCGGGCCGGGCCGGGGCGCAGCGGGCGGGACGCGGGGCTGGGCCGGGCCCCGCCGCACTCACCATCGCCGCCGACGCCGCCATCTTGGATCCACGTGTCGGCGCTGACGTCACCGGAAGCGGAGCGCGGTTGGCTGCGAGGCCGATCGCCATGGCGACCGCGGCGGCGGCGCAGGACAGCGCTGGGCGGCCGCGCTCCGCGCTCGGGTCCAGCTCAGCCCCGGATCAGCCCAGCCCTTCTGCCGGGAGGGGTGGGCCGGGGGTCTCCGCTCCGGTCGCCAGCGGGTCTCCGGCCCCGCGAAGCCGGCCGGGGAAGGGGCGTTCCGCACCGCCATCTTTGCTGAGGGCAGCGCCTTTGCACGGAGAGCGGGCGCGACGCTGCAGCCGCCATGTTTGGTGAGGGCGGCGCGGCGGTGCGGCCGGGAGGCGCCCGGTGCGTTCCGAACCTCCCGGTTCCTCTGGTCCCTGCGGCTCCACCCGGGCGCTCCGTGGCCCGGGGCCTGCCCAGAGGGCGCTGCGGGTCTGCCTGGCTCTGGAGCCTCCGCTCCGAGCCCCAACTTCGCCCCATCCGCGTCTCTCCCGCCTGGGCTGCGGAGCAGCAGGAACGGCCGGGAGAGGAAAGTTTGATAAATATTTTATTGATTGCAAAAAATAATCCCAAAGCAAAGCGACGGCGTTTGTCTGTTTGTATCAAAAATATAATAACAGATCCCAGCCTCCCTGCTGTAAGAGGTACATAGCCATCTTTAAAGAATAATGTTTATTCCTTTTCCCCAAATAACCTCATGAAATACTAAAAATAAACAATAATATAAAGTGAGTGTGCAGGGAGCACCTTGCACTTGCTGACACTGCAAATGCGCCAGCAGACAACAAATCTTGCTTGTGAGCTTTGCCATGGGGGAGAGGGCTCCTTTTGCCATGGCTTTGGGCTCCAGAGGTTCCTCCCAAGGCAAGTGGAGGGGGATCCCGTGCAGGGATGGCCTGGAGAAGATGTCTATGTCCATCTGCCACTGTGGCACAGCCTCGTGAAACCTGCACTCTGCACAGGGGGTGCCATGAAAATACTGGGGAAGGAAACCCAGGAGGGAGAGAGGACACGTGTCCGTGACACCCGACATGCAAACCCCAGGAGCCTGTGCTGATGGTGAGCTGCACTGCAGTGTGCCCCGTGGGAATCCCCGGGATCAACCCCACAGGGAGCACAGGCACTGCATTTTGCCAAGGCCAGCATGCTAAAGCACCTACTTCTGCAGAACGATGTGATAAGATCTCAGAAGGATTGAAAAAATACTGATCTGGGTTTTTCCTTGCAGCAAAAGCAGGCCTGGCCCGTCCCTGTTCATCCTCCTGGGGTCATGGCATCCACTGTCCAGCCAGCACTTCCTGGAGCCACTGCCCTGTGGACCCTCAGTCTCCTGGGAAAGGCACAAGGGATGGCCAGTCTCTTCTCCCTCCATCAGGCACTTCCTCCTGTGCTTCCTCCAGGAAGGCTGTGGTTCCTGGGCCAGGCTGGCAGGAGAAGCAGAGCACAGGTGGGACAGGACAGAGCTGGCAGTGTCTGCCCCAAGCATCCCCCGCTATGGCTGCTGCTGGTACTGGCTCTCTGTCGCAGTAAAGAAATCCTCCAAAACGCTTTGTATGTACTCAAAAGTGGGGCGATCCTCAGGTCTGATCTTCCAGCACCTCATCATGATGTCATACAGCTCCTCGGGGCAGTTATCCGTGCGGGGCATCCGGTACCCACGCTCCAGCGCCCTGATCACCTCCACGCTCGACATCCCTGGGGAACGGGGTGGGGCAGGTGAACATCACCTGCTTTGTCACTGGTTTCTTTAAAAAGTCATAAAATCCCAAACCCAAAACATCTCTCCCTTTGGGCAATGTCTCCAGGAAGGAAAAAATGGTTAGAGGGGCTGGGAAGGGGGAACTGCTGTTCCTAGTCAGGGAAATGTGGGCAGAGGAGATGCTGGGTTATTGTAGGATGGAGTTTTGTGCCCCAGGTTGGGTGGGGTTTATAATCACTTTGTATAAATTAAAATCTCCATGTGCTAAGTCTGTGATGTGCCATTGCTTCCAATGAAAACAGGTCAGTGTGGGGTCAGAGCTGCTCCTCAGAACAGCCCATTGTGCCACCCCAGATCCTTCATGGTCCATTTTTGGTAGAATTTACAGAGTAATTTCCCATTAAAAAAGGTACCAAAATAATTATTAGTATAAATTCTATTAGGATGGTCCCTAATGATAAGGATTGACAGGGTTTTTCCATGGAGCTGGAGAGGCTCAGGTCACATGCATGGGGCCCAGAAGGTGGAATGTGTCCTTTGGAACCAGATTAGAGGAGGCATTTCACTCCTTACCTGGGTAGGGGATGCGTCCATAGGTAATGATCTCAGTCAGGAGGATGCCAAAGGACCAGACATCAGATTTTATAGTGAAAGATCCGTAGTTGATGGCTTCTGGTGCAGTCCATTTAATGGGAAACTTGGCACCTGGACAAAGAGATCCAATGGGAAACATAAGCTCAACCCCCAACTGCTGAGAAACGGGTGGTGAAATATGGGGAACGAGAAACAAACAGAAGAGGAACAAGTGATGTGATGCAAATGAGAGGAGCTTCCCTCTTCCCGTAGACCCAGCACATCCCTCCCAGGGCTGGGACCACCATGGTGGCAAGTGGCTCTAAGGGAACCCCCCCACCCTTTCACCCCCAGCACCTTCCCTGGCCGTGTACTCGGTGTCCTCGATGACCCTGGCCAGCCCGAAGTCTGCAATCTTGCACACCAGCGCTGCTGACACCAGGATGTTGGCGGCTCTCAGGTCTCTGTGGATGTAGTTCCTCTTCTCAATAAAAGCCATTCCTTCTGCAATCTGCCACAGGGCAACAAGGCAAATGCAAACAGGCTGCTTGAAATAACACACACACACACACACACACACACACACACACACACACACACACACACACACCCCTCAGCACCAAAGAAGTCAACTGCTTCTGGCCAGCAGTCAGAAAAGGGTAAAAGGAGGCTGAGACACAACAGGAAATGTCCCATCCGTGGAAGTGTTCAAGGTCAGGCTGGACAGGTCTAGTGGAAAGTGTCCCTGCCTGTGGCAAGGGGTTGGAATGATATGAGCTTTAAGGTTCCTTCCAACCCAAACCATTCTGTGAGTTTCCTGCATGGAAACTGCTCTCCGAGCAGGGAATCCCTTGCAGAAGAGGTTGGGGTTTGGGTGAACATGACACCTTTAAGCTGCTGTGTGAGAAATCTGTGAGAACTGACAGCTGAGGAGCTCATGTGATCACCAGAGAGTGTCTGTGAGTGCAGGGCAAGGTGTAACTGCTTCATCCACAGCTGTGAAAATGTGGAGGAGGAGCAAATCATTCTCTGTTCAGGAAGACGTGAGACCAGTCTCCACAATGGCTCACCATAATTGCCCCAGCGAAGGTCAGCATTCCAGAGCTTCCTTAGCCGGGGCAGAAAAGCATAGGGGAAGATGCCTGAGTTCTTCCAGACTGTTTCTGAAGAACTGCCTCTTCCTGCAGACAGGATTGCTGTGATGGCCCCAACAATCCCTCCTCACCACTCTGTCTTCTGAAGTCTCTGCACTCAGTGCTGTGTGTGCAGGTCTCAGCCCTGATCATGCAGAGGTGACCTGGTGTGTGCACAACCAAACCCCAAAGTTGTACTGCTACCCCATGCCTGGAAGGGACCAGAATCCAGAATGCAAAGGGGCTGGAGCAGCTGGAGGGGAGACCCTCCCATCCTTATCACACCCACACAAGCTGGTCTGGGTGAGGAGCAGCTCTCACAGAGCTCTCCCCACTAAATGCAGAAATAACCAGGCAGTGCAAGAGCGGAAGGATCATTTCCATGACCACAGATGAATTTCTGCCCGCAGTGACTCAGCCGCAGCACGAGGGCCAGGCTGCTGCCTGCCCATGACAGCCCTTCAGCCTCTGCTCCCCAGAGCTCCTCCGAGCAGCCCCTTGGAGCCGTGGGCCGAGCTGGGCTTGGCTCAAGCCAGCTTGCTGAGAACAGATGGTGTGCAGGAGTGCACAGCTGATCCACAGAGCCCAGCACAGCCAGCTCCAGCAGCCAGTGACCTGGTCCAAGCTCACAGGGGCTGGGCTCCCATCCTGGCTTTCCTATTGCTCAGGGGCCTCTATGAAATACTTGAGCTCAGCACAAAAGGTCCCTGGGTTCAGTCCTCACCCTCATCTCCTGCACTGGAGAAGCAGCAGGCACTCAGTGGTTGTGCAAAAGGTTGCACATGGAGCAAGGTGTTTAACAGCTTGTTCCACTGTACTCAAAATCAGCTCCAAACCCAAATATCCCTGAAATAATTATAGCTGAGTCCTCCTGCCTCTCCAGCTGCCTCCTTCGGCCCATGACAGCCCTCTGGTGACTTTATTGAACCACAGCCCTCCTGCAGGCATTCCCCTGGGGCAACACAGCCTGCTATGTTTCCTCCAGAAAATTGGGAACCATGCCCAGCTCAGCCTGTCAGGCATTGGGAGCACACAGGATCATGCTGCAGGATTCCTGTTAAACCCACAGGGCTTCACACCACTGTGGTGCTGTCCTGAAGCAGTGCTGGGGATGGGGTGGAAAAGGGTGGGTGTGTGGCCATGCTGGGTTTGTGGGGCTTTGGCCAAGTTTGCCGGTAAGGTTTACAGGTAACTGTGACAACAGCAGCAAGTTAGAAATGATAGTTACCAGTATCAATAGTTATCAGTTATAGAAATTGATAACATTGCTTGGGCCACACCAACCAGCACCAGCACATCCAAGACTGTGCAAATGTGAGCTGTGGAAGCAAGAAGCTCCATCCTCATCTCCACTTTCTCCACAAAGCACAGTGGCCCCATGGGCTACAGGAACCATGGCAGACGTAGAAGTCAATAGCCAATCCTCTCCAGGATCTGTGCAACTCTGATGTGCATTGCTCAGGTGCACATGGGCTGGCTGAGTGCTGCAGATGTCGGTGTGGGGAGGGGGAAGCTGCCACTTCTCCTTTCACACACCCCTGCTCCTGTGAGGTCAGCGGGAATGGGGATGGTGAGCAGGCAGTGGCTGCCCGCAGGAAAACCTCACTGCACCCCCAGCACTGTTCAGACCAGGCTTCTAGCTGGCCCTGCACAAGCCCCAGGTAAGTTCCCAGGCTCCTCACTCACTCTTTTCAGGGGGACAAGGGGCACTCAGAGCTAGGGAAGGTCTGCTCCTTCCTCACCTGGGCAGAGAAGTCGATCAGCTTCGGAGTGGCAGCTTGTTCCCCTCATTGCTCTTCAGGAAATCCAGCAAGCTCCCTGCAGACAGGGAAAGGTGCCAGGGTGATGGAGCCTGCACCCACCCTTAGGGTGGCCCAGGGCCCTGAAGAGCCAAGCAGGACAAGGGAACTCTGGAAACACACTTGATCCCCCATCCCATTCCCATGGATTGGGCCGAGGGGGGAGCTCCTCTGCAGGCTCCCTCCTGCCTTTGTGGAGGGATTGTATTCATCTGCCCCCTCTTAGGCATCCCTCCTCTCCCAGTGCTGTCACCACATGCCCTCTCCCAGCACCCTGCCCCAGAGCACTGACACGCTGTGGCAGGAGCCAGAACTGCTCCCAGAGTCCTGGGAGCTGGTGCAGAGCCCACGGCCGAGCCTGGGGGATGTGGAAGGGATTGATCCTGCACCATCCCAGGGAACCTGAGTGCTGCCACTTGGTCTGGCCCACAGACATCACTCAGGGATGCGGATTGCACCTTTCTCCATGAACTCAGTGATGATGAAGATGGGCTCCTCCCTGGTGACCACTGCGTGCAGCTTCACCAGCTTGTCGTGCTGCAGCGTCTTCATCAGGTTTGCCTCCTCCAGGAAGGCTTCCACGGACATGCTGCCTGGCTTCATCGTCTTCACCGCCACCTTGGTGTGCTTGTTGTAGGTAGCTGGGGGTGCCACAACAGATCAATCCCACACTGTCCTAGGAGCACTGGGCTTTGGAGCCAAAGGCCCAGTCCTGCAGACAGAGCTGTTGTGGGAACGTTGGAGACCACACACAGCCCAGGGCTGTCCCCGCATGCCCAGCCCCAACCAGCTCCTGAATTAAGGCAGTGTCACCTCCACGTCCCCCTGCTTCTCTCCCTCAGGTCACTCCCTCCCTCTTTTCCACCCCACCACCCCTCTACCTTCTCTCACATCTCTCACCCTTCCACCTTCACCATCACCTTCATCATCCTCCCAGCCACCTCCCCCTCATTCTCACCCATCCACACTTCTCCGAACTGCCCGGCTCCCAGCTTCCTCTCCAGACTCAGTGACTCCCGAGGGATCTCCCAGGCATCCTTCTCCCAGGGCTTCTGTGGTTTGGGTACACGGCAGGGGTGGGTGAGCTTCTGGCACAGCCCATCACTCTGACCTGAGGGGAGCATCCAGGGCCATCAGCCAGCCTGTCTCACTGGCCACTGTGCTTCAAGGGGAATTCTGGCCACTGTGAGTGTTCAGGAACACCAGCACCACAGCTGTGACAGCCAGCAGGCCAGCCATGGCAATAGGGGAAGGTCTGGAAGTCACAGTAGAGCCACAGAGGGAGCCCAGGGCTGATGGGCAGAAGCCCTTCAGCCTCAGCACACCCCCAGCTGCCTGGCTGCTTGGCTCGGGGACAAAGCCCCATTCGGGAAGGGGGGCCGGGTACCCCAGGGCTCACCCTTGTAGTACTGGACCAGCTCCTGCAGCGTGTTGAAGTTGTTTCGTGGGGAGATGTAGAAGCCCCCGCTGTCCAGAGTCCGGATCTTGTAATGTTTCACTGCCCCGCCCCGCAGCTCATCCAGGTCCCGCACAGAGAGCGAGTAAGAGCCTGGGTGGGAGGGGTGAGCTGGCACCTCCCACAGGAGCACATTCCTGCTGCTCCTGGCATCCCGGTGCTCCTGGCACGCACAGAGCCATCGCCCAGCACAGCCAGCAGCACCCATCCCACTGTGCTGTCATCACCCCTTCAGCCAGCCCCAGGCCAGCCGTGCCTGCTCCCAAACACCCAAAGCAGCCTCAGAAGGACACATCCCCCTGGCCCTGCCTTGAGGTTTGGACATGTGGCAGCACCACAGGCTGTTGTGAGAGCACCACCAGTCCCTCCCTGCAGCACAGCAGATCCCCAGGGCTGGGGAGGGAGCTCCTCTTCCCAGCAAAGGTGGATGAGGGAAGCCCTTTGGGCAGCTGTTCTCCACCACTGGGCTATGGGCACTCCTCCACACCTTTCGTTGTCTCGCTGTCCCTTATCATGAAGGACCCAACCATGTTCCCAGGGCCAAGGAGCTGCCGCTCCGCATCCTTCCGGCTGATGTCCTTGAAAAACCACCTGGAGCAGAACCAAAGGAACCAAGGAATGCTGGAGTGGGGCAGGACAGGAGGCAGGAGCAGGGACAGCAGCAGTGGGGAAGTGTGGGACACCACCGGGCCAGGATCTGGCACACAGGAATGGACTCACTCCTCTGTCTCCAGAGAGTTGGCTTGGGCAACGTAGTTGCTGGGGATGAAGCCTTCACACCCTGTCACCAGCGACCGTGCTTGCCACCATTCACCTGACCTGTGACAGAAGTGGCATTGGGTTGGCTCCTGGCACCTGGACACCAGCTGCTCCTCCAAAGCAAATTCCAGAAAAAAAATCCCAACAGAGCCACACAAGCCATCAGGAGACCCTGGACAGGGGTCTGCCAGCAGCACTTACTTCTCCAGGACCTTCATCCGCTCCCCCTTCTGGAAGCTGAGGTCCCCAGCGTTCATGGCCTCGTAGTCGTAGAGTGCCAGCACCACGCTGTCCCCCAGGCCTGAAGCAGGGGAGATCCCTGGGCACCCCTCCCCATGCTGGGATGGGGTGCCCAGCCACTCCTGCCATCAACACTGGCCAGGACCCCCACAGTACCCAGCACCTCCCTCTTCATCGTGTCACATCTGGCCCTTCAGGGGAGCCCAGAGCACCCATCCCACCAGGACTGGCAGTGTTCACCCCTAGGTCAGAGAGGATCCAGCCACGCTGCCCCCACGCACTCCAACCCCCTGCACACACTTGCAGCCCCCTTGTACCTACCATCCTCAGGCAGGGGCACAGCCGTGCTGGGGACATTATTGTTCTGGAAAGTACAACAAAACCACAGGGTGACATCACGGGTGACAGAGACCCATTTCCCACGGGGGTCTTGGCCCCAACAACGTCAGGAGCAGGAGAGCACCTGAGGGGCAGCACCAGCACCACCTGACATGACAACCCACCCAGCACCAGCATCTACAGCCCCTCCCAACACCTTCCTTTTTCTCTCCCGTCCTCCATAATTCCTGGATTCCCATCAGGTCCACTCTGTGCTTTGTCTCAGTGTGGCCCGGGCTCCCACCACTGCCTCCGTGCATGGGCACTGCCCGTGCCCTCAGCTGGCTCCACTCTCAGTGCTGGTAGCACTGCTGAAATCCCTCATCACTCACCCTCTTGTTGGTGGCTGTGGGGTCCCTCACATAGTGGCCCTGCTGGATGGTGGGGCCAGGATCAGGGTCAGGATCAGTTTTTATCTTCTCTTGGACACCAGCTTCCTTTGACCTCACGCAACCCATGCTGCACCCAAGGAAGGGGAAGTGAGGCTGTTTCAACAGAGGTGAAAGCCCCACTCCAACCCCAGTCCAGCCGTGTTCCCATCAGCTCCCACCCAGCACAAGGTCCCAGTGCCCACCCAGTGCTCTGCTGTGACAGAGAAAGCTTTGCTCCTCCCACAGCTCCAGGGTACTGGGGTGCCCAGTGACTTGCCAGAGGAAAAGGGACATCCTGGACATGTCACAGGAGGTGAAGTTTGGTGAGACAACAGCAGCAGCCATGGAGCAGCTTCCCAGCCCTTCTGGGATGGAGAACAGGGTGCAGGCACTGGGCACCATGGCAGCAGAGAGTCACACTCAGTATCTTCTGCAGAGGGGCCGTGATCATGGTGAGCTTTGCTGCAGTTTGGGGGTCCCCACACAGCACCCCTGGTGCCCATGGCCCCCCCATCACCACAGGCTACCACTCCACACTGCCCTCCCCTGCTCTCTGCTGGGTGGGAGATGCCCCAAACAGCCAGTCCAGGGCAAAAAGACAAATGCTCAACTTTCTTCAGCACCCCAGGAAAATTAGTGGGAAAAAAGCTGCAAGAAGCAGCAAGAGTGGTAAACCCCTTGCAAATGTACTTCCCTTGGCCAGGGAGACCTGGGCACAGAGAAAGGAGAAGGTGCTGGTGGTGACAGTGAAGGAGGAAGCTCAGGGCTGAACCCTCAATGTGCACAGCACAGCTCTTGAGGGACATTGCTGTCACCTCCACAATATCCCGTGGTCACTCCTCGTCCTTCCCTGCTTGCCAAAGCCAGGGTTAGCCCTGCTCCCGAGGGCAGAGCAGGAGCAGCGGTGGCAGCCACGACAGCTCATCACCCTCACTGGGGACACCATGGGCACAGGCTGGGAACTGTGCCAAGAGCCATCCTGGCAAACCCACACGGTGTCCAGCTTAAACTCAGACGTGGCCCACACCATCACCACTGCAGGTATTTGCTGTTCCCGTCCCACGCCAGCTCAGCACATCCAGCCCTACAAAGCACAAGGACCCCGGACCGTCCAAAGGTCATTCCCACTGGCTCCTGTGGCATAGCTGGCATTCCTGATGTGTCCCACCCTGGAGAGCCAGGTCCCAGGGCTCAGGCGGTGTCCCGAGTCCTGAGGGCCAGGTTGGATGAGGGTGCCCTTCGTCCCCGGAGCCAAGGCTGCCCGCAGCCCCCTGCCCTTGCTGCCCCGTGCCTTCGGTCCCCGACAGCCCCGGCAAAGCCACCGGCAGGGACCCCTCTTCGGGACTACACTGTGCCCAACCGGGGCTGCCCCGGGACCCCTGAGACTCCCGGCCACCGCCTCATCCCGGTCACCCAGGGTCTGCCGCTCTGAGCGCGACCGGCGCGGCGCGGGGCCGGACCCACCGGACTGCCCGGGACTGCCGCGGGGCTCCGCGCACGGTTCCCATCCCGGAGCTCTCACCTTCGCTGCCGTCCTGGGGCACGTCCCGTCGCCGGTCCCGCTCCCAATCCCCGTCACGGAGCCCGCTCTGCCCGGCTGCTCTCCCGCCGCCTGCCCGGTGCGGCCACGCCCCTCCCAGTGCCGCCACGCCCCTCCCGGTGCGGCCACGCCCCCGACTCCGGCAGGGCGGGTGCGGCCGGTGCCTCCTGTGCCGGGCTGGGAGCCGGGACCGCACCCCACGAACTGCACCCACAAGGACATCCCAGCCCTGCGTGACCCCACTTCCCTCAGGGATCCCTCACCGGGTGCCAGAGACCCCCAGACACCGGGCGGGTTTGGATCCCGCACCCCAGAGCAGCCCCCAGGATGTTTCCACGCCTGGTGCAGGGCCGTGGAGGGCGGGGGGGGGCACGGGGGATGCACAGGACACGGCGTCAGCCTGGGTCTCTGCACCCAGGAAGGAGAAAAGAAAGCCCTGAGTATCCGTGGTGGGGTGCAGGACATGAGGGGGTGCAGGACACAGTGGGATGCATGGGACTGGCTTTGTGAAGAACAGCTCAGAGAGCTCCAGATATCCCTGGGCTATGTTCCTGCTGGTCCCGCAATTCCCGTGCCAAAGCTCCTCTCGGTGCCCTACCCAGCCCAACAGTGTTCCAGCCTTTCCTCTGGATTGCTTGGACAGCTCCTGAATTCGGGATGGAGGCAGCACCAGCAAGGGCAGCCACAGCTCTGAGTGACCCTGGCCATGGGCTGCTTGGGTTCAGGGTGTGAGAGCGTCTCACCTCATGAGGGTTTGCATTTGTAAATTTTTTGGTAAAAAAAAAAAAGTTGCTCTGGTACCCCCAGGGTCTGCTGCCCACACACCACCCTGAGGCTGCAACGCCGCCCCACCAAGGGACATTGGGCCAGGAAATGTTGGCTCGGGGCCATCAGCCAAGGGCCATCAGCCGTGGGATATTGGGGTACAGTGTCCAGGGGGAATCGGCTCGGGGTCGGTGGCTAGGGAACATCAGCTGAGGTCGATCGGGCGGCAGGGAGCACGGCCCTGTCCCTCGGCGGCGGAGGGGCTGCAGGGCGGTTCTGCAGGAAGCCGGTCCCGGGGCAGGAACTTCCTTTTGTGAAACACCCGCAGCCCGCGGCCGGACGAGTGTCGCACAGGCATCGCAGGCAGCAGCGGGCCGGCTGCAGCCACCAGCCCCTTCCTCTCCCAGCACACTCTTACTGACCCCCCCCCCCCCTCAGTGCTCTGAGCATCCCCTGGAGCCAGCCAGGAACAGCCAGCAGCACCCTGACAGTGGTGGTGTGACACTGGAGTGGGCAGGTGCCCAGCCCAGCCCAGCAGCCCCCTGCCACAGCTCACCCCCACACCTCAGCAACCCCTGCACTCTGACAGGGCCTTTCCCCAGGGAAGAACCCACTCTGTTCCCAGCCCCAGCATTTAATTGAAATCTGCAGAAATTACAGCCATGTGTCTCCCCCACAGCCGCGGATGCCCTGATTCCAACAGCCTTGACAAGAGCCGCCAGGGCAGTGCAGAGGCCTGTGCCTGCCCATGGTGACACATTCACTCTCCCTGGTTCTGGGGCAGAGCTGAGTCTGTTCCTGGAGGTGCAGCACCACAGCAGCATGCAGGGAGGGGACAGCTGGGTTTTGGCACTGGCTCACAGGTAGTTGTCCTCCTCCTCCTCCTCCTCTTCCTCATCCCGTGCCAGCGCCTCGATGTCGTGGGTGATGTCCGTGATCATGCGGTTGAAGGACTCGGACTCGGAGCGCAGGGACCAGCTGTCGTAGCTGCGCACGGCCGAGGCTGACGTGTTGCTCATGCTGCGCTTGATGCGGCCGAAGCTGTCAGTGAGGATCCCGCCCTCCCGGATCCCGATGCTCTCCAGGAAGGTCTCAAAGTACCCGATGTCTTGGTCAGGGATGAAGGGCCTCATTCCTGTCGTAAGCACCGTAAGCTTGGGGAGGCTGCCCAGGTAGGCGGCACTCAGGTGCAATGCCAGCCATACTGGCTGCTGGCAGGAGGCCTGTCCCATCCTGCCCCCAGTCAGCAACGAGGTCCTGACATCCCCTGAAGCACTCCCAGCAGCAGCACCATGTCCCCAAGGGATGCACAGACATCACCAGGGTGGCATGGTGACACGGGGTGGCTGCAGACACTCACCCAGGAGGAGGAACTTCCTGCGGTCCCCGTAGAGGCGCAGGAGCTCCGTGCAGTATTCCTGCACCGGCGTGCCCAGCCGGTACTCGCGGAGCAGGATGGCAAACTGCTGGATCTCCTGTGGTGACAGCTTGTTGCGCAGCTGTGGTGACACAGGGACAGGTTGGACTTGGAGACACCAGCAGAACACAGGCCCCAGCCCCCCACCCTGTTTCCCACTGCTGCTCTCTGGCACAGCGAGCCCAGACCTGCCTGCTGTCCCCGCCCCAGCTGCTGGCACTGCTGGCCTGCTGCTTGTCCCCGTGCCCATCCCTGTGCCCTCACCGTCACCATGTAGTCCTGCAGCTGCTCCAGCCCTGCACCGCTCTGGTCACTGCCACTGCAAGCGGTGGCCAGGCTGTGGTGGGAGCGGTGGAAGGAGGGCGAGGAGGTGCCACTGTAATACGCTTCAAAGGTCTCGTGGGAGCCATTGCTGTGGGAGGACACGGGTCAGCGGGTCCCTGCACCCCTCGTGTGCCCAGCTGTCCCCATCCCCTGCACAGCACCCACCATCAGGCAGGATTGGGTGGGGACTGGCGCCCACCCAAGGGCAGGGGCACCCACCCAGGAGCAAGGGGATCACACACCGGTCCAGTGGGACCCACCCCAGTCCAAGGGCACCCTGGGAGAACCAGACTCACAAGGAGCTGCAGCAGCTGTAGTCAGCATCGTAGCCATATGTCCCATCTGTGCGGCAGCTCTCGCCTGGGGAGGGAGAGCTGAGACCTCATAGCAGAGACAAGCCCCCCCCAATGTGTCCGTGCCACTCCCACCCGTCAGCCCCATGACACCCCACTTGATGCTCCCACTCCTGTCCCCAACCACTCACTCCTGCTGGAGAGCCAGGGCCGCGTGGGGGTGGAGGTGTAGTGGTACCCGGCGCGGTCCACACACTCGATGCTCTGGTCGCCGTAGATGATCTGGAACACCTGGCAGATGAGCGCACAGGACTCCTCCCCAGCGTCCTGCAGCGGGAAGGGAGGCGGGCACTGAGTGCCGGAGGGTGGGCGAGCGGGCGGTGGGTGTCACAGGCCGGGACCGCTCACCCTGTTGGGCACGGCGAGGATAATGAGATTGGAGTAAGCGTCGGGGCAGGGCTCCTGGGGGTCCAGGGGGTTGCTGCCGGCGTGCCGCCGCTCCCAGCTGCCGAAGCCGGTGCCGCGCTCCCAGCTGCCGCCGGCGGTGCCGGCCCGCCGCCGCTCCCAGCTGCCGCCGCACGGCTGCCGCCGCTCCCAGCTGCCCGAGGGCCGCCCGCGCTGCCGCCGTTCCCAGCTGCCGCCCCGCCGCCGCTCCAGGCTGCCGCCCTGCCGGCCCTCCTGCCCGCCCCGCGCCGCCCGCCAGTCCAGGCTGCAGATCGTGTGCCGCCGCTCCATCGGGCCCCCGAGCCGGCCCTCCGGCCACGAGCCCCCCGCACGCTTCTCTGCGGGAAACGCCTCCGGCAGGCCGGCCGGGACCGCCTCGGGGTGAGCCCCGGCGGGGACCGGGTCCACTCCCAGGCCTGGCGGGGCGGGGACAGACAGGGCGTCAGGGCGCGGGGCTGCGCTGCCCACCCTGCCTGGTCCCCAGCCCCTGCCCTGGCCTCCCGGTCCCACCGGCCCAGTGGGATGGGGGCGTGGGGTGTGGATGTGGGAGCCTCAGTGGGTTGGGGACACCCCTCCGGGACTCTGTATGCGGGAGAGGAGGGGACACACCAAGAAAGGGACAACGCGGGGTTTTGCCGCCCTGACAGACTGACACCCATCACCCGCCGTGCTCCAGCCCCTCGTGCCCAGAGGACGCCGGCCACTCGGGGCCGGCTGTGCCTCGGCTGGTGGTCCCCGGCCAGGGCCCCGCACCGGTTTTGAGGATGAGCAGGTGCAGGGCATCGTCGCGCAGGTAGGAGGCCGCTGCGATCTCGTGTGTGGGGATTCGCAGGATCAGCTCCTCGTTGTCGCGCCAGGTGAGCAGGAGGCAGCGTGCCGAGAGGCTGAGGATGCTGTCCTGCTCTGGCGTGGTCTGCAGCGGCAGCTCCTTCAGCTGCTGTATGGACAGAGTGCGGGAGGGTGCGTGGGGCACCCGGCACTGTGGGGTACCCAGTGCCCACCCTCTGGGAAGTGGGGACCCCCCTCTTACCCTGGCCGTGTCCAGCAGCTGCAGCACCTCATCCCGGCTGGAGGGGTTCAGGGAGGATGTCACCCATGTCAGATGACCTAAAAACTGGAGGGGAAAACCCAGGGCAGCTTGGGGAGGCTGGGGCATGCACCCCCCACCCCATGGCCCCAAGGTCAGGACACATCTCCCTAGGGTTCAGGGAGACCCTGCAGTTAGGGGGTCCTTGCTGCACCGCCAGCACCCCTCGTCCTCCCTGGGTGTTTGCCTGGGCAGGGAGGAGACCAGGACCCTTCTGGCCACTCTGTGTGGCTCTCAGCGTGGTGTGGTGGCCTCATATCCCTACCCCAAGCAAACAGTGACCTCGGGCACTTTTGGGGATCCCTTTACCTTCACCTCCTTCTCCACGTAGTCGTGCAGCAGGATCTGGGGGTCGATCAGGTAGTCGGGGGGGTAGAGGGGCACGGAGTGCAGCGGGCGCCGATAGACGCTGCTGCGGAGCGCTGCCCTCCGCGCAGCCTTCGGGAAAACCAGCCGCTTGATGGGCGACACGAAACCCTGGCAGGGGAACGGGCACGGGGACGGATCAGCACCGGGCACCCAACCCAGGCCCCCCACACGCGGGGTCCGTGGCACCCAGCACTCGGAGTGGGGGGGAGCACAACAGCGGAGCACCTCTCTGCTGCTCTTGGCGCTATTTGAGTGGCTCCACTTCTCCCCACCGTGCTGTGGGAGGGGTGCAGAGCCTCTCAAAATTGTGCATCTCACCCGCTCCCACCCTCCTGCCAGTCCCCCGGTCACAGCCCCAGCCCCACGCACCTTCTTCCCCTTCTTGGCCTCGCTGTCCATGGCAGGACGCGGTGCTGCGGCCGCCTCCACTGCCCCGCTCGGCGCCGCGGCGCTTTCCTGTGTCGGAAACTCCACCAGGATAGCTGGGATGTGAGTTCCTGCCTCTCCTGGGGGGTGCTGGGACTCGGCTCGGCTGGGCTGGCCTGGGCTGGGCTGGCACCGAGACTGGGACTGGGCTGGCACTGGGACTGGGACAGGGACTCGGACTGGGACTGAGGTGTTACTTGGGCAGAAGCAGGGGCTGAAGTTGGCTGAGATGAGACTGGAGCAGGGACTTGGACTGGTGCTGGGACTGGTGCTAGGGTTGACACTTATACCGAGACTGGGGCTGGGATTTGGGCAGACTGGGGTTGAAGTGGGCTGAGATGGCACCAGAGCAGGTGCTGGGACCAGAGCAGGTGCTGGTGGTGCCTGCGGGACTCCGCTCTGGAACAGCCCCTGCCCCTCATTGCAGGGCCCTTTCCTGGGTCTGGGCTGGTTCTGATTTCCTATGAGCCCACATCAACCCCGTCCTCACGGGGCAGCCCTGGGCGCTCCCAGCCCTCGCCGCCCACATCCTGTCCTGCTTACACGGGGCCCTGGCACTGGGAACAGAGCTGGCAGGAGCCCACACAGCTCTTTTCAGCACCCCGTCCCCACAGCTGCTCATGAGGTCCAAACCCACCGTGAATCTGGAGGTTGGCCGGAGATCGGGGCCCCCGGCAGGGAGGAGGTTGGCCCGGCAGTGGCCATGGCCGGCAGCTTCCTCCCCGAGATGCTGCATCCTGCCTGTGCACCCCTTCCCTGCCGGCCACCACGCCAGGGCCACTGGCACCGGCCAGCGCCACCGACACCAGGCAGGCAGCACTGCTACAGCCGTCCTGCTCTGTTAGTGATGTCCCCGAGCAGCCCGGGACAGAGACATCATCATGCCCTGCTTTGGAGTCCCAGCAGTGAGCTGGAGATGCCGACAAGGACAGGATCCCACAGGCAGGGCTTATTGAAATGAATTTAATATCTCATGTTGCAGCAAAATTAAAAATATACAAAAAGTTTGTGGTATACAAAAAAGTCTCGGGACGGACCCCGGCCTCCCGCTCGCCCCCGCCCGCGCCGAGGGTCCCAGAGAAGAAGGTGGCACACAGAGTATTTACAGTACGTGACAGCAGCCGCCGGGTCCCAGCGCTGGGGGCTTCAGGGATGTGACTGAGACCCCGCGGCAACCCCTGCCAGAATGAACTTCCTCACTCCCTGAAGCTGGAGCAGCCCTGCTGCCACCCCTGGGTGACACCTCCAAGGGACCGGGACCCCGCCATCCCCAGTGGAGCTCGAGCACCCCTGGAGCTGTGCCCATCCTGGCCCCGGTTGTGCCCCCTTGTCACCCCAGTGGGCAGGCACTGCCACTCCGGCGTGTGTGTGTGTGGGGGGACAGGGCTCTGGGTTTGGCTGCTGCTGTGGCACAGGCTGGGGGAGAGCAGGGGGGATGGCCTGGGGCAGGAGTGAGACTGAGGACTCCCCCCAAACCCCACACGTGGCCAGACTCCTCTGCCCAGAGCAGCCCAGGGCTGAGGGTACCGTGGCTTGAGTGCATAGAAAAGTGTCCCTCTGACCCACCAGCGTGACCCTGGGGTCCCCACACAAACCCCGGCAGGAAGGGCATGCCCAAATGGCATCTCTGCCCTGGGGTGGACAGGGGCAGGGGGAGCCCGGAGGAGCCGCCCCGTGCTGGCTCACAGTCCTCGTGTGGCCCACGCCCAGATCCTCTGTGAGCCGGACCCAGGGAGGAGCTGCCAGCACCTGGGCACCGTTCAGGGGCTGCGGTGACACTGCTTAATGCCTGCAGCGGTGAGTCCCCAGAGCAGCTTGGCAGCCCTGGCTGCTGCCCCCACCTTCCCTGAGGAAAAGAGACCCTGCCCCAGAGCTGCCCCACGCCGGGGCTGCCCCAGCACGACCAGCACACACCACCGGGGGCTGCCCGTGACGGCAGTGAAGGAGGGGTGCAGGTGGCAGGGGCCCAGCCCACTGCCCAGTCCCAGCCATGCTCTGCACCCTCCTCCTAAAGGGTTTCCAAGGCTTCCAGTTAGCACCAGTTAGCACCAGTGAACCCAGCGATGGCCAGCCCAGCCTGGTGTCACCCCAGCTACCAAGAAATGGGAAACAAAAGCAACGTCATGCCACCGCCACCACACACCCACCCACCCACCCGTGTCACAGGGCCGGGCACCCACACTGGCCCTCAGGGACCCCACATCCCAACCGTTCCCAGGTGCAGCTCTCCCATCCGACTCCTCCCATCCTCTAGTGCCTCACACGGTGCCCCATGGCACAGAGGGGCTCTCAGTGCTGCCCACACCCCCCAGCCCAGGCAGGGCTTGGCACTGTGGCTCGGGACAGCCAGAGGCTGGAACCCCGTGGAGCCATGGCAGGGCACAGGGGATGCAGGGAAGGCACAGGGGCCATGGGTGCGGGGGCCAAGGGGCTGGGGCAGCGCAAGGCTGGGGGGTCCAACAGCTCCCCTGCCCTGCAAACCCCTGCCAGCCCCTGCACGCTCACACTCACACACACATGCACACAACCCCCAAGGGACAGCCCCGGCCTGGGGGGCACAGGGTACATTCAGCACAGCCCCTGGGTGGGGGCCGGCGGATCTGGGCAGGACCAGAGACACATTCAATCCCGGAGCCCAAGCAGCCCCACTCCTCTGGGGAGGCAGGAGCAGAAGGGCAGGCGGGGCAGGGACTGGGGACAGGCAGGGGGGACACAGGGTGAGGTCAGGGGAGGCAGGGTCCCAGCTCAGGTTTATACTGGGGAGCTGGAGGGGGGTGATGCTGATGAAGGAGTGAATGGAAATGCTCCCGGGTGGGAAGGGATGCCAGCCCAGGAGAGGAGAACGGCTGGGGGTGAATCCCACTTTGGGGAACCCGGGGAACGCCGGCGGCCCCGCACAGACCCCTCAGTGGTGCCAGTCAGGCCCTGCCACCCCCGGCCCCAGCGGAGGTAGAAAATGTCACACAAAATGTCACCATTCAGGTGAAAACAAACCCAATGAGATGAAGCAGTTCCTGTGGGGATGGGGGGGAGGATGGGGTGCAGCCGTCCTGGCCACAGCTGGGGACCCAGCTCAGAACCAGGGGTGCAAGGTTCGTGCCCACCCACGAGGGCCCCCCGGGCCAGGGTCAACGCCCCACAGGATATTGGAGACCCCATGGAGTGGGGGACATGGCTCAGCCCTGGGCCGGGGAACTGAGGATGGATATGAAGTGGCTCACCTAGGGTTGGTGTGGCAGAGTGTGGGGGAAGTGGGAGACATGAGGGGACCCTGGATGGACCCCGGCTGTCCCTGCCCCAGCTCCCTGTGGGTCACAAGCCCCATGCATGCCCCAGTGCAGCCATGTTCCATCCCCACGGCTCTGCCGTGGCACAGGCACCTGTGTTCCCGTGTGCTGCCTGCTGTGCCCCACCGTGCCCCTGGCAGCTGCCAGCCCCCATCCCAGGGTGCCCCCGATCCCCATCCTGCACCACCGATATGGGCCACAGCACCCACCGCCTGGGCTCAGGCACCGGTGAGGTAATTTGGCAAGGACGAGCCCTGGTGGGCGCGACGGCGGCCGCCGTGGGGTGGGACGGGTCTGGGCTGCGGGAAGGCAGCGCAGGGAGGGGATAGCACCAAGAGACCTCCCCGGCCACCGCCCACGAGATGCTTGGCATGGCGACACGGCAGCGCCGGCAAACCCAAAGGAAGGCAAACAGCTGTGGAGACACAGGGTGGCCTGGGTGGCACCGGGGCTCCCGCCGCAGCCTCACGCCCCGCAACCTACACGGTGGTCTCGTACTCCAGCACCTCCTGCGGGGCGCCGGGGGTGCGGTACTGCAGGCGGGGGGTGGTGGGCGACGCGTACTCCAGCGCCAGGATGGTCTTCCGCAGGCGCCGGTCGATGAAGTGGGCGTCCCAGGCCGGGTACTTCTTCCTGGGCAGGTCAATGCGGATGACGGGCCCCTCTGTCCGCGGGGCGCGGGCGGCCGGCGCCGGCGGGGCGCAGGGTCTCACCTGGAAGACGGGCACGCAGCTGTCCCGTTCCCCCGGCGCCCCGTCCCGCTCCGCCCCTGTAGTCCGCGGCAGCGAGCGTGGGGGGCTGGTGACGGCTTCCACCGGGGACCCCGGCACCGGGGGTGGCTCCTGCCGGAAGATGCAGCCCACGGAGCGGTGGCTGAAGATGGGGCCATTGGGGTGCAAGAGACAGTAGTAGATGAACATGAAGAAGATGCCGAGGGCGAAGCTGGAGCTAACCACGCAGACGAGGATTAAGGCGTTGAAGTCGGAGGTGGTCTGGCGGTCGTAGTACAGGAACCAGAGGATGGTGAGGGCGGCGTTCTCTGACAGCGTGATGATGTAGTAGATGCACATGCGGTAGCGGCTCCGACCCTCCTTGACGTTGAACCAGCAGAAGATGTAGATGATGCCCACCACCATGTTGTAGATGATCTCCTCCCACTTGGACATGCAGAAATCTGTCTCGCCCTGGATGATCCAGAAGGTCATGATGCACCAGTGGGTGACGATGAAGATGCCGAAATAGAGCTGGAACACGGAGGCGAAGAGGGCGAAGGCGATGGCACGAGCGGCGATGGTGAAGAGGTGCCAGAGGATCTGCACCACGGCGCCCTTGTAGGACATGGGCATCTTGTCCTCCCGTGAGTCCCGCAGCACCTTCTGGTAGGACGCGATCATCCAGGCCAGCGAGACCAGCGAGGCTGAGGCTGAGAGTCCTGCAGGGAGCAGCCATGAGAGCCCGCAGAAGCCAGGGACCTCCCTCCCGCCACCCTGTCCCCTGCAAGTGCCGTGCCTTACCCTGCAAGGGCTCGATGCTGTTCTGCTGCACCATGATGCTGAGCTGCAGCACGAGCTGGGGCGCGCTCTTGAGGAAGGCCTCCAGCAGCCGCAGCATGCTGATGTCCGCGCTCTCGAACATCATCCGCCAGTAGAAGTGGCGGCGGCGGTGCTCGGCCTGCCAGCGGCTCTGCAGCCCCAGGTACAGCGTGCGGAGGTACCTGCGCGAGGCAGGGGAAGGCTGAGAGGAGCCAATGCTGCCAGGTGGGCTCACCCCACTGACCCACCAGGAATGCCCTCTGACCACTACTGACCTGTTCCTGCTGATTTGGGACCACGGAAAGCCCCCTGTGCCAGGGGTGCCAGGAGCTGCAGGGCAGCACCAATGACAAACACATCCCTGTCCCAGGGCAAGGCTCCAGTTTGGGAAGGGGCAGCTTGTGCAAAGCCAGCTCAGCACCCTGGAGCCCTGGGCCATCACCCTGCTGCCCACCCAGCCATACAGTGCCGACCCACACATCACCTCAATCCTTAACCACCCGTGCAGGGTCTGGCTTCCCTCAGCCGGGGATCCCATCCACAGCTCCACTTTCCAGCCACCCATGGATTCCCCAACCCAGCACCACATCCGGCTGCTTCTTAAAAGGGATATTTTGGTCCCAGCTGGCGCAGAGCCCACCCTGCTTCCTCCTGCCCCGGCCAGGATGGAGGAACCAGCTGGTTGTGCCATGCTGCCTGCAGGAAGCTCCCGGCGCTCATGCCGGTGTGGCCTGGGCTCTTGGCAGGACTGCAGGCGCAGCCACACGCTGGCCCCGGCCATCTGCTCGTCGGCCGGGGGTCAGTGGAGGTGTGCGTGGCACCGACGCAGGCCCGGCTGAGTCACCGCCACCAGGGACCCTCCCCACGGCAGCCGGCCAGATCTGGCACCACAGGAGGGGACACAGAGCTGGCCAGGCAGGGCTTCCCCGGGCAGCCCTGCCTGCACCACGGCCAGGGCTCTGCTGGCGAGGAGAAGAAGGGAGCGGATGAGGAAGAAAACAGGTGCAGCAGGAGGACATCAGGCCACAGATTCCTCCCAGTGAATAAAATCCTTTGGCAGAGCAACGGCTTCTCCATCAGCTCCAGAATGTGCTGCCAGACAACTCCATCAGCCCAGAGCATGGGAGAAAGCCTGATCACAGCACTTTCAGCTCATCTGTCAGCAGGAGGAGGCAGGAGCCACCCTTGCTCCTGCTGCAGGGACAGCAGAGTGCTCCCACCCCAAGGGCTGCACGGCCTGGAGAGCACAGCGAGGGCCATCAGCTGGGGCCACCGAGCCCTCAGGACACCCTGCTGCCATCTGCTCTGCCCTTCCAGCCCCACTCCCAGCCCTCACTGGCTTCTCTGTGCTGGTGTCAAAGTGACATTTTAACCTGCACCTCCAGGGCAGTGCCTAATTTTAGCCTTTGCTACAGCCTGTCCCTCACTGCTCGGGGTGGTGAGAGGCTGTGGCCACCTGGCTCCTGGCTCCTGGCACAGATCTGCATCCCAGAGCCACCTGCTCACAGCAGCCAGGCCAGGCACCACCATGGCCACTGCCCCTCAGAAGGGCCTGGTGAAGGACCCTCCTCTCTGGTGGGGAGCAAACCAGTGGGCAGCCCGAGGGTGGGAGGCTCAGCACAGGGGGAAGCAACAGGGGAAGCAATGTAGAGCCCTGGCTGCTGTAGGGCGTCACTGCTGTCCCAGGGTGCCCATGCATGAACCAGGCTTGGGAGCTGGTGACCTCATCCTGTCCCTGTAATTAGTCTTGATAATTGGGCTCATCAGCGATCCCGCTGTCCATGGCACAGAGCTCCCCCTGCACACACACTACAGAGCCCCAGCCCTGGGTCCTGCACTGTTCAACAAGTGACCCGTGGCCTCCCCAGCTTTCAGCAAGGGCACAATTATCCCTCTGTCTGCCAGCTCCATAGGTCTCATTAAAATGAGATTTCATCTCACATCAACTCTCCCGAATGAAATGTTGATTCTTATTTGTTCTGCATTTGATCACCCCGTGGTGTTTCAGCCCAGTGAGCGATCCCGGCGCTGCCGGCGCGGCGGGCGCTCCCCAGCCCTGCGCCGCCGCAGCTGCACGGGAAACACAGAATCAATCACTTGAAAAAAATCATTTAATTTTCAAAAAAAACTGATGATGAGGCAGAAACCGACAGCGAGAGCTCTCAGGGCTAATTGCTCCCTCCTTTGTATTGCAAAGAGCGATCCAACAAAAACCCTGCAGCAGGAAGGTGGTGGCTTGGCTGGGCACTGGTTTTGTCAGAGACCCACTACAGCTGGATTTGTCACCAGTGTCACTGTTTGCCCCCAACTCTCTACTGAGCCCAGTTTTCAGGTGTTGGAAAAAATGAACGAGGAGAAAAGCCCAACACTGGTTACAAACAAATCCGCTAATCCTCATTCTCAGATGGAAAAGGATGAGGGACCCTCTGGTCCCAGAGTGAGCGATAGGAAGTGTGATTTTTCTAGAAGATAATTCGGGATCCCATCCCTTAATCCTGTATTTAAACAAGGAGAAAATTGCTTCTCTGTTACAGCCGTTTTAATCCCTTGCACATCTTACCAAGTCAGGTCATCAGGGAGAGGTGCACATGTGCCTGTGTCACCACTCTCACTGTGTCCCACCAGCCCCACGCCCCAAGATGCCTTGGCTACTCGGGGCAGATGGGAGTGCCTGAGGGCAGCTGTGCTCAGGGAAAAGCTTTGTCTGGCCCTAAAACCCCTTGTGCTTTGCACCAGGCCAGGTGGGGACTGCCAGCACTGGGACCTGCAGCAAGACAAGCTGACACCCCAAAGCTGGGTGCTCCCAGGGCGGGGAGGGCTCCTGCCCCCACACAGAGAGAGCAAAGCTCTAGGGAGCAGAGCGGTGGAGAAACCTGCAGGTTGCAGGTCCACCACTCCTCATGACCCTGCCCAGGATGTCCTTGTCCTCCTGGACTGCTGCCAGACTGGCACCAGGACTGAGGGGTGGCACTGTGTCCCCAAGCCAGCAGAGGATGGATGCACACAGGCTGATGGGTACTTTCAGGAAGAGAACTGCAGGTCTGGCCCCAGCAACCCCAGGCAGCAAAACCATGTGTGACTGGGCTAACACAGGCCCAGATAGGCTGTCCCCAGCCCAATGGGACCTGCAGCACACCCTGGCCAGCTGCCAGCCCACAGAGATGTCAGGAGACCTTGAGACACTTCTTGGCAGGAGGCTCACTGGAATGAGCAGCATCCCTGCCCTGCAGAGCTGCTTTGGTGAGGAAGCTGGGGACTTTGTGAGCGGATAACAATTCCTGAGCTGCAAAACCACCCAAGCATGGCCCACCATGCTTGGTGGTGTAAGACCAGCTGGGGACAGGCCCATGCTGCTGCTGTTACACGGGTACATGGCCACAACACTGGCAGCATCTCCGGAGACCACCCGTGAATGAGTTTGTGCATGTGCATCATGAACATACCAATGACAACTAACTTCAACAGTTTAATTAGGGGTAACCACAGAGCCAGTGCTCAGAGCTGCTTTTGCAGGTGGGAAGCAGCTTTCATTTTTGGGACTGGGGGGTCTTTATCACAGGTGGGGCTCAAGGCTGTGCAGTGAGATTGGTAGAGGTGAGATCTGCAGAGGTGAAGGGGGATGCAGGTAAATCAGGCAGGGGGAGATGTTTGGCAAGGGGCACAGTGCTCTCTGACTCGGGAAAATCCTTTCTTTCACCTGCAGCATTTATCCAACACTCTTCTGGCTGCCACATCCTCCTGCACCGGATCCAACTCCACTAATGGGTTTAACAAACTGCATTTAACTGGTCACCCGAACTAATCCCAAATCCAGAGATTAGAAAGAGCCTCAGCTGCTGCTTGAGACCAACATGTCCTGGAGGGTGAGTGCTGAGAGTTACGGCTTTAATTGGCTTAGGAGTCTCCATGGCACAGCCGATCCAAGAGCAGCACTGACACCCCCAGGAGCAAAGCCCCCGGCTGCGGCTCAGCTCCAGCTTGGGCCGGGATCAGGTGTGCCAGGCTCACGCCAGCTGCAGGCAGGGCCAGAGAGCTCCTGTCCTCTCCCTCACCAGCTCCCCTCACACACTGAAGCAGGTTTTGCACCCACCCTGCAGCCAGAGTACCCTGAGAGTGTCTCTGTTGTCAGGGGGATCAAGGAGGGCAGGTGTGCTGGCAGGTGTGCTGAGCACGGCACATACTGCTCTGCCAAACAAAGTTAAACACCCCGGAGCATCCCAGAAGGAGCAGCAGAGGAATGAACGTGCAGACACCAACAGGGAATGAGCAAAGAGCCTCTACTACAGCACTCAGGAGGGAAAACAGGATGGAAACCTGAGCCGGGAGTGCTGCCGGCTCCACGCATTGTTCCGGGAATTTGCCTTTGTCTGCCCTCCCGGCACCAGCTCCTCGAGAGCCACTCGGTGCCAGCGCCCGGCTCTTCCCCAGCACGTGGGGTTGGAGCTGGGAGGGAGAGGGGCTGGGTCCACAGCACAGCAGAGGAAGGAGACAAGAAAACAGAAAACATCACCTTGTGCATCTGGGGGGTCTGCAGAGAGGCAAATGAAGGGCCTTGAGCTGCCCCAGCCTGTCTGTCTGCTGCTTGCCCTGCCCACAACACCAGCCTGTCCCCAGGACTGGAATGGGGCAGCATCAGAGCCTGGACAGGCTGGGAACCACCAGCACTTCCTTGCCTACCACCCCACAAATACAGCGAGATCAGGCCTGGAGCCTCGAGGTGTTCAGGGCCCAGCATAATCTCTTCACACCCCCAGGACCACACTGCCATGGCCAGGCAGGTCCCCAACAGGCCCAGCACCACCCGGCAGCAGGGATGGTAGGGCTGTGGCACCGAGCTGGGCTGCAGCTCCTACCCACACCCCCAGCTCCTACCCACACCCCCCTGTGCCCATGGCTGGGGGCTCTTCTCCGCCATGCATCTTTCCAGAGCTGCAGAGAGATTGCTCCTTGTGCCTCCCCCCAGCTGCCTCGGCCCCTGCTTCACCTCTCCATCCCCACCCACTTCCCTTAAGCCCTGCCAACCCCTCCTGAAGTCTCCATGCTGTTATCCCCACCCATGTCCCTGCTGCACTGTGCCACCCCCCCAGGCCCCGCCTGGCTCCATGACCCCCATGTCCCCCCCTTCCCCCGTACCTCCAGACCTGCCCCAGCTGCAGCAGGTGAATCAGACCCTGCAGCAGCCCCATCCCAGCCCCCTGCACCCTCGTACCTCCAGAACTGCCCCAGCTGCAGCAGGTGTGTCAAGCCCAGAAGCATCCCCATCCGCCCAGCACCCCTATCACCCCAATACCCCCATGCCCCCGGTACTCCCACACCTTCCCATACAGCCAGACCTGCTCCAGCTGCAGCAGGCGAATCAGGCCCTGCAGCCGCCCAATCCCCGCTGCACCCCCACCCCCTAGGCACCCCCACGCCCCAGGTACCCCCGTACCTCCAGACCTGCCCCAGCTGTAGCAGGTGGATCAGGCCCTGCAGCAGCCAGACGCAGAGGCGGCAGCAGCCGCGGGGGCCGCTGTCCTTGGTGCCGCCGCCGCTGTCCTTGGTGCTGGCGGCGAAGTCGTAGACGAACCACCTGAGGCTGAGCATCTGCACCACGAGCGAGGGCAGCAGCACGAACAGCAGCGTCAGCCCGAACCACCACCGCTGCCCCCGCACGTAGTAATGGGCCGCCAGCCACAGGTCCGAGGCACCGTCCGCGAAGCAGACGAGGAGCGCGCAGAACACCCAGCACCCGTCCCGTAGCCGGTACCGCCGCGCCGGGGGCTCCGCGCCCGCCTCCCGCCGCCCGCCGCCGCCCTCGGGGCTCTCCAGCAGCACGGCCGGGCCGCCGCCGCCGCCGTCCGACTTCGCGGCCATGTTGTCGGGGGAAAGGAGGAGAAAGGAGGGAGCGGGAGAGACTTCCGGAGGGATGGAGCCCGCCCCGGCAGCGCCCGCCCCCGCCGGCCTCGCCCCGCGCCCGCCGACAGCGGCTCCCCCCCGCCCGGCGCCGGCAGCCCCCGGCGGGTCCCGCCGCTCCCCCGCCCGAAGGGGCAGCCGCCCCCCCTCCGGCGCCGCGGGGTCCCGGAGCAGCGCTCGGTGCCGCCGGGTGCCGCCCCGCGCTGGGAAGGGCAACCGGCCCCTCCCCCGGCCGGCCCCCACCGCCGGGCCCCCGGCACGGACCGCCCGGACCCGCCGAGCGCCGCACGCCGCGCCCCGGCCCGGCCGAACCGCGCTGTCCGTGCGGTCCGACCGCCCGTCCCAGCCCACCGCCTACTGGGGCTGCCCGGGAAGCTCCTGGGTAGCCCCGCGGCACGCCAGCCCCGAGGCTTAGCCCGGGCAAGCCCCTGCCCGTGGGTCCAGGCTTGAGCCGAGCTCCGGGTGGGTGGAGATGTGGGTGCCTCTTCTCCCCACGTATGAGACAGGACCACAGACCACCAAAATCCTGCCCGACGCAGCCAGAGAGGGTCCCAGCAGGGACTGGCTGGACTGGACCTGAGCCCTGCTTTGTGGAAGAGTCACAGAATCATCCTAGAATGGTTTGGGTTAGAAGGGACCTCAAAGATGAATTTGTGCCAGACCCTTGCCACGGGCAGGGACATCTTCCACTACACCAGGCTGCTCAAAGAAGGTGTATCCTCTTTGAAAAGACCAAAGATGGGGTTTGGTAGCGGGAATTTGTTGTTCCTGAAATGAAACTTATGAAAGAATGACAAATGTTATTCCCCAGCCTTGGGAACGTCCGTGGAAGTGAAGTACCAAGGACGCACCACCTTTACTCCTCTGGCTGCCCGTGTGAGTTTGGACACAATGTGTCTGGCAGAGCGAGGGGCTGCAATCCCGGGAAGGGCGCTCACACGAGGGGCAGCGCTGTGCCGGCATCCCCGGCACAGCTGCGAGGGAAAGGGCTGCGAGGGAAAGGGCTGCGAGGGAAAGGGCTTTCTCTCCTTTGTGGTGGGTCTCCAGGGAGGGTGACTGCGCACAGGCAGCTGCCTCCTGGAGGCAGCCCCAGCCCCCAGCTCTGCGGCTCAGCCCCCGAGGCTCAGCCTGGTGCATCTGCCTGCGGAGGAGCCGGTCTGGAGCCTGGCCCGCGGAGAGGAGGAGTGTGTCTGACCCGGGAAACACAGCTAACTTCCAAATTTTGCCTTGCAGGGCGGCCAGAGGAATCAGCACAAACCGAGAGTGGGGTAAGCCTGGATTCCTGGGACGAAATCCAGGGGGTGAAGATGTTACTCAGCTCAAGGGAGTGGCCGGGCCCCCGGCAAGGTTCTCCCCGTGCTGCATGTATTAGCATTGATAATGATACACCTCACCTTGAGATGCTCCTGACAGATCCCCTCCACAAATGCCTGCCTGGGGGAGGGGATGCTCCCAGCATCCCAAAGCCTGAAGAAAGCAGCCTTTCATCAACAGCCAGGCAGAGCAGGGCCCCTTCCAAGGATGGGGTCCACTGGCCAGAGCCCCTGTCAACACCAGTCCACTTCAAACCTCTTTGGGCTTGGTCCCTGGGGACTCTGTCTTGGCTAGGTGATGGAGCAGGGACTATGTTTCCATGATGGTGGGCACAGCGCCAGGGAGAGGGGACTTGGAAATCAGGGAGAGACAGATCCACCTTTCTCTCCTGACCCTGAAACACCCCCTCTGAAGCAGCAGTTAAAGATCCACAGCCTGAGAACATGGAGACCGTGGTTTGAAGTCTGATTTATCTTAACAACAGGCCTCAGCAGCCACATGAAAGGAGAAGAGAGAAAAAAACCTTATAACACCCCTGAAGCTTCCTGTGCAGCTGCCAGCAGGCAGGGAGGGTTTCTGGCTGCATACAGAAAAGAGCTGCAAGGAAGAAAAAGGAACATGATGAAACCAAACCTGCTCTTTCCACAAAACACAGCAAAGCAAAGCAGCTCCTGGCAGCAGGCGGGTGGCCGCTCCCTCTGACTGCCCAGTTCCCAGGGGAACTGGTCCAAATGGACCTCTCGTTCCAGTCTGAGTCCAGCTTCCAAGCAGAATTGTCTGCCCCTGGCGCTGGCTCCAGGAGGAGAAATCCATGATGATTTGTGGCTGGCTCAGAGCTTGGCTGGGGAGAGGCTGCAGAGTGCAGCACCAGCCTCTTCTCATTGCCCTGAGAATGTTTTCCAGATGCCTATGGCATTGCAATCCCTCAGCTGCAGCTTCCCCCATGCCTGTGCTGAGCTGGGCCCCACCTTCCCAAGGAGAGCAGCCCCCGCCCTTCCATGCAGACCAATATTCCTGGCAAAACCCTGCCTTCATTGCACTGTCATTTGCAATCCCAGAGACACTGCTTCCTAGCAAGGACACAGTCAGCGTGCTCCCATCCCTGCTCCCATGCCAAATCCATCCCAGCCCCAGCCCCAGCCCCATTCCTCCTGCCCAGACTCTGAAAGCCCTCCCTCCTTCCTGCTTTTTCAGATCTCCAGCCAGCTGCTCCCACCGACAAATGAGCATTTCCCAGCATTGGCATCCAGCCCCAATCCCAGTGCATTTTCTGGTGGATGTCAGGAAGGAATCTAGCCTGAGTGTGGATCATTCCCAGCCTGGAGTACTGTGTGTGCCCCAGCACCCGCCCCACTGTTCCCCTGAAGCTGCCGTACTTCATTCAGTGCTGCCACAGACAGAGATTTCAGTTAACTGAAACAAATGACCTTATGGGATTAGGGCCAGTAATCTTCCGATCTGGGTAATCTCCCTTAAGGGATTATTTGCCCACAGAAGTGTGGTGACCACCAGCCAGCCGCTGCCTCGCTCCCTCCATCCCTGTCCCCTGTGGTCCTCATCTCTGGCAGCCCAGAGGAGCTGCAGCACTGGGGTCACCACCTTTGGGGAGCTCCTTGTCAAATGAGTTTCATGTAGTGCATGTGCCAGGGCCCCCAAGTGCTGGGGCTCCTCCTCTTCCCTGTCCCTCTTTTCTGCTTCATGCAGGTTATTTGGGCTCCCTCCCTTCCAAGCACTGATCTAAAGGAGATCTGAGGTCCCCCCACCATCCCAGGTAAGCAGCAGCCAAGTGACACAGCCAGGGTTGGAGAGATGGACAGCTGGGGACATGGCTGCATTTGGAAACTTGAGATGCTGTTTCAACGCTGTGTCCAGAGAAGGGACATGGGACATGAGAACCAATGTCCCCTGTTATCCACCAGCCCTGGGGGGATTCCTGTGGCCCCTCTCCCATTACTGAGTACACAGTGAGGATCTGCCGGTCCTCATCATCAGTGCTGGGTCTCCCTGCATCTCCCACACCCCGTTTTTCCAGCTCCTCTTGCTCATGGCTGGGTAGGATGGAAAGAAAGGGATAAAAAGGCGTTTTGAAGGGCAATATATTTCCCTTCCTGCAGGCAGGGTCGTTCAGGGCAGCAGATGGATACAGTGCCCTGCCAGAACATTCCCGGGACCAGCCCCTGCCTGACACAGACTGTGGGGCACTGGGGCTGGCTGAGGGTCAGTCAAGCTGCCGGGACCACAATTGGCTCCAGTCTCTGGGGATGGCAGGTCCTGGACGCTGAGCTACAGATGAGCCACCAGCTGCACCAAACGAAATCTGAGCTCGTCGCCCCGCGCTTTGAGTGCCCTTTATTGCGTTCTGGGATGACAGAGAGGCCACCTGATGCTCCAAGGGCCCAGCTGCCAACAGCGGTGCCGTGCTGGGAAGCGGCGAGGAAGAGGAGACAGACGGTGGTGCTGGGGGCGAGGGGACGGGCTGTGAACAGTTATAAATAATTCACACACGAGGGGACCAGGCAAGGCAGGGCTCTCAGCCCGCCGTCCCTCCGGGCTGTGGCGAGCGGGGTGGGCTGGGGGCCGGCTGCGGGGCCAGGATCCGCACTCCGGGGCTCGGCGCCACGCGGCCGCACTGAACCCTCCGTGGTTTTGCCGGGCGAGAGGCAGCCCGGAGCCAGCCCGGGGATCGCTAGTCCACAGCACGGACGGGATCTCCCGCTGGCGCCGGGCCCCCCCGGCCCAGCCCGGCCCCGCCGCTCCCGCCCCGGAGCCGCCCCGGGGTGCCCGCGGCGGGCAGCGCTCCCGGCCGCGGCCGCGAGAGGGCGCGCTGGGCCCGGCCCCTGCCGCCCGGAACCCGCCCGCGCGGCTGCGGCTGCGGCCCGGAGCCGAGCGGCGGCGGACGCGCCGCGGCCCCGCCATGGCGCGGGACCCGGCCTTCGTGCTGCGCTACCTGGCAGAGGTGGAGGAGCTGGCCGAGGACGTGCTGGCGGCACGGCAGCAGGTACGGCCCCGCTCCGGCGGGTGTCCCCCGCCCCGCTCTGTCCCGCCGCCGGCAGCCCCGAGCCCCGGCCGCTCCTGCCGCTGTCGCTCTCGTTGCAGATCGTGGACCTGGACGAGAAGCGGAACCGCAACCGCGAGGCCCTGCGGGCGCTGCATAAGGACCAGGAGCCCGACGGTGAGGCCGGGCTGGCTGCACCCCGTCACCCCTGTGAGCTCGTGGCCGTGGCCCGGGGAGCGGCCCCGCTGATATCCCCTTCCCTCCCCTCCTGTCCCCAGAGAAGGCCATGGTCTGCTTCGGGAACATGTTCATCGAGCTGCCGAAGGCGAAGACCCGGGAGATACTGCAGGAGGGTGAGGTCACCCCGAGGGCTCCGTGTAGCTATAAGCGTTTTAATAAGCGCCATAATTAATAACTTGTTGGCTCAATTAGCGGAGTTCTGTCCAGGGATCGGCTTTGAGGTGCTCTTGAGAGGCCGATTCTGGCCCGTGCTGTGCCCTGGGAAGTGCCTGCAGAAGCTGCTCAGCCCCGGGGGTGGTGGGGACAGGGTGGGAACCCCCTGTGCCTGTGCTGTGTCCCATGGGAGATTGAGCCTTCATCCCAGAGCCCACCACAGTCCTCCTCACTCTCTCCTCTTATCCCAGACCAGGAGGAGCTGGATGAGGAGATAAACAACCTCCGGAAAGAGCTGCGGGTGAAAGTCAACCGGCTCTATGAAGCTCAAGGTAAACGCGCCCACTCTGGAACCTGCACAGTGCCTGGGATCAGACTCGTCAACCAGCAGGGTCCAGGAATTCCTTAGTTCCATGTGTTCCTGCAGCCTCTTTTCCACTGGTTGTGCAGTCCCCTCCCTGCCCCAGCAGCATTGTCTGTCTCTGTATGGAGCTGTCACCCACCAACCCCCTAAACCCCCTCTGGTGCTGTGCTGGGCTGGCCCCACTTCAGCTTCCAGGGCTGTCCCTGCCCTCCCCTCAGCCCCTCTTGAGTTTACCTTGAACTGCTTCACTTTTTCTGTGACAAACTCCTGATTTTTCCAATGTGTTTTCTCAGGCAAACCTGAGCTGAAGGGGTTTAACCTGAATCCCATGACTGCCGAGGAAATGAAGCTCATCAATCGCATCCTGGAGGGCTGAGGTGGCCATGCCATTGTCACAGCATCTTTGGCTGTCACTGTGGGCTCATTTTTCAATAGCCACAGTCCCTGGGATTTGCAGGACATTGGTGTGTCCAGAGCCTGACCAGGTGAGGGCCCTGGGAATCATTTGGCTCCTCAGCTACAAGTCTGCAGTTTCTTTGGATCACAAACCTTTTCCTGCTCTGTGCTGGACTTCGGGTGGATACAGCACTGGGCAAAAGCCTATGGCTGGGGTCGAAGTGGGATCATTAAAATCAGAGCAGTGGGACATTCCTGACTCCATTTGTACGTTCCTTGTTGGGGGTTTATGTGAACATTTCTGGGGTTTGGCTTCAGAGCTGCTCCTTTGTCACGTTGGGAACAGGAGTAGGAGGGATTTGGAATCCTCCACATGCCTGAGGCACAGAAGAGGAGTTGTGCACGCCCATGGCATTCAAACAAAGCAAAGCTATGCATCTGAGGCACGTCAGGAATCTTTAAGGATGTGTAGGGAGGAGCAGGAGGAGGCAGCATCCTTTTAGTCTTGCTGGGAAAACATGTTCCACTGTTGGAAGGCAAGAGACGACAGAAATGAGGCGTTCAGGACTGTATGAAGGGATAAAACTTGGGTATGTTTGAAAAAGCAGCTTGAGAAGAGCTGAGCAGGAATAGTCACTGAGTTAGTCTTGTAGTAAAAGGACAATCAGTAGTAGTTTCTGCAAAAGTTTTTAAATTTGCTGTTTTCTGCACTCACCCCTCTGAATGTGCTCCCCCAAGTGCTTAACTTGGTCAAGAGCATAAGATTAAAAAAAAAATAGTGATAATTAGTGCACGACTACAGTGAGTTTGATTTTTTTCTGCATACAGAGAAGTGTCTGGGTCCAGCCAAGCCCGTAATTTTTTGTACTTCTGTAGAGATATTTCTGGATAGAGTTTCAGAACTGTAAATGTGGCTGTTGTCCTTTCTCCAGCCCTGAGGCTGCTCACTGTTCTGCAAATCTTGCATGAGCAACAGAGCTGCTGGGCCTGGTCCCTTTTTCCTTTTCCCCAGCCATGACAATATCAAACACAGCACCACCATTTCCCTGGCTCCCTGACCACCTTCCAACTTAGCAAGGCCTTCTCCTGCCCTGACCAGTTCTAAACATGCTTCAAATTACACAGAGTTCCAAAAAATACGCTGTATCTGACCCCTTAAAACCAAGGTGTGATTTCTTTAAACCAAAAAAACCCAACTACCATTGCTTGGTCTAACTTTTAAAATTCTGCTGCTGACACTACATACCCTAAATGTGTCTCTGTCCACTTCAGGCTTACATTTCAGATTACACAGACTAAAAATAACAGACTTACTACCTGACCTGTCTTGCCTGCAGCTTTTTCAGAAGCTTGCCTGTCTCCTGGGAGCAAGAAGCAGCTCACAGTGCCACATCCCAGTGTTGGAGCTGCTCTTACATAACCCATGTGGTGCAGCCAGTCCGTGTCTCCGTAATGTGATGGCAGGGTTATTTTTACAGTCTCATGGCAACAGGTTTTCTGCTCTGACATGTTTCCATAGTAGTAGCAGGAGGAGGATCAGGTGCCTGCCTGCCCTAAAAGCTTTGTTTTGCTGTGCAGAATGTGTTTAGCCCCTTTGTTTTCTTACGTGGAACAGAACTAAGCTCTGCAGTGCAGAGGGCCAGCTGAGCAGCCAAGCATCCCTGTGTCAGCTAAAATGCCTCATTCCAGCCCACTGCAGCTTCCAACAAGGGAAAACTTTCAGAAGCAAGGGAGCCAGTGCCTTGTGCTGAGCCAGTGGTGTCCAAAGAGAAGTGGGAGCTGCTGCTCGACACGAGGGGACAGTGAACTTCATCCTTGAGGGTGTCTCCCAGCCCAAGCTTGGGATCAGCACCACATTTTCGGCTGTGCAGTGAGATTCCTGAAAAACTGCTTCATTTTTTTCTTCCTAGGAGACAGCAGCCACAATGAAAACATTAACAGGCAACTTACACAGCACCTTCCTCTTCCTGCCTGTAGAGGTGAGGTGATGCTTCACTTTCAGGTGAGGCTCTACTCATGTGTTGTCAGTTAGAATCCACAGCCAGAGATGATGGAAGACACACTGAGGTGTGCATAGCAAGAGGTACAATGTGTGTTAGCTTCTCCAGCTGTGGAGAATCTGCTTCCAATCAGTAAAATACACAACTAGCTTCAGGCAAGTGCCCAATAAACAGTCACCACAGCGACTGCAGAGAGTCATTTTTGGAAAATATTTGGTCCTTTTGGTCTCCTAGTTCCATAAGAGCTTACATACCCATTCTTGTTCCCCAGTGAAGATGTGCATTCCTCCTGTGCCAACAGCTTCAGGACCAAGCAGGTCACCTGCCAGCACTCGATGAATTTTGCACCTAAATGTGTGTTTGCCATGATGTCCTCATTCACCAGAACACCCAGATCTCCCCTCTGCTGACAGGCCTGTCATTCCAGACCAGATCAAAGCCTCCAACATGCTGCTCCTTCCCTGTCAGCCTACGGCATCAAACTCCTGGACTGAAGTACCTGAGCAATGACAATTCCCCAGCTGCATGCAGGAATCAACTCCCAGACAACCAGGGACACAGCTGAACAGCTGAAAGCAGGGGACATCTCTCTGCTATTAATATCTGGGGTTAGCACACTTGTGTAGTCAATGACAAAATGCTTCAAGACCAGCTGTTGGGAACAGAGTGCTCCAGCAGCAGCACGAGTGGGAGGCACAGTGCACAAGGACCTCTGACAGAGAGCTCTTGTGCAAGTCCTGGCTCCAACATGGGCTCCAGTCCCTTGGCAGCCTCATGCTGCCTTGTTTTCCCACTCTGAAGGGGCAACATGCTTCCTTACTTTGCTCTGCTTCTGGATTCATCATTTAATCACTATGAAGGTTAGAGGATTATGATCAGTTGCCAAGAAAATCATGAAACCAGACTATCCATCCCAAACACTGTAATAAAACCCCTCAGAAAGTGATAAACATCTTCACCCCTCTGATCTCCCTGTTCACAATGCAAAGTAAGTCTTTCAGAAGATGAACTTGAGTTCAGTCTCCCTGGCAGCTGGCAGTGCAGGAAGGTGAAATGTTTACCTCCTGAACCCAGCTGAGGAGATATAACAGTAAATTAGGGAGAAACAGGCAGTTTTGCCAATGGCTCATTAAGAAAAATGCCTGCCCACAAAATCATTACCCTGCTAGCAAGCAGGAGTGAGTGTGAAGCAATAGGAAATCCAACCCTAAATCTCTTTCCCATATGCTGAGCCAAAGAACATTCTGAGCTTATTGCAAAGTTTCTATTCCTGTTCTTGATGATACTAAAGAAAAAAAAGAATCCCTTTGGCTTCCAGAAAGAAAAGTGAAAAAAAGTCATGCTGAAGCAGTAAGTGCTGAGAAAGATTCACAGAATGAGCATTAACCCTTTCTAATTGCAGATGTGGGTGTCTGCAGGGAACAGGTTCCCAGCAGAGTGTTCAGATATCTCTCTGAGAACCCAGCAGCACTGTGATGACATTGAGGATGTTCAATCCAATTAATTTCTTTCCTCACTAACTGAAATTACTCTGGCCCTTTACCTGCAGGCTGCCTTAGCAGTAATTTTGTTTGAGGCTGTGAACAGAGTGGACTGTGCACATTAGAGCTATCCCAGACCAGAACTGAGCTGAATTTATTTGTTCATTTGAAATAAAACTCTCCCCAGTGGCACCACATGAAATATTGGACTGAAGCTGACAGGACATAGTGCTGTAACAAGTAATACCAGTGACCATGTCTTGTTAGAAGGAAGAGTTAAATTAGGGGCATTTCATAGGAGAGCACCATCAACATAATTCACATCTAAGGGAAATTGCCTTACGTATGGTTCTGCTTGCTCTTTACGTGACTAAGGCTGAAAGAATAATAATCCTGGTTTTGCTTGTCATTTTTGTAGTGCTATCTGCTGTTTCTGTTTCTCTCAACTCCTGTAATGACAAATCAGTTGCATTCTCGGGTTCCTGCTGTTGCAATACTTGGGTTGCAAATGTAGCAGATAAATATCTGAGAATTTCAGCAGAATTTCATGATAAATATTTTTCACTTAACCAGTCAGAAAACCTGTGTTAAAAAACAAACAAACAAAACCAACGGATTCAAATTCTGTTTTAAAGGGGCTTTTTGTTGTTATGTACCCTCAGTTCCTGGCCTGCATCTCAGTCAGTGCACCATGGACCTGGTGGTGTTCATTGCTGGCAGCCAAACCATTCTGGGGGGAGGTTTATTGGTGCTGATGGGGCACTGCTGTGGGACACATAAGCAGGAGAGATGATCATAACCCTCATCTCTGGCAAGTGCTCTGATACTTGTGATTTGCTGGTACTTGGAGGGGAACGTCTTCCAGAAATAGCCAAGTTGGCAGGGTTTCACAACACAGGGCTAGAAATCTGACAGAGTTATATGGTGCTGCACCTAGCTGAAGTCCCACACTCTGATTAAAAGCAGCTATATCCTTCCAGGTGGAAGCTTCCTTTATGTAAGCAGTTCACACTGTACATCTCACCTGCTGCACCACACCAGCTCACTCAGCCTGCAAACCCCTACCTGCAAGGTGTGAACGAGACACCCCTGTCCCAGGGCCAGCAGCTGACCCCACTGTAATCCCTTGTCTGCTTAATAACACATTGAGGGTTTCAGATCCTGATGGGTTGGGGAGCTCAAAGTAGTATTTGTCACTGCTAATCCCCTTCTGAACACTGGATGAAAGTGCTTGTCCATATCCACAACGAGAACCTCCACTGGCCCTGTCCCACCACCTGGAAGTTGAGCACTAAGTTGCTCGATCACTCACCTGCAACCCTGAGACATCCAAACAATTACACAAAGCCATTCCCAGCAGATGACCACACATTTAGTCCATGTGATTTGTTTTCAATCATAATCTCCACAGCCCAGCAAGAATTCTGAGTAAAAGGCCAGAGACCAGAAGGTTGGGGCCACCAACTCCGCTCAGCAGTTAAGTTCTCCAGGCTTAACTGCTATACACCTGCAGGAGAAAACAGTCCCCACGTCTCCCTCAGAAGTTCCCCAGCAGCAATCAACATCCTCTCTGCTATCAGGGTACTGCAAAAACTCTCCCTAGTGACAAGAGAGATTTATACAAGAGAGCAGCCCTTAAAATGGGATGTTCAGCACCATCCTCCATTATGCTCAAATGCCATTCTCAGAATCATGAGGAATCTGACAACCTATTTTTTTCCCTTCCTTCCTCCCTCTCTCTCTCTCTCAGCTGCCACCTCTTGAGAGAGGCAGCTAAACAGTGACAGCTGTGTGCAGCAATGCCAGCCTTGCTGTCCCTCTGAGGTCTCAGAAGCAAAGGGCTAAGCTGCATCTACCTCTCAGGAGTGCACTAACCAGAATATTATTGAGTTTAAAGTAAGAAAGATCCACCTTATGGATGCACAAAGCGTCATTTAAAGCAGAAGGCTGGCTCAGCCTCATGGCTAAAGCTGCCACCAAGGAAATCACCTGGCTATGTGTCAAGAGAAGAGGCAGCACAGTTAAGTGGCTGCAGCACACATGGCAGCTGGCAGGGTGAGGTCAGCTCACCTGCACTGCCAGCGATCCCACAGCAAGCAGCTGGGAATAGCCTGCAGGCAGCATGTCCCCCTCCCTGGTCAGGATCAGTCAGGTGCAGGCTTTTGTGCTGCCACATTAGTGAGAGGAACATCTGGGCTGAAATAGAGATAAAGATCCAAGACAAACAAGACACTGAACAAGCAAATATGCAATTCTCACTTTGACAGTCCTCTGTGCCCCAGCGACAATTAATTATTTTCCTTGTCTGTCTCTAACTATTTTCCCAGTTTTCAGCCACCTGAGCTGAATTCCAACTCTGCATGATGCTATTTGACCAAAAATAGTAAAAATCAGAAGTAACCAAGTAATGGAAAAGGTAAAGAACGACTGCCCTGAGCTAGTATAAGGGAAGGCACTGATACGAGCTGCCCAGAGAAGCTGTGAATGCCCCGTTGGGATAAACCAAAGTTTGCTTAGATAAATTGGTTGAGCCCTGCAATCTGCTGTTTCCCAGATAACCCACTTCTACAAGTGTTATTGCATCTGATAAGGGAAAAGGCTGATAAAAAGCAGATCCTGCAGAGGTGGGCTAATGTTTTCGCCATGCCAATTTCCTCCCCCCATAAGGCAGAGCTGACAGTGTAACCCCCCCCAAGGGAAGTACCGAGGCATTTCCCCTAAGATGGAACAGGTATAACCCATGGAAGTTTTGTTGTGTGTGGGCTCTTAATGGATGAAGACTGTGACCATGATGCAGACTACAGACATTGAAACTGCAATGATCAAATCTCATCACTGGATTCATGGGTGGTGATATTTTTCCTCTCCCCTATCTTTTATTGTTCTTTCTTTCATTTATGTTTCACTTTGTTTTATTTTTATATTTTTATAGAAAATAATCAAACCTGTATGCTTCCTTTTCTTTTAAATTATTTTAAAAGAAATTTAAATTAAAATTCTTTTTAATTGTTTTAAAACAAACCTGCCTCTTATATGTACATTGGTCATTCAGTGTTGTTTCACTCTAATTCACCCCAAGGGATCTATTAACAAGAACCTCAGTTACCACTCAAAGGTGGGTGGTAACACCCGTCCCTGGAAGTACTAAAAGCCAGGTTGGATGGAGTTTGGAGCAATCTGCTCTAGTGGAAAATGTCCCTGCCCATGGCAGGGGGCTCGGAACAAGATCTTCATGTCACCCTGTCTCCAAACCTTGGTGCACCCTCCCCCAGGGCAGCCTGCTGTACCCACACTCTGGAAAGGTTTTTGATCATTTAGAGCGAGCGTGAACTCTGATGAACTTTCACAGAGAGAACTGATGGATTTTTCTGTCTCCTAACTATCAAATTGAGGTGGCATACCTTTTGGGAAGATGTGTTAATCAAATGAAAGCTATCAAACTCAATACAGCAGCAAGTGTGACATGCTGAAAATCAAATAGTTCTCTCCCGTGAATCACCCCGTCCTTACATTCTGTGAACCCAAGGAAGAAGAAAGGCTGCCAAAATTCAACCACTAACTGCAAAACCAGGAGTGACATTTCAGCTTTGTTCCGAGCTGATTTGTCAAACTGACATTCCCAGTGATCTGGTGACACCAGTTTTCCAATGAAAAAGGACTGGAGAGAGACAGGGTGACAGCAGCAGCGACGGGCCAGCCGAGTCCCGTAGGTGTTTGCAGGAGTTGGAAGTGACAAGGTTCATCTGATACATCTAATACCAAGCAGTAGAACTGAACAGTCCTTTTCTTACCCTGCTGGAATCTTAGAAAATCCTGAGTTGAACGGGACCTACAGGGATCTAAGTCCAACTTCTGGCCCTGTGCAGGACCACACAAAGTATGTATAGTATAAATACATTATTAAATATATGTGTATATTATATATAATATATATATATATATGATAATATAAACCCAGTTGCTGCCTAGTGTTAGATGTACCTGAGATTGGAAGTTTATATATAAATATGTACACAAAGTGTAAAACATCAGATCCCAGAGAAAGTATCCATCCCTTTGGGAAAATCCATTGTAAAAACCTTTATTGTAACCCTGGAGAATAGTGAAGGAATATGGCAGGAGGGCAGCATGGGAGAACAGACCAAGCACTGGCAGGAGAGGATGAAAAAAGAGCAAAAGAACAAAATGCCTGTTGGATATTCCCAAAGAAAAGAGAGTAGTTCTCACCTTCTTCAATCAATTATGCATTTCAGTTTTCAGGAACATTCCCCACCTTGTGACTTGCCAACCTACAGATGGAAGAGCAGACTTCGTGGCTTTAACGTTAGCATTTCTTGCAGTTCTCCAGAATTTCAGTGCAGAAGACCTGCATAACCTGATTCATCAGCTGCTCGTGTGCAAGCATGTTTATTTAAAGTTATGGGGGCAGGGAGATTCAACAAAAACCCCCTCATGTTTGTGTTTGGAGGATTCCTGGAGGAAAGGCAGAGCAGGCAGCCTATGGGGAACTCCCATAGCACCAAATAAACAAACTCTGTCACACGCTTCCAGAAATATACGTAACGCAACATATGTTGCTGGGAATTTTAAGTCCCATTTTAAATTTGTGTACATTACAGAAGGACTTAATTAAACAGCAAAGACAAAAAAAGATGTTGGGGAACTATGGCAAATGAGCAGAAAAATCCTAAAGACAGCCTAGGCTCCACATTGCATAAAAGTGGGTGAGGAGGGGCCCAGCTAAGGCACCCAAGGAGCACAGTTCCCACCCTGCTGCCCAGGTCCAGCTCCCTCCAGCCCCAGGATGTGGCACTGGCACATCCTGACCTACTGCTGCCTCTGAGTGTGGGAGTGGGCAACCCAGGATGTCACAACACGGGGCTGCTCCAGAACATAGAAGGAGTAACATGCAGTTTATTTTTATTTGCCTGCAAGTTTTGAGGTCAGCCACAATCTATTTAAGTTGTTGGTATAATTTCAGTAATCACAGGCTTTTCGTATATCCTTATTTACTGTGTTCTGGTTATTTACCATGTTAATTGAGGTTGTGGGGCATAAAATCAGCTTAATATAAGGGTTTTGTTGCCAATTAACACTTCCCATTTGTAGAGTTAGATAATCACTAGCTGCTATCCTCCTGGTTGTAATTCACGAGTTAGTTTGCATAATTACCTCCCAGTCACTTCTCACAAGGGTAAGACAAATCCTCCTGTCCCAGCCTCCTCACCAGACCTGCTGAACAAAACAGAGGGGCTGCTCACTTGCAGGGGTGTTTTTAATTATGCACCACAGCACAACACTTAGGATGTTAAATGGCTTGAATCCTCTGGCATGGGCAAGGCATTTCTCAGTGTCACATGGTACTGTCAGAATTTCTAAAGGAAACACAATTTTTCCTTAATCCCCAGATCACTGGCTGAAGTGAAAGCTGTGGCATTCAGCACAGCTCCAGGTTTGGGGGGGCAACATGACTTAGAGTATGAGGCTGCCCTTCTCTACCTGCAGGGCAGAGAGAAGTTCATGCCAACCAAATCCACCCCAGTTTATGCTCCAGACTGGTAATGGATATCCCTGGAAGTGTTCAAGGCCACATTGGACTGGGCTTTGAGCAACCTGGCCTAGTAGAAGTTGTCTCTGCCCATAGCAGGGGGATAAAATGAGATGAACTTTAAGATCCCAAACAACTCCAACCAACATTCTGGGCTCCTTTGATAATTGAGTCTCCCATAATCTCTTCACATTCTCAGGATAGAACTCCACCCAGTAAGTTTACACCAGACTTGACATCTAACACAATAGGATTTCCCTAAATCCAAACAGCAGTTTACACAGCTCCCATCTTTGGTGGCTGCCCTAATGCTTGTTAACCAGAAGCCAAATTCGCCACCTGTCCTGCACACACCTCCACCTTCTTGCACACCTGCAACTGAACTGAAAGATTTCAGAGCATGAACTCAGGCAGAACCCCTGGGAGCACAGTCTGTTCCTCCACACAGAGCTCTGCACTTTATACCCTCACCACTGAGTTAACTTTGGCTCTACAAATAAACTGAGCTGACTTTTGGCTTCTGAAATAAACTCTTACACAAGAAGCAGTGTTTTGGTGGTACATGTTGATCAGGAACCTGGCCAGGAGCACGGCTGCTCCATGTTACCTTGCTCTGCCCAATTCTTCCTGCGGGTTTCCTGCATATTTTCCTCTCCCTCTGAAGAACGAAGGTATCCATTCATCTCTCACTTTCCTTGGGAGAGCACACACTTACTAGTTACATAACCCAAGTGATGCCAGGGTTCTTGCAAAATTCTTCCACAAACAAGTAGTACTCTGAAGGCATTTTGAGGGTCTTCAGAATAAAAACACATTTTCTTGCCTCAGGCTTTCCCGCTTCCCTTTCTAACTGCTTCCGAAACCTCTTCAGATCCTTTGCTAAGCAGCTGTTCTGACTCAGCTGGGTAGAAAGAGAAATACAAGATTCAGCACAACAAATGCTCCCACAGTATGACTTGATTTAATTGCCCTTGAGAAGCTTCTGGGGATCAACTGCACCACATATTCTGAGAGGAAAAATAAATAAATATGGATACCACTGAGAACTGCTTTTTCTTTGTGGAGGAAGAGGATCAATTTTAATTTTCTTTCTCTCTGCATGAACACTGGGAGCTAGAACAGAGCAAGTCTTACAATCCGTGTTCCACCATTCCTGCTGTAGCTTTCCTGGGCAGCCTCTCCAGAGCAAGCCACAGTGACCCTGCAGCAGCTCAGCCACAGCACTCCTGAACCACTGCTGGTCAACCCAGTGTTATAAACCATCCTCTACCTCCCTCCAGAGAATCAAGCCTGGTTTGGGTTGGGAGGGACCTTAAGAGCTCATTCCATTCCATGCCCTTTCCATAGGCAGGGACACCTTCCACTAGACCAGGCTGCTGAAATGCCACGTCTGGCAAGGACTAAAGCTCCCAGTGGGATCACATTCCTCTCGGCCACTGCGTGCAGGGGACATTGCCCAGGAGAGGACAGGGCTGTAGGTTTGTACACTGGAATGGGCTGCCCAGGGAGGTGGTGGAATCACCATCCCTGGAGGTGTTTGAGGAAAGACTGGAGTGGCACCCAGTGCCCTGGGCTGGTTCACAAGGTGGTATTCAGATATAGGTTGGACTCCATGATCTCGGAAGTCTTTTCCAACCTAATTAATTCTATTATACCTGTAGCATCTCAACCTGCCCATAGATACCAACCATACTCCCCGTACACGGTGGGAGGCATGGGGAGGGGGGGGGCTATCCTTGCCCTCATCTGCACGCGGAGCGTAGGGGGCTTAACATGCTGCCCCGGGCATGTGCAAGAGTTGGGATACAGAGCCGGGAGCGCCCCGGGAGCCCCCCGGGCCCCGCTCTGAGCCAGGCCGCGACCCCGACCCCCGCCCGTCCCCATGGCAACCGCGCGGCCGCGCGCCAGGGGGCGCTCTCGGCACCCGCCCCCCCCCCCCCCCCCCACACACAGCGCCCCCCGGCCCCGGCCCGGTCCCCCGCCGGCCCGACCCCGGCCGGCCCCGGCCGGTCCCCCGCCGGCCCCGGGACCCCGGTCCCCGCCCGGTCCCCCCGCCCGGCCCTGCCCGCGGGCTGGCGGCGACAGGCAGCGGTGAGGAGCCGCTCAGCCCTGCTCCGCGCTGGCACTCCCCACCCCGCGGCCCTGCGAAGTCCCCAGGACGCTCCTGCCGCCCCCCGGGCAGGGCAGGGATCCTGCGGCACCTGGCTGCAGGTGGGCACGGGCAGCGCAGGGGAGGGGTGGTGCAGGCGGCGTGGGCACGGTGCGAGCAGGGGCGGACACGCCGCGGGCAGGGCAGGGATAGGTATGGTGCATGCAGGGGTGGGCACGGCGCGGGCAGGGTTGGGCATGCTGCCGGGAGCTTCGCCGCGTGGCCGCACAGACCTTCCTTGATGGAACAGGACAAAGGTTTTGTTCTTCTCCCAACAGTGCAGCCTTGTGCGGCCGCGGGCAGCGGCGACAGGCAGCAGCCAGCGCGGCCCCGTGCTCCCACGCCACGGCGCAGGGGGGGAGTTTCTCCTCCTTTGTCTGCTCCCGGCCAGGCAGCAGCCGGTGCGCGGCAGCGCCGGAGCAGCCGGGGAAGGGCCTCGGCAGGAGCCGCGGAGGACGGCGGCCGCGGTCCCCTCTGCCCCGGCACAGCCACCGGCCCGGCCTCGCCGCGCTGGGGACGAGCAGCGATCCTGGGGGAGCCAAGCTCTTCATGACGGGAACCCGACCAGGCAGCGGGGACGGCAGCTGCGCCCGGGGACGGGGAGGACGGCAGCATTGGGGACAAGGACACCCGCGCCCCGTCCCCACTCCCGGCGCCCGCCGTCGGCCATGGGGAACGGCATGAGCCAGGTAACGGGGAGCGCTGGCGCGGCTGCTCTGCGCTTGGGCCGTGCCCGGGCGGCTCGTCCAGTGCCGGAGGTGGGAGACCCTTACCTGGCGGTTGCATCTGCCCTGCCAAGCGGCGTTTCACCTGCCGGCACCGGGTCTGGCACAGGGTTCGGCTCTTTGTTTGTTTATCTGCCGGCAGAGCAACACCGGAGGTGAAACAGGCAGGGACACTGCGCTGGGACAGCTGACAGCTGCCCGGGGGGGTGGAGGGCAAGGATCACAGTAAGTTCCGTCAAGGAAACGGGGAACTTTTCCCAACACCTTTAATCCCAAGGAACCAAGCGCATGCTGGGAGCCCTGTATGACCCTGAGCCTAGTGGTCTCACACCCCCTGCTCAGCGGGGCTGGGCTGCGTGAGGGGCTCGGCATCACGGGGCAGAGGGAATGGGCACTATTTTATTTATGTGCTGCCCCGTTTTCTCCGCTGAGGAGCGGGTCAGCAGGGTGCTGGGGACAAGCACATGCTGTTTATTCATGGTTCGGTGTCCTGCCCTTGGGAGCTGCCCTTGCTAACTGGCGCTCTCCCACCCGCTCCTCTCAGTGCCGCAGCTGCGAGTTAAAGGCACCCCGTCGATAGGAAATTGATCTAAAATCGCAGGAATCACCAAAAAAAAAAAAAAACACCAAAAAACCAAAACAGAAACCCTTCTTTAAGCTGTTCGATTGAGAGAAACATTTCCAAAGGTGAACAGTGAGACAAGTGTGAGTCCAACTGTGCTGGTGAAAAAAATCACCTCCACCTGCCCTGGGCACCAAATATTGCTGCAGGGACAAACTGGTGGAGAACTGGCTGGATACAGGATTGAACTCACTGCCCAGGCTGTGAGTGAGGGTGAATATAAAATAGCTCTGGCTGACACGGTTTGCAAGGTGTCCTGCTTCTGCATCTGCAGTGCTGTTAACAGAGGCCTTGTCAAGTAATTATCTTTTCATCATGAGAAGTGGAATTTCCCAGGGGAAATGAGCTGAAAGCGTGGTGTCCAGAGCAATCTGTGCCTGGGCTGTGAGAAATGGGCTTTCTGCAGTGCAGAGTGAGGGGAGCAGAGCTCAGGGCTGGGAGGGGTACAGCTATATCCCCTATAAGCTTCTCTGTCCTGTTGCTTTCCCATCCCTTGAGCAGCAGGGCTTCCACAGGTCACGGGTATAGTCCAAGGCTGTACAAAGGTGTATGCAACTTGCTGCGCTCAGGTAATAAACCCCAGTGAAGGACTAATTGATGATAAACAAGAGGAGCAATAACAAAGCTGTGTCTGGCTCCCAGCACCCATGAGAGTGCAGCGCCAGGTGGTTGCAGGTACCAGGGTTACATCCAACTCCACATCTGGATGCCAGGGCAGTGGCAGCCGTGGGAATGCACAGGTCCAGCTGCCCCAGTACCGTTCCTGCCCCGGGGCTGGCAATGGTCATGTCAATGCCAGAACTTTGGCCCCTCCAAGCAAGGTCACTGCTTCCCAGCATGGGTACCCAGTGGGTACCACAGCACAAGGTCACTGCTCACACTGCCACTTCCTCTTGTGTCCCACAGATCCTTCCCGGCCTCTACCTTGGGAACTTTGTTGGTAAGTAGAACCCAACTGCTGCAGAGATGTTCTCCAGCTAGGGAGTGAGGCTCGCTTGAGCTGGTGTCTCCCTGCCTGCAAATGGTGCCTGACACCCTGCCTGCACCCACCACCCTGCCTGCACCCACAGCCTGCTCTGCTCTGTCAGCCAGTTTGGGTTGGCAGTAGTGTGAGTGAAGACACTGTGGGAAAGGCAAGGTAGAGACCCCTGCCTTTGCATGGTTTCCTTATTTAACAGCTGCCCTGAGCTCTTAGGATACATGGGGGAAGGGAGCCAAGGAAGAAATATGGATCCCGTGCCAGAAGCAGAGTGTGGTGCCACAAGAGTGCAAGGAAGCAGGACTGGGGTGTTTCAGGGTAATGATCCTCCGTTTTTCAGGTGTAAAAGAGGCCATAGGGGGCTGCCCACACTCAGGAGGGAATTTCCCAGAGGCAGCCACCCCTTCTCACACCAAGTCACTATTTTAAGGAGTTTTCATTGTCAGGGGACAGTTAATGGCCAAGTGTTGGCATCTGCCAATGCAAACCAGCACTTATGAGTACTCCTGCCTCCCTGATGGCTCCTTTGCCAGCTTGATTCCTGCTGTAAGTGCTGTGGAAGTTTAAAACCACTGGTGAGAATTGCTAAGGAGATGCCACTGGAGTGGCAGCCCTGTTCTCCCTGTACCCCATGGAGCACTTTGGGTTGGGCTAGGAATGCTGTGGCTTGCTGGGAGCAGGGGGACAAGGGCTGCCATGATCATCAGGGGGGTTCCTGTGAGCAGCCTCTGCTGTGGGGCATAGGCCTGATGCCATCCAAACTCTCCTCATCACTCTGCCCAGCAGTCCAGGGTGACAAGAGTCTAGGCCTGCAACATTAAGTTGACAGAGGCGTTTCCTCCAACTGGAAGCTTTTCCAGCCCCAGTAAGCCTTGATTCCAGTGTCAACACTTGCTGTCACTGCCTGCCAAGGTGGATGGGAAGGTGGCAGGTTTGTGAATCCCTATCTCCCTCCCCACACATCGCAGCTTTCCTGCAGAGCATTTCCCTTGAGACTCACTCCTATTAAAATTCACATCATGCCGTTAGCACATCCCGGGCTGGATTCCTGAGCCAAGGTTTTACACCACGTGAAAGTTTAGAAACCCAAAAGAATGAGATGGGGAAATGTTTCCCCTCCTCTCTGGCCACACTTGCTGCATCTGCTGGTTGTGGCATGAAAGGGAGACACTCGGAAGCTGCTCAGCAAGACAAGCACGCTCCTCTCCCTGTGTAACAATTGCTGTGCTGGACCAGAGACCAGGATCACATCCAGAATGCTGAAGCATTGCTGAGAGGCAGGGCATTGCCCCAAACACCCCATTTCTGTCCATGCAGCTGCAGAGAGAACATACCAGAGAGCAGCAAGTCAGTGCTCGGGCGTTTTCTGCAGAAAATCAGAGTTGACATAAATTGCTGCAGCTCTGCTTCCATAGTTCCATATAGTGACAATATAAAGCAGTTCTTTCAGGCTGCAGCAAGTCCCAGTGTAACGTGTGTGTCTGCTCAAGGAGGTGTGTGCAGGGCACATCTCCTCCCAAACTGGGGACAAGTACAGGCAGAAGGGACACTACCTGCTTACCCATAGTGGTTTTGTGCAGGTGTGAATGATTAGAGCAGCAAGGAGAAGGGATCAGGGAGAGGCCTCTGGTTTGGGATCATGGGATTGGCATTCCAGGTTTCCATGTTTGCCCATGTCTGCACTGCTGCATGTGGGGGTGGGATGCAGTTGATCTGCTGGAGCAAGGCTCTCTGTGCTGGCTGGCTGTAGAAGCAGTGTGGGAGTGCTGTGGGAAGAGAAGGGTAGGAAATGAATACATGTTGATGTCTAGTTTTATCCTTCAGATGCCAAAGACCTGGAGCAGCTAAGCCGGAACAAGATCACCCACATTGTTTCGATCCATGAATCCCCCAGCCATTGCTGAAGGTAGGGTCCTGCACCAGATGTCACCATGTAGATTCCTGCAGCTCCTTCCAGGAAGCATCTTCTTTCCCTCTCTGAGCATCTCATGGCACATACACCTACCTCTCCCTGGTCACTGATCCCGGAGGAGCTGGGCGGCCCCCCAGCATGGGAAACTGGCTGTCTTGTGACTATAACCCAGCCTTGAACACTGATGGGAAACAATTTCCAGCTCTCCAGACTCCTCTTGTTTCCTATTCCCTCCCACGAGTTGCTGGTGTTCCCTTGCCCTGCCCTTCACCCCAGGGAGAAGGGGGATGTTGTGTGGGGAAAGCAAAACCCTGTAGGCAGCTGTGGGCGAGGGGCAAAAGTACTGCCAGCCCTGCTCTGACCATGTACCACACCCTGGCTGCAGTGCCTGAGCTTCTCCTCTTCCTGTTCTGTCTTCCAGGACATTACCTACCTCCGCATCCCCTGCCTGACACCCCTGAAGCCAACATGTGAGTACTCTGGGGAGGCTGGGGATGTGCGGGGAGGCAGGAGGGTGACCAGAGATGAGGGCTCACGGCTTCTCGGGCCCTCCGTGTGCTGCCTCCAGCTCCTCAAGCACAATGACCCACAGGCTGGAGATTTGAGTGCAGGGCACCACCCCTGGACCCCAACAGCATCCCAGTTCAGTGACTGATGTGAGGGTATGAGACCTGGGGTGAGGTGAGGGGCAGCCACTCTGCAGCAGCCATGGAGAGGAGCAGCAAGCATCCCCCCAAGAAGTGTCTGGAGAGGGGAGAGCACATAAAGGGTGTGGAGCCAGCCAAGGGCACGGGCGTGGCTGGAGATTCCAGCAGCCATCGTCCCACTGCCCCAGCATGAGTCACACAAGTCACAGGGCAGCCCCGTGCATCCCCAGCACAGTGTCCCCTTCTGTGTCCCCAGCACAGAATGAGCTGGCACATCCACCTTTCCTTGGGAATAAACAGCACTGAACTGTTCAGGTCTCAGCAGTGGCTGGCAGATCCCCTAAAACAACTCAAACATGCAGGGCTGTTCTGCCTACAGCTAAAAATGCTGTTCCACCCCTGAAATTCTTATTCTGTCTCGTTTATTTCTCCTGCTAGCAAGAGGCACTTCAAGGAATGCATCAGTTTCATCCATCAGTGTCGCCTGCATGGAGGGAACTGCCTCGTCCACTGGTAATGCTTCTTCCCCTGTGGCCTGCTCAGCAGATACAGCCCCCAGCCCCTCACTTTAGCTGCAACCCCTGATCAAAGCCAGCCTGTGCCAGAGGGCTCTGTGCCAATGGACCCACCCAGGATCCACCCTTGGCTGTGGCTTGTGACTCAAACCCAGCAGGATCCAGGCAGTCCTGGAGCCGGGGCAGCTTTCTGCTGCAGCTGAGTGCGCGGCGTGAGCGGGGTTTGGGGCAGGCAGCCAGGCAGTGGCTGCTGCTCCCATTCCCTGTAGAGACATGGGTATTTATAGGCACTGATGGCCAGGACCTTGGAAGGTCTCAGACCTCCAAGAGAGGAAGTCCTTGGAGAAGAACTGAAATATCTGAGGCACAGGGATGGAGGGAGAGGCAAGCATGGGGTCAGGCTGTGCCACTAACACCAGCCCTTCTGCACTTTCCCTTGCCAGCCTTGCTGGCATCTCCCGCAGTACCACCGTGGTCGTTGCCTACGTCATGGTTGTCACGGAGCTGAGCTGCCAGGAGGTGCTGGATGCCATCCGGACCATCCGGCCCGTCGCCAACCCCAACCCCGGCTTCAGGCAGCAGCTGTCGGAGTTCGGCGGCAGCGCAGCCCGCAAGGTGGGACAAGCCTCTGCCACCTGTGCCCTGCTCCGTGACCGAGCCTGCCATGGGTCTCAGAGCAAGGAGAAGTCCTGAGGGACTCAACTTCTTCCCTGCTCCCCTTGCTGGTAGGCTTGGACCTGCCCTTGTAAACCAGCACTGTTATTTTACTTCTTGCTCCTTCCCCAGGTCCGCAGGCACCTGAAGCAGAGGTATGGGATGTCCCCTTTCAATGATGAGGAAGAAATAAAGGCGTTGTTGCCAGTAGGGAGAGAAGGAACGTCCAAAACAGAGGGAGCTGTGCAAGGACTGGTCCCAAGAGCCAGAGACATGAGAAGCACAAGCCCCTTCCTGCTGCGGGTGAAGAGGACGTTCTCCTGCATCCCGGCTTGTCTGAAGTGATCCAAGCCAAGGGAGAGCAGTGAGCATCACCCAACAGCCTGGGAGAGATGAAGGAGATGCACAGTGGGACAGGGACAACTGGGCAGGAACCTGCACAAAGCCCAGCTCCTTCTTCTCTTCTGGGGTTGGAATGTGCCACCCTCTGTCTGGGCAGGTTTCATGGACACTGTTGGGCTTTGCAGCACGTGCTGGGCTCTTCTTCACATTCGGTGTGCTGGGGACACAGGTCTCTGCCCCCGGGTCACTGCAGGCTCCCGCGTGGGGCAGAACACAGAGGGGGTCTCTTCTGCCACAGGCCAGTACCCAGGTGTTGCCAGCAGCAGCTTTAGCACTTGGGTACCCACTGCATGGCCTCAGGGTGCACGGGAGAGCTGGTGCTCCCCTCAGAGCAGTTTTCCCACCAGCAGCACAAGCTCCCAGCGACCAGGTGGCTGTGGAGCAGGGACACACCAGTGTGCCAGCAGGTAATGCCACCACACAGGCTCCCAGGCAATGGTCCAGCTCCAGACTGGCCAAGCACAAGCCCTGAGCAAGCACTGTAGTTTTAGGAATCCATTGCACCCCATTCCCACCTATCCCAGGGCACAATCTGTAACAGGTGGGAACCAAGCATTTAACCTGGCCAGACCTCACTAGAGCAGAGCCTTAAGCCATTTTGCTTAAAGACTTTCTATGTCCCCAGTAATAAATAGCCTTCTCTGTGGTCTGACTCTCCTGTGATGGCTGGGTTGAAATGGGGATGCCAAGGGGGAAGGTCCCAGCATGGGACCAGTCTGGAGCTGCTGCTGGCCATGCTCAGGAGTGGGCTGGGGACACTGGCATGCCTGGACAGGGCTCACCCTGCTGCCTTGTGGGAAGGTGACAAGGGAGGCCCAAAATGTGAGTACCAGGGCAGGGCTCTCTGGGGACAAACTCTGCTCCAGGGGAGGGTGGGAGCAGCATGTGGGAGCTCACCTGGAGCATGTTTCACTGTAGCTTCTCCACTCACTGGATCCAGAAGCACCAGGTCCAGGAATCTGCTGGCTCCAGATGTTGGGAGTACTGGGATCCTGGCACCAGCTGAGCATCTCAAGCCCCAGACCTGTCCCATTTACACCTTATCATGGAGTCCCAGGTGGGAAAATTCTGAGGATGCCCAGCTTGGTCATCAGCATTGTCCCTGCTGTGGGGCTCAAAGCATGTTTCTGGGGTGCCCCTCATCCCTGCCCCTCCTCTTTTAGGGAGAAGAGATCCCCAGGAGACAAAGCTTCAAGATGAGGGTTCCTTCCTGCTGCTAGCATCTGCCTGCTGGGATGGGTGCTGCCTTGGGGTGACCCAGGCAGACTGGGAGCTCTACCCTCTCTGAACTGAATAACCAGGGGTGCATCATCCTTCACTGCTCCTGCACCATCCACTGTGGGATCCCACTCTCCTCCCAGTTCCTTCCAGGCTCCTCTACCCCCTTGCTCACCCCACGCCAGGCTCTCCAGCACCCTTTGGCCTCCTCAGCACCCAGCAGCATGGAAGCTCTGCAGCCCAGCCCCACACACCTGGATGGATGTGTGCCACATGCACGCTGGGGCACCTTATGCCGAGGTGTTTACAGCCAGGAATTCCCCTGTTCCCACTGTAAAACATGCAGGGCCCTGGCCCCTCCAGCTCAGCTCCACAGCACAACAAAATGTATTTATTTTGGCAGGTCTGGTTTACACAGCTTGGAAAAACCCGGGCAAGGGCAGGGTTAGCTACGAGTTAATGTTTGACTGCCTTTCGAAGCTCATTTTGGCATGAAAAGTTTAAGGGTTAAGCAGCTTCACCTTCCCTGGGAAGGGAGAAGCGGTGAGGAATACAGTGGGGAATCTGGCTCTTGAGCGTCCTCGCTGATGCCCGGGTAATTAGATCCCCCGGGTCCTGCGTCACCGGCGCTGCCACACCACATGAAATCCCCGGCCGGCCGATAAAACTTATCCCGCGGGGCCGGGGCTGACAAACGAGCCGACGGTTTCGATTATCTCCCGGCCTTGGATGTAATCAGTGCAAGCCACTGGGAGGCCGTGCAGTGACTCTTGCCATCGCTCTGCTTCCCAAGGCAGAAAGGGGAGATGTGGATTCTCTGTCGGTCAGTTCCCAGGCCCTTCTCCCAGAACGTGGCCCCACAGCTCGCCCAGATGTGGGGTACAGGTGGTGCCTGGGCTTCACTTTGCAGCAAAGGGGTCCCAGACAGGCTCAATAAGGAGAGAAAACCCTTCCATGGGGTTTGCTTGTACACCCCGCGTGGCCCCGTGTGCTCGTACACCCCGTGGCCCCTCTGTGCCACGTGCCTGTGCCCTGTCCTCACATCCTCTGGGAAAGCCCAGAACTGGGCTCTCTGCCACTGATTATTCATTTGGAGACTTTGCAGCCCCAGTAGATCTCAGGAACTTCGCTTCTCCTCTCAGCCAGAGGTGACTTTCTCTGACTCAGAGCAGGAAAGGAGACCTGGGGGACTGCAAAAGGAGAGTGGGGGGAGCAACAGCCGGGCAGAGGAGCAGGGTTTCCCTGCACACTTGCATGAGACTGCGGCAGTGATGGAGGAACCAACACCAGGGTCATATCAGCGTGGCCCAGTGACAGAGCCCTGCTGGGGGCCAGTGGGGAGCTGGTGCAGGATGTGTCCCGCCCCGGTCCTGCCAGCCCTTGGCACAGCTCATCCGCCCTTCCCACCGGTTTCCCGTTCGACTCCGCATACAGAGCCCCACGAGGCAGACGTGAGCATTAGAGCAGAGGAGAGATTTCAGAGACGGGGACATGTGACTGTTCACACCACCCTGGAAACCCCGTGCTCTTCTCGCAGCTCCCTGCAGCTCCCAACCCGCGGAGTGAGCAGCTGGTCCCACGGGAGGACGCAGCCCCTGGAGCTGGGACGTGGCTGGGTTCCCAAAACAGGAAGTAAAAGGAGTAGGGTCCCTTGTCCCCTTGGGGAGCATGTGGGAGACCTGACAGTTTAAGGGGAAGCATTTGGGAGGGGTGCAGGAGAGTTCCGTGTGTCTTCTTGTGCCCTCTCCCGTGGATGCAATGCGCCGGCCCCTCTCCCTCGAGTGCTGGGCGCCTGTGTTGAGAAATACACATAATGCAGGTATTTCGGTATGTAAATTACCAGTGCGAGCTGCACACTGTGTTCTGCACGGCAGGAAAAGGCTGGAGCCTCAGGCAAAAGCCGGGAAGGGGCGCCCACCCTTTGCCTAAAATAGGGCACTTCCCGGTGTGGGGATCAATGACCCAGAGCCTCCGCAGAGGCCAATGAACTACGGGAAGAGACTAAAATCACCACTAGTGTACATGTACTCTCAAGTTGTGAGAGTCCGAAACCTCGGGGATGCCTTTTTTGGGGGACCCTCCCGCAGGCACCAGCTCCAGCTCTTTCCCGTTGCTGTAACCTTTGATTACGACATCACTTTCTTCCTGAACACGGATGTCTGGCGCTGCTGCCTGGGGAAAAGTGGAACAGAGAAAAACTTTTAAGGCCCGTTAACCCCCGCCCCCCCCCTCCTTGGGGCAGCCTGAACCTGAGGCGCGGGCCGGGAAAGGGAAAGTGAAAGCCGGAGCTGCTTTCGGTTTCGCCGCCGGGCCGCGATGGCGGAGCCGGAGGCGCCCATGCGGCTGAAGGACTGGCTGATCGCGCAGATCAACAGCGGCCGGTACCCGGGGCTGCGCTGGGAGAACCGGCACCGAACGCTCTTCCGCATCCCCTGGAAGCACGCGGCCAAGCAGGATTACCGGCAGCAGGAGGATGCCGCGCTCTTCAAGGTACCCCGGGCTCCCCGTGGCCCCCACCCAGCTCTGGGAGTGTCCTGGGACTGACTCCCGGGCTCCGTGTGCACTCCCGGGGCTCCCCATTGCCCGGGGCTCCCCACTGCCCGAGGGTCCCCACTGCCCAGCTCCGTGCGCACCCTTGAATCGCTCACCCCGCTCTGTGCAGCCGAGCTCCATGTGCACCTCCAGGGCTCTCCATTACCTGCCTCTGTGCACAGCGCTAGGTCTTGGCTCCATGCACACCCCTGGCACACACCGCCCAGCTCCGCGCACCTTCCCGAGGCTCTCGGTTGCCCAGCTTCGTGTGCTCCCCGCACCGCCCAGCAACCTGCAGTCCCCCAGGACACAGCCCCCGTTCCCCACTGCCCCCCCACCCCGGTGGACCCCCTTGGACAGCCGAGCCGGGTCAGGTTGTGGCAGCCCCCACGGCACAGGGCACCCTCTGTCCCTCAGGCTTGGGCCGTCTACAAGGGGAAGTACCACGAAGGGACGGACAAGGCCGACCCCTCCACCTGGAAGACGCGGCTGCGCTGCGCCCTCAACAAGAGCACCGACTTCCAGGAGGTGCCTGAGCGGAGCCAGCTGGACATCTCCGAGCCTTACAAGGTGTACCAGATCGTGACTGACAGAGCCTGTGATGCAGGTACTTTCCTGCCGTCCTCCTCCTGTGCCAGATGTGGGGTTGATACCTGAACCACGCCTGTACAAGCCCCATGTCCCACAGACATTACCCTTCCTCCCTGCTCCTCTCCCCCTCTGGGCGTCCCAGACAGCTAGTTGTCTTTCCTGGGGCTGTTCCTGCCGTTTGCCAGGGGTTCATCTGTTCTTTCTTGCTCTCTGCAGAGGACAGTGACACACAGTCCCCAGGCAGTGAGGACCAGCAGGTGAGCCTGCCCTGTGCCATCCAGGCAGGGGAGAAGGTGGGACCCTCAAATTCCCCCCTCACCCATCAGCTGCTCCCTGGCTTGCACACTGCCTTCATTTGTCCCACAGGGTGTCAGAGAGGGTCCCATGTGCCATGCACTGCCAGACCCAGGCAGGGGATCTGCTGGCTTATGGGGTCCATGGTAGAGGCAGGAGCTGGCTCAGGATCCCCCACTACCAGCTCAGCCCTCACTAAAGCTGCTCCTACCCCCAGGGCAGCACTGCAGGGAGTCTGAAGAAGGAGGAAATCCAGAAGGACATGCTGGAGAGTGCCCACATGTCTCCACAGCCCCGGCTCTCTGGCCACCCAACCGAGCGAGGTGAGGAGGGTCCCTGAGGGATGGGGCTGAGGGCAGGGAGTGCACACTTCTGCCAGGATCCTGCTCTCCCGTCGCTCTTGCAGGCAGCACCTGTGGGGATTGAGGAAGGGGCTGAGGACTCCCACCCTACCCCAGCAAAGCCATGCCCTTAGGGGATATAATGAGGCCAAATAATGAGCAAACACAGTGGGTAGTGTGGGCCCAGGGGCTTGGGCAGGAGATTACCTGGGATCTCTTGGGGTAACTGTCGATGACCTTTCACCACCTCATCTCTGCCCTGGTCCAGGGTGCCTTGTGAGGGGAGTCTTCTATGGCTGGAACCCAACCCATGGCCGGCTTCTTCCTGGACCCCAGTCCTACCTCCCTGTGGAGGATGTCAACAATTCAGGTAGGAGCCATGCCACAGGCAATGCCCTGGGTGGCCCCACCAGCCCAGATTGCCCATGAACTGACCCTCCCTTTGCCCCAGACTGCTGGCTCCACATCCGCCTGTACTACTGTGATGTGCTGGTGAAGGAGGTGACCACCCGCACGGCCGAGGGCTGCCGCATCAGCACCAGCGCCGTGCCAGCTGACAGCGAGCACCTCTACGGCCCCTCCTGCATGGAGCAGATAAAATTCCCCTCACCACAGGTGCTCAGTGGCCATGGCCACGTGGCCTGCATGACTGACGTGCTGGAGCGGCTCTTGCCCCACCTGGAGCGCGGGGTGCTGCTGTGGGTAGCACCTGAGGGGGTCTTCATGAAGCGCCAGTGCCAGGGCAGGGTGTACTGGAACGGGCCACTGGCCCCACACAAGAACTGTCCCAACAAGCTGGAGAGGGAGAAGACTTACAAGCTGCTGGACACACAGCAGTACATACAGCGTAAGTCCCTGGGAGACCTTGGAAGAGGGGCACGTCCTGCCCTGGTGTGGTTGATGGGGACTGTCGGGACCCTGTGTCCCCTGACAGGTTTGGTGTCTTGCAGAGGTGCGGGAGTATCTGAGCAATGGGCAGCTCATGCCACAGTACCAGATCTACCTGTGCTTTGGGGAGGAATACCCCACCAGAGCTGGGCACCCCCTCCAGAAGCTCATCATGGCTCATGTGAGTACCCACTGGGGCTGGCAACCCCTGAACCAGGCACAGGGACCATTGCAAGGCAGGGACACGGACCTGTGCCCATCCTTTGTCCTTCTGTGCCTCTGCAGGTGGAGCCGGTGTTCGCGAGGGAGCTCTTCCATCATGCCCAACGCTTGAGGCCAATGCTGCTCTGCAATTCCCCCCAGCCCTGTGCCCCTGGCACCTCCAGCCACATTCTCCATGTCCTCAAACAGCTCTGCCAGCCCTGAGCTGGGTGGGAAAGGAGAGCCCAGTTGCCATAAACTCTCAGAGTGGGAGACTCTGAGCCCCATGGCACCACTCCAGTTCCCAAGGCAGAGTGCTCAGGGTGCTCAGTGTGTGGGACCAAGCAAGGACGGATGTTAGCTGGGGTGGGCAGGTGCTGCTGCCCCTGTGATTGCTGTATTTATTCCCCAGAAGTTCCCCAGGTGGGATTTGTTGCGTGCCTATTCAGCAAGCCAGGGCAGACCTGGCTCTGTCCTTGCACCTTGTGCTGCCAGGACTTGCTGCTGCGAACCTTAGAAATAAAGGTTGTGTTTTCATATCAGTGTTGGGGGCTGGCTTTGCTATGGGGGGCTGGTGCTGGTCCGAGTGGAGCACAGGTGGCTGGGGAAGCTGACTCCAGACAGATCCTCACGTGGGCAAAGCCATCTCAGCCCCAGCCACGGGGAAACAGCATGAGCCAAGCCCCAGTGCTGGCTCCAGACCTGTCCTGCCCCTGGTCCCGGCCCCTTGGCAGGGCTGAAGGCAGCAGCAAGGTGCCTGTTGACTGCTCTGCTGACCTAGGAACAAAGAAGGCTGTCCAAAAGCCACCTGTGCCTCAGTTTACACTCATGAATGGTGTGATGGGGATCCTGGGGCCTGTGCTGTGCCCAGAGTTTTGTGAACAATGCAGGGACCCGGCACAACAGAAGGATCTGGCACAGGATTCAGCACAAGCCCTGGCTGGGGGCAGGGGCTGAGGCACTGGGGTGGGCAGGGGTAGATAGGCATCTGAGGGCAGGGCAGCACCCTCAGTCCTGCCAGCATCCCTCATCCAGCCTCACTCCAGGCCCAGCTGGAGCCCGGCTGCTCACCGTGAGCAGGCAGGATGAGAACCAGGTCGTGGGAACCTTCCGTGGGAAAAAGGGCTGGGGGAGCCGGGGGCCGTGCCCGCCTCTGCCCTGGGGAGGCTGCGGCCGTGCCAGCCCCGGGGCCACTGGCTGCTGGCCGCAGGCCTTGGCGGCGCATCCGTCCGTCTGTCCGCAGGGACCAGTGCTGGACGGCAGAGTCCCGCTCCGCCCTGGGCGGCCCCTCAGAGGAGGGGCCCGCCGCCCCCTCGCCGGCCGGCGGGTTTTAACGGGCCGTGCCGGGGCCGTGCGGCAGAGCGGGAGCTGCAGCGGCGGGGGCCGGCCGGGAGGATGCAGCCGGACCTCCCCGTCGGCGACGCGGCGCTGCGGAGCCCACCGGCCCCTGAGCCGGCCGGCGGCACCTTCCCCAGCGCTGAGGCCACCAAGCCACCCTACAGCTACATCGCCCTCATCACCATGGCCATCCAGAGCGCGCCCGAGCAGCGCATCACTCTCAGCGGCATCTACCGCTACATCATGGGCCGCTTCACCTTCTACCGCGAGAACAAGCAGGGCTGGCAGAACAGCATCCGCCACAATCTCTCCCTCAACGAGTGTTTCGTCAAGGTGCCCCGTGATGACAAGAAGCCGGGAAAAGGCAACTACTGGACCCTCGACCCCGACTGCTACAACATGTTTGAGAACGGCAGCTTCTTGCGGCGCCGCCGGCGCTTCACCAGGAAGAGGGGCCTCCGAGAAACGCCAGGCACTGAGGGGGACGAGGGGCGTGGGAAGACCCCCAGGCAGCAGGTGCGAGGGCTGCCCGCTGCCCCGCTGCTGGAGGAGGGGAAGGCAGAGGGAGGCTACACCTCGCCGTCGGCCACGGGACGCCTGCCGAGCCCTGCCGCTCTGTCCGAGGGTGCCGGGGTGCCGGGGTGCGCTGAGCCCTGTGCTCGGCGCCAGCCGCCCAAGGCCAGGCAGCCCTGCCTGTACCTGCCGGACATGCCACAGCCCAAGGGGCCGTTCTTCACGCCCCCCGAGAGCCGCCCGCCCAAGGAGACTGTCTTCGGGGGGCTCCCGGTGGCGCTGCAGCTGCCCCGGCCAGGTCAGTACCCATTGCCCAGCGAGCGCCCGGCCCAGCACCAGCACCCTGCCCTGCTGCCTGCCCTGCTGCCCACCCAGCACAGGGACCCCCCGCAGGACTCGCCGGCCACCCCAGACACCCCCCCAGAGCAGCTGGAGGGCAAGGAGCTGGCTGCCCCTGGGCTGGGGCCGTGCCAGCCATTCGGGCAGGTGCCACCTGCATTCCCTGGCAACCTCCTGGGCACGGGCAAGCCCTCCCCGTCCTGCTTCCTGGAGGGAGAGGGCTACACGCAGCCCCACCTGCCCGTGTTCGGCTCCTTCAGCCGGCCGGGCCCCGAGGCTCTGGGCAGCAGCTACCAGTGCCGGGTGCAGGCGCTGAGCTTCTGCATGAAGGAGCGGCCCTGCAGCACAGCGCTGGAGCATCTCCTGGCTGCAGCCCCCCCGGGCTCCACAGCCCCCCGCCAGCCACCCTTTGGGGCCATGGGGCCACGGGCAGGTGAGCAGAAGGAGCCTTGGGGGCCGGGGACCACGATCCCACTGCAGGGGGTAATGGCTACCCCCTGGGGCTGCCCCCCTGCCTCTACCGGACACCCGGCATGTTCTTCTTCGAGTGAGGGACTCCCCACCCTGGGACAACCCAGCACCTAATAAAGCACATTCCCCAATGCTGCCTCTGTGGTCTCTGTGCCCCATTCGAGGTGGGCAGTGGGCAAGGGCAAGCTGGGGACTGTCAGCCCCAGGGCAGGTGCTGGCTGGGGGACACATGTGCCCAAGGCCACCTGTCACAGCCTCCATCCCCACCAGTCCCTCTGTCAGTGGTCACTGACTGGATGGTGAGGCCATGTGGGGACAGGGCATGGCCTGGTCAGGGCACCTACACCCAGGTCCTGTGTCCCAGGGAGATAGTGGGGTCAAGGTCCTGCCACACTGTGGAGCCAGGAGCCCCTGAAGAGCCATCCCATGGTAGTGCGATGGAACTTCGTCCCTGGGGGTCAGGGGGATGTGCTGCAGCAGAAGTTATCCCCCAGTGGAGCCCCATTGTCACCTCCCTGTGCCTGGCACCCCTCCAAGTTCCTGGTTTTGCAGAGGGTGTCACACGTGGCACGAGTGGCACCAGCCTCAGTGTGTGGCCCTGCAAATGGACCCGTGTTGCCCCAGACAGACTGCAGGGAGGCACCAGGGGTTGAGTCAGTGTGGAGGCTCTGCTATGGGGGGGGGGACAGGGCTCCCTCCCCTCTCTGTCCTTGCTTGTGGCTGTGTCAGACACTGGCTGGGATTCCAACTAGTCCCTGCAGATTCTGAGACCAGGGCAGCCCCAAAGATGGGCTGTGCCAGGGGCTGCAGCTCTGATGGGAACAGGCATGAAAGTGGATTCCTCCGACCTGAATCATGCAGGGTGGCTGCCAGTGAAGAGGCACCAGCTGAGTCACCGCTGTTGACACTGGGCTGGGCACAGGGATATGCCCCAACTGGCCAGGCTAAGGGATTCTGGAGTGGGCTGGGTCCCCACACAGCCCCAGGATGGGACCTGGCCACCAGCCAGGTTCCCCATCTCCCCAAGGCCAGGGAGACTCCAGTTTGGCCAGTCTCGGGGGTCTCTGCGGGGGCCGTGCTGGCACGGAGGAGCACTGCCGTCACTCGGGGACCGGGAGGGAGCACCGCGGCCGCGTCAGCTCTGTTATCAGCCCCCAGACGGCTGCTGCGGGGCCATGGCTGTGTCCCAGCCCCGGGCAGGGCAGGGGGGGCCGCCCTTCATCATCGGCGACCGCTACTCAGCCCTGGGCCTCTCTTTTCTCCCTTTTCTTTCCCTACCCAGTAGAAAACAATATTTGAGCGCCTACATCATGCTGGCGTCTCCGGAGCGGCCGGCGGCAAGCGCGGCTGACCTCAGCCCCCTCCTTCGCACGGTCCCCGGGGGCGCGGGAGGAAGCGAGCGCCGCAGCCGTGCCCAGGGGCCGTCTGGTTCCCACGCAGCGTGGCCGGGCCCATCGCCCGCCCCGGCTGGGAACACACGGCCCCGGCCCCATGCCGTGCCCGGGATGGGGTCCCTGTGTCGGGAGCAGTGTGGCGCATCCCACTGTCCCCCAGACTGCAGCAACCGCTGGGGATGGGCACTCCTGTCCTGCACAGCCTGCGCTGCCCGGGAGTGCAGATCGGAACCATGCGCTCTCCCAGCGCTCCCCTTTCCCGCCCTCACCCCGACTGCCGGTCAGGGACCCGCTGTTCTCCCAGCTCTGCCTCCTCCCTCGCTCGGTCCCGGCTCGCTGTGGGTGGCCTGATCCCCCGCCCGCTCGCCCGCTCCCATCCTGGACCGTGCCGTGGCCAGAACTTGCTGCACGCGGTCACGGGGCGAACCTGCTGCCGCTGCCGGTGGTGCTGCCTGGTGCCAGTGCTGGAGGTCTGCCCGCTCCCCTTCCCTCCCTGCACTGCCTGCGGGGATCCTTGTTCCTGCAGGCAGGGCGGGTGCCACACAAACAGGGTGCATGGGAATGTGTGCTGCTCCCGGCTCCGGGGATGGATGCTGAGGACACACGTGTGCCCATCCAGACTGCACAGTACATCCACGGGGGTGATGAGGACCCCACACATAGGGGATGGACCTGGCTGTTGTGGCCTGTGCTGGACCAGGAGCGTTTAGCCCCAGTGGGACCAGTCCACTCCAAGCAGCTTCAGCGGCTTATGAGCCCTGTCAGCTGGGAGCATAGGATGGGATCACGGCTACTTCCATGTCAGCCCTGTGGCCCCACTCATCCAGCCCCAGTGTGTGTCTCTGTAGGGTCCCAGGGTAGGAAGAGGGGGTTGGAGAAACCAAACTGGGCTGTGGGGTAGAGGTCCCTCACCCTGGGATGTGCTGGTGTCTGTGCATCCCTCTGCCACAGACGTGCACACACAGGGCTGTGCTCAGGAACTGATCCCCTACAGCAGCTCAGGGTGCCAGGAATGTCCAGGGCTGATCGTCCATCTGGAAGCCCTGTGGCCACCCTAGAGCAGGGCCCTGCAGCCCCTGTGGCCATCCGGGGCCAGGGCCGGGACCGGGGCGACGCGCGGCTCCTGGGGCCAGACAGGAAGGAGACGTCACCGCCGTGGAGCGTAACTCGAACCAGATGGGGCTGCGCTGGCGTCCAGGCCTGCGGGGTGGTCACCGACAGGAACCGGTCAAAGGCTGCCGGCAGGAAGCGGCTGGGAGGGACGCCTGCGGCGGGAGCCGGAGCCCGGGCTCTGGCAGCCTTAACCACTTCAGGGCCAGCCACTGCTCCCCTGGACAAAGAGGCACCAGGACCTGCCAGCCTGGGCATCCCACCCGATATGGGCACATGCTGAAGATGTGAGGACACGTCTGACTGACAGCCAATCCATCCATCCAGTCACTTCCCCTTCCCCCATCCCTCTGGACTGCTCAGAGCTGTTGGGTGTGTAGACCAGAAACCCTTGGCACTATGCCTGCACAGCCCTGCCCAGGATGTACCAGGTGCTCCCTGTCCACAGCACAGCCTGGACCCGCTCCCTCTACCACAGAGATGAGGTTCTGCTTCCCATCCTCACCTCACTTATCCTGCCCCACAGGTGGGAGCAGGGCCTCCCCAGCCCCCGGAGTGGCAGGTGTGGGCTGTGGGCAGACCTGTACATTTATTTACAAGAAGGTGAGTGCTGTGGAGGGCTCCATTCTGGGGCAGGTCTCCACCAGCCGTGGCTCCTGCCCAGTGAGGACAAGCCTGAAGCCCCTTCCCCTGCTGCAGCCAGTGTGGGGATGAGGGGCAACGTCTCCCGGTGTCTCTTCCCAATGTTTTTCCAGCAGGCACAGAGAGCAGAGGCAGCTGCAGAGCAAACACACAGCCTTGGCCTGGGGGGGCTCAGCCATGGCAAAAGCCAAAGCTGGGGGACCTCCTGCCATCCCCCCCACCCCCTCCTGCGGTGGGCAAGGCTGGATGCTGCAAATCCCAGGGGATGCCCATCCTTTGGCAGCACCGGGGAGCCCAAGGGGTGCAGGCAGAGAGGACGGGGATCGGGACGAGGCGCGGGAGCTGGGGCAGCATCCCTCTCGCAGTCCCAGCCGGTCCTGCGGAGCCCCGCGCAGGAGCAGGGCGGAGCAGTTCCGCTGTGTTGGTGGTCGGGTGAGCGGTGCCGGCCGGAGCGCGGGCCAGCTGCTCTGCATTAGCCCGCCTCGCTCATCGCGATCTGCCGGGACGGGTGAAGCAGAGGTTGTGTTTTTCCCCCGCTGGCAGAACCGAAGGGCAGGGAGGGCAGGAGGAACACAAAGCCTCCTTCTTTCCTCGTTGGCTCCCAGCTGGGGACGCCGCTGGAAGCGTGCTTGCTGCTTCCTCCCTTCCTGTGCGAGCAGCAGCTCGGGGCCAGCTCCGCTCCCACATGCCCAGCTGGCCAGGAGGAGGTGCTTGAACCCCGGCTCCCGTGCCAAAGCACCAGGGTGAGGGTCCGCGGTGCCCTCCAGCATCATTGCCGAGCCGCAGAGCTGGGAAGGGAGGTCGGGCAGTGCAGGGGCCAGCGGCAGTGGAGGCAGGCAGGGCTGCGGCATTTACAGGCAGAGAGGGCACATTTTGAGTCCAAAAGCAGCAAGCACCAGGTGGGCGAGGCAGCGGGATCACACCGGAACAGCCTTCCTCCTCCGAGGGCACGAGAAGGAAGCGTGAGCAGAGAGCAGAGATGCTGCAGCTCGGGCATCACGCAGCCAGGCCAGGGCCAGAGATGAGATCTGAAACCTTCCCTCTGAAGCAGCCTCACAGTCTGAGGAAATCCCAGCAGGAGCGTCGGCTCGGTGGGAGTGAGGAGGGCTGAAGCCTCAGGAGCCTCAAGGCCACTGCGAGCACCTCCAGCGGTGACGTGGTCCTGAGCGCAGCGGGACCAGCTCGACAGAGCTGCTCCAGACTGGTGGGGTCCCCCTCGAGTGGATCCTTTCTGGCCTCGGCTCCCCCGGGAGCCCAGCTCAGATGCCCAGCGCTGTCAGGGACCCCGAGCTGGTGATCTTCCTGAAGCGGTTGGCAGCGCACACCCCGATGAAATTTTTCTGTGAAAGAGGAGAGGAAAGATTCTCATCCTCTGGCAAGGGCCATGGCACCGAAGGCTGAGCCAGACCCTGCTCTGGGGCCTGACACTACTGCCCCTAAAAGCCACTCTTGGGATTGGCTCAGGAGTAACCACCACAAAGGGACCTGTGCTTGATGGGGTGTTACCTCAGGGGCATCCACACTCAAGGGTCCTCAGCCCTGGGTTCCAGCTGCCAGCAGCACAGAGAGATGGAGCCCTTCTCCATGCTCCAGATGCCATCCACCAGGACAGGCAGAGTCTGGCAGCCCCCTCCCAGCCCCCTCAGAAGCTGCTGACCCTCGTGCCCTTGCCGCACCTTCCAGCGCCGCCTCATGACGTATTTCTTGAGCAGCACTTGGGACTTGAGCCGCCGGTTGGAGCGTTTGGCCTTTTCTGCCAGGTTATTGAGCCAGGGATGCTGCAGGCACTGCTCAGCACTCATCCGGGCACTGGGAAAAAGAGGAGCCCACGTCAACCCAGCTCAAGCCCCTCACCCCCAACCACCCCCTTCTCCAGCCACTCCAGAGCCCCAAAACCCCTTAACCCTGCAGGGAAGAACCAGGTGGAAGGATGTGCCAGGAACTGGTGGGGCTGGGCAGGACTCTGAGGGGTCCAGCACATCCTGCTTGGGACAGGTGTCCTGCAGGGTCACAGGGCTCTGCTGGGGACAATCAGAGTGGGGCAGAGCCCCACGGGATGATGAATTCAGTGCTGGACCCAGGGGATGCTGCTTGCTCAGGTGGTAACTGGGCCAGCTCTGGAGATGCCCATCCCAGGACCCCATGGCCACTGCCAGCCCCACACCTCTTATCCTTGATGATGAGGTTGGAGACAAAGTCCTTGGCCTCATTGGAGACGCTCTCAAAGGTCTCCTCATCGAAGTACCAGTTGGCAGCCAGGACATTGTTGAGTGTCTCGGTGTCATCGTCACCCAAGAACGGGGAGAGGCCGCTGAGCCTGGGGGTGCAAGGAGGTGAGGAGTCAAGTGCTCTCAGGCTTCAGCACCTCCCAGACCCCCTGGAATAGAGCCAGTCAGGCCAGGGATGTTCCAGGAATGTGCTGCCACCATCCTGTGCTCCTGCCTGCAGCCAGGCTGAGCCTCTTCCTGCCCCCCACAGCCCCACACAGCCATCTCCCCATCCAGACTCCCCACCTGCCACCAAGCAGCCAGGTGCCTGGGGACAACTCTGCACCCAGGGAAGCTGTGCCCCAGCACCACAGCTCCCCAGCATGGCACTGGCAGCCCCTGGGCAGCCCTGACGTACAGCATGTAGGTGATGACGCCCATGCTCCACATGTCCGTGGAGTAGGAGACCTGCTCGTAGTTGACCACCTCAGGGGAGAGGAATTCAGGGGTACCAAAGTTCACTTTCAGCTTCTCATTGGGATTGTACCTGCAGCCAAGGAGGGGTGCAAGTCAGCAAAAGGGGTACAGGCTGCTCCCCCAGACCACCGTCCTTCTCTCAGCAGATGCTGCCCTCCCCAGCTAGTCAGGGAGTGCTGTGGCCAAAGTAATGGCCTAGAGCAGATCCTGGGGCTCTTAGTACCCAAAGGCACACAGAGATGAAGGGTGGAAGGGAAACAGGGAGGAGGAACTGAGCTGAGAAAGAAAACCTCACCTTCTAGCCAGCCCAAAGTCGATGATCTTCACCATGTGCCCGGTGGCAGCGACGCAGAGGATGTTCTCAGGCTGTGGGGACAGGAGGACCATTGCCCCACCACCAATAGGGGACAACCCCATCGCACAGATCCAGCAGCCCATGGGTTCTACAGCTGACCCACAGGCATCCCTCCCACAGCTAGCCAGTGCCCTGCTGTCACCCTTAGCCACTGCCAGCCCCCAGCCCCGCACCTTGAGGTCGAGGTGGAGGACGCCCATGTGGTGCATGAAGCGGATGCCCTCACAGATCTGCCGGACGAACACCATGCAGTCCACCTCTGTCAGGTGGTAATCGTCGTCGATGATCCGCTCGAAGAGCTCACCACCCTCCACACTGCATGGGGATGGACCACAGGGTCACTTTGGGGGCACTCCCTGCCCCAAGCCATCCTCATGTAGAGCTCCTTGCCCTCCTGAGGACCCTGGCCCAGCTCCACCACAGAGGTGCTGAGCAGAGCCAGGGTGGGATGCAGCATTTTGGGGTTAGACAGCCCCAAGGAAGGCACAGGGACTCACAATTCCATGAAGAGGATGATCTCCCGGGGAGTTTCAATGGCATCATAGAGCTGGATGAGATTGTGGTGGTTCAGCTGGTTCATCACATCAATCTCCAGCAGCACCATCTCCTGCAGAAGGAGCCCCAGTGTGGGGTGTCAGCCCTGGCTGTGCTACTGGGACAGGCTGTGTCCCCACGCCAGGGGCACAACGAGTGTGACTCTGCCACCACCAGCATGGCAGCGTTCAGACCTTGTCCTTTGCTCCCTGCTTCCGGATCACTTTGGCTGCCAGCTTGAGCCCCGTCTCCTTCTCTGTGCATGTGTGAACTTCACCAAACTTGCCCCTGTGGAGGGAAGGAGGAAGGGAGAGAGGGAGAAGTGCCCACACCATCAGCCACTCGGGCTGCTGGGGACCCTCACACCTCACTGTGGTGCTGCTCTGCACTGCCCGAGGCACCCACCCATCCCGAGGCACGCACCCATCATGACCAGAGGAACCCCACCGACCCAAGGCCACTGCCCAAGGCTGGAAGGCAGCTTGGGACAGTGCCAGGAGAAGCACTTGGGCCCCTCCTTACCCCCCCAGGATGTCCTTGGAGTTGAGGCTGAACTGGGAGCTGACACTGGCAGAGCGCAGGGTGACGGTGCGGTGAGCAAAGGGCGCTGGCGGTGGAGGGACATCGTCTGCCCAGAGACAAAGGATGAGGTGAGAAGGGGACCTGCTGTCCAGGGAACCCCACCTGGGTACCCTGCGCTGAGCCAGGGTTCCTGGATGGGGCTGCACTGGATAATGCAGCAGCCCCTGAAGGGCCCCTTGCTATTGCCATAGCATTGCCCTGTTCCACGGCACCAGCCCTGCTCCAGGGTACCCTGCTCACAGCACCCACCCCCCTCCATGGCACTCTGCTCCATGGTACCCACCCGGCCCCATGGCACCCATTCCCAATGCATGGCACCCACCTTACTTCATGACAGCCATCCCCACCAACCCACATGTCACATTTACCCTCCCCAAGCCGTGTCTGTCTGGCACCCTCTCTGTACCAGCCTCACTCCATGCCACCACCTCCTCCAGGACAGATCCCACTCATAGGGCACCCCATGCACATATTCCTGATCCTCCCTCTCCCAGGTGAGAGCAGGACTCAGCCTCACAGGGACCCCCACAAGCATCCACTGCTCCCAAGCCCTGCCATCCCCACAAGGACAGTGGTGCAGGATATGAGGACATGCTGTCCCCTGCCACCAGCCAGACAGTCACTGTCACTCCCCAGGCTCCTCTTCCTCACAGTCAGTGTGGCAAGAGCAGACCAGGAGGGGACGTGACATATTTAGCCCTGTTTACAGTGAAAGGGGAGCTCGGAGGCCACCAGGCAGGTGACAAGCCAAGGACAGGAGCTGGCAGCATGGAGGGCAGTGTGGGCAGCAAGCAGGGCCATGGGGTTCCCAGGCTGTCACTCCACAGAGCATCTGGGGGCTAAGAAAAAGGCAGGTACTTCATGGCCTTACCCAATATCTCAAAAGGGTCTTCCTTCCCAAAATCAGGGGTGAGGTAGGGGCTGGGGGGTGGCTTTGCCTCTGTCAAAGATGGTTGCACCCCAGGTCCAGGCTGCTCTGCCACCCCAGCAGGATCTGAGGGCTGCGCTGTGGCACTGGACAATGTCCTCTCCTGAGGGGGGCCGGGGGGTTCCAGGGGCTGCAGGTCCCCTAGGGCTGGTGGGCCAGAGCCAGGCTCTGTCAGACCCTTTTTTGGCTCCACCATCGTGGTCTCCTCTTCTATTGTCTCCATCTCTGCCACCTCTGCCCAGGGCTGCTCCTCCCTGGAAGCAGGAGTGGGAGGTGAGCAGAGCCCAGCCAGCAGCTCCCGAGCCCAGCACCCAGAGAGCCAGGGCTCCCTGGAGCAGGGAGGGGGTTCCCCCCCTCCCAGGAGGGTGTGGGTACCTGTGGCAGGCAGCCGGGCAGCTCAGGCTCTGCAGCAGAGACGGGCGCGGGGGCTCGGGGATCGTTGGTGGCTGTCCCTCTGTCCCCTTGGACACTTCCTCCCCTTCACCCTGAGCCTTCACAACAGCCATGGCTGCTGCCTCTGCAGGCTCCACAGCCCCATCCCCAGCCTCTGCTCCAGGTGTGGGAGCCTCCACCTCTGCAGCTTTCTTCCCTCCATTCTGAGCCTTTGCAGTAGCCAGGACTTTCTCCTTTTTAGGATCTTTCCCTTCATCCCCAGCCTTTGATGTAACTGTGGATTTTTCCGCCTTTGCAGTTTTCTTCCCTCCATCCTGCACCTTCACAGCTGCTGGGGACTTCTCCTTTGCAGGCTCCATTTTGCCTCCACCTTGAGTCATTTTCTCAGCAGGTGTTTTCTCTGCCTTTGCTGCTGCCTTCTCTCCATCCTGAGCCTTGGCAGCATCTGGGGCTTTCTCCTGTGCAGGAATTATGGCTTTCTCCTTCCCTGAAGCTGGGGCTTTCTCCTTCCCTGAAGCTGGGGCTTTCTCCTTCCCTGAAGCTGGGGCTTTCTCCTTCCCTGAAGCTGGGGCTTTCTCCTTCATGGGCTCTTCTTTGCCTTCCTCTGGAGCCTTTTTAACTGCTGGGGCTTTTTCTGCCTTTATCACTTTATTCTCCCCACTCTGAGCCTTTGCAGCATTTGGGGCCTTCTCCTTTGCAGCAGCCGTGGTTTTCTCCTTTGCAGGCTTCGTGTCAGCTGAGGCTTGCTCTGCCTTTGCATCTTGCTTCCCTACATCCAGAGCTTTAGCAGTGGCTGGGACCTCCTGTTCTGCAACCACTGTGATTTTCTCCTTTGCAGGCTCTCCTTTGCCTCCATCCTGAGCCTGAGCTGCAGACAAGGCTGTCTCTTCTGCAGGTTTTGCCTTCCCTCCTTCAGAGTTTGCTGCAGCCAGAACCTTCTCCTCAATGGACTCTGCTTTTCCACCATCCTCAGCCTTTGACTCCCCAGGTGCTTCCTCCTTCTTGGGCTTATCCTTTCCTCCGTCCTGTGCCTCAGTTACAGACAGGCCCTTCTCCTCCATGGGCTCATCCTTCCCTCCATCCTTAGACTCTGCAGCAGCTGAAGCCTTTCCTCCTTTGAGCTCTCCTGCAGCTGGTGCTTTCTTCTTCCCAGACTTGTCTTTCTCATCCTTCCCTACACCCTGGGCCTCGATGGCAGCTGGCACCTTCTCCCCAGTGGATGCTGCCTGCCCTTCATCAGGTGCTGCCTGTCCTCCATCATTCTGCACAGCCAAAGCCTCCTCTCCTGGAACTGCTTCCTGTCCATCCTGGGGCCCTGGAGCAGCCAGAGCTGTCTCCTGCTCCGGCTCTGTCTTCCCTCCTTCAGCCTGCTCGTGCCCAGGCTCATCTGTGCCTTCGTCCTGTGCCACGGTGGCGGCTGGCACTGTCCCCGCCTGGGGCAGGGCAGCCTGGGGAGCTGCAGGTGCTGCACTGCCCTGGGTTTCGGGGGGGGCCGTGTCCCCAGCCCCCCCAGTGTCGGCACCCTCCGCGCCTCCGCCCTGCTCCATGGGACGCTCCAGGCAGGAGGCGCTGCCCTGCGGCGCTCCCGGTTCGGCGAGGCTCCTGCGGGAGAGAAAGCACGGGCTGAGGGCTCGCCGCACCCGACACCCTGCGGAGGGGACAGCAGGAGTCGGGCAGCGGCTCTGCTCCGGCAGGGATGATGAGCTGCTGCCATCCAGCCGGGAACTGAGCCCCCGCCGCCCAGCCGGCGGCTCCCGGGCTGGTGGCACCGAGCCAGGGGCCCCACGTGGCCACCGGTCGCGGCACCGTCCCATTGTGCCCCGATATCTGCCCCGCGGTGACTGATCGATGGCCTGACCCCGGCACCTGTCACCGAGTGCCTGGGGCCTCCGACGTGCAAACAGCCAGGGTGACGATTTAAGGCCACATCCCAGCGTGGCAGGGCAGGAGACAGCGGCTCTGGCCCTGGGCGGGCAGTGGAGATCAGGAGAGGTGAGCATTCCCAGCAACCCCCCACCACTGCTCCCCCTAACCCACACAGGAGGTCCAGCCATGCGGGAAAACCCCACCTGCTCAGGGGCCATACGGACCCCCGAACCCAGCGTTGCTCATCCCCCTGCCCAGGGGTAACCAGCTCTGCCAAGGGGACCTCTTGGTGCCCTGTACCAGCATTGGGCTCCAGCCCAGCTCCTGATCCCCAAATCCCCGTTCTACCCTGGACTCCACTGCCCTCCTGTGCCTTATCATCTTTCCTCACCCTGTCCCAAAACACCCCCCCTGTGCAGCCACCCAGAGCCCAGGACAGCCCAGCCTCAGAATAAACCCACCAGCAACCATCCCAGTAACAGTGAAGTTGCTTGGCTGGTCTACTGGAGCAGGAGGTATAGCAGAGCAGTCCCTGGGAGAGCATTCCCACATCCCACAGCTCAGCACAGGAAGCCCGTGGGGATGGAGGTGGGCTGGGGGCTCCACTATCTACAGGACCCCCCCCGATGGCCCAAGTCAGGAGCCGTGTAGCCCCCCCGGCCCCATTACCTGGGTGCTGGTGCAGCGGGTGGTCAGCGGGGCAGCATCCGCACTGAGGCAGCGCCGCAGGGAGCAGCCTCTTCTATCCCGGGTGTAACGGAGCCGGATTAGTGCGGGCAGAGGAGGATCCCTTACAGCAGCAGGAGCCGGCCCACTTCGCCTTTCCCAGCACCTGTTACTGCTGGAGCCCGTTCAAAGGACACGCCACTCTTGCCTGTCCCCCGTGGGCTGGGGACACGCAGGCGAGGGGCAGGCGACAGGGACGGACTTGCCTCCTGCTCCAGCACAGCACCACGGGGAGGGCTGGCACTGGACACAGTGGCACCCCAAAAACCATCCCATGGGGGTGGCCTAGGTGAGCTGGACAGGGTCCAGGCAGCTAAGGCCCTCCAAGGTGCCCACAGTGACACAAGGTGGCCCCTGGGGATGGTGGCCAGGAGCAGCTGGTGATGGTACTGGTCCCTGTGCTGCTGAGCTGTGGCCAGTTCTCCCCACTGGCACTGGCCCTTTGGGAGAGCAGCTCCAAAGGACCCTGTGCTCTGTGGATGTGATGTGGCACCCCTGGGCACTGCCACTAGGCCTTGATGAAGGTGACAGCAGCTGGGAACTGGGCACTGGCCAGCAGCTGCAGCCTTCCCTAGGTACCAGTTGAAAGACTTATTTTCTACAAAACCTGCAAGTGTTTTGGGAATCAGGGAGAAAAAAAAAGAGAGGAGCTGGAGGCTCCAGAGGGGTTGGGCTGTGTGTATTGGTGCTGTGAAGGTATTGCTAGCTCCTTCTGAAGTGCTGTACCCCAGGACACACCTCAGGCACTGCGTGGAGTTGAATCCTGGCGTTTGCTGAAGGAATGGGACTCTCCAGAGGCCCAGGCTGGCCAGGAAAGGCTGAGGTTACCCTGGGCTCCTCCAGCCTCAGTCCCTGCCAGCTGCCAGCCTGGTCCTGCCTCCAAGCTCCCCACAGCCACACAAAGCTCAGGTCCTGCCAGACACCAAACCCAGCTACTTAAACCTTTGCTTTCTCCTTAGATTAAACCTTTCCTGCGGCAGGGCTGGAGAATACAGCAGCAAAGGAGATGGGGAGGCTGTCCTGGCCAGTGCCATCCACCATGGGGCTGAGCCAGTGCCACCAACAAGCAGCAGCAGCCCCCCAAGAGCAATGCTCACTTTGCCTGTAACACCACTCAGGAGGACCAACACTGCTCAGGAAGTGCTGCTGCTTCACATTGATAAATCCCAGCTCCCAGTGAGCCACCAGCATCTGTGTGCCATGGCTTGGGCTCAGACTTTGCCAGTGGTTCATACGTGGCATTGAAATCAAAACAGGCCAAGGTGGGAGCAGAGCTGTTCCTCAGTCCTTGAGGTGCTGCTGTTCCACCTGTCCCTGCCCTGGCCAGAGGCACCCACCAACACATCAATGCAAGAGCAACACTTGGGCAGTGGGACACAGCCAGGGACTCCTGAGCAGATATGGAGCTCTCCCGCTCCTGCCTTCACAACTGGGATTTGTGGCTTCCTTTCCTGAAATCCATGGCAGGACCTGGAATGTGATGAGGACCAGCAGGGATAATGCAGGAGCAGGCATACAGCTCCAACTCACTGACATGCTGATGCAGTTGTGTACAAGCAGAGGCTGGAGCATCACCAGCAGCCACAGTTCTTGGTGACAATGACACACACAGCTAGCACTCCTGTGATGAGTGGGAGTCTCCCACCTCGACCTCTTTAGGGCCACAGTCAGGAATAACTGATGGCCAGATGCTGAGCCTGACCAGCGGGGACTCCGCCCATCGACTGTCATCGCCAACATACAGTTTGGAATTGCCTCCCTCCTCCTCCAGCCCAGGGCTGCCAGGCACCTGGAGGCCACCAGTGTCACTTCAGGCACATACTGCCACCACTCCGCCAGCCTTCGGCTCTGCACCCTCCTGGCGAAGCCCAGGTGGAAGGAGCACATCCACGCCCAGGCATGAGGCAGGAGCCCACGAGCCAGATCCGTGCCCCACAGCCCCCTTGGAGCTCTTGGTGTGGTGGAGACTGGGATAAAATTCTCCAAGGAGAACAGGAGCAAGCACCTGGACACCAGCCAGCCTTCCTGGGATGCCTGCAATCTTCCACGCTCCCTGGGAGCAAGGTTGGTCTGGGCACAAATCCCTGGGACAGGGTGAGGAAGCAAAGCCCTGGGCATGAGTACTGGGGGGGGCATGGTTCTCCCAAGGCAATGGGTGACCATGGTTTGGCAGTATCACAGATAAAATTCATTTGTGGGCACAGAGAAATAAGCTGAAATCAGATCTCTGGGAAGAAGGAATTGTAGAATTGAAAGGCAGTGTCTGTTGCACCCCAGGATTTCAGATGCCTTGGTTCAAAAGCACACACCCAAGGAGCAGCACAGTGCTCTGGGGCTCTGCGAACCAGCCACCACCCAGGCTTCTCAGCCTAGGCTTGGGTGGTTTTTTTCTCCTTTCCCATTCAGGAACTTAAGCCATAGCCTACATCGGCTGCCGCTGGGAAACAGCCTGTCCTGGGGCTATCTGGCAGCGCCTCAAGCACGCTGTTCCCTGGCGACGCCGTTGTCACAACTGCGGCAGCACACTTTAACCTTTACGTTTACCCTGGGAAGGGAGGCTCTGCGGGGCCAGAGCCGGCCCATTCCCGGGAAACCCTACACCCCAGCTAAATCGAGCGGCAGGGCAGGCTGAACAACATCCCCACCTGAATCCCAGCCATGCTGCTGAAACACAAACCAGCCCGGCTGTCTGGCTTAACTGCTTCCATGAGAAGCAGGGCTTCCACCACGAGCTGCCATCGTGTCATGACAGGTGTCAGCAAGGTGATGGGGAAAGACAAGGAAAAATCCCAACGTCATCAAAAGAGCATCTAGAGCAATGTGGCCACCAGCAGAAGCACCAGGGAGCACCAGGACCTGCCCAGGTCTTGGGGGTCCTTGCCAGGTTCAGGCCAGGTCATAGAAGCAGCTGCAAAGGTTTCCCAGTGGAGACAGAAGGTAGAAGCAAAGCTTTGATTTGAGAGCATCAAGCATTTTCATAAGAATTTGTTCACAAGGTAATTTGATCTTGCAATTCAACATGAAAGTCCAGGAAAACATTGGCTGCCTTTAAGTTTTAGCTCTAGTCTGAGTGCAGCAAATTATTTTGATAACAAATTGGGTACAGCTTAATTAGAAAGGAAGCAGAGGAAGATTTTGTACCCAGATCTTCTCTCCTAACCTCCTCCTACTCCTTGCTCTCAAAGCATATACCTAAAGGTAGATTCTGGCTTTGAGTACCAGAATACAAAAATGTTTTTGCAAAATCCACAGAGAGAATACAGACTTTACATCAGTTTCTTAACCTACCCTGACTCTAAAAGGAGGTGTTGAAACAGCACCTAGTTAAATCCCAGTTTGTTGCTCCCATCCTATACATTTGTTCTCCCAGCAGAAAAATCATGGGCCACCATTTCCCTGCTGAAGCCTTGGCCAACCTCTCCAACATCCTGCTCCTTCAGGACATGATTTTTACACTTTGTACAGTGGAGCAGTTTTTCTACCGTGTCACCTCTTCTCTCCTAAGAGAAAAGGTCCCACACCCCAGCCCATGAGAACCTGGTGGGCGACTCCAAGCTCATGCAAACACCCCAGACCCTCAGAGGCACAGATGCCTGAGGCTCCTACCCCTGTTTGCAGTGCATGGGGAATAAAAGAGGCCATGTTTGGGGGAAGATGCAATGTCTTTTATTAGACCCAAATGAGACCATTGGGGAAAAATACTGCCAAGCTGTCAGGCACACAACCCCTTCCTCAAGGCAGAAGAGGCCATGTAGGGCCATCAGGGAAATCCAGCTGCTTCATCCTTTGGGGATCAGTGGCTGCTCCAGTTCCACGGCCTCATGATCCTGCTTGCCTTCACATTCTTCAGCAGCTCATCATCATTCCAGCTTCCCCCTGACTCATCATAAATATTTGCTGCTCCTGCTGCCCACACGCTGCCTTCTCCAGAGCTGGCACTCGAGGAAAAAGCAAGGGCTCCCTGACAGCACATCTGAGGTTCCCCATGCAGTAGCAGATCACAGGGAACAGCTCCACCATGACAGAAATAAGGTTAAAGCAGACAGGTCAGACCCATGTGGATTTTTCTTTTCAAGAAGAGGATGCTGACATGTCCCTTGTGTTCCAGCCACTCCTGCAAATTGTCACAGCAGCAGTGACAGCAATTTTTCTGGCTGGCCAGTGACTCTCAGCTCAGTGACACAGGGCTGTCAGCAAAGTCAGAAAAATGTGGCTGAAGGCAGACTGGATAATTAGAGCAAGCTTTTGGGCCAACCTCTACCACAGCTGCACAAAGATCCTCAAGAGAAAGGAAGAAAAAGCTGAAACTTGAGCAAAAATGGAGCCGTGTCTAAGCTCACCATTTCCAAGAACCCACACTGCCACAGAGTCATTCATCCTTTAGTGCCAACACACTTTCCCCAAGCCTCTCATTCTCCAGTTCCTCAGTTACTAACTGCACAAAACCTTTAATTTTTTAAAAGAATCCTTGTATTTCAGTATGGGTGGCTTCTCCTCTTTTAATCCCAGCACTGAAGTTTGAGGCTGGTGCACTTTGAAACACTCCCACAGAGACCCCAGCTGTTCTGCAATGACAGCTCCTGAGCATCACACTTGTTAGGAGAATTCCTGCAGAAACGTCATCCCTCAGGTACAATAAAAGTTCATCTTGCAATTTAGGCCTCCAAGGACTTTCTTCCATTGTTACCTCTCTCAGTCTAGGAGTAAAATAGCAATTGCTTGATGTACTTTGGCAAGAATGAGACAGCACCTCTAACCCCCCCCCCCCCCCTTAGCTGGAGTCTAAGACCAAGTTGGAATTCTCTTTTTCACCAAAAAATCTGAACAAAAAGCTACACACTCTGGGAATACTTCTTCAACAGAATCCCAGTTCAGAGGAAATGAAAGCAAGTGTTTTCCATAACCACCAAACAAGAAAGTTTGTCTAGTGTAGGACAAATTAATTCTAAATTTCTCTTCCCCCCCCTCCCTCTTCTAAGCAGCACAACAGTAGCAAGCAGCCCTGCTCATGGGTGTTTCAGCAAAATATAAAGGTAAGAAATCAGAGCACAATGCTAAGTAAGAAATAATTATTAAAACTTTAATCTAGATGTGCCCACTTTTCAGAATGCCAGCAGTTTTGTCCTCCAGCACATTTGAGCTCTTGGGCTGTATGTAGCTCTGCTCGCTGCCCAAACTGGCCAGAGATGCTGATGGCTCTGTAGCCAAGAGACTTGCACTGGCAGGAGCTCAGGCAGCAGCTCACAGAAAGTCATTTGCCAGATAAATGGTTCCCCAAAGAGAAAGACTTCAGCTACAAAACAGCAAGTTGGTTTAATGCTCTAATATACACAAAGAATTACTTTTAAGCATGGGCAAGATTTATATTTGTGGTCATCTAAACATCAACAAGGCCAGACCCATGCTACACTGGCTTGAAGGATCCTCACTTAACACAATTCAAGCTAAATGTAGACTAAAAGACTAAAAAACAGACGCTTGAAAATAGCACTTAGTGTACAAACACAAGACAGCTCTGCCAGATGCACACATCTGTGTGGTCAGTCTTTCTCAAAAACTCTTCGGCAGGAAAGGGCTTCAGCCCACTAGCCAGTGACAGCGAGCAGATTAGGAATTTTTATTTAGTTAGGTACACAATATCTGTATGCAATATCAAAACTTGGTTTAGTCTCTAGAGAAGATGGGGTCTGGATACACAGCAAGGCCAGGAGGCACTGCTGAAATGCCATGGGCTCAGGTGGAGTTTAACTACTCAGTACAACAGTGGAACCAAGCAGAGGAGTTCAGACTGAGCAGTCATGGAGAAACAACTGCTCCCTCTCTCCTACCAAGGGAAGTGGGAAGGGATGAGATCTCCCTCCAGGTATCACATGGATGCTCATCAGCATCGGAATCTGTCTGAGAAGTTGGGAGATTTTGGCGTTGTCAGTGGTTGATCACTGGGCTTCACTTCTATGCTGCGGTATTTGCGTATCGGGTTTGCCTTGTGAACCTGCGAAAAAAATAAATATCAGCAAGGGCAAAACAAAGCAAATGGTTGCAGTTATGATGAAGCTGAAATGTGCAGGTGAGCTGTGGATGAAGTAAAGGCAGGCATCTGCCTGAGACCACCACATCATCCTAGGCACTGGAGTGAGGTAGTGGGAAAATGCACAGCACTTGTTGGGGTTGTGGGTTTTACTGAGATCATTCTGCTTTGATAACTACATGTGTGCAGCTCCAAAACTCAGCCATCTCAGCACAGCTGCCTTCTTTGTTTGCATAGTTGTGTAGGTTTGGGTTTTTTAAACCAGTTGTGAAGTTAGTGAGTCATCAATTTGCAAAAGGGAACCTTTTTTAGTACAGCTCAAGAGTGACATTAGCTCTGTAAGGATATTCCCACATTCCTTTGGGTTACTTTACAGCCCTTGCTCAGAAACAGCTCACTTACCATTTCTTGTCTTAGCTTAGCAACTTCTTCCTTTTCACGCTCCTCTTGTTGCTGCCTGATCTGCTCCTCATACTTCTCCCTTAAGGCTTCTGTGTCTGCCAATCGCTTTTCAAATTCTTGTCGTTCTTTTGCTCTTCTTTCTGTTGCCAGCTCAAAGCTTTCAGGAACTACAGAACCAGAAAGGCTCTCTAAGTTTAGAAATAGAGGAGATAACATTGGTTCAAAGACATCCAGGTAAAGCAGAGCAGTACTAATGTCAATGGAAGCCTCCCTTTGGAGAGCTTCCCCTTGGCAAGGGTGGTTAGGAGATACCTCCAGGCTTCAGGAAAAGAGAAAACTTTACTCCCAGACGTGAGCAGTGTTAATGCAGACGTCACCCCATCATGGATGTTCTCATGGGAGGGAGCAAGCACACAATTGTTAGTACAAACAAGCTTTTGGCTGGTTTTATGCTCTACAAATCTCAGCCTACTCAAGCAGTAGATGCCTTCCTCTCATTAGAAACGGGAGGGAAAGAGTGACAGCGCTGCAGAAATGCCAGCTGTCTCTGCAGGGAGCTCCTCACATTCTCAGTACCCTTATCCTGAGCTGGCACACATCAATCATCTGCCAATTGCAGCAGAGCTGCTAAATACAGCTGCCATGCTGGAGCAGGGCAGGGGGGTGGAGAGGAAATCCCCTGCTCCCAGGGGACACAAGCTGTTAGGCAATTAGTTGATTAAATAAAAGGCACTATTGGCTGTGCTGATGAAGAAGAGGCAACAGCCAGAAAAAATATCACTTAATTTCAACAGTTCTGAGCTATCAGCCAAGCCCATGTAGCAAGTACTTGCAACTCTACCTGACGGCATCTTATGCTCCTTTTTGGGCACAAAAGGCTCCTGGTACACCACAGTGTTGGGGCGAGCTTTAAAACATGCTGCCTCTTTCTGCCTTTTCAAGTCTTCTTTAAGCTGCAAGAGAAGAGAGCACATCAAGTGCCAGGCAGAAAGAGACCGTCTCCCCGTGACCCAGACTCCAGCACTCCCTACACTGGAAAAGCCATGCTGACTTAGTCAAATCATTTCCACAGAAAACTATATTAAAGCCAAAAAGTGGTGCCACTTGTTGCCTAACAGTTGCTTTGCCAAAAATAGTTGGAATAAAGTTTCAGGTGTTCACTGCAAACCTCACGTGAGAAAAGCAGTATATTATTTATGTGTCAATAAATTCCTGGAGATAGTCAGCAAAGGGTCAAAGATAGTCAGCTACACAGAGCTTCTGCTTAGAAAACACCCCACAGCTGTTCATACAGTTGTGGTAAATCCCATCATTTACCATAAAGTAAGAACAATAAATCCAAACCATTGACCAATCCTTAACCCATAGCACAAGTCTCATGCCAAGTACAGAAAAATTCCTTATTCCAACTCAGCTACTGGTTCAATTCAGGGAGGACAGTTTCTGTAGTCAACCACAACTCCACCAGCTGATTTAAGTCTGGTCATTCCCATTACCCTTTTCATCCTACCTGCTGTTTCCAGCTCTGGAGCTTGGCAGCTCCCCGTTCATCCACCTGCAGATGGAATGGTTCAGGCTGAGTTGGGGTCTTGACCTTCTTTTCTGGCAGTTTAACTTGGTCAAAGTAAGGCAGAGGCAGTGCTTTGAACTTTGGCACCTGAAATAAACAACTCAAAATATTTCTTGTCCTTTCCTTGGAAGGTTAATAGACAACAGCAAATCCTGTCACACGCTTTTTACTGAAGGAATGGAATACAAGGTAGCTTTTAATTCTTACCTCTTCCTTCTGTAGTTCTTCTATTTTTTTCTCCTTTTGTATTTGTCGCTCTCTGTCCCGGGCATCAAAAGAGAAGGGGCAAACTTCCACATGCCTCTGCTCTGGCATTTTGGGTTTGAAGGGCACTCCATAATGTGGCATAGGATTAGCTTTGATCACAGCCACCTCCTCTTTTTCCTAAAGGGATATTTGCATTAGGATCTGATTTTTTTTAACTTTTGTATAGGCTGCGACTCCTGCCAAGGAAAGCCACAAGGAGCTTTGAACAGGCTCCTTTAATAAGGGGCATGGCAGGGTCACACAAACAGTGGACACTGCAAAAATTAGGAAGTACCAAGAAGTACCAATTTACTGGCATCCTGAACCACAGGCCCAATTCTTCCTTTTTTGAAACCACTCTCAATTCTAATACTCATCCAAATTAGAGTGCAATTATTTAATATCCTCTTGACAAGAAGGAAAGGAAGAAGGATATGAAGCTTTCAGATTCCTGCTCCCCACCTCAGGAAGGAGAAAGGTCATGTGTAATGTCTGCCTTCAGTGACAGAATAGGGAAGGATGAGAAGTCTAAATCTAAGCAGCTCACTTCCCTCGTTCATAGCAGCAACACCTCAGAAACCCTCATCAGTGCCCTAGTATTTAAATTATTTCATTTTTAATGAGAATTCAGTTTCTGTAAAATGAGTAGCAATAACGAGATTGCTTGAAGTGAATGGCACGGGCAAAGGTAGCCACTGAAGGAACTGCCCTCAGGAGGGAAGCATCCCAGAGCATCCCACCCACATCCAGAGGCATGGCAGGCACTGCAGTGAGACCGGGGCCTGGCTCCAGCCTCATCACAGTTGTCACCTTTTCTTCCTCTCTGCCAGACACACGGGTTCTGCTTCTCAAGGTGAAGGCTGGAGACTTAGGGACTGTAACAGGAAGTGATTTCTTCTCTGGAACACCCTGTTCAGAAAAGCCAGTAAGGAGTTACCCAAGGCCAAGTGCCAAGAAAATGCCTCAGAGAAACAACCTGACAGCACAGGATGTACCTACTGCGGCTCTTACCTAATGACAGACACTGTTTACTAAGATCACTAAACACATAATGCAACATAGCTACAAATGTTTTGAAGCTGACTGCCACCTGAAGTGGAACTCCCAAGCCTGGGTGTTATTCAACTTCTCACCACAACATCCTCCAGGATTTTTGTGGGACATGGCCTGGAATGGAATTCGAAGCGCTCTTCCTCCAGCTGCTTCTTACTCTCACGCTCCTGAATCCTTTTTTCTATTTCCAGCTGAAAACCAATGGGTTGGGTGAGCTCTTTCACAGTGGGTTTCTTGGGCAGGATTGGCACACTCTCAAAGATTTTGGGATTGACTTCTCGTGCTTTGAATTTGTACCTATGCAGGAGCAATAGAGACAGTCACCAATTGTACATGTACATTAGTGTGCAGCTTTAGTTACCAATTCTTCCTTTGCCTTCAAAACAGCAAAATTAATCAGTAAAATATTATAGATTGTTTTCCTAGAAATCCAAACCTTTGCCTACAGGCAAAGTTTGAAGTGCAGGCAGGCTGCATTGCTATACTGGGTTTGCTTTACTTATCATAAGCTGCACTCCACCCAAGATCAGCTCTCTTAAAAGCACTTTCTTCAAAATGAATTGTTTATATTTCACTTCCCTACAATCAGAGCTAAAGAATTATGAACAACCTAAAGGAATCTCAATTGTGTAATGCTACTCATTCTTTTACACAAAAAGGGTATTGCAGAGACATGATATTTTGGTATCTGAAAAATATTTCCAGTGTGGTACAATCATTCCCTGGAGGACTAGAGTAATAAGCCTTTACTTACTGTTGAATTTTCTCTATTTCCTCTGCTTCTATCTCTGCAGCAGTTTTGCAGGTGACAGGTCTCAGGCGCTGCTTTGTTCGCAGCACTGGCGTTTTGGGTTGTGTGACTCGGGCCTTCACTGGCTTTCTTGAAACTGAGCCTACAAATTCAAGTCACAGAGACCAGCAATTAATGGCAAGGCTTGCAACAGACAGGCCATTTGCTCAGAGTAGTCAAAGCACCTCTTGCTCTACCACCATATCTGTGGACACAGCCAGGACCACTCACCTTCCTCGGATTTCCTGCTCCTTAAATGGTAACGAGGGGGTGTGCGTTTTTGGAATGCTTCTACCTGCTCAGCAAAGGACACATATTCTGTTGTGGCTTCTTCAAGTTTTCTTTTGTTTCCCTGGGACAGATTGAAAGGTTTGGGAACAGTGGATCTCTTTGGCACTCGCACCTGAAGACAGAAAACCACAGTCAGTATGGCCAGGAGGCTTCAGTGACATTTCCTTTCCCCACTGACGCAAAGTATCTGTCCCTCTCACTGCAAAGAAGGTAACACCTCACATTAAGCACAAGTGTTAACAGTCTGAACATGCACAAGTTATACTGGGAAACTGTATGGAGCAGATTAAAGCACAAAGTGGAATGACTGGAAGATCTGACATTAAAGGGCTCCTTTTTCCATAAGGTTTCTTTGGAGTCTTGTGGCAACACAGACACACAGGAAGTTTGCAGTCACGTTTGCACAACCCCTGCCTCTCCTGTGGTAACCTCCCCGTGGGGTATCAGCCCAAGCATTGCACAAGCAGCAGGGAGATGATGGCAAGAATCAGTGAGCTGAGTGCTGGCCACACTCTGGCTCTCACCGGAGAAGGGGGATGCTTCCTGAGTACTGATGCAAAATCCAACTCCTTATACTCATTCCCAGGCTGGCTTTCCACATTCTGTTTAATTCTATTCTCTGTGCAGAAGTGGAAATCAATTGGCTTTGTTACTTGAGCAGCAGGTCTCTTCATGGGTTGTCCTAGAGGAAGAGAACACGTAAGGACTGGAAGCCTTTTGCTGTGGGGTAGGATTTGTGGAAATAAAAAAAAGCATTTAATTTCTAACAACTAGGTAAGTTTTTAGAGAACTCATCTTTAACTTTTCAAAACATGACAGAAACCAAACACACCTGTTTCCAGGCAGTTTAGGGGCTGATCAACACTAAATGGCTTCTAACATTTATTGCAAAGTCTGAAATGCTTCTTTTCAAAGGTACTTGCACAGCTCTGTGCAGCACTCTCCAGCTGAGCCCAATGCAGCCTCATTTGGCAATTCAGGCAGAGCCCACCTGCTCCAGCAATAGCTGCTTTCAGAGACTCCTCGTTCTTCTTCCGCAGCTCCATAACCTCCTGCTGCAACTGCTGCATCTTCTCCAGCTCCTGCTCCTCTGTACTTTTCAGCTTGCTAGAAGCTTTGGTCCTCCTGCAGAAGCACATTAAAAATTAAAATTCCTGCTTCCCTGGTTATTAGCATGATGTTAGTGTAAGGAACATGCTTATCTCCAACCTCACTGCAGGAGCATCAGTGGTTATAAAAACATGCTGTTTAGGAGAGACCTGCTTGGGTTTTGTCTCTTCAAGAAATCTCACTGCTAGATGCTATTCTGCAGACCCATTTGCTGTGTGCATTCTCAACCCATTAGGAAGAACAACTTTTTCCTCAAAAGAAAAGCAAAAGCTTTCCTGTGCACAGGTTCAGCTGGTAAAGTATATTTCATTCTAATAATGTTGCCTTGACCCAGTGTTTGCTAAATGTGATACCATCACATGCTAAGTTGAAGCTGAAAACACTTAGCCAGAACTGTCACCTAAATCAACTGTGATTAGTACACGAGTCACAAGAAAGCCACGTACTTCAACATCGTTGGTGTGGAGGGCATGATCAGTTTGCTTTTCCCTCTCTCTGGGGAGAGGTCAGGATCCTGCAGGGGCTCTGTCTTTGTGGATGCTTCTGTCACCTTCTCTCTGTTACCAGAACTAAGAGAGAAAAAGTTGTTAGGGCAAACCCCTTGAATTAACTGTTTTCTAAATAAATGACCACCTGCAGTTCTCACCACCATGCATAACATCCCAACACCTGGTGAGGTCTAAGGCTGGCATTACCTCACCCCAGGCCCAGGTAGAGACCATCCAGCTTTCCCTGGTACTCTAAGGCTGCAGAAGGGAAATTACTGAGTTTTTGGAACTTTTCTGGAGAAGGGAAGTATACCGTAGATCATTGAGTGGAGTTTCAAATATCACACTTCAATTTCCTGACCTCAAGCTTATCACCATATGATACATTAGTGGTTAAGTTAATTTGAGAAATATTTTAGCTGTGACTCTTTCATAGCTAATGACTGCCTTCCGGGTGGATAAGTTCAGACAAATTTAAAGCTAACTGACAGACACTGAGTAAGAAGGTGAAGAAGTCTATGCTTATTTCATTCACATCTCTGCCTCCAAACAGAGCAATTCCTTCAGCACTTACAGCCATTTCTTGTTCACAGAACCAGTATCAGAAACCAGTTCCAGCCACCACCCCCTAACCTTCCTGTAAGAACCTTCTCAGCCAGGTGGAAGCCCTTTCCAAAGAAACAGTTGCATCCCTTTTCCCAGCAGTAAATAGAAGGACTTGGACATACATTCTCATTTTCTTTAAGGGTGGGACATCTTCCTTATTATCCAGGGCATTAGCAGTTCTCTCTGCTTTGACTCTGCCTGGCTGCTTGCGCTGCTGGGTTTTTCCCTGCTTTGTAGCCAGTCTTCTGCCCGGTCTAGAGTAGAACAGAAAGGAGAGGTCAGTTTTCCCACAGATCTGAGGAGACATCTGACCTGGACAACACCTTTTATGTCAGTGCAGCCCCTAACTCCACCACACAAATTGTGTTTAACACAACAATCCAAATGCAGCATGATTTATTAAAGTTTAACAATCCATAAACCAAATATTCTTTGTTATATATGAGCATGCTGAGCCCCTTGCATTCATATCAAGAATGAGTTCTGCCCAAGCCAGGCAGATATAAACAAAGAAACTTTATAAGCCTCAGTTTCAGATATCCTCAGATTCCAGAAGCTCCTGGTGCTGCCGAGTCTCATTTGACAAGTATGTGAGACACTGCATTACATTTCCACCCTAGAGACTGCCCCTCCAGCTTAGCCAGCAGATCAGGTGTCCCAATACACAATCTCCATGATGGAGAACTCCAGCCCCACAGGATACCCCAAGAACAGCTACAACTGCAGATCCTGAGAGCAAGGACCTGCTTAGTTACACCATCATCAATCATTGTACAAACTGAACACAAATAGTTCACCTCTGAGGGGCCTCTGCAGGGGCAGTAGCTCTCCAGGTTGCCAGGGACCCAACGATATTCTGAGGGATCACATTGCCCTGGGCACATTCTGCTTCACCATCACTTTCACCTGAGAAAGGGGCAAGTGTCAGCTCATCTATACACATATACAGAGCAAGTAAAACCACATGAGACCTTGCAGATAAGAGTTTATGAAGATGGCCCCACAAAAGTCAAACAGAGGCCTTTCCATTTTGCCAGTGAAAAGCAGGTAAAATTTATTCCCTCCCTGCCACACCATGCTAGCTTACTCATGGCTACTTCTTGTGATGGGACAGAAGACAAAATAACATCAGGCTTTGAAAAAGCAGGACTGCAATGTGAGATCTTTGCCAGATTTTCTGCAGGAGGGACATTCTCCAGATTGGCTTTTTCATCTGTAAGGAGAAAAAGACTTTCACTATACACTCTAATAGGAATTGTTAACAATACCCCAGAATATCATTATGAGGTTAACAAAGTCAAGCTACAGATGACAAAATTTAAACACAAAAAACCAGAACAAAAGAAACCCCATGCATGATGAACGATGCAGTTACCATCATGATTAACTGGCACAGAAGCCAGGCCCAAAACAAGGATCACACCAAGGTGTCATCCAACAAGGAAACGACTCAAGGAGTTGGAAGCAACTTACCAAACCAGGAGTCTGCATTGTGTACATCATCCTCATTCAGAGTTGCAAAATTGATGCAGATGTTTGGGACATCAAAAGAATAACGGGATTCTGGCTTAGACATCTTCACAGTCACACTGTCCCCACGAGTCCTCTGCCTGCACTGCTACAGCCCTTTAGACAACAACAGGGTATTAGTGGAATCATCCCCCCACCTCCCTTCCTCTGCAGAGTTTCTAGGGACAGGCATTGGGACAGTCTTTGGTACAACTCCCCTTCTTGCACTTCACACCTTTGGGCAGAACTCCTCATGAGCAATGCAGGGTTTATTCTACTGCTGATCTGAAAGCTAAGGAGATTTCACCACTGTTGACATTTGCAGGTTCAAAATTATCAGAAAGATCAAGTTTTGATGGGATTTTTTTTTGTACCTGTAGGTGCTAGAATTATATTTTTTAAGTAAAATATAAAGCTTTTCCAGAGAGCAAATGACTTGCACTTCCTTCCCTCACCTCACACAAAAAAGAATTCTTACCCTTACAGGGTTTATAAAGCTGATGAGATTCACTCCAGAGCACTGCAATACACAGCCTTTCTCTCTGAAGGGCTACAAACAAAAACTAATGACACAAAGGTGTTCTTCTATAGAGTAAATTGATTTTCAAAGCAGGAAGAGGGTTCTGTAGATCATTGTTACTGGGCAAACAGTCAGAAGGAGGGCAGTGTCAGGCCCTCTAGCATTCCATAGCACTAGCCCAAGGCTGGCCAGGCTATAAACAAACTGAGCACTGTGACCCATGTCACAGTCCCTGCAGTTAATTAATGAAGCACTGACAGCAAGAGGAGTCCCTGTGTCAACAGGTGATATTAAACTCAACGGAACAGGAATAAAGCCAGTGACAAAGTTATAAACCCTGAAATTATAACAAAACCTTCTTGCAAAGGTGCTTTTGTGATGCCTTGAACAGCTGTGAGGGCAAAGCCCACGTGGATGTTACAAAACACTCTCCAAGGAAATCACCTGAACTTTGCTTTTATGAACCCAAGCAATTCCAAAGCAGCATATTCCTAACCCACAGAGCCTCAGCCCTAAACCATCTGTCTAGGCAGACCACACATGGTTCAAAACCCAGATGGTGTGCCTCAATAAATAAGAAAATGGTGAAGAGTAAAGCAAAGCAGTGTTTAGGGGGGTTACCATGCTGGTCACAAGCACTGGCCCCTGAGAATGGGTGCACTGAGAAGCCTCCAGCTCCTCAGAGCAGAGCTGTGATAGTTAAAGGCAAGAATGTCATTAGAGAAGCACCAGCTACATGGCTGGGAAGATGTCAAGGTAGGGCCCAAAGAAGGCAAACAGAAGAACTGAAGCCAAAACCAACTGTAACTGAGCTCGAGACACGGCTGGAATCAAATGCTTTCCTACTGCCCTTAATCAAGATAGAATTTCTGTCAACACTTTAGACTTTTTTAAAAATCAAATGCGTCATCTGCATTCTCCCCTCACCCTCTCCAGTCAGAGGCAGAGCTCTGGGCATCATGTTTCACAGCTACTTGTGCCCACTGCTACAGTTAGCAGCTTTTTACTGTGTAGAGTCCATACTCCATAGTGCCATCATTGACCTCAGAGCTGACCCCTTCTCTCTCCCTGACAGAAGAGAATAGTCAGGAAAAGAAAGAATTGTAGCACTGCCTCAGTTTCACACTCTGTTTATTGAAAGAGAAAACAGGGAGATAAAAGTTATCGTGACTGAACTCCAGAAAGTCCATTTCAGTCAGATGAACTCATGGCATCCGCTTCTCAAATCCCTACATATCCTCGAGTCCAGCCCAGAACAGGACTGACAGAGAAGCAGCAGTTCACTGAGGGGCATCCTGCTCCTCCACCCACCGACTCGGCTAGGACAGGGATCAGCCAGGAATGCTCCAGTGATTTATGGCTCCTGTGCCCACCACAAGGCATCTCTAATCCCAGCAGGCTCTGCCAAGCACAGCCCGACACCCGCTGCCCACTCCCTGCAGGCATTTTAAAACACCCGGTCGTGATTCTGACAGCACGACCACATTTATCTCAATCCAAAATTCTTTCTCTCCACCGCGGCATTCATCCACCAGAAGGGAGGCGTGGAAATTTTTCCTCATTAATAGGGACGTTCCCTAATTAGCAGGTACTGTGTGCATTTCCCCAAGCGTGATTACAGGCACGCTGTAATCCTACACAGCTCGGCGTGGATTTAAAGCATGACCCTGCTCTCCCGCACATCCATCACCTCCCGTGTCGACACGGGTGTCTGCAGCCAGCCAGCCGGGGAACCCTCACCCCCGTTCTGCAGGATCAGCTTTCACCAGGTTTGCAGAGCTGCTGAGACAGGAAAGGAGGATCTAATAGTCTCACTTGCAAAAATACCCCAAATTCTTTCTATAAAGCAACTATTTAATTAAAACCTTTGTTTTTTTCCTAGGTCTGCTCTCTCACAGACCTAAACGTGCCTGCAGAGCAGCACAGCCATACCCACAGGGGGAACAGGCAGTGGGTTCCTCTGGACATCAGGTTTCTCTTGAGTAACTACACTTTGGCACGTTCCAGAAGAGTGCCTTGACATGGTTTAGATTAGTTAGCTTTGAAAAAGGATTACACTAAATTGGAACAAGCATTCCTATCCTAGAATAAGACTGATCCAACAGCAAGTGTAATAGGTATTTTGGAGTAACTTCACACCTCACACTAATCCAAATTAGCCTTTAAATACTGACACAATTCCATCACAAATTCGTTCAGTGTCTTTGTCTCAATGTAGTTGTGAATTTTGTGCCAACAGCACAAACTGCCTGGACAAAGAAGCCTCCCAGCCATTCAGGCCATGGTGTTGGAGATAAGATGCAGCATTCCAAAATGAGAAATCAAGGTCAGAGGGAGACAGAATAGAACAGTTTGGTAGAGAAGCAAGGACAGAAAGATAGTGATAGGGACACAGAAATGTTGTGATAGGAAAAGTGGGAATGGCTTCAAACTAAAAGAGGAGAGATTTAGATTGGATATTAGGGAGAAATTCTCCCTGTGAGGGTGGTAAGGCTCTGGTAAGGGTTGCTCAGATCAACTGTAGCTGCCCCATCCCTGGAAGTTTTGAAGACTGGGTTGGACAGGGCTGGTCTAGTGGAAGGTGTCTCTGCCCAGAATGGTGATTGGAGCTTGGAACAAAACAAGCTTTAAGGTCTCTTCCAACCCAAACCAGTCTGGATCCTGAGGAAGGCAGAGAGAGCTGCTCTTTCTGGCCACCTTGCAGTGTAGATAAGACCCTGGTGAATTGGAGATGATGCCTTATCACAACACACCACTGGAGCTTCACAAGTTACAGATGTTACTTATGACAAATCCTAACAGGATGGGAAAGCACAATAAACAACAAGAGACACTCAAGAAGCTATTCTAAGCAACATCAGCAGATAAACACAAAGCCAGCTGATCCACATGCCTCAGAACCCAAGACAGGCAACCAGGAAAAAGCAAGAGAAGCTTCCCCAAGGCTGAGGCAGCTGCATGGGAACGTGCTCCAGCAATTCCAGGGCCTTCAACACCAGCTGCCACTTAATCACAGGATGCTGCACTAACCAGGCAGCTTCTTTATTGTCCTGCAACCCAGAGTTTTCTGTTCTTTTTATTGTGATAATAACCGTGTTGGATGCTTTTCAGGGGTTAACATGTAAATTGGAGCATTAGAAAGGGATGTAATAGCCTCTCTGAAGCTACAGTCCTGCCAGCACAGCCTGGTAAGAACCATCCCACCACAAACACACCTGAATTCCCTCTGCATGATGCTGACAGCCTCAGAAAGTCACCCTTCATCCTTGCTGTTCCCTGAGCAGGGTCAAGTGAATAGCTACAACACACTCTGGATCTACAGCTTCTTCCTCCTCTCCTATGCCCTTTACTCAAAGCTGCAGCACTAAATCAACACTGGATTCACCATCCCCCAGAACGGTGCTGTTCCATCATTTAATGTTCAAAGTGGGAAACAAAGCCTTTAACTCTCTCCAGGTGAGAGCTGAGCCCGCAGAAAGCTCCGCAGACCACCCCGACCGGCAGCCAAGGCAGGGCTAACTGCTGGCACAGCCTTTGCTCTGCTAACGGCCCCGACCCGCCCCCATGCCCAAAAATAAACAGCCCTGACATCTCGTGCTCCCTAAAAAAGATCCCACAAGTTTCAGAAGACATGAAGATGGGACATTCTAAGAATAGATGTTCAAGGAAAAGTAAATTATTTTTAGCTAGCATAACCTCAACTACTTGTTATATTAAGTTGAAGGTCCTATAGCTCAAAAAAAGCCCCGCATAAAAATAGCTCCCCCTAAAGCTTTTTCTGTTACTTGGACCAGGTTTTGCCCGGTTTTCCTCCCTCCTTTTCTTGAGAAGCAGGATTTGGATTAAGAAGTCACAGAGCTTTCCGCCGAGACATACAGTTTCATCAAATTTCGTGATTGTTTAAAGACTTAGAACTTTATTTCATTCCCGAGGCCCCCACCCCACCGTGAGGCACACGCCTGGCGCTCCCGTACCGCGACCCCACCAGGGGAGCGGGAACCCCCCGCTGCCGGCCGGGGGCTCCGGGCTCGGCTTCCTCGGGGAAAGAGGGGTCCGCAATCAGCCCCCGGGGCCCCGTTACGAGCCCGCCCGCCAGGCACCGCGACAACGGCTCCGGACACGGGCTGAACGGCCAGAGCCGCCTTCCGCCTCCACTTCCCAGCCGAGCCCTCGGCCCCGTTACCAATATCTGCGCTCGGAGTAGGCCCGGGGAACAGCCGCGTCGGCACGGTCGGAACGAACGACGAGATACGGGGAAGGACAGCGGGTCGGGGGAAGAGGGGCGAGGCCGGAGCTGTCCGGCCGGTACCGCCGCACTCACCTCAGCAGCAGCGCCGCCGCCACCCCGCGCGGCGCCTCTGCCGCCGCCGTTAACGGATTTCAAACAGGGCTCGCCTGTCCGAACCCACCAATCAGCGCCCGGCGCACGCCTTTGGCGCGCACTGATTGGCTGAATTGGCTTGAGGACCCGGATAAGCGGACCCCGAGCAACGCAACGCGCTCCTCCTGTAAAGCCTGATGGGAAATGTAGTACGTGCTCGCACTGCGCCATAATGACCAAGACAGAACCGAACCACAATTCACATAACGCGCTGCGGGACAAGTTAGACCAAACAGAAGAGGCAGTGCTTTGAGTGTCGTTCTGGACGGCCTATCAGCGGCTGGCGGGTGGGTCCCCAGGGCAGTCGCAGCCGGTGCGGCAGGAGCCCCCGGAGCTGGGCTCTAGTACTATGGCTGTTATCAATGTCTGCTGCCCGGCTTCCACCCGCTGCTCCTCATCAGATGAGCCCTTCTGAAGGGGAAGGCGGCTTCCACCGCCTGGTAAGCCTGGCCAGGTTTCTCGATGCTGTGAGGAGAAAGTACCCTTTATACAGTGGCGTTATCGACCCCAAACGCTGCATAATCTCCCCTGTGGCCTTGGAGAGGGATGGGTAACCAGCTGTTAACGGTAGGGCAGATTCCCGTTGCCCCAGTCGCTTTCGCTGCTCCGGCACTGCCCGCGTAAACCTCCCCTCACAGCCCCGCCACAGGCTCCCTGAGGACTGTGGAGCCAGAAAACACCGCTCGTTAGTCCCGGACTGCTTTGAGGGGATGATGGCCGTGTCAGCGGCCGGGCCGATCCCGCAGGGCGCGGCGAGAGCGGCGGCCAAAGCTGCCCCCGCCGCGGGCGGCAGGGGCGCAAGAGGTCCGCCCTCCGCCCGGCATCTTCGCGCCTGCGCAAAGGGCGGCCCGGCGCGGCGCGTGCGCACCGTGCCTCCGCACCGTACAACCGACGCTCCTCGCCCAGCCTCGAGGCGCCGTGCGCACGCGCACCGCCCCGTTACTGCCCCCTCCCACCCTACCGCGCCCCCCCGGCCGCTCGGCGGGCGATGTGGAAGGAGTCCCGGGACTGCTGAGCGGGCCCAGGCCCGGCGGGGCTCCCGGCGACCTCCGGCGTCGCTGCCAGCCTGGCCTGCGCGGCAGAGGCGGGAAGGACGCGGACCCTCCGTCGGGCGCTGAGGTGAGGGGCGGGGCAGGGTAAACCTTGAGTGACGCGCGGCTCAGCCAACGGGAGAGGGCGCTGCCGGGTCCCCGCCCTCAGGTTCTCCTGGCCGCTGATTGGCTGGCGTGTCGGCCGCGCGGACGCCGTGTCGGCCCTCGTGCGCGGCCCCGCCCCCCAGGTACGGCGACCGGTGGGGCCGGCCGAGGACCTGGGGGGGGCGTTCCGGTGACTGGGGGGGGGCGATCCGGTGACTGGGCGGGGCGGCTCGGGGGTCTGCGGGAAGCGTTCCGGTGGTGCGGGGCGCAGTCCGGTGGCCGGGAGGACCGGCTGCCCCTGCGGCGCTCCCGCCTGCCGCTGCCTGGCGTGTCACCGTCCCGGCCCCAGCGGCAGCGCGCTGTTAACCGTGACTGGAATCGTTCCTGTAAGGATACAGGGCCGTGCGGCGGCACCCCCGGTGGCGAGCGCTCGCCGGTTTTCAGCGGTTTATTCTCTGCGCCTGCGGGGAGCGAGGGGCTTCGGGGCGGCGGGGGCTGCGGTTACCGTTAAACCGGGCCCCCCTGGGGCTGCCGTGATCCTTGGGTAGCGCTGCCCGCCCGCTGCTGTCGCTGCAGCCGTTGGGTAACGCCGGCGGAGGGGGGCGGGGGCGCCGGGCCCTTTAACGACCGGGGCGGGGCGAGGCGGGGGCGGTGCTGTCGCGGTCCGGGCCGACCCGGAGCTCCAGCAGAACAAGAACCGCCTCCGCCCCGGCCCGCAGCCGGCCTGCCAGGCGCAGCCCTCACCCGGTGAGATCTGGGGTCCGCTCGGAGCCAGCCTGGGGGTCCCCGGGGCTCGAGGCTGATTTCTGGGGAAGGGGGTGTTGTGATCGATTCTCCGTGTGGCTTCAATCTGGTGGCCCTGTGCCTCGGCGCAGAGCTGCGGGGTGATCTCAGTGTAACGATAAGCTATCAGTGGTAATGGCGCGGGTGCATCTAAGAGCTGTGGCATTAACCGTTTCGGTGCCTCTCTCCTCCTCTCTGCTAAGGTCAGATGTTTCCATCGCTCGCGAGGAAGAGGAGTGGAGTCGGGACCTGCTAAGTGCTGATCTGCTTGTGCTCCGGACCATGGACTCATTGAGGGCGTCCCAGGTGTGAAAATGTACAGCAGTAATCGGGAGCTAGTGATTGACTTTGTTTCCTACAAGCTCTCACAGAAAGGATACAGCTGGAGTCAGCTGGAGGAGGAGGATGAGAACAGGACTGACTTTGCAGGGGAGGAGGACGAGATGGACGGCGTCCTCAACGGGAGCCCCTCCTGGCACGCACCCACCAGCCACATAGTGAACGGAGCCACCGTGCACCAGAGCAGCCTCGAAGCCCATGACATCCGTCGAGCAGCCGATGTGAGGCAGGCGCTGAGAGAGGCGGGGGATGAGTTTGAGCTGAGGTATCGGCGGGCGTTCAGCGACCTCACTTCCCAGCTCCACATCACTCCCAGCACAGCGTATCAGAGCTTTGAGCAGGTAGTGAACGAACTGTTCCGCGATGGAGTGAACTGGGGCCGCATCGTGGCTTTCTTCTCCTTCGGAGGAGCCTTGTGCGTGGAGAGCGTTGTTAAGGAGATGCGGGTATTGGTGAAACGCATCGTGTCCTGGATGACCACGTACTTGACCGACCACTTAGATCCCTGGATCCAGGAGAATGGCGGATGGGTAAGAGCACCTCTCTGTGGTGGGGGTGGCTGCCCGTGCCCTCCCTCGCTCCAGGCTGGCAGTGGGGCCGGTCAAACCGGAGTGAAGCTCCCTGCAATGTTTGTGCTAGAGCTTGTCCTGCCCCTTGCAGGGAGGATAAAGGGTGTGTGGTCTTGCCCTCTGTGCTCTTAACACTCTGTCCCAAGAGGGTCAGCCCACTGTGTTGACACAGTTTGTGCTCAGATAAGTCTTTCTCCTATCCTGCTTTTTCTCCTTCTCCCTGGATGTTATGAAAAAGACCTGTTTTTCCAAGAGCCCTTGGAAATCTAGTGTCATCCAAGCTTGTTCCTCAGGCAGAGCCCTGGCTCTGGGGCATGTTCCCAGGTGTTATTAACAGCAGGGAGTGGAGCTTCTTGCTCTCCAAAGCAGTGTCATGGTGGGCTGGCTGTTGGTTTGCCGAGGTAACAGCTACTTCTTCATTCTGGAAACAGCACTTGCCTTGCTCATGGTGAAGTGAATCCCACAGCAGATCCCGGTGGGTGGGTGGGCTTCAGAGACTGTCTGAGCTGGTGTGGTGGGAGCCAGGGCCGAGGTGGAGACAACCTCTGTGCCAGGGAGCTACTAAGCCTGCAGCTGCTTTTCCCTTGGCAGGGAGCAGTGCTCCCAGCTGCCCCAGCAGCAAACCCTGGGAGCTCTCAGTGGTGAGGTATTAACATGAATAAGCATTTCTTCAGGAAGCATTCTTGAAATGCCGGGTCCGGCTGTGCGGTGCAGCCTGGGACTGCCGGCGGGAGGTATATGACCTACAGATGTCTGAGTTTTCAATTGGCTTCTGCATCTTAGTGATTCCCTGCTGGTGTAACCTTTACCGGTTCCTGCTGGAAAGAGTTCGTGCTGTCAGGCATTGGCATCTAAACAGTGGGGAATTGCCTCCTTGCTGAGAGCTGAGGCCTCTCGGCCCCCTTCAGCTCACAGGCCATCGGCAGAGCCCAGCATTTTGGGAAGGGGACAGGAGCCTTTGAGCCCAACCTTATGCTCTGCACCCTCCTGACAGAGAAGAGGCTCTCCCCAGCTCCCTGTGCCTGGCCAGCAGTGCTGGGGACCCAGGAGAAGAAGGGAGCTGGTGCACCCAGGGAGAAGGAGCTGGTTCAGGAAGGGTGAAGGAATTCCAGGAATGTGACCGCCGTGGGGCACTGCCTGGGTGGGGCTGCTCAGGCAAGGAGAGGAGCTTGGTTTCGATTAATAACCTGGGATCTACTGGCCATTTCATCTGGCTGTATGTGGCCCATTAGCTGTCTCATCCTGCAGATAACCCTGGCCAAATGCAGAGTTCCTTCCCCCTCCCTCTGCTTTTGGCTTTTAGAGCCACAGATTAGTTTTGGAATTAAGTGATCAAACTGAGGTTTCCAAGCTAGTGTGGCTGTTGCTGTTAGTGACGGATTGGGCTGTATCCTGGAGACCTAGGCGATAATGCAATCTGATTTTTTGTAAATGAACTCTCTGGGGGATTTAGATTAAATCACTGGTGGAAAATCACTGGTCCCTGCTTGTGGGGAATGAAACACCACCTCCCTCTGTTCCCCACCCCCAACCATCACGATTCAGACTCTTCAATTTTTTTGTGTCTGTCTCTAAATTAATTGTTTGGAACAAATATTTGTTCAACAGATTGCGGAAGGGTCAGGACTCCTCTCTATCTGACCCGCCCACCAGCTCTCGCTTTGAAAAATGCCGTTTCCCACTCAGGGGACCGCCTTGCTCTCTTGTTCTAACCTTGAACCGGGCTTTTAACTTCCCTGCCCAGGCCGTGCTGCTGCCTGGGCTATGCTGGGAGCAGAATGGAAGCCAGGCAGGGTGGTGAAGGCCAGAGTGTGGGGAATCCACACCCACAGCCACCAAAAGAACAGCGCTGGGCAGTGTTGCTGCTGCCAGCCTGTTGCAAACCCCGAGTGCTCATTTGACATCTTGTCTGTAGCTTTCTTCCACTCTCAGCTTTCATCCTGTCCCTTCCTGGAGGCAGTCATGCCACTCCACAGCAAGGGACAGAGGCCATAGGAGCTCCTGAGTGCCTCACGTGTGGGGCGTGCGTGGGGATGCTTCGCTTTCCTTCACTCTCGCGTGATTCCAGCTGCAGGGAGAAAGCTGCTGGCCTTCTGCCAGCTCTCCCTGCAAGAGGAGTGCCACCCTGCCCTGGCTATGATGCAGACATCCCTCTCCTGCCGCCCTGTTTGCATAGGGAGTCTGTTTGGTGCATTGGAGCTGTTAGAGCCTGTCCCATTCAAACAAAGCACTCCTGAGAGGTGCAGCAGGCAGGTCCTGGTGAGAGAGATGCAAGTTCTGGCAGGCCTGCTTGGCAGGGTCCAGGTGGTTTGTGTTTTGGAGCACTGCAGCACTTCTCTTCCTGGAAAGCCTCTCTAAAAGAGGGAAGGAGAATGGCTCCATAACAAGTGCTGCACAACCCAGTTGTGTAGGAAGCTCTGTTTCATTCCCCACCAGTGGAACAAAGACAGCCTAGGAAGGCCACGGGGTGCAGGTGCCTTTGGAGGCTGCTGTGTGCTGGGCTGTAGCAGTTCTCTTGAGAAATCAAGTTTTGAGGCAAGGGGAAATAGCAAATCTTGCTCCATAACGTTGACATAGGAGTGTTTTGTCACATTTACTGGCTCTGCCTTGGTTTGCCCTCCATTCTGCAATCTGGCACTGGGAAGACAAACAAGAGCAACCCAAGGGGAACATTTAATAACCAGCCAGAAAGAGAGCTTCTGCTGCTGCCTTGGCAAGCCATCACATCCAAAAAGGATGCTTTCCTGGGGCAGTTACTTTGACCAGGACCAGGTCCCACTAGCTGTGAAGTTTAAATGGTGATGCCAGTGGGGACTGGGAGTCGTGGAGGGAGAAATCTGGTGAGGGGAAGCACAGGGTGAACAGGAGAGAGCCTGGCAGGCAGAGATGTACTGACCGTGCTTAATCTGTTTGAGAAAGGAAAGTGAGCAGTAGTTCCTGCTTGGCTGTGACCCTCCAGTGTATGACAGCTTTTCCTTCGAGGTTAAATCCACATTCAGAGTGGGATTTAAGGAGGGGTTTCTGGATGAGCTCGGAGTTAGATCTGTGCATATAGAGTCAAGAGGTTTGTGGGGAATATGGAGGGGACCAGCATGAAGGGGCTATGTCAGGCTAGAACTGAAAGCAAATAGCATCTTTAGCACCAGTCTGTGATACATGAATCCCAACAAACTGTACTAGGGATGATGGAGAATGAACTGCTTCCTGTGATGGCTCAGTGCTTCCTGGGTTCTCAGTTTACCCTGACCACACAGGACTTGGTGTGCTGGGACGTGTGTTGTGTCACCCTGCAGTGGACTAGAAGCTTGTGATTCTTTTTGGGGAAAACCCTTTGAAGATGTCAATATAGCAAGCTCATTTTTATCTTTAAAATTCTTTTTCTGAATGGTAGGAAATGACTCAGCCTGTGTCATGACAGCACACAGCTGGGATTTTGTCCTGTGCTCTGGTTCCAGGCTCCTCAATGGTTTCAGGTTGAGAGTTTGATTCTCAGCTCTTTGGAAATGCTTTTTGGCCTTGTGCCGTGTGTCCCAGGTATCCTGCACAAGCTGTCCCTGCCACTAACACATTTCCAGGGAGTGAGGGTTGACAGAGTTCTGCCCTTCTGAGTGTTACAGGTTGGGTTTCGGGGATGCCCTGGCACTTCTAATCCTGTTTGAGATCACAGCCATCCATTCCACGTGGTAGTCAACGTGCAGCAGAACTGACTCAGTGGAAGTGACTGAGCACAGCCAAGGCCATCCTATGGCTTCATCTCGGCTGAGAGAATTGGGGTTGTTCAGCCTGGAGAAGAGAGGGCTCCCTGCCAGTGCATAGAAAAGGCTCCAACAGAGCCGGAGGGGGACTTTGGACAAGGGGGGAATTCCTCCCCACTGACAGAAGGCAGAGTTAGATTGGATATTAGGAAGGTTCTCTGCCCTTTGAGGTTTATGGCAGAGATTGCCCACAGAATCTGTGGCTGGAAGTGTTCATGGTCAGATTGGATGGGGTTTGAGCAACCTGGTCTGTGGTGCTCAGCTGTACTATTGCTTTGCACTTTGTCCTCGGTGATTACTTTACAGCCTTGATCCTTTGCAGCTGAGATGATGGCCTCATTGTCATTACCTCCATGGGGTGAAAAAAATACTGTCCTCCTGCCAGTGGGGTTCCCCGTGTCCCTTCACAGTCCTGGGTATTCCTCCCTGGCTGTGGGAGCTGCCAGCAATGTCCTGGCTCAGGCTGTCCTGCCTGGAGCAACCAGCCCAGGTAGCTGTATCCTCACTGATGGCTGGAGATCTGGGCTCAGTGTGCAGATCCCTGGCAGCTCCTCATCCAGCCTTCGACCTGGGAGGCTTTTCTGCAGTGCTCTCCAGGAAATGCCATTGGAATGACTTCCACTGCAGCTTCCTGCCCGGCCCACAGCAGCATTCCTGCCGCTAGACCAAGAGCAATGCAGAGGCTGATTTCAGAGCTTTGCTCTTTACCCCCTTTACTCGTTCTCCTTCTTTGGGGCCCTGCCTGTTTTCCTTGCTGCCTCTCGGTGTGTGGTGCAGTTTGATTACGTTCCTTAGATCTGTGATTACAGCAGGCGCCTGGAAAGCCAAACTCCTGCCCGTGGCTGGCTGTGGCTCAGAGCAGCCCACTTAACCCCGGGGTCTTTGAGCGAAAGGGATAGCGTTTCCTTCGCTCCCAGGGGAGCCACTGGCAACTGATTCGTAAAGCACTCTGAGGCTCTTTAATCCGAAGAGCTGAGTGTCATTTAAAAAAAGACCTGTGAAATAATTAACAAACTGTTTCTTGCTGCTCTGTGTTCACAGCTGCTCTCAGTAATGTCATTCCGCCTGCTCATCCTGCTCCTCTCTGACGCTGGAGCCGGGTCCCTGGAGCGCTGCCCGGGGTCTCTCCCTGCTTCAGCAGCAGTGGGGTGTCCCAGCACAGCAGAAGGGGTGGGTGGGAGCTCTCTTTTCCCCAGTGGAAGCTGCAGCTTTCTGCGTGTGTCTGGGCTGCTGTGCCTGATGTCCGTGGAGCTCCAGTATGGTTTGTGTGCACGGTTTCCCCCCGGAGCAGCAGCGCGCCTGCGGCACACGCTGGGTGCAGCTGAATGGTGGTGTGGTGCTCTGAGACCTTTGCTGAAGCTGAGAAGGTTTGGTTTCCTTTGGTTTTTACCAAGCAGCTGACAGCTGTAAGCGCAGTCCCATCTTGACATTACAAGGAGTATTTCTCTAGCAGCTCTTTCCCCACTAGCTGTAAAGCTGGAATATTCCCAGGAGGAGCTGGGGGAAGGGAAGGGATGGATATCAGTTGTAGAAGTGTTGCAGACCTGCTGAACTGAGAGGCGAGGGATTAATGGTGGTTTCTGCCGTGGGAGCAGAAGGGGGCTGGGGGCAGCTGCTCCGTCCCCTCTGGGGACCCCAGAACAGCCGGGATGTTGACCTACCTGCTGATTCAGAGCGAAGGTATTCACTGCGGGTGGCTCTGCCTTGGGGTGACAGGAGAGCAGCCACTCTCCTCCACCCTCTGCTCTCCTGCTCCACCCTCCTGCCAAGGGAGGGATGTTGCCCTTAAACACTATTGTTCTGAGCCACTAAAGATTAACTCACAGAGTGGAGGCATGAAAGGAAAGTGGAGTCCCTTGGTGCCAGGACACTTCTTGCTTTACTGCCCTGACCTTGGACGGGGAAACTTTCTCCTCCCCTGCTCCTCACCTGTTCGGATGTGCGGAGGGGTTCCTGGTGCAAGATCTCTCTGAAGTCCTGCTCCTAATCATTTTTGAGATGCCAAGAGTTCAAGCTGGGGAACATGCATTCCAGAGGCGTGGGAGAGTTTCTCCCACAGTGCACCCATGGAGGGGGGCGGTGGGGCAGGCTCAGGGCACAGGCTGCTGGCACAGGGCACGGGCTGGCACCCATCGTGGTCAGGTGGGGAGAAGCAGAACAGCCCAGTGGAACGAGGGTGCCAAGGGCTGCTGGGAGGCAGAGCCGTTAGCAGATGGCTCCAGCTGGGCTCACCGGAGAGCAGGTGTGGGTTTCGGGAGCAGCCTTTTAAGAGAGATGTCAGTTTTGAACCCGGGAGGCTCAAGGGGCTGAGCCGTGGCTGCCACAACTCGCATGCTGGGGAGCTGTGACCTAGTTGCGCTGTAGAAATGCTCGGTTTATTTTTTATTTTTAGGTATTTTGCTTATTTTATCCTCATGTTTAATTTAGTTAGCAAAAAAAGAATCGGAGGGCTGAGCAGTGCTGCTGGGAAGGACTGCCTGCAGGCGGGAACGCCCGCTGCAGCTCCGTGCAGCCAGCATCTCTCCAGCCGCCCGTGTCTTCTCTCGGACACGTGCTCACGTGTACCAGCCCAGTGCTGTCTCTCAGGATCTCTTTAATGGGAAACCCAGTACACTCAGCGCTGCTGCCTGCCTCCGGGGTAGCGAGGGAGGGAGGGAGGAGCAGGATTCGGAGCGTTAACCAGAGAGGCTCCCGTGGCCACAGGGACTGTTTGAATGTTGTGCGGTAACTGGTCTGCCTTCCCTCTGCTGCTGGGAGCAGGAAGCTGGGGGAGCTTGGTGTTTCAGGGGGCTTTGGGCTGGTTACTTTGTCGACTGCTGCTTGCCTCTGCACTGGCACAGCATGCCCAGGGTAGGGTAATGGGCTGTATCTGCAAAGGGAAGTTTCAGGGGGTTGTGCGATTCCCTTGGGGAGAGCTGTTTGAATTTATTGCATTATCCTCCTTCCTGCTCAAGCTTGTGTTTCAGCTGTATCTGCAGACGTAGCTGCTGATTTAAGTAGATCCAATTAGTAGCTAGCTCCTGGCATCAGTATCCTGCTTGGGGAGATGAGCCCTGGAGATGAGGAGCCTCCGGTGGGAGCAGGGCTGGGCTCAGCCTTTCAGCCCCCATTCCTGATCTAGGATAGACCCAGAGTTCCCCAGCTCACAGCCCTGCACCTGAGCTCAGAGGGAAACCGAGGCAGGTGTCCTGCTCCGTGCCCTGCCTGGCCAAGAACAAAGAGCGGGCAGGTTCTTCCTGCCTGTACCCCTGCCAGACAGGTGCTCTTAAGAAAGAAATCAAATAGTCCAAAACGTGACAAGCTGGCAGAAGGCAGGGCTTGGAGCTGGAGTTGCTCACGCCAGGGCTGTGCAAGGGGTCTATGGGCAGAGCCGTGCAGTGACCTGGCTCTGGGGTAGGACTCAAAAGGAGCTGCTGGAACTGGCTGCTACCTAAAGGAGCATGGAAAGGTTTTCTTCTCTGCTGGAGGATGAAGAGCTCTTTGTGAAGCTCAAAGAGGTCTAGGCTGGCATGGAGCTGGTTTGGTTTGAATGCAGGTAGTGCCATAATCAGGTGGAGCAGGACAGCTGTCTGCATTCCTTCTCTGAACAGTACCAGTCCCATTTTACCATCTCTCTGGTTTGTGCCACCGTTGAGGCTGAGGAAGACTGGGGACACTACCAGTGTTGTGCAGGGAGCACGTCTGGTGGCAGTACGTGGCATTACTCTCTGTGTGTGACTCGTGGTGAGCTGGCTCAGGGTTTGGGCTCGGATGTGGACACTGGGTGTGTGTGTGGGTGTGTGGCCCTGGATAGTGACTGGGTGACATATGACTTACATATGGAGAAAATGAGGTGTTGCTACCTGTAAATCAGCCATCATGGAGTGTTGCAAGTGCCTCCGTTCTATGCTTGTACAGCTCACTAGTGTATTAAACTTGCTGGAGAGCTAATGTCTTTTAATAGAGCAACTGACCTCATTTAGAAGCTTCCAGTGCACCAGCCAGTGATTATTTCATGCAACAACATGCATGGAGGAGCCCAGGGCAGAGCACAAAGTCTCCTTCTCATGCTGCACTGCTCTCTCTCGCGTTTGCTGCATCAGCTGCCTACTGTGTTTCCTGCCCTCAAGTCAGCAAGGATTTTGCTAAAAGGGACTTTGTGGCTTGGATCATTTGAGATTTCATGGAACTAACAGGAAGTGAAAACAAAATGAGCACATCTTCCTCCTCTTCCTGCACCTCCACCCTTTCCCCTTTTTCATTCAAGTGGCATGTAAGAATTACAGCAGCCTCGTGAGGTGCCGGGGCTCAAGTGGGAAGTGGTAAAGTTTGGCCGTCGCTCCTCCAGGATGCTGGCAGACGAGAAGCTGAGGCACGAGAACCAGGCAGCTCTGCCCCAGGATCCGTCTCCTCTGGGGACCATCCCTGCACCCAGCCTGGCTCCCTTGAGCCCTGGTAACGCCAGCATTCCCTGTGGGGTGGGTTTGGTGAGGCTCACGGTGCGGGTGAGGACCAGAAAGAGCTGTCAGCATCGCCCACTCATCCCCTGGCAGGAGGGAACGTGGCTCGGCAGCCGGGCACACGTGAGCATGGCACATCTCCCCGGCACAGGTTTCCCCACGGTTACACAAGGGCACGATTGCACAGGAGCTCTGACGTCCAGGAAGAGCAACGACAAGGTGAAAATTGAGCTCTGTTCGCTGGGTGCCAGTGGCCCTGCTGAGGTGCTGTCCGGCCCAGCGAGCTGGCCACGGCCCTCTGCTGCCTGGCCCCGAGGGCGGCAGATAACCGGGACATGAAAGCAGGAGCCTTCCCTGCCCCCCGAGCGCGCCCCTCGCACAAAGGCTGCTCTGCTGCGGGGCTCAGACACCATCTGTCCGGTGGGGAGAAGCATCAGAGAGACCGTCTTTCCTCGGACTATTCCACTTAATGCCCTTTGGAAAACAATCCCATTCCCAGCAGGTGCTAATCTCTTGAGTGGATCCGGCTCAGCCAATGTGTTCTTCGCTGTGCCTTTGTACCGGAGCCGTGTCTCCTGCCATCCTCGCCTGCCCTGCCGAGCAGGCCCGGTGCCGGCCGGGGCTGCAGCACCTTCGGGAGCCCTCAGCCTGGTTAGCTCTGGGAGGAACACTGATGAAAGATGGATGCAAGTGGATTAGTCATTCACATCGTCTCCGGCTTTAATACACATGAATGTTTCAGCAGATTTCTGGAACGGAGAGCGCAATTCCCTGCTCTCCATCTCGTGCTGTGCACAGCAGTCTCCAGGGGCAGGGACGGGGGTTACAGCTGTCACCGTAGCCTCTTTCATGTATTTGGAAAACGCTGAAATTGTGCTGAATGGTGTGGGGTTATTGCAGGTTCCCTGGAGCCGGTGATGAAACCAGTTTGACAGAAGGCTGCCGTGGCAAGGATTAGGGCTGGAATGTGCTAGTGAGGGTTTGTTTCTGGTTAGAAAAAAGCTGGCTCTGTCCCGGGCTAGGCTGGAGCCCCGCAGGTCTGTTGGGCTTTGGCCCAAGGGACAGCCTCCCTGCCGGTCCCCCCACACTGCAGCCCCACAGCAAAGCCTGAGTGAGAAGAGAAAGAAGAGGGGATGTTCTTATTTAATTGATTCTTTCGAATTTATGGCTGTCTCCTTCCCAGTCGAAGGTTTCAATGAATGCCCTGGGATTTGGGCAGGGACAGCACCCCAGGGGTCCACAGCACCCCAGCACCAGCTCCAAGGGCAGGAAAGGCAGGAGAGGCAGTGGGTGGGTGGCATTCCCTGCCATTGTCATGGAGATCAGCAGCTGCTTCCCTGGAGGTCATCATTTGCATAACAGTTAGAGCTGAGTCTCTGGAGTATTTGCACCTGCAGCTGCTGTCCCCAGAGCCCCTTCCTCTCTGTGTCCCAGAGCCCCTTCCCCACCCTATTCTGAGCCTGCCTGGGTTTGCTGGTGGGGACCAGAGGGGTGAAGCTGCAGATCTTCTCTGCCCGCGGAAGGGGGATTGGAACTAGATGATCTTTGAGGTCCCCTTTACCATTCTAGGATCTGTGTTTCTATGGGGAAGGTCAGACACTCCTTGGATGGCAGGTTCCCTTGCCATGCTCCTGAGTCAGGTGCTCACCTTGACCTCCACAGCCCGGCACTGCAGGCAGTCCTGTGATCTGTGCAGTCACACTCTGTCCCTTCTGCCCTCCTTTCAGGGCTGGGAGTGGTGGGGGCCACAAGTGAATGGATACAGCATCAGGGGAAGCAGGGCAGAGGGAGAACCTCTAGGATGTCTCTTCCATTCATATCACAAAGGGACCCACAGAGCTGTGTTTACAGGATCCCAGTGGCAACCTTTGGGAACACTTTTGTTTTCTTTTATTCTTAAAGCTCTCAGCTGCCTTTTCCCCCCTGTGCTTCACCTCCAGGTTCGCATATGCCAGCCCCATGTGGTGAGCTGGCAGCCCAAAGGGGCTCTGGGAGCAGGTTGCTGTCGGTGCAGGGCTTTGTTGTGGTCTGTGCTGAGCTGCTGCCTTTCTTTTTCCCTCCTTGTCTTGCTGCTCAGCACAAAACTGTTCCCAGCATCTCATTAACAAATGTCTGGTCATCCAGATGACTCTGCTCCCGGCCGGTGGTTGCTGTTAGACCCCTGAGCAGGAACACAGCTGTACTTATGGTGAAGGTAAAACAGAAACAGCCTTGTTTTCAAGGGAAACATTGCCTCGTGATGAGAATGCCTGGGTTGGGAGTCAGATGCTGTGGCTCATGCTGCTGGCTCGCACACAGCTCTGGGAAAGGCACTTAACCTCCCCATAGCTCTGTTGATCCATCTGGGAGCAATGCTGACTTATCCCATGGGAAGGTTCTGGGGAACCAGCTCCTTTTTGATAAAACACAGCAGGATCCTTGGGTTGGAACAGCTGTTGTGCATGCTGAGGTGGGTGCTGAGGGTATCTGTAACTGGGCTGGCTGGGTGTCAGAGCCTTGGGGAAGCTCCAAAGCTCCTGCTGGAGTCCAAGTCTCCATGCCAAATTTTGACCAAGTTCACCTGAATAGTCCCAGTAGAGCCTGGTTCTTTGCTGGTTTTCACAGCTTTGTCCTGGTATCTCAGTGACCTCCATATTCCTCACCCCCTTGTGCAGGGCAAGCTTTGAGCCCCAAACTGCCAGAACCCTCCCTCTCTGCTCTCCTGCCTCACCAAAGGCCAGATGGGAGTTTATTGCCCACATCTGCTTCCTTCACCTGCCCTCATGGCTCAGTGTCACCGAATCCTCTTTCCCCAAGTGCTGGGCTTATCTTGAAAGAGGAACCTGTTCTGCTCTGCTCACCCTGAATGGGATCCAGCAACTGTTCTTCCTCCCACACGGGCAGCACTGGTGAATGAAACCAACCAAAGAAATGAGAGCCTCACATTTTAGGTGTTCCCCTTCCCAGGCCAGGATGTGAATAGTGTCTCAGCCAGAAGTTGTGCTTCTTTAGTCTGCTCTTCCACCTGAGACAGAACACTTTAGGTCAGACCTGCTCCTCTTGCGTTTTTGCCACAGGGTTGTATGTGGGCACTGGGAAGTTTTTAAATGGTTGCTGCATCCCCCACAGTGCTGGGTTTCAGTCTGGGGCTCTGTGAGTGTCCAGAGAACTTTTGGCACTGCAGAATCTCCCTGCCCCAGCTCTGGGGGGTGGCAGAGCCTGGCTCTTCAGGTTCTCTGCCTCCTGCAAGCAGCATGTGCAGCAGGAGGGAAGCACCCCCTGCCCCAACTCCTCCAGCTGTGGTGTTTTAGGCTCCAACAAGAAAATGTGGATTTCTTCCCCAGCTCTGGGGAGGAGAGACAAAGACAGGGTATTGCCTCTTGCAGAGGAAGAGGATCTCTGCTTCCTCATTGCCTGCTCTGGATCATGCTCCTCTCGGACATGTCAGCAGGGGTGGGAAGGGGATGTGACGGGTGTTCTGATGGAACAGCCTGTCCTCTCGGGTGCAGGAGGCCCACGGATTGAGACATTGACGTGCTGTTGCTACCACAGTCCTTGTGATCAACTCAGGAATTCCAAATATTTCCTTTCAGATAAAGGTGACTGGGGGAGGCCAGAAATATCTGGACATGTCTGGGCAAGCCTGGGATCCAAACACCAGGCCAGCGAGGTCAGGATCAGTCCTGGGGGTGCTGGGCTTCAGGTGCGCAGCAGCCGAGGCCCGGGATGGTGTGGGAACAGAGCAAGCTGCCTTTCCCTAACCTTCAACCCGCCCCCAGCATGGGCAGGGAGGACGCTCCTGCCTGTTTTCCCACTCCCTCTGGTCTGGGATTTGGTTCCCAGGGGACACATCTGGGATCAAAGTTGTGCAGAGGCTGAGCTATCACAGCTCCTAGGGTGGTTTCCCTAGGAGAAGGGCGAGTCACTCTCCTCTGGGGTCCCCTGTGGCCCCCAGCTGTGGCTCCAGCAGCTGCTGGTCCCTTCCCAAGGGAAGGAGAGGGGCTCAGGTCCCCTCCCTGCCCGTGCTGGGCTCTGGCTGTGCTCCTCTCCGCCTGTAGCAGCCGATAGCTCTGCGTTCACCGTGCGCCATTTATCTCTCCTTCAGCAAACACTTCCTTTTCTTGGAAGCAAAGGCTTCTTGGAACTGCCTTTCCCCAAGCTCGGCAGCACATGCCATGGAAAAAGCAGCATGGAGAACCGGCTGCCAGCCCTCCTTGGCTCCCTGCCCTGCCGGGGGGCCTCTCCTGGTGCCTGCCCCACGGAGAGGCTGGGTAGATCTGTGGCCCTGTCCACCACTGCAGCCTTCCTGGGCACAGTGGGGACCTTCCTGCTGTGGGTCAGGAGGAGCCTGTGGAGATGTGTGGGACTCTCAATGGGGCAGGTCCTACTGAATCCCTGAGGAAAGCAGATTTTCTAGGGAATACATCACAGAATGCAGCCATCTTCCTCCAGCTGAGCATTCTGCAGCCTCGGGTGCTGTGAGCAAGTGGCTGGGATGTGTGTCCAAGGGAAGGACCGTCCCTGGAGTGAGGGCCCTGGCACTGGGAGATCAAAACATATGCTCAGTTGGAAGGGACCCACAAGGATCATCAAGTCCAACTCAAGGACTGCCCAGCAATCCTACCATGTGCCTGAGAGTATGGTCCAAACACTCTTTGAACTCTGGTTCAGGCTTGGTGCCATGACCACTGCCCTGGGGAGACAGTTCCAATGCCCAACCAGCCTCCTGGTGAAGAACCTTTTTCTAACATCCAACCTAAACCTCCCCAGGCACAAATGTTGTAGGGGTGGTGCTTTTTGGACAGGTGCCTTCTGCCCCAGTTCTCTGTACCTTCCATCCCTGCCAGCCTGCTCTCAGTTTGCTGCCACTGCCATGTCCTGTCACAGCTCCATGTTCATCACCACCTATCAGCAGAGGGATTTCCTGTGCCAGAATTTAAATTATCTCCTTCTTGGGTTTGGGATCTGCTCCTGTTCCTCTCCTGCAGCACATCACTCACTGTTTCCTGGGTGAGTGGACTGGCAGCAGGCAGCAGCCCTCAACTTGCTCCCTGGACAGCACCTTCCTGTGAGCTCCATCCTGCCCATTCCTGCAGGGCCAGGACACTACAACACCTCCACAGATCCCGTGCCAACTGGCAGGCATTGGTGGGAAGCGAGCTGCCTTCTGCCACTTGTGCAGGTGATGGGAGTCACAGGGATGGCTGCCATATCCCCGAAGAGGACTCTTAAGTGAGGTGGCAGCAGTGATGTGCCCCAGGGTGAGTTAGCAAAGTGCCTGTGTCCCAACACTCTGCCCTTGGGTCTGTGAGTACCTCCTCATGGTCACGGGGTGTGGAAGGCAGCTGGGGGAGGTGTCTGGTGGGAGATGGAGAAGAGATTTGGTGGCAGAGGCAGGTGCTGAGGTGCACAGCTTGTCAAGGACCATATCCCCTGTGGCCATGGAGAAGGACACAGCCCAGCTCCCTGGGAGTAAACGTGCAGGTCTGCTGCACACCCTGCTTTGAAAAACTGTGTGTCAGCTTGGTCATAGGTATGTGGCAAGGTGAGGAGATACCCCACAAGCTGTGACCATCCTGTTTGGGCTGTTTGGTAGGAGCTGGGAGACTTGGCACCATGTTCCATGGAAGAGAGGCACCTGGTTACCAGCCATGACCTGGGCTCCAAAGCCCTGTAGTCCTGCGGCCACAGGCTGTGGGCAGGTGTGGGAGGCAGAGTGCTGGCAGACCTGGCAGGCAGGAATGCTCCCCCTGCCTGTGCAGAGGCCGTGGCGAGGCATGACGGCATCAGCTGCGCTTATCTCTGCTTTCCCAGAGCAGCCTGCTTACTGGAACTGCATTCACTTATCAGGGAACAGGGGATCTTGCTGGAAGATGGGCTCAAGGTGCGCCAGCATCGAGCCCCTGCTGACGCTGAGCTGCTGGCAATCCCTGAGCCTGGGGCTCACAGCTTCCTCTCCGTCCAGCCCTGCACCTCCTGCTCAGCCCTGATAAACCTGAGAGATCCTGGGCCACGTGTTTCCCTGCTGCATTCCCAGGGACCCCTCCTGCCCTGCCATGTGTGGCGCAAGGACCCCAACAGCTCTCCTTACGATGGGCTGAGGTCTTCCCAGCTCGTGGTGCTGCTGGAGATGAAGGGCTGGAGGCAGCCGGCTTGGACAAGCTGGGCCGGAGTGACTGCATTCCTGGCCAAGCCTCGTGCTTGGCCTGCTCTCCTGAAGCCGTGGGAAGGCAGTAGCTCGGCGACCCAGCGTCTGCCTTCGCCGCAGGGATTCGTGAAGTCCAGCTCGTGTTGTGGAGTAACCTGCGAGGGCCAGGATGTGGGAGTGGGAGGTGGGAGGCTTCACTGTGGACACAAAATCACTGGGGGGGATGCTGGTGTGGGCTCCCACAGCCATGGGCACCAGCCCCTCTGCTGCTTCCACAGGCCTTGGCCAGGGAATGGAGCCCGGCGGGTTCCCACTGCAATGATTTCTATCACACTTGGATGCTAATTTTAGAGAGTCAAGAGCACGTGTTGCATCCCCTGCCCTGCCCGCGTGGTGTTCTCCTCACAAATCCTTTCTGACATCCTCATCTCTCATGACTGTGCTTCTCCCCTTGCCCTGTGTGCATGATTCAGAACGAGGAAGCACAAGGCATCTGTCATCTGCCCGGTCCCCACCACCGCTTTCCTGCCAGCCCTTCCCTCTGTGTTCCGCTCACACCCCTGTGCTCACCACTGTCCTCTTCCCACAGGAGCGCTTTGTGGACCTCTATGGGAACGATGCTGCTGCCGAGGTGAGAAAAGGCCAGGAGACCTTCAACAAATGGCTCCTGACCGGGGCGACGGTGGCCGGAGTGCTTCTGCTGGGATCCCTGCTGAGCCGCAAGTGAGCGCCGCCGAGCCCCCCGCGGCCGGGACGGCTGCGCCTTCACCGCCACATCCACTACACTCCGCTCCCGAGCACCGGCACCAGGGGGCAGCCCCTCCACCCCGGCCGAGCATCCTGCTCCCTGGAGTTTTCTCCCTCGTGCCGCCGGCTCCTTTTATTGTAGCCCGTCTTATTTACTGTTCCGTTGTGTTTTAAAGGCGCTGAGGCCAACGCAGCACTTCAGCCACCTGGGGAGATCCAGGCAGCTGTGGGGGGGCACAGGCTAGGTGGTGTCCCAGCCCTGCAGGGTTCTCCAGATAATTTGGAAGAGAATAAACAGACTTATTTTTGCATGTGTGAGTGCGTGCGTGTGTGTAGATGTGTCACTAATATAAAGGTCCCCAGCCAGAGCAAGGGTCAGGCTCCGTGCCCCCATCTCTGGCATGCTCAGGCACCAGGAAGAGGCAGGCTGTCCAGCGGGATGGAGTTTCCCTGCAGCATCCCTATCCTGTCCTTGCTTCCCAAGTCAGAGCTCATCCCTGTGGCAGGGGGAGCAGGAGGAAGAGGCAGAGGCCAGGGATGAGGAGCTCTGCCCTTGGTCAGCCCCACGTGAGTTCCCTTCTCCCCACATAATCAGTTGCTGGGAGCTGTGGCCTGTCCCAGATGAGGATGGTGTGCCAGGCCCAGGGCTGTGTGTGGTTTGAAAGGTTCTTCATCCTCTTCCTCCTCCTCACTCCAAATGTAGATGGATGTGGGACAGTGCTCATCCCTTCCCAGCCTGCTCCTCTAGGCTGGCAAAGGAAGGAGGCAGGGGAGGGGAAGTGTGCTTGTCCCTGGCACAAGAGGCTTTGCAGAGAGCTGGGGCTGTGGTGTCCAGAAATCCAGAGCTGGGGATTGGAAGGGTCAGGGGAAGCACCTTCACAGGGGTGGCAAAGCCCAGGGAGCAGCCAATTCATGGGATGAGTGGGGAAGCAAGCCCAGAGGAGATGGGAGTGAGGGCTGGCACTGGCTGAGAGCCATCTCCACCTCTGGGGAGCCTCTTTGGGGACAATAGGAGCTGTTGGCCTCTCCACTGCTGTCCCACGTGTTCCCAGTCCCATAGTGCAAGCAGATTCCTGTCCCCATGCGTGGCTGTGACGGCTGCATGCAGTGATTGAGGTGTCTGGCTTCCCTCCCCCTCATCCCTATGCTGCTCCTTCTGCTGCTGGAGCAGGGAACCTCCAGCCTTTGAGCTGAAATTAGCTTCCAGAATAAACATCCTCATCCCTCGGAGCCCACCACGGGCAGACACAGCTGTCCACAGCTTGTCCGTGTACATACCGCCCGCGCTCTGCTGTACATATACGAGTAGTTTTTAATTCATTTGTGAATACTATTAATGCTATTTTTGTTATCTTGTCTGTCCGTATTTATGTGTGGGACCGTGCTCCCTGCAGAGGCCAAGCTGGGATGGAGGTGGGGGGAGAACTGGAGGCTCCAGGGGGCTCACTTGGCCACTGAGCACGGACTCGCGCTCCTCATGTTGGACCCACTCAGATCCCGCATGGGGAGCACGGGGATTAGCATTAATTAGCCCATTGAACGCTTCGGTTTGCAGGTGGAGGTGAATCCACAAATAAATTTGTCATTCAAGCTGCTGGTGGTGCTGTGGTCTTTGCAATTGTCGGGAATTTGAGCGACGTTGAGCCCAAAGGAGTTGGCTTCAGTGGGATGGATGGATGGATGGATGGATGGATCCTCTCCCTGCCCAGGGAAGGGTTGGGGTGCTCCAAGGGCAGTTTGCTGTGGTCCAGAGGGATGGTGGTGGGGTGGGATGGGGTGGCACTGAGGGGACAGGAGAGCCCAGGGCAGACTCTTAGCTGGGCAGGGGGTGCTGGTTTTGGAGACAGGGGCTCAAAGCTCATAGTCACGTTGGGAGGAGGCGGGCAGGGGACTTACGGCCTCACTGGGACCCAAAGCCCCCTGCATTCCCGGGGCTACCCCTCAAAAGAACACCTTCTCTTTCCGTGGGGCTCTTTCCAGCACGGTTCGGACCACACAAATACTCGGACTATTTTTGGATGTCACAAGCATGGGGAACACCGAGACACCCCACATCGCTCTCACGGCAGGACGCGCCCAGCTCAGCCTTCCCCAGCCCCCCCTCCCCTGTCCTTGCCGGGGTCCCGCGGAGCGGGGGGCAGCGCCGGGCCCCAGCGGGCTCCAGGGGCTGGCGGGGCGCGGAGGGAGCCGGTGGACACGAGCACCATCCCGTGGGCAGCGGGAGAAGCTGCGCGGAGCCGCGGTCGCAGCGGCTGCGGGGAGTGACAGCACGGGACCCCCATGACCAACGCAGCCGCGAGGATTGGGGAGGACCCCCAGCCCCCGAGGGCCACCAGCCCCGTCCCCAGCCGCCTGGAGCCCCCACAGGGGACGGACCCCGCCACGGACACAGCCAGAGCCCCTCGCAGCGGAGGACATGGCGAAGCCCCATGGTGGAGTCGGGAATGGGACCCTGCCTGGGAGACGCGGCTGAGGGCGCTCCCCGAGACACCCCACAGCACCCAGGGCTGAATTGGGCTCTGCTTTAATCCCTGCCGAGCATGGGGGGCTCTGGGTCCCCGCCACGGGGGCACGATGGCAGCGGTACGGTGATGGGGACACGACTGGCTGGGGCTGGCTGGTTCCCACGAGGCAGGAGATCTCATGGCTCGTACTGCAGGTCCGCGGCGATGAGCACGAAGCCCTGTAGGGAGTCAGGGTGAGAGGAGGGACATGGGGGACCCCGAGGAAAGGGAACAGTGGTGGCACCTACCTGCTGCAGCGAGAGCCGGGGTCTGAGCAGGCTGAGGCCATGTGGGAGGGGCAAGGGGATGCCAGCCTGGAGCCACTCTGTGGGGACACAAAGTCATAGCAGGGAATGGCCCTGGTGCAGCTGGGGGAGGATGGGGACAGCACGGCGACAGCACTTACTGTTCGCCCGGGGAACCCCAAAAAGCCACAGCCCGAACTTCAGCAGGGTCTCCAGACGCTTCACCTATGGGACAGGCAGGCCCTGAGCCTAGCACAGTGCAGGCAGAGGGGTCCATGCTGCAGGCAGGCCTCAGTCCTCTGCCACACCTGCCATGCATGGGGTCCACAGCACCCCAGATTCCCCCAGACCCTGCTCCCAAGGTGATGTGGAATCCAAGGCTCCCCTTGGCTTCCCTGGAACAGCCACTCACCTCCACTGGACCCACGTTTGATGCCACTTGTGTTACATGGAGCCTGGAGGACAAGATCAGGGTCAGAGCCAGGCACAGGGATGGGATCTGTCCCATCCCAGGGTAGGGACAGGCTGAGCTCCACAGTGGGACCAGGACCCCAGCTGAGCACCTACTGCCAGGGCAGCTGGCACAGATATGAGCTGGGGGCAGGATGGGGTCTGAGCAGGTCACACAGGACTCAGGGAGGCAAATGGACAGAGGTGGGGAATGGGGGAACTCTCCAGGTATGTCCTAGGGGAGCTGAGACCCAGCTCAGGGTCAGGCACTAACCCTGTCAGTCTCATGGTGCCCCTGAGTCTGTTCCTGGTGATTGTTGGTTTCCCCGTCATGTTTGCATCCTGCAGCAAGAAGAGACTTTCAGAGAACAGGGCAATGCCTGCGACCCAGCATCACCCAGCTGGCCCCAGCCAGGAGCAGCCCCAGCCAAGTCCTTTGGGGTCCCCTTTGGGCTCCCTGAGCCGTGGCAGCAGCAGCCACTCACGATGTTCAGCAGAAAGGCAGGGACACGGGTGGCGTTGGGCAGCACCACGAAGGCCTCAGCAGAGCTGAAGAGGGTCCCGTGCAAGGCATCAGGATGGCAGGAGAGCAGGGGCTGCTGGCGGGCCCAGAGGTGCAGCTCCATGGGCTGGTCTGGATAGCGCTCCTGCAGCTGGGAGGGACAGGGCAGGGGTGGCACGGGGCCATGCTGGCCATGTCCCCATCAGGTTCCCACCATTGCCCAAGAAACCATGTGCCCATCACTGCCCTGCCCACATCCTTGTCCTGTGGTGTCCCATTCTGTCTGCATCCCATACTGCCTGCAACATGTCCCATTTCCACTGCACCCCATTTCCTGTCCTGTCCCTCGTGCATTCCATTTGACGTCTGTGTCATCCCAGTCCCATCTCACCTGCAACCTTTCCCTCCTGCGTCACATCCCTCCTCTATGCCCCATCCCCTGTCCCACCCTCCAGCATCCCACTACATCTTCTGTTCCTCCTGCAATCCCCTCTTGTGTCCCATGTCCCATCCCACCTGCACCCTGTCCTACTCCATGTCCTCCTACCTGTGTCCCCTTCTCCCTGTGTCCCGTCCCACTCACCTGAGGGGAGAAGACCTCCATGCTCTTGGTCCTCAGCTGAAGTGGGAACCGCTGAGGGAGCTGGAAAGCAGGGACAGATCAGGGTGCTGGGGCCGAGCAGGGGTGGGCATGGGGACACCCCAGTGGGCACAGCTGTGCTCTCCAGCCATCCCTACCATGTCACTGGAGATGTTCCTGCGCAGGGCCCCGGCCGTGAAGTACGTGGAGGCAGCAGAGTTGGCAACGAACTCGGTGACAGCCACCAGCAGCATGGGCTCGTGTGCCATGGGTGGTGTCACGGGCAGGGGCGTGGGCAAAGCCACAGGCAGTGCCATGGGTAATGCCACAGGCAGCACCACAGGCAGTGCTGAGGGTCTCTGCTGGGATGTGCCCACCCTGAAGATTTCACCCTGCACCAACACACAGCTGGATGTGAGGATCAGCCAGGATCCCCTGTTCCCAAATCTGGCCCAGGGTTGCCCAGGATGACATTACCTTGAGGGCAATGTCCCCATACTCCTCTGTGAAGGCCGGTGGTCCCAGCAGGGAGTAGTCAATGGCAGCAAAGGTGTCCAGCTGGGTGGACACTGCAGGGACATGGGGGTAGATGGTCAGGAGGAGTCAGACCTCCAGCCCCCTCCCACAGCCTGGCTCTGTCAAGATCTGGCCCCACAGTGGGGTCCTGCAGACCCTGCTGGGAACCAGTCCCATCCACAGCCCCCCAGGACCACCCTGCCTGTCCCCAGTCCTGGGGTCCCCTCACCCACCTTTCATGTGCTTCAGGACAGTGTCCAGCTTGTCAATGCCCCTGTGGAGCACGAGGCAGAGCTGGAAGCAGAGCAGGGTGTCAGTGAGCCCAGGGATGAAGGTCTCCAAGCCTCTCACTGGGCTGGGGGACAGGGACACCAAAACCCCGGGGCACAGGGGCCAAGCACCCACCTGCTTGTTCAGCTGATGCTGCAGGGTTCTCTGGAGCAGAGGTGCCAGCAGGTTGTAGAGCCAGCTGTAGGGCAGAGTGGCGTGCTCAGATCACCTCATGGCATCCACCCAGGCTCCCCCACCACCCTGGCTGGGGCACCAATACTCCTTGCATGCCAGGGACAGGACAGAGCAGGGGCCTTGGCATCACCTGTATCCACGGTGAAACTCCATGTGCAGGTCAGTGCCGTGGGTGTCACAGCCGGCGCTCCAGACTGTGGGGTGGCCACTGCCATCCTCGCTCACCCCCAACACGGCTGCCATGGCCAGGTCCTGCATGCGGAGCTGCACAGAGCCGCTGTCCTGGCTGGGGACAGAGTGGGTGAGCACAGGGACAGCGGTGACATTGAGCCACCCTGAGTCCTGTCCCTGTGCCCACGAGGACTCACATGGCACCCAGCTGGGCTGCCCAGTCGGCGCTGAGCTGGATCCGGGCACGCTGCACCCTCAGCCTCAGCCCCACGTCCTCGGCAAAGTCCAGCGTGGATTCATTCATCTGCAGCTCATGGATGTGAATCCTGCACAACACAGGCACGTCGGGCTTGCTGATGGGGCACAGACAGGGATGGGGGTGGGGACAGGGGCCCCACAAGTGGCTCTTACCGTGGCACAGCATAGGTGAGAGTTCCCAGGAGCGGGGTGGTGTAGGAACCTGTCAGATTCAGCTCATGCTCCTTCTGCAGTATCGACTGGAGCAGCTCCAGCCCAAAGCGTCGGCCTGGGGCAAAGTGGGAATTTGGGGTAACACCAAGGAAGGGGCTGGGGTACCTGGGGTGTCAAGAGAGTGAGCAGCCAGGTCCAGGATGGTCCTTCCATCCCCCATTCCTGGCAGACTTTGCATCATTCCTGGGGGTACCCACTGGTTCCCCTCATTTCCCATCCTCAGCAGTCTGGGCATCATCCCCCACTGGTCTGCCCCATCCCTGCCTACTCAGGAGCACAGACTCACCAAACTCCAGTGTCCTCTGGGTCAGCCAGGCCTTGATACCAGGGTTGGTGCCGGGGCTGGTGATGGTGGCAGAGACACAGATGGGCAGCAGGAGCAAGAGGCAGAGCCATACAGCACCTCCAGGCTGGTCCTGGGACCTGGAGGCTGGAGCAGAGGACATGACTGGGGAACAGGCAGCTGGTGTAGAGACCCCCTCCCTGTGCACCAGCACAGACAGGACTTATATCGGGGACAGGGAGCCCCGGTGACATCAGCACACTTGGGGACACCACAGTGCTCTGGCCACTGAAAGCCCAGCCTTGCCCAACGTGTGACTCAAAGGGGAAGCCGGGTCCCCGTTGTTCCGCACTCGGGCCCATCGTGGGAGCACGAGAATGCAGGGTCCCACACCACCCCCTGCCAGCCCCCTGCCCTGGGGGTGCACATGGGCCAGGGACACAGCTGGGGCTCCCCAGAGGAGCACAGGACCAGCGTGTGGAGACACACAGAGACCTGGCTGGGCCAAGGTCACAAAGAGCTTCCACTGCGCCCTGCCTGGGAGCCATGGAGGAGCGGGGGACACAATGAGCTGGTCCTGGGGCAGGGGGGCCTGCACCGGGGCAAACAGGGCTCAACCCACTTGCACCAGGGAGCAGCAGCTGTTTCCACTTTGGGATGGGCTCTGGGAACCCTGTGTAGGGTTACCTAAATTTCAGTGGGGGTCAGGGTGTCTGACGTGCAGGGGCAGCCCCCAAGGAAGTGATGGAAAGGTTGGGACAGTCAGAGCGAGAGCAGAACTGTGCAATCCCCTCCAAAAATCCCCAGCTGTGGGGAAGGAGCCATGTGCACTGCCAAACCCACCAGCGGGACCATCCCCTAGCCAGGGTGACACCCCCCCCCCCCCCCCCCCCAGTGCCATGGGCTATGGATGACCAGGATCCAGCTACCCTCCTGCATCCAGCCTGGCAGACCCAGAGGTACCTCTAGGAGGGCCAGAGCCTCATCTCCCCACAGAGGCACATAGAGCCCACGGGCAACCTCACCAGAGAGATCACAGCCCCACATAGTGTACCTTATGGAGGCCTTGAAAGCAGCTGCCCACTGGCCCAGGATGCCCAGTGCCACCAGCCACGGCTGCCGCGGTGGCCAGAGCCCCTAGCAGTGACCCAGAGGCCAGCACTGACCCTGAGCCCCAGCCCAGTGCCCACCCCAGCTCCTCTCTCGCCGGGTGCCTCTGCCCTGCACCGGCACTCACCGTGACCGGCGGGCGCGGTGCCCGCAGCTCCTGCCATCGCTCCCAGCTCCTCCGTGTCCCTGGGACTGTACGTGGCAGAGAGCAGCAGGGACCAGCTCTGACGCCAGTGTCCATCCTGGGTCCTGGTCAGAGCACAACGTCACCCATTTCCCCCGTCCCTAATCCCTTCCGGGATGAATCAGGTCCCACGAAAACACCGAGGGACCGGTTGGGGCACAGGTGCCCGCGGGCTGGGCGCTCCCTGGGGCTCTCCAGTGCATCCTGGTGCTGCCGCATCCGGCATCCCGACACGTGTAGGCGGCTCAGCCCTGCCAGCGTCGCTCCAAGCCTGGGTTGGCTCCCTCAGCCCCTTCCCCAGCTCTCCTGTGCCAGATACCCGGTGGTGACCACCCCGCGTCCCCTAAGGAGGGGGTGACGGCCAGGGCTGCATCGCCAGGGCTCGGTCGTGGGACACACACGGCTTGGACAGGGGTCAGGCAGAGACGTGGGGACACACATGGACACACGGAGCCCCTCTCCCCACCGCTCCAGCGGGAGCTTCCACATCAGGCGGCAATGAACAGGTAAGGTAGCATCCGGGACAACGGCATGGGAAGAGCCCCAGCGCCCCCCTCGCCGCCCCCGGCCCGAGCAGAGCCCCCGATCCCGGCTCTCCCAGTCCCGGCACCTCCGGGCTACTCCAGGAGGCCGGGCAGGGCCGTGCAGTGCGAGCGGACACCGGGAGAGGGACCCACCGCCCCGTCCGCGCCGCGCTCCGGGGCTGGGAGCAGGGCGGGCGGGCAGCCAAGGATGGACAGGTTCATCCACAGAGACCCAGAGCCCCCGGCCCGCTACGTGTCCCCTGCCACTGTCACAGCCAGGACAGGGGCGATCAGGAGGGGTAGTGTCCCCATGTCACCTGGCCCTTACACAGGCCCTGCCGGGGAGCTGCGGGGCTGGGAAAGCACGAGCGGGCACGTACAGGCACAGACACACCTGGACACACCGGCAGCTGTGACCGTGCCCGTGAACACGCAAACACACACAAAGGGTGTGCAGAGCCTCACACAGGCACACACCTGTGCCCAAGGCTGCTCAACGCCTTCCAGCCCCAAATCCCTTGACTGCAGGACCCTGGGGAGAGGGGGCGCCTAAAGGGTCCTACCAGAGCAACAAGAGCCCCTCCGGGCACTGCAATTGTCCCCTGTCAGGCCCTTAGGAAGGTCTGAACAGATCGGGAACAGAACAGGCTGCAAGGTCCTTGGGGTGTTTGTGAGTCACAGGGAAGCTCAGGTCAGGGCAGCTGCCCGGGGCACCCCCAGGCCTCGGGGTTGCACAACCCCTGATGCAATTTCCTTGTCCCAAGAGGCTGCCTGTCCCCACAGGCAGGAGTTGCACCAGGAAGAGCAGGAACCACAGGGGCAGGACCACAGAGAGAAGCACCCCAGGTCTTGTATCTGTTCTCCCCTGTAAAGGGATCAATCCCTGCATTATCACCCCTGTAATCCCCCAATCCTGACACAGCAACAATTGTGGGAGCCTCGGGAAGGCTGCTGGGTGCAGGTGGCCCAGCTGGGAAGGGGAGTGAAGGGAATTCCAGGCTGCAAACACAGCACTGTCCAGGGAGATTGGGAAACCACACTCCCACCTGGGCACAGAACCCACACCTGGCTCACAGCACTGCCTCCTCTTATCATCATCCCATCAAGGTGCCTGATCAGGGGAAGATGTATCCCAGTGCTGCTGCATTATTCCACTACAGAAGACAGGGTGCAAACAATCTTTCCTCCTGTGTCTGACCCTCAACACCCCATGTCTGAGCCCAGGGAGTGAAATCCCACAGGAACCACTGGGAGAGGCTCCGGGGGGGCAGTGATGGGACACAATATTGTGACACAGGGAATTGGGACCAACCATAAGAAACCCCTTCCCCAACACCACCACAGGGTCCCAGACCCAGTATCCCCCAGCACACCTACCCAGCCCACAGTGGTCTGCACATGTTACCCCCTGTTTGATGGGGCACATATCCCCGGGGATAAACACACCCAAAACCCAGGGGAGAGGATTTGAAGGGCAGGAAGAAAACGCACGTGTGGTCATCAGGGCTTGTTTAATAACAAAACTCCAGCTATTGTAGAACAATATTCTCCAGCATCATTGTAATATACAATACGGGGAATGCTCTCAGCAATCTGAGAAGGAAGGATCCGGCCCACAGCATCCCTGCCCAGGCTGCGGGGGGACCCCCAGGGCAGCCCCGCCGGGGAGCCAGAGATGCAGGTGAGCCGCGGTGCTCAGGGACGGGGTCCCGGGGACGATGTCCGTGGTGGGACTGGGATCCCGGGGATGATGTCCGTGGAGGGTCCAGAGCAGTCTCAGCGGCAGAGGATCCGATCGGCAGCGGGAATGCACGGAGCCTGCGGGAGGGGGACACGAAGCGGCCGGTCAGTACTCGCCAGGAGGATGCCGGAGAGGACGGGGATGGAAAGGGGGCAGGAGAAAGGGTATCGCCGGGAAGGAGAGGGCGCGGTGCAGATCGGGGGAAGGAGATTCCAAGGAACGCCGGTGCTGCCCGTCAGGCGCGCGGGTCTGAGCCGGTGCCGTGGGGTCCGCACTCACCTCGGGGGAGTCCCCAGCAGCAGCCGGGCGTGGGGGGCCGCACTGCAGCTCCAGCTGCAGGTCCCAGATGTAGTCGATAACGTGCTGCAGCAGCTCCACCTTGGAGACCCGCCGGTGCCTCGGCAGCGTCGGCACCAGCGCCCGTAGCCGCGAGTAGCAGCCCTTCATATCGTACAGCAGCGCGGCGGCTGCCTGCTCCGCCGCCACCGGGGACACTCCTGGGCCCGGCCCGCAGCGGGCGGTCTCTCCGGGCCGCACCGCCTTCAGCGGGCCGCCGGCACCCGCGGGCAGCGGCGAAGAAGCGACAGCGGCGACCTTCATGGCGAGGGGCGGCGAGCGCAGCGGGCGGGACGGGGACGCTACGGGCGGACAAGAAACCCGCGCCCCGCCGCGCCTCTTATAGAGAGCCGCCGACGGGAGGGCGGGGCCGCGGGGAACCCTCGGCCAATGGCAGCGCAGAACGGCTGGTCGCAGCCCCGCCCACTCCATTCATGCGCCCCGAAGGGCAGCGTCTTAAAGGGGCAATGGCGGGGAGGGAGCCGTGAGGGCTTGGGCTGCGGTGCAGGGACAGCGGCGGTACGGAGAGCTCACCCTGCCCCGCGATTAACGCGGGTGCTTGCCCCGCGGGCTCCCGGTGCCGGGCTCCCCGCAGCCCCGCTCGCTCCTTGCCCTCTCCAGGCCCCCGGTGCCCCCCGGGCGCTCGGGCCCCCCCGCACTCCCCGCGCCCCCCCCTCTCCGCCGCGGCCCAGACCGTGAGACGCCAGGGTCGTGACGTCACCCATTCATAAAACGCGGCGCGCTGTCAGCGCGGCGCCGGGCGGGCGGTGCCCATGGCGACGGGGGCGGGGCGGGGACACACACCTGCAGGCCCCGCGGGGGGCACCGGGACCCCCTCGGAGACAGTGCGACCCCCGCGGGGACACCGCACTCCCACGGAGACACGGGCATCCTCACGAGGATACGGGGGCACCGGGACCTTACAGGAGGCACAGGGACCCCCAGGGGACATCTGCAACCTCACGGGGACACGGGCGCGCCGGGGTCCCACGGTGGCGCAGGCTCACGGGCATCCCCACGGGTGGCAGCCCGTGCTCCACAACCCCCGCCCCAAGTTCGGAGTTCCCCGTTCCCCCCGGGGCTCAAAGCTCCGCAGAGCTGCTCGGGGGCGGCTGCCGGGGCGGGGGTCGCCAAGTTGGGGATGGGCAGAGGGGTCGAGCGCTCTGTGCGTGGGTGCGGGGAACGGGCTGTGAGCACGGTTCTGCCGCGGGGGAAGCCGGCGGAAGTCCCACCACTGTGCGAGGCAGCCGGTCCTTGCCCCGAAGGGCTTCTGGTCCGAGCTGTAATTAGCGTTATTGCTAATTACCCCGCACCTGCGGGGAGGGCAGGCAGCGCCCGGGGAGGGCCCCCGAGCAAGACCCTGGCACACCCCGAGCAGCACAAGATGGTGTGGGAGGAGGGAGGGAGGGAGGCAGGCAGGCAGGCAAAGCTGCAGCTTCAGACACTCCCGGGTGTGTGTACGGACACAGACACGCAGGGCGGGTGTGCCTGGGCACACACAAAGGCGTGGACACACACGTGCTTGCACACACAGATGTGTGTGGGACACACCCAAATATGTGCACTGGAGGACTCACACACAAACCTGTGGAGCCCGAGCACAGCCACAAGTACACGCACACAACAGAGGCACACAGGGATGCACACACGTACAGGTACACACACACACGTGTACACACATGCACACGCACGCCCTGCCCTGCACACCAACACGTGTGCCCAAGTGCCAGCGCAGCTCTCCCAGCCCTGTAGGGTTGGCTGGGGGGACAGACCCTGCTGCACGTCCCCAGGCATTCAGGGAGCTGAAGGCCTCCCCCTCTTCTTCCTCTTCTGAGGAGGGCAGCAATCCTGGAGAGCATGCATGAACTCCAACCCTGCCAGCTTGGTTGGGGGAGCTTGATCCCCCTGTCCCTCCCTCTGTCCCTCCTCCCTGTGTCCCCCAGCCTGGTGCGGTGGCGGTTCCCAGGGTGGGCACGGCGCTGGGGTCGCCCCCTCCATTCAGGGCTCGGCGGAGGGCCCGGTGCTGCCCGGTTCCCACCGCGGCTCTCAAAGCTGCTAATTAGCCCCCATCTGGCGGCAGTGGCCGGGCCGCGGCGGGAGGCCGGGGACATTGTGCACAGGAATGTCTTTCAGGGCCGCCGGCCGGCCGCCGCCACCGCCAGCTGCGCCGCCAACAATGCCAGGACGAGCCGGACCCCCGCCCCCTGCCACCGGCCACCCCGAGCGGCGTGGGGACATGGGCGGGTTTCGTGACCGTGGTGGGCGTCATGGCACACATGGCACAGCCGTCCTGGCACAGCCAACTCCAGCCGGCCCAGCCCACGGGATGTCCCGGAGAGCAGGACACCCTGACCCCATCCCTCTGCATGTTGGGGTGCTGACGATGGGGTGCTGGGGTCAGGGCTGCCAGGGTGGCACCGGGACACTGCCAGGGTGGCACCGGGACACTGCCTTGGCCACAGCTGGCCGCGGGGTGCCGGCCTGGCATGGCGTGCCGGCTGGCGCAGCAGTGTTGTCCGGCAGAACACAGAGCTTCATTTCCATCTCAATTCTGGGAACGGGGCGCTCGGCGCGGTAACAGCAGCCTCGGCCATATGGTGCTGGCGGGGCTCAGCCCGGCCGGGGGGGCAGCCGGGGGGCGGCTGCTTTGCGCTGAGCAGGGGTTGCCCGGCAGCCGAGCACATCAAAGCCCCCGGCCGCCCCCGCCCCGCCGAGACCACACAGGGCACGGCCACGCCAGGCCGCCGAGGGGCTGCCTGTGCTGCTGTGATGGTGGGGATGGGGTACAGCCGGCACCCCAGAACCGGCAGCACCCAACCCCACACTCCGGCATGCAGGACTGGAAGGCAGCACGGACACCGCAGGTCAGGCTGGGCCCCCACCAGTGACCAGGACCCCCCAAACTTGGGCTGCTCCTGCCATGACTGGGCTTGGGCTCCATCCAGATCCCCTCTCCCGGTGCCATCCGCAGGTCACCCCTGAGGCTACACAGAGCCTCCTCCCTCCCATGTCCGCATGACAGTGCTGAGCCAGGGTTGCAGATGTGCCGGGGCCGCCGGCACAGCTGGAGCGGGGCCGAGGCCTGAGAAAGCCCCTGCACATTCCCCTCCCGCCTTCTCCCTTCCCGTTCCCAGCTTCCATCCGCTGCAGCCCAGACCAGCTGGAGCCAGGCAGCCCTTCCTGGGATTTATTCCAGCTTCCTGCCCCTCCTCGCCGGCCGGCCAGGGCTGGGGCTGCCTTGGGCTGCTTCCTCTCCCTGCTTGCAGCCGCCGGCCGGGCGCCACTGCAGTACCCATCATTACACGGGACCCCAGCTCTCACCACCAGCACCCACGACTCCATGGAACCCCAGATCTCACCACCAACACCCATCAGTAAAGCACATCACAAAAAGCATCCCCCACCCTGCGTGGTAGAGCATGAGGTACAACTGCAGCACCCATCACTCGTCATCACCCAGCTGCACACCCTGCTGTGGTGGGGAGGCTCCACAGGGCTTTAGAGACAAGCAGCCCTGGTGTGTCCCCCCTCAGCCCACGTTCCAGCACTCCCCAAACATGAAACCACCCTCCCCTTGCCTGATGTTTGCACCCTGTGCACCCCCAGCTCAGCCCATCTCACCCCACTGCAACTCCTGGTGGGAGCTTGGCACAATCTGCATGTGCCAAGGAGCTCCCCTGCCAATGGGCATCCACACCAGTGCTGTGAGGTGCCATGGGTGAGTGGGATGGGTGAGGATCATCCCAAACCCCACATCTGCTGGCAGCAGAACAGGCAGCTTTGGCCCCTGACCTAGCTGGGCGCAGTTCAGCGGACGGAGGTTTCCTGCCGGAGTCGGCACATCCATGTTTCCGCAGCCCCCACCGAGCCGGAGGGACCCTGCGGAGAGGGGAAGGTGGCCCAGCAGCAGCCCAGACACCGTGGAGCCGTGTGGCCTCGGCCCTGCCGGGACCGGAGGTGCCACAGGCCCAGGTGCAGCAGGCGAGCTGACCGGGAGTGCTGCAGCACCGGCTCCACTGGCGGCTCCTTGCAGGGCCCAACACGCTTCCTTCCTCCTGGCCGGCCCCGGCTTATCGGCCAGGCAGGGTGAGGGGTGACCCCGCTCTCCCCTTCCCAGGCCTTCCGCTCCCTGCAGCCCTGGGAAAGCTCCCAGCCATGCTTCCACCACTCCTACAGTGGGCACGAGCTGCTGGGAGCTCTGCAGGGGAGCAGGGAGGCAGGAGGGTGATGCTGGCATGGGGGTTCCCTACGCATCTCCCAGCCTGCTCCTGCACTCTTGGGGCCTCTGGAGGCTGCATGGGGACACAGCTCCTACCACCCGGAGCCAGAGAGGATGCAGAGTTTCCCAGGATGCAATGCCAGCCCCACACCACGGGATACACCAAGCTGGGAGTGGGGTCCTGACTCAGGGCAGGGTCCTGCACCCCAGAGCAGAGCCAAAGTCTTTTTCCACGGAACACTGGTGAAATCACATCTGGAGTCTAGACTCAGTGACTCGGTGGGCTGGGCCTGGCGGCCGCGCTGTACCCAGACCCTGCTGCACACTGTTTGCTTAGCTGGAGGTATTTAATTGGAATTAAAGTGGCCCCTCTTGTTTTTGCGGACAGGGCTGTTGGAAAAGGAGCTGTAAGTCATAGAAAACATCTGTAGGAGCCTGCGAAGGGTCATTAGATGGCAGAACGCGAGGCGCCACTTTTAGTGCTCGCAGCCGGCGCAGGGAATAATGGTTCAATACGGCTTTTGTGGAGGAGCTGCCAAGCCAGCAAACACTTTCTATTTATTCTGGCAGTGGGCATGGCCAAAGGGATGCAGGATCCTCCACATGTGGGCCCCCAGGAGGGGTAGGGAGGACACTGCCAGTGCTGCAGGACATGGGGCAGCTGGTCTCAGTGGAAGCTGAGGTGGATGCTGGAGTTGCCCCTGCCTGCAGCCCCTCCAGCCCCCATGCCTGCAGCAGCAGCCTCTGCCCAGCCCAGCCCCCAAGGGGTGTAGGATGGTGCCTAGCTCCTTGCAAGAAAGGGGGACAATCCATGCTGTCCTTGCCCTGCTCCAGGGCTGGGTCTGGGGACACCCACCCCTACCCCTCCCATTCCTGTTCCCCCAGGCCATGGGGCATTAGCCTCAGCTCACTGACATCCCAGCAACTGAGGCAGAGCAGCCCCTACCCTGTGGGGTTCCTGCATCCCATCCCTGCTCAGCCACCCTTTTCTGGGGCCAGATCCCAGCTCAAACCCACTCAGGGCTCAGTGACTCCAGCCCTAAATCTGGGTAATGCAGAGCAGGGGCCAGGCTGGGGGAAGGCCCAGTGCCAGAGAAGTGGGAGGGGGAAGGGGACGGTCACTTGGAAACAGCCAGACAATGGCCACCAGCCCCACTGGGAGAAGGCGGGTGAGCTGGATGCCAATCCCAGTGCTGGCTGGGCGGCTGAGCAGGGGCATGGCCACACCAGCACTCCTTCCTTCAATATGGTTTAATATGAGAGAAAGCAAATGCACAATACAAAATTTAAAAACCGGCATACATCGATACCCCACCTGGGTGGCTGCTCCGACACACACAACACGATGCTCTTGCACAATTGTTTCGTCGTCTGTCACTTACAGAAGGTCTTGAAGGGCCCCAGCCCAGCAGCACCGGGCACGGCCCAAGGGCAAGGTCACTTCTCCTTCTTGGAGGCTTCTGTTGGTTCTTCTTTGGAAGCCCCTGGTGCCTCCTTGGGGGTAGAGCTCTCCTCGTAGCTGGGGACAAAAGGGACATGAGCGGGGCCAGCTCCTCCATGGGGACAGAGCCCTGTGCCAGGCGGGGACAGCCCAGCCTGTGGCCTTGGGTTCTGCCCTGCTGACAATGTGGGCTCCAGCCATCAGCCCCCAGCACAGGAAGCCCCATGGGGCACAGCCCAGGCAGGGAGATGAGGGATGCATCCACCCCAGACATCTCCAAGGATAGGGTGGACCCAGCCAGGGGCCAGCTCTTTGCCCAGGGATCTGTCCTTGTTCCCAAGAGCACTATTGGATATCCTGGATAGCACATGCTTTCCTTGGCTGAGCACTGGTGCCAACGGGGCCGGTTAACAGGGCAACTGCAGCAGGACTAACAGCAGTGTTCCCTCCCAGGGTCTTGCTCCTCTGGCTTCAAACCCCCTCCAGCAGTGGCCCCAGGGCTCTGGCTAAGGAAATGGGAATACAACTCCAAGCAGAAAGGACAAGGTCTAGGATGTCAAATCTTATAGCCCTTCCCAGTCTCCTCTCTCAGAACTGCAGAGAAGCCGGCCCACAGCAGTGCAGCAACAGCTCCAACCTCTGCCCACAAAGTGAGGAGAGCTGGGAAAAGGGAAGAGCTTGGGCCAGGGAGAGCCAGGACCTGCCCCTACCTGGCCAGAGCGACAGACAAGGGCCCCGGCGGCAGTGGCTACATGGCACTAGGGCTCTGCTGCCGGCGTCGGCGGGGACAGGACAGTTTCTGCTGCATGGAATCAGCCAGGCTGGCCGGCGAGCCAGACACCGTGGGGAAGTGGGTAAGTCTTGGTGTGTGAGGCAAGATTTCAGCAGAGGATTCATAGCTGCAGGAGAGAGAGGAAGCAGGAAGGGAAAGACAAGGACAGAAAGGAGGTGGGGGAGAGAGAAAAAGCAGAAGAGTTTTGGAGTGAGAGCACCGAGAACGCACCGCCCTGTGCAGGAAGCCTGGCATCCCCCTTCACCTGCTCACGCCCACTGGCCTCTCCTTGCCTGCAGACTTTAGGACAGGGCTGCAGCATGGAAAAGAGGGCACTGAAACTTGGGGATGAGGCAGCTCCCACTGGCATGAGCAGAGCCAGGCAGACAGAACCTAGGGAGAGCAAGCCTGGGCAGTGGGGAGGTGGCAGTGGAGCAGCCCAGGGGCTGGGCAGGTGACAGGGAGATGCAGCAGACTCTGCCCCGCTGCTCAAGGACAGCATGCCCACAGCAGATGTGGGGGCCAGGATGGGTTCCCACTGCTAAGGGAGGCAGAGGGGAGCTTCCTACCTAATTTAAGGAGGTTTGGTAAGGCTGAGAGCCATGGAACTGCTCCCAGTGTCACCCACTTCTGCTCCACGAGCACTCCTTCCTTGGGCCTACAGCACAGATCTGCTCACTCCCACCCTGCCTATAGACCCTTGCTGCTGTGAGACACCACGTGCAGGCAAAGACCCACAGGAACTGCCAGTTCCAGGGAGGATCAGGGTACACCAAAGCAGCACAGCAGAGCTACACCTGGTGGGATTCCTGCGGTGGGAGCCACTGCCCTCCAGGCATCGGTCCCTCTGAATCCCACTTCCTCTGCCTGCAACTGGATTCACTTCAAGGGAGGTCTGGCCCCCAGGGGCCATCAAGTTTGCAACCCTCCAGCATCCTGACCTTGTCCTGGCAAAACTTTGCTGCTGAAGCAGTTTGTGCTACTGCTCTGGGAGGGAACTAGTCCCTGGCTGCCAGGCTCCCTGCGCTCCTTGCTGCCCAGTGGGCCCGGTCTCACAGCTCATCTCTCTCCAGTTTCCTGGCAGGAGGTGCTGCTGTCAGCTGGTGAGTCACAGCACTGGGGAAAGCGGCTGCAGGATCCCAGGTGCACAGGAAGGACGATCCCAGGACACTCAGTGCCTGCAGCAGTGATTGTCAGAAGTAAACATCAAAGGAGGGGCAGGTGCGGCAGGGCTGGGGACGGCCCAGCTGAGAGCCGCTGGGAACATGCATACCTGCATCTCCCAGGGGAGGGGAGGGGAGGGAGGACAGCTGGCTTCCCGTTTCGCCCAGTTTCCCTCTGAGCAAGCTGTGAGCTGGGGAACACTCCCCAGGCTGGGGCACTGGGGAGGCTGGAGGGTACACAGCCCTGCTTTAGGATGTTCCCTTCCCTGCTCTGCATCAACTATCGTTACTGTGCTGAGCCACCACCAAGTCTCAAGCATGATGGAGAAACAGCTCCCAGGCAGGAGGCCAGAGCTGCCCACTGACAGCCTGGATAGGCTCCAAGAACAGCTGAGCACAACAGCCCAGTCCCCCTTCCTCTGTACCCACAGTAAAGAGTAGTCTCTGGGGCAGGGAGAGACTGCAAACTCCTGCAAACTCTTTCTGCTGCAAACCAGAAGACTCTGCCCAAGTGGGGAGGTTGGGATGTGCTCGTACCAGCCTTGGCTGCTCTCACAGCCGGCTCTGGCTCCATTTTTCCCCACCCACAGGCCCTGGGACACAATGACCAAGTATCTCCACACCAGGTGTGCAGTCCCACCCTCCCCTGCCTGCCAGCGCATGGGAAGAGTCAGTCACTGGGGCATAAAGCAACACCAGGTGCTGCCTGCTGGTAGCACCCCGCAGCTCCCGCCCCACTCTCGGGAGGCGGCTGGAGCCAGGCCCGGCATGTACAAACACAGGCGCTCCCTCCACCCACGCACGTGCCGGCACACACCCAGAGCATGCCCAGATGAACCCGTCCCTCCAGCTGTGCCCAGGCGTGGGAACATCTGCACGCTTCATGTGCTCCAGCGCCGCCGGCAAAACAGCTCCAGCGCCAGCTGAGGCTCACCTGAACATTTCAGTTACTTCTCCTTTTGCCAAGGCCACGAGAAGCGGGAATCCAATGCAAGCGGGGACCAGGTACAGCAGCGCAGGCTGTGGGAAGAAAAACAAGTGTTAAACCAAACCACAAATCACCCCGAGGGAAGAGTGGAAGGTGAGCTTGTGCTCATGGCCCTGTCCCCTCTGCACCCATATCTGTCACATGGCTACACAGGGAGTTAACACCCCAAAAGGCAGCTTCAAGAGCTAAGTGGGAGCTGCAGCAGCATGAAGCTAGACTGGATATTAGGAGGAAATTCTTTCCTATGAGGGAGGTGAGATCCTGGCACAAGCTGACCAGAGAAGCTGTGGATGTTCAATCCCTGGAAGTGTTCAAAGCGAGGTTGGAACAGGGCGTGGAGCAGACTGGTTTAATGGTTGGTGTCTCTGCCCATGGCAGGAGAGTTGAAACAAATGGTCTCCGAGGTTCCTTCCCAAGCCATTGTGGGATTCTGTGAAAATCCTCGCTGTGAGGTCCCAGTGGGCCATGAACACACTGAGAGCTCCTGTGCAGACCACAGTGTCTGGGCTCCCAGAGCCCCCTGCAGCACAGCCAGTGGGTGCTCAGGGCAGCTTGGCTGCAAACAGACAAAAAACACAGGGCCCCTGGCTGAGGAGCTATTGCTGGAAACAAGGAGCCTTGCTCTAAGCAGGTTTCTGCTCCAGCTGGGCACAGGAGCTTGGGGCAGGGAAAAGTACAGGCAGATGGAAAATCAAAGCCAGAAGGAATAAATCTACTTTTTCCTGGCAGGATGCGGGAACTTCGTGGCCAAACTGGCCTGACCCACTTGGATATGCACTCACAGGAGGCAGCAGGGTGGAGCTCACCTGGGCATGCTTGAAGATGTGCATGATGAATATGGTGAGGCCCAGCCCAAAGATGTAGGCCACAAAGCTGGTGTAGAAATACGTGTGCGTGTTCTTCTTCAGGCTGTAGGGAAAGGGAAGAGCTGTTACCTCTGGTCTGGAATGCCAGTGGCCAAAATGGAATTGGCCTGGTACTCTCAGTCATCTCCCACCACAGTGGAGTTGGAGTATGGGGAGCAATGCTCTGCCAGTGTAGCCCCTGGTGTTGTGGGAGCAGTGTGGGACTGTAAGACCCAGGTGAGGGGCTGGAAAAGGGAAGAAGGCAAGTGATCCTGCTGCTGGATGGCCATTGGGAAGGCAGGAATTTGGGCTGGGACTCAGGGAGAAGGTCCTATTGTCCTCGTCGAGATGGGCCTGTCCCTGGCTCTCAGCAGTTGCTATTTTATCACAGGGCAGGCTGCAGGAACTGGGATTCCCAGCAGGTGCAGGCAGGATGTGGGTGGTAACACCTGGAAGAGCTGGCACAGACCAGAGGGTCTGTGCAAGAGCAGTGGGAGTGGGGCCACACCACTGAAGTCGCAAGAGTCACCCTGTTCCCTGGAGCCTTTCAGTGTGGGGCAACTGCTGCAGCCCAGCTGTAGGTGCAGCTTCCCTACATGGGAAGGAGCTGCTTCCTCTGTCAGTGGCAACCTGGAGGCAGCCAGCACTGCCAGGCACTGATTTGCATCCACACGAGCACTTCCCAGGTGCCAGCACCCCCAGCTCTTTCCCACGCTGTCACTGCCCTCCACTCCTTGGTTCCAGGGAGCTGGTGAGGCTCTGTGGGGCTGCTATGTGCTACTGCCCTGATCCCCATCCCTATGCTCCCTGCCCTACCTATGCTTGAACTCAACCACTCGCCCCCAGTGCTCAGGACATACCCACAGAACCAACTCCCTCTTCCAAGAGCTTTTCCTTTCACCCCCTGGTGTGTCCCCACATCCAGCTCCAGAAGGGAGCACGTGACTGCACTCCTGGCTCCCCCTTTCCTTTTTTACTCTACAAAAGCAGCTCAAATATGCTGCAAGATCCAGCCTGCCAGAGACCCTTCCCTGCCGCCTGCTCACCTGATATCAAACCGCAGCAGCAAGGCAATGAAGATCCCTGCAGGGAGAAGGAAACAGTGAGGGGCTGGAAGTGGCAGAGGAGGGGCAGATCGGGGCCAAAGGAGCAGGGAAGGCCAGCACGGGGCTGGAGGGGCAGGGCAGGAGCCGCGGTGCTCCGGGCCGTGCCCGGGGTGACAGTGCCCTCTCGTGGCGCACAGCACCGGGACAGCACCCGGACCCGCGGGGAGAACCCAACCCTGCCGAGGGACCGCGGGGAGAACCCAACCCTGCCGAGGGACCGCGGGGCCGCGCCCGGCCAAGGGCAGAGCCAGGCATCCGCTCAGCTCCCCGCAGCCCCCTCAAAGGAGACCCCAGTCCCATCCTCCCTCTTCTGTCCTCACCTGGAATGACAATGTCTCCCAGTCCCAGCATGGCGAAGTTGTCGGCGTCCAGCCCCTTCTCCAGCAGGTCCTGAGGGAAAACCACTGCGAGGAGCAGAGCGAGATACAGTGAGGGAGAGTGTCCCCACTGAGCAGACCCCAGCCCCACGGGGCCCGGCAAACAGGGACCAGAGCAGAGCAAGGGACCTGGCCCTGCCCTCATCCCCCTCCTTCCCTGTAGCTTTCCTTGTTCTTTCTGGGACAATTCCAGGACGAGAAACCAAGAGGTCCCATGATCCAAACTACTGCATGCTCCACGGCAGCACCAGTTCACCCCTCCTGCTGTTTTGGGGCTCTGTGGGGTTGTTTCGGGTTTTTTTGTTTGTTTTTTTTTTGTTTGTTTGTTTGGTTTTTTTTTTTTGTGGTGTTTATTAGGTATGGACTGTTTTTACAAGCAGGTGAAATTGCATGCTCCAAAGGTGCAGAGTGACCCAGACAGAGCAGGGCTCTCTGCAAACCATCCCCTTCCAGACACCTGCCTTGGCTTGAGGCTGGCCAGTGACAGGGAGGAGGGGTGACTAGCAAGAAATGTTCCTGCACACATCCCAGCCTGAGCCATCTCCAGAGGTGGAGAGTGCAGGGAGCAGGGCTTGCAGCAAAACAGACCCCAGCACACAGGGAAGATCTACTCACGTTTTATTGGGGCCTCAAACGATTTGGCAACTGTCACCATCACGTTGGTGCCAAAGACCTAGAACAGAGGAGCCCAAGGTGACCACAGCTGCACAGGAACACACACACATATGCTCAGCTACAGCCTCATTCCTGGCCAGGAGAGGCCTCAGTGGCAGAAAATAGCCAAAGACCTGCCAAAATGTGGGTGCAGGAGCAAGCCCACTGTCTGGGGGAGGAGGCAAACGATGGCACTGAGGGAGGTGGCTGCTTGATGGCTGTCCTGCTCTCAGAGCAGCATGGAGACAGCACTCGCATGGCAGAGCTGCTGCCCACCACCCAGCCCTGCAGCTCAGTTCAACTTTAATCAGTCAGATCCATGTAAAGTTCAGTTGGAGGGCAGGAGCTTCCAGGACAGTGTCCCAGCCTGGGAGCTTCCAGCAGGGACAGGGGTAAGTGTCAGATCAGCTGCAGTTTGTTCTGAGGTCATTTACTTGCACGGCCCTATCAGCTGTAAATACTGGCAGCATTTTAGGGGTGGACTGTAAACACTGAGGGCAGCCACCCTGATCTCTGCACCTTTCCATTTCCAAGCCTCCAGTCCAGCAGACACAAAAAACAGGTGCTGACTAGCATTGGGTGAGCAAGAACTTGGAGCTTTGGATTAAAGGGAAATCTTAAAGTATCAGATTAACTCACATAAGGTCTAGCAAATTCTGAGCATTGCCATGGAGTGACAGGATTTGGCACTGGAATGAGGGAAAAGCATTACATGCCTCCCCCCTAGACTATGTGAGGGCAATAGCATCAACCCATTGAGATCTCCTTCCTCCTTGAAACCCTCCTGGAATCTCACTGTGATTGAATCCATGCCAAGATCCAAGTGACCAGCTCCTTCCAGATCAGAGGGGCACAGTGATGCCTCCACTTCAAGGCAGCTCTTCTCTAAGTCTCCAGCAAGTGGGGAGCAGAGGGGCGCACTCACTGTCCCCGAAGCACTGGGAAGACACTCACTCACCAAGCAGGGCCTGGGGCACCAGGTGTGCTAAGGCAGAAGGCTGAGTCCTCTCCAGCTGAAAGCTGTGGAGGAAGTGGCCCACAGGCTAAAAAAACCACAGAGCCCAGACTGTTAACGAGCCTGGGAAACAGGGCTCCCCCAGCCAAGTACAAAACAACCCACAGTAGCCAGGCGTAAATATGGAGGGATTACACAGGCAGCTGCAGAGCTGCTGGACAGACCTCAATGTACACAAGGCTCTCAGACATTTGGAAACATGGTGATTCAGAAGGTGGAGGCAGCAGGGAGGACTAGGGAATATAGACATTACAAGGAGAAACATTCTCCCATGCACAGAGCAGAGCACACGACTGCATTCCTGCCTTCCCCACCCCCCTTTCCTCTACAAAAGCAGCTCAAATACACTGCAAGAAACAAGGAAAACCGCAAAATAAAAAAGTCAAGGGTGCAGCACTGGCTGAGTAAAAGGGACTGGAGGCTTTCCAGGGTCTGGTTCTCTGTGCAAGAGAACAGAAGGACACTAACGAAACCAGCAGATGACAGAGCCAAGGCACTGTCATACGAGCAGGCTCAGTGTGCCCCAGAGCAGCCTCCAGCCCACCCAACAGCTGTCAGGCCTTGGGAAGACCACAGTGGGGAATACAGGACAGGATATGACACACACTGAGTACCCCACAATAGCCCTGATGAGGTCCTGCCAGCCCTGGGCTCTCTGAGTGAGAAAAGAAAACACTTGATGAGCCACATTCCGCCACTGTGGATTCTGTCATCAACCCTGCCACACCCCTCTGGCTGAGAAAGTGAAAATTCTGACTTCAAGTGTGTGTCCAGCCAGTGTGGTGCCTCTGGAAAGGCAGAATGCCAGGCATATGCTTCCACCACTGGCTGCAGAATGCTCCCACTTACCCAGAACACATCATAGATGAAGAGGCCCCCAAGCAAGATGCAGCCAGTGCTGACATTGTTCAGGTGCAGCAGCTCCACCCCATTGAGGGAGAATGCCAGCCCAAAGAGATTGTTGGCAATCCAGTGCTGAGAAGGACAGGAAAAGGAGATCTGGGTCTCTCTGTACATGGAACCCCCACCTTCCATGGAAATGAGTCCATGTCCAACCCAGCCCAGTCCCCAGCTGTGCCTCACCTACCTTTCTCAGCAGGTACCAGACCCCCACAACACTGCTCAAGGCCAGGCACACGAGATCCTTCGTGTCAAACTCATAATTTACTATTTCTGCAAGGAAACAGAGAAGTCAGATTTGGGGCAGGCCAGGCAGCTGCCCTTCCCATGCAGGGCTGAGATGAGTGATTCCACAGCTGGGGAGCCCAGAGCTCAGTGCTCATGTCCCAAATGAGGGGACTGTACCCGTGCTACACATGTGCAAACCGCCTGGGAATGAGCAGTGGGCCTTGGAAAGCTCAGACTTTCTCCTTCAGCTAGACTGCACATGGACAGCATCCACAGTCCTGCTGTCAATAAGGAAATTGGATTCAGGCACTGCTTAAGGCAGGGAAAGACAAATCTTCTCCCTCTTCCTGTGCCAGTTAACTCCTGATGGTATCATCAGAAATAATCCCTTTCCAGTAAAGCTACTACAGGGCAGGATACTTATCAAAGCATCTTCTGCCAGTGCAAAGATCTGGCCCAGATAAGGCAGCACAAACCAGTCAGACATAAGCTTTCCAAGGGGCTTAAATAAGGGCTGTGCAGCTAACATCAGCCATAGCTCCATACCCCCAGCACTCCAGAAGGTGTTTCTGGGGTCTCCCTGCCAGCCAGAGGCAGCACAGAGGCAGAGTGCCAGCCCAGCTCTGCAGGGACATGATGCTCACACTGGCTATGGATGCTCAGCAGGGAGCAAGAGGTGAATCTTTGAGAAGGATGTTTCAATGGGCTGAGAGTCATAAGACCAAAAAAGCAAATTAAAAAAAGAACAGTAAAGGCAGAAAACATTCGGGCTCCCCTGAAAAACCGGCGAGCCAACGTACCCTCCTTGCTCTCCCCGGAGCCCTGGGTGAAGAGGAGCTGGTACTGTTTGTTGGGGAAATTTGCAGGGAAGAATCTGTTCATCATGGGCTGAAACGAGAGGTGTAAAGAAGGGCAGTTCGACAGAAACCCCACAAGATGTGCTGCCCAGCACCTCAGCGTTTGAGGGGCCCCACACCCCCTCCCAAGATGGGAAAAAGCCATCAGGGACTGGCAGGAGCCACAGCAACTCATCCTGCACAGGGATCTGACCTGGCTACACGTGGCAGCCCTCCAAATACTCCAGGACAAGAATCGGAGCAACACCCATGAGAAAGGAGGACCCAGCCCAGACCCCAGCAAATGCCCTATGCCCCCCAGCAACCCTCCGGGTACCCAGCAGTGGCTGGGCCACCACTGACTGGCTCTGCTGCAGAGCCAGGAGCAGAGCAAAGCCCTTGCCCAGCACTAGTCTAGGGAAGGCATCTGGCCCCCAATGCCCAGAGCTCACAAAACAGGAAATCAGTTCAACTTTTTCAGTTACTGAAACAGCCTGAGCTTTCAACATCTCCTGCCACGAGAGGCCAGGGACATTACCATGAGCTCCAGATGCCTGTGTCACCCATCCCAGTAAGGGTGCTGAAGAGCTCTTCCCTCTGCAGGGCAGCAAGGACTGTGCCAAGAGGGGTTTAATTTGGATATCAGGAAAAGGCTCTTCACCCAGAGGGTGGCTGGGCACTGTTAGAGACTCCCTAGGAAAGTGGTCATGGCCCTGAGCCTTCCAGATTTCAAAAACTGTTTGGAGAACACTCTCATGAACAAGGTGGGATTTTTGGAGTTGTCATGTGTAGGGTCAGAAGTTACACTTAATCCTTGTGGGTCCCTTCCAACTCATGATTCTGAGCCAGAGAAGCTCCTTAGGATGAGTTGGCCTTGTCCCACAGTGGTGTCCACTGACGCCTCCACAAGCTTTCCCAGTGATGCTGTATGGGGGTGCTGGCTTCCCACCACCAAGGGACAACACCCTAAGAGGTTGGGCAAATACCCTAAAGACCTGGCTCCGCTGCAGGGCAATGGTGCTCTAAAAACCTCCCAAAAAAACGAACTGAAGCCTTGGGTAGCCCTGCCCCAATCACATCCATTCTTTTGCTGTACCTGATAGTGTGGGACAAGGCTAGGATCCCCAGCACAAAGAAATACATGGAAAGCAGAAGATTGATGTACTCTTGAGAGAATATCTGCAAGACAAAACCCACAGGAGTTAGTTACCACAGCATCCTCCCCATCCTCGTGCTCCTGTTGGCAGCTGCTGTGTCAGTGCTCCAGGGAGATGAGAATAACCCAAATTCCTGCATGCTGAGGGAGAGTACGTTGGAAATAGCCATGTGCTCAAAGAACAAGCACAATGGGCCCGTGAGCTGTAGCGCATCTGTGAGCTGCTCAGGTCAAAAAATAACTCCAGTGCTGCAGAAAGGAGGCCAGAGCTTCCCCCACAGAGCAGGGAGAGAGGCACCACTCCCAGGGGCTGCCCAGGCCCAGGGGAGCAGCAGCATCCCCTGCCCTAATTAAACAGCGCGTTACTAAAACTCCTGCCCTCCAAGTCACACGCTCCCTTACTGAATCACAAACCAGTGTGGACAGATCCTGGGGCCCTCTGTCCTCTCCTGGAAGGGGGATGCTGGAATAGGAGAGCACATGGCACACAGCCACTGGCAGAGAAGGAACTAACTGTACCATTCTCAACTCTGCACCTTAACCCTCAGCTCCTGGCCAGCCAGGAGCACCCTGCAGGTATCCCAAAACAGCACAGCTGGAAGCTGCCATGCCCACAGGACCACACTGTGCTGCAGCTCCACACCACTAAAAGCACAAGCTGCTGAGAGCTCCCATCCATTCCTCAGGTCATCAGACTCTGCCTGTGGGCTGTGAACACCTAAAAGATTTCACCTGATCACACAGGGGCTCCCTCAGGCCTGCAGGCGAAAGGGCTCCAGGAGCACAGCATGGAGCACAACACAGAGCCCCTCAGAGTCCTGGGCACCCTCTGGCTCCAGCCTGTGCCCTGACAGATTGGCCCATGGAGGCAGGAAGAGCTCAGGGCTATTTGCTCCTCGGCAGCTCTCCAGAAACAACCTGTGCACAAACATGCTCTGATTTCCCCCAAGCTGTGACAATTCAGGCAGGGACTGACGTCCTCCTGCACGGTGACACCGAAGAGCTCGATCTGTGCAGCCTTACATGCCTTCTGTCCCAACACTAAGGGCCAAAAACAGAGTCACCCCGTTATGGGAGCTCCTGCCAGGCAGGAGAATGTCCTGCCCAGGGTCCAGTGCCACTCACTCACTTTAAAGAAGAGGTAGAGCCCCAGGAGGGTACAACTGGCAACAATGGGAAAGCGAGCAGCGTCTCGGCTGGTAATGGTCTCTGGCATCTCCGAGGAGTTCTGGGGAGAGAAGGACAGAACAGGAATGGATCAGCCCCTGCTGGATCAGCCCTGTCTGTTCACCAGAGCAGGGGGTGAACAGACACAACATGCAGGGCACCACAGTGGTTTTGAGAGGGACAAAACACCCACTGGCCCCTGCTATATCTGGAGGTGAGGTTGTGTCAGAGGCAGAGCCTGAGCTGGAAAACACAAACCTTGCACTTGTCCTTCCCAGGGCAGCCACAATTTACTGCTTTTCTCCTCCTGGAGAAGGAAAAAATCCTGTGCTGGCGTTGTTCCCTTCTCCCCTGCCCAGAGGGGAGCTGGGCTCCCTCACCGCTCACGCCCAGCCAGCCCCATCTGTGCCACCATCTGTGATCACCCTGTGCCTGACACGTCTCTCCAGCCACCTTCTCATCCCTCACCTTGCGCTTGGGACACATCTCGTGCTCAAAAGCCCCAGATTTATAAACCATTTCCAAGACATCTTTGCACCAGCTCAACCAGCCCCTTTCAAGCCATTTCCCATGGGAGACCTTCAGCTTTCAGAGGAGGCAGAGTGCCTGTTTTCTGCCTGTTCCCTGCCCGCTCCAGGCCCAGCTGGCTGCTGCGCAGAGATCTAATCTCACACAGGCAAACACCTGCGGCCAGCACAGATCGAGGGCACCTCAAAAGCCTTCATGCAGCTTATCTGAGGCACGGCAGTTGTCATGCTGTGCCTGGCAGCACAGAGGTGCCCAAATTCCTGCTGCTCCCTGCAGAGTGAGAGATGAGAACCCCCCCACCCTGAACCACGGCTGGGCTTTGCCCACAGCCCCCCACTGCCTGGCCCCCAGGATCAGCTGAAGCCCCTGATATGAGGCTAAAGGGCACACAAGGAGATTTTAAAAATAGTAATAGATCAGACTGTGTAAAACAGTCCTTCCTCCTGAGCTACAGCAGCCAAACTGTTTGAAGTCCCTGCTATGAGATGCAGAGAACAGCGGGAGGAGTACCGGGACAGAACAGGATGTGCAGGCAGGGCACCCCCGGACCAGCCCCAGTGCCGCGGGGCACAGCCACACACGAGTCCCCCCAGCACAGCTCCTCTTGAGGAGGAACAAGGGACGGTTGTGTTTTGCAGCACTTGAATTTATCGGGGCGGTGAGGACGTGGCTGGAGAAGCCCCGGGGGAAGCCAACTCTCTCCGCGGGTTCCCCTACGCCTCCACGCCCGGGGCCGGGGCCATGCAGCTGCCGTGGAACGGGGCACCCGGACGGGACCCTTGGGGAAGGGCGAGGCCTACAGGCCCGGCTGCCCCGAGCCGCGGGGGTACCTTGCTCTTGGCGCAGCTGACGGAGCGCAGCGCCCCGAAGAAGATGGGCAGCAGCGCCATGAGGACGAGGCTGCCGTAGGCCAGCGCCATGCCCTCGGGGGTGGCGGGCGGGCGGGCGGGGGTCCCGGCCCCGGGCGCGGCCCCGGCGGCGCTGGCGTTGTGCGCCGCGGGCTCCTCCATGGCGGCTGCTCCCACCGCGGTCCGCACCGACACGTCCCCTTACCGGCCGGAAGTGCGTCACGCGTAGCGGCGCTGAGGCCGGCCCCGCCCCCGCGGCGCCGCTGCCAGGAGAAGGGCAGGGCCGGGCGCCATCGCCCCCGGGCCGGGCCCTGCCGCCCCTCCGCGCCCGCCCCGCCGGCAGAAGGGCGGGGGGAAGCCCCAGGAGGCTTCGTCGGGCCAGGCTCCCGGTTTCCCTCAGCCCCCCTGGAGCACGAACGCGGAGGTGGCAGCTCCGAGTGCCACCGAGCCCAGCGGGCTGGGTCGGGGGCTGCCCTGGGTGTTCCTGCCCTTCCCCGTTTTCCAAGGACCTGCGCCCCTGTTCTTGGGAATCCCCCTGACTGCTCCCAGCCCACCCGTGGTCGCAGCAAACAAGCCCCTCTGTAAAACGCCTTATAAATGGCAGCATTTATTATGGACAGGGCTCTGCTGGAAAATTGGCTGAAATGTGTGTTTTCCTCGCAAATACTTCAAGCCGCTGGCAGCTTGGCTGTGCCACCAAACCTCCTCCTCCTCACCGGGATGGAAGTCTGCTGAGGAGCAAAAATTGCTGAAGGTTTGAACTCAGTGAAATGGTGCTGTCCCCAGTTTAGATCTGAGCCATGGGTAGGAGATGGGAGCACAGCAGGGATTAAAACACGAGCCTTTACATTTTTTTTAAATGTCTTTTAAAATTTATATTATAAATAAAATGAATCTATTTCGGGCCCGGGGTGATTCATAGTTCCGTGTTTCAGGCAGAGGGCAGATGGGAAGGCCTCCTGGGAGCCCCTCTCTGTGGGGTTGGCCTCCTGCCCGGGATGCTGCCCTCTCCCTGGACTGCTGTTCCCAGAGCGCAGAAGGATGGGCAGCAGAAGGCAGTGTGCCCACCCGCCCTGCATCCCACCCTGCTGCCTGCCATGGCCCAGCTCCTGACCCCGTCACTGCCCCCTCCTAAATCCCAGCCTGGCGTGGGAATCCTCGCCCAGGGCAGCGATGCTGTGCAGGGCGAGGTGGGGGAGTCCAGGGCTGCTGTCCCAGCGTGGCCACGTGTCAGCAAGGAGCCAGCGGGTTCTGTGGAGGTGGGAGCAGGTGGTGGGCACCAGGGCTGATGGCACCAGGGAGCCCATGGGACAGGGGGAAACTGTACTAGGGCTGCTGGCCACCCAGGGATGGATGGCATTGGGACTGGTGGCCACCGAGGCACAAATAGCACTGGAGTCAGTAGCCACCCAGAGGCAGATGGCACTGGGGTAGCCCCAGAGCACTCGCTGGGGCAGCTGGTACCACCGAGACCAGGCACCTCCTTCCCCAGGAGTGGGCCCAGATGGGGGCCACAGGCAGGCCCTGGCCCCCTGCCAGCACCTCCTCCTTCCCCCCCTCCCTCCTCCTTCCACCCTCTCTCCGTTTCCCAGCGCCTCACCGTGGCCCCCTTGGCCTCTCCTCCCACTCCTCCCATCGTCCAGCACGGCCGCATTTTTCTGGGTTTGAGCTCATTCTTTCCACTCCCCTCTCTGCTGACTGCCAACTTTCCATCCCATGGCCCCCCTCCCCCGTCTCCGGCCACAGGGAAACACCAGCTGCAGCTGCGGGAGGGACCGGCAGCAGCAAGGAGCCCCTGTCCCTCGGGGGCAGCCTCCAACCCCAGCGTGGCTGATGCCGTGTGCTCCACAGCATTGCTCCAGCAGCACCAGGAATCGGCGAGCCGGGAGCTCCAGGGCAGAGCAGTAGGAGCTGAACAGCAGCAAGGATGGAGCAGCAATGCCATGGGCACCAAGTAGCATGGAAAAAAATCTGAGCGCCCACGTCCCCATTTCTGAGGGCAAAGCTTGGAATTTGCACCTCTGGAGAGACTAATTTCCCACAGGGACAGGGTGCTGCCCCATCCCAGTGTCCCGTTTGTGCCAGCCACAGCCAGTGGTTCCTCACAGTCTGACCACAGAGTGAGTGGAAACTCCTGACCCGGGTAGGAGGGCACCGCTGATCCTCCCTGGCATCAGGCCCGGGATGCTGAGCAGGCTCCCCCATGGTATCCCAGCTGCTGGATGGCAGCACAGCCTAAAAACAACAGGCAAAGCCCACACAGCTCCAGCATCGCCTCCCTGGGTGCCCAGGGTCACTCCCTGCTTGCTGCAGCCAAGCACGTCCCTTCCTGGCTGTGCCATTCTGCTCGGCTCCTGCTCCCTGCCCCTTCCTGGGGCACCAGGAGCCACCAAGCACCCGGCTCCCTGCCCAGGCTGCGGCTCCCACGGTGCTCAGGGGCTTTAGACCTGCAGATCAGCAGAGTTCAGCCCTTCCCAGAGGCTTTTCCAGAGCTGGGAAATGCAGAGGGCTTCACAGGGGACGATGCTGGATCACTGGGTGAGGAATTGGGACCTCCACCAAGGGTGGCCAAAAGAAGCCTTGGACTGAGGTTCTCCCTGCCCCAAGATACTCCAGCTAATGGAGGAGCCAGTCAAGGCCTGGCTACAGCAGGAAGCAGATCCTCCGGCCTGGCCATAGACAAGGAACAGAGCTTCAATCTGACCATGTGGCTCTGGGATGTGGCTCCCCAGGGCAGGGACCCAGCAGAGAACAGCACCTCCCTGATGTGATTTATTCTGCAGATCAAGGGTTTCCCCACCACACCAGTACAGAGAGCACAGAAACACTGGTGCCAGTGAGACACAGCACAAAGTCCTGGCACAGCAGGGTCAGGGTAGCAGGTGATGCCGCTGGTGCTCCCCTGGCCCCTCTTCCCAGCCAGGCTCCAGGCTGTCCAAGGTGGACAATGCCACGGTGCCCTTGACAGTCCCTGCTGCCCTGCAAAGGACAGCACTGCGAGTGGGACCTGCCACACTCCTGGTAGCCTCCAGCCCTGCTCTGGGGCACAGCCACCCCACACCTCCAACTCTGCAAGAGCAGCTGTGATCCCAAATCTCACCACCCCATGTGCAGGTACCCATCCTGTCCTCCACTCCATGGACCTGGTCCCACTTATCCTCTTTCCTGGAGGGGAGCTGGATCCAAAGCACCTTCGCATCCCTCAGCACCAGTGAAAACAACTCCACATCCTCAGCATCACTCCAGCCCCACCTGAGCTCTCCACAGAGCCACTGGCCACACTGCTGGCAGAGAGCACAGTCCCAGCTGGCATGCCTGGAGGGACAGGACCGTGGCTGTCAGAGCACAGACAGGTCATGGCAGGACTTGGAACGGACTTTGAGGGTCACTTTGCTGCTGTTCCTGGTCACCAGCCTGTCGAGGAAGTGCCGGGCTCTGCTGGCGAGGCTCTCCTTGTGCTTCTGGCCAGGCGTGGGGTGCAGGTGGGACTTTTTGCCCCCTTGTCGCAGGCGGATCTGCCGCACCACCCCCTCGAAGAGCTCGGCCACGTTGTGCTGCAGAGCCGCCGACGTCTCAATGAACTTGCAGTCGAAGACGGCGGCGCAGGCCTGGCCCTCTGCAAGGGAAGGGCAGGGAGAGGGCATGGCCCTGCTGGCACCCCAAGTGCTGCGGAACGGGCACTGCCACAGGCACAACAGCAGCTGCACGTCCGGGGACAAGGGGCCAGATGTGGGGGAAGCAGCTGGGCATGGAGCCCCCATCAAGGGTCTCCACCAGCCAGAATCTTCACACCCTACTCACCTTCCTCGGACACCTCACGGCACCGCACCAGGTCGGTTTTGTTGCCCACCAGGATGATGGGGATGTCCTCAGCCTGGCGCGCGCGCCGCAGTTGGATGCGCAGCTCTGAGGCGCTCTCGAAGCTGTCCCGGTCAGTGACAGAGTAAACAATGATGTAGGCGTTCCCTACCTGCAGGCAGTAGCTACGGCGCTGGTTTTCCTCACCCTGTCACCACATGGGGAACAAGGTGTCACCAATCCGTGGCCATGACCACTTCCAGGGGACAGCCGAGCACCCTTGGACCTGTCAGCGCACCCCACCAGCCCCCACACTGTGGAGAACAGATGTGTTGCCCTATTAATTAAATGCAGATTAAAAGCTCTTGATTTTGAGGGGAGTGTTTGGGAGTTTTCCTCTCTATCAACAACAAGCTGAGGCTGTGGGCTTGTGAGGAGGTGAGGCTGAATCCCCTGGGAATGCCCTGGGACAGTGTGGTGGGTGCTGTACCCTGCATGATCCAGGCACTGCTGGGTAGTGTGGGAATAAGCCACAGTGGGAAAAAAACAGGCCATTGTCAGGATGTTACAGTTCTGGGGCATCTCCAGGCAGTGCAGATAAGTGCCAAACACAGCTTCAGTCCATGTGGGTGCTGCACTCCTGTCCACAGCTTGGGCACTGACTGCATCCCCACTCCCCGGGACTCACTGCCAGGCGGCACTTACAGGAATGCAGGGCCCTGGCAAGAAGGGAAGGAGGGAGGCGTTTGGAGGGAGGCAGAGACAGCAGCACTGGTATTTCTGCCTCGTGTCCTGGGCATGAGGAATGCCCTGTGCCAGGCTCTTGGGGCACCGTACTGACCGTTAAAGTGTTTTGGCTGGTGATGCCAACTCGTGGATTTACACAGTCGGATCCTTCAGCCCCATTCCCAAACCATTTCCGTGCATTTTGTAGTGGGTTATCATACAAGAACCCACACCAGTGAGAACACGGTGGGCAGCCCGCCATGCCCGGCGAGGGTGGGCACAGAGCTGGGCACAGATGTGACCCCAACCTGTCTTGCCCAGTATGTATCCCGTGCTCCACAGTGGTGGGCCCCAGACATGGACAGGGGGGCACCAGATTGCCCTTCAAAGCGCTCAGAGGCTCCAAAACTGCACTTGTGCCCATAGAACGTTCCCGGGACACATCCTGGCTCACCCAGCTCCCTCCAACCCCCAGCCCCGCCGTACCCGCTGCTCTGGCTCCCAGGTGTCCAGCACCAGCAGCGTGGTCTCCTCGCCATCCACGGTCAGCCTGCGCTCGTACGCGGCCCCTGCGGGACACCGGGAGCACTCGGTCAGTGCCGCGCTTCCCAGACAGCACGGTCCCGGGCTCCTCTCCGCCTCGCACGTGGATTTGTTCCCTCATGGGGCCACGGGATGCCCTACAGGTGACCCTGCAGCAGATCCCCCCATCAGACACCCACCTCCGTGCTGGTCCAGCAGGTCCCTCTCCTGGACGCCGGCGAAGAGGTTGACCAGGCTGGTCTTCCCCACGCCGGGGTCACCCAGCAGCACCACTCGGTACCGGGGCTCCCTGAGCCTTGGGGAGCCCGAGGAGCCGGTAGCACAGCTGCCGCGGGGGGCCCTGCCGCCCGGCTCGGAGGAGTGTGGCCGAGCTGGGGGTGATAGGGCTCACCCCGCGAGGTGGCCCCGGAGCCACCGGGCCGCGGGAGCGGGGTGCTGGCCCTCCGCCGCAGCGGGCTCCTGCTCCCGGGCTGCGTGTTCAGGGTCATCACCGGCGCCGGGGGCAGGGGGGCCGCAGGGTGGGCGGGCAGTGGGTGTCGTCCCGAAGGGCACCCGCACCCGGCAGCCCCCGACAGCGCCGCTGCCGCTCCTGGAGCCGCTCCCGCTCTGAGCCGATGGCAACTCGGGCACAATTTTCCCGGGACACCCGCACAGCCGTCCGCCTCGGGCTTTAAGCCCCTGGAGGTGGAGCCCCTCGCCGCTCCGATCCCTCCCCCGCCGGACACACCCCCGCCCGCAGCGGCCTCGGCCCGGCCCAACCGCCCTGTCCCGGTCCCCGAGGTCCCCTCGGGGCTTGCGGTGCCGAGGAACGGCCAATTCCCCCGGGACCCGCGCCTCGGGCATGAGGAGCAACTTTTACAGCGGGATGCTGCGGGATGCGCTGCCGCGGGCGGAGGCTCCACCGCTCCCCGGTCCTGCGTGGAGCTGCATCGCGCCGGTTCCCGGCAGTGGTCGCACCACCCCAGGCTCGGTTCCGCACAGAAAGGAGCAAGCTGAGCCCGGTCCGGTCCAGTCCTGCCCTGCCCAGGGGAGGATGTGCTTTTTCAGAACCCAGAAGCCTGTAGTCCAGCTGTGCAGCTCTGTCTCCAAGTTGCAGTGATGGAACACAAGGCTAGGGTTCTCCTGGCATGGGCAAAAGCAGGAGCTGTTTTTATTTGAATCTGTCTGTTGATCCTGGACATGGCAGCGCTGTCCCAAAGTGTCCCAGCATGGGCACTGTTCTGACCCTACACTGGGTCACTGGTCCACCCACACTGGGATACACTGGCAGAGCCTCATGGCACCAGAGCTGGTCCCAGGGCATCCCTCACGATCAGAACACAGCGTTGGGGAGGGCAGGAATGACAGTAACATTGTCATTATTGTGCCATAAAACCACATCAGCAAATGCCCAAGGTGCTGAGCAGGACTGGGGGAAGAAGGGCTGAAGGCAATGGAGTTAACTTGGCACCTCAGCCAAGCCTGGCTGCTCCGGCGCTGGGCAAGGGGCTGGCATAAGACGAGTGACATCACAGGAGTGTCCTTCCTTAGTGGGAATGCTGAGGACCACCTCGGTACCCAGCATGCACCTGAGAGAGGGGAGAGTTAGCAGGGCCAGAGCACAGAGGGGGCATAAGCCACTGTGCTTTGGCTGTTTTGGTATGAGGAGGAGCAGGAGCAGGGTGACTGCTCAGACGATCTGTGCTCACAGAGCTCCCGTTCCCTGCATGGCAGCCCTGTCATCAGGGGACACAATATGGGTGGAGGGAAGCCTGCCTTGTGTCAGCTGTGTCACCCTCTCTGTGTCCCCAAGATCCTGCCCTGACTTTCAGTGGGGCCAGCCCAGATGCTTGTTCTGGGACCCAGAACCATGCAAGCAGCTAGGGGAAGAGGGAAACACTTTTAAACCGGGTAAGTGTAGTGCCCAGCCCCTGTTTGGTGTAAACTAGAGCCAAACCTGACCCCCAGTCGATCGAGCAGTATTTTCTCATGGTCTGCCACAGTCACTGACCACTCTGCCAACCACCAAAATCAGTTCCAGCCCAAGCCCTGCTCCACCACCCTCTGTATGGCAGGCTCAGCTCTTTTCAGCCTTCCCAGAGCAGCAGAGCCAGACACAACTCCGGGGGCTCTGAGAGGGAGAAGGAATGAATCCAGCTGCTCTCATTGTCAGTCCTGAAAGACAAACAGAAGCAGAGAAAGCCCGTTGGAGCAGCCAGGTACATCTGCTTTCTCGCAGTGGGGACAAGTGTGGCAAGCTGGGCTTGCTCAGAGCTGCCTCATCCATCTCCGTCTCAGCCAAGGACAAACTGTGCATCCAGAGTGTCCCAGCATAGGGCTCAGACCTACTGGTGAAATCTACCCGAGGCCTCTGGAAACAGGAGGATTTTTAAGGAGGGGAAGTTGAAATGCAGATGGGAATGGCTATGTGGGGGGGTTACAGCTCCTCTGGGCTCTGCACACTGCCAGCAACATGCAGGGACCCAGGCAGGGTCAGCACAAGCACTGTGCTCCTCTGCACCCTCACATTCCCAGGCTGAGCAATTCATGGCTGACTTTGCTCTTTTCAAGATGCAAGTCCAGTGTCCAGAAGCAAAGGGTTAATTGGCAAAATGAAGGGCTGGTGATGTCGTGTGAAAAGTTGCCGGGAGGTCAGTGGGAAAGGGCTGAGGATGGTGGAGAGGCCTCTGGCACAGGCTCCTGCCTGTCAGGGCGGGTAAGCACCAAATGCCTGACTTGTGATGTTACAGAAACTTTCCACTTGGGCCTTCCTGCTATTTTTAACTCTTCTCCCATCCACCCTCAGTAACCCCAGCCCCACCAGCTGCTGAGGCTAATTAATTCCCCTTTTTTTATCATTTTTTTTTAACAGAAAAAAATTAAGTTCCACTAATCTATCAAGCAGCCACTCGCCTCCTCTCTCCTGACATGTTCCAGGCTTTCCTCCTCCTTCAGCTCGTGCCTCCATAGCTACAGCCATACCTGTCTTCCAGCTAAAACCCAGACCCTGGTGAAGGAGATCCAGCCCCCCTTGACACCCAGACCACTGCTGCTCTGCTGGGTGAGTGTCTGCCCAACAGGGTGATATTTTCATGAAAAATAAGCCCTGTCTGTACCCGGGGGACAGAGCTGGGATACACCAGGAAGGAATGATCCCATGAGCAGACCACCCCCCCACACAGTCTGTCGTGTGTCACAGGGCTCTCTCCCTCCTGGCAGGCTGATGGGAAGATCATCCCCACAGGGCAAATGGGATTCATTCTCAGAAATGGAATTGTTTGACATTTATAAGATCAACACAGTGCCTTTAACCGAGGATGGAAAGCAAAGGTAGCATGACTGCATAGACTCATTTCACAGTGATGTGAAATGCAACTAGCTTCCCAGATTATTTTCCATTGTGTGTTTTTTTCTATTTCCTGGAGTTATGCCCTCACTTTGCCCAGCCAGTTCTGACGGCAGGTTTGCACCGCTGCCTTCGTCCTCTGCACAGGGAGAAATCCAGTCGCAGCTGATTCCTCAGAGCTGGGAAATGTCCCCTTGCACCAACCCTGACCTTACCCTCAGGCACTGCTGCTTGCACTGGCAGCACGGAGGAATCTGTCACCGTGCCTGGTGCCACTCCACACAGAAGTGGCTCTGGGAAGCAGGGTAGTGCTCCAGCAGCCAGGGACAGCCAGGGACAGTATAAAGGAATGGATTTAGTAGGCTGTTACAGGGGTGATACAGCTGCTGGTCTGTGGGGAGCCCCTCCGGCTCGCTCTTTTGTCCATTCGCCAGCCTCTGTGTCTCCTGGGACAGCCCTACATCCCATTGATCCTCACCATCCTCTGCACCCCGGGCCCCCCGGGCCCCATCGCCCGCCGCGAACCCCTCTTCGCTGAGGCCTCTGGGGATGCCCCGTTCCGCCCGCAAGCCGAGCCGGTCCCCACGGCGACAGCGGGCGTGCCGGGGACCGGGCGGGGCCCGAGCTCCCGGAACGGGCGGAAGGGACGCCCCCTGCCGGCTCCGCCCCGCCACCGCCCCGGGACAGGATCGCCGGGACGGGACCCACCGGGCGGGGTCTGGGTGTCCGGGACTGGAAGCGGCTGTGGCAGCCCGAGCAGCCCAGCGGGACGGGCCCCGGCCGGGGCCGGGAGGGAGCAGAGGAACGGCCGTGCCGGGTGGGAGTGCACGGGACCAACGGGGCTGGGCAGCCGCAGAGCCGCTCGACGCCACGGGCGTTCCGTGCTAATGCGCACCCAGCCGGTCCTGCCGGCGGGGTGGCAGCGAAACCGGAGGTGTGTGGGAGCGGCCGAGCAGGTGCTCCGTACCAGAGCCTTGCGGGTGACCGGTGTGGGGCATGACCTCGGTCTATACCGAGCGGGAACGGCTCGGGGAGGCGCCGCCCGCAGGCCTGGTGCAAAGCCGCGGTGTGAACTGCGTGGTGTTCACCGCGCAGCGCGGCTCCGGGTCGGCATGGGCAGCGCCCGGGGCTGCGGGCCGGGCCGGCGGGAGGTCAGGCCGCGGTGTCCCGGCTGGCCGCAGTGTCAGGGCCGGGACAGGCCACAGTTCGTGCTCGGAGCGCAGGACGGCGACAGCCCGTGGCGCCCGGTCAGTGGCGGTGCAGGCCGGGCCGGGCGCGGCCCGCGCGGGTCCCTGTCACCACAGCAACTGGCGGCGGCGGCGCAGCCAATGGGCGCGGCCCCCGGCGGGCCCGCGCGCCGCGGCGACAGCCAATGGGCGCGGCCCCCGGCGGGCAGCCCGCGGTCTCCGGGGCAACAGCGCCGCCGCCGCCGCCCCATTGGTGCCGCCCAGCGGAGGGGGCGGGGCCCGGCCGGGAGGGGCGTGGCCCTGCTCGTGGCACCGGGGAGCCGCGTGTCCGCCTCGTGCGCTGCGCGTTCCCCGCTCGGCGCTCCCGTCCCCGCCGGGGGAGACAGCGCTGGAATGGATGGAGGGGACATGTCCACGAAGGCGTCGGTGTTCCCACAACGCGTGGCGCCGAGCAGTGCAAACCCTAGTGGGCGGCCCGGAGACTGTTCCGGGCCGGGACTCTGTCCGGACGACCGGGAGCAGTGGGTGTCCCGGGAGTCCGGTGGGCCGGCAGGGCACGGTTCAAGCGCAGCATTCGGGGGTGATACTCGTTGTTCCGGCCGGTGAGACCCGTGCACAGGCTCCCGGCGAACCGCGATGGGTGTGGGTGTTCCCGAGGGTGTGGGTGTCAGGGTCACCGGGGACATCGGGGTGGCTAGACCGGGGGAGCAGCGGGTTACTGGCAGCAGCTGGAGCATCCTCGGGTGGGTGCCTGAGGGCACAGAGAGGTACCGGCGTACCGAGATGCTTGTTTGAAGACACCGGGTGTCACCGGGGGTTCTGTGCTGCTCGGGTCGGGGTACAGGGGGCTGCCGCGTTGCCGTGGGGGCGGTATCGAGGGCATCGGCGTGCCGGGTTAGCGGGTGGTAGCGGGGCGTGCCGTGTCTAGCGGGGGCGTACCGGGAGTGCCGTGGTGCCGGGCGTGCCGGGTAGCCGGGCGGTACCGGGGGTACCGGGGCGTGCCGCGCCGCCATTCTCTCCAGCAACCCCTCTCGGCGGGCGCCCATTGGCTGAGCGGGATCTGCCCCCCCGCCCCGCGGCCAATGGGCGGCGGGGGGCGGGGCCCTCCATTGACAGACCCGGCGCGGCGGTGTTTACCGGGGGCGGCGGGGGCGGGGCGGCGGCGGCTATAAGAGCGGCACCGGGGGGCGTGCGGCTCCCGGGCTGCCCGCACCGCCCCCGCGCACCCCCGACCCGCACCTGGACCCGCCGCAACCACCCTACACTATTTCCGACCGCAGCATCTGCCGACTTAAGCGAGGAGGCATCACCGGGGCGGCGCAGAGCGGAGGAACTCCGGGGCGGAGCCCTCACGGCGTGCAGCATTCCCGGGCAGTGCGGAGCATCCCCGAGCCGGTACAGAACATCTTGGAACATCTTTGACCCGGCGCCGAACATCCCCGGTTGGTGCGGAGCGTTCCCGAGACGGTACAGAGCATTCCGGAGCATCCTCAGACCGGCACCGAGCATCCTCGAGGTGCTACAGAGCATCCCGGAGCATTCTCAGACCGGCACCGAGCATCTTCAAGGTGCTACAGAGCATTCCGGAGCACCTTCCGACCGGTGCAGAGCATTCCGGGACAGGACTGCTGGAGAGCATCTCCGAGCCGGAGACCACCGGGCCATCCCGGGGCCCTTCCGGAGCACCTCCGCGGCCGCCGCCCCGGCGGAGCCGGCCCCGCCGTGCGCCCCCGGGCCCCATCGCGGCCGCCTGCGCCCCGCCCCGCCGCCGCCCGCTCCGCACAATGGGGGCGGCGCGGCGCGGCGCGTAGCGGCGGGCGGGGAGGCGGCGGCGGGCAGGGAGGCGGCGGCGGGAGGGGAGGAGGAAGAGGCGGAAGCGGCGGCGGCGGCGGTGGGGTACCCGGCTCCGGGATGGTGCAGCGCGGCCCGCGGGGCCGGGGCGCGGAGGCTCGGCGGGAGCCCTGCGCCCCACTGCCCGCCCGTGACACCGAGCCCGCCTGGTGCAAGACGCCGAGCGGGCACATCAAGCGGCCCATGAACGCCTTCATGGTGTGGTCCCAGCACGAGCGCCGCAAGATCATGGACCAGTGGCCTGACATGCACAACGCCGAGATCTCCAAGCGCCTGGGCCGGCGCTGGCAGCTCCTCCACGACTCCGAGAAGATCCCCTTTGTCAGGGAGGCCGAGCGCCTGCGCCTCAAGCACATGGCTGACTACCCCGACTACAAGTACCGGCCTCGGAAAAAGGGCAAGGTGGGCACCGGAGCAGCCCGCCCGCGGCTCCCAGTGAAGATCAAGCCCTCCGTGTTGGGCCGTGTCTCTTCCAGCCGCAGGCAGCCCGCCAAGCTGCCCACCGGCCCCGACACTCCGCAGGAGCCCACACCAGAGGTGCCCGCTGAGGACAGCTCTGTGGTGCCTGGCACGGCCTCCTGGCACCCGGCACCCGACGGGGAGCACAGCCCCCAGGAGCCCCCTGCGCCCCTGAGCCCTACCACGCCCTGCTCGGAGCCAGGGAGGTCCCCAGAGAGTGGGTCCCCCTCTCCCATGTCAGCTGGGTCCCCTCCCTCTTCCTTCAGCTCCTCTGACGAGGAGCTGGAGGAAGAGCTGCTGGGGATCATGCCCGGGCGGGCGCCTGCCAGTGCCACCTGTGGTGCCCTGGACTGGTCCGTCTTCGACAAGGACCACGACCTCTACCCGCGGGGAGGCTCCTCGCACTTCGAGTTCCCGGACTATTGCACGCCCGAGGTGACGGAGATGATAGCAGGGGACTGGCTCATGTCCAGCATCTCGGACTTGGTCTTTACCTACTGAGTCCTACGCTCTGCAGGTAACGCTCATTTTTATTTTCACCCACAATCAGGTCATATCAAAAAACAACCCAGGAAAAAAAAACAAACAAACCGAAACCAGCTGTTTACATGCAGGAATCAGGTATTTTGCCTTGAAGCTGCTGGAAGGCAGAGCCTCTGCTCCCCCCACCCCCTGGCACACACCCATTCTCCATCCGTCTGTCTGTCTGACTCTCGCCTCGTGCCCGCAGGACGCATGGCCGCCCGCCGCGGTTATTTGCCCGTGAAATGCATCTCATCGGGTTTTCATTGTCACACCCGGCTGCTTTCCCCACGGCCCCAGCGCTGACAGCCATGGCTGCTCCCATCTCTGCCAGCACCGTGTGCCCTCCCGCTCTCCAGGAAGCAGGAGCATCCATGCCACTCCAGCTCTTGGTGCCCACCCCTCCTTCCCCATCCCTTGGAGAATGGCTGATTCCGTTTCGTTTTTGACTGCATTGAACGCATGGCTTCAATTTTCTCCTCTTCCTCTTTGCAGCCCTTGGGGAGGGATGCCGAGCCATGCCAAACTGTCCCTTCCCAACTCCCTGTTTTGTGAGGGGTCCCTGACTTGGGGGTTCAGTGTCCCACAGCAGTGTCTCCTTCCCTGTGGCGTGTGCTCCCCGCCACTGGCTTTGGGAAGAGTGAAGTTGCACACACGTGACGAGCACGTGGGCGCGGGAAGCTGTGTTGTTTCTCTCGCCAGGCAGTTGTGCAGAGAAAGCTGTGCCACGGAGAGAGTGCGAGTCCGGAGTCACCCCAAAATTGTAGGGGACCAGCCCTTCACTGAACAGCCAGCCCTCATTTTAACCGTGGAGTCTGTGCCCGTGTGGGACCTGCTCTGGGCTGGCTGACCTTGGCCAGTGGACCCTGGTGTCACTGTGCCCAGCCGTGGTGTGTGGTGCTGCCGGGATGGCAGGGAGCAGCATGGAAGGGAAGGGCAGCTGTGGGGACCTGCCTTAAGCAGCCACCCAAACTGGTCCAAGAGCGGCTGCAGCCAGTGCTGGTGGGTGTGTGGAGTGTGGGTGATGCTCTGGTGCAGGGCTCATCCACACAGCACCACGCTGGGCTCCGCTGTCGGCCACACCAAGAGCAGGGACATGCTGGCAGGGAAGATGCTGCTGCAGCGTCTCCTCCAGCTGGGATTTTCTTTGCTTTTCCTAATGGCTTCTTCCTGCGACAGCCGCCTCCTCCCACTGCCGGGAGCACGTGGCTGCAGTGCTGGCTCGGCAGCTGCCGCAGGCTGTGGCTGGGGGGGCAGGGGCTGCGCTCTGGTACAGCTGTGATGGGTGGGGACCCACACATCCCTGGGGACGTGGTCATGGCTGGGGCTGGCAGCGTCTGCAAGAGCTGTACTGGGCTCGGCAGCAACCGCTGCTTCAAACAGCCCCTGCAGTCCCCCGTGACCCCGATTCCCCAGGGACTCTGGGTTTGTGGGAGCCCCTCGGACCCTTCCCTGCCAGTGGGGTGCTGGCAGCAGCGGAGCACCCGCTGCCTGGGGCTCTGCCTCCCTGTTTTGGGGCTGCCGGTTCCCCTAGTCACAGGCTATCTCGTCTCTGCCCCTTGCTGTCAGGCTGGACTGAGCCGTGACCAGGGGAGGGACATCCCCCTCCCATGTTCTGGCATCCCCTGAGGGTGCCTCGGAGTAGGTGCCTGGCCCTGCTGCTGGAGCCGCTGGCCCTGGCTCAGCCGTGGGGATAGGCACTGCAGCGCAGGGAGAGGTGTGTCCCCGGGCTCTTTGCAGGGATGCTTGATGTCCTCCAGCCCAGTCCCTGGGGGCCCCTCGAGGCCCCCCGCGATGGTCAACCATCAGCAGTGTAGATGTGTCGGTGTGTAGCGGTAGCTGTGCGTGTGTGTTGGCATTAGCCACGGTGTTTCGGTACCCCCGTGCGGGTGCCAGCCTGCGGAGCCAGGCGGGCATCACGCATCAGACACGTGTTCCCTGGATAGAGCGCGTCCTCTTCTCTGCGTCCCCTCCCTCCCCGGCCGTCCCCCACCGGATCCAGTCCCGCCCCAAAGGTGGAAAAGCCAAATAAGCGCCGGGACAGCCGTGATTCTGGCAGCCTGCTCCCGCCTCACCGCCGCCTCGGGGGGACTTTGCCTTCTCACCCCCTGGGCAGCCCCGCGCCAGAAGCATCTGAAGCCCCCTCCCATGTGTGAGCCGGGTTGGGGTTCCCGTGGGGTCCGGCGGCCCCAGAACTCTCTGACACACACGGATCTCACCCAGCACCTCGGTGCCTTCTTGGGGTGCACAACCACCCCATACTGTGGCCAGGGGTTCCCTGAGAGGGCACTGAGGCTGACAGTCACCTGCCCTCCATCCCTGTCCATGGGGAAGCCAAAGCCCCCAGGTACCAGCAAGGCCTGAGGCCACACTGAGGGTCTCACATCACACGTGTGCTTTGCTGACCCTGCAGCTCAGGGCTCAGCTTATGTTCCTAGGGGGGACACGGGTCTCGGTGGTCCCCTCCGTGCTGTGCGTCACCCTCGAGCCAGGGTGATCCCTCCACAGACTGTCAGGCGAAATATTTCCTCAGGAGCAGGTTCTGGGTCCGTGCCAGAACCGGAGCCAGCGCCGGGGTCTCCCGCCCTGGCCGCAAGCACAACATCATCCGCTTTGTCCCCGTCCTCACCCCTGTCCCCCTCCTCGAGTCTCGCCGGGTGTGTTTGTCAGGGAGAACCGTCGTGGACAGTGGTGGATTTTCTGTGCCGTGTGGTTGTAGTGCTTAGAGACCCCCCCAGCGTGCGGCCCCTCCCGCTGCGCCCCCGCTGCCCGGTGCTGGCTGGCATGCGTGTGCGAGCGTGTGTGCGTGCGCCTGCGACATCCCGTCATCACTCCAGACAAAGCGAATAATAATAATAATAATTATAGTAATAATAAAAATAAACCAAACCTCTCTCAGGAAGCAGCTGCCCTGGCGGCGGCCGAGTGGGCCGGGGGTCCCCGGAGCTGGCGGGGCCCCGGCGCAGCCTGCGGACGGGTGCCAGCGCTCGGGGTCACCTTTGTAGTGTTGTGTTAGTGAAGGGTCCCTGTGTCTGTTATCTTGGAGAAACAGGATTTTAGCCGAGGGGCAGCGACAACCCCACCTGGGCCCGTCTTAGGGGTGTGACACGGCTGGCCCTTGCTCTGCAGAACCTCGGCTAACAATTATCCTGACTGTTGTGATTATGGAATAAAGTGTGTTGGTCTGCTCTCCACGGCTCTGGCTCCTTTTGTGCTAACTCCCTCCTCCCAGGGGAATTTGGGGTTCCCCGGGCTATGTGAGGTCCCCAGGGAGATGCGGGATTCCCAAAGGCCAGTATCCAGCTCCCAGGCATATCAGTTCCCACCTTGAGCCCGGTTCCTGTGGGCTCTCCCGCAGCGGGGAGGTTCACCCTCATCAGTCAGCGTGGGCTGGGCGTCCCTGGGAGCACTGTGAGCATGTGCCCGTATGTGCACGTATGTGCTGTGCACATGCAGCCCCTCGCCCCACCCGTGTGTGTGTGTGGGCAATCCCGGCGCCGCCCCCGAGCGTTCAGCCGGGGGAGGGGACCGAGGGTAATCGGGGGGGAACCGGGGGTGCTAATCCGGACTCACAGGAGGGCCCGGGGGGGGCACAAGGTCACGCGCTACTTGCATCACACCCAGACCCCCGCCCCCAGTCTCGCCGCAGCTGTTGCCATGGCAACAAGAGGAGCCCAGAGCATCCCCGGGTACTTCCAGCCCCTCCCGCTGCCCCGCTGCTGCTGGGGACCGGGCTGTGCCCGAGAGAGGGAGAAGTGCAAGGCTTGCCCATGCCACGGGGACCCCCCAAGTCTGCAGGCTGCACCCACGGGAGAGCCCCCAGCACCGCCCGGGGCCTGGGCGGTACCACAGGGGCAGCAATGTTCACTGCAGCCCGCGGCAATGGGATTCGTCTCTGCACGGGGCACTGCTGGGAGCACGGGGGACTATGGCGCAGCCACAGAGCTCACTGGCCATCACCACTGCCCCCATGACCTTACCAAAGGTCAGGGCCACACGGTTCTCTTGTGCAGTGTCCAACGTGGTTCACACAGGCACATGCATGCACACATTGCCACTGGCCTGTTTCTGAGTCACACGTGGCAGCGGCCTCTTGGCTACCCCAAAGGTGCCACATACCTCCCACCACCCCTTCCCCTTCTCCCCTGCTGCCCAAAGGGTGTCCCTCCCAAAGGGCTGCAAGCACTACGGAGAAAATGGCTCCTGGAGAAGCCACAGGCAATTAAAAATACTCAACACGGCTGCCAGCCTTGAGCCACCCAGCCAAACCCGCTTCCAGCCTGGCACAGGCAGCTGCATCATCCCAGCTCAATGGAGCATGCCCTGGGAATTGGGCATCATGCCTGGGATCTCCTCCTGCAGCCAGGCACCCGGCCTGGGGTACGGGGCAGGCTGGGAGGTCAGGCTATTTCCAGCCCCACACTGCTGCTGGGGGGACACCCCGGAGAGCCAGCAGCACACGAGGCCTGGCATTGGCCCAGAGGGAGGCAGATGGATGGAGAACAGTGACCGGGGCACGCACGCTCCCTTTGGCTCTGCTCCTGCTCCTCTTCCCACGGGGCTGCTGGGTGTGAGGCCACACTGAGCTGGCCTGGCCACCGCAGGGAAGGTGCCAGTTCTGGGCCACAGGGTGCCACAAGTGCCGATCTGGCAGCCCCAGCCTGGGGAGGGCAGGAAGTGTGTTCAGTAACTGTTTATTTTACAGTTTTAGCGTTTGTAGAAATCTGGATTTACAGGGGGTGTGTAAGTCTTTGTACAGAGTAACTGAAGCACCCGCAGCCACGGTCTCCTCCCAGGCCCTTCTCCCCTCCAGAGGACAATGCAAGAACTAAAGTGCATCATGTCCAGGCAATGGAGGGGCTGCAGGGGCTCCTTGTGGGGGGCTCCAGCCATCCCCTCTTTCAGGGTGGTGTCCGGAGCAGTCCTGGGCCCTCCAGCAGCATTCCCAGGTCACCACACTCTCCTGCACCAATGGTTTCTAAAGTGCTAAGTGACCCGGCCCCCAGTCCTGCTCTGCCTTCAGAGGGGTCAGGAATGGGCTCTGCCTTCAGCCACACTGGGAGGAGGCCCCTGAGCAGGTGCAGGTCTCTCCAAGGGCACTGGAACCATTGATGAGAGGAGGGAACAGGTCTTGCTGCCTGCCTGGACAAGGGCAGTTTCACACACTCCACATTTCACCCGCAGAGGCAAAGGGAACTCCTGCTCAGAGCTTCATGGGAACACAAGTCAGGAATGACAACTGCCCACCTGCCCTCTGGCCAGAAAGGCACAGCCCTTTCATGAGCAAGGGCCCATGGGGCAAACCAGAACCAGGGCAGTTATGGACCAAGAGGGGTGGGAGTGGGGGTGCTGAGCTTTGCAGGGTGTGAGTTTTCTTCTCTATCCCAAAATCCCTTCAATCAACACCTCCTTTTCAGACATGTAGGCCCTGGGCATGGCACAGATGGTTTTGGGCACAACACAGCAATGATGGGGCAGTGGGAGGGAGCCATCAGGGATAGGTAAGGGCACTTGAGGGAGATTTAGCAGCTTGGGGGAGAGGTAGAGGCATAGAGTGTCTATTGGCTTTGTCTCAGTGGGACACTGAGCTGTCTAGAAGGATTTGCTGCCTAGGTTGGAGGGCAGGAAGCACTGGGACTGCCAATGGGACTGGTGGGGAGGTGGGAGCTATGCAGGGGTCAGGGTGGCCTTTCTGGGAAACCCCTCATGTTATTTCCAGAGGTGATGCTGAAGCCTGATCAGCTCATGGGGGAGGTTTTTGACACATTTCCTAGTGCAACGACTTCTGTCCTGTGTAGTGTTTCACAAGGTGGAAAAAGCCTTTCTCCAGTTAGTGTCCACTTCCAGAGCTATTAAAGAAGTCTGCAATGGGTGTTTACAGTGCCACTAAGACTTGTGGTAGCATAACCTGGCACATGACAGTACACACCTTCAGCAGGGTGACCGCACTTGTGTCTCACTTCACTGACCCCAGATATGGTCATGGTATTGCCAGCACAGCAGTGGCAGTGGCTGAGAGCTGAGGGGAGCTAAGGTCTGCTCCTGGCCCCTGCAAAAAGATCAGGCTGCAAAGATGTGGAAGCAAAAAGAGCGAGGGAGAGTTACACACTGAAAAGAAGCTCAGAGCATTGTGCTGGCTGGGGTGTGGGAAAAGTTTGGCTCTGCTCAGAGGGTGCCCACAGGATAGGGAAGAGCTGGAGCACTGGCAAAGCTGAAGGCAGATCACGGGGCACACAGTAGCAATGAAGAGCCAAAGGGCTGCCCTGTTCCTCAGGAGTGCAACAGCCTTCCACCCTCACACACACAAGCACCCAGAACGAATCCTATTGGATACTCTCTAGGTAAGGATCTGCTCTCGCTCCCAGTAGTTTTCCCCAATGGAGAATGCAGGATCATTTGGGCACAGCCCACAGACAGCTCTCCCTTTGTACAGTCACCTGAGCACAGCCTGAACAGCCAAACTTGTCCATACCTCTGGTTCCTCAGGGGACAGCAGGAGTGCCTGTCTGCTCACCCTTGCACAGAGAGAAGGGAACAAGGTGGGCATGGTGTGGAGAACCGTCCTGCTGGGGTGGTTCCCTCTGTCTTTGTCACAAAGGCCAAAAGCGTTACTGGACGCAGTAAGAATAAAAAATAATCTTCAGATAGGTGGTTTCTGGACACGTCCTTCATCAAACATCAGCCCTTCCTGCTGGGGATTGATGTGGTGACAGCAAAGGCCTTTCTCCAGCTTCAGGGGAAAATCTGCAGTTCAAACTTGGGTGCCCACTCCAGTGGGCTCCTCACCACAGCCAGGGCAGCTGCTCCCAGTGCCACTGTCAGCCCCATCACTGCCAGCTTGACAAAGCGGTTGGTCCGGGGCTTTGTCAAGAGGGATTTTGTCCGCTTCTCCCGTTGGGGCCGCTCTCTGAAGCGTTGTCTCAACACAGTGTCTGGTCTCTGCTGCACTGATGCCAACTCAAAGTCCTTAAAAGTGGAAGCTGCAGTTCTGCAAGAGAAGGAACAGGTCAAGGAGTGTCCCCCGCTCACCTCTGGGACCAGCCTCTGGTCAGGAAGATCTCCACAGGGAGGCAAGACCTGGCAAGGGGACATAGGGAACACATGAGCTGCCCAGCACTCACCGTTCCGCCTGAGCTGCCTGAGCTGCCTTGACGAGTTTGGAAGGTGGGAACTGGACAAAAATGTCGCCGGCTCTGCTGATCAGAGACTCATAAGGAAGGTCCTGTGGGATCTGGGACAGGAGGTGGTGGACAGCGGCCATGTCACACTCACAGTCCAGAACTTCCTGCCTCCGATGCAGCACGATCTGCAGAGGAGTCAGAGGAGGACAGATAAAGAAGTGGGGACAACTCCTTGGCACATGCTGGCACTTGTTTCAGAGCCAGAAGAAAAAAAACACTTTACTTCCAGCTGAAAGACCTTCAAGAGGACACACTGCAGTGAAGCATTCACTGGGAAGAGAAATGCCAAACCCCTTCTGAGATGCTGAGGCCATGGAAAGCCTCTTTCAGGGTACTTAGGTCTGTCTACTGTGCAGTCTGCTATTGGCAGGTCAGAGATGTGAGCAGAACCTCAGCAGGGTTTGACTTCATGACTTGCCCTCTGCCATAGGAGGATGGGCAGGTGGATGCACAGTGCAGGGCTGTCCCCGGCTAGCCAGGCATCCCAGTATGTGACCAGAAGCAGGACCAGCACATGAAAGGAAATAAAAACACTGTGTCATCTTGCCTCCACAGCACTGAACTGGTACAGCCTGCGCATTTGGACAACTTCAGGCTGCCCTGAGTTCCCTTGGATCCCACCTGCCCTTTACCATCACCAAGAACATCACTGACCACATATGCAGAGCAAGGTACAGCTGGGGACAGCACCAGCACTGGGTTTGTCAGCCTCCCTCTGCATACCCAAACTCCTACCACCTCAGAACAGTGCAGTTAATCCCTGACCATTCCATCAGTACCTACCTCAGCCGCAAAATAAATGGGCATCAGCGGGTGGCAAGCCAGGAAGAAGTCATATAATCGCACAATGTGCCGTATGTCGGACAAAACGTGGCCAAACCAGGTGATCAGCCAGCTGAGAGCAAAGATGGTTCCCACCTCCGCACTACAGAGAGAAAAAGCCATTAGGTCAGCCTGGAAACAGGGATGTAATGCTCCCAAGCCACCCCTGCGCTGCACAGCCGTGCCTGGGGAAAGAGAGCTGGCTGTCAGTGCAGCACTGAACCCCCCCAGAGCAGGAACTGCACCCCTGCCATGAAAAAGTTTATCCCCTGTGCTAACCCCTGTGGCAAAGTGCTGCCACTACTGTGTCACATCCAGCGGGTGCCACAGCAGAGGCCAAACGCTCCTTTAAGGGGACCCTGAATGTGATGTATCATGGCACTGTCTGGCTTGCTGGCCTGAGGGCAACTGAGGTCCTGCAGCACAGGCAGAAGTTTGGGTTCCTTCCTACCCTGAGGGCTTATTAATTCTGGGAGTTTGCAATCAGGGTTGTTACCCAAAGACATTCTGGCTGTGAAAAAATTGACACATCTGCCCAAAAAAAGGGCTCTGAACTGACTCTTCCCATTCACCTTCCGCTTCTGATTTGATTTGCCCAGGCACACCTGCATGTCCCTAATGCAAAACCTGGGAATTATCCCCAGAACTAACAACAAACTACAGCAAGGTCCCACCAGTCACATGAAGCAGTTACAGCATTTGTACAACAATGTCTCCAGATCCCCAGTCCTTCCAATACAGACTGCAGACAAATGGGCTGAAGATGGCACCATGTAAAACCCCTCCAGACAGGCAGCACGGGTTTGAGCCTGCTCACAAATGAGTTCCACATGGCTCTCATCAGCTGTCACCATCAGCTGTGGGACAGCTGTTGACTTCCTGAGGAAGCCACTGTGGTGCTGAGGAAGTGCTGGTGAAAACAGCCCTGTGAACAGTAACCTGAGACGGGCAGGGGAGAAGCAGGAAGCTCTAAGGGAACACCTGCATACCTCTGCATGAAGTCGTGCACCTCAGGGTTCACCTGGTCTATGAGGGGCATCAGGCAATTTAAAATGTGCTTGGTATTATCCATTGTTGCGTCCATAAAATCCCTGAGGAAAGATTTAAAAGAAGCTTTGTCAAGCAACAACATGAGCAAGCTCTCCCTCCAGGGAGGCAGCAGAAGGTGAAGTACATGCAATAAACAGCCTTGCTGGCAGGGTGGCTCCCAGCCCCAAGGAACTCTGTCTCTTTGGAGCAGCCTCCTTCCAGCTTGTCTAGGACACACAGGGCTGATCTGCACACAGAACCCAGGCCCAGACCATCATGCAGCTGTCAGTTTGCTGCAGCAAAATAACTTCTTATTTTGCTGCAGTGCACACAAGAACCCAAAACGTGACTCCTGTCTGGGAGAGGAGAGATAATCCCTCCAAACCACACTCACCAGCTGGAAGCTTGCTCAGGCAGGAAAGGCTCTTCATGTGGGGTAGAGGACACTGATAGTATAGACCATGCTGTCCAGGACTATGCAAGGACAAGTGGGAGGCAGGTGCTGAGACAGCCTACAGGACCTGGAGAGGGCCTGACAGCTACACAACCATAGATAATGCATGTGTGTTGGCTTTTCCAGCTCCAAGAGATGCTACAAATTAACTGACAGCCTTCAATTATCCCTTCCCCAGGGCACGGCTCCCTGCAAAGCCTTTTGTGTGGTCAGGCTGCTCTCAATCACCCCTCTGGGTACAGGCATGACAGACAGCTGCTTTAACCCAAGGCTCTGCCTTCCCAGCTTCCCTTCCAGGCCAGCTCCACCTGCACAGGTGTCCCCACAGCCTGAGGACACGCAGCTGGCTCCTCCCTCCTCTCTGAGTACCTGAGATGATGCGTCGAGAGCTTCTCCACGAGTGCCGTGGCCAGCCTGTCCCCCACCACCAGGAGGAAGGTGACCACGATGTCATGGTATCCCTGGTAGTAGTGCAGCTGGGGGTTGCGCTTGAGGACATGGAGGATGACATCGATGAGCTCCTCCTGCAATTGTTCCCTCTGGTCATCTGGAATCCCTGTGGGAGCAGCAGAGGTGGCACAGCTGTGTCACCTACCAGTGCCTGCTCTGGGAGCAAGGGCTACTGGTGTGCAAGGAGAGCACCTGTACATTTACTAACCTGCCTGATCCCAAGGGATGTGATGCCCAGGGGAGGGGGATAAAACTGGCACAAAAAACTATCCAAAGCCCTAATGCTGTCTTCCAAATCTCTGCAGGACCAGGGGAATCTGGCCAGTTGCTAAGAGGTTTAATGCTTAGATCTGCAAGTAAGCCACTGTGGAGGACAGAAGCAGGGTTTACAGATGTTTTCACAGTGCTGCTGTGAAGAGAGAATTGTTCTGCACATCCAGCACTGATGAGGATGTTTTAGTAATTTTTAATTTCCCAGGAGTTCTAGAAAAAAATTCAACAGTACCCATTTTCACAGAAACTATGCCAACTGCATCAGACTGTGAGGCCTCCACTGGCACAACTTTCTATCAGTCCCCTGCTAACAACATGTGTTTAGGGACAGGATGTCACAGGGAAAACATTGTTCCTGCCCTGCACAGCTGCAGTCAGTTTCTGGCAGTCCTTGTCAACAGATAAAACGCCCAAAGGCCAAGCAGAGAGTCCCAGCAGAGATCCTGCAATGACAAAGTTCTCCTTTTCCTCTGCTCCACTAATGCAGCTAAAAATAGGCAGGAGGCTGCCATTCAAGGGCAAAAAAATCCGTAGGAGCAGAGCCTCCAGGAATCAGGCCTGCACACAGCATCCACGCCTGCAAGAATCACAGTGAATCAAGTGTTTATACAAAATAAAAGTGGCAGAAGGGGGAAGCAGATTCTGGCCAGAAATAATGACTGCTCTGCACAGAGAGCTGCTGGATTTAGCATTTTATAAATAACACAAGGCACCAGCCTCCCATCAGAACTAAACAACTGCAAAACCATTTTGCTTCTAAATGTTCTAAGTTCTGTTAAATTTGGTGCAAGAACCTCATTTTGAGACTGTTTTATACCAGGAGCTGTTCTAAGCACAGATGAACGCACCTTCCCTGCCCCTGAGCTATACCATGGACTAAAAAAAACCGAAGCAAATGGCATGTTTCTCAAGCTTTCCATCTGTCCTAATCTCAACAGATCATGGTGCACAAGATCCATGCAGGATCCATCCTCTTTCTGCTGCAACTGTCTGCTAGTAGCAGCCTCCTGGCAGAGGGCCTCAGTGGGGCAGGGGAACGTTGGAAGAGCCACATCAAAAACTGTCTGTGCAGAGACAGCTGAAGGAAACTGATGGCTGCAGAAGGGCTTCACTGCAAGAAGCAGCTGCTGAGAGCTCACAAGAAAAGGTTTTCTAGAAGTCAGGCCCTTGGACTAAGGGAGTGTCACCTTCTGCAGCCTCCCAGGGAGGCCTGAGCCAGGAGCAGCCCCCACAGTATTGCTCTTGCCCCTGCAGAGTGGGAAGAGCAGAATCCCCTCTCACCTGGTGGGAAGCGGCGCACGGATCGCCGCACATCCAGTAACACTTGCTGGTAATCCTCGTTGTCCTCTCGCAGCTCCTTCCTTGCTGAGACAAAGAGGAACAGCATTAACATGAAGCAGTGTAATGGTACTGGGAAGAGAGTGAGGGAAGGGAGCAGGTAACATCCCTGCTGAATGTGGACATGAAGCTGCACACACCCCCTACTCCACTGTATATCCCCTTTTTCATGTTACACCTCAGCCCTGTCCCTGCACTTTCACTGCCACACACTCTGACACTAACAGCATATGAGATAATTATTTCTTTAGACAACAAATGTTAAAATGCTTAAACTAACAGCAGCACTCCCAGCACTCCTAGAAACATCTCTGCTCCACAGTTTTGCTGTGCAATTCAAAGTGTTCTCAGCAGCAGCACCGGAGGAGTGCTCTGGAAACCACAAAGAATCATTTATAAAACAGAAACAATTCAGAGGAAAATCTCACCCAGGGTTAGCTAAAGACGTTTAAAATGGAAAAGTACATTGAGCCAGAGAATTCCTTCTATGCAATGATGTAAAGTCAAACATTGTCTTCCAGCAGCTCTGGTCACCCTAGTGCCACCCAGCTCTTGACTGAGGCGGAGGATGCATGTTTCCAAACGACCACAGAATCAGGAACAACAACAAAATCTGTCCTGGGTGACTACAAAAGCTACAGGAACTAGAGCTCCTGCACTGCTAAGGCTTAAAAACCATGTGGGTACTTCACCAGGAAGGTTGTTGTCCCTGTGCCTGTTCTGACCAGAAACCAAGTGTGCTTCACAAAATAAACTGCTTCCTGGGAGAGACACCTTGGGAGAATTTTGGCCACACCAGGGCTCAGCGCAGCCACCTCTTCATGGGAGCAAAACAAATCAGGTCTGATTCTTTCTGCTGTAAGTGAACTTACATATGCCATCTAATGCTCAGGGCCATGCTGACTGCATCCACAATGAACTGATTCCATGACTATCACTAAAGAAAACAACAAATGTTGTTTTTAGAAGTCATGTATTGTTTACATACAACACACTATTGCTGCTGCAATGTACCCCTTTGTACATGAGCTTAGTGGGAAATGCAACACACACAGGGAAAAGGCAGGTCAGAAAGCATGCCACTCCTTTAGTGACAAAGGTCACTGAGCTGTTCCTCCCAGGCAGCTGAGTCCAGGCTGTTCCATACCTGGAAGAGGGGGCAGGTCATCTGTATTAACATTGAGCAGCTTTGGCCACACTTTGCACCGGATCTCGTTGGTGAGAAGCCCGCCCTTGCCGATTGCCATCCGCCTCAGCTTTGCCACGTCGATGGGGTCACTGCTCAGAGCCCGGTAAATCTCTGCCACTTTTCTTTTCTCCTTAGCATCAAAGTCTGCAAAAGGTCACAGAGATATGAGCTGACAGGCAGTGCCAGCACACAGCGGGGGCTAGCAACAGCCACTCACAGCAATGTCACACATACGCAAGGGAGATGGCACAGAGCACTCGTCACACTGTCAGGACAGGCATGACTCTGGTGGTGACCCCTCCAGCTGAGTGTCCCCATTTCTGCAGGCTCAGCATTGGGAGCACCTCAGAGGGCACTCTCGCTACTTCCCTATCAACCCTGGGGGTCCGACTGTGGGAGGTAAACACTGCTCCTCCTGACACTGGAGCCACCATCAGGGCCCAGACGGAGCCCTTGGCTCCTGTCCTTCCCGACAGCTCCATACAGGAGCAAGACAGCCTTGCAAAGCCATCCTGAAAGTCTTTGCTCTCTGATGCAGCTGCCAGCTCAGATGTCAAGTGTTTCCTAAGACCAGGACTTAGGAAAGTGTCCTAAAAAGGTTAGGAAAGTGTTCCCAAAACTGTGTTCCTACCGACTCCCAGGTGCAGCCGTCCTAGGAAGAAGCCTGAGTATTTCCACTGACAGCAAGAGACACAAGAAAGGACATAATTATAGCAGAATTAAAGAATCATAAACACATTGACTTGTCCTACAACAAACACAAACCTGCCAGCCATCAGTACACACAAAGCTCAACCAGTAGGAAACAATTCCCGCTGTTTTGAGGAGCACAGGAACTTGGGGCAGAGAGGGAAGGTGTAACACACAAAGCACAGAGTGCTCGAGTTAGACACACTTACAGGACACCAGAGCACTTCCCAAGGGACACTACTTCACACCACGCGGTGGAATTTGTCACCACTGCCTCATGTCGGGAAAGAGAGAAGCAGCCGCGAACTACTCGATATCCCACATTGGAGGGAATTCCCCAGTAAGGAGGCTTTGCTGAGCAGCTGCGGGACTGGAGTGCACGATGAGGCTATAAACACTGCCTTTCTCTAAAGGCTTTCCCCATAGATGCAAGAACTCTTGGGATTCAAACAGGATTCGTTCTATATGGGGCGTATAGGATTTGGGGTGGGAGGAATTAAAAGGATTTCGATGGAGAAACAGCTGTTTCCCAAGGCCGCGCCCTCCCAGCAGCGATAGAGGAACTCGTTCCTCTGCCCACGTGGCACCTCAGCCACTGCCCCGGCCCCGCTTCCTGGCTGGAAGTGCAGGGCTCAGCGAGGTCTGAAGGGAGCCGCCAGGTCGGTAGGCTGCTCACACACACTAAGTAGGTTGAGCAGTGGATGCTGTTCCTCCTCAAAGACCCTTTAAAAACACTTCTTGGATCAAAACAAGCTATAACAGCCTACGATAGAGCTCCACCTCCTTCCGAATTCCAAGTTCCTGGTAACATTAAACCTCCTATCGCTCACACAGTGACTACAGTTTCTTTTATTTCATTTTCCCGCCCCTTGTGCAAGCAGTTATTTGCACAACAGAAACCAGCTCTGCTCAGCCGGTTCCCTATTCCCAGTGATATGGGGAATAAAAGGACCCCTATAACTCGCAGAGTAGTTATAAGTGTAGGTATGAATTTAATCAGTGCTGAGGTGCATGGGGATAACTCCTCCAAAGGCATGCACACCTTGGAGACTTATTTTCCCCTTTTTATTCTCTATAATCTAAGGTTACACAGTACGCCTAATACATATTCATTTGCTAACCCCGCCTGTCCTCGCTTCGTATTAAAATAAGTCTCACGCCTATTTGCAGCTGCGCACTGCTCCTTGTTGGTCACTCTGGTGGTCTTTTGGGGGTCTTTGGGGCTGAAGTCAGCATTTTTTCTTTAGTTGAACTTTTTACCTTGTCTTCTTGCACATGCTCCTTTCAGTTTTTTCGACCCCCCCTCTTTCCATTTCCTCTAGCTTTGGAGTTTAAAAGAATCTAAGAAAGCCCCTCATCCTATGGCGCATTTAGGCTTGTATCTGTTTACGTATTCTAACTCTTTAGCTCATTTTATAGTCTCTGTTCTCTTCTTGCTATTATGGGAGCAGTCAGCATTTCACACGGCTTTTGTAGCCCCTTCTTTTACGTAATTTTATAAGTGATTCCTAATTTTTAATTTCTTTGTTTCACCAGCCAGTTCCCTACCCCCAGCTGTTCCTGTTCCTCTGCCACATGCACACACTGGGCTGCCACATACCGATGCCGAGGGAAGGAGGAGACAAAGCCTACGGGAGAAAACTGTTCACACACAAAGAACTTAAGGAGTAGTGGGAAAGACGGAGCACATCTTGCGGGCTTCTCCTCTCAAACTTATAAATAAAGACCCCAATATTTACACTTTTCAAACATACAGGGAATAATAGCTGCAAGTATTGCCAAAACAAGTTCATTTTAAAACGTGTTTTATGCAACCACAAACCTTAACTCGCAGGTTCACCCTTGGAAGAAGAGACACAAACCCCAGGTGAGGGCAGTCTAAAACCCAGATGGGTCCGTCGGTGCTTCTGCACCGCTGCAGGCACCGGGCACCGATACACGGCCCCGCCAGGTCTGGCCAGCCCGCAGCTGCCGCAGAGCCCTCGGTCATTGCTGGGGACCGCCCTCGGGCCCGGCTCGGGTCAGGCAGCATCAACCGCGCCCGGCTGCTTCCTGTCCGCCCTAGCCGGCGGCGGCCGCCCAGCGTGGGGTGGGCCGGACCCCTCGCTCGGTCCCGGTTCCCCCGGGACCCCCGGTTGCCCCGCCCGCTCCCGCCGGGCTGCGGAGCGCAGCGCCGGCCCCGCCCCGCCGCCAGGGGGCGCCGCCGCGCCCGCAGGGGGCGCTCCAGCCCCCGCCCCCTCAGCGGAACCACCGCCCCCCCGCCCGCCGGGCCCGGCCCAGCCCGTACCGTAGCCGCCGACGCCGTTGCGCGGCAGGCTCTGCCAGCCCATGTTCCCGGGCGCTGCGGCGCATTCCGGGTCGGACACCGGACCGGAGCGGCCCGGGGCTCCGCGCTCCCAGTGCCGGCCGGTCCCGTCCTGCCCCCGCCCGCTCCCCCCGCCCCTGCTCGTCGGCGCGCGGGCGGGACGTCACGGCTCCGCAGTGCGCAGGCGCGGCGCCGCCGGCGCGGCTCGCACGAGCGGAGGCAGCCGCGCATGCGCGAACGGGAGCGCGCGGCCGGGCCGCGTCCGCGGCGAGCGCGCATCGGGGCCGTTTAAAAGAAAGAATAAAAACAAAGCGCCAGCCCTCCCTCACGGCCGCGGCACGGGTTAGTCCCAGCGCTGTCGGGCGCGGGTAACGCACCCACACAGTGGTTGCTGCCACCACGCAAAAAAAAACCCCGCAAACCCTCCAAACTCCCCCGGCAATGCTTTGAGACAGCGCGGTGGGGGAAAAGCGCCCGGCCGTTCTGTAAGGGCTTGTTCGGGCCACAAAGCTCCTTCCAGGCACAGGGATCCGTGCTTCCTGTGCACGGGCGGAGAGCCGCTGGGGCCATCCACCACTCCCAGATTCCTCTGCCACACGTCTTATCCTTAGGCAAACCTCCCTCGCTTGGAATAACGAAAGAAGTGGGTAAAATGTCCTGCATAGCTCAGAACCAGTGCAAACAAGCTGTATTTTGTCATACTGGGTGCTTTTACGTTACAGCACATTGAGGTAACAGTCAACACAGTCCAACTTTCACATCACTTTAGGATATAAAAGATTAAGTACAATGGATTTCCACTGGATGAAGGCATGGAGGAGAAAGCTATCCTGGTGTATGTGAAAAACCTCAGCTTCCTGCCGGCAATGCTCACAGAAAGGGGCAGTGTTCCATGTCCCACAAATCAGTTTAATCCAGCCCACATGCTCCATCCTAAAATTAACTAAGCAACATGGAAGAACACGTCCATCCTCCCCAAAGCACGGACGAGGGATGGGTGCCTGGGACAAGCAGGAGCTGCAGGCCAAGGCGTCAGCACCCACTGAGGAACGCCAGGATCACTCAATGTCCAGGGGAACAACTGCTGCAATGGCTTTGGGATGAGAGGTCACTAAGAGGGACAGGTGCCATTGTGCCTGCAGCCACACCAGCTGAGCCACCCTAGCATTAGGTGGCTGAAAACAAGTCACAGAAATCGAGTGAGTGGCAATAGGTACAAACACCTAACAACTGGTTCATCATCTCAATTCCCCACCATCATGGCTGAGACAGAAGAGGAGGGTTTTTTGTTATGGCAAAAGATCCTTCTCCCAGGAGATACTTTGGCTTGTGTCATCTGTGTAAGGCTTCTCTGCACTGCTCCCCATGGGTGTGACAGGACATGGCCTGCCCAGGGCACATGTGACTGTCACCACTCCTGTGTCAGTGTATGACCACCCCAGGGAGGCCTCTACACAGGGAACTTAAATCTAACCTCGATAAATAAAACCAAATGTTTATTTACACCAAAGAATTCCAACACTGGATCTTTCACATATGAAGGACAAAGTATATATACACAGCAAGGGGTAGCAGGGCTGTAACAAGGGTGCTTTTCCGTTGTCAATGATAATATTTGTCCACAATTACTGATCTACCATTTCAGTTTTAAGTTAACGTCTCCTCGCTCCTTCCTCTCAGTGCATATTTACAAGACTGTGAGGTAACTGGTATTCTCACCACATGGCACGTGAGGGAGGGGATGGTGGGTGAAGATGTGGGATCGGACTTGGCGCAGTCTGATTTTTCCAGCTTTAAGTAGCCACCAGCTCGAAACCTATAGAAACAATTTAAAAACAATATACCCAATAACAAACTAATTCCAGAGATCCAAGCCAAGCAATGGCTGGAAGAATCCTCCACGAGAAAGGGGCTGATCAGAGCAGGGCTTACTCTACAAGAGCACCTGTCTCAGGAGGTGCCAAGGACTCCAGCTGGATCAGTAACTTCATTTTTAAGACTAAAATTACATGCAAGGGGTGAGTTAGCATTCTGGTTGACTCCTAAGGAGACATTATCCAATCCAATTAGGGGTTTGGACACTATCTGCACTTACTCCTTTTAAGCTTATCCCACCTCTCCCTACTGGAATTGTCTCCTCAGTGTACCCTGGCTGGGACATATGCAGGACATGGGGTTCAAGTGAGTGATACTTTAAGAATCCCCTCCCCTGCCTCATGAAGACTTGGTTTGGTAGTCTCTGGAGAACAGCACAATCCCCCAAGGTGTAGCTTTGTGGAGGAATAATGGTGGGAACATGAAGAGAAGAGATTTCCAGCAGGATGCAAGAGCTTGGAAATGCTGTTGATTCATCTTTGTTATTACATGAAGAGTTGTTTTGTTGTTTTTTTTTTGTTTTTTTTTTTTTTTGGGAGGGGTGGGGAGGGGGAAAGAAAAACTGTCCAAGAAGTATTCCATCTGTAGGTATTTTCAGGGAATCCCCTGAGTTACGAAAAGTTCAAGTAAAAAAAGAAAAATCAGCCTATAATAATTTTGTATATAATGACTGAACTACTATAAATCCACAAGCAACAGTTCAGACACGGTGTCTCCAAAGCGTTCATCCCCTCCCTTCCCCTGCCAGGCACGAGCTGCGTCCTGAGGAGAGGTGGAGGGGGAAACCTCTTCCCCACCTGACTCAGCTCAGGCAGCAGGAGACTGAGCCCGTCACTACTGCTGGGCGCCCGCAGCAGCTGGAACCGGCATCCCCAGGGTGGTGGTGGCAGAGATGACGGGTGAGCCTGCTAGAGGTCCAAGGGGTGAAGGTGTTGGCACTGAAGAAATCCCTGGAAGAGAGACAGGTAAGCAGGAATTAGAGTAAAAACAGTGCACTGCTATCCAGGACTGAAGTCAAGTGGGAGCTTTGCGGGTCAGTAATTTTTTCAGCTGTCAAAATAAACTGATATTAAAGATCTGCCACTATTCTCTGCAGCTCTGGGAATGGCACACCCCTGAGTGTCACCAATGGGTAGATAGGTGGCAGGATCACAGAATGGTTTGGGTTGAAAAGGCAATGTTAAAGCTCCTCTTGTTCCAACCCCTCTGCCATGGGCAGGGACACCTTCCACTAGACCAGGCTAGCCTGGTCTTCCCCAAGCCCCCTTCAGTCTGGCCCTTAAACAATCCCAAGGGATCTGACAGCCACAACTCCTCTGGGCAGCCTGTGCCAGCGGACTGTTCTTCAAGGTGCTGCCAGAAAATCAACTGCAAAGAACTTCTTAAAATGAGACCAGAAAAACAGGTCAGGCTGCCCAAGGCCTTACTTATCAGACTCTCCCATCCACTCTGCAGCTCTCCTTGCCCTTGTCCCCAGTCCCAGGAGATGACCCAATACCACCCTGCCTGCTGAACTCGCCCTCCTGGGTCCTCCCACCCACCCCACATGTACAAATGCTTTAGCACCCCAAGCCCAAGGAGAGCTGACAGAACTGACCTGACATCATGCTCGCACTGCTGACAGGAGTGCTGCCACCCGGCATGTTGGACGAGCCCATCCGAGCCTGGTCTTTCACAATGGGATCTAGGAAGAGCACACTATCAGTAAGTGCTGGGTTGCCAGAGAGCTGCTAAGGCACAGAAACTGCCTGTGGCCTCTGTGCTCAGTCAGAGTCCTGGCACTCTGCCTGTATCAAATAACATCAACCATCATCTATTGAAACACAGGCATTTCCACCAACTCCAGCGGGAAGCACTCAAGAAAGTACCAAGGTGATGTGATATTGGGGAAAGTCAGCTAAATGATGTGATTTGGGGTTCAGCAGGACTGTCCACAGGAAAAGCTGAAGGATATTATGGCAAAGTTGATCTTTCTGTGCTAAGCAACTGTGTAATTGCAGAAAGCCAAACCCAGAATATGGGAGTAGCAAGCATAAAGACTATCACTAATTACAGTCATGTGTCATGTCTCTATACACATCTTCCATCTCTGTGAGCTGTCAGGTGTGTCACTAGAACTTGTCTTCCATGAGATGATCACAACTTATTCTTTATTTTCAACTGCATGTAAATAATGCTCTCACCTGAACAGGGACAACCCTTTCCTGCCTCCCAGGCCTTCTGTGTCAAGACAAGGGAATTCCAAACTTTGCTGAGCTCAGCTCTACGTGTATCTTTTTGTGGACACAAGTTAATGAACTGTTTGTCCAGCTCTCACATTCCAAGCTACTGGCTTCACTAATGCTCATTCTTGCGGAACATTTCCCTGGGGTTTTTCCAACAGGTGTAACACAGATTAACAGTCTATTAATTACAGGGGTCCCTTCAGCAGCAGCAAAAAAAACTCTCAAGCAAATTAGCAAATACTGACATTATACATAGTTGCAGCTGTTTCAGACTATACGAGTTATAGTACCTGTGAAAAACAGCAACCATTTGAAAGCATTTACTAGTAAAAGTTACATTTTTGCTTGCAAAATCAAGACTTGAATATAGGAGTAGCTAAGAAATTTAGCAACAGAAGGAGTTAAAAATGCTTGTTTATCAACAAACCAGAATTCTCTGGGTTTATCCAAACACAGGAATCCATGTACACCTGCAGAAAGCAACCCCAAATCACATGATTTAGGTGACTTTCCTGGATATTCCTTGCTGATTCACGGGCCTGACGTGCACCCAACACTGATTCCTTGGCTGGTGGAGGTGGCACACAGAGTCCAGCAGCCAGAGCTCCAGCACAATTATTTGCAGAGACCAGGCTTATCATCATTGCCATTCTCAGTTCCCATCTGCACAAGACATGGGAACAGAGATTTCCCAAAGGCAGAACTCTCAGGACAGCAGCTGATACTTACAGAAGTAGGGGTGTTCCATGGCTTCTCTCGCTGTGAGTCGTGACTGGTGATCATATCGCAGCAGCTTGTCTAAGAAATCCAGAGCTTCTGGACTCACCAGATGTTGGTTCTCACTGTGGACAAAGCGCTCCCATCGCTTACGGGAGTGTCTGCAGGAAAACACACCCAAATCAGGCCAGGACAGTGATGCCAAAACTCACTTTCTTAAGGAGCAAGAACGGTGCCAGATGTCCAGCCCTGAGGGAGGCCGCTGCTCTGTGCAGCAGCCGCGGGACTGAGACGTTCCAGGGCACGGAGCAGTGTCACTGTGTCTCCACGTGGTGGCACAGCCACCCTGGACACCACGGCCCCTGCACGGCCCTGCCACGACCCCAGACAGCAGCAGGACTAATGTTCAGAATGGGTTACAGGCCTAAAATTGCATCTCTTATGTACCCAACATGACTTCCTTTAATTTTAGTCCCACTTTAATTTTTCCCCACTATGAGGAGGAAAAAACCCATAAAATTCCATCTTTAGCAGCACCTGACTTTCTGCACTCTAATACTGAGAAACACCATTTTGTTTTTCCTCCCTCTAGACTGAAGAGGGCATTTGCCCTTCATGCTTTCTGCTCCAGTAGTTCCTTTATTGCCTGGATGACATTTAAAAATCTTTCCTCGGGTCCATTTCCATATAAAGGACTACGAGAAGCACTGGCAAAAAGGACCAAAGGCACAAAGTCTCAGTTCTCCAAAATCCTGGCTGTAATTTCCCCCACAAATTTTTGTTCATTTCAAGGTCTGTTGACAAAGCTGTAACTGTCTGGGTCTCCCAAAGAGACTCCAGACCTTGTCTCACCTGCCCAAGATGTCATTGAAACGTGGATCCAGCTCAATGTTGTATTTGTCAATGTAGTCATACAGATCTTCTGTCCCCAGCACCTTGGCTATCCTCACCAGCTGGGAACAAACACAAAACCAAGTCATTGCTGTGAAGAGCCTGCATGAAGACACAGCAGCACATTCCCATGGGAGCTGGAACCTGGTCCCAGCAGTGTGAATCAGAAGCCACAGGGTCAGCCTGTGGCTCTGGCTTTCCCAGCCACACAGTCCCACTCATCAGGAACATGCCTCCACTCACAGCTGGAGCTCAGTACCCTAAGGCAGCCAGGAGGCAGCCACAGACCCTAAAATCTCTAAAACCTGAGACCTTGCAACACTACCTCCCTTAGCAGCAAGAAAATAGTCAAAACCAACAGAGGGGAAGGCAAAACTAACTGGTCAAAAAAGTAGAAACTCTGGATCTTGCATGTGAAAGGTGAAGCACCACCCCAGAGAGCTCCAGAATAAAGATTTGAGAATAAAAGGTCCCTGTTCCAGAATATTTGCATGGCAGTCACATGCTGAGCATGTGATAAAGGTTTAAATATAAAAATTTTGGCCTAAAGGCGACACATCAAAGATTTCAGAATCTGTATAAACCTGTACCAAATTCATAGTTTCTATACAGAGTGGGGGGAGAGTGAGTAGTGGCAGGGGCTTTCCACATAACATAACCTCAGGAATAGTCAAACTATGTACTAGAACACACCAGCCTTAATATAACTCTTTCTACATCTTTTCCCAGACACCTACTGAGGAGCTCCTAAGTATAAAGCTCTGTAAATCCATTTCTATTTAATTGGTTACATAATCTTGTACACTTGAGAAAAGGAATGTGGCTTCAAACTGAGCAAAGAAGCCATTAGAGAAAGGCTTAAAAATTCTCTGGATGACTCAATAGAAGCCTAAGCAGGAAACCTTCATGGTGCTAAGAGAACAGACGTTGTACATGACCAGCTCTCACCTGATCATAGTTGTCATGGCCATGGAAAAATGGCTCCTTTCGGAATATCATACTAGCCAACATGCAACCCAAGCTCCACATATCCAGACTGTAATCATACATCTGTACAAAACCAGAAGGACAATTCAATTTCTAATGAATTAAGCAGAACAGACCTCCAAAACTAACAGGGTTCCCCCCACCCCTGCCAAGGTGATATGAACACAGCCATGGCATGCTGCAAACAAACTGAACTATCTTCATCCCTAGACCACTGTTCATCTCGGTGTTTCAGTTATTCAAACTGGGATACAGCAATTAGCAGGACAGCAGGTATCCTAATTCCATGCCAGTCTGCCAGGATATTAAAGATCAGAGCTTTTTTTTTTTATTTTCACTGCAGACTTCAATGTTATAAACCACTGAGAGATGTGTGCTGGGAAAGGAACCATTGTAACATGCAACAAAAGGTGTGGACTCCCCAGAGTCCATGGGCAGGTGAGGATGTGCCTTTTTCCAGAACCAGCACGGTCTGAAAGTCACCAGGAACACTGATTTCCATAATGCAAACTGCCATCAGATAAGGGGATGCTTTTATAGCTTAATTTAGAAGTTCATGCAGTACTTGCTGTTCCCACAGGGGCTTTGTTTCATTCCTGTACCTTACTGCAAACACAGCCTTGCTAAAAAAATATTCAACACTTGTATTCCAAGATCCATAATGATAGTTCTGCAGCTCTTCCTCAGGTCCTGAGACTACTCATTAGTTTCTTTTGTTCAATGGCTTTATGGCCACTGCATTCTGCCATACATTTTGGAACAGACTGTCTTTAATTTCAACTCTCTAGACATCTGAATTTTGGGTTTATTACCTTGAAATGGCACTGACTTTCCATATAAAAGTCAGTAAGAAGTCCTGATAATTCTTACCTGATAATCTACAAGAAGTTCAGGTCCTTTGAAATATCTGGAAGCCACTCTGACATTGTACTCTTGGCCGGGGTGATAGAATTCAGCCAAACCCCAGTCTATTAGTCTAAGCTAAAAATGGTAGAAAACAAAGAAAAAAGGCTCAAGGGATGCTCCAGCTTTCCATTGGCTAAATGACACTGGTGAATTGAGTTTGAAATTAATTTATAAGTCTTCAATTTTCAATTAATTTGGTCAGACTGTCTGGTTACATATTCTCCCCAAACCCATACCACCAAGCAGTTTAAGTAAAGTATCTCTCCTTACAACCCTGCCCGTGGGTTACATGTGACCAAGTAAAGCCTCAAGAAGGAGCACAACATTCTCATTTGACATTTGTTCACACCATGAGAGCAGAGTCCCCTTCAAAGAGGACTCACTACACAGAAGTACCCAAATGAGACCCCAGTTTGCCAAGAGAGAAGCAGGATGCCTCCCTGCCCCCAGCCACCCCACACTACCTTTCTGTGCTCATGGTCAATCATGACGTTGTGAGGTTTGACATCTCTGTGCATGATTCCCATGCTATGGCAGTAATCTAGAGCCTGTAGGTGAAAGGAAGGGATGCTGGAGTCACAAGAATGTCTCAGGTTCAACCATATCCAAAAGTATTTCCACACATATCAAGTCTAAGTAGATGACAAGACTGTCCAGTGTCAGATCCTGGACTAAACTCACTGATCACAGAAAATGCTTCTAGAGCTCCCTCTCAAAGGGAGGTCCCAGCAACACAAGTGTCCTGACTTCACTTCATGTGCTTCCTCACAAAAACTGGAATTTCAGAGTCTCTAAGAGCATAGTTACTAGGCACTAATGATGACACAAGCCCCCTCCCCCAGACTCCTAAGGAGAAATTACTTAGTTCAGAAGAATGGACGAAGACATTTGACTCACATTATGCCAGAGCACAAACCCAGCCAGTAACAGCTCAGAGTTTTCTTTTTTCAGAGGCTATATGTACTCCTGATTTAGGATTACAAGGTATCTCAATGTACCAAAAGGCTGAAAAATAGATACTGACTTGATACTTTTCTGCCCAATTCTTCCATAGGCTCTCCCTCTTCTTCCCTCAGTGATATGATGTCACTATCATCAGTGACATGAGAACCATCTCTACAGGATTAGCTGAGAGCAAATACTAGAAATAAACCAGCACACCAACTTACCTTCAAAATCTCATACATGTAGAATCGAATATCATAATCTGTTAATGTCTGGTATAATTGCTGTGGGACGCAAACACATCATGTCAGTGTTCAACATCCAAAAAAAAAAACCTGTTCTGGGCTGCTGGCATTCTCCAAACCCATTTGAAGGTATAGTCCAAGTTTCCCAAGTTACTCTGATCACACATCTGACTCTGATCAGTCTGTTCCTCTCCCTTTGCAAATCCCATACATAGTTTACTTCCAGCTCTGCTCAGACACCACATCCTGGTTCCTGTCACTATCTCCCTCTGGTTGTACCCACCCAGCACAAGCATGATGGATGGCATTGCACAGCCTTTCTTCTTCTGAGGCAGGTCAGTACGAAGGGACAAAGAAACATTTAAATCCCCATTCCCAGGAGTATGGAAGGCCACAGAAACAGCTGTCCACATTTAAAGTGGTTCTAATAAATAGTTGTACAAATAAAGCAAAATGGCTCAAAAACACAGGCACTGATGGGCCACAAGATAACAGATTCATTTGCTCCCAAGGTGAAATATCTCTTGGAATCCGCGTTCTCATCTTGTAACTTTTGCGGCAAAATGGTATTGACAGGCTAATTACAAACTTCTGTCCCAACTGCATTTACCTTTAAAAACATTTCCTATGCTGGAAGGAAACGCCTGTCCTATGTGCTTTCCCCTCCCCAGAAAGACAGTATGAGTGGTTTTCAAACAGAAAAACATAAGAGAGTTCACATCCCACACTGTACCTTAAAGTCTGTGTTGTTTACATGTTCAAAAACCAGAGCGGGTGTTCGAGACTGAAACAGAAAAAAAAGCATTCAGCCATGTTATGTTTCCACTTAGGATAATGAATTAAATGATTTTTTTCTCCTAAAACTGCATAAAACCCTCTGCCTTGGATGTATTTATGATTCCCCTCAGACAGAGAGAGCAGAGCCAAAGCCCACAGCCTCCAGCAGCACTGTTTGCACAGTGAATTAACTTGTCTCAGCTCACTGGTATCTCTTCCTCACAGAGTGAGGGGCTGGAGGGACCTGTGGGGGAAGGGCCCTCTAAAAGAAGTTTATCAGATTAAGAGCTGATCTGATTAGTCAATACAAAAGCAGGATTTAAGAGCAGGGGAAAAGAAAAAGCCAGGTCAGAGCTGAAATCAAACAGAGCAACTTCACCCATAACCCCAGTGTACCCCCGGAGTTCCTCCCTTACTCACCACAGGATCTTTTACTATATCTGCAAGGGTGATTATATTGGGACCGCCTCGCAAGTTCTCTAAGATCTTGATTTCACGCTTGATTTTCTTCTTTTTAACAGGCTGAAGAATAAAAACCCATAGTGTAAGATAAAGCCCTGCAGTAAAGTGAGGCTAATAGCTCAACACCCAGATGACACCACCAGGTGACTGCAGATCAGCAAAATATATTGAAACCATTGCAATTTAACCTGAGTATGCATCATACCAGTAAAGGCTCAGATATCTGCTGTCTCCTTTCTAACCATACAACCCTGACAGCTACAGACAATAACTCCAAGTGAAGGAGAGGCTGGATGATGACATTTTTTAAAAAGCTCTCTGAACATGATCTGATAGGCCAAGAACAAATGACCTTAAGTCATGCCAGGGGAGGCACAGGTATCAGGAAAAAATTTCTTCACAGAAAGGGTTGTTAAGCCCTGGAACGGGCTGCTCCAGTGGTGAGCATCCATGAATAAATTTAGACGATGTAGATGCGGCACCTGGGGATGTGAATGCTGGGGGTGTTGGCTGGACTTGGTGATCTTTGAGTGCTTTTCTAACCCGAGCAGTTCTGTGATACTCCAAGACTTCTTAATTGGCATGTGGCAAATGTTTAACTACGAGAAGTTCATGGGCTATTAGAGGGTCACTAAATGAAGGCCATGGCCATGACAGCCTGCCAGAATACTGGCACTTAAGAGAAGCTGAGAATTTTGTAGTCAGCTGCTGAAATGTTGCTTAACTCCAAGTAAAAAGGTGTTGCACATCAGGGCTTCTGTAAGACAGAGCCGAATTCCTTACAGGCAGAGATCTGACTAAATAACCAAGTGCAGGCCTTCTATCAAGAGGCTCAAAACAACAGCCTGTTTCACTGAGTGACAGTCCAAAGCCAGGCTTTAAGGACTTCGGTTTTATAACATCGAAAAGCCCTTTCTGGCCTCCTGATCACCTCAAGTCAGATTTTATCTTTTGCCCAATCCCCAGCTCACCTTGAGAATTTTAACAACTACTTTTTCATTATTTGTAATGTTGATGGCTTCAAACACTTCACTGTATTTGCCTCGGCCTAATTTCCGAACTAGCTGGTAGTCATCTTGATTTCTGTGAAGAGAAAAGGTAAGAGTTCCAAAGGGCTCAGTCATTTCCATCACAATTTATAAACTGCTCCTTAACACTCAATCACTGCTTCACTTCCCAGACAAAGGGGATTAACTAGTGCCTTAAGCTCTCCTGAACTGGAAGATTTAAGAATCAGGGGAGAAACAGGGAGCTTCTATTTGCCCAAGACAGATTCAAGCCAAAACTATGGACTGAAAGCCCAACTATGTATTTCAGCATTAGCAAACTTGAACTATCCCTTCTGTCTATATTTGGAAGATCCATTTTTCCTTCTATAATGCTGGTAAAATTCAACAAAGCCAGTAAGAGCAAAATATCTAAGTGCAAGGCTGTTTAAAAACAGTCTGGGCCAAAGCAGCACTTGTGCCCAGACGACTGTGTACATTCCAGAAACTGGGAACTGGACAGCTGAGGGCAGAACTCTGTCTGGGGCCTCCATATCCCAGCAGGAACGCAGAGCTGTGAAGCTGCCACCACTGCTGTGTGATTCTGGGATACTTTAGTCATGAGCTCAATTTAGACACCTCCTTCCTTCAAAGAGAAGCAGCCATGTCTTTTCCAGGCACTCAGAGAGCCAAGCAACAAGTCATAAAATAGCACATACCTATTTAAGTCTGGGGAGTCTCTTCACTCATTCAAGTCAGCAGCACCTTCAGTTTGAAAGTCTTTTAATTTCTTTTCAGCCCTGCACTCAGGACTGTTTGTATTGTTTCAGAAATAGGTTTTCTTCCCTCTGAAAGAGGATGTTTCCTGACTACCTGGCAAAAATTCTTTAAACTTTTAAGGAAGCTGCTATAAATGTTCCTCCACAACTGGGAATTGAAAAGTTTGATAAGAAACATTTTTCTGAAGAGAAATTATGATCCTTTCCCCTGCCATCTGCCAAGAAATGTGAAAAAGCCTCACGCAGCACAGGTGCCTGAACTCCCCAAGCACCACTGCACAGGATCCACAGGGATTGATCCTTGTGCAGGGACATCCAGAAGCAGCCCAGACTTACCCCCACTCGACAACATGCGACTCATAGTCCCAGTACTCCCGGGGTCTGTGTGTGTTCACATCCGTGTAAACTCTGGCCCTGCTCGGCACGGGTCCCGACATATCAGACAGCTTGGCAGGCGGAAATGAGCTGTGAAATCAGAGGCGACCTGCTCTGCAGTGCTGACAGAGGAGAAAGGCCTCAGATTCCTCCACCTGCAGACAGGATATAAACCAGAGGTTAAATTCTCAAGGTACTTCCAAAGTATTTAAGTTAATCATTAAAAGCTGCTGCAAAGGAGAGGCTGGAGCCTGCCCAGCCACAGGCCTGGGATGGCTTGAAAGCCATTTGTCTGCTCTCCCTCACACATGACTGGCCCCTAGCAAACCAACTTTTAGCACCTCGTTTCCAGCTGCTGGTTGTAGAGGTAACTTTCCAAAACGAAAGAATACCAAGTGCTCTGTATCTGCAGACAGATCCCCTCCTTTCAACTCCAGACTCCAATCTCACCCCATCACAACTCTTGGGCCATCCAATGTAACAAAATCAGTTCTGCTGGGATTGGAAACCAGCTTTAGTCACAACTTCCTACAGTCAAAAAATAAATCTGACTGTCCAAATGACAGCAGCATGTGTTGGATTATGATGCTTTATTCAAACATGAAAGAAACGCACTGCTGCAAGGGTCTGAAGATGTTCCTTTGCATTCTGCTTGCCCAAAGTACCTCCAATCTTTCCTCCTTACAATTTTTACAAAGCTTCTGGCAAGCTTTATCAGTATTAAGACTGGTCAAAACCACTCAAAAGAAAGTCACCGTATGTCAGAGACAAATGCTGCATTTTTACCCTATGTGTCTGAATACTTTATCATCCAGATCTGAATATTTAAGACAGCAGTAACTCACTACAGTTTTGTATCAATATTGTCCTGCTTAAGATAAATGTAGTGCCTTTACATCTCTCAAATGTTTCACAAGGGGAAGTTAACACCTTTTTAGATGTTTAAATACAAGAATCCCCTTGTCAGCTTTCAAAATAACTCACAAGAAAGGGAGCTGTACTGGAGCAAGGAAGAGCATTGTTTGCCTCACGTGGCAGGGCCATACAGCCCTGTGTATGTGCTCAAACAGAGGGCAACACTTATCCAAACTAATATACTTATTTGCTATGCCAATCTTATCTCTTCATAGAAAATGGGCAACTGCCAGACTGCAGAAGGAAGTAACAGCCCCATTAATCACATATTAATGAGAAAGACCTAGAAATTTGCTTGGAGCAGTTAGCTTAAGCTACTAGGACACATTGCACCAGAAGAAAACTCCAGAAGCAAAATCCTTCTCTACAGGCAGAGTCCCGTTGTTTATTTGAGGTCTGCAGCCCTTCAGCTCCTGTGAGGACCCAGCAAGAACCACTGGCTGTGAAGAGGTGTAGGAGCTGGGGGACACAGGGCTGATGTCCTTCACTGTGTCACACCACCTGACCAGCAGCTGGTCCTGCTTCCAGAGGTAGAAGTGCATGCAAGGGCACCCTGACCTGGACAAAGCCTCCTGGGGTGGGACACAGCTCAGCACGGGGTTATTTCTGACCTACTGACACACAAATGGGGGTGGTGGGAGCTTCAGGGTGACAGGGTTGCAGTAATTTGGTTAAACAGGGACACAGCACTATCCTAAAGTTAACAATGGAAGGGTGACTGAGGCCTTAGACCAATAAAAGGATAGGACACATCAGCTGTATGTCCAGCTAATGGAAGAATATGAAGCATTCCTAAAAATATAGTAAGGCTATTCCTGGACAAAATGCTACTCCTCTCACAAATACAATTTCAGAAGGTGAGGCAGCAATCATCTAAGACCTCAAAGCATTTATGTGGCATGACTCAGACACTTAGAAATTAGATGTCCCCAGGCATTACTAGAGCATGCAAGTTTACTAGAACAGTTTAGTACAGTGAAATTCATTCGATTTCAAAGTTCAATCACTGTTTTTGTTTCTCCTCACTCTCTGTCCTTCTGGCAGGAGATGCACTGGCCCATTTCCTCTGCCCAACACTCCCAGTGAAGGAATTAACTGAACTTATACATCTCAGATGACTTAGCAATTTTAATTTTTAAGCACAACCCAGTATAAATAAAGCACATGTGACTGCTCCCCTCACCCAGCTTAGCAAGATCAGTTTCAGTAAAAAAAAAAAAAAAAAAAAAAAAAAAAAAAAAAAAAAAAAAGAAATCAATCACATCATCTAAAGATAGATCAAATTTCACAGTGGCTATTTTTTGTCACGTAGCTCTAGCCTAGCTCAAGCAGCACATTGTAACAGGCTGCTCAGAGAAGGGCTTTTTCAGGAAATCATCAACTGCAGCTTCTAAGAATGGCACACAATGTCTATTTACGAGGGTAGGTATTATTGTCTACTGTTCCTTATACAGGAAGGGGAGAGAGTCTGCACAGATAACTTAATTTTAAAGCAGAGTTAGACAGACACAAACTTACCCTGCCTGAAAACTGCTCAGTCTCTGCTCAAAACTGCCAAGGAATTTGTATAGATTTTAGCCTTCAGTGCCCTGGAGGGGGATCATTTTGCAGTGGATCCAAGCTCTTTGGCAGAAGGGAATGACACAAATAAGGACAGATAATGGGGACAGGTGTTGACATGCAAGTGTCTGTTGAGCCTGCAGTTTTAAAGCAGAAAAATCTACAGTATGAGCAGTGATTTCACCTAGAGAAGTGCCCTGAGCTTGTTATAAAAGATGAGTCCTATTTCTGTAGAATCCAAACAGAATGTTGCAATATATTAAGTCCTGCATTAGTGACAGAATCAGAGAATAATTTATATTGGAAGAGTCTGCTCCACATTATCTAATCAAAACAGATGCAGCGGGCTCAAGGTCCAGTGTAGCCTTGAGCATCTCCAGAAACAACATTAAAATTTCCATTTCTCTGGTAGAGAAGTGTTTAACTAGGAAACAACCATGAGCTTTTAGGCAATGAACCAGAGGTCACAGAGAGAGGAAGACAAAGCTCCCAGCCACAGTCTGATAGGCAGCTCTCTGCCAAGGCCTGCCTGTGCAGACACAGAGCAGGGTGTCTCATTCAGCCCCTGTGGTGACAGCCCTTGGACAGCCAGCACCCAGAAGGGTTCACATGACAGCCACGGCGAAGGAACAGCTCGCCAAAGTTGCACTGCTGGCTTTTCCCACACCAGCCTGTCCTCAGAAACGCCGTTGGAGTATTAGCAACCTGATAATTAGTTGATTTCTTACACAGCAGCCTTATCAAGAGGAACCCTGCTCATCCCACACAAGAACAGAGCCAAACACAGCTCCTGTCCTGCTGACAGACTCCACAGGACAGCCCAGAGCCCCAGCCCAGGGCAAACAATTCTGCTGACACCATATAGGAATTTTTTAATTGGAAGGCCTACTAATTAAAAAAGATCAGTTCTTAGAAGTTTGAATTCTTCTAACAGTAGCCTGTTGTCTGAACAGCTTGGCAAGCTTAGACATTTTGTGCCTAAAGTTCAATAAAATGGTAAAAAGCCTCTCAATGTCCTCTTTGACTCCGATTTTTAAAACATTTTAATCTAAAGCAATTACAAATCCCCTCATTTTTAAAAAGAGATGTTATCCTTACAATGCACTCTTAATTCTAAGGGCAACCATGCCACCATAGAAAATTTGGTATTTTGTGAAGGATCCATACTTCCAGCACTAACTCCAATTAGTACAGGAATTTCCTACACCCTCTGTCCTTCCAGATGCATGCACTTAGAACAAGCAGCAACAAAACACAGAAATCCATGCAGAATTGTTGTTGAGAAACTACTTCGCCTCTACTAAAATTTGCCTTTTTTTTTTAGTCCAGAATAACTGCAATACTGGAATGATTTTTTTCCTTTTAAATGGAAATGTTCTTGGCACAGAACCTCTCCCAAGCAGTTACTCACTCAGAACTTAAAACCTACCAAGTTGCCCCAGTATGATGCAGCACTTACACGGACTCCCAGTGAGCTGAAAGCCAAGAGCTGCCCAGAAGACTGGTGTCCCAGGGAACTCACAAGTGCTATCCAAGTGATGACCTTTGTGGATAAGGTTTGGAGTATAAATAATGTACCCAAGAACACAAACACCGCTTGATACTGGCTTCCCTGTGGATTGCTGCTAACAGCATGCCTTGCCCTCAGTGTGAACAGTATATTGCCAGGAAGATCCAAGTTCATCCAGAGAGAGTGGAGTGAACCCAGGAAACCTTGTTCAACACCACAGAAACCTGGTTATTCCTGATGACCCACCTGAACCTGGCTTCAGTGAGCCCACAGCAGTCCCAAAGGAGTAAAACAGGCCCTGAACTGCAGCAATCTGGACTCGAAGAGCCAAGAAAACATTTCCATAGCTTTATGAATTCCAGACAAGCTCACCTTCCTCTCGAGGAGAAAGCAAGGTGGCCAGATCGGCCAAACAGGTCCAGGGACTTTCCTCTCACTTCTACTTTCCCCACATAAGCTCATTACAGTGGCGATTGTGCCAGCCTAAGACTGTAAACAGGCTGAGACAGCAGCGGGTTTGTTGTGAGAGAAGAAAAGCTCTGTCAGTGGAGAAGAGCAGAATTACAGAGCAGAGTCTGGAATCGAAAGGTTATTCCCCTTCTTTTATCTACAACTGCAAGCAAGATGTTACCTTTCATAGCAGAAAGCTTAAACCCAGCCTCTAAAATCATGAGTGTAAAATGTGATTTTGGAAGGGGAAGCAAGAATTACAATTATCACATAAAACTGTTGATGATTTCCTTCACATAGCCTTGTAATCCTCCCAGGGAAGCACACTTGCTCCTTCTGAGTTTGGAGAATATTTAATACTGGAGAAATACCACTAAAATTAAAAAAATCAACACATGCCTAAATGTTATAGTACTGCCTGCTGTCAGTCAATATCAACCAACACCCAGCTTACTTTTAAAAGAAATAATAGTAATCAACTTTATTAAAAAATATGCTCTATCTCACAAAAGAAACCTCATTTTTGTGTTCCCATGATGCTGAAACTTCAGCAATACAAGTATAGAACAAATGACCTCCAGAAGTCCCTTGCAACCTATATTTTTCTATGATTTTGCAGTTAAAATAGAAACAAGCCTGGATTAACAAAATTGATATTTTACATCCCTTCCTGAAGATCAGTTACCTAAAGGGACAACATCAACAGAAAAGCAGATTTTAAAATTTGAGTTTAAAAAAACCAACTTGGGTTTGAAATCAAACTTTTCTCTGGGTATTGTTTCGGAACAGCACAGTCTGCTTTAACTGAGTTTTCCACCAAAATTATTTTCTAAATTTCTTTCAAATAGCTAGTTGTGTCCAACTGTAGAGAAATAACAAATGATACATAATGACCTCAACATTCCCTTAAAAACGAAACATGAACTGTTGTGGTTAATTCAAAACAAGACATGGCCATTCTGTAGGGAAAGCAGTTGACAGGTTTTGTTATACTGGAAGAAACATCTTGGAGTAATTCTGCACTAGAAACATCCTAAATTTAGATTGGCTCTTCCTACATCAGCTCCACTGATTCCTCTCTGAATTCCTCACGATTCCTGCTAATGAAGAAGTCATCCTCTGTAATGAGGAGCACAATCTATATGGAAGCCACAGGAATGGTTTCACTGTAACTCCATGTTTTATGATACTCTTCACAGACTTGGGGAAAACTCCACTGTCCCACTTTCCCAACTCGGAAAGCAGTGTCTAACATGTCTGTCACCCTCCAGGATGCCCTGGCAGTGGCTCTCCTGGCAGCAGGTCTGTCATGCTTTGCCTTCCTTTTTGTTCGGATCTGTAACAGCTAAATCTTTGCAGAACTCACACGAACCCTCTGGGGTCTCCAGCATCTCAGCCTGGTTGGACACTTGTCCTTTGTAAGCATCAGTGCTGGCAACAGCACATAGACCTGGGGCAGAACACTGGGATGACCTCCAGCAGCAGCGACAGGAATGCTGCTCACTCCATCTCCTAAGGGATTCTATGTAGAACAGACGATTTCCCATGATCATAAACACTATTATTCTCAGAGAAGTTAGAAAACAGCACATGGAGCAATGGGAAAGACCCCAAAAAGACAAAGACCCCAAAGCTGACCTTGGATGAGGCCATGTAGCTGCAGGATAAGAACATCAGCAAGACACCCGAGTGCAGGTTCTGCCTCTTTCCCATGCCTGCAGCTTCTCCTGCCACTGCTCACAGCGGATATCCTCCCTGCCAGTGCCAGGGACTCCTGACACAACCCCAGCAAAATGGCTGCAGTACAACCAGGCACTGCCAAACCAACCTGTCTGTACACACACACCACACAGAAACTAAGGACAAAACTCTCCTGCTTGCACTCTTCCCCAAACTGACAGTTCAGGCTGAGCAGGGAGTGCAGGAAAGGTGGGGGGATTTTCTTTGGAGGAATATCCCTTTAGGTCTGCCCTAAAGCCAAAGCAATACTTCAACAGGAAGCAGCTCCTTTTTCTTCCAAGAGCACTAACAAAGCTAATCTCCTACTGCTGGAGTTTTGGACAGTATTCCTGTTATCAAAACTACAGTTACTGAGACCCCAGCAACACCAGGGAACACTTCCTGGAGGCTCACAAAGGGGAATGTTTTAGCAGCACTACGGGCTCTTCACAGCTGACATCAGGTTCCACTGGCAGCATCCTCTGGAAAGTTCTACCTCCCTAATTGCTGCTAAGTGACACAGTTGTTTTCCTCATTAACTAGTAGGCACAGAGTATTGCCAGGACAATCATTCAGCTGATTTGACTCCTATGGCTCATGTACAGAGAGGGATTTAGGCAGAACTCAGAAAACTGACCTGTACTAACCATCTATAAAAGTTACAGATTTAATTGATCTGATCACACAACTCCTAGAGGCAGCAACAGTTACCAGAGCCAAAGGATAAACCAGAGGACACTGCCTGCAACTATTTCTTCATGAAATCCCTGTGATCAGCTGTTCCATGGAGCAGGAAATGCACCACAAACCATCTCCATCACTCAGCCATCATCAAGCAGGCTCAGCAAGAGACACCCGGGGCAAACCCTGCCAGCAAGTGAAGTTCTGACATAATTCTCTAAAAATTTATTGTGTTTTATTAACACAAGATGAAACTAGCTACCACCATTCCAAGAATCAAATGGAAAAAACTAGCTATTAAACTCCAGCAATCAGCACTCTCCTTCACACCTTACAAGCCCCCAGTAAAGCCATTGTGCCAAAACTTGTAACTTAATTTGTAAGCTCGGTTGAAACTAATCTAGACGCTGCAGAGTGAGCAAAAAGCCCTCTTTTTCCTTCTGGAGTACAACCAAGCGTGGAAAAAAGGCTGGAATTCAACAGCACACTGGTAACAGATAGAGAAACCTGTGACAAAGGCTGCAAGAGAAGGAACACTGCAGGAGCTCCTGCTTTTCTAGACTGGAAATTAATTTGTTGTGCGCGTCCACGCTCATCCATTTTCTGAACACTAAAAATAAAGACTTTCTGACAACTCACACGCACATGTGCAAAGATGCTCTGAGAAAATGCCTTCTCCAAAGGCTTTGGTAGCAACAAGGGAAAGGCACCTTTTTGGCTCCCTGGACACACAAGAGGATTTGGGGCCACTGCAGGAAGACCTTTCCCACCCAGGGAAAGCAAGTTCTGGCAGGTAAGTCTGTATGAGCACACTGGATTCTCCCTGCACTTGGCTTAATTAAAAGAGGACTAATTTAGCCTTTGGTTGTTCCAGAAGGTGCAAGGGCAGAGCCTACTTCTCTGCAAAAACAGAGTGAGTAACTTCAATTTTCTAGGTCTGCTGTTAACACTCAAGACTATCCAATGGGAAAGCTGCAGCCAAACTCTTGCCTTGACTCAAACTTGTTTTCCATCTAGCACACCATTTTATTCACCACTCACATGAAATAAATTGCCATAATATGATGCAGCCATTACATGGGCAGGAGCTGGACAGCCTGCTTTAGAAACCAGAAATATTACCTGTAAATGGTAATATTAATTACAAAATAGAACTCAGTAAGGAAGACATAACCTAAATCTCAGAACTAATCTCCGTGGAAAATTAAAATTATTGAAGTTGTAACCTTCCAAATGTGAGTTTGGTGGTACTAAGTCCACAAAGAGCTCCAAGCTTCCCTTCTGCTCTTCAGCCTCCCAAAGGAGCAGCATGAAATGGGTAATAAAATCATTTGTCCAGAACAGTGTGAACACAGGAGCAGGTGAGACTTGTGCCAGGCTCATGTTGCTGCTTCTCTACTGGACTCCTAACCAGAAAATATCCATGAACCCCTGATCCCATAACCACATCAACAATCCCACTTCTCATCAATCTTTCCTACCAATATGTAAATTTAGCACCTTGATGACAAAAGGGGCCAAAAAACAGCTTAGAAAAACACTCTACATTCAGCACTAACACTAACACCAGCCCAAAAAGCTGCTGCCTCCTCTTCCGAGCAGTTTTTTCAGGTTCAAAGGAGAACTCCCTTTCTCCAATTACATTCTGTAAATTCCAGGGAAGTCAGCTCTTGGAAGCCCCTGGAAGGAGATACCCAAGCTTAGAAAAATCATCCAAGAGCTGTCTTGCAACAAATGTTTGTAGCCAGACTAAGTCAAGACAGTCTTTCCTGATCTTAAAATCTTTTTTTTTTTTTTTTCCTCTCAAGACCCTTATGGGACAGTAAGATCTAAGATGCAACAATCTTATGCACAGAGTTCCTAAACCAGATATTTTAATGTAAGCAATTCCATAATGGAGGAACGGTGGAGGTGACAGGTCTGGTAACCCAGAAATAAATCCCTGCCTCTTCAGAAATGTGACACGAAATTAATCACACTGCCACAATGTCACCCATTTGCTTCTCCTGTCTTCCTTTCCCTTATTCCTCAGAGGACATGAGGAAAGACAAAGAGAAAATTAGTTCTGTAAGGAGAAAATGGAGAAGAACTGAAATGGAAGCATAAGGACACCCACCATTTAATAAAACTGGGAAAAGTTGGGTACATGTCCCTTTCATCAGAGAAGAAAGTTTCTTTCTCTACAACTCCACAAATCTATAACCACCTATCAACACCCTATATACCCTGAGATTCCTACTTCCAACACATTTTGTGCAGACAAACCCAAGCTGCATTACTTGAAAATGCTCCAAATATCAAACACTAAGTCTTTCCATGTCTCACCTTCAGGAAATGGTATTTTACCAAGTCAATCCCCAATCCCAGGTTTGCATCTTCATTCTCACATCTCACCAGCTTTTTTCAAGCAAACAGGTACCATTAACTGCCCCTGCACAAACCTCAACAACCTCGACGTCATGCAACATTCCATGATCCAAGTTCCTCCACGTCTGCTGGAACCTGCCAATTTTACTGTAACTTTTCTAAAGAGTCATATTCCTAACATCCAACAAGCCTCACTTTCCCTCAATTTATGAACCCATGAGCCCTGCCAAACCCAGAAAAACCTGTTCTGAACCTCCCACTATGAAACGTCTGCTTTCTCCTCCAACATCTACCTCTCACCACATTTGTCCATTCTTTGTGCCTCATCCCCTCACCCAGGCACATCACCCAGATCTTCAGCTGCATGAGTTTTTGGTTCTTTGCTGCAGTCAAAGCCAAGACTATGTTCCCTTCCTCAACCCTATTTCAACTCCCCATGGGCAGCAGCTGACTGGCCAAGCTCTCTGGTCTGAGTGCAGGACATGTACAACCAACTCTACCACCACGGATGAAATAATAATATAGAAATTATTATTATTATAATAATCATAGGGGGAAATAATAGATATTATGCTACCAGGTATTGACATAAATCACTAGAGAAAGGTGAAATAATGGAAATTTCTCCCCATTGGCCAGATGAAAGGAAAGGATCACTGCCTACCACCAAAGCTGAACATTCTTCACGTTCAGGGAAAGGTCTGGACTTTTACAATAAACCCTTCCCTGCCTGGAGTCATCCAAAGGGAACAGGCATTCCAGCCAAAAGGCACAGGTAGATCTGAGTGCAGAGCACTGCCTGCCTGGGATCAGACACCCCTATTCCAGTTTCCATCTTCCACTCACAGACATGGCGTGTGTCTCCTCCAAGCACATGCTGTACCAACTGGAACATTACCCTAATGCTAGTTTTAGGACTAATTAAGGTACTGATAAAGCTTAACACTCTCCCCACATCTTGCCTTGAGTCTACCCAAGCTCACTCTCTCCTCTCCTAGCAGAAACTTTGCCCTTTTCTACATCATACCAAAACCAGCAAGCACAGGATGAGTGATTCCTCTGCCCCAGCTGATGATGCACCCAGAATCCACACTGGATTCACATCCAACACCCAGGTAGGCTGGCAGGATGGCACAAGCCCCAACTCTGAATAATTTGAGCAATTCTGTTTCAGAAAAGCCAGCGTGTTCAAAGAACAAAGAAATCACTCCCAGCCCCAAGCAGAAAGGCTGGGTGTCCACTTGCTTTCCTCTGAACAGCTGCTACTGCGTCCAGTCCCCTCTGGCAGGGGCTCTCCCCAGTCCATTCATGGAGTGCATCCAGGGTTGAGCTTCCATGAGGAGCCAGGGGAGCACGTGGCACAGCCCTCTCCAGGGACACATGCTGAGTTTCAAAGCCTGGCACCGAGGGTCAGTGCAAGAGCAGTTCCCCAAGACCCCGGCCCAGGGTCAAGTTTGAGCATCACAAATCCCAAACCATCAGAGACCCCTCTCAGGGGTACCAGGGTTGGAAGTGACCCACAAAGAACACCAAGTCCATTTCCTGACCCCAGCAATCCCACCCTGTGCCCGAGAATGTTGTCCAAATGCTCCTTGAACTCTGTCAGGCTTGGGGCCATTACCACTGCCCTGGGGAGGCTGTTCCAGTCTCCATCCATTCTCCGGGCAAAAAACCTTCTCCTAATATCCAACCTAAGCCACCTGCACAAAGCTCCATGTCATTCCCCCAGGTCCTGCAACTGATCACCAGAGACCATAGATCAGTGCCTGCCCCTCAGCTTCGCTTGAATATTCACAATCCAAACTTTATTTGCTTTACCCAAAGCCCTGAGTAAGACACAATTAAGTGATCTGACACACATGGGGTTCCATAATCATATCTGACCCCTCTCTTACAAACCACACTTCACCAACAGCCACACTGCTCTCGATCCCAAGGCACAATTAACTGAATTACAGCGGGGGCAAGAGTGACCACCGCTGCTTTCACAGACTGGCGTGGAAAGCCGTGAGAACGACCTTCCCCTCCACCCAGAAAGGCCCAGAACGGAGTCCCTGCGCAGCCGGGGGTGGCAGCGAGCACTAACAGGCCTTTCCATGCCCCTCCGCGTCTCCCCGCTTCTCCGGGCAGGGCGGGGAAGAGACAAGATCGAGCAATTTAGGTAAATAACACCTACACGGCCCGAACGTGCGAGCTGGGAGAGCTGGGGGAGGGGACGGCTCCCGTTCCGCGGGGCCCTGCCCCTCCTGCGCGGCCGAGGGCGGCCCCGCACCGGGCTGGCGGCAGCGGGGTGGCCCCTCCACAGCCCCTGCCCGCTCCCCCCAGGGACGCGGGGCCCCTCCGAGGGCAGCAGGCGGCGGGCCGTGCCCTTCCCGCCGCACCGGACCCGCCCGCTCTGCCCGTTCCCCCTCGGCGCCGCCGCGGCCCCACTCTCCTGAGGGGCAGCCGCGGCCCCCCGGCCCACACCGCGCCCGCGGCGGGGGGCGGAGGAGCTCAGGAGGTTCAGCGGCGCCTTCCCCCGCCGCCCTCTCCGCCCGCCACCGCCGCGGAGCCCCGCGCGGGCGCCGGAGCCGCCGGTACCTGGCGCGGCCGCTACCGCCGCCGCCGCCGCCGCACACAGACAATATGGCGGAGGCACAAGGCTCGGCCGCCGCCGCAGGGACCAGAGCGAGGCGCGCCGGAAACGGAAACCGCGCGAGCCCCGCCACACGCCGCGGGGACGTGCGCAGGGAAGGGTGGAGCTCGCCGCGGGGGGCTATGGGAGTTGTAGTCCATGATGGTGGCAGCGGTGGGCGGAGGACGAGGGTTTTTTTCCCGTTCCGTGGCCAGGTGTGTCCTTGTGAACCGCGGGAAGGTGGCGGGGTCCGTGTCGGCCTCCGCGGCGGCGGAAGGAGGCCCGACCGTGAGCGGTGGCCGCTCGGGCCCAGCCCCTCAGTGGGGCTGTGCGCGGGACCCGCCGCCAGGGGGCGACTGCGGCCTGCGGAGGTGCCCCGGTACCGGCGCTTCCCCGGCCCTTCCACGGGCCCCGGTACCGCTCATTCCCCCGGCCTTTCCCACGGCCCTTCCACGGCCCTGTCCCCGCCGTTCTTCAGCCCTTCTCTGGCCCTTCTATCAGCCCTTTACCGGCCCTTCCACCGGCCCTGCCCCAGACGCCGGGGCGGCCGCAGAGCAGTGAGGTCCCGCCCGGCGTGTGGGGTCTCAGGCGCTGTTCATGGAAGAGGCTTATCCCTCAGCTGAGCCGGCAGCCGGGCCAGCAACCAGGCCAAGCTTTGACCTATTCCAGCACCCCATGACCTTCTCCATGCATTTCACCTTTTTAGCCCAATTTCTTGCCATGCAGTCCAGGACATCACTTTTTACCCAAAGGACTGGCCAGAGCGGATAGTCGACTGACCCATCTGGTGCAGGCTGAGCTGGGGGAGTCCTCGAAGCAGGAGGAAAGGCATCCAGGTTCAGCCTGAGCACGAGCAGGAGCCTGGGCTCATGGCAACTGGGACCAGGGCTAGCTGGGGACATGCAGCTCTGGGCTGGTCACCGTCCTCCCACCATGTCCAGGCTCTGTTTCCAGCTGTGAGCCAGCCTGGAGGGGAGGGGGTTGTGTTGAGCTATGTCTGCACCCCTTTGACCCCCTCCAGATCTCTGCATGCCCTTCAGAAGGGAGCCAGCCTGGCCCCCCCAACCCGACCTCATGGAAAGCTGAGCATGGCCAGGCTTCACCCCACTTCCCTCCCGGTGTGGGAGTCTCCCCCAGGGGAGGCCGCTGGCCCAAACCTCGCAGCCCCTCACCCCGGGTCACTCCCATTAGGTAAAGGAGCAGCTCGTCCTGGCGGGGGTATCTCCCTCTCGCGCTTTCCTTGTATTGTACGGGCCTGGGTCATCGAGGAAATCTTACAGGTCCTTCTGCTGCCGAGTGGTCACGGGGGAAGCCCGGCCCCCTTCCCCCCATTGTCAGCGGCCGGGCCGTATCCTCGCTCCAAGCCCCGGCCCCTAAAAATAGCTCTTTGTCAGGCGATTGTTCCGACACCTTCGCGGCGGCATTGACGTGGGCCGGAGTGGGAGAGCGGTGGGGTAGGTGGAGGGGAAGGGCTGGAGGTCCCCCCTGGGACCACTCTGAGGAGTTGCCGCTGATAACGGCCCCTGTTGTGGGGAAATGGGCTCCCGGCGCGAGGCACGGTGCCGAAGGCCTTCCCGTGCCGCTGCTGCCTGCTGCTCACCTCTCCCCCACCTGCCCCAGCCCTCCTGCCGGCCCCACACCACCCTGGGCCACCAAGTGGGGGAAGAGTCTTCCCAGGCACAGGGGGGGACAGAACTCTCCCAGGGCTCCAGTTCAGATCCTGCAGGGTGGTGTCCAGCCCTGCCCCCTCAAACAGGCTCCCTGGGCTGTCCCTGCCCTGTTCACCCCATTGGGGCCAGTGCAGGCAGGGCAGCCCTGGAGGAGTGGGGCTGCCTGTGTGTGGGAAGGCCACGTTTTGGAGGGTTTCAGGCCATCCCTACAGCACCGTTCCTGCCCTGAGCATCTGCAGGGATCCCCTGCAGTGAGACCATTTTCCATCCCCTCTCAGAGCCCCATCTCCAACCACGGTGCCTGTTTGATCAAGGGTGGGCCCTGCCGTGGGATCCCAGGGAGCTGGCACCACTGCAGGGCTTATGCTGGGAAAGGGGCTGTGCAATGGAGACATCCTGGGACAGCCCCCTCCCTTGTCATCCCCTGCCACCCACTGCCAGCTGAAGGTGACGACCCCCCTGGGCCCTCTCCTGCCCAGCCACCCCGGCTGCAGAAATAGGATTTTATTTCCCATGAAGAGGTTTGGATTAAAATAACCTCCTGGCCCAGATCCCTTTTTTTTTTGATGTGGCTGGAGATATTTGCCCACAGCCCTGCTGGGTATCCAAGCCTTGACCTTCCAGGCTGCTGTCCCCATGGTGGGGACATGCCCATCCTCTGCCTGCCCTTCAAGGACTTATCCCTCTCCCAGCTAAGCCCAGCCTCACTGACTCATGGCCACTGGCCTTTCTCAGCTGCTGTCCACAGGCTGGGCTGAGCCCCCAGGGCCACTGGCCATGGGCAGGGCATGAGGCCAACCCTGCTCTGATTACCCCCAGCACTTTTTCCTTTTTCTTCCTTAATTTACTGAGGGCTAAATCCAAATATTACAACTTCCCCTCCGCGCCGCTGGTTACGCAGGCGGCCCCGGCCGGGCATTGTCTTATTGTTTGCAGAGGGAAGCTCCAGCGGGAGATTAACCTGGCGTTCACCCCACGCCACAGCCTCACACCCTGTCCCTGCTGCCGGGCCTGGGTCCCCAGGGACTGCAGCTGGCACGAGGTCCCAGCAGGGCGAACGGCTCTGAGCGGTCCAGTGCATGGAGGGGACATGGCAGGGTGGTGGTAGCCCTGCAGCAGCGTCCACTGCACCCTGGGACATGTGGGACCTTGGGGCATTCTTGCTGTGCATCCCTTGTGATGGTGAGGATCTGGCAGGTGTCTTGGGGTCTCAGGCAGACCCTTTGCCCATTTTCTTCCCCAGAGACCCTGGCAGGATGCCGGAAAGGTCAGTACAGTCTGGGTCTGCTGGCATGGGGAGGCAGGGACTGCCCAGCACTCCAACCTGGAGGACCATCGTGCTGCCCCTTGGTCTGCCCATACCCATCCCATCCCATCCCATCCCATCCCATCCCAATCCCATCCCATCCCATCCCATCCCGACCCATCCCGTCCCGAACTGTCCCATCCCATCCCTGACTGCCCATTCCTCCCTGATCCTTCTCTCCACCCTGCCCTGGGCAGCAGAGGTGTGTCACCCTGTCTGCACTCAGTGCCATCTAGACATTGGGGGTACCTTCCCAGTCCTTCTCCACCAGGTCCAACAGGGCTCAGAGTGACCTGTGACACTCAGTTGATGGCTGTCACTGTCACAGGGAGGATTCCCCAGGCAACAAGCAACTGAGCTTTGCTCCAGGATACACTGGGGTCTTTATCATGAGTCTTCACTCTGGGGGATACCCAGGGAGGGTCAGGCAGCACCCAAAGGTGTTTCCAAAGGACAAGGAATGAGTAGTGCTGGATCCTGGGCTCAAAATCTGTCTTCATATCCTCTATCCCTGTCTGGCTCCTCTTGCTCTGCTGACTCAGACTCAGACATGGTTTGTCTCGACTCAGACATGGTTTGACTCCACAGCCCCATCCTGGGGGTGGTGGGTTGTGAAAGCAGCACTGCCCACAGACTGCAAGTTCTGCCTGACCCCTCTGCCCTCTGTGCTCCCACACCCCTGGCCAGACAGACCCTCCTGTGTCCCTGCGTGGCCATGGATCCCTTTCCAGCAGCCCTGGTGCACTGCAGTGCCAGGGGCTATCAGGTCCTGGCCCCCACCACTGGGGTGAGCCCCAGCCTGACCCCTGCCCACGGCTCCAGCAGCTCCTGCCTGGCCAGACCTGGCCTCATCCATCCTATCAGCAAGGCAGCTCCCGGCACCCGGGTGCAGCCCTGCTGCATTCCAGCCTGGCTGGCCAGCCTGTGGGGAGCTGAAATATTTGGGAGGGGAATGGTGAAGGGAAAGGGAAAAAAAAATAATAAAATAAAAATCTATAAAAAGAAAGTTTAAAAACACAAGTTAAAAAAAAAAAAAATACCAGGCGCGGAGTGCAGCTGCGGTTCTGGTTCCAGTTCCCAGGTGATGTCAGGCCTGGAGCCTCTCCAGCTCTGGCCCCTCAGAGACGGTCTTTGTGGGTTCAGCACTGAGTGTTTTTCCTTCCTGAGACTCGGGGACACCTTCCTGTCTCAGAGAAAGCGGCCAAGAGCCTGTCCAAGGGTGTCCGCACGCAGGAAGGGGAGAGGATGGGAGGGGAGCGTGGCTGAGCTCCGTGCAGGGCTGCGGCTGCCGGGGAGCCGGCGGCGGCCAGGAGCGATCGGTGGCCACAACACTCACCCCACACGGGGCAAAGGGGCACCCGGCTCCCACCAGCCCGGCAGATCTGAGTCACCGTTTCCCTCTCATGGTGCTGGGAGGGGCTGGAATGTACTGGGACCCGCAGGCTTGTCACTGGGACATGCTGGGATCTGTGGCCCCATTGCTGGGACATGCTGGGATCCATAGCCTCAGCAGTGGGATGTGCTGGAATTCACAATCTCAGCACTGGATGTTACTGGGTGCCCAGCTTCTGCACTAGGACATGCTGGGACCCAGGGCTGTTACACTGGAGCTTGCTCTGGGTCATTGTGCCATCCTTGGCACTGCAGTGTGTTGACATGCACAGCCCTAGCACTGGGATCCCACAGCCTCAGCACTGGGACATGCTGGGATACATGACCTTTATAGTGGACCTTTCTAGGGCTCTAGTCTCTGACACTGGGACATATTGGATGCATGGCTCCTGTGCAGGGATTCACTGGGGCTCATGGTCTTCATATTGGAGCTCGTTGAGGCTCCAGTTGCTGGCACTGGGACATTGGCGCTCAGCCCTGGGACCTTTACACTCAGTTCTGGGACCTGCTGTGCCCCCAGCACTGAGACCACCGGCCCTTGCTGACCCCCTGGGGGCTCCAGAGCTGCTACTTCACGAGGACGGTCCCTTTTTATGTGCGAGTCGAGTTGTTTGCAGAGCACAGCATCCCCCGCGGCCCCTGCCCCTCGATAAACCCAGGGGCAGGGATTCTGTGTCCTGGGCTGTTTGGAGAATCTCACGGCTGTTTATTGGGGTCTGGGACACATTAGCCACGCTGAAAACAAACCTCTCCCACCCACCCCGGTCCCTGCTTGGAGCAGCTCTCACAGCTGCACCGCGCTGTCAGCTCCATAAATCAAACCCGGGGGAGGGAGCCCGGGGCAGGCTCACCTCGGTGAGCAGGGGGCCAAGAGGTGCCATGGGCTCCCAACAGAGCCCCTGCCCAGGCAGGCTCCAGCGGCACCCCCAGTGTGCTCCCCCTGCTCTATGTTGGCTCCAGGGAGATAGGGCAGCTCCAGTTCTTCAGCCCTTGGGGGAGCCCCCAGCTGCCCCATCTGCAGCTGCCTCTGCTCCGTGGGACACGCCAGCCCCTGGGAGCCGCCAGTCCCGCACAGCACCATTCCCAGGCTCAGCTCTCTGCACCGCCCAGCCAATCCAGCCCCTTCAAGCAGAATCCCACGTGGGGATCTGGCCTGGGAACCCCCCATGTCCCCACCTGACCCTGTGCAGGTGCTGCTGCCTTTAGCCCCAACATGCAAGGCTCAATGGTCATTGTGGTGCCAGTGGCAGTCACAGTGGGGACAGTCACTGTGTTGGTGGCAGTCATAGTATTGTCAGTGGAGGCAATGATGGCAGTGGCAGTGACATTGTGCCAGTCACGATGTACCAGGTGGAGGGCAAGGCACAAATGCAGTTACACCAACCCCGACCCACCACCTGGGCACCTGTGGCTGCAGCACAGGGCTGACAGTGCCATCCCCATCCCATGGCATGGTAGTGACCCCCCTGAGCAGCCTTTGTGGGGCTAAAGCTGCCATCAGGGCCTGGGGACACAGGGACAGCTCACCCAGGGGTCTCACCCCATGTGAATTCCACTGTGGCACAGGAGTGGCACTGTGGGTAGGGCTGGGATGCTCACACTGGTTCCAGCTGCACAGAGCATCAGTGCAGGGCTGGGGGTCTAGGGCCATCTCGAGGACCCCCACCTCACCCCACACGGGGGTGACAGGCAGGCACTGGCCCATCAGAAAAATAAGGTTTTATTTTCCAAGCGGCTGCACGTGCTCAACCAGCATCCCCAGGGCCACGACACTGTCCCCCCGGAGCGCCTCGACGCCGGCCGCACACAGGCCCCTTCCAGTCCAGCCCCGGGGCGCGGGGACCCCCCTCCCCGGCCCTGCCCCGCGTGGGCAGCCTCGGCCACGGGAGCGTCCTCCCGCCCCACTGCCGGCTCCAGGGCCAGTGTCGGTGTGCTGCCAGCCTGGGCTCGGCCGCTGCCACCTCGGCTGAGCAGCTCCCTCCCTCCCCTCTGCGGTCTCTGGGCTGGCGTGTGCGGGCTCCGTCTGCCTCTGCCGCTGTCTCAGGTGGGTGCTGCCGGACCCCGGCTCATCTCCGCGACACTCGCAGGGGCGTGACCCCTCGCACCTTCAGGCAGTTGCCCCCGAGGTCCCTCCGACTGCCCTGCAGAGAGAGGAGGGAGAGCTGCAGGTACCACGGGGTGTCTGGGTGGGAGGCAGCCCGCTCTTGCCCACTGTCCACCACAAGGGCTCCTCCCTAGGGACCCACTGTGAGATGGCCAGTGGCTCACTCCTGTGCTGCCTGGCATGGACAGACAGATGGGGCTATGCCTGAGAAGGGGTTGAGCGGGTGGCTGGGAGGTGGGTGCTGTGGTGGAGCCCTCTGAAGTGGGTCCCCTTGTAACCCTGCAGGACACAGCCCCCATGGCTGCTCAGCACCCTGGGCTCAGACCTGTGGCAAGGGACAGTAGCACCCAGGACAGACACACAGCCCAAGACAGATCCACAGCCCTGTAGAGACACACAGAGTCCAAGCTGGGATGGGGAGACTCAGCCCTACCTCCCAGTTTATGAGAACAACATCAGCCCAGTACTGCCCAGTATAACCCAGCACAAACCAACATGGTCCAGATTTACCCTGGAACATTCCAGTATACCTCAGCATGGATCAGCAGAGCTCAACAGAGCCCAGTTCCAACCCAGACTATTTCCAGCCTTGCACAGCCCAGCATGGCCCAGTACAGCCCATTTCCAGCGAAGCACAACCCATTTCCAGCCCTGCCCATTTCCAGCCCAATACAGCCCTTTTCCAGCTCAGCCCCAGGGCTGGGATGCATAGAGTTGGATCCCAACCCAGCTCCCCCAGTTGCCCTCCAGCAGGAGCTTCCCAGCCACAGTGCCTCCACAGGGTCCCCTAGGGGATCCAGCACTGTGCCAGATCCCTGGCTCCAGCTCCAGGAAGCAGCCCAGAGGATCCCAGCTCTGCCAGGGACCAGGGCTGGAGGATCCCAGGAGGGCTGGAGAGGCTGCTGAGGGGGGCAGCAGGAGCAGGGGGGCAATTAAAAATGGAGCAGCAAAATGTGAAAAAGCTCTGAGGGCTGGAGTGTGACCCATGGCTGTACTGCTTGGGGTCACACACGGGAACATCTTGAGGGTCTGTGGGAACAGTGGTGAGTACAGCAGCCCCTGCTCACAGCCCTGCCAAGGGATGTCCAAGAGGTCAGGCAGCTTCCAGCCCTCCACCCTGCACAGCTGTTCCTGGGCCAAGGGCACCCAGGACCCTGGCATGGACAGCAGGGTGGGCTCATCTCAGGAAAGGTGTCCCATGAACTGCAGGGTGCTGGGGGTGATCAGCTGTGTGGGCAGTCCAGGGGTGCTCTGCCACGGCCCAACAGCTGCGCAGGAGCTGTGCCGGTATTGCCAGCAGACCCTGCATGGGAACACTGGATGGGGAACTCTGTCTGGCCCCCCTCGGGGTGTCTGCTGGGCTTTTCCTGTGCTCATCCCATCAGAGAGCTGCTAGTGTAGCCCTGCTGCAGTGCTGGTGGGCTGGAAGAGTTGGATATGGAGATGGGGATGAGGACGGGGATGGGGAAGGGGTCAGCCAGAGAACTCTAAGCTCCCCTGGGACAACCAATGCCGCCAGCTCCGGGGTGACTGTTTAACCCCTGAGACCTCCCAGCCCGGATGGACGTGGGGGAGCAGCCCAGCCCTCTGACGTGAGCAGGAGCTGTAGGCGTGTGGCTACAAGCAGGATTTGGCCAGGAGCAGCCAAAATCTCCAGTGGGAGCTGGAGCCAGAAGCTGTGGTTCTCACTGAGCCATGCCGAGTCTCCTGCCCCACTCAACCCAGGCAGTCTGCTGCCCCCCATCCCTTGGCGAAACGCTGAGCCTCCTGCCCCACTCAGGCCAGGAGGGGCAGGAGGAGCCCTAACCCATCCCAGAACCCCGCTCACCCCTTTCCGCTGGTTGCTGAGGCAGAAGGTGCAGATGCTGCGGGGCTGTTTGCTGTCCAGGTCGCCCTTGGCGCCATAGATGGCACTGAAACAGGGCTGCCCGTCCTCGCAGCCCTCGCCCAGCAGCAGCACGTTGGCCAGGTGGGAGATGTAGCTGGAGGCCAGGCGGAGGGTCTCGATCTTGGACAGCTTCCGATCCACCGGCTCGGTGGGGATGAGGGTCCGCAGGGCGGTGAAGGCCGTGTTGACGCTCTGGGTCCGGTCCCGCTCCCGTGCGTTCGCCGCCTGCCTCTGCTTCACCATCACCATCGGCCCCGGCTTCCGCGGCAGCTTGCGGCGAGCCTCGGCGCCCTCGCAGCAGCCGAACGACTGGTCCGACGTGTCGCTCTCGCTCCGGTTCTCCTCGTCCTCCGACAGCATGCTGAGGTCGGGGTAGAGCACGCGGGCGGCCACGGGGCGCAGCATGGTGAAGGCCATGGCGGGGTGCCCGCCCGCGCCCCCGGCCCTGCTGGGGGGACCCCCCGGGCTGCGGGGAGCCTCCCCCGCCGGCACAGCTGCGACGGCGGCTCCGGACGCCTTCCCGCTGCTGCTCCGCTGCGGCAGCTGAGCAGGGCTGGGACGACTGTCTGCAGGGGAATCGGGATTTATACGGCCGGGGAGGGGCTGGCTCCGGAGCCCACCCCCAGCCGGCCCCCCGAGCTCCGGCCAGCGGCCAGCGGCCAGCGTCCTCACCCCAGCCCTGAGAGCCAGCGCTGGCTCTGGCCACCGGCCTGGCCCCGTTCCTGTCCTGGCTGCGGGCACCTTGACCCCGGGTCATGCCCACGGTTGTACTGAACCGTGGCAGTGCCAGGGCCACTGTCCAACAGGTACTCCCTGTGCCATGGCCTCTGGCACCTGCAGAGCGATGTCATACACAGTCAGCCCACGGGCAACGTGTCCCCAGCCCCTGCCTGGCTGTCCCTTGCTAGCCCGAGTCCTGCACAGGGTGGCATGAGATGAACAGGAGCTGAGATGGGGAAGGAGTGGGTGGCACTGGTGCAATGCCTGGGGTGTTTATCAGAGTGATGCCAGCGGGGGACATGCTGCTGCCCACACGCTGCCATGCCCCACTGGGACAGGGTCTGTGCCCAGGAGGATGCCCGTGGCAGGCAGGGAGCAGCAAGGGCAGGCAGCCCCGCAGGGATGCACTCCTTGCTCCTCTGTTCGCAGGGCCTGGCACCGTGCCTGCCCTGGCGGGGGCAGGGGGACATGGAGAGGCACGGGCAGCACTGCCGGCAGCGCTGCCAGGAGCATTTCCTCCCGCCCAGGAGGAAGGTGTGTGCCGGCAGTGGAAACACAGAGTCTTTTCCTGAGAGGGGAGTGATGAGCTGGCAGCAGCAGGAATCACCGGTGTCCTAGGAAGAGCTGGGGGTGCCCCGCAGCCTCACCATTTCTCTTTGTCGTTGCTTGACTCTTAATACCACAGACTAAGGCTCTGCTCCTCCTCACCAGAAAGGTTCACTCTGCTTTCAGCCCCCCAGCCCTGAGCCCAATGCCCCCAGGAGCAGGCAGGGGGGTAGCCAGCTGAACCAGGCAGGCAGGAGGCTTCCTGCTTGCCTTCCTCCCCTTCTTCCTCCTCCATGATGCTCCAGGCACGATGAAGGTCAAGAGGCAAAAACACGTGGAGGGCAGGACCTGGCTCCTGGCAGATGGCCCCAGGGCTGCTGGGGATGTGGCTGGGAGACTTGGCAGTGCCAGCTGCAGTCCCTACTGTCCAGCAGCTCCACGGCCAGAGAGGGATGCTGGGGGAAAATCTTGGAGGCTTGCCAGGGCTGAGACATTGGCCATGGAATGCAGCTAGCATATCACAAACACCCCAATGAGGTGGTCAGTGGGGTGCCCTGGGGATGTGGAATGGGGTGGCATCCTGTTCCTGGATGCCCCATGGCCAAAAGCCTATGGCTGCAGGACTGCAGCTTGTGGTATGGCTCCTAGGGTCTGGGTCCCCTCATGGGCTCTCCTAGTGCTTCCAGGGCTTGTGGCTGCTGGACGATGACAGGGGCAGCTGTGCTGCCTGGCACCAGCACCACTTCAGTGCCTCCCATCCTGCTGGCTGTGAGCAAACGGCCCCTCTGCCCCCTGCAGGGCATAGGCAGCCCCCGGCTGGTGGGACCCTCTGCCCTGTTTTCCTTCACCATTTGTCTGCCTGTGCAGAGCCTGTAAATCACACAGTGGGGGCAGAGAGATGGGCTGGGGGCGGTGGGCCTGCTGGGGATGGGGACATGTAGGGCTGTACCAAGGGCCAGGGGTCCCACTGGGGCAGGGGACATGCAGGGCCACACCAGGGGCTGGGGAGTGCAGGGCTGAGCAAGAGGACATCAATCCTCCTGGGGATGACGATGGGCAGGGGTCTGCACTGACAGCTCTCACCATGCATCAGTTCCCATGAGGGATCCTGACTTTCTTCTGTAGCCCCTGCCCAGGTGCAGACCCCCACAAAAGGGCATGTGCAGGCAGTGCCAGGGACAAAGCTGTGGATGGGCAGGCCCTTGGCATGACAGGCAGGGAGCAGGCATGTGCCTGTACAGAGAGGGGAACACCTACTCTGCCCCATTCTCACCCCAGAGTCTTGCTGAGCCATGGCTGGGGGTCCACAGCAGCCCCCAGCCCTGACAGGTGGCAAGATGGATGGCAGGGGCTGTATACTCAGCTGCACATCCCACACATGGCCACCAGCTGACAGGGACAGGCTGGGGGGAGTCACCCAGTCCCCACACCCAGCCAAACTGCCCCAGGGCTTTCCTGGGGGGCATGGCCACGTGTGGGGTGCTGGTAGAGCCTGGAACATGGCAGGGCAGAGGCAGGGAAGGAGCAGCAGACAGGATAAGGCTCAATGTGGGGTGGGGACAGCACCATGTGCACACACATGAGCGTGTGTGTGCAGCTGCACACATCTGTACACCCAAGCATGCATGGATGTGTGTATCCGTGTGTGCACAGGGCTGTATGTGGTATGAGGGTGTGTGCACATGTTTGTGCAGTTGAACATGGATGTGGATGTGTGCCTGTGGGTGCCATGTAAACCCCAAATGCCACCACCTCCTGCTGCAGTGACATCCCCATGCTGGCACAGACGTGTATGTGTGACCAAGAAGGATGGAGGGACAGGAGCTGTGATCCCTGTCTGGGAGAACAGCAGGAGCCATGGGAAGCAGGGAATGCTGCCGGCTCCCTGCCTGTCCAGCTGCCTGCGGATGCTGTGGCTGCGGGGCAGGAGGACGCGCGGCAGCAGCTGGGTTTTCCTGTGCTGTCTGGTACAGGACATGAGTCCCAGCTCCCTGGCTCCCCAAGCACTCTGACTCAGCTGGGCAGTAGGAGGTGCAGCTGAGGCTGTGGCATCACAAACCTTCTGCCAGCTTGGGTGGGTGCCAGGTCATGCTGGGGTTTGGCACCACAGCTCTCCCAGCTGATCCAGCCAAGCTAACTGACCCCCGGGCAGAGAGCAGCATCAGGCAGTGGGTCAGGCATTCACAGGGCCCTGCATGGGACATACAGCACGGAGGGGGCATGGCCTGAGCAGGGGGTGGCAGTCATGACCCCAGTCCAACCAGGCATCCCCTGCTTGGCAGGCATTGTGGGGTCAGGGGGCTGGGCACCCTGAGGGCTTGGTCCTGCCTCTGCTGCCAGGGAAATGCCCCCTGCCCCCCACACCAGGGAGTGTTTATCTTCGAGGTGATACTTAAGTGTAAGAAAATAAACAGGGAGCAGATGGGCAGGGGCCAGGGCTGCCCTCGGCCCCATGGGATTGCTCCAGCCCTGCTGGGAAAACACCACGGCCGGCGAGGCAAATGGATTCCAGACCCGTGGCAGTGCTGGAACATGTGGCCACCAGGACACTGGGCCTGACCCTGTTGAGCCCTGGTGAAGCAGTGCTGGCTTGATCCATTCTACCCCACCCCATCCCACTATATCGCATTCATCCTATTTCATCCCACCCTGCCCTATCATATCCCATCCTATCTCATTAGAACCCACCCACCCCACCCCAACCCATCCCACTGAGTGCCCCAAGTCCACAGCTCCTAACCAGACCTTGGCACTGGAGGATGTCCATCACTGGCCCCTCTGCCTGTGGCTCCCCAATTTCAGGGTGCCAAGGCAAGTGAGGCCACAGGCCTGGGAGCTGCCCCATCCCAAATGCACAGTCCTGTCCAGCTGGGCACACACAGCCTCCGAGTCCAGCTGCCTCCTGCCTGATGCTGAGCCCAGTGAGGCAGGGGTCTCATCCCAGGGGTGTCTATCCCTGCTCCCCAACACTGAGAGACCAGAGATGGCAAATCTGTGAGCTCCCAGAGCCCCCTGGGTGGGGAGGAGCAGTGAGTCCCATGGGGACTGGGCATTGTGGAACATCGCAGGGAACAGAAGACTTTCCCCATTTTCCTGGATCAGGCTGTATCAGGATGACCTGGTGGGTCCCCAGGCAGTGTGGGAAGCATCTGGCCCCCTCTACCCTGGGCTGTACCTGAGGGCTGGGGCTGCTGGTCTGGAAGGCATTACACGCCTGTCGCACGGGGAAGTCTGTCCCAGTTCCGGAGCTGGGAGCCCCCCCACACCCAGCCCGGGCTGGGGGGAGCCCACAAAGCGCCTTTGTTCCTGCCCTGGAACGAATGGATTGGAGGCAGCCGGATCGGCTGTCAGCCGGCGACACCAGAGACCCCGCGGGTCAGGCAGAGGGAAGGGGGACAGGTGGAGGACGGATAGATGGAGGCAATGCTGGGCTCTGGACAGACCTGCTCCTGTGCCAGCCAGGGGGTTGTGGCACCAGCAGCCCTGGAGATGCTCACACAGCACCTTGGACACAGCTCCAGGTCCTGGCTCCCAGCTGGGAGCCCTGGGAGTGATGTCAGGACACCCTGGGACTGGCATGGACCTTTGGCACAGTGTGCAGGGAATGGTAAGCTGGAAAAGCAGATCCTGCAGCAGGCTTCCCAGGTGGAAAAAGCCTCCATGGTTTGCAGGAAAAGGAGCTGCAGGATGAGGGCAGCCTCAGTTCATTCCCACTTTGTGGAATTCCCCGTTCTGCTGAGCTGCCTCTTATCCAAGGGATGAGGGGCACAAGCCCTTGAGAGTGGGGCAAACAGCGTTCATGTGAGATGCCCAGCAGTGGGGGCACACAGGATATGGGCAGACATCAGTCCCTGCCATCGGATACCCGTTTGGGGGCACTCTGGAAACGTCCACATTGCCACAGGAGCTGCCGCAGGAGCTGCTACCTCCTCCCTCCACCCCCACGGCTCTCTAACAAGAGGAAACTTTTTAGCACGCCACAATTCTTAGGAGAAATTTATGGCCCATCAGGGAGCCGCGGGCCAGGGCTGCTCTCCGTGAGTGCTTGCAGGGCTTCCTCCCGGCACACAGCTGCTTTCATGAGGCACATGCAGCTCTGCCGCGCCGGAGTCTCCCTCCGGTCCCTTCCCCTCACCCAGCACCCCCAGCCCACCCTGCTCTTCCTCTCCAGGGAATCCTGCGGAAACGCGGAGGCAGCGGGAAATTGTTCCCTGTCCGATGCCAGCACTGCCAGCTCCTGCCGTGTAAACGCCCCGGCCGTGCCCTCCTCTCCCAGCCCGTTTCTGTCCTAGGGGAACAGGATCCGTTCAGGGAGGAGCATGGCTGATAGGGCAGAAGTGTCCGGCCGCAGTTCCTGTCCCGGTCCTGCTGACTCACGGCGTAGTGAGTGAGTCAGTGGCCTTTCCCCTCCCTGGATGGAGGTTCGCGACTTAGAGGGATGCTGGGATGCCCAGGGGATGCTGGAGGCATTTTCTCCAGGCTGCACGTGGGGTGACGAAGTGGTGCTTGCAGAAACGACAGCATCCCAGCATGGCAGGACCACATGTGTCCCCACAGCTGGGCCAGAGCTGACCCTGAATTCAGCCCCATGGCAGGGCAGGCTGGCAGAGAAATGTCCTGTCACAGCATCCATTCCCGTGCAGAACATCCATCCCCTTGCAAAGCATCTGTCCTTGTTCTGTGTGCCCACAGCCACTGCTCTTGGTGCCAGGCCACCACGCTGTGCTGTGCTGTGCCATGCTGGACCACTGGATCCCTGCTCCTAACCTCAGCACCATCTAGCACCACACCAAGGAGCTGCAGGGGGTTTGATCATCTTTATTCCAGGTGCAGCATCAGGTGTACCCACAGAGACTAGGACCACGGGTGAGCCCAGAGTCGCTGAGGGAGGGCTGGGGACTGGCCATGCCGAGTCGACTGTGTCTCTTCCCCATGTCCTGATTCTGTTGTGTCCCAGTTCGCCAGCACCCCTTCCCGGTTCAGCCGTGCCCCGAATGAGCTGTGACATGTCCCAGTTCCTCTGTGCTCCGGTTCAGCCATTCCCGCTTGAGCCGTGCCCCGGTTAAGCCCGTTCCATCCCGCTTCAGCTATTCCCGCCTGAGCCGTGCCCCGGTTTAGCCTGTTCCATCACGGTTCAGCTATTCCCGATTTCGCCGTGTCCAGGTTCAGCCCATCCCAACCGGTTCATCCTGGCTCGGTCCATTCCGGCCCGGTCCATCCCGGTCCGGTCCATTGTGGCCCGGTTCATCCCGGTCCGGTCCATTGTGGCCCGGTCCATCCCGGCCCGATCCGCGCGGTCGCTCCCGGCAGCGCAGCGCGGCACAATAGCGCCACCTGCTGGCCCCGCGGGCGCCTCCCGGTACCGGCGAGAGCCTGACCCGCCCCGGCTGGAGAGACCCCGGGGACCCTCCAAGTCTGGGGCACCCTGACCCATCCCGGCTGGAGGGACCTGGGGACTCCCCAGGGCTGGGGACCCGGCCCACATCCTCAGGGACTCAAGGGTGGGAACCGACAGGGACAGAAGGGCTGCTGGGCATCCTCGGGTGTTGGGCTAGCGCAGGTGAGGCGTGGAGGAGCCGAGGTAGGTACGGAGGTCGCTGAGGGTGGAGGGGATGATCTTGGCGGGGATGGTCTCCCGGTGGAGTGCCTGGTGGGCAGCGAAGCGGTGGCAGCCCCCGAAGGAGTAGAAGTAATCACCGCCCTCACTGCCTTTGACCCAGAGCACGTCGATGGGGGGCACCCTCTCGGGATCCTCCTGGGTAGGGGAAGACAAATCGAAGAGCAACGCGCCCCGGCACTCCCAACCTGCCCTGACACCCCCCGACCTGACTGTGCCAGGGCTTGGCACCTCTCAGCTTCCCCAGCAGTGCCCTCTGAATGGGTGCAGGAGGGGCTGCCTCTGCATGCCGGGGGCTGTGCTCACCTGCAGGGTCTCCATCAGGCTCTGCACCTTTGCCGGCTCCAGCTCTGCCGGGATGGGCCGGATGAGGACACGCATGGGCACGTTGTGCACGGCCGAGATGTGCTGTGTATGGATGCTCCTGTCTTCGGCCTCAGCCATGGCTGTGACTGCCGGCCGGCCTTGGCCTTCCTCCGTCCTGCTCAGCCGAGCCCTTCGCTCTGCCCCGAGCAGTGCAGCGACCAGCCGGGCTCCTCTGCTTCCTCCTGGCCCAGTCATCGCCATCGTCACGGCCGCCGCCCCACGGTTTTGCAGAGTCACAGTGAAGGGGCAGGACAGACTTCCGGGCCGGGTGCCAGAGCCGGCTGGCCCGCTGCCTGCTCCGGAGAGCAGCGGCCAGGGCTGCCCGCGGCTCCTCTTTCCCGTAGAACACCCATGGGCATGCGGCAGCTGAGCCCCCCACCAGGTGTGCTGGGGGTCCCTATCCTGCCCTCCCGCGGGTCTCGGGTCCCACCTGGCCGTGCCGGGCCACTAAGGATCATCCTGCAACTGAGAGTTGGGGTCCGCCCCCCACCCGCCTGGCTGTACCGGGAACACGCCAGAGCCTCCTCCCTGCTGCGCTGACAACTATGGGGTCCACAGCAAGGAAGATGAGGCATGAAACAACTGCAGAGCTGAGCAGCGGGGATGGCACCGAAGAACTTCAGCCTTGAGTCTTTCTAGGTCATTTCTTCAGACCAGTGTTCCAAATGGGGAGAGGCTCCCGGGAAGAACTGGGTCTCCCACCCCTCTGGCTGCTGCAACCGGGACATCCTGAATCTGCAGCAGGGACCCGATTACAAGGGACGGCTGCTCCCAGTGCTCTCACCCTGGCTTCCTTGTGTCAAGGGGGGTTCCCATCCCCAGAGCTGACTCGGAAGCATGCAGATGATGATCAGGGATGGGTTTGTGAGGCTATGGAATTAGTTTTTTGAATCTGGTAATGACTTTGCCGGTGAAAGACTGCACTGATGTCATTGGGAGCCCAGGGCTCAGCTAGGTCTTTGCTGACAAGCTGGATGCTAAAAATAATTTGCCTTCCCCCGTTGGCACCCACATCTGTGAAAGGATGAGGAAAGATGGGTGGGGAGCAGGAATGCCTGTCTGCCTCTGGGAGCAGGGTTTCTGCTGGATTGTGGCCACCAGCGAGTGCAAATAAAATTTGCTCACAGAATCCTCCCCGCCCAGCGCAGCGGCGCCCCGGGGGTGTGTGAGCGTTACCGGCGCCCTCCCCGGGCTGCCCGCCGGGCTCTGCGCCCGCTGCCGGGATTTCACACGCTGCTTTACTTCCAGGTCAGCGCCCTGCCGCGCTCACAGCCCCCGGCGCTCTCGCGAGCAGGGTGGCATCGCGACCCCTCCTTGTCACGGTAGGGGGTTGTCTGGCTGCTGCCCACTGGCTGAAGGGCTGGCAGGGCCACACGGGCAGCGTGGGATGCTCCGTGCGCCTCAGCCACCCGTTCCTATCGCCAGGAGAGGAGCCACCCCTCTATTTGGAGTTCTCTCCACTATGCTCCAGCCCAGGAGTGGGCGTGGGCGCAGGGCATCGTGGGATGGGCAGGCTGGCAGCTCGCGTGCTGCCACCCGCCACCGCCGATACAAATCCCCCAAGACACATGGTTAGTGGCAGAAATCCCTTTTATATCCCTGAATTGCGTTACAAGTAATACTGCGGGTGGCCGGATCTCAGTAGACTTCTCATACTGGGGCTGGCGAGTACAAAACCTGGCAGAAAAAATCTATCATGCACGGAAAATTATTGCTGTAGTATCTGCTATTTACAGGAGAGAGGGGCAGCGGCGCAGTGCTCCAAGCCTGCCGGCCTCAGGACACCGCGCTCCGCGGAACGGCGCCGGCATCGTGGGGAAAACCCGGTGGGGTGCCCGCATGGCCAGGGCGATGCTCATCCCCTCTGTGGGGTGCGGATGTGTGGTCACCGTGCCATGGCAGCAAGGACCATGGCAGGGGCATCCCCACTCAACCCGTGACCAACACAGGCACCGAGGCAGCGGGAGGAAGACGGTGCAGGGAGGAAGACGGCGCAGGAAGACGGTGTGGGGGTGCGCGAGTGCGGCCCCGCGGGTGCCGGGCTGAGTCCCGAAGTGTTGGGGACCGGCACCGGGTGATGGGGCTGTGGCAACTCGCGGCCCGAGGTAGGAAGCGGAGGCGTGGGTCGGGCCCCGCTCCGGAATGCCGTGCGCGGCGCTGGCTCCGGGGCCGGTGCGGGGGCGCTCCGCCGGGAGGTTGCATAGAGTGGCTGGTTTGTCCCCGCTGGGCTGGCGCGGGGCACGGAGCAAAGCAGGAGCCCGTGGCAGCGAGGAAGACAAAGGAGAAGGGCTTTGCCTGTGGGGAGGCTTGCAGGACATGGAGCCTGGGCTGCCGGGCCAGCTCGTGCCCTCCTGCCTCCGTGCCCGCCACACAGTCCGCTCTCGGGGTCCTGTCCCCGTCCGTGTCACCGTGGCTGTGTCCTGGGCACGGCAGCTCTGCTGCAGCTCTGCCACCTCCTGCGAGCCAGCGCTGGCATGGCCTGGCCAGTCTTGACAAATAAATAGTGAAAAGCATAAGTTATAAATAATATAAATAAGAACATTTAAATAGACTCACCCAAACTTTACAGCTACTTTGACCCCCTCCTCCTGAGTGCAGGTGGGGGCAATGGCAAGGGAGCCGGGAGCCGGCAGGAGAAGGGGCTGGGGCTACATGGGGGGTGGTTGGGGGTTCGGGTACTACCTGCCCCAGGGCTGGGTCTCCAGCCCAGCTGCCAGCCCAGCCCTTTGCATGGTGAGGGGGGCTGCATCTGCCTGGGGGGGCTATTCCCCATCACCGTGGCAGGGGCCAGTTGTGCCTGGCCAAGCTGAGAGCTGGGAGCCAATGGAGGATGTGTCCTGTGTATCTCTGCTGGCTCTTCCCTAGGCTTTTCCACTGGCTCTTCCCCTGACTCCAGGGCTGTGGATCTGCAGTGCCAAGGGTGAACATTGTGCCTCGGGGCAGAGGGGCAGCAGGGTGCCCTGGGTGGTGGGCTGCAGGGACCCCAGGCTCCAAGGGTGACTGGCAGCCCTGCCCTCTGTCAGCTTCAATGGCCATCAGTCCTGCCGAGCTGGCAGTAACACCAGCCCATGGTCTCATCAAGATTAGGGTCAAGCAGAGGGTTTGCTCCTAGCGGGGAGCAGAAAAGTGTCTTTTCTCCCCCGGGATCCCCCAGGAAGAGAAGCAGCAGCTCTAAATAAATAATAGTAATAAATTAAATAAATAGAGGTGGAAGTCACAATCTAGGGGAAGAACGTCTCTCCTGGGTCTGGAAGAGGTCCCCAGGTGAGTCCCCCGCAGAGAGACCTGCCTGGCTGCGGGGGGGCTCTGGGACCCAGGGGAAAGGAGCTGGGTCCCACCATGGGGGACCCCCTTCCCAGGGAGCAGATGGGGAGTGAGTCTGTGGGGATGTGTCCTCCAGCCTCAGCACAGCAACAAACCAGCTGGCTGCAGCTGCAGGAGTGCTGGCACAGGGACTGGGACCAGGATGGGATAGGCATGGGGACAGGATGGGATGCACAGGGGAATAGGGATGGGCATGGGATGAGATGGGGACGGGGATGAGGATTGGACAGAAGGATGAGGCTGGGAATGGGGATGTGCCACAGGGGTTGGGGGCTAGTTCCCTATTGCACAGCTGTGTTCGGAGCCCTTGAAGCAGGCGGACTCGTAGTGCTTGTTGAGGTACGACTTGAGGGCGAAGGTCTTCTCGCACTGCTTGCACTTGTAGTGCTTGAAGGCGGAGTGGGTCTGCATGTGGGCGCGCAGGTTGGAGCGGTCGGCGAAGGCTTTGCCGCAGTGGGAGCAGCCGAACGGCTTCTCCCCGGTGTGGGACCGCATGTGGCCCTGCAGCAGCCAGGGCCGGCTGAAGGCTTTGCCGCACACGTCGCACTTGTGCTTGAGGTTGTGGGTGAGGACGTGCATGGCCAGGGCGGGCATGGAGACGTACGCCTTCCCGCAGGTGGGGCATTTCCTCGCCATCTTGCTGTCCAGGCTGCGGTGGGTCTGCTTGTGCCGGCTGAGGTTGGAGGAGGTGGCGTAGGTCTTGCCGCACTCGGGGCAGGAGTGGCGGTGGCTGCCACGGCGCTGGCTCTCGCTGCGCCGGCGCGACCGCCCGTCCGTGATGAAGAAGGCATCCATGGAGTAGCTGTCTGTCACTGCCGCCTCCCCGTTGAAGTAGCGGGCGGAAAAGCTGGACTGGGGGCTCTCGGGATCGCTGTACTCCTCATGGCCGGGTGTGTAGGCTGGGTCTGGTGGCGGTGGTGGCAGGCCTTGCTTCTTGTCAGTGTTATAGCCGGCTGGCGCCAGGCAGTGCTGGAGGTACCCTGTGGGGACAACACAGCGGGGTCATTGTCCCTCCAGAGCAGCCTCACCAGGGATAGGAAAAAGCCACAAGCTAAAATTTCCCATAGGATGTGCAGAACCAGGGTTGTCCCCCCCAAACTGGTTCCTGTCCCTGCCTAGCCACTGAGCAGCAGAACTGCGTTGTCCTGCCTGGGCTCCTGTCTGCATCTGTCAGCAGGATGGGTCCCATCCCGCAGGGCTGCCCGGGATGGGAACTGGGGATGGAGCTGCAGAACGTCCAGCTGCGCCTGCCCCGGCTGCAGGCAGCCCCCGGGGGCCATTAGTCGTCAGACAGCTGTCGGTGCCGGGAGCTCATTGTTCACCGGGGCCATGCCGGTAATGAGCTGTGCTCCGGCAGCCGGGATAAGAGCGATGAGGCTGCTCCAGGTTCCCCTTCCTCAGCAAAGGGAATGGGAAAGCTCCCTACCTCTCTGCTGTCTCCGCATGGCCTATTCCCTGGAGATGCGACAGCACCAGGAGGGCAGCAGCACCAGGTCCCTGGCCTCCTGCGAAACTGAGCGACCCACAACCCCCCAGATGTGGAGCTAGGCTCAGGTACCACTCCACTGTCACACTCATGTGACATTGGTGCAAGTCTGCTCATGACACTGCTTCATATGTGGGACTCCCAGCCTGTGTCAGAGTGGGTGCTACAGTGGCATCCCAGACCCTCTGTACTGTCACACAAAGGTCATTGCAGGAGCAGCACTGCAGCCCCCTTCCCACCAGGCCAGCAATCCTGGGGATGTACTGGCACCCCAATACACCCAAATCGGTCCCAGCAATCCCCTGCTTTGTGCACACTGGTCCTCGCAAGCTGCTTCAGAGGCTTCATCCCCACTGAGAGTGACAGAGGGGCTATCAGGGTCCTGGGGTCAGAGCACAGCTGGACTGACCTATGCACACCGTGGGGCAGCAGGGACATCCCACCACAGCAGCAGCCGAGCATCCCCTAAATCCACATACCCTCTGGCAGCACCCACGGGACCCCTTGGCTAGCAGCTGCTTCTGTTTGTCCCGTGGCAGCCAGGGGTGCCTACTGTGGGGAGGGGGCTGTGTGGCCGGGGCAGAGCCGGGCCCCCCCCATCCCCCGCGCCGTGCTGACAGCGCGGGCTGTGCAGAAAGCGCTCTGCTCAGCAATTTCTCATGCTGCCTCCGAGCATGCAGCAAGGTTATTTCCAGGAGAGCAGCGTCGGCAGCTTCTGCCCAGCTGCAGCACATCCCTCCCCCACCGGCTCCTGGTTGATGGGGGGAGTAGAGGACCCCCAGGCCAGACAGGCTTCGGACCCCGGCCCCCGGCAGGGAAAACCCACCAAGGGCTGGGGAGCACTAGGAAAGGGGGACAAGCGCCGCAGCGGCTGGGCGATGATAGCTTGTGCGTGGCTGGATCAGGCCCATTCCGCATCCAGCTCCGTTTCTCAATCCACGAGCAGCCAGGACACCCCAGCCTATGCAACAGACCCCCCGACCCATGGCCAGCCCCTCTTTCTGGGCAGGTGCCTGGGCTGCCCCGTTGGGGGGCTGTGCCAAGCCCGGGGAACTCCGAGCCCACCCCAGTGTTCCCCCGCAGGACGGGATTCCACGGCCAGCCCCAGTCCAGCCTTTTGCACCTCTCCCGCTGCTGGGGGCACCCGCTATTGTCCCCCCGCAGGCTCCCCGTGCCCCGGAGGACGCCGGGCCCCCCCGCGCTCCCAGGGGGGCTCGGGGCACCGCTGCGAACAATGAAACCCTCCGGCACGGCGAAGCTGCCGCCCCCCGCCGCCCCCGCCGCCCCCGCAGACCGCTCGCTTCTCACCCCCCCAACTTGTCGTGGGAAGGAGCCCACCTCGGTGCCCCATGGGCGGGGGGACTCGGGGCTGCCCACGGGGCTGACGCTGTCACGCAGGGGATGTTTCCCCAAGGACCAACTTCGGCAGCGGCCGGTGGCCCCGGAGCCGGGGATAAGACGCCGACGAGGGATGACACACCCCACCCCGCACCCCTCGCCCGCCGCGGGACACAACGCGGGACCCCCTCCCCGTCCTGCCCTGCGTCCCCCCCGTGTCTCCTTCCCGGTGCCCCGCCGGGCGCACAGACAATAGAGGCGGGGGGCCCCTCCGGACCCCCGGCCCCGCACTCACCATCGCCGGCGGCGGGGCCGGGCAGCGTGTAGGGGGGCTCCAGGGGGGCGTAGGGGGGCGCGGGGCCCCGGCGGCCGGGAACGCCTCCGCTTTCAGTTTCTTCACCAGGAAGGAGCGGGGCATGGCGGGGCCGGGAAGCGCTGGACACCTCCGGTACCGGCACCGCCACCGGCCCCGGCCCCCGCACCGGCCCCGGCCCCCCCCCCGCCCCGGCCCCGGCGCTCGGCCCCGGCGGTGCGCACGGAGAGGCGCCGGGAGGCGAGTGCGAGGGGCGGGGAGGCGGCAGGGCGGCGAGGAGGAGGAGGAGGAGGAAGAGAAGGAGGTGGGGAAGAGGGGGAGGAGGAGGAGGAAGGCAGGCGGTCGGGGGGGGGAGGGGGCCGCTTCGCCCGGCCGCGCCCGGAGCCCCCCCAGAGCCCCCCGAGCCGCCGGCAGCGCGGGGTGCCCCGGGCATCACGACACTGTGGGGACCCTGGTCCCTCCCCCTGGTTCCTCCCCCCCCCCGGCCACGGACAATGGGGACACAGGGGGACGGGGGGAGACGGGAGAGGGGGGGCACATGCCTTTGCCTCCCACCGCCTTTGTCTCCCTGCCGCCAGTCCCCGGGGCCAGGGAAGGATGGGTCTGCCGGGCGGGAGTCCTCATCCCCATCCCTGTCCCCATCTATGTCCCCTGCCCCAGTCCTGTCCCCTGTCCCTTGTCTTGTCTCCATCCCTGTCCCTGTTTCTGCTTCTTGTCCCTTTCTCCTTTCCTTGTCCTTGCTCTCTGTTCCTATCCCTGTTCCCGGTTCCCATTCCCATCCATCTTCCCCATTCTCATCTCTGCCCACGGTCCCTCTCCACTGACCCCTTTCTCTTTCCCTTCTCCCTTCCCCTGTACCTTTTTCTCTGTTCTCAACCCTTTCCCCTATTCCCTGCTCTCATCTCTGTCCCACCTCTGTCTTGTCCCCATCCCTGCTCACTCTTCCCATACCTCTTTTCCCACCTTCTCTACCCTTCCCCTGTCCCACTTCCAGTCCCCAGGAAGCACCGTGACCTTCGGAGACACAACAATAGCTGGGCTCGTGGCAGTTCATTGTTCCCGGCCAGAGCCCCCACTCTTACTCCCCCCTCGTCTCACTGGAGCCCCCACTCCCACTCCCCCCTCCTCTCTGCGCTCCACTGCAGGCAGCTGGTGGTCTGGGGCTGCCTTTTCCTGCAGTAGTGCCATCTGAAGGCCGGAGTTGTGCCATCTGAGGGCCAGTGGGTGACACGGCGACCTGACTGGCAGCTGGCCACGCTCTCCCTGAGCCTTGTGCAATGCCGAGAGTGTTGCAGCACTTAATAAGGACGGTCGCTTTGCTGTCGCCACAAGCAGAGCGCTGGCATGGCTGGCACAGGGCAGCCCTGGGCACACCAGCCCCTTTGGCCAGGGAGGTGGCACTGAGTCTGGGGACCACAAGCAGCATCCACAAGGCAGTACCATGGGCCTGCCTGCTCACTGCCATATCTGCTCCTTCGGTCATGCCCAGAGCCACATCTGGAGCCAGCCCTGCATCGCAGTGCCCCTGCTCACTGCTTTGTGTGGTACTCCACAGCCCAGAGCATCCCACAGCATCCCACAGTATCCTGCAGCCGAGGGCAACTCACAGCCCACATCATTCCACAGCCTAGAGCATCCCACAGACCACATCATTCCACAGCCCAGAGCATCCCACAGCATCTGATATCCCACAGTATCCCACAGCTTCTCATAGCATATCACAGCATCCCAGAGCTAAGTGTATCCCATAGCTCACAGCATCCCCATCCCAGAGCATCCCATATCCACAGCACATCCTACAGGATCCTAGGGCTGCTCTCCATGTGGGCTGAGGTCTCTCCACTTGCTCCCGCAGTGCTTGGCCGGGGATTGCCGGCAGCACCACGAGCCCCATCTGTCCCTGCAGCGCTGCCCTGACGTCAAGGCTCTGCCAAGTTCAAGGTCACCTCTCCCGCAGGGCTGCGGCCCCGAGGGGACATTGCCTGCCGGGCTGCTCGCGGCATCCCACACACACACACTGGGTTCCCGGCCTCCGCTCCCTGATTTATTTATCCGTGCGTGTGCCTGTTCTCTCCTGGAAGGCACGTTTGCAGAACGGGCCATTACTTACGCCCTAGTTGGGTCTGCCTGCCCGCTGCCCGCCCGCTGCCCGCTGCCTGCCCGCCCGCTGCCTGCTGCCTGCCTGCCCGCTGCCCTGGGATTTTGTCTCTCTCCAGGCTGCGGTGTAATAAGGGAGGTAATTAAGTGTAAAAGGCAGGAGGAGGGAGGGCTGCGAGGGGGGAGCAGCCCCAGCTCCTTTTGGAGGCAGGGGACTGCGATAATGTATGGTAATAACCGCAGCCAGCCCTGCCGAGCTGATAGCGCTGACGGCAGCGCCTGGGCCCCCCCAAACCTGCCCCCGCCACTGTGGGGAGGGGGAGCAGCACCAGAAGAAAGGCTCAGCCTTCCTCCATCGGGTTTGTGCCTTCCTGAGCAGCTGTATGGAAATAATTCCCATCGGAGACAATTGTTTCCCTGACAAGAGGGAGGGGGTTGTGAGGGTGCTGTGGGTGAGGGGTTTTGCTCCCAAGGGCAGGATCATCCTCTTGGGGGGCAGGAGGAGAGAGGTCAGGTCCCTACTCCAGCTCCCAGTCTACCCACAAGGGACATATCCTGCTATTGGAATGAGCAAAGCTGCCCCGCAGTGCCCCCCGCATCTCTCACTGGTCCTCAGCTCCCCCATCCTCCATGGATCCTGGACACGGGCTGTGGAGCCAGCCAGGACCTGCCAGAGGATGCCCACTAGTGCCAGGAGGCAGAGCCCTCACTCCTGCCCTTTCTGCTGCCTCAGCTGCAGGACCCCCACCACTTCCAGCTTGGGGGCTGCCGGCCATTAGGTATTCCAATCTCGTCCTTCCCAGAGGCGTCTGGGTCGCAGCCGGAGCCCCGAAGTGGCTCCAATCCGTGGTCTGGTGCAGCCGCCGGCACAGGGAGCAGATGCCAGACAAAGGGCTGGGGACAAAGGCCCGGCTGCCTCGTGCCCCAGGGAAGGGGCGCAGGCACGTGCAGGGCACGGGTGCTGTCCCATCCCAGGGCTGCTGCTGCCCCGGCCTCCCGTGCGGGCCATGCTCCTGTGTCCATCTGGCCCCCGCCCTGTCTGGCATGGCTGGGCACGGTTGTGTACCAGGTGGGCCAACCCTGGCACTGGTGCTGGGCCACCCCTGCCATAGGCAGTGCCCACACTGCTCTGGTGCGAGGCTCTGCTGCGACCCCTCTCCAGCTCTGCCCATCTCAAGGTGCAGCGGGGCTGAAATGGGGTGCGGGGGGCACAGGGCTATGGGAAGGGAGCAGAAAGCATTTACAGGACCAGAGCAGAGGGTGGCAAATATCACACATGTCACTGCAGTCCCACTGTGCCTCACTTTCCCCAGCTGCTATTTGGGGCCTTGTGAATGTTCCGTGTTCCCCCACCATCCCCCTCCCCAGGGCCACCTTTGTCCCCACTCCCCCCAGCTGGTTGCAAACCCCCTGTTTGGGGGCAGCTGCCACAGCACAGGGCACAGCACAGCCACTGGTGCTGCCAGGTGCAGCTGGGCTGTGCCCCACCACAGATTCCAGGGGGACTTTAGGGCACGAAGCCAAATGGTGCTGGACCCCCCGGGGAAGGGACTGTCCCCATCTGAGAGGTAACCAGGTGGGGGGCATTGGCACAGACAGCCCCCTCAGCACGGCGGGTGCGGGCAGCAGGGAGGCAGAGGGCTGAGTAAAAACACCTTCTATTGCTTTCATATAATGGGAACACCCCGTGCCCAGGCTGGGGACAAAGCCCTGAAGATGCTGCTCGCTGGCAGAGTCCATCAGGGAGCTGTGCTTGCAGCCAGCCCTTTCCCAGCGCTGCTTCCCAGCCAGCCAGCCTCGCTGATTTTGGGAGTTCATGCTGGCAAGAGCAGAGGCCTTGGGTGTCCACCCCACTCATGCTGGGCACTGCAGGCTGCAATAGTCAGCAGATTTGAAAAGGCCGTAGATGTTGACAAGGGGAACATGATCAGTGCCCCGAGGAGGGAGCCCAGCTGCTCCAGCACCCCGTACCACACCAGCGCACTGCGGCTGTGGCTCCGCAGGATCACCCCGGCCATCACCTTCATGTAGGAGAGTGTCCCGGTGAACAGCACCCAGGAGACGACCTGGTGGCACAGGTGGAAAAGTGGTCAGGGCCAGGGGTTCCCCACTGTGGGGTCACCGTGTTGAGGTCAGGTCCAGGTGTGGCATGAAAGACCTCCCAGAGTGAGAGGGACACAGTGACTTACAATGATGGCATCACCCCACTGGGACTGCTGAAGGAGTGGGCAGGGACTCATCACTGCGATGGCCATGTTGTAGGCACCAAAGCCTGTCCCTGCCATGGTGAGGATGACCATCAAGGTCAAGGACCTGCAAATGACATGTGAGTGTCACTGGAGAACACTACGTGTCCCTGGTGAGCAGCACAGGCATGCAGCACATTCCAGCTCCTTGCTGGCTCCATCCTCCTTTTTTGCAGTGTCTGTGATGCCAGGGCATGGGCACCCACATGCCCTCTCCCACCCCCAACCCTTGAAAAGCAGGGGCTACTCTTGGGGCAGAAGCCCCTGGTGTGCACCCTGCTGCAACCCCCAGGGCCTGGCAACCCACCTGCTGGGCAGGAACATGGCCACGATGCAGGCAAGCGGGTTGGCCATGGAGCTGAGCGTGGCTGCCAGGTGGTAGGTGGTGTGTCCGTAGGGCAGGCAGGAGTAGGACTGCACGGATGGCAGGACCCCGTTTGTCAGGGAGCTCACCCAGGTGATGAGGAGGTAGATGAGGGTGAGCTGAGTTAGGGAGTAGGAAACCTTCTGTGGCAGGATGTCCTTAGGTCCCTTGGGATCCTTTGGGCATGAGCAGCCTCTGCTCAGCTGCGAATCAGCTCCCTCATCAAGGATCTGGTCAAATGAGTTCAGCACAATGTTGCTGGGGAAGAGGTGCTGCTGAGAGAGCTCCCACACCTTGGGCTGCTGGGTGAGGAAGAAGAAGGCCAGCAAGCAGGTCAGCATCATTGCAGTCATAAGCAGGAAAAAGATGAGGGTGGAGAAGTTGGGTGGGAGGTAGCTGGTCTCCATCTGGAAGATGGTGCTCTCCTCCATGGTTTCGTTGACAGTGGTGATGTTAACCTCGTAGCTGACATTGGCGCAGCTGGAGAGACCAGAGCCCTGGCCCAGGGCAATGAGAGCAGGGATCAGCCCACTTAGCCCTTCGCCTATGAAGAAGGTGCTCGTGTACTGAGGCTGCAGCTGCATCATGAAGGGCAGGAAGGTGACAGAGGAGGTGCAGTCCACTAGGGCCAGGAAGAAAGTAAGGATTAGGAAGGGGATACTGTGGGATGTCCCGGCAATGAGGGATGTGTGGTTCCAGAGGAAAGCAAGGAGCAAGCAGGCCATGACACCCACGGACAGGATTGCATAGATAACAGCCACCTCCTTCAGCAAGCCAGGCCTAAAGCGATTGGTGAGGGTCACGAAGAGTGGTCCCACGTTGGCCATCTGGATGATGATGGTGATGTAGGAGGGGAGGTACCACTGCTCCGGCAGCACCGTCACCATCACTGGCACCTCCACCCACAGCCCATTGACGGCCACCCAGGAACCCATGCCGAAGGCACAGGCCAGAAGGTGGGTGAGCAGTGCCATGGCTCAGGGGGGAAGCTGGGCCTGGGAGTGACGCTGCTGCGCTGTGGGGAGAGACTTTGATGAGTGGCGAGGTGAGATCTGACCCTTCTAGATCCCAGCCCTGTCCTCCCATGACCACTGCCTGTGTTTACAGAACAGCTTCCCTCCTACGTGCTGCAGGGGTGTGGGACCCAGAGCCCAGCCCAGCTCCACTTTACCCTCTGCAAGCCCGGTGGACCCCTCTGCCTCCTTCAAGTGATGACACCGTGCCCTCCTGCCCTGGGTGTGGATCCTGATGAGCTCTATCTGGTCTCATCCCGGAGGGCTGGGGCTTGGCACCAGCAGGTGCGGTACCCAGGAGGGCATTGAACCTGTGCCAGCTCACGTTGCAACTCCGTGCAACCTGGAAGGGCTCGGCACAGCCGGGTGCAGGGCAAAGGGGGCTCTCACCTGGGGACCGAGTGGCCTGGGCAGCTGCTCCGCGGGGAATGGACGCCTCGTACCTCCCACTGCATCTGCAGGGCAGGACGGCGCAGCGCCCGTCCCCTCCCAGTCAGGACCCGCGCGATCCCGTCACGCTCCGGTGGCCGCGGGAGACAGGCCCCGGCAGCCCAACCTGCAGCCCAGCCTCTGCTCGTACCAGTCAGCTGAGTCAGCTGGGCTCCGGACACATCCCTTGCCCACTCCCATCCCGCTCCTGGGCAGAACTCTCGCGTCCCGTGTCCCTACGCTCCGTGCCCCCGCCGTCCCGCTGAGCCGTTTCCAGCCCTCCCCGGGGCGTTGAGGCCGCCGGGGGAAACTCACGGGGCCGAGCCCGGCGGGAGCAACGACCCGGCCACGGCCCCGGCCCCGCGGGGAGGCATCGGGCTTGGAGCGGGAGCCAGGAAGGGGACGCGCTCCGGTCCGACCGGTCCCTCGGCAATCCCCCAGGGTAACTCACTGCGCTCCGGGGAACCGGCCGCACCACGCGGGCGGGAGCCAGTCCTGGCTGCCGGAGCGGTGACGTGAGGCGGGCGCGTCACCACCTCCGGATGCGGACGGGTGACAGCCTGGCCCTGCTCTGCTCTTCGTCTTGGTCCCAGATGGCAGAGTCCCCAGCTCAGGGGGGTTATTATTCTTGGCGGTGTCCTGGACTTTGTCCTTGTCCCCGCCTGAACTGCGTCCCACCTATCACAGACTCTTCTTGCCAGGTGCAGGTGTCACCCGGTGACGGTTCCCGTCCCCATCAGGATCTCTGCGGGGTCACGGGTTGGCATGGGGCGCTGGGGAACCTCCGAATGTGGCAGCTGTCCCACCTCGGGACGTTGCGGGGACCAAGCCGTGAGTGAGCCAGCGGATGAGGAATTTGCACCGGTCGGGAGGTGACGCGGGTGAGGAGACAGACCCCCGGTCACCCCCAGCCGCAGCCCCCTCTCTCCCATCCCGGACCCACCGCCCCAGGATGCCTCATGGCAGCTCTTCCCCCAGCACCCGCCGGGTGTCGCTGGGAGAGCGGGCTGCAGCCCTGAAAAACCCGGGGCCGCCTCTCCCGTCTGCTTCCCTGCCTGCTTCCCTGCCCTACCTGTCTGCAGTGCCCGTACCTGTCACTGTCCCTCCGGGGGACTACAGTTTGCTCCTCCACCCTGCCCTGCGCCTGTGGGAGCACCCATGGCAGCCAGGACCGTTGGATGTAGTGGGGACAAGGGTGTCTCTTGTCCTCGGGGCTGCAGGGACACTGGTAACAGTGGCAGGGAGGACGGTCACAGTTCGAGGTGCTGCTGTGATTTAATCCCAGCAGGCAGCTAGCTCAGCCCGCCTCAGCTGCTCATCGGTGGGATGGGGTACAAAATGGGAAAAGATAAAATGGTAAAAGGGACTAAACTGACGGATTGAGGTAAAATCATTTTTATAGGAAGAGCAAGGATGTCCTATAGTCCCGGGTATCCTGGGGCAGGGGAGGGGCAGAGTTGTCCCATCCACGTCCCCTCCCAATTTCTATGCACCCCCAGCGCTGTCGCTCGCTGGTGGGGCAGCGGGAGGAGTAGAAAAGTCCTTGGGGCTCTATGAGCGTGACTCAGCCATAACCAGACACCTCTGGGTTATCAGCACTGCTTTCAGCACAACTCCAAAACAGTCCTGCGCTGGCTCCTATGGACAAAATGACCTCTATTCCAGTCAAACCAGTACAGGGCCCCAGGGGACCTGGATAGTGGAACAGGTGCAAGGTGCTGGGGAAACCAGGTGCAGAGGGCACGGGGCATCTGAGGTCATTGTGTGTCCATGGGTATGGGGACAGGGAGGGGACGGCAATTGTCCTGTGTTTAATTTGTCGGCACAAAGAGGCGGCTCAGCCGGCAATGAGACCCTTCCCAAGGGCGAATGGCTACGGGGCAGAGGCAGTTCGAGGGGGTGCAGCCTGTGGGACCCCCCTGTTGTCCCTTCACGCTACTCACCCAAATTCACCCGACACGTGCTGCCTGCCCTGCCTGTGCCTTCTCCGCCCCCTGCCCGCCCCGCAGCTGAACTCCCGGCCCCCCGGCCCCTCGCCCCTCCGCACCCCCGGCAGATGCGAGCGAAGGCTCCGGAGCAGATGGCAACATTTGGTAGCCGAGTGGTCCCTGCCTGCGAGACTTTGCCGGGCTGTGAAGACCATCCCTCCAGGAAGCCCCCTCCTCACCCAGCCAGGGCTGGGGAGCCTATCCCAACTGCAGCCAGCACATGCCAGGGGGTGCAGCAGAGATCCCCAGGGTGGGCACACTGCCCATGCCGTGGGGGTGACAGGGTGGCAGGAGGGTATGGAAAGATTGTCAGCCCAGAAAATCAGAGGTCTGTCCTCGAGCTCAGCCCTAATGAGACCCATCCCCTGACACCTTCTTCCATGTGTGAGCAGTGGGGATGGTCTGCCTGGGCAGAGGGAGCTGCTGCTCCACTGCTGGGGGACAAGGGGACCCCCTCACTCCAGGCACTACTGGCCACCCTATTTGAGAGGGTATGTCCCCCAGACCTGGGGACCTGCTGGCGGGTCTCAGCCTGGACCCTGGCAGCCCCAGCCCTATTTGCATTCCATTTCCATGTGAAAGGAACAGGTCAAGTTGAAAGTGGAAAGGCTGGTGGGGGGCAGCCGGGAAGGGGCCGCTGCCGGAGGTGAGACCCCAACAAAAGGGCCGGATCCCCAGGGCCCAGTGCTCGCCTGGCCATGGGCTGCGGCCACGGCCCCACGGCAGCCGCCATCTGCGGTCTGTGCCGCCGCCACCACCGGCCAGACAAAGGCCTCGTGCCCAGCATGTCCCCATCTGTCACCTCCCTGCCGCCCGGATCCCAGAGCAGAGACCGAGTGTGAACATCCGGGTGCAGGCAGCATCACTCCCTCTGTCCACCTCTGGGAATGGGGTGATGCTGGGTGCAGCGGGTGCCTCCCCGTTCTGTGCCCATGTTCATTCTGGAGCAGCTCTGTAGAGTAACTGCTGGGGAAACTGAGGCAGGAGCAGGTGGTAGCTTATCCTGGGTTGGGGCACGGCAACAGGCTGGAATAAAACACCAGGAGTTAACACCCAAGATGAAGGGGTTGGGGAACTCCCAGCTCTGGGGGTGCCTTTGCTTGGGGGTGCCCACACTGCCGAGCCCCAGCCCTGCGGCTTGGCAGGTGTTGCCAGGCACCCGTAGCTGCCTCCGCCCAGCACTTCCAGGGGGATAATTGGCCGCTGAGTTTGTTTTCTGCTCGTTGGCAGCTTAATTTAGCATCCAAAAGGTCCTGGCAGTGGCACGAGGGTGTCTGTAGAAGGTGAGAGCAAGGGCACTGCCAGCGCCTGATTGTCCCTCTGTTCACAAACACCATCCGCGTGTTCCTGGAGCAGCGCTGGGGATGCTGCACCGGGTGCTGGGGGAGCATTCCTGCAGCAGGCTGCCCTCCCAGAGCATGTCCCGGGATGCTCCCGGCGAGGGCGAGGCTTGGGGCGCTGCCTGGATCCAACGCCCCGCTCCAACGGGCCAGACGTGCCCGAGCAGCTCCTGCAGCCTCCTGCCCGCACCCGCACAGCCTCGGCACCTGTGGGGGGATGCAGCCTGCGGGCTCTGCCCTCGCCTACCGACTGGGATTTTCCAGCTGAGCCCGTTGTGCGAATCTGGGCTCAGGGCAGCCCTCTGGCTCCCAGACTGTGTGCTTCCCTTGGCCCTTCTCCCACCACCAGCTCCTTGTCTTACTCCAGGAGCCGTTTGAACAATGCAGGGCTGTAACTGAGCTCCACAGCATGAGCCAAATGCTTGTTCCCTCCATGCAGAGCTGAATAGAGATGCCTGTACCATGGGGCAGGAGACATCCTGGGGCTGGTTCAGGCCAACAAGTCCACATGGCTGCAGGCTTGGCGACCCTAAGGGAGGTTTGTCACCTCTCTCCCTACTGTCCAGTTTATTTTCCTACATTTTGGAGTTTATTGCTGCTGGATGCATGGGGAAACAAGGTGAGATTTCCGAATCAGAGCAGGCCCTGCCAACTGGCCACACCAATGATATGAAGGAATCTGGGTGCCCACAGGAAGGCTGGGAATTTCCCCTGTGTCCCTGAAGCCCTAACCAAGCACGAGGACACTCTGCCCACAGCGAGCAGCGACATCCAGAAGCATTTTGGCTTTGTCACAGTGAGCACCTCAGACCGTGTGTGCATCCAGGCTGCCCAGCCGGCACCGCGGGCTGAACCAGCACCAGGGACATCACCGGGCACCGTCACGCTGCGTGACGCAGCCTGGCATGGAGGAATGCCCCGTGGTTTCGATCCCATGTGAGCGCTGAGTTGCCTCGGAGGGCGTCCTCTCGCCCGGCGCTGACTCAGCGGCAGCCGCCGCACGCAGAACGGCTCCAGCGCCCTGCAGCCACCAGCACGCGGGGAGACGGGGAGGACGTGGCTGGGGAGCAGGAGGCAGGTGGTGTGGAACGTCAGGACACCATCGGGACACCCTCGGAAAGAGAGCAGGGAGAAGAAGTGTGATCCGTGCCGAGGAGGCTCCCACGCTGCAGGGCCAATCCAGGTGGGTGGCAGAGGTGGTGCTGGTCCTGTGCCGGTCCAGTGCCAGCAGAATGGGGCTGGGTGAGCCGGTGAAGGGGTCACAACCAGGTACCTCTGGAGCAGCTCCTCCAGGCAGGAGGTGACCTGTTGTGCCATGTGAGCCTGGCTGGACTGCTCATCCCAGGAGGAGAGGAGCTGGGGCCACACTGGACAATGCCCAGAGCTCAGATCAACGCATTCCAACTGGGTTTGGACACAGGATTATGTTGCCGTGTTTTTGGGGCTGTTTGGAGGGCGGCTCCGCTCGCTCAGCTTGGCTCGGTGCAGCCCAGCTCGGTGTGGCCGTGCCAGCGCAGTGGCTCAGCACTGCAGGAATGTGGAGCAGCAGGTTGTGCCCGGCTGGGCTGTCCGTGCTGGGGAGGGGACCCCACGCTGGCCACTGGAGGCTGTCCCGTGTCCGTGTCCCTGCACTTCGACAGCCATCTATCTCCTCTGTGGTTTGGCGGAGCGTCTGGTACAAGGCTGAGCTCCAGTGCCTGTCATGGGGACATTTTCCTGCTTCGCCTTGCCTGGGGGACAATTTGCACTCCTGTGCTGAACCGGGGAGCACCCCCTGTGCTGGGCACAGGTACGAGGGCAGTGGAGCTGGCCATTGGCACAGGGGCTGGGCAGCACTGGACAGGAGAGGTCGGGCAGAGGGGTGCAGAAAGCTGCCCCGGGGAGGAGGCAGGAGGATCTGTGCCGGCGCTGGGACCGTTCCCAGCTGTCGCCGTGCCTGGCCGCCCCCCTGCAGACATTTTCCAGGTCAGGAGGCAGCATGTCCCCCCAGGCAGGGACGAGGACGGGGAGAGGGGCAGCCAGCTTCCCCCATGGCCACCCGTCTGTCACAGCGTGTCAGGGGGATGCACCGTGTGCTGTGCAGGGATCCTGCTGGGGTCCGGATTCTGGGGAATCTGGCACCCGTGGGCTGATAGGGGGTGCAGACATGGCTCAACTGTGGCTCGGCAGGGCTGTGGGTGCCAGGGCTGGCTCCATGCCGCCGGCAGTCAGTGCTGGGACAGGCGCTGGGCTGCTCCCAGGAAGTTTGTGCACGCAGGTGAGCAGGTGACGGTGGCAGCTCGGGGCTGCCACGGGAACGAGTGAGGCCACCGCACACAGGACCCCGCCCTGCCCACCACTGCACCTGGTGAGTGCTGGGGCTTGCTGTCATATCCTCAGGCTCATCAGTGCCCCAAATCGGGACCTTTAGGAGGAAGCTCAGAGCAGCTTGGGAAAGAAGTTGGGGGAGGGGGTCTGACCCACATATGTTCCTATGTGCCCTGCCGCTGCTGAGCCCCTCTGGGTATTGGGGCTGCTCTGGGTGAGTCCACCTCTGGTCAGGGGCTGCAGAAGGGTGTAGGGCTGGTTTGGGTGCCCTCCTCCCCCACCCCCCCCTTTTTCGCTGTGGGCGGGCTGGTGCCTCTGCGCGACCGTTGTGGCGGCTGCGCTTGTTGGGGTTGGCAGGGACCCAAGGACGGGGTGCACAGGGCCTCACGCTGCCCCGAGCACACCGCGGCCAGAGGAGCACGAGTGGAAACCCCCGTGTACTCCACGTACTTTCCAAGGAGCTCCAGGATGAGAGCAGGGAGCCTGGGAGAAGCCCCGGAGCTGGCAGAAGGGCTGAGAGCTGAGGGAAGAGCAGAGGGAGTGGAGAACAGAATCCACCAGCCCGGCAGGCTGGTGGGTGATGGAACCCTGGGTGCGGGGGATGCACGCCCGGGAGCAGGCAACGCACCCCTGGGCTTGGGTGATGCAAAGATGTAGATGAGGTACCCCTGGGAGCAATCAGCGCTCTCCTGGGAGTGGGTGATGCACGCTTGGGCGAAGGAAATGCCCCCCTGGATGTGGGCAGTGCACCCCTGAGAATGGAGGATGAAATGCACCCCTTGATGCGGGCGATGCACCCCCGGCCCCTGCGGCTAGGGCAGCGCATCAATGAGGGGTGCTTGGCTCTCTCCGCCCCCAGCTCTCTACAGGGTGCCCCTCGCCGGGACCGGGGCGCCCTCCCCGCCGGCGCCATTGGCCCCGGTGCGGTTTGAAGCAGGCGTGCGGCGCGGATTGGCCGGGGGACTTGTCGGAGAGGCTCGGCGGCGGCGGAGGCGTGGTGATCGCCTTCAAATAGGCAGCCCGGAGCCGGGGGCGCAGCGAGTGCGGTAGCGCACAGCCGGGGCCGTCTTTGTCTGCCGTGGGGCCGGGGCGCGGGCAGGGGCAGCATCGCCGCCGCTCTCACTCCTGCCCCGCTCTCACTCCGGCCCCTCTTCGCAGCCGACGGCACCTGAGCCCCTCGCTGCCCGTGGCGGCCGCCCACGCGTGTCCCGGTGCCGGCACGGAGGATGCCCGTCGAGGCGCTGCAAGCCGGTGACACCATGAAGGGGGTGACGGTGACGGCGCCTTTCACCTCGGCCATGCCCGTCCGTATCCTCCGCAAAGGGCCCGCGTATTTCCGCCGGCACGCCGAGCCGGGGGCAGGGAAGCCCAGCGCAGTGGAGAGGCTGGAGGCCGACAAGGCCAAGTACGTGAAGAGCCAGAAGGTCGCCAGCACCAAGCAGGAGCCGGTGAAACCACTGCTGCTCAAGCAGCCCCTCTTCACCCCCGGGGTGCACCGGGCTGTGCTCACCCCCAGCCGCAGGGCACCCCCGGGGCCACGCCGCGCCGATGCTGCCAGCCCGAAGTCCTCCCTTGATCTGGAGATCCTCAACAACCTCATCAACCTGTGTGACAGCCCCTTCCCTAAGGCGGAGAGCCCGCTGGGCAGGGAGTGCAGGTGGCGGGCGGAAGCGTCAGCGGCGGAGGGTGCTCTCAAGCCACCGGAGAGCCCGGCCGCCACCAAGGCCCCCGGGAGTGTGGCCGTGCGGAGGGTGGACGTCCGTCCCTGTGGGGCTCCGCGGAGCCCAGTGACACCGCTGCCTGCATCCCCCATCCCAGGTGGGCTGGCCGTGACCCCGTCCCGGAGCTCGCCCGCCCGCCCCGAGAGCGCCCGCCGGCAGCCGCTGCTGCACCGCTCCAAGTCGGACCTGAGCGATCGGCTCTCGCGGGCCACCGCCGACCTGGAGCGCTTCTTCAACTACTGTGGCCTCGACCCCGAGGAGATGCAGGACATGGGGGCTGAGCGCTTCGCCCGCGCCAGCTCTGATATCGTGTCCCTCAAGTTCCACAGCGTGAGCACGGCCAGCTCGGAGGGCGGCCGCTCCCCGCCCAGCGCTGCCACGCCGGAGGGACGGCCGGCGGAGCGTGTGCCCTACGGCATCTCCATCATCGAGCGCAACGCCCGGGTCATCAAGTGGCTCTATGGGCTGCGCCAGGCCAGGGAGCCCCAGCAGGTCTCCGATGTGTAGCAGTGCCGTGGTGGGCACCGGGGATGGGTTGCTCATAAGCGGGCAGTGCTGGATAGGGACAAAGAGCAGGCCGTGCCCGGGGAGGGGCAGGGACCTCTTGGCAGTGACAAGACTCTTGAACTCAGCCCTGCTGTGCCACAGCATCACTGGCCTGATGTGGTGGCCAAGGATCCATTGTCAGACCCCTGTGACAGCACTGGAGAGCCAGGGCCCTGCAAGTCCATGGGAAGGCAGAGAACTCATGTCCCTGGGTGTGTGGCTGGTCCTCAACACCCACAGAGCCTTGTGTGGCTGCCCTGCCTGCACTGCTGGCAGCTCCTGCCTGTCCTGCTCCTCACCAGCACCCCTGAGTGGGGTGCAAGGGGCTGGTTCCCCCTGCACGGAGCAGGGACACTGCACCTGTGAAGGAGCTGTCCCTGTGCAGCCTCCACAGAAGGGGTCCCACTGCCTGGGGTGGTGGCCACATCCTGGTGGTCCCATCTTATTGCTGAAGAAAAGTCTGGTGCTTTGAGGAGTGAGGGGGAAACCTGACCCCCTGCTTCAAGCTGCCCAGGGCTCTGTGCCTCTGTGTGTGAGTGTCTGTGGGTACCTGTGTTTCCCTCCCTGGCTGCCAGTGGGCACGAAGCCCCCACCATGCTGGGCCTGGTATTTATGAAGACAGCAGTTCCTCTTTTCTACTTTTTACCTTGTGTTTGATCTGTAAATAATAATAATTATAATGCAGCCAGTTTTATTAAATGCCTGTGTTTTGGAGGCTGTGTGTTGTCTCTTGCGGTGGTGGAGGTTGGGATGGGACAGGGACTCTTGGGGTGCCTGGAGCTCTGCAGGGCTGTGGGTGCTGGGTGGAAGGGTGCTGGAAGGGCTTCACGGGTTCCATACTGCAGCGTGCCAGCGCGGGGCCCGGCAGGCACGGCAGGGCGGTGGTTGGGTCTGGCAGGTCCCGGCAGAGCCCCAGCTGTTGGGATTCCCCTCTGTGCCATGCACCCTCCCCTGCCTCCTTCCCTCACTCCTGCAAAGCTTGGCCAGGTCCCGGCTCTCCAAGAAATGGGAGATGGGGGCAGCAATAGCAGAGATCTCCCAGGTGGGCTGGGATCAAAGCCGGCACAGGGAGCGCTTTGAAGATGAAAAGTGCCCGTGTGTGCCCAGGGCAGCCTTGCATGGCACCGCAGCCCTCCCAGCACCTCAGGTGCCACCTGTGCCCTGCATTCCCTCTGCTCCTGATGTGTCCCATGCAGGCAGGTGTCTGCTGGGGAAGGTGACATCAAAGCCACCACCAAGCACCTGCACCCGGGGACCCTACCTGGACCCTGGACCTGCTGCTGCCTCTCTTCAGTGCCAGCCCCCTCAGTAGCTGCTGGCCAAGGCAGCACCATAGACCCTGTGACTGGGGCTTCCATCCAGCACTTGAGGTCCCCAGGAAAGCTGTCATAAAGAAGAGTTTATCATCCCAGCTCAATTCCTGCGCTGTTGTGTTTCCACCCAGATCCCCTGCTTGGGGTACAGGATCCATCTGACTCCTGCTGGGGTATTGTCAGGTCCAGCTGCCAGGAACATGGAGGGCAGGATGTGGTGTCAGGTTATGGTGACAGGACACGGGGATGGCATCTGGCTGTGAGTCAGGCTGATGAAGTGCTCTGGGGAGGACATGCACACCCATAATGATGGCACATGGGGCACTGGGTGCCTTCCCAGGGGAAACACCCCAGAAACCACAGGGTAACAGGGACCCTGGGTACTCGCCTGGTGCAGGCTTTGCCCTTGGGGAAATCTCTGAGGGAACCAGATCCTCACTGGTGGCTGGGACCAGCTGTGCTGCTGGATTCCTCAGCATGGTGTGTCCCAGAGCTTGGTCTAAATTTGTTGCTATTGCTAAGGAGAAGGTGGGGGCCCACCAGTCCCCAGACAGGCTGAGCAGCCACATGTCCCTCAGGTGCTGCCAGTCCTTGGTGTGGCTCTAGTGTCCCATGCCCTGCATGAATGGGACCTGATCGGGCCATCCAAAGCCCTGTGTGCTCCTGTGTGCATGCAGGATGTGTGTGTCCGTGTGCACACGTGATTGTGAGCAGTATTTCAATGTGCACACAGATGCACACTCGGCAGCTTCATTCCCGAACCAGGAGTCTCCATCTGAACCCCACCCATGGGACTGCCAGCATGAAACCCTGGCACAGATGTATTCAGACACACGTGTGCCCCCCAGAATGCCCCCCCCCCCCCGCTCCCCCCCGTTGCATGTCCCTGCTAGGGACAGCAGGACAGCCCCGTGTTCCCTATCGCTTTCCCTAGCAGCTGCTTCCCGGTGGCTCCGGTTTCATGGGGAGCGCAGCTGAGCCCATCAGTTATTTCCAGGGAGGAGGGACAGCCGGGGAAATGTCCATCACCCTCTGTGCCGAGATTCCCCATGAGTGCCCCATGTGCAGGCAGGAGGTGCAGGCAGGCAGCCAGGACAGAAGGAAAACCGGCAGCACCGCCCCCCATGTTTTCCATTTTTTAATTATTCCCCACTGATGAGCATCTTCTGGAAGCGCCAACAACGTCACGTGCTTTAATCAGCGTTAATTAGCGGGTGCCTCGGGACAGTGATGAGGGCAGGCAGCAGGAGCCCCCCCGCCGCTGCGTGCACAGCCGGTGTCGGTGCCAGCACCCACCACCTCCCGCCTCCCAGCCCTTTAACCCACAGCCCCCTCCCCACCCACGACCCCCCAGCCCCTTCCTGCCAATCCTGGGGTCCTGCCAGCCCCTGCCAGTGCAGCGTCTGCTCCCAGCAAGCGCCTTCCAGAACGGGGCCACTGGCCATCCCAGGACTGGTCCCCATGCGGGTCCCCAGGGACAGCCCCTGCTCTTCCTGTCTCTCAGAGAGCTGCATCCTGTGAGAAGCGCTGCCTGTCCTGCCATACATGGGGACAGTGGCTCGGGTCATGCTTGAACTGGGACAGCCTCTGGCCTTCTGCATGGCTGTGTCTGGACAAAAGGGAAAGGAGGGACACCACCAGCCCCCATGCTCATCAGGATTCCTGTCCCACCCAGCTCCTCTAATCCTGCAGGAAAGTGAGTGGAGGGGGATTTACAATATTCAAAACCAATGAAAAGGCAAAGCCCCCATGACGTCTGGAGTCCCTCTGAATGCACATGGTCCCAGGGGTTCTCAGAGCCCCATCAGGGTCTTGGAGCCCTGTCCCCAAGACAAAACCCTGAGGCCCAGCAGGAATTTGAGGAGAGAATCTGAGTTGAGATCAGGGGGTTTCATATGCTGGAGCCCACTTTGGGAGGTCTGCCTTTGTCCCAGTCCAGCTCCTCCTGGTCCAGCTCCTGCAACACCCTTCACCCTGCCCACGGTTCTTCCAGCACAGCCGTGGTGACACTGCAGACTTCTGAAAAACGGGATAAACAAGAGTAAAAAAACATAACTCATGGCAAAGGTTCCCTGCAGCATCTGGGGCATCCTAGCCGCCCCCAACCATCCCTTGTCCCAGACTTCTGTGTCAGTGCTGGCAGTGGCCACAGGCACGTTAGAAGCTGGCAGGCCGGATCATCATGCGGGTGCCCCTCAGGGAGTAGCTGGGCCCCTGGAAGTGGTGCCAGCGGATGCCGTTGAGCTTGCGGATGTTGTTCCGGGCAGGGTAGTAGATGCCATTCAGGTTGGAGAGGCCGCAGGCATCGAACCACCATCCTGTGGGAAGGGTGGGAAGGTGGCATCGCAGGCTGGCACCCATGGGTGCTGCATGGGGGTGTCCCCCTGCTCCACTCACCTCCTGAGAGCATCTGGGCACACTTGCAGAGACAGTTGTCGTTGTCGGCGTCACGGGTGCTGAATCGGGTGCCCTGCAGTGCCAGGCCACTCTGCTGCCCAGCTGTGCCACTGTAGTCCTGCAGTGACAGCCTGTGCCCAGCAGGAACACAGCCACTGTCACTGCCAGTGACATTGGGGGTCACAGAGCCCCCAGCACTGCTCAGGGGCTGCCATGAGCTGGACAAAGCACAGAGGGATGTGGGCAGAGATCCTGCAGTTCCAGCTAGGCTCCTGTCCTTGGTCCCCAAGAGTGGAGGTTGTGGTATGCTGGGACAGAGAGGACTCCCAAGTCTCCTCCAGTCTTCTCGTGGGGGTCAGCTTGGTGCATACATGGGATGGATGGTGCAGGGGATGTCTGGGATCTGGTTCCACCTCCAGCCCAGCAGTGAAGCTGCTTTCTACCCTCCTGACCATGGCCAGGAGCACATGGTCATGGCAAGCTGAGCATTAGGAGCACAGCATCCCTCCCTGGACATGGACAGCCTGGGGATGCCCAACACTCCCTGGGAATGCCTGGTGGCCACAGCTGTGTCACCTCCCTTGCCCTAAAAAAAGCCTCAGTGCAAGTGCCCAAGCTGGTCCCACTGGGATGGCAAATCCCACTGCCTTGATGCAATTTTATACATTAAAAATCTGCTTCTCAGGAGCCCATGGAGAGATGAAAGTGTCACAACAACGTGCCTGGCACCTGTCACCATAACTACACCAGGACAACCCAGTGAAGCCCCAGGTGATCCTGCACCACCCCGGGGCACCACACCCAGCCCTACCCCTGCCCACAGGGCTCGGGGACAGTCAGAGATGGCGAGTGCTGGGTGGCTGTTCCCACAGTGCCTCTCCCCTACCTGTAAGACTGCCGCTCACTCCCCAGCTGGAATTTCCCGTAGTGGGCATAGGCCTGGCCGCCCTCCCAGTCCTGCAGCTCGACCCGCAGGGCGTGGGGCCCCCGGCTGGTCAGCAGGTGCACGGCCTCGTTCCCCAGCCAGTATTCCCCCGACGCATCCCCAAAGCCCTGTGGAGCAGCACGGTGGCTGAGTTCAGGGTGCCTGGCGTGCCCCCAAGGTGTCCCCCTCCCCATCAGGCACACACCTGCTTGTATTCCCTCCAGCCCCTCTGGAAGCTGAGGCTGCCGTTGGCACGAAGCTGGATGATGGTCCAGCCCCCTCGATCTGTCTCCATGTCACAGTATGCCTGCAAGGGGAGTGAGGGACAGGCTGGGGGTGGCTTGGAGAGGGCAGCAAGGTGCATCCCTGCCAGACTGGGCAGCTCAGCGTGGGTGCTCTATGGGTGCTAGAGCTGGCTGAGGGCCTGGTGAGAGTGTGCTGTGCCCAGTGCCTGGCTGAGGAATCTCTCCTCCCTCCACAGCCATGGGTGGGGGCTGGGGGCTTGTGCTCATAGGTCAGGGTGTCTTTAAAATCAGTTTTATACCCCCATTTGGAAGGCTGTGCCAGCACTGCTTTCATCCTGTGGGCGCTGCCTTCACCCCTGTGCAGCCCCCGAGGCTGGATGGGGTGGGAAAACTGCCCTGGGATGTGCCAAGCAACAGGGCTGGTGTGGGGCTGGTGTGCACTGGGTGGGCAACACCCCGGGGTGCTGCAGGGAAGCCCTCTCTGGACTGTGCTCACCTTTTTGGGCTCGCTGAGGTTAGCAATGTGCAGGGTGTAGATGCCACTGGCACGGATGCCGGCCCGGCGCACCTCGGCACAGTCCTGGAATTGCTGCTCCTGCCCAGGTGACATGGCTGTGGCAGAGGGGACAGTGAGAAAGTAGAAACCCTGAAGGCCCTGCAGCATTGCCTGGTTTTGCTGCTCTTTCCTCTCCCTTTGGATGCCTTTGTGCTCACAAATTATATTTTTTCCTTCTGTGCCATCTCCTTGAGGGCTGGGCAAGGCAGCTGTGCCACCAGGGCTGCTGCCAGCCTAACCCCTGGGGGTTTGCCATGGCTGGGAATGGCATCAGGCTATGGACCCACCCCTTGGTGCTCCAAGCTGCTCCTTGGCTGCAATGAGTGGATCATTTTCTAGCGGAAGGTGTTCCTGCATATGGCAGGGTGTTTGAATGAGATGAGCTTTAAGATCCCTTCCAACCCAAACCATTCTGATTGAATGATTCTATGATTTTTGAGGTGAAGTCACTCAAGCTGAGCAGACCACAGGGGCACCCTGGCATGCTCCTGGGAGGACGAGGAGCTTTCCCACTGCCCCCACTCTGCCTGCACACCCCTCTCACCTCTGCCCTGGGAGACGAGGCGCACCAGGCTCTGGACAGACTGGAGGAGCTGGAGCTGCTGGCGCTGGAGCAGGCTGGTGTTGGCACTGGCAGCCAGCAGTGTCTTTTCCATCTCCTCGATGGTGCCGCTCTGCCGGCTCAGCAGCCGCTGCAGCTTTTCCTTCTCGGAGTGAGCCCCCGCCAGCTCCGCCTGCTGCTTCGTTTCCATCTCCAGCACCCGCACCTCCAGGATGCTGGGAGTGGGATGCAGTGGTGATGGGGTGGCAGAGCAGTCCCAGCGTGTCTGCAGGGACCCGTTGCTGTCCCCATCCCCTGCTGCACCCCCTGAATTGTACCCTCACTTCTGGGATGTGCCCAGCCAGGGGAACCCAAAGCCCAGTGGCCGTGCTGGGGCTGTGCAACTCCTTAGGAACCACAGCCACCACCTGGAGGGGTTCAAGCCCCCTCAAAGTGCAGTGTGAGGTGGGAGAGACCAGCCTCCCTGTGGGGTCCAAGGGCTGTGGGGGTCCCTGAGCTGCCCCAGCCCCTACTTGTTTCTGTTCTGCAGCTTGTGGATCTCATTGGTCTGCAGCAGCAGCTGCTTCTCCAGCTTGGTGGTGGACAGGGAATTCTCCTGGAGTTGCATCTCGATGCGCCACGTCTGATTCAGCACCTGCCTCGAGAGCAGAGGGGAGCCTTGGCACCAGCAGCCAGAGCCACACCACGCCATGGTGTCACTGGGCTGGCTGGCGTCTGGCACACAGCCCTGGTACCTCTGCCACTGGTGCATTAAACCCTCAGGGAATCGCTTTTATCTGCAGATAAACCGTGCCACCCACGGAGTGTCAGGAAGTGGGGACACGTGTGCCATACCTGGGCCTCCACGTCGGTGAGCTTGCGGCTCTGCTCGGCGCTGCGGTTGAGGAGGGAGCTGCCGATCTCCAGCATGGTGGCGGTCTGGTTCTGCACCGCCGTCTGCTGCAGCTCCGCCACCTCCGGCTTCACGCTGCTCTGGATGTAGCTCTCCAGCTGGGCAGGGAAGTGAGAATGCAGGGGGTCATTGGGCACCTTTCAGGTCTTGTCTCAGCATCCCAGCTGAGCCTGGCACCACTGGGCACAGCCCCCAGGCACAGCCCTGTGTCTCCACAAGGCTTGACCCACCTCAGGGCACTTAGAATCTTATCAGAGGACAGAGCGAGCTGAACTGCTGCAGGGGAGGCTCCTCAGGCACTGGCTGCCAAGATTCCTGGGCTGTGGTACCAGCTGGGGCCTGGCACGAGCTTCTGTGTGCCCAGGTGTGCTGGCGAGATGGGGCTGATGCCCAGCCAGGGCAGCCTGTGCCAAGCAGCCAGGCAGGGAGCGTCTGGCACTGGCACCAGCATCAGCTGCCAGCCCCCAACCACTGGTTTCCAGGTGTGGGGATATGGAGGGTGAGAGGACACCATCAGCCAGGGAAGGTGGGTGTCCGGCACCCGGAGCTGCTCCACCACGTGGAAGAAGTCGGGGCTGGGAAGAAGCTGGCTGCGAACACAGCTCGGACACAGCTGAGATGACGCTTCCGCTTTCCCAGCCCGCGGGGGAGCCGCCTTTCCCAAAGGCTTTGCTATTTCTGGCAGCCCCGCCATGAGGTTCCCATTCAGCCCTCCCCAGGGCGATGGCCTCGGTGGGGCACGGTCCCTCGGCGGGGGCCGCAGGGAGCGGAAGGGGCCGCGCTGCCGCCCACGCTGGGAAAGCAGCCCCTGAGAGCAGGAGGGACGGGGGCTGCCCAGCTCCCTGCATCCCGCAGAGGCTGCTGCGATGCCCAGGTCCTGCTCCCCGCCTGAGCTCCCCAGTGGTGCAGGCAGAGTCCCACATCCCCCTGCATCTTGTGGGGTTGTGGACCAGAATCAACAGGGTTGGGATGCTGCTCTCTGGGCAGTGTGGAAAGCAGGCAGTGGTGCCGGGATGCTCTGTGCCATGGTGGGAATGCAGTGGTGCTGGGATGCTCTGTGCCATGGTGGGAATGCAGTGGTGCTGGGATGCTGGGCACCATGGAATATCAGGATGTTCAGCACCATGGCAGGCAGCAGTGTTGGGATACTCAGCGTGGGAGTGGGGCTGGCAGCAGAGCCAGCACAGGGCTCTGCTCTAGTTTGGCATGACGAAATCTCACTGTTCCCTCCTCCTCCGCACCAGGCAGTAGCAAAACCATCACCCCACTGGGAGCATCCATGTGGGGCAGAAGGGTCTCGGGGCAGGAAGGTCCCAGGAATGACCATCCCAGCCAGCACTGCCTGCACCCGTTTCCCTGGGGATTTTCCCTCGCAGGAACATGCTCCCAGGGAGGAAGCAGGGAAAGGTCGGAGAGCCACGTCTGGAAAACATTTCCCCGAGTTGAGGGATTTCTGGAGAGTTTCCCTTTAACCACGTCGTTAATCTTGTTGCTTCACAGGGCTTGGGGAGGCCTTTTCTCCCTCTCGATCTTGCCTTTTTTTTTTTTTTTTAATAAACATATCTGTGAGCTGAGGGCAGAACATACCCACGGAAAAGGTCAAGCTGGCATGGAGAAGGCTGAAAGCCCTGGAGATGGAGCCCTGGATCCTGGCCCCAGCAGCTCCCTGGGAGCTGGAGTGGGGCACAGTGTCCCCACGCATGTCTGGCATAGGGGACACAAGTGGGACAGGCTCTGCATCAAGGACAGGGAAGCCATGATCCCCTCTCATGGATGCTAATGTGAGCTGGGCTCTCCTGAGCCAGGAGTCTCTCTCAGAGACTCATTTCTCCACCATAAGGGCAGAGCCACTGCGCAAAAAGCCTTGGTGCTGTTTTGATCACCGTAAAACATCACTGTGAGCAGGAGAAAACTCAGCCACTCACTGTCCCCATGCTGGGATCTCAATGCCCACAGCTGGATCATCCTGTGCTGCCTTCTTGCAGCCACATCCCTCCCCTATGGCCCAGTTCCTATCCTGCCCTGGAATTTCTAAACATTTCACAAGCACTGGCTTGGGAATCCTTGAGTCACAGGTGGGTGGAAAACCTTTCACCTGCTCCCCTCACCACTGCACACATCGCAGGGTGAGCAGCATCAGCCGCTGTGCCTCAGGCACCTCAGAGCTGCCAAAATGCCATGGAGACCCCATCCCACCCAGGTCCCCCCCTAGACCCAGTGGCACCATCAAGTGTTTTTGTTTGATCCAAAATTAATTCCTCCTGACACAGAAGCAGGCGGTGTGTCCTTGTGGGCTGGGTCCTCGCCATGTCCTCACCAAGGCGTGCTGAGTGGGGAGGGTGGACCAGACCCCCAGTGCCAGGGATGGGGGTCCTGGGGGAGGCCAGTGCTGGAGATGCCTGAGGGGGCCTGGGGAACCCTGTTGGGTACCAGGAGTCCTCCCAATTTCTCTGCACCCCGCAGGGCTCCCCATGCCAGGGCAGAGCAGACGGGGATGCAACATTGTTTACGATCTGTCCCTGAACCCAATGCCTCTTTTGAGCCCTCATTTGTTTTTTCAGGGCTGGAGTCTGACCAAAACAAGCGTTCTTGGGCAGCTCTGCTGAAATTTGGGAAGCTGAGGAACAACAGCAAAAAACATAGCTGCAAACTGCCTCTAAAAGGAGAGAACCATGCTGCAGGATGGGGAGGGATGGGATGGGGTAGGATTGTTGTGATGGGATGGGTGGATACAACAGGATGGGGATGGGGAAGGAATGGGGTAGGGGCTGCCCAGTGCACACTGCCTTGAGCTCCTTGGGGCTGTGGTGAGGGGCATTGCTGCCCACAGCTGCCCAGATGTGCAGTCACACTTTGCCTGTGGCTGTCTGCTCTGGACAGGGCCATGTGCACCTGTGGTGGCACCCTGGTCCCCTGCCTTGCTTGGTCATACATCCCGAGGGAAGCTCAGAGCTGGCCTGAGCACACAGGGCCAAAGACACTGGAGCACAGAGCCACCAAGGCAGAGAGCTGAGGGCACAGGGACCCCAGGACTTGTGTGCAGCCAGCAGGCCCAGCAGGTTGCACAGTGATAGAGATTCAGTGCCACCAGCCAGGTTGTCACTGGCCCTGCTGACCCCTCTGCAACACTCTGGGCTGGCTTCCAGCACAGCCACGGTTCAGCATTTTCCCAGCTCTTGAGGAATTTGTTCTCTAGGATGGCTGAGGGGACAAGGAACAACGTCCTGCACGTCCCTGCTGCCTGCACTGTCCCCCACAGCCAGGGTGGCTACCCAAGCAGTGTGGCTGGCACAGGCCATCCCCAGGACCCCCACTCAGTGTGTTGGCCCCATCCTGATCCCTGAGTGCTGCAGGGGACATCACCCGGGAAATGGGAGTGCAGAGGCACAGAGCTCCCATTGCAGCCTGGTGGGACACCACAGGACATGCATGTGGCTCTGCTGGGTCAGTGACAGCTGGGGACAAGCCATTTCCCCTCCTATCAGCACAGGTACCCAGTGTTCCTGGCACAGGCAGAGGGGTTCAGGGCCCCCCAGGGATGTGTCCCTTGGGATGAGCTATTCCTGGGTCTGACGCAGGCAGCCGCACTCAGCTGGTGGGGGCTCCGGGAAGGAAATGCTGCTTCCTGCCTCAGGCATTGGGGACGGGGTGAGCCAGAGGGGCTGAGGGTGGCAACCCTGTGGGTACACAGCCCCTCTGGTGTGGCACCCCACTGCTCCCACTGTGCACCACCCATAGGCCACCCAGGAGCCACGGGCCCCACACGAAGTCTCACCAAGTGCTGGGAGCTTTTGCAAAGCCTGTAAGAGGGAAAATGATGAAGCCGGAGAGATTTTGATGGCCCATGCCCTTGGGCCCCTCGCCCTTACCACTGCCAAACCCCTTCCCAGTGTCCTCGCCCAGAACTTGGAATGCTGATCCCCAAGGGATGCTTGGCACTGCTAACCCAGCCAGGACCATGAGGAGCCCTATGGCAAGGATGGACAGGGAATACAGCCTCAATGGGAAGTGATGTGAGTGAGTGATCTGCAGGACCCATGAGCTGCAGCCCCCCCAGAACCCACAGCATGCATCCCCTCCACGCAGACAGTGCCTGATGCCAGCTGCACCTGCAGGGGAAAGCAGACCTGGATGCTCAGGTGGGCACAGACCCCAGTGCCCGCAGCTGTGCCACAGGGAGCGAGTGCTGGACACAGATCCCTGTCCTCGCCACCCCTCTGCTTGTCCCCCCCACACACCCCCACATCCCACGCCCTTACCTTCAGCAGCCACTGGGTGCTGTTCTCCAGGATCCTCTCGAGGTGCCGCAGGCGCTGGGCAGCCCCGTGCCCGGCAGTGCCGGCCGGCGAGTCCCGCTGCAGCAGCACGTTGGCCGGGCCGGGGGCAGGGCCGGGGGCGGCCGGGCAGGGCAGGGGGTCGGCCTCGGGCAGCACGAAGGTGTAGCTGCAGTGGCCGTGCTGCACGCGGTGGTAGCGCCGGCGGCCGCCGCCCTCCAGCGCCCGGCGCTGGGCTCCGGGCGCGCACAGAGCCGTCGTGGCACAGGTCAGGGCCACGAGGCCCAGGCTGAGCGCCCGCATGGCGCGGGGGTCCCCGCGGGGCCGGGGTGCCACGGCGGGGGATGCGCCCGCAGCGCGCTCCGTGCCGCGATGGGTCAGTGGGCGCTCGCCGCCGCCTCCAGCCGCGGCGATTTCGGCATTTCCTCCCTCTGAGCCGGCGCTGGCCGCCCCGGCCTTTTATCGCCAGCCCTCGCAAGGGGGAGAGGGGAGAGGGAAAAAAAAAAAAAAAAGAAAAACAAAGGAAAAAAATCTGTTTAAAAACAATACTTCTATCTTTTTTTCTTTCCTCTGAGTCCACTGCGGGGAGATCAAGTTTCACACGTGATCTATAAATGTCTCTTTCACACACACACTCACACACTCACAGTCGCACACGCAGCCCCGACCCTCCCCCGGCCGTTCTCTGCACAACTCACGGCACGTCCCGGGGTGGACAGCGCCACGGCAGCACCGAGCCCTCCAGCCCTGCGCCCAGCGAGTCCCCCCCATCAGCACCCGCTGGCATTCACCACACCCAGGCACCCCGGCGGCGCAGCTCCCTCCCGAGTCCCTGCTATTTATAATGCCAGCGGGAACCAGGCCTGGATTTCGCTGCTCTGGCCATGGGATGAGCCCGTGGGGACCAGGAGGAGGGCTGTGTTCCAGGCTGAACTGGGCAGGACACAGCCAGACTTCGCATGAGGCTCGGCGTGCCCAGATCCTAGGCCGGGGGTCTGTCGGGGACTGATGGACTCCGACCAGAACTGGGGTCACCGCGTCTGCCAGCCCTAGGCTGTGTCCCCCAGGAGGAGACAATGCCGGTGGTGGGGACAGGCTGCCAAGGGGATGCCCAAGCAGCATAGCAGAGGGGGTTTTTCTTTAACACCCAGAAAAAACCCCTGGTGGTTCCCAGTCCTGTGGAACGGCAGCCCCAGTGTCACACTTGCCGCTTGCCTCAGTGCTGGCTCAGGCAATGAGAGATGCTGGTGGTATTTTAAATAAAAACTTGAAACAAAATCTTTCCCCAGTACCCCACTGCTGGGGGGCCAGGGCAGGGTGTCTCCCCACAGGGATCCGAGCTGCAGAGCTGGGGAATGCGGGATTGCGTCGTGGCCACCGCCAGCATTCCAGATCCCCTCCGGCAGCAATTCGTGGGAATGGGGAAAACAGGGACGCAGGAGCGATGCCGGGGGTTTAATCCGTTTATTTGTCATGAAGCGGTCGGAGGAGCTGCTCCGGCAGCTTTGTGCCGGCTCTGGGGCTGGCTCGATGCTGACACCCAGCGCTCCTGTCCTAAAGGGTCTGTGCAGCCCCCGCAGCCTCGACACCCCGTGGCCAGCCCGGGCCTCCCCCGCTCACGCTCAGGACGGGGAGTTCGGACCCCGGCAAACCCCAAATGCAGAGCTGCCTGCGGCTGGGCAGCGATTTAAGCACACACATGGCATATATACCGACAGAGTCTTTTGTGCCTGTGGACACACACAGCGCGGCAGGGAGGGACCAGACTGGCGTGCCTGGGCTCAGCACCGCACGGTCACACCCCGGTGATGGCTGGGAGGGGGTGGCAACGCTGCTTCCAACACATCCCGGTTTGGGGACGCAGGAGGCAGCAGGATCCCCTGCCTGGGCTCTGCGTGTCCCTCTCCTAGACCGAATACAGACGCGGTCACCCCAAATTACCACATCCAGCTGGGAGAGAAGTTCTTTGAGCCTCTCTGTGAGCCTGAGGACGGCAGGATTTGGTGCTGAGCGCTGGGCTGGCACGGTCCCAAGAAGGGTTGTCAGTCCGGAGGTCCAGCTGCCCTCCGAGTCCCAGGAGAGCAGGATTTGGCCCTTGGTTGTGTTGGTGGGGATGCCGAGCACCAGGCTGGGCTGCTGTGAGCAATGGCACGGTCCCCAGGGGGGTCCCAACCGCAGGAGTCCTGCTGCTTCCCATGCCTGTGGCTGAGGATGAGGGACACTATCCAGCACCTGGAGCAGCTCAGTGGTGCACTGTGTCCCCCAGCACGCCCATAAAATCAGGACCCTGTGGAGCCAGGGCATCTCCCAGCCCTGGGGAACACTATCCAGGCAGGCATCAGCTTCATTAGCAGGGTCCAACCCCGGTCTAACCCCATCCCACCCGTCTGGAGGAAGGGAAGGGACGGAGCAGGCTAGGGGAGAGGGAAGACCAGAGGAATAAAGGAGCCACCCCCTCCCCAAGCCCTAGGGCTTTGCTTTGGACATTGCAAATTAGATTTTCTGAAAAGGAAATGTTTTACAGGCCATAAATTGTCTCAAAAGAAAAGGGGGATGGGGGGGCAGAGAAAATTGTGCAATTTTTTTTTTTTTTTTTTTTTTCGGATGGAAAAACAGGGGTGATGTGGCTGGAGCACCGTGGCAGGAACTGGCTGAGAGCTCCTGCCATGGTGCCCCAGCTCCCATGCTGGTGCCTGCTAGGTACCCATGTGCCTTTCTGTCTTCGGCTTCTTCTGTCGCTTTTTGCCTTTATTTTTGGATTCGGTTTTCTCTGCAACAGAAAAAGAATGAAAAAAGGAGAGCTTGCTCATTGGCCAGGCAACATGACCTGACCTGAGCCCCATCCATGGGGTGCTGACCCCATATCCTCCCTCAGGGTGTTAGGGCTGGACCCAGTTTCTGATTTTGGGGACCCTAGAGCTCTCTCCTGGTCATGACCCAGCTGGGTTCTGGGTGTGCTGATGGCATGGGCAGAGGGACACTGGCGTGCTGTCCCTGTATCTCTCATGGCTGAACTCTCAGTCCTGGTACCCCAAAATCCCTCAGAATGGGGTGGGGCAGCTCAACCCAAGCAGAAGCTGCCTGGAGAAACCCTGGCTTCTCTTTGAGCTGTGGGCATTGGAGAGGGGCAGTGGCTGCACCAAGACCCAAAAGCCAGGGCTCAGCCATGGCAGCAGCTCTGCCATGATGTGGGAACCTGCCCACCACTGTAGGACCCCGACAGCTCCTGGGATGATTTGGGAATGGGGGAAAGCAAGGTGGCTTTGGAGAGCATCCTTGTACAGGAGCTCATTCTCTCTCTCTGTGGATGCCCTCCATGTGTGGATGGGCCCCATCCCAGTGGCACAACCAACATGCTGGTGGAGCCTGGATGCATCCCAGGTCAGCCCACTGCCAGCTTTCCAGGGTCAGGCTGCTGGGATTCAAATCTTTGCTCACCCCGAGAAGGCACCACACACCCTCCAGCTGGCTGAGGTGCTGGGGCTGAGATGCCAAAGGAACAGGGATTCAGGATAAACCCTGCTGTGCCATGGGCTCCAGTGGGAGGGGGAGTCCATGCTATGGATCAGAATGGTTGCCCCAAAAACTGGGCAGCTTTGTCAGACCTTGCCCCGCTGTGCCCGCTCCAATTAGAGTCACGTGGAGGGGTTCTGTGGTGTGAGGGGCACAAGGGACCCTGACTGTCCCTGGTGCTGCCTGTGCCAGCACTGTTGTCCCTAGTCCCTTCTGAGGGCTCCAGTTCTTGTCCTGCCTGGCTCTGAAACCCTTTTTCTCGGCTCTGATCTCCAGACAGTTGCCACCCACAAAGGAGAGGGCACGGCACGCACGCCAAGCGTCTGGAGAGCGGGACAGACACCCAAGGCAGATTTACAGCAGCGCGAGGGGTTTGTGCCATGGCCAAGCGCAGCGGCTTTTCCCTCCCAGCCGCCTGGATGGCTCAGAAGTGGTGGCACAAATCTCTCATCACACGGTCGGGTTCGGCTGCCTGCCCTGGCTCGCCTGGGCTGGGGGTGTCTCAGATGCATCAAGTGAACTCCTCGTCCTCCTCCAGCATCTGGATCCCATAACCCAGCACTTGGCCAGGCGGGCAGGAGCCTGGGAGCGAGGGCAGACACACGCTCTGCCGTGGCAGGGACTCTGAACAGCCTGCCCAGGAGCGGGAGACATGAGGGGCTGCTCTCTCCTGAGGGGGCTGCTTGGGGGGCGCTCATGGGATTCCTCCTGCTGGACAGAGGAAAGGCCTGTCTCTGAAGCTGATCCCAGACAGCAGCCTCAAGAGCAGAGTCTGCCAGTCTCCGAGTCCATCACCGTAGCCTCAGGGTTTCCAGCTTGCAGGAGCACAGGCAGAGGCAGGATGCCAAGCACTTTCCTGGGGTGCCAGTGCCTTCCCAAGTAACTTCACAAGATAAGGTGTCCTTGAAACACTGGCAGAACAGTCCCTGCCAGTGGGACCCGCTGTGTGCCACGCAGGGCAGGGCATGGGCACAGTGCTCCAGGACACAGTGCTCCGGAGCAGCCTGTCCTCCCACACTAAATTTCGTGCATCAAACTGTCACCAGCTCTGCGGGTCTGGAGCTGCCACACACCAGCAGGGAGGGGAACATCCTCAAAATCGATGCCACCTGGCACCCCGAAGACGTGAGTTGGGACCTGGGCGGGAAGGGAATCAGCTCCTCTGCACTGTCAGCAGGAAAATATTACTTATAATTGATGGTGTTGGGATGAAGCTTCTCTCCTGGCTCCGTGACCTCGCTCAGCACGCACGTCCTCTGCTGTTGCCCCCCTTCTTCATCCTTTTTCTCTCCACCCTCACAGTCCTGTCCTCTGTGATCCCCGCCACGCTGGCGGTGCCGGCCAGCTCATCCCACAGCATGGAGCGATCCCGCAGCTCGGAACCGCAACCCGCGGGGCTCAGATCTGCTGCCAGGCACTTCAGATCGGTATCTCATGCATCCCCCTTTCTGCCAGTTATTAAGTGGAGATTTATTAGGGTAGCTTCAGTCCAGACGCCTGCATCCAAAAATGACATCAGCCATGTCCTGGTTCCCATCACCAGCCCTGCACCCGTGCACGCACCACCCGCACAGACCCTGCAGTGGGTCTGGTGTGTGAAAGGTGGGGAGACCCCTGAGCCAGGGAGCCCCCAGCCTGGGAAAGAGGTGGGGGGAAGTGCAGGAGCATGAGTGAACATCTGGCCAGATAAGCCACAGAGGGGGACTGCGCCTTGAGGTGTCTCCCAAAACTTTGGCCAGCAGAAATCCCCTGGGTGATGCCCTCCTGCTCCATTAGCATTCCAGCTTTTGGGGAGCTCAGAGGTTTGTGCAGAAACCTCTCCTGTGTGTCTCAACCCTCCTTACCCACAGCTGCAGTACAGAAAGCCTCCCTTCACGTCGTGGCGGGATGGGAGCTGGAGCTCGGCAGCTTCATCCCACCACGGCGGTTCCTGCCAGTGCCCAGCCCAGCCCAGCCCAGCATGGAAGAGGACACTGGCACGTCCCAGGCAGTCTCGGGGACTGCCAGGTGGGAGCAGCCAGCCCTAGGGCTGCTCAGCACATGTGCCTGAGATGACGGCTTTATCCAGAATTTCAAAATGCTTGGGAGATGACAGCATGGCTCGCCGGCCACTGCCAGACCCCTGCTGCCACCGTCCTCCCGCAGCGCCCCTCGGGCTCACTTTGGAGGGACGCGAAGCTGTCCCCAGCCCCGGCGGCTCGCTGCTCACCTCCCGGGCAGTGCTTCTTCATGCGGCACCTCCTGGTCTCCAGCAGCGCGGGGCAGGCAGTGCCCTCCTCCCGGGCAGCCTCCGGCACCTCCCGCACCCGCGTCTCCACACCCCACTTGCAGCCGCAGGTCCGGCTCTCGTGGGTACAGGCGCTCCACTCGCTCCACGGCCCCGGCTCGCACGTCTCTGCAGGCACAGGGACAGAAGGGATTGGTGACCCCTCGGCGCCAGGCACGGCCCCAGGGACGGCGGGCACGGGGTGCGGGTGCTGCTTACCTTGGCACTCGCGGGTGCCGGGCTGTGCCGCAGTGCCGGGGGGACACTGCCGAAAACACTGGCCCTTGTACAAGTAAAACTTGTCCTTGCACTTCATGCAGAAGTCCCTGCTGAAGCAGCTCTCGCAGCTGGGCGACCTGCACTCTGCCGGGAGGGACGGCCGGTCAGCGGGACAGCCCCGGCACCCACCGCGGACCCAAAACCGGCGGGGTCCAGGCTGCAGCTCCGAGCAAGGGAAAAGGGGACGGAGCCCCCCCAGCCCGGCCGCCCCGGGATCCCACCAGGGATGCTGCTGTGGGAAATGAAGCCATCGCGCTTCCCGCAGCACTGGGACGCGCAGGGTGGCGAGGGGAGCAGGGGGCACTAGCAGGAGCAGGGGACGTACTTGTGCATCTGTTGACCTCCAGACCCCGCACACCAAAGTAGCCTGGGGGACAAGTGTGGACGCACATCCCGTACTGGCGGATGCCGTCCCTCCAGATAAGCAGGAAGAGCCGGTGGTGGCAGGTGATGCAGCCGTTGTCCTCAGAGCACAGGACGCAGCCCGTGCAGTTTTCCAGCAGGCCGGCACTCGCTGCGGGGGCAAATGGAGGAGAGGAGCTGTGGCACAGGGGCCGAGGTGGGTCCCGACCCTGTGGCAGCCCCTCTCTGACACACCATGGTGACAGCACTGTCCTGTCTCCCTGAAAATGCCACTCCACCTCTCTCTGCTCCTCAAATCCCCACCTCTGTCCACGCTGGCAGCAAAGGGACACATGGAGCCATCGCTCCCAGTTTGATCATCACTGATGGCCTCCAGCACTCCAAGATCCAGACTGACAGTTTGCCCCATGCCAGCACTGCCATGGGTGACAGTCTGAGCCACATCCCAAGAGAGCCTTGCCCATCCCGTGGGAGGTGGAACAACCACTGGGTCAGTGGGTAGAAATATGATCTGACCTGGATTAATCAGTTGACGCCTGTTAAGTGCCAGAGGACAAAGGGCATTTTGGATGCACTTAAGAGGAGCTGAGACAAGGATCTGTCTGTTTGCTCAAGAGCCTCTGCTGCCTCCCTGGCTGCCCGTGCTGTACTCCCAGCCTGTGGGAGGGTGACTGACCCCGAGGTGGGTGACCTCTGTTCCCAGGAACAAGGACAGGGTGCCAACATCCACCAGCCCTCACGAAAGCAGCCTGGAGGGATGCTCCTGGCAGAGGAGCACTTTGGGAGCTGGAAGCATTGAGCTCTGGGGGCTATAAATGCCTTGTGTCTTTTTGTAACCTCAGGCTGGCTGGGAATCATGAAAGGGGTCACTGAACTCCTGCATGCAGGCAACCAATGCCTTCACCATGTCCCTGTGTTGGGAACTGTTTGCTTGGCTCTGGCACCACAGCCTGAGTGGCTGTGACAGTGCCAGAAGCTCTGGTATAGCATGCTTAGGACCTGGGCTCTGTAGAACCACAGACTCACAGAATGGTTTGGGTTGGAAGAGACCCTCAAGGTCATCTCAAACCCCCTGCCACGGGCAGGGACACCCTCCCCTAGACAAGGTTGCTACAAGCCTTAGCTACCTGCTGCGTGCTGCCCGGCATGGAAATAGAGTCAGCCCTGGGAGCAGTACCTGGCACTGGTCCTCTGACCCCAGAACCTGCATCAGAAGGGTCCCAGGGCTCTGGGGCTGGGGCAGAGGTGCTGGGGAAGCCAGGGGCATGCTGGCAGAGGTTTCTGTCAGACAATGAATGCGGGCGATGCCTCGCAGCCCCGTGTGCTGGTCCCTGGCTCAAGCCAGTCCACGGTGCCACGGTGCCATGCATTGTCCCCAGGCTGGCTCATCCCAGTCCCTTCTCAGGGGCACACTGTCTGGAACAGCAGCAGTGCAGGAGCCTTCATTAGAGCTGCGTCTGCTGGGAGCGCTAACGAAGCACCTTGGATCCATTAAGTTGTTATGGTCTCCGTTACATATTTACCAAACGCTGACAACATTTGTGTTCCTGGCTGCAGCTGGAGTGACTTCCCAGGAGACCCATGGATTTACAAGCCTCTTTCCCTTCCCTAATTCTTTTTGATATTTAGGGGTTTTTTTTTTGCTGCTCTCCTTCCACCTCCATCCAGGGCAAAGAAGGTGGGGAGCCCTGGTGGGCTTGGGGGCTTCCTTCCGCTCACTGGCTTTGGAAATAATCCCATAGTCTGGAGCTGAGAGAAGTGGGGTCATCCTCCTCCACTCCACAGTGCTGCTGGCATGGCACACATGTCTCTGCCACCAAGGGTGACTCTGGGAGCCACCACAGAGAACAACAGAACGTGGCTCACTCTGACACGATGGGCTTGGGGATTAGGAACATGTGGAGTGTTCATCTCTTTCTGTCCAGTGGTGATGGGAGAGTGCAGGCTGAGCTGGGATGGGCACTGGGCATGGGGCACTGTGGCTACCTGTGCTGTGCTGGACATGGGTGTGACATCCCCCATCTCTGCCCACCCTACACCCAGTCCTGCTGGGAACCATGAGTCCCTGGGGCACTGGACTGCCCAGACCACAGCTCCCAGGGGCAGTAGGGAGGCTGTGGGGTGCTGCAGCACCTTTCGTGGCTCCTGGACCCTGCGCTGCCTTTCTGTGTCTGTTATCCCAGAGTATATAACATGTCTGGGGGGTGAAGCCACAGCCAGATCCCCAGGCTGCCAAGACCTGAGGCCTTTGGAGCATTGTGCTACCCAGCATCAGGCACTGGTAGCTGGAGCCCCTCCTGGTGCTTGGCTGTTTCCCATCAGGGGTGTTTTGGCCACCAGCCTGGCCACCCACATCATCACACACCTACTGCCTCCGCATGCCTTTAACATGGAACAACTTCAAGGGAATCTCTCCAGGCTGCAGCTCTGAGAGCCCTGGTCCTGGGAGGTCCTGCCCCTACCCTGGCACATGTTGGCCCCAAACCCAAGGCATTCATTGTGCAGAGCTGAGAACCAGCCCTGGACCCACTCCACACAGCCAGCTGGCACTGCCTGGCACTGCTTGGTGAGGGGACATGAGCCAGTGCCCAAAGGAGGGGGCACACACCTCGGCACAGCCTCAGCACACCCTGCCCTTGCCCAGTTGGTGCCTCTTCCTAGGGAAAGGATGGGGCAGGGGACAGGCAGTGCCTGCTGTGGCTCTGAGCATCCTTCCAGGAGGTTTTACTCCTAAGGCACTTAGTGTGTTATGCAGAGAAGGAAATACTGGAAAATCAGCCCATTTTGTGCTATCCCCACTGTGTCTGCCTCTGCTGGGGTTTGCAGAGCTGGTCCAGTGCCAGCCAGTGTCCCTTGTCTCCTGGGCACTGGGCAGGCGGGGCTGTGGGGCTGTGCTCGGCATCTTCCCGCACTGCCAAGCCAGCCCCGTGCCACGCACCCAGAGGGGAGCACAGACGGTCCCCAAAAGCGCTCAGGGGAGGGTCGGGGGTATGCTGGCTCCTGGCACCTCCAGCCCTGGTTCACAATTCCTTCCTGCTCCGTGCAGGCAGAACAGGCAGCCTGGTGTCCCAAAACCACCCCACAGGACCCGAGCGAGACAAGCCCACTGCACACACTGTACCTTGCTTCTTCCACCGGTTCTGCGTGAGCATTTCCATGGAGCTGATGAATAACAGCAACATGAATATTATCCACTGCATCTGGGCAGGAGTGAGGTCGGACAGGGAAGAAATCAAATCATCCAAGCGGCTGGCGGGCTCGGCTCCTGCCAGAGCCGGTGAGGGGTGGTGGGAGAGCGACGAGCGGCTCCGGGCTCACACCATCCCAACTCGAGCCTCGGACACACACACCCACACTTCAGGGCAGCTTGAGCCGGCGACAGAGGGGCAGACTGGGACTATCAGGCCCGGGGAGTGCTCATGGTGGCAGGGAAGTGCCGGCTGCTTCAGGGAGCTCTGCCTTTATAGTCAGTGTCAGCCCCCTCTCCTCACCCTCCCTTTCAAAATAATAATAATCCTAAAAAAAAAAATTAAAAATCCCCCAGCAGCAACAAAGCGACTGGCAAACGCCCTGGCTGGATCCCCCCGGAGCACTCCAGCCACCACCTCGGCTGGGAACCGTCCCGCCGTCCCGCCGTGGTCCGACTGTCCCGCTGCCATCCCAGCGCGGGGTCACAGCGAAGCCCCCTGCGATTTTGGGGGGGTGGAGCCAGGCGGGTGACGCTGCCTGCGCCGGCCCCCCCGGCTCAGCCCCCCCGGCTCAGCCCCCCCGGCTCAGCCCCCCCGGCTCAGCCCCCCGCTCCCAGTCCCCGCAGGGCTGGTGGGCAGTGGCAGCCCCCGGGCAGGGCCGAGCCCCCCGGGCAGGGCTGAGCCCCCCGGTCGCCGGGAGCCGTGGTGGGTCTCCGGCAGCTCCGGCGGCGGCTGTGGGTCTGCCCCGGCTGTCCCCAGGATTGCAGCTGACTCTGATTTTCCGAGCGCTTCTTAACTCACCTCCCTCCGAGCTGCGGGAGAGAAGCTGAGCCCAGACGAGCTGTGCCAAGCTGTTCCAAGCCAAGACGAGCTCACTGAGCTGCTCCGGGCTCCCATGAGGCTCTCCACACCCCCTGTCCCACGCTGTGCTCCCCAAAACCCATCCTAGGGGCTGTGCTTGAAGTGGGATGCAGGACAGGAGGGGAACACCTCACTGGCCAGGTACCCGAGGTGACCTGTAGACGCAGGTCCCTATCCTGGGGGCCCCACGTGCTCGTCCCGCCGTGCCAACCCTGTGCCAGGAGCCGTACCCTGGAACAGCCTGGTGACCTCCCAGCCGGGGCTCCAAGGCCACCAGTGACAGCCCCAGTGACAGCGCATTCACTCCGGACATTCCCACGGGCAAACCAGCACAAAGTGCCCTCTCCTCCCCGCAGAGGGGGCACAGAGAGACTTTCTGGGCACACAGGACCCCCCTGAGCACCTTGGTGTAGATCATCCTCCACCTGCTCATCCGCATGCCAACGAGCTGCAGGGCTCCTTTCCACCCGGGATGCTCTGGGTCTGCATTGCCTGGGAGGGACGAATGGGCAGGGGGCTGAGAACCAGCAAACTCACTGCACAGAATGGGCCACCCTCGGGGCTGCTGTGTCCGTCAGTGTCCTGGGGTGTCCAGCCACGCCCAGGGACAGTACATTGGGATTAATGGTCTCTCTACCCCTCGAATTTCTCCCTCCTGTTTCCCTTCTCTCCCCCTCTCCCCACTGCTCCCGTCCGGCACTGCTGCATTTCATTCCTGAGGGGTTAATGATCAGACAACAAAGGAGCCATTTCAGACCCCTTTGGCCTCACTGTAGGAAACCAGGTGTAATAATGGTAGGGGATCACTTTAGGGTTTTTTTTTTAATTATTAAATAAATTGGAAAATTACACATAAAATGCATAAATTGCAGCATCTGGCTCAGCCGAAATTTCCATAAACAACCAAACTTGCAGCATGGCATCACCATCAGGAGTTTGCAAGGGCTGGGGGGCCCATGTGGACATGGGGATGCTGCCATCCCAGCAGAGAAAAATAGGGATATGGCAATGGCATTGGGGATTTGTGAGTGTCTCCAAATCCTGGCTGCAGGCAGCTGCACTGCTGTGGATGGCCGTCACCGGGATGAGACACGGGTGCTGCAGGGCAAGGAGCTTCCACAAATCCTGTTGGGTGCCAGCCTAGCTGCCCTGGGGCCGAGAGGGAATTTCCTTGTCCAGACCTGGAAGGCAAACACTGGGCAAGGGCCAGGGAAGCACCTCATTCCTGGTCACGCTCTCCGGCCGCTGGCATGGGTGAGTGGATGTCGGCGCAAGCCTTGCCAGGGTGACCCGTCACAGGAGGACGCCCTAATTAGACAGCTCTCATTAGTGCTGGATCCTGGGGGCACCACGTGGCCATTACTCAGCCCATCCCCAGCTGTTTGGGATCACGGGGGATTTGCCAAGGGCGGCAGAGCCGCAGACCCCATGCTCCTGCTGCTGTGCGCCAGGTATCCCTGAGAGAGCAGAGAAATCCACACGTTTCCCTTAATTTGTCTATTAATGATAAATCCAACTGTCAGTGGGAGGAGAGGCGGTGTTTGCTGTTTAACTGGGCACCTGGCAGCCCTCTGTTGTGCTGGGAGCGGTTTGGGGGCTGCGGGGAGGGGGAAGCCCAGCTGATGATGCTAGGACAGCACCCGCGGTGACTCAGGGATGATGTCGGGGAGAAGCGAGGCTGAGCCGCGGATGCCGCCGGCAGCTCCCGGCTCCTCACGCAGCTCCGCTCCACGCCAGCACAGAGGGAATGAAATGTTCCTCCTCCGTCTTCCAAAGCAGAAGGGAGAAAGTGTCCAGAAAGATAATTCGGAAAGTTTGTTTGACACTTGAGCACACTTTCATCTTCGGAAAAATCTTGGTGACCTTCCAAAGCTGCACCGCCTGCTTCCCGGCAAGGCAGGCGCCGCAGGGCACACGCCCGTGGCACCATCCCAGTGGCTGCTTTCGGGATGCTTAGGGCTCTGGAGGGGACAGTGTGGTCCCGCCGGGCCCACAGGTCAGCAGGGATGCGGTCACAGAGGTGGTGGCACAGGGATGCAGGTGCAGGGATGCTCCTAGGAAAGGTAGTAAAGTGAAAATTAAATGTCTGGAGCTGGCTAGGAGCAGCAGGAGACGGAAGGGGAAGGGGGATGGAGGGAGCCCCTGGATGAGGGCGGGGTTTTCTGCACAGGTGCCACTGAGCTCCCAGCAGCCACGAGGGCTGGGAGGGATCTTCCCCAGTGCATCCCAGGCGATGAATGTGGGTTTGATCAGGGGAGGGTTTGAGCGGATGGTAGTGGATAAGGAAGAAAAATACTTGGCATTCCTCTCCCATCATAACAAGCCCAGATGCTTGGACGGTGGCAGCCCACTTCCCACAGGAATGGAAAGTCACAGCTGCTCTCGCGCCAGTTCGGCAGAGGCCCTTTCCCTGCTCTTAGGAAATGCCAGCTCCACCTCACGCCGCACTGCAGCCCTCTCTGGCATCCCGTGACACGGCTCCCTCCACCACCCAGGTCCCTGGCAGTGGCACTGCCCGTGACCCCGATCCAAGAGAGGCAGAGCTGGGAGCAGGGAAATGTGCTGGGAAAGGCCAAGTAACAGATTTAGCACTGGTTTGGCTGGTGCTCCTTCCCACATGCCAACGGGTTGGGAATACCTGGACTAGCACAGCCCTGCAAGGGAAGAGTGCTCTGGGGAGGCTGATGCCGTGGGAAGCATTAATGGGAAGCAGCTCCTGTCTGGTCAGAGCTAGTGGGGAGCAACTCCAGCCTCCTGGCAGCCCAACTCACCACCTCCCATGCCGGCACAGAGCCAGTGAGGTCCCTCAGTGCTGGGGTGCCTTCAGCTCTCCCAGATGAGAAGGAAGGTGTGAAGGCGGCTGATTTTAGTGATGACATTGCCGAATGCAGCCCACAGCATGCTCATGGCACATCCGTTCTCCCCTCCTCCTCTTCCTCCTTTTCCTTCTCTTTTTCCTTCTTCTCCTCCTCTTCCTCATGTCACACTCCACCCATTCCTGGGTTTGTGCCACATGCCATTCCTACTGTTCTTAGGGAATGTGGCATCCCAAGAGGCTTAACATTTGCCATAAATCAAATGCTTCATCCCAGAGTGAGCTCTGGAGCTCCATCTCTCTTCTTGGCTCCTCTGGCTTGCTCCAGTCCTGGACGCCAGCGTGGCTGCAGAGCCTTCAAGTGCTCCAGCTGCCAAAACAGGAGCAAAGCCCAAAGAGAGAATTGGCATCAAGTGGTGCTGAAGGCCGAGGGCAGCAAGAGTAGGAGAGGGAGCCGGGAGAAAAGGGAAGATGAGCAGCGAGATTGGAGGGAAGGCTTGGTGTTGAAACTGAGTTCCTTGTCCATGTCAGCAGAGCAGATTTCCAGTGTTTATTTTATCTCTTTAGTTGAGCCCCTTTGAGGCAGAATATATTAAATGGCCTGACTTTATATAATGGAAATAATTGAAACAATACTCCTGCTTCCAGCCGCAACGTGCCGTGATTTCAGCCAAGAGTGGCCAGCCTCCTCGAGGTGGTGGGGACAGCCGCCGCCGCTGCCGGCGCTTGTTCTCCGGTTATTGTTGACACATGTCAGCGTCGCCTTCCAACTTCCGTTCAGCTGCCGGAGCGGGGAGAACACCCGGTGGCTGGCGCGGGCACGGACGGCATCCCCAGCCTGGGCTCCTCGGGCTGCTGGGTATGGCTGAGCTGGGAATTCCCAAGGGGAGGTGGTGTTGGGGCAGCGCTCTCAGGTAGCCAGGAGATGAGGATGGTGGAATGTGGAGAACCTTGGGAGGATGGAGGATGCGCTTGCTCACTGCATGGGACCTCGGTATTCACTGGAGAGGAGATGAACATGAAGGCTGGGGCTTGTTGAAGGTTTTATCCAACTCTGCCCCAGCAGTGGGTGGCACTGGGGCAGGGAAGGGCCCTCAGCCCCAGCATCTCTGTGGGAAAGGACTTGCACCAAGCTCCATCCTTGAAGCTAACATCAATCTCCATCCCACACGAGCCACTGCAACTCTGTCACTGAGAATGTCATCGCTCCTTGAGTGGAGCTGAATGGATGAAACGAGCAAACAGTGTCGAGGAGTCACCAACGCTGAGCCAGGCCATAAACCAATTCCCATTTGTGGGCACCGCAGGGTTCCTGGGAAGAGCTGAAGGAAGTGATAGTAAGAGCAACAGCAGGCAAGGTCTTCAGGGAACTGAGACATGGTGTGAAAAGTGCTGCAAAATCTCTTCCCACCACTCCCTCTGGCTGTGCACAGTGTGGGCTCAGGGAAGGGTTCTCCAAGGAAAGGTAGGAGATGGGACTTGCAGTGCAGGACAGGGAGCCTGGGGTTTGGGGCAGCTGAACTCCAGATTCCTTTGCTGTAGGGAGCTGAAATTCCCCAGATGAGTCAGGTGCTGCTACTGTGCCCAACAGGACCCCTCAGCCTGGGCACAGCCTGCTCTCCCAGCAAAGCCAAAGCATCAGTGACCGTGGAGCATCCTCCTCTGTGCCAGACATGACTATCGGCTGCCTCTGCCTTCCCTGCAATGAAAATCATGTGTTTGTTACTGGAAGGGAGCAAGGCAGTGGTATTTTAGTATCTGGCCCTCTTCTATTCTCCTAAGAACCATATATGCCAAATTCCAATAGATTTTTTTAATTTTTTTTTTTTTTAATATTTGGACTATTTAAGGAAACTATTGAGAAAGACAGATGGAAGCATCAGTCAGATGGATGTTCCTGGCTCCACGTGAGACAGCACTCAGAAGTCCCATTCTTTTTCAAATAATTTTAATGTGACTACATGGTTCCCTCTTGCACATCATTCCCCAGGAGGGTAAATCCTCTGACTCTGGTGGATGACTCTCACCAGCTGGAATTCAGCAGAAGACAAAGGCTTTGAGCAGGCTGCTGGTTGGGGATGGGGAAATTTCCCCCCACAGCCCATGGAGGGCTGTGGAAGCAGCTGCTGCAGTCGTGGCTCCTCTGCCCATGGCCAGCCCAGCCCATGACCTGCCCTGCCCACACCCAGCTGCAGCTGCAGCTCCCAGTGCATGTGCTCCCACTCAGGGGATGTGGTGAGAGGCTGAGGTGACCCTGGGAAGCAGAAGGCAAGCAGGGTGCCCATCTGTGTGCCCTCAGGGAAGGAAAACATGGGATATGTGGCTGCACCACATGGTATATGCACCTGCACCTCAGCTCAGCCAGGGCTGAGAACCTGGTGTTGGTGCTGGCATCGCTCAGCTGAGACTCAGCCACTCTAGGCTGTGATGGTGTCTCTGTCTCAAAGTTTACTTTTAAGCCATTTTGCTGATAATCCAAACCCTGTGTCTTAGCTCTGGGAACTGCCCTGGGTCCTCTGGTTGCAGCTGAACTTGGGCCTTTGCAGCATCCCAGCCCTCATGGACCCCTCTTGGCAGCAGGACGTGCTCATTCCGTGACAAAAGCCAGCGGCTCCTCAGCTCCCGCCTGCCCTGGCCAAAGCTGCAGGGATGTGCTCATGCTTTGAGCACAAAGCCAGGAGGAAACGGCGTGTCTAGGAGCTTGTCCTTTGATGGACCCTGCTGTGCTGGCACGGGGTTGGGAAACACCCCATTTAAGTTCATGGTCCACAGGACTTGGAATTTGGATCTCCCACAGAGACATGAGTCCTTCCTCACCCTCCCAACCTCAGGATCCATCCTCAGTCCTGCTGACATCCCAACTCCCTGGCTCTGTCCCTGGCTCTCTAGGGCACTGCCTCCCGTCCCTCCCCTCCAGAACAATCCAGGGACGTGGCACAGCAGGGCCAGCCTGGACTATGGTCACCAGCCCTGCCGTGGCTGCCAGCACCCCAGGGCCGGCGGCCGTGTGCCACGGTGACTTAAAAAGGCTTTTTTTCAGAATTAATAACAGGAGGAACACAAACTTTAATATTTCTGAAGTGAAAATGGAGTGATAATTGTATTTAGCCGACATTCAGGAAAATTATTACCACCTGGCAGCCCCATTTGTGGCTGACGTCAAAGAGCACCATAAACCACCATTAGTTTGGAGAACACCAGGGGAAAAAAAAAAAGAAAGAGAGCAAAAATTGTGACCTCTGTATTAAAAAATCTAGGATCAGGAGTATCCTGGGATGCTGGACAGAGCAGGTCCCCAGGGCCTGTTTGCCATCAGGAGTTTGACTAACACTCAGGAGTGCCAGCAGATATGGTCCTCAGAGGTTGAAGGAAAAGACATGGAGAAAAATGTTCCCCTCTCCTTTTTATTTTTTTCAGTCTTTTATATCCTGTTTATGCCACTAACAAATTCAATTTTCAGGAGCTGGAATAAAGACAAAGCCTGAGCTGTTTAAAATGGGTTGTGGGCAGCTCCCACTCGAAGCACTTCAGAGGAGGTTCATCACCCCAAAACGCACCCAATCACAGGAGTGGGGAGAAAAGGGGTTTGGGGTGGGACAGTGGAGCTGAAGCAGTGATGGAAAGGGTGCCAGTTGAGTGCCCTGAGTCTCATGCCCACTTCTGAGAGTCCGTGCTGCTGCAGCTGGAGGAGGGATACAGGGCCATGGTCTCCGACTGGTCCCCAGTGCCATGGCCGGGCGCAAAGCCGTGGCAGCAGGCTCTGGCTCATGGAAAGAATTCTTCACTTGGGAATTTGAGCAAAAAAGATTAAATGAAGTAAAAAATGCACGCTGCACTATGAAAGCAGAAAAAGAACATTTCCAAATATCCCCAGCCTCCTCCGCACCCCGCACGCACTCCAGGCGCTCTCAGCTGCCACCTCTCCTTCCCACAGCGTTTTGGGGGTTCATGGCTCCCCACCATAGGGGAGAGCTCTGGCTTGGCTCTGAGGCAACCACAACATGGAGAGACATCATGACCTGGTGCCCTCAACTCTTTCCATCCATCTCCACTCTTCCCTGGCTGTCTGGAAGACTCCCAAGAGAATCAACACGGCCATCCATTGCAGTAGGGAAGTTCCAGCACCTTCCTGCAGGCAGAGGGTCCCTCCTGCTGATGTCTCAGCCCTGGCCTAGGGGTGGTCTGGGGTACAAAGGGTGATTCCAGCCAGAAGGGAACTGATGCTGCTCAGAATTCCCCCGGAGACAGGGAATAAACCTGCATCGTTTTTTTGCAGGATGAGAGATATTCCTGTGTTGGGCCATATCTGGGAACAGGGGTCCTGTGAGGATCACAGCAGTGCTTCCCATGGACGGGGATTTCCAGGGTTCTGGCATAGCAGTGCTTTCCCACTGTGGGCCTGGAGCAGGGCTGCTTCCAGACATGAGCACTGAGGAAAATATCCCATCATACTGTGATGAAAGAGTGATGTGTGGCATGGCCTCCCCAGGTGCAAAATGCCTCCTCCTTTAGGAAAAGGGGATAATTAAAGGCTACTGATGTTTTGAGCTGTGTAACAAAGCTGATTTGTTAATTTGAGCCCTCCTGGAAGACCACACAACAATCCCTGTGCTCCCACACTCTCCCAGCCAGCCCGACAGAAGCAGGGCCAGCAATGGTTCCATCAGCCAAACCAGTTCTGGCTCCAGTGCTCCCAGTTCCAGTGGAGCCATGGGGCTGTCTGTCTGTCCCCACATGGGGATGAGCCCCAGCTCTGCCGACAATGGCAGGGCTGAGAGCACCTGGGTTTGCAGCAGTTTTGGAGTGTCCCTGTCCTTGGCCATCCCAAGGGCATCTCACTGAGCCTCGACTAAACAACTGGAGATCACTGAGCCCACAAACAAACAGCATTTGATTAGATTATTTTTTTTAACATATTTTTTTTCCTGAAAAAACAAAGAGGAGAGGAGAATTCGTATTTCCTGTTCATGTGAAAGGAATTTGCCAGCATGTGGCGGGGAAAGCAATGCTGGTGGCCTGGAGAAGCCACCACCTCGTGACTCTAGGAGCAAAGAGGAGCCAGGAGGTGGCTGGCAGGGAGGTTCCACACCCAGACACCTGCACAGGGCCACAGGCTGGAGCAGGGAGCCCTTGCCAAAGCTGCAGCTCCCTAAACCTGGGTGCTGGGAAGAGGCGGGGTGGCGTGGCCAGGCCAGGCTCAAGCCCCAGTGCTGCCAGGGTCTGAATGTCTCAGCAAAGCGGCAGCGGCTCCCAGCCAAGGCTTCAGGAAGGAATTTCAGAAACTTCTTGGTGTGGCCTCTCTTTTCCTAGAACAGATCAAAAGCTGGGATCTGCTCAGCAATCCTCCTCCGTTGTTTTGCCAAGTTCCCTGGAGAGGTCAGAGGAGTAGAATGAGGATGATCTGAGAAGGCCTCAGCACCCCGGAGTTAGAGGGAGGGTCTGCATGGGCAGAGGGACCATCGGGTCAGGACTTGCATCTCTGCAACCCCACAACCCTGAATCTCTGCTTCCCTTCTCCCCTGGGTCCCTGCATGTCTGCCTCCCCCAAACCCCCACATTCCTGCATCCATACATCCTCATATCCCTGCATTCCTGCCTCCCCACAGCCCTGGAAGGCTGTTTTGCCCTCAGCTTATTCAGACACCCTGTCGTTCATCCCAGACGGTCGGTGCTGCTGGTTGTCTGGCACATCCTACTGCACTGGACAACTCTGCAGCCCTGGCATCTTGCTCTCGATCGAAGTTACGCATTCACTGCATTCTTCCATTTCCATGTTAATCATGGATAAGTCCTGTTGCATAATTATTTTCCACATCATCTCCCTTCCCCAGTGCTGTGAGGCACCAACCACCCTACAGATCCCTGCACAGCTGTGGTAAGGGTTGGGCCCCCTGGCACTGCAAAGGGGAGTCCTTGTCCATAGTCCCTTGAGGCTGGGCATGCTGCTGGGTTTGAGTTTTCCAGTCCCTGGATGTGTTCAAGGCCAGGTACGATGGTCTGCTGGAAGATGTTCCTGCCCATGGCTAGAGAGTTGGAACTGGATGATTCTATCATTCCCAAAACCTCCAGCCCCCTTCTCAGTGCTGCTCAGGCCCCAAAACACTCTCAAAACGCTGGAGGGTCTCAGCCAGACCTTCACCAGACACCGGCACAACACCTGCACCCTCCTCCAAGCACCTCTCGGGCAGGCTGCAAAGGAGGAATGATGTTGGAGAGAGGCAGGATGCAGCATGCCAAGGGTCCTGTGCCAGGTAGGGACATGGACCAAGGTGCAAAAGCCCCTGGGGGACTGGCAGCAGGATGCAGTCCCGTCACTATCTCTGGAATGGGCCCTCCTGCTGGTTCTGGGGACAAGACCAGCTGCAGGCAGAGGGAGCAGCAGTGTCAGTGCACGGCCAGTTCCCAATTTGCACCAGCCTGGAACAATGACAATGACAATGGTAGAAATAAAGAGATGAAAAATGTGTCTGTGATTTGAAGAAGCTGGAAACACCCAGCATAGGGGACAGAGGGCAGGAGGGTGGCTCCTGACTGGCCATCGCCCTGGCAGCGAAAGGGGACCCTAATGCCTCCAAGCTGTGGAGCCCTTCATGGCGGGCAGCCTGGCTTTCCACAGTCGCAGCTTGGGAATAATTCAAAGATTTTTTTTGTCGGGAATTTCTTGCTGAGAGTGGCCGTGGGCTCTTATGTCTGCACTGAATGACTGCAAGGGGTTGGGAATGCAGGCGGGGGCTCAGTGGGGCCCCACGGCCTTGTGCAAAGCATCCATGTCCTGCTCCCATATGGAGAGCAAAGGAAAGGGAAAGGCTGACTGGTGGGAAAAACCACAATAATCCAGGCCTCAGCAAATTGCAGGTCCCACTCCAGCACCCCTTTGAGGCAGTGGCTACATCTCCCCCAGCCTGGTTTTCCATGCAGAATGAAGTGGGAGCAGGAGGGGGCATCAGTGCCAGACCATCCCCAGTGCCTGCCATGACAGAGGAAACAGGGGCTGGCCCCAGCCCCAACCCGCAGCTCATCCCCTTCTTGGGCTCTTCTTTTCTCCCTGGAATTTTGCCCTCCTGTGTTTTTTTGGGTTTTTTTTTTGTTTTTTTTTTTTTGTTAACATAAAATTTTTCATAGCCTTTTAAACACTGTAAAAATTTAATACAAAGGAAATTAAAAAACCCAGAGGAACTATTCTCAAAATAATTTCACAATCCACACATATCCCTCAGCAAATTGAATTTGTAGGAAATAAAGAACAAAATATGACAATAAAGGGCTTCTAAACAAATCCTAATATGTGACATATGGAAGTGCAAATGCTAGCCTGTGTGCAGGCACTTGGCAGAGGTGGGTGGCATGTGGGTCTGGGGGGGGCACAGCTCTGCCACCTCCCAACACTGCTGGGAGTCCCTGCACTCCTGGGGGCAGCTTGAAGGAGCCATGGGGGAGGTTTCTGCCCCAAACTTCACACCATGAACCCTGGCTGAGCATGTCTTTCTTGTGTCCCAGCAGCTCCAGCTCTGGTGGCAATGCTGACAGCATGTCCTGCTTCATTAGCCTGGATCCTGACCAGTTTGTGGCAGTTAATGGGGAAAACTTCAAAGGATCTGAATCAGCCCTGCCAGAGTCCCACAGGGTGAGCTGGGAACCCCCTGCCTCACAGAAATGCCCATGGCATGGCTTCCCCATGGCCACTCAGCATCCCGGGGGGTTGGAGGTGGGGGGACACGGGTGCTTACTGCAACCCCATCCCACCCAACACCATCCACCCCCACAAAAGCATATCCTTCCCAGATGTTCCTTGAAAAGCTGTGGCCCTACTTCTCCCCCTTGTTTTTTTCCTCTTCTATTAATAAACCTGGCACCTGAAGAGGAATTTTCCCTGTAAACACCCAGCCTCACACTTTAGTGACTTTTGTTCTGTGTTTTAATTAACGAACTGGAAAAAATGTCAATTGTTACCTACCACGGGCACGTGTGTCCTGCAGGCTGCCAGAGACGTGTCCTCCCTGCTCTGTCCCATGCTGTGGTCACAGGGCAGAGCCACCCCGACCCTCTGCCAGAGGGAAAATAGGGGATAGCTGGAGGGTTGTACCCAAATTGCTGTTCCACTGCTGCACCCACACATGGCACTGCTCCAGGGGGATCCAGGTGCTCTCCCTTGCCCAGATGTCCCATCCCAGATGGTCAACGCTGCTGGTTTACCATGGCACAGTCCAGCCCACCACGACTGGACCCTTTGCACCCCCTCACCATCCCCAGCCCCACTGGGCAGCATATTGGACCAGTTTCATCAAGGAATATTCCCCACTAGCTGGGAAGCCAATACTCCCCGAGAACATTGCCTCATCCCAGCCGTGCGTGCCTGGGATGGGGAGAAACGCTGGGGAGCTGCAAAAGACATCCAAAAATTAATGTACTGTCTGCAGCAGCGCTGGGGCTGCAGCCCGGGGGAAGCGCCCGCCGTGTGGCATGGAAGGAACTGCAAAGAAAAGGGTCTTGTGAGGATAGCGGGAGCTGCGTGGCAGGAGCAGGCTTTGCTCTGCAGGCTCCCCGCAGCTCCAGGATAAGCTTGGGATGGGACTAGCTTTTCCCCTATATGCAGTGCCACCTCCTGCTCGCCCCTGCAGACGGGAAGGTGCTGACAGCCCTGGAATGCTACAGTGGTGTCCCCGCATTCATGCACCCCCACCTTTGGTGTTCTCTGCAGCTGCCGTGACCTCGGACACTTCCCTCCGTACTCGGAGCAGGGAGCAGCGCTGCATCCCGGCTTTGCTGCCGGGGCTCAGGCAGTGAGCAGAGGCCAAGCCCGTGTGGGCAGTGCAGACAGGCAGCCCGTGGGCAGGGCGCTGCCCGTCTGGGGCTGGGACACCCCGGTAGCCAGCCTGGGACACCCCGGCAGCCAGCTGCTCCTGCTTTGATGTGGAGTCCCTCAGGCTCCGCACAATGCAGACTGGGGCGGGATGAAGCAAGGGTGATTGATTGTCTTGTTTTGTTCCTCCAAGGCTGTCCTGGACCGCTTGGATTCGCAGCTGAGATCCCCCAAGAGCAGGGGTTGGCAGTGTCCACCCAGGCTGCAGGGATGGGGCTGGTGGGGTGCAGGCTCTGGCTGGAGGCAGAGGGCTGGTGGTCTGAACCCTCCATGCCTCAGTTTCCCCATCACCACTGCCCTCTTGGAAGCTCTTGGTGTCTCTGGACGAAATACATACTGTGAAACCATCCTCCATTACTCTCAGGTGTGCTGGGCATCCCTGGAATTCAGGTCGACAACGGGAGCACAGGAGCCCTACCAAGGGTAAAGCTCATTAGGACTTGAGCATGTTGACCTTCGAAAAATGGAGTTTAGCTCCATCCAGTTGATGAGTCACGACTCTGTTTGTACGATGCACTCCCTGCAAGCAAGGTTTCTACCGCAGAACTAACAGGCTTTTCTGGGAAGCACTGAGGTTCTGGGTTTCCTAATTATTTTCAAACCCTACTGGCAGCCTCTCTCTGACAGGGATCACGCCTGCTCGAAGCGCAGCACTCCGGCGTGTTTGGAGTCCTGAAGCACTAATTGACTTTAGCTCGGCCTCGCTGCTGAGCGCCGGCTCTCGCAGCCCCAGTCCCTCCTCCTGCCCGAGCCTGCCTGCATGTGGTTTGCATTTCTTCCCCGGAGAAAAAACCCCTTTCTCCTGCCTCAGTGTCATCTTTCCCTGGAATTGAATTTAGGGGAAATGAAGAGGAGGCCAAATTTTCATGGAGTGACTAGCTCCCCTCTCAAGGCAATGATGGCAGTGAGGGGAAAAGCCCATTCCAGGAACCCCTGCCCCAGTCCACATCCCTTGGCACTAGTAATTTAAGTCACAATCAGGTGGCTCCTGAGCCAGTAAGCCCTGAGGCACTGAGCAGATTGTGGAGGAGCTACTCCAGCACTGCTGGCTCTCCCTGCTATGCAGCAGAGGATCCCATCTCTCCCTCCCGCTGTGCGCTAGGAAACTGCTGCCTGCATGGAGCAGGACAGGGATTCTGGTCAAAAACATGGTGGTGCCATCCATCACCCGGCCCCGCTTACCCTGAGTGATGCACGGGGGGCTTTCCCATCCATGGGAGAGGTGCAGCAGCAAGCTGACCCCGAGGGAAGCAGCAGCCTGCAACACCTGAACATCAGCCAGGGATTATCCACGGCCCCTCTCTGCCCTCTCCTGTGAGACCCTGGGTCATACCCAGCACACACAGCACAGCACAGGAGTAAGCCAGCTGCCCTGGCCGTGCTGGCTGCCATTCCCAGCACAGAGGGCTCATGGGCTGCCAGCGGGGCGGGCGGTTGGGAAATCTGTTTCCTCTTCTGCTCGTTACGACACCACAGTGGGCGCATGCAATGGGAGCAGTGAGGCAGTGGGAAAGTATGAAGGTCAGGGGAGACTGTGGTTTGTGTGACGGGGGTGACCCCAGCTGATGTAGCCTTCTACCTGCTCCAAGCACCGCCGTCCGCTGGGATAGCGTCAGCTACTGCCTCCCCTGGGACATCACCCCTATCCATGCTCTGTCAGGGAGCAGCTCTCCACAGATCACCTTCCTGGGTGAAAGAGGGAGGAAAATGGCCAAGGGCAGCTTCCTTGGTGCAAGAGCTGGGTGTGAATGGTCACGAACACGTGCAAGGCATGGGGGCACTGGCTGCTCTGAGGGCTTCCCCCAGCTCTCCCAGCATTGCTCCTGCTCCCAGCTAGGCTCCAGCAGTCACAGAAAGGACATGGCTGCTCCAACAACGACACCAGCGTGCCCGGCAGCCGCCCTGACGCTCTCCCCTTGCAGCACAACTGCGCCAGCTCTGCAATTCTCATCACCTCGTTAGTGACTCGGCTGTTGGTTCTAGCCTGGCCTGACTCTCTGTACCTCCCACGCAGTTCGCAGGCCCCTAACTCACATTAGGGGGCTGCTTTCATGTGGCCAGTGGTTTTCATCATCAATGAGCCATGGAGTGAGTGAAGCACGGGGGCAGAGGAAGGAGAAAACGGGGTGTTAGGCAATGTGGGCCAGCATGGCACCGTGGGTGCAGGAATAACGGCTTTGATGCAGTGGCAGTCAGCCCTGGGGCCATGGGCTCAGGTACGGCAGGGGCCTGGCTCCCAGGAAGGTCCTGTGGCGAGGGGAGGCATGGAGGCATCCTGCTTTCCTCCCTGCTGTGCCCATGGAGGGGCTGATCAGGCCAAGGGGGACTTGGCACCAAAAGTCACTTCTCAAGAATGGTCCAGGGCAGCTGACACAACACAGTGTGGGAAAATAAATAAAGGATGAACATGAAGGTGAGGCCATAGGAGGACAAGCTGAGTGCTGGATGGGGACAGGTAGTGAGGGGTGAGAGGATGGGGTGAACAGGGATGGTAGAAATTTGGATGGGAAATGGAAAGCTTGGCAAGCACTCCCAGCAGAGCTTTGGTGTGATCCTACTGAGACACTGACAGCTCCTGAGGCCACTGATCCCAAATGCCCTGTGCTCCTGCACCTGCAGGAACCTGTGCAGCAGTTCTGCAGGAATGTAGGGGGAGTCCAATAGCAGCAGTGGGATACAGGATTCCAGATCAGGTTTCTCGAGGGTGACCTACGATTTCAAACTCTGTCTCAGAAGTGGGCATTCGAATGGAGCCACGAGTAGGCTTCTGGCCCACCCAGGGCTGGGATGTGCTGGGAAAGTGAAATGTGGATGCCAACAAAGCCTGAAACCGCGGCTGCTGCCCAGGAGTGAGCTGAGCCATGGGGTGGAAATGCTGCTGCTGCTTTGAATCACATCTTAGCAATGGAGAAGCTCCGGCTGAGGCATTTCCTGCTGTTCCCAACTCATCCCCATCCGATGCCTCTCTCATGGAGTTCCTGTTCTGAAATTCCGGCCCTGTGGAAAATCCACGACAGCTTTCCTGATGAGTCCAGCCGTCTTCCCTGAAGAAAGGAGTGGCAGAGTATGGCAGGAGGTGTGGTATCTCCTGGTGGTGATTCCCATGGGACCTGCCAGGCTGTGGTCGGTTGTTCAGCCTCAGTGACTTCTTGAGAGGGAAATGGAAAGAGCGAGCAGTGCAAGTTAATTAATTGACGCATAATGAAGTCAAGATGAGCATCCCCCAAGGAGCTGAAGCTCAGATTAGGAAAGCAGCAGATGATGGTGTTCCCTGGCTTTGTCCCGAGCCCCAGCCTCCTGCCAGCCACACTGAGGACACTGGCTCTCGCCCAGGGTCAAGGAAAAAAGTCCCTGAATGCCTTTCAATGGCAACTTTAATAGAATTTACAAGCACTGTGACCCAGACAAAGGAGTTATGGAAGGGAGGAAACAAAGCCATTACTGGACTGTTTGGTGCTTTGGCCCCTTTGGTGTCAGCATGAAGGCTTGCTATGGCAGCACAAGCAGATCCTGAATGGACTCAAATGCTTTTCAGCTGACAAGAAAGAGCCAGGAGCAGGGAAGGAGGCTCAGAGTGACTAACCTGGAGGTTGCTGGATGGAGCTGGGCAGACACCCTTCACAGACTCATGGAATCCTTTAGGTTGGAAAAGCCCGCTTAGATCACTGAGTCCAACTGTTGCCCCAGCACAACCAAGCACACCACTAACCCTTCTGGTGAAGAAATTTTCCCTAATATCATAAGTAAGCTTCCCCTGGCACAACTTAAGGCCATTTCCTCTTGTCCTGTCCCTGTTCCCTGGGAGCAGAACCCGACCCTCACCTGGCTGCACCCTCCTGTCAGGGAGTTGTAGAAAGAGAGGTCCCACCTGCACCTCCTTTTCTCCACGTTGAGTCCCCCCCAGCTCCCCATCTGCTCCCAGTGCTCCAGCTCCTTCCCCAGCTCCATTCCTTTCTCTGGACACGTTCCAGCCCCTCAATATCCTTCTTGTCCTGGGGGGCCCGAAACCGACCCCAGAACTCCACGAACCTCAGCCGCGCTGAGCACAACAAAGCCGCCAGGATCCCTGCGGCCGCAGGCAGCGGCTCGGGCCCAGCGCAGCGGACGGGGGCCCTCTAGTGAGGGGCGGCGCGGCCCCGGCTCCGCCCCGGCGCGGAGCAGCCATGGCCGGTTTGGAGCCGCTGTACGCCTGGGCCAGGCCCGCCATCTCCCGTCCGCAGGACGCTCTGGTGTGCGGCATCCACTGGGAACTGATTCGGCATGGCTACCGCTGCCTGGGTACCGGCGACCAGGTACGGCCCGAGCCGCGCTGCGCCGCCGCGGAGGCCTAGCAGGCCGCGGTGAAGCCTCGGCCTTTCCTAGCACCGCTGGCCGGCGCCGTGCGGGCCGAGCCGGGTGACAGCTGCCAGGGCCGGGGAAACCGGGCGGCGCCGGCGGTGTTTGGGGCACCCGGGCCGGTGCGGGGTTTGAGAGGCCTCCGTATTACTGTGGAGGTCGGAGCGGACGGCTGCGCGGATCGGGGTGTCCCGGTGCTGTAGGGGTGTCCTGCTCTTGGGATAATGGCGTTGCTGAGAGGATCCCAGTACTGGATCAGTACCGAGGGTCGAGATGATGGGGGTGGTCTGTGGGATGTTGCAGGACGGGAGATCCTGATGCTGGTGCGATCAGTATGACTCTGGGAAGGGAGTTAGTATAGTGCTAGGTGGAGGTTGGTGGTGAGGCAGAACTCTAATAAAAGGAAGGTGTCCAGTCCAGTGCTGAGGAGGAAGTGTACCCTAGGAGGTCGTGCTGGGCTCCTGGGCAGGGTCTCGGCAGCCCGTCTGTTCCTTTGCAGCCAGGTGCTCATGAAAGGAAGTCAGAGCTGTTGCCCACTGGCTGGGAGGCCAACAAGGAGGTGTATACACTGCGCTACAAGTCCACGGATGATGCCCATGAGCTGCTGCTGAAGGCCATCATGGTGGAGGACAGTATGATCCTCAACGTCATGGTGAGCACCCACATGGCCCCTGTGGGTTTGGGGTCCTTTGGCTGAAAAGGGGGAGGTTTCTTAAATGTTGGCTTTTGCTTCTGCCTGGAAGTGGTGTTTGTCCCTCAGGATGGGGCAGACCCAGGGGATGTTTTTGTGTCAGATGTGGCCCAGCATGAAGCTGGTCAAACCCTGGTGTGTGTCAAGGCAGTGGGACAGTTGGCCTTGAACACTCCAGTGCAGGAGCTGCCCTGCTTCTGCTCCTTTCCCAGCTCAGGACTTCTTTGCAGACCCCAACAAGCAGCTGCTCCAGGTGGCTTTGCTCAGTGTTTCACCCTTTTTAGCCTGAACTGGGGAGAGGGAGCAGGAAAAAATCTTGCTGTACACTGGGGTTTGTTCTTGGGGATTCAGGCACAGCACAGGTACATGGCAGGAAGCAGGCGAGCCTCATTCCTTGTATCCCAAGCCTGGAGCTGTTGCTGTAGCTTCTCTGTCTCTCATTCCCAGCTCTGCCAGGCTGCTCACTGTGCTTTTACCTGTGTTTTTCCAGGATCGCAGCTCTCAGAAGGTGGCAGATGTGACCTTGGCAGTGGCCAACTACATCAACCCACAGCACCTGGACGATTTCCACAAGTAATCTCAGTTTCCTGGTATTTTCTGCAGGAGCAAATGTCCTACTGGCATAGAGAAGGGAGCAGAAATCAGGTTGGGAAGAGCTGGAGGACTTACTCCCCAGTGCAAAACCATTCCAGCCCTGAAATGCAGCCAGAACTCTGTTCCCTGCCTTCCTCTGCACTGGTACAAGATACATAGAGGACAGTGGGATCATGGGTTGGAGCCCAGTGGAGGGCCACCCCATCTGGGAACAGGCCAGGCCAGCACATTTATTTCCAGAGCATTGTGCTGGGTGGACACTGCCCAGGAGTGTGACAGCTTCAGCCACAAGTCCAGTGTCATGTGCTTTCCTCCAGTGCAAACTGCTTGGGTTGGAGCAGAAGGGAGGGGCTGTGTGGCACCTTTCCCATATGAAATGGGGTAAAGACTTTGGTGCCCCTGTGTGCTGTTTCCCCTTCTTGTCCCCTCTGTGCTGCCAGTGGGGGACATGTTTTGTGCCAGGGACACTTTGGGCTTGTCTGTGCCTGTTGCAGCCTGTCCAGCACCCCATGTCCTGCTGCCATGGCCATCCCCCACCACTGCCTTCCCTCTCTGTGCTGCAGGGTGTACAAGAACACCGAGGAGCTGAGGACAAGAATCGCTTCAGGCATCATTGCTCCCCTCGGGGCCCCTGCAGGAAATGCCAGAAAGGAGCCTGAGTCCAAAGAGGACAAGCACTGGGATGAGGACCCGCTCCGCCTCCCTCCCCGGCACCCAATGGACACAAGGGCCCCATCCAGGTGAGTAAGAGTGTGTGGGTGCTGAGAGCCCCCTGTTAGAGGGGATGTGGCCGTGGCACAGCTCCCCGAGCTACACGTCAGGTCCCCATCTTGCACATGTGGGATGGGGAGTGAAATGGATCCAGGCCTTCCCTAGCTGGATCAGCCTGGACACTTGGCTTTGACTTGGTTGCTGGAGAGGGGTGGGCGGTTCTAGAGCTGTGTGTTGGACTGACAGACCCAGGAGGAGACAGGCAGGTGCTGGGAGGTGAGGTGTGGGGTGAAGGACAGTGGCCCTGCTCTTGCTGGCTGAGGGACCATCAGGGCTGGCAGAGCAAGGACACCAGTGAGAAGGACAGTGCCATTGTGTGGCTGAGCAGCTTTTGGGAGGGACACCAGAGGTGTACCCAGCCAGGGTGGGGTGCAAGACTTCCTCTTCCTGTTCTCCTGACCTGACTTTGACCTTGGAACTATTGCTGGCAATGCTGGGTAGAGGGGACACATGGCATCTGCTCTGCCATCCCTTCCTGGCCCCTTCCAGTCATCCTTTGTACATGGCAGGTGGGTTCCCTCCTCTTGCACACACACTGTGGTCCCCTTTGGCTGGAAGTCAAGAGACACTGCAGTGGCTCTGCCATCTCTTGGGGACCAGTTGTGACTTCTGGCTTGTGTGTCACGCCACTGCTGTCTGCTGCCACTCAGGGTGCAAGAGGCTCCATGGAGAAGCCTGGGAAGACAGGATGGAGCTGGGCACTGCTCTGAGACCGTGTTATTGGCAAAGGTTATTGAAAGGGAGATGTGCCAGCTGACTGCAGGCCCACCACCCCACTGTCCCCACACTCCTAGAAGTGGGACTGTGTCTCTGGGTGGGACATGCTGGAGAGCCTGGCCTAACCCAGCACTGCTATACATGGTATACCTGGACATGCTATACATGGTATACATGGACAGCTCCTGCTCCAAACAGTGGGAACAACAGGGGGAACAACAGGACTCCCTTTGTCTCAGCAAGCTGCTGCCACAGTGTCCTCATCCGGCAACACCCTGGAACAGGGAATGCTCCCAATGGCAGCTCCCTCATGCAGGGTCCCACAGATCCCAGGGCCCTCCAGGTGCTGCACTGTTTGCCATGGAGAGCACCCATGGGCATGGCTCCACACAGTTTCTCTGCTCCTCCTGAACATTTTGCTGTGTCCTGTGTTTCAGGCCTTCCCCTTGAATCCCTTTGCTGTTGGTGGAGGAGACCTGGACCCTTTAGGGTGAGTATAGCTCTTGAAGCACACCCTGCTCTGCCTTTGGGGGATGTGGGGTGGTTGGACACCACTGGAAGAGTATCCAGCCAAGTGTCTCTGAGTGGGGGCAGTTGCTCAGTGCAAATTGTGAGGGACCAATTGACAGTTGCTGAAGCTCAATATGGTTTTAATATCGTAATAAGATCCCGTCTCTTGCATAGATGATAGGTTGCAATCTGTGTCTGTTTAATAATCAGCTTGTATTCATTTAACACACAGTAATTCCTGCAGTAAATCAAAGCTGAATACGTCGTTAAGTGAATGTAAGCCTCTAATTTAAACCGTTACCAGCTGCTGTGTCTCCAGCCCAGCAGTCTGCAGAAGGGGAGGCTGAAAGCCGAGTTCACAGATTCTCAAGTCCTGTTGGAAGCCTCCCGGCTGTCTGAGGCACTTGGAGAAAGCCTGGGCAGAGAGGCTGGGCTGTCTGGGAGACTGAGCTTCACAGATACATCCTCGGTATTTGGTTTGGTCAGGCAAGGAGAACCTGTCATCTTCCGCTCCAGTTAAAAGCACGCAGTCAGACAATATCCATCTTGTGGTGTAGTTGTGGAGCATCCTGCAGCCCAGAGGAGACTCCTCTGTGGAACCACTCTCCTGTGGGGATGGCATTTTTTCCCCTCTTGCAAGACTTGTTTCTCCGTGGGTTTGGCTAGAAGAGGGACAGCTAGAAATGTCCCTGCTCAGCTGGAAAGGGAGGTCTGGAGCTGGGGGGACTGGAAGGAAACCTGATTGCACCAGGAGGGGGATTAATTTTGTGGGGAGGGTGTCCCTGTTTCTCTTGCTGCCTCCAGCCCTTCATCAGAGATTTCTCTGTAAATGACAAAAAAGATGATAAATGGAAGCAGATTTGTGTGCTGACACCTGCCAGTGCTGGGGCTGGAGACCCAGACTCCCAGGAATATGCTCAAGGGACCTGGCTGTCCTGGGGCGCTTTGGGCAGCTGTTGTGGCCTAATGGAACTCATTAGCATGGTTGTTAATGACTTGCATGATGGCAGCGGTGTCCGGAGGCTCCAGCCGCATTTGCACAAAGCCGACCGTGAGGAATGGCACTCGCAGCATGGGGCAGCTCCGAGGAGCCGCCGTGGTCAGCAAATGACTTCCAGGCAGCTCTTTGGAAAGGCTTGTGGGAACCCAGCCGGCTCTTGCAACACTGCACAGGGCAGGACGGGAAGCAGGGATGGAACATGGGTATGCAGTGAGGGCCAGCAGGTCTGGTGCTTCTTGAGGGAACAGCCAGCACCTCTGCTGTGGAGATAGGCTGAGAGAGCTGGAGCTGTTCAGCCTGGAGAAGAGAAGGCTTCAGGGACACCTTAGAGCCCCTTACCGTGCCCAGAGGGACACTGAGAGACAAGGAACAGAGGGACAAGAGAGCTGGAGAGGGGCTTTACACAAGGGCCTGAAGTGACAGAACAAAGGGGAATGGTTTCCCACTGACAGATTGGATATTGGGAAGAAATTCTTTCCTGTGAGGATGATAAGACCCCTGTGGTTGTCCGGAGAATTTGTGGCTGCCCCATCACTGGAAGTGTTTAAGACTGGATGGGGCTTGCAATGACTTGGTCTAATGGAAGATGTCCCTGCCTGTGGCAGGGGGTTGGAATGAATTGAGCTTTGAGGCTCCTTCCTACTCAAACAATTCTGGGATTCTCTGCAGGGCTCTCTGTCTTTCTGCCATGGGCTGTCTCACTGGCTGGTCCTGAGAGCTTTCCTTCCCACATGCCATGTGTCAGGTTAACCCTGTGTTCCCATGCTCAGCATTTCTTCAGTTTTCTCCAGTGCCAATCTCATCTCCTCTTCTGCCTTTTCTCTCTCCAGAGGTCGGAGGGGGGGAATGATTGTGGATCCCCTTCACTCTGGTGTCCCACTGCCTGGCATTGACCCATCATCAGGCATCCCAGGCCGGCTTCCCCCAGGAGCTGTTCCACCAGGCGCCAGATTTGACCCCTTTGGCCCTTTAGGAGTTGGGCGACCCGGGTAGGTCTTTGGCCATGCTGGTATTCCAGCCTGACACTGGATCCCAGCTCATCCCTGTTGGTGCTGGCCTGGACTCTCACTTCTGTTTCACTCTGCTCTGAATTTCTTTTCAGGCCGGATCCTGACCACCTTCCCCCTCCAGGCTATGATGACATGTTCATGTGAGGAGTCACCGTGTGGCTGCTTAGGAAAAGGACTTCGGGGAAGCAGGGGCACTTTGCCTCTTCACTCCTTGTCTGATGGATGCAATCTTTCCAGCAGCATTTTCCTTCTCTCTGTTTTGGGCCACATTCCCATGTGTCCCATCAGCTATAAAGGCTTCCCTGTTTGCAGAACAGAAGAGGAGGCAGTAGTAGGTAATTTCTGTCACTGCTCCTCTGAGGGTGTCTGCACCCAGCAAGGTGGGAGTGTGGGGTGTGGCGCTCTGGGAACAGCCTGGTGCTGTGGGATTTTTCCTCTGCTTCTCTGGTGTGGCAGAGCTTGCTGCTGGGGTCCTACAAGTGGTGGGTGTGAGGGGAGAGCTGGCTCCTTGCTGCTCCTCTGCAGGAAACCACAGCAACCTCCTGAAGGGGACAGCTGGAGTGGGCTCCTCAAAGTGGGTTTCTCTCTTGCTCTGTATCTGAGTAAGGCACTGATTGAAGAGCTGGAAAGCCCAACCCACAGGGTCTCCATGGGCAGACCCCCAGCAGCAGCTGGGATTAGGGCTGTGCCTGCTGCCTTTGAAGAGCAGCACCAGAAAAGCCTTTGATGTGCATGAGAAGAGACACAGATTGAATTCCTTGCTCACCTTGCCCCCTCCCTTCCTTGACGCCGTGGTGTTTTTCATTCCTGGGGTGTCTGTAAAGCCCTGCAGGCAGTGTGGTAAGGGGTGTCCACTGGGCACTGCATGGATCTGGTGTAAAAGGGAGGGAGCTTTGCAAAAGAGGTTTCTAGAACGCATTTTCTTACTACCAGTCTTGTTGCCTGTGGCTCTGCTTGGCTGGCTTGGGAGGAATGGGTGAGATCTGCTTGGCTCAGGCTCCTGAGCTCTCTTTAGAAGCCTCCCTTCCCTACGTATTCCCTAGCTCAGTTGATTTTGAGCCTGCAGCTCATCTCTCCTGTAAGGGACTCACAGTTTTTCTTCTCGTGGTTTGATCTCTTGGAATAATGTTCATGAGACTGAAATAAAAACCTGACAACAGTGTTGTACTGGTGCTTACTGGGGTGGCCCCTCTGTTCCTGTGCAAAGGGAAGCCCCAGAGCCCTTCCTGAGGCAGAGGATCAACTCTGGGAACCCTTTGTACATTCCCCTGAGCAGCAGTGCTTTTCCAAGACGCTGTAACTGTATTAGGAAAATGAAGTGAAGAACAGCCCAGCCCTGCTTCTGCAGTAATTGCCTCTCCGGGGCATTGAGTGCTGTTGGAGCACTGCATGCAGCTGCGTTGGCAGAAATAAAAAGGGGGAAGGGATCCCCCCATTTATCTCTTTTCCCAAAAGGCTTTTTCCTTTTAAAACCTCTTTGCCTACAAATGCAGTTAATAAAGCTGTATTATGGTGTGTGCCACCCTGGGCCCTGCACATATGGGAGCAAGGAAGACCAGCTGGAGAAATCTGGTGCTGGGAGCAGTTGGAACATCCCCTGCATCTCCCCAGGGCTTATGCATGGGCCCCCACTCGTGGAGGGGCTGGTTCTGAGCCCAGACCCACTGTACTACCCAGAGGTTTCTCAGGGGATGTCCCTGCTACAGACATGGGCAGGCTGTGGGCAATTGCATGACAAGAGCAGCACGGGAGACACCCAGGGCTCGGTGAGGCCATTGCTCTTGCTTGTCCCCTCTGGCTCCTGGGACAGCCTGTGCCTGGCCACAGCTTCGTTCCAGGAGAAAGAAGCTCCCAACCTTGCTGCTGGGGTTGAGAGACTGGATGAGGGAGAAGAAACAGCTTTGGCTCATCGAGAAGCCCTCTCTGCGGGGGGCGGCTGTTTTCTGTGCTTGAATTAATCATGTTCTGCGACCTACCAGGAGGGAGAGACGCAGCCGGCTTTGATGGGGCTAATTAAAGCGAGTCAGCGCCGGGAGAGGCTGCGGCAGGGCGAGGAACCGGCTTTTGTCTGCAGCGCCCGGCCCCGGCGGGTCCGTGGTGGTGTGCAGCTGGGAAACAGGTGGCAGAGGAGGGGAGTGGGTTCCAAAAGGGACAAGTGTCTGCTGCAGGCCTTTGCCTGAGCCTCTGGGCTCTTAGGACTGAGCCATCCACTCTCCAGAAAGGATGGGTAAAAGGAGGCAAGGGTCCTTCTCTCACGTCACAGGACAGTGGGAACCTCAGACGGTCTCCACAGCTGGCTTGGGTGCCACCAAAGGAGCTGGAGCATGGCAGAGATGGCTCCTGAGGACCAGTGATCCCAAGCACATTCCTTATTCCCTTTGTAGGGCTTGTGGCCAGCACAAACCCCATTTCCTGAGACTGGTTGGGAGGGCAGCCACCCCCACTGTGGGTTTGTTCCACAGTGGCTGCGAGGACCCAGTCTCCCTTCAGCAGGAAGGACAGTTCAGGCCCTCAGCCGTGTGTCCGTGTCCCTAGCACCGCTGTTTCTGCCTTAAGCGACAGGAAACATTAACATGCACGGGAGCACAGTAATACACCCCGCGTTAATTTTTATGGAGAGGTTGTGAGGAGTGGCTGGGGCTGGGTGTGCGGTCTTGGCACAGGCTCAGCCTCTCTCCTCCAGCAGCAACACTTCCACTACACGTTTGAAGAGAGGCACTGGATTATTGGAAACGGCTCAGGATCCCCAGAGAGTCCTTCAGGCCATCTGCCAGCCCGCCCAGCCCACAGCACCTGCCTGCATGCTCCCGATGGGATGGCAGAACCCCCCGGCGTCGCTAATTACCCTGCAGCCGGTGCTACATGCCTTGGATCCTGGGTACAGGGAAGCCGTGCGTGTGGCCCTGCAGGAAAACAAAGCGACCCCCGTTATATGGAACTGGGAAAGGCATGCTGAGCCCTCCCTGCTTGCTTTGCTCACCCCTGGCACAAAGAAAGACACCCCCAAAACACCAGCACTAGGGAGCTGAAGAGCATCAGCCCTTCCCAGCCACATTTTTCTCAGCACTCTGGAATATTTTGGATTGCTTCCTACTACTCCCCTGCACATTAAGCACCACATGCTAGTGGCTGTTTCCCAGTGCCTGCCAGAGTGAAGGGACAGCCAGGTCAGACAGCTCCATGTCTCCTGCCACAGCCACCCTACACCTCAGCCTACGGGAGGATGTGTACAAGATTACATGCCAGCCCTGGAGTTCTCAGTGGGGAATCTTCTTTAATGGCATTCGTTCCTTGACACAGTTTGTTCATTGTAAATATATCTCTCTCCATGTGGAGGCTTCCCCCTGTTCTGCAGGGATTCAAGGCACAGTCCAGCAACTTGCTGACAAAGCAATAACAGCCCCTTCCCGCAGTTCCTTGAGCAGCCTCATGCCCTAATCCATGGGAGTATTTCTTGTGCTCACATATAGCAGGTGCTTAGCAGCTGTAACCTTCACCAGGCTCAGCTTTTCATCCTGGAAACAGTCCTTCCATCTTATTTAAAGCAACAAAAAAGGGATGAGGATGATTTCTCCATCTAACAGATTTATTTTTCTAATCCAGAAATGCAGGGCCAGTGCTGAGTTGCAGGAGGGACATCTGCCTTCTCAGGGCACAGCCTTGCTTGGGAAGACTCAGAGCTCCCCTTTCTCCCCTTCTTCCCTTTTGTTCCCTCTCTTCCCTCCCTCCCATGGCATCACCCCCTCCTCCACCCTAGAACCCCTCGGTGACAGCCACGACATTTACCCCCCTCCCCTGCTCTCCTTGGACCCTTCATTTGGCCCCTCAGGCTCTGATTAAAGCCATTTGTCCCAGGGCTGTTGGGGACAGGCAATGCTTGTTTGGGGACAGTGGGGCACAGACACCCATTTCACTATAAGTGTGGTTTCATCCCAGGGAAAGGTGCCTGGGTGCCAGCATTGCAGGTGTAAGGTGATTCAAGGTTGTTTCCTGGGATCCTACAATAAATACAGAGCATGGCTTGTGATGTGGTGACAGGGAGAGAGGCATGAGGCCCTTCACAGCAGCAAGGAAGAATTATCTGTGAAGCTTTATATGGAAACACAGGGCAGAGCATACAAGGAGACACTGGAAGCCCTGGAATAAAACCCAACCCAGGCAACCAGATGTAAAAATCACTTTTCTTTGTGTCAGGCTGTCTGGAGGGATTTGTCCCTGCCTGAGAATGACTGAAGTGGGTAGCTTATGGGATGGATTGAAAACTGGTGGCAGCTCATGATAAACAGCACCTTTTGTGGGTCTGCATTTTCCAGTGGGATAATTATTTCCCTTTCCCAGCACATTGCTCATACCCATTTCTCTTTCCACAGAACATTGTGCTTTAATGACGCTTCATGTTTAATTCCCGAGATGCAATTTTGCCTTTACACCACAGACAACAGCCCTTGAATGAGTAGAAAGGCTGGCCTGGGGACACCCCAGCAGCAGCACTGCCAGGCCAGTGTGGGACAGAGCCACCACATCACCTCGAGGCACTGAGAATCACCCACTCTCTTCTGTACAGAGCACCCTGGTTTTTGAAGAGGCCATTCCAGGGCTGCTGGTGGTAGCAGAGACTTGGCACGGTGCAGGCGTGTGTCCTGCCCTTCACCCTGCTGTGCAGAATGGGGCTGGTGGGGTGTGAGGGCTGGGGGTGACAGGGGCCTGGACCCCACCCCACGGGTGGTGGGCGTGCTTGCTGCCTCCTCTTCTGCCCGAAGCAGTGCAAGCACCAGCTCTGTGTGAGTTTAACAGGAAACTATTGCTAAAAATGGTCACTGATGGCAGAAAAAGATCTGCTGGGAAGAGCAGTCCAGGTCCTGGCTGTGGGAAGGAGGTCAGCCTCACATCCACAGCCCAGGCTGCAATCAACCATGGCACAGAAATCCCATGGCTGCCTTGATTGTGTCATGATGCCGGTGGCAGGATCCCATCCAGGAAGGTGCTGGGGAGATGACAGGAGGTCCCAAGGCCGTGCTGTCCCAGTGCTGGTGGTGGGGAACAGCCCCGGCCAGGGCCACGCAGTCTGGTGGAGTACCCCAAAGCCTCATCAGTCCGGTGCTGCTGGGCCGCAGTACCATTCAAGAAGGGTTCAAGAAGGTGAGAATGGTGGCTGAAGGCGGTCGTAGGCAGAGTTTCACCCAATGGTATCGGTGTTGGAGTGCAGCAAGGGACCCCGTTTCTGCCAGCGGCGGGGGAGTCCCTGGGGTGCTCCCGGCTAGGAGCCGGGCCCCTCGGGGGGCTGGGGTGGGGGGCTCAGCTGGCTCTCGAGCAGCGCCCGCGTCCCTTCAGCTGACACCCTCCGCAGCCGCAGCCGTACTGAGCCATAGGTGCCACCGGTTCGGCGGGCGGCCCGGGCGCGGCGGCGGGCGGCGGCGGCGGCCAGCAGCAGGGCGGCGAGCAGGAGCCCGCCCAGGGCCAGCAGCGCCAGCCCGGCCACGGTGCAGCGGTCGAGGCGGGCGCGGAGTCGGGCTGCCCGAGCCTCCAGCCGCTCCATCTGCCGCGCCGGCACGGCGGGGTCGGGCCGCGCCGCCCGCGGAACGGCCCCCGCCAGCACCACCAGCGCCGCGCCGCCCAGGGCGCAGCCCAGCGCCAACGCCAGCCCCGGGCCCGCCGGCACCGGCCCCCCCGCACCAGCACCAGCCCCCGCACCCGCGGCCGCCGCCTCCTCCGGGCTCCGCAGCTCCGCCGCCCGCGGGGACGCCATGGAACCGCCGCCGGCCTGCGCGGCCAAAGGTGAGCGGTCGAACCGGGACGGGATGCTCCTCTGGGTCGGAGACGGGTCCCCGAACCGGGATGCTTCCCCAAAGCAGAGCCGAACCCCGGGGGCGAGATGCTTCTCCGCCCCGGTGTCGCTTCCTCTGACCGGACTGCCAACCCCACCCGCAGGTCTCCGAACCGGGCTGCTCCTCCTCCTGGGATCCCGTTTAGCCGAACCGGGCTACCTTCGGAGCTGAGACCCCGCCCGGACTGTCCCCCCCCTTCCCCGGAGCCGACCCCCAGACTGGGTTGATCCTTTCCCTGGACCCGGCACCTGCCTCTCCGAACCGG